>OY728120.1:1784809424-1787309424 GCA_963277665.1 Viscum album | reverse complement strand
ACACCGCTTTGAGCTAGACTCGAACGGGAACTGGTGCACGACAACGGGCCTTGCTGCACTCTTGGTTACGACACTCCCGGGGGATATGCTTAGGATAACTCTCATTTTCTTTACAAATCATTTTGAAGGGATTATGAGTATATACTTCCTCAAAGAAAACATTCTTATGATTATGGATTATATCCATAAATAGTTCAATTTATGTTAGGTGTTTTATAAGTATGGGATTATGTATTTTGATTCATAAACTGATCTAGTTTATTCCATGGTATAGAAATGGCGCCCAGTAGAAGGAATGAGAACTCCAGAAATACACATGATTCAAAGATAAGGAAGGATCATATCTTTCATGGTCTTAAGCTAGAATTTATAAGAGAAATAGTCTCCCATGTATTATAATCATATGAAGAAATAATATCATGTGTTGATAAGATATGTAAAGAGTTTACTGAGTCCTATGGCTTTGAAGGGAAGCAAGAGAAGAAAAGGATGGAAGAGAGAAAGATGGATAAAGGGAAGAGGGAAAAGAAGAATTTTCCCATATGTGGTAACTGTGGAAAGAAACACCCTGGAACTTGCCTGAAAGGAATGGGAGTTTGTTATAAGTGTGGAGGAAAAGGGCACAAAGTACGTGACTGCAAGGGTAAGAAAATGGTTTTAAATGTACAATTCTTCATTTGCAAGGAGTTTGGACACTACGCGAACCTATGTCCCAGTCATTAGACTATGCCGCAAATGATGTTATTGGATAATAATCAAGTTATGATACTACCACAGATGAAGAGGAATGATTAGAGTTCTTATGTTGATTATGTCAATTGAGCTTTGTATCAACAATGTACTTGTTATAATAATTATGGAGTATATAAGGATTGTACTGCAGTACTATTTCATTAAGGACTTGAGATTGTGTGGAACAAAGAAAAGTGACTCATTAGCAGGATAGATTTTTGGAAAATATATGGTTGAGAGAAGGATAAACCATAATATAGTTCTGATACTGAGGTAGTGATTTTGGAATAATATGTGATTGTTTTGGATAAATTATATTGGATATTCTTGACTACCTTGGAACTGATTAATGATTTGTATATTCCATCATTGTTGGGGTTTAAAACATTTTTGGATTAATAAAGTATATCCAGCATTCTATATGGAATAAGGGAGCATGAATGTAATCAATAAGGAATATGGTAATACATGATGAAGGTATTCATATGCTATTACGGGGTAAAAAGGATCTATATTATGTTTACCTTCCTTATGAATGTTGGACTGTGAGTTTGTACAGAAGTATTTTGGATAGTTCTAGTTTGGATTATTTTGGATTTCCATAAAAGGACAACCCGGAGGTCGGGCGGCAACCCGTCGCGTCCGGCAAGGCTGCGAGACTTGAACCCGCAACCAAAGGGAGACAAGGGTGTATCACCTACCACTATCCCATGAGATTTCCTGGATTAAATAAAGTAGTTTTTTAAAAGATCTGGTAGATGAATTATAAATTCGTTTATTTTGGAACCCTCTATGAATAGTATAAATAGAATTTTTTTTACGAGTGAATGATGAGTTTTGGTAGAAATTTATTAATGGATAAAACTCTAATTATAAACTAAGTATATCTCCTTATTATCTTATCCAATCTCATAAATAAATTCCTCAACATTAATAATAGAAACTTAGAACAAAAATGTTGTCCTAGATGGTACCTTAAATCATCACAAATTTATGGTTTTGGGATTGTTGGCCTTTTCATAGCCATGTTCTCTACCACTCTCCATCAGATAATTGATGGCTAGATTTTTCTTCCATATCCATATTTTCTTACATGGAACCCTAGTATGTGTTATTTTCGGTAATCTTCATACTTTCGACTCTTTATTTTAAATAGAGGCCTCGTTAATTCATTTTTCGATGTGGGATTTCAACTAAGATATTTTGAAACGTCAAAAATGTGTTATCCCAATACACTATATTTTGTTGAACCGATGGTACTTCAAATCATCATAGATTGATGAGTTTAAGGACCTCAATTATACACTTGTTTGTGATTGATGACCTCAATCACTACCTATAAATATTTACGTTTTTCCTCCGATTATATGTCTCTAATTTCCACCAATGTTCTCCTAATCGAGATCATAATTTGGTGGTGACCCTTTAATTTCTCTTTTCCTCATATTAAGACTAAATTTTAGTAACCCAATTTCCAATGTGGGTTTTCCCACAAATATATTTTCTACCTTCAACCTTTTATCTTCGAAGAACAATTTCAAATTGCGAGGACGCAATTTATTGAAGGAGGGGAGAATGTAACACCCCAGGATTTCAGAGTGTGTTATTTCTTAAAAATAATTCAATAACTTGCACTACACGCAACACCGAGTTCAATCACACCATTAAAAGAGGTCATGAATAGTATTAACTACATTTTGAACTTTATATAATCCTTATAATTTTAGAATCCCTATTATGAGTTTCTTAGTCATAATGCAAGAACAAATTCATTTTCAGTATTTCACTTTTATCAACTTATAATAGTGAAACCTTTTTAAATACAATATTTTAAACTTTTTGACTAAATGGAGACATCAAAAAATTTAAAATGAAACATCCCAAGCGTCCACGGTACGCTTTCCTTTGGATAAAACAGTAGCGTGTGTTGTACGCAACTTCGAGTTCTAACACACCGTAACCAATCAAACTAGTTGTTATGAATAGTAATACCTAATTTTTGAAGTTATATATATTTTATATTTTAAAATGGACTTCATTTTTGGATTCGTAATATCAAATTTAGCCTAAGGTGAAATTTTGGTACTTTTCGGATAACATTCATATTTTGATGAATAGTGAAAATTACTAAATTTTAATTAAAAACAACTTTTTTAATCAAAATAATTAATAGTGATAAATTATGAATTTGAGTGGTTTTAAAGTATATTTAGAATATATTTTTACTATTTAATATAATGTTGGTCATTGGACATAATTTTACAATTAAACCGAACATAAACAAGTGTCAATCTTTTGATAGTTATTATCTCTTAAAAACACGCTTTTTGTTTTGACAGCGGAAATTAATTTTAAATTAATTTCTGCCACTTCTGTGTTTAGAATTTAGGAAAATGGATTCCATATTTGGAATCAGGATGTTCAAATTGTGTAAATAGGTAACTTTTATTTTTAGACATTTTGAATAATTACTGCGGTAAATATTTTATTTACCATGGTTAAGGGTAAATCCGGTAAATAAGGGTTAAAAAAATAATATTATAATAATACTAAATTACCCTAAAACGTGTATTAACCCTATTGGTTGATAAATGGTCGACCATGGGCATCTTTGTGTCAATTTTGGGACCCCATGGATCCACTTGTATGTGATAATGACACTTTATTTTAATTAAGTCAAAATGAATACAAAAATGACACAAGCATATATCTTTTAGCAAAGTAATTGTTACATAGGGTTATATAAGTTGGATTTTAGATTATAAATATTCATTAGAAAGATAAAAAGATTTCATACATAATGATATTTTATTTATAATTTTTAGACATTAAATAATTTATTTTATTTATGACACAATGATGATGCAGTAATTTCTAAAATAGTGAAAAATTAAAATAATTGATATTATAAATACCCAAATAAATATAATATGAAACTTTTAATGAATTAAACTAATTTTCTAGGATAATATGATATATTAGGATTGATTTAATTGACTTTTTTCGAAGTAATCAATCTGTTATGAGTTTCACAAAAATCAACTATTGAATAGTGTCAAAATTGACATAAAAGAGTTCTTAAAACAAATATTATATTATTACTTGATATTAAATTCCTAAAAATCTAAGGTTCGGCCAAGAGACTTATATCATGATAGGTTCATCATTAATGTACCACTTGGGGGTCGCTTGGATGTATATAGTAAGTTTATTAACCATATTATATAAAAATACAAAGAGACATTGTAAAAGTGAAACTAATTAACTTAGAGTTGATACTTAAAGATAAGGTTAATATAAGTACCCAAACCTGTCTAAATTATATTGGTTGAGTGTTTTTCGACCTATCCCCACCTTAACCTTTGAATAATCAACTTTGGAGCCTTTAGAAACCGAATATGAATTTATTATAAATTAATATTTCTAGCTTTTCCAAAGGTGCCCCTCACCCCTCTTATAAAAGGGCACTCCTCCTTCTCATTTCTTCACACCTCTAAAGCCTTTTGGTTCGGCCAAACTCTGCCCAAATACTCTCCCAACATCCCTAACTACAACCTAGAGGCCTTATTTTGATCAGAAAGCCAACCTAAGGAGCCCTTTTGATCAAATCAAAAGGAAGAACCCGAAGAAGAGGTAATGATTTCACCACCCTTTTCTAAGTTCCTTTCTTCTTCCACTTCCTCTTTCTTTGTTCTTACCATTCTAAAATAATAACTCCAGTATATTACATATACTGTGATGTTATTATAAATATGGTACAACCATATTCAGTATTCTATCCACCCTTTGAATAACATGTCACCATACGTGCGTACGTACGGCTTACCGTCTCCACGTCGTGGTGTAATTGTTATTCAATATATTATTATTTGGATGGGTATAATAATGATGTGTAACTCATGTAAATAATAAATATAACAAGTTAATGATTCTGTATATATGATATACCATCCATTTATATATTATTTTAATATCAAAAAAAATGATATTGTCGCTCGTGCGTACGTACGGACTACCGTCTCCACGAACGCGATGAGATTCATTCTCCATCGTATCCATTCAAGTATAATTATCATTTGATGATTTAAAAATAATGTTTAAGGACTTGATATCATTCTGGATATGAATAATATAAAACCTATCCTTTACAAACATGTCTTACGTAACAAAACATATAAAAGAAAACAAGTAAGTTAACACCCGATATAATGATAATACTAAGATATTATTAACAAATCAATGTTAAAAGATCATATATGATATCATATTATTATATATGATTCTTGTATAATTTAATAACAACTATTTCACCATTATACAGGAGGTTAACCTACTCCAACCAAGGAAAAGTACAAGGTAAGGGTTATTTCACAATCTCTTCATTATCCGAGATTGTTTATACGTAATAATCTACTGGGATTTCTTTATCATCCACATCCATGTTTCTTTGAAATGTATTTCAAAACGTATTTATTATTTACAAGAATATGGGTTAAATTCATTTATACCCTTGTTTGACTTTTTGTAAGAGGTTTATAAAGGAATATTTCCGTCGTTTTCAAAACAAGGTCCTTTTTGACCTTTTCGACAGAATTAAGATAAGAATGTTTTTTTTTACTTATACGGCGGGTGCGGTTATTTTCCGCCATTATAAAATCGTCAAAGCTTTCCTTACAAGCTTACAAGAATATTTTCAAGAAAATGTTTTATTTTATATGGCTCTTAAATGATTTCAAAAATAGAAAGAGATATTTCTCTAAAAAGTGTTTTGATTTCATCTATGTCAACATCCTTTAATGGATTTTACGCTTATTTGAAGTTGATTTATTATAATACAAAACTTCTATATTGTATTGAAGGTTTTGTGATATGTTTGACTGTGGATGTGCTATTTTATACCATTCATAGTTTATGGTGAAACTATTGACATTTCGTATGCTAGTTTTAATCCGAATTATTATGTTATATTTCAAACTTTTCTTCAGATGAATGTGCTAAACAAGTATGTTCCGGGTTGGGGACCGGTAAAAGTAAGCCCTCCAGGTTGGGGACTGGTAAAAGTAAGCCCTCCAGGTTGGGGACTGGTTAAAGTAAGCCCTCCAGGTTAGGGACTGGTAAAAGTATGCCCTCCGGGTTGGTGTCCGGTTATTAGAGGCACTCCGGGTTGGTGTCCGGTTATTAGAGGCACTCCGGGTTGGTGTCCGGTTATTAGAGGCACTCCGGGTTGGGTTCCGGTTAGAAGTAACCCCTAGGTCTTGGGATGAGGCCTAGACAAAGAAATTAACGTTTAGAATTATGCATTCCAACATTATGAAAGTGGTTATTGATATTGCATGTGATTATTCGATTAGTAGAATATCCATGTGAATAAGTAAATGGCATTATTTCATTTTTATTTTTGCCATACTATGTTGAAGTTCAATTTTAAAAGGCTTTTGTTTTAGTAATTCATTGCCTTAAATGTTTATGCTTATTATGAATGTTCCGCTATATTATTATCCTTACTGGGCATTTGAGCTCACCCCTTTTCTATGTTTTATTTTTCCCAGGTAGTGAAGAAGTAAATTATGAATGACTTGCAGGGATATTATGAGGGGTTAATAGTGTGGATATGAAGACTTTGTTGTTGTAGTAGTTTTTCACTTTGAAATGTAATGTAAAACATTATGATTATATCTAGTGTTTCCAAGGCTACTAAACCAATCGGTCTTTCGAGATTTGATCTTTCTTGTGATCATGCCAATGTTATGTAATTAATGCACCGACTCTGGGTAGCTGGGGTCGGGGCGTTACACTGGGCACCACCTGGTCCTTGGTCACCAAGTCCTCTATCAAGACATATGTCATCTACAATAGATAAAAAATTTGGGGACATAGCCCATGAAGAGGTGAGTAAAAAAATACTCAGTAGGAACCCTAATACACAAGGAAAGACAACAATGAAATCCAAAAAGCAAACCATGACACATTTTAAAGAAACAAGAAAGCTCACATAGGTATAATCTAATGTGTAGATATCAAGAATAATAGTTGTAACATTTATCACCATGCCCTGTATAGGTACTCATCACAGATTTTTATCGTAGGTTTGTTGGGTCACATATAGAAACTTGTATATAATACTCATAACCTCACTTAGATATGATCCACACATGGTCGATAGGAGCAGATCAATAGAGAGTCACTAGGAGTTAATCCACATAATGTCACTTGGAGATTATTTACACCAGGATGCTAGAAGCCCATTCACATTGTGTCTCTAGTTGATAATACACACAAGGCCTCTAGGAGCTAATCCACACAGGGTCTCTAGAAGCTTATCCACATAGGATCACCAGTCTTCGGGTCTCATCCAGCTTCAGGATTCACGTATGTAACACAATTGATTCTAGGAGAATCTATGTATCTATGAATCAGTCATATATTGATTACCATGAATACTCATTTAGATCATGCCAAAATAACGACATCATCATGATGGTTCTTACAGTGCAAACAAATCATCTATCCAATGCCTCGTTTGAATGTTATAGTTGTCTTCCAAAAAGGTATTGGTCAGAATGACCCCACTAGGGAGAGATTGGATGAAGATAGGACCCGAACCCGGTCCATCCTGGCTCAGCCATTTGGGTTGCAGGCCATCTCGGTGCGGGTCTGGACCGATGCTCGAACCTCAATGGGCGGGCCGACTCCTGTATAGCCAGGATGTGGCAGGATACCACGTCAGCCCTCTGCCCCACGAGTAATCGTGGGGATGCCTCCACTGCGGTCTAATGTATCACAACCTTCCTGCCAGGTGAAGTTGTGTGGTTACCACGTCTATGGTGCCTCTAACATGGATAGGGTACGCGTCTTCTCACATGTGTCATCTGATACCCCTTTGCGGCTAGGGTCGAAGCGCTCTTTCGTGAGCAACATAGTGACTTGCTGCCTCCTACCCATGGTCGCCTCCACCGACCACCACTACCAGCATTGAATTCCACGGACCACCAAGTCCACTCATGTTGTCAGTCATTCTGAATGTATGCGTCTGACCTCCAGGGTATGTCACCTTCCCTGTTATTGCCTCAAAATATACTTTCATTCATTTCAAAAGTGCAACGACAAAGAACACATAAAACTACACTTGGAAGTTGGGATTTGGACTTGTCACAAACCATCCCCCATGGGCGAAATACTGAATCCTCCAAGCCCACCTTCTGAAGGAAATGAGTCGGCGACTAGCAATGAGGGTTTCATCCTATATGTGGGAGGTATTTTCCTAAGTACATGTACACACGCGCACACAACCATGTCCCCAGAAAACTAGAAAAAGAATTTGCATGCTAGTAAACTACCACTAAGTGTAAAAGTAAAACTGAAAGTTAATGGGAACAAATAAAAATCCAATAAAATGAAACAAAAATAAGGGAATTTTCAAGATCATTGGACAGTCATCCGGTAAAGACTCCACCAGGAGAGTACGTACATAGTAGCTTACAGAAGCATTAGAAGCACACCCTTAATGTCTATTCTCACTGGGCACCACCTGGTCATCGGTCACCAAGTCCCCCATCAAGTCACCAGTCATCTATACGAGACAAAAAAACATGTTGGCATAACCTGTGCAAGGGTGAGTAACAAAATACTATGTAGATACCCCATCCACAAGGAAATACCACAAAAAAATTTAGAAAGAAACCTACAATGTATGATTATGAAAAAAGTCATCTGACTCATGTATAATCTAAATAATGGAATGCAGGACACTCAGTCGTAACACTGAACAACTTGAACTATTGAGGTGCTCATCCAAGATGAGTATCGTGGGTATCTGGGTTCACACAGAGATAGTTTTATCTATTCCACAAAGCATCACATGGTGTTGATCCACATAGGGTCGCTAGGAGCTGATCCACATAGGGTCTCTAGGAGCTGATCCACACAGGTTCTCTATCAAAAGATCCACATTAGGTCACTATATCTGATCCTCATAGGGTCACTATGAGCTGATCCACACATGGTTTCTAGGAGCTGATCCAGACATGTTTTCTTGGGGATGATCCACAAATGGTCACTAGTCTTTGGGTCTCATACAACTGTCGAATTCCAGCACATAACACGATAGATTCTGAGAGAATATACTCCTCACAAAATTGTTCATATCATGAATTCTAATATTTATCACAAAGATAATTTCAAAAGAACCACAACACCGCAAGGGTTAAAATGGTGAAAGCTTATTATCAATTGGACTCATGGTTTGAAGGTTATTGTCATTTTCCAATATGGGTTTGGTCGGGTACGGGTCTAGTCTGACCTATCCCGGACTGTTTGGCTGCTGGTTCGGCCTGATGGGTGTGGGTATGCCCTGCTAGGTGTAGTTTTTGCCCGATGGGGTGGCCTAGTCCGCTACCCAACCCTCCATGGACGGGAATGAAATTATTTGAAGATGATGTTTCCAGATGCAATGTCTGCCCTCCTAACCTATGAGTCACTGTGGGGCCTCTTATGCCACTGGGCCAAGGACCGCGGCCTTCCTGTTGTTGAACTGGAGTGGTGTACTTATACTTGACACCACCGATGTGACCGGGTGGCCACGTCGGCCCACCACCGGCATGGACGTCAGTGGCTTCTACCGCACCATCATGGCTCTAGCCATAAGCTCACTCTGGCACACAACCACCCGCATTCCCCCCCCCCCCCCCCGCCCATAGTCACCACTACTAACGCTGATGTGTTTTAGTAGAATTCCACGAACCACAGGGTCCACTCCGGTGATATGTTCATCGTGTCGTCTATTACTTCAGCCTCAACAGGATGTTATCATCCCTACAATTGCCTCAAAATCACATTGCCTCCATTTTGAATATGTGGCCATGAATAACACACAAAAATCCACATGGTGGAGGGTCTCATTCCTTATTCATGGCAGCCCGTATGCTCGACGTTAGAGGTATAGAACCATGGGGAAAACTTATTGATGTTCTATAAGAAATTAACTCCAATGAAATCATTAGAAATGTGTATTCTCCCCCAAAAACAAGTGATTTGCGGATCAACCTGTTCGTGGGTTGATCCACATTTTTTGTTTTAGAATGAAGAATGGGAAAAATCATGAACTATGTAAACCCTTACCTGAGTAAACCGTTCAGTATAAATGACCCTTTTGAACGGTGGATGAAGAATGTATATTCCATTCATTGCTCCAAGATCTGTCGTTTGGTATTCTTTTGTGTTCTTCGTCATCTCCCACTAGAGCATCAGGGTAGAACCATGATTGTGCAAACAATCCCCTGTAGTTTTCTTGGCCATTAAATGAATAAAAGTGAAATAATTTTTTAGTTAAGATATTCTATGAATTTGTTACACTGTTTAATTTATTAAACATCACTTTCGGTTTCATTCTATAAAACTTCATTTCACTGCAATGGTTTTAAAATTCATAAAAATAAAATAAATCATGAATATTTTATTTTTATATTTCACTTTAAAAGTCAAAAAAAATTCCCTCTACCTATTCCGGACAATTTTATGTCCATTCTAGACGATTGACATCATTCTTAGTTCAACTATGCCCTCATATTTTTTATCTGATAACCAGTTTAATAGTTAGAAAAACCCTATCAAATGTTTATTTAAATGAACTAAAAAAAGATCCAAATTCTATTTCAGACTCATCGTTCCTGGAAATCAAGTTCCATCAGAGCGTCTGGTCTTTAAATAATTCCATATAATTTAAAAAAAATTACATGAAATTTTTGGGACATTACATTCCCCCCCCATTGATCTCTATGTCCCTGAATTCCAAAAAAATATTAAACAAACAAATGGGGGTACTATGCCTAAATTTGAGCCTCCCACTCCAATGATCCCTCCAAGAAATTCTCATGCTACCACCAAATGTGAACCAGAGAAATCAACTACACATGAAGGACTTGCTCATGTTGATCCTATTTCTCTATAGGGAACTCAGCAAATGTCACCCCATCATCAATGTCCCTCTCACCCTAGTGGATGATGTGGAATAGATCATACTTGTACCACCTCTTCTATGACATGTTAATAACCTCTTTCACCTGGCTCATCTATGGGGGAAGTTCTAGGTTGTATTCCATCTCACCAAATCTACTCAGAATATTTAAATGTCTGATGAACCTCAGAGATAACTTTCCACTACGACCAAATCTTGGTAATCCCCATCAGGGTGAGACCCGAAAGAACACATGTTCCCTCTCCTAGAACTCCATGGGCCTCTGTCTCCTATCAGATTAAGATTTCAGCCTTCTTTGTGCAGTCTTCATCAACTCTAGGAATATATTTACCTTCTGAGTGGTATCTCTTACAACCTATGTACCCATGAGTGATGACTCTCTTGGGTCGGTCCAACATAGATTTCATCTACAAGGCCACCCGTACAAGGCCTCGAATGGTTCCATTCCAATGGTGGAGTGATAGTTTTTGATATATGAAATCTCTAACAATGGTAGGTGGACCTCTTTAATATGACCATAATCCGGAACGGAAGCCCAGAGCATGTCCTCCATGGTCTGTATAGTAAACTCCATTTAACCATCAGTATGTGGGTGAAAGGTTATTCCAAAGCACAGTGGAGTCCCAAACTACTCTTGAAATCCATTAAATATCCATGATGTGAAGAGATCATCATAGTCTGAGAGTATTATCAACAACACCCCTTGAAGCTACACTATATACTAGATTTATAGGTATCCCAATAACTCTACTGATCCATTCTCCTAGATGTGTAGGAATTGAGCAGACTTTATGACATAGTAAAAGATCACGGAAATAGAATCGCGACCCTAGGATGTGCATGGTAATACCTTCATGAAGTCCATTATGATACCATCCCACTTCTACTCTTGTACTTCAAGTGTATGTTCCAAGCCTTCTAGAACCGAAGAATCATTCTTCACTTACTAACATGTGAGGCACCGTTAAATGAACTCGTCCACCACATTCTTCATACCATTCCACTAATACTAACATCGAAGATCCTGGTACATCATCACAAATCCATGATTTACCTTCATGTGAGGTGTATGGAACTCCCTCAAAATCACCTCTCATAACTCCACTGGTACTACTATGCTACCTCAGAAAAGGTTTATGTGCTCCTCAACCTATCAAACATCCATTAATAGCATGTTCTGAGTATAACTGAGCATGTTAGGCCTCACAGTAAACATCCACAAGATGTTCAATCCTAACTCACTCTTTGGTTGTGGAAGTAATAGTCATTTACTGATGTTAAGCTTCTATATCATTATAAATGTATGATAACTACATTGCAGCTAGCTGCTCCATCACCTAACTCATCAGTTGCAAATCAGATCTTTTTCAATGCATGTCTTCCACCATGTACCACTTCCCAAAAATATAGAATATAATGAAGTAATAGTCTTGTAGGAACTCCCTCCATCACCTATGTCTCATGTTCTGGTCCTTCTGGAAGAAGATATAATTCAGACAATTGTTTGTTAGAGTATATGTTAATAATTTCAACCATCATGTAGTGCCACCAACTCTTCGGAGAAAAGTCCTTTGTTTCTAACCCTATGTCATTGGACGTGTAGTTATGCTCATTATTCCTCAACTACTATGAAACGTAGGAAATCACTAATTATTCTTGCATAAGGAAACATCCCAATATAGTCCCTAATGGGTCACAAAAAAACTACAAACTCAATGATCTCCTATTGAAGTCTCATGTTGGAGGAACTCATCAATCTCTGCCTCAGCTCTTGGAAACTCAACAAGAACTTCTCCACCTACACTAAAGGGTTTTCCCTTCTTTTTGAAGATGATAAGTGTTATTATACTATGGAAAAGTCATTAATGAACCTATTGTAGTATCTAGAAAGTCACAAGAACCTTTTCACCTCAGTAACACTTTTGGGTGGCTCCCAAGAAAGACATTACTCTATCTTTGTTCGATCCACTATAACTCCAGCATCTGACATGATGTGTCCAAAAATGTGGACCTCCAAAATCCATAACTATCCCTTTGAGAGATTCCCATAAAGCCGGTTCTCTTGGAGTGTATCTCGGACTATCCGTAGCTGTGTGGATTGCTCCTCATCAGACACAGAGTACAACAAGATGTCATCAATGATGACCACCACAAAACAATCGAGTTAAGGATAGAATATCGTGTTCATGAGTCTCATGAACACTGTTGGGGAATTTGTCATGCTGAAGGGAATTACCAACAACTCATAGTGACCATATAGACATTTGAAGGCTATATTCGGTACATCCTAATGTCATACATGAAGCTAGTTATAGCTTGATTGATGTTTATTTTTGAGGACAACCTCTCTCCCTTTAGCATGTCAAATAGGTCATAAATTATCATTAGGTAATATTTGTTCTTCCTGATCACCTTGTTCAAGAGTTGGTAGTCTTTTCATATCTTTAATATTAACTCTTCCTTTGTGAAAAACAACACTAGGGATACCCATGGTGAAACGTTTGGCATCCTGATGCCCTTATCCTACATGTCCTCCATCAGTACCCTTACCTCACAAAGATCTGTGGGATCCATATGATATACTAGTGTGGATATCGGTGTCATCCCATGGTACATGATGATGCAGAAGTCAACCTCCCTGTGAGTGTGAAAAAACAAAACATCCTAAGGAAATATGTCTTTTTACTATTCCTCCACTAAAATAAATCTTGTAATCCTCTCATCCACCACACTGAGATTGAGACTGGCCAATTGTAGAGTGATCGTCTTCACCCTCCATCAATAGTGTCTTTCATGCACTAAAAGAGTTACCTTCTCACCAGTGTAGAAAAATGTGGTCCCATGTCCACAAACATACCACTCTCTATGCCTATGATAATAGTTATGAGCATGAACTATAGATAACCATTCCATACCCAAGATGACACTATTAGGCCTCTACGCCACAACAATAAGATCATATCCCAGACTCTCGCCTTTAAGAGTGAGACCACACTTCTGAATCTACTTTTTAATCATCTAATCCCCTCTCGTAGGAGACACAAACTGTATTGATAGAGACATAGGATCTATCATAATTTCTGATCCTTAAATGAGGTCCATGAAAAAAAGAGTGAATGAACCATGTTTCTATAAGAACAACAGATCATGTGGAGAAGACACTGATCTTAACATAAATCATCTCCAGAGCATCATGGTCACAGGCCACCACCACCTGAAGCTGATCTCACCCTTGTAAACATGCGCCCTAAGTCCATGGTGGACCACCTAGGGGTGGGGTGGTAGTACCTAGAACTATCGCCCACCGCCTGCAACTCGGCATGATCCCATTCCATGTCTTCTTCCCCTAAAACCTTCTCTCTCAAAACTCTACCTCTCCATTGGTGGTACCTTGACCATCTGATGATCATTTGTATGATGAGTCTGGCAGTCAAGGGACCTGTTTCCCTTCCCTCTACATGAGTTGCACCCCATACTCCTATGCTGATCCCCATTTCCTTGGTGGCCTTGCACCACTAATCCTATGTCTTGGGGTCACCCTTTAGCTGCTCTGGCCTGCTTGGACCTTTCCTTCATTTGTTGGATACCTACCATGGATAAATCAACCTCCAATCACTCTGTGGTTACTCCAACCATCGGTGTCATCTCTGCGAGGAAGGACTCTACTAGTTGAGCCCACTCAAGTACTCTAACCTGAGTGGGGATGCTGAGAGAAATTATAGATTCCTTTATCTCCAGTTGGAGACCCTGCTCAACAGTCTGGGCCTTAAAGAAAGGGTCTAATACCATATCCGTAGAGTAGTGGGAGATGTCTATAAACCTCACAGTGTACTCATCCACTAACATGATGCCCTATTGTAGGTTAATTGGATTCTGTATGTGCACTGAGAACTAGGTTTCATGTAAAAAATCCTCATTGAATTTTTTTAATTCATCCCAACAGAGGTTCACCTCCTCATGAGACTGAATCATCATGCTCCACCATCTCCCTGATGAACCCCATAGATTGCTCGTGGCTATGATTTCTATATGGTCAAGTGAAGTTATCACTAAGTGGATGACCTATGTCACCACCTCCCACCTGTTCTCAGTGGCCTAGGGATATGTATACCCCTTTTAACATGGGTGTTAATTGCCTCTAAATGTTGTTTAAGGCACTAATTATGTATAAATCCCCACCTAGTAACATCTTATATAACTATGGATCAACCGGTTGTGGTAACCCTGGTGCACCACCCGATAATGCCATCTCAAGGATTGGTCCCTAAACTGACACCTCATTGTTTAGCGGGTTTTCATCATGACCACATATCGGAATCATAACAGGCTATCTATGTTGAGGCATCTTGATACCGATCAAGATGTACCATCATCAATAGATTATACCTAGTTAGATGACTCTAATTATAGAATAACATTATGAAACACTCAATTCTTATATAATTCATTCAACCAATGTTTTTATGTATAGTTCCATAAAGTTGAATTCATTGTCCTGGTGTATAGATATGTTGACTGCTGCACCAACAATGTAGTGCCGAAATCAAAAATTCAAACTCAAAACATTTAACACTATTTCCCAAAAAACAAAATAAATGGATCCCTATCATTGAGGTAGAACTTACCCACTTTGATAATACTTTTTCACGGCCCATCCCCCGTGGCCTATTCATTGAATCACAAAAGGATGCTTCTTGAAGACCTGTGGTTGGAAACTAGTGTCATTGGCAGCAATCTAAAAGTGGGAAAAAATTCACCTAAGTACCTATACACACGTGAACACAACCATGTCCCCTGAAAACTTGAAAAAAATAACATGCATGATACTAAACAACCACTGGGTGTAAAAGTTCAACTGAACGTTAATGGGTCCAAATAAATCCCCAAAAAAGACAACTACAACAATAGTAAGTAATAGATCAATTGAATCTAGTCCGATGAAAACCCCCCTAAAGGGTATGTACAAAGTAGTTTCCAAATGTTGTATAAGCATTCCATGCTTGCCAGATCTCACAAGGATACCTCGTGTCCTGTGACACCAAGTCCTTCATCAAGTCACTGGTTGTCTGCACTAGACATAACATGTGCGAGCATATCCCATATAGGGTTGAGTAACAAAATACTTAGTGGTGACCCCATACACAAGGAAATACCAAAAATAATTCCAAAACCCAAACCACAATGTATGATCATGAAACAAGACAACTCACACAGGTATAATCTAATTTACAAAAAGAAATATTGTTAGTCGTTACACTGAACACCTTAGACTGTAGAGGTACTCACCCCAGATGATTATCGTGGGTATTCAAGGTCACATATAGACACTTATAGCTGATCCACATAGGGTTTCATGAAGTGGATCCACACAGGGTCACTAGGACCTGATCCAAACAATGTCTCTATGAACATATCCACACAAGTTCGCAATGAGGTTATCCACACAGGTTCTGAAGGATTGATCCACACATGGTCTCCAGAACCTGATCTATATTGGGTATCTTGGATCTGATCCATATAGTATCATTAGGTTTTTATCAACATAAGGTTTCTAGTCTTCAGGTCTTACCTAACTATAATATTCATGCACTTGACATGAATGATTTTGAGAGAATCTACACCACAAGAAATCCATCATATATTGTATGCCACAACAACTCACTTAGAGAATTACAAAAGAACCACCTCGTTGCGAGGGTTCCAATTCCAAAAATGGCTCATCAATCGGACTCCTAGTTTTAATTTAATAATAGTTTTTTTTTTCAAAAAAGGTGTTGGTTGGGTATGGTTCATGTATGTCCCAGTCAGAAACACCGAACTTGCTCTATGAAGGTCACCTCCTATCTGGCTGGGATGCGGCTAGATGCCACGTCCACCCTCTGGCCCTGTTGCTTGTCGGATTACAGTCTTCCCACAACATGACACGATGGGGTTTACATGTCTGCGATGCCTCTGACAAGGTCTGGTGGCCACAACCACCCACTGCTAGATGCCGGCACGGAGGGCAGCATCTTTTGCCACACCACCATGGCTTTAAGCACAACACTCATTCTGGCGTGCCACCACCCTCCAGTGGTCACCGATGATGTTCACTGGCTATACATTCCATGAACCAACGAGTCTTCATTGTTGGTCTGTACATCGTGCCATATGCACCTCTAGCCTCCATGAGATGTCACCAAACCTATAATGGCCTCAAAATCTATTTTTCGCCATTTCAAAAATGTCTCCATGAAGAATGCATGAAAATTCCCATGGAGGGGGGCTCATGACTAGTTCATGTCAGCCGACACCATTTGGGTTTGAGGTATATAAACACAGGGAAAATTATTGATGTTCTATAAAAAATTAACCCTAGAGAAAAGAGTTTCCTCTAGCCTAAACAAGTAATCTTCGAATCAAAATATTCATGGGTTGAGCCGCGTTCATTGTTTCAGAATAACGAGTGGGGAAACTCATGCACAAAGTAAACCCCTACCTGATTAACTAATTCATTGGTGATGATCCGTTCAATGGGTGGAATAAGATAATGTTCATCATTCTTCTCTCCATGATCCATTGTTTTTAAGCCGTTTTCATTCTTCATTTTCACCCCCAGATCTTCAGAGCATAACCAGGATTGAGAAAACAATCCGACATTATTCATCCAACCATTAAAGGAAGAAACACAAATTAATGTTTTTGTTACATTCTGTTACTAAGTTATTAAATAGTTTCATTTATAAAACAGATTCTTCATGGTCATTCTGTTATAGTTTATTTTGCTACAATGGTTCGAAAATTTTGAAAAATAATATAAAACATGTTTTTTTATTTTTAAATTTTTCTTTAAAATTCTGCACAAAATCATTTTCCCCAATCCCATTCCGATAAATGTCAGGTCCATTCTAAATGAATCTCTATTTTCTAAGTTCAATGTTTCTTTCAATTTTTCTATTTGGTCACCCATTTAACAGTTAGAAAAACCCACTCAAATGTTTATTTATATTAACTAGAAAAAGTTCAAAATTCTATTCTGGACTCACCGGTGCTCCAAATTAGGTGTCGTTAGATCTTCTAGTCTTGAAATAATTCCATAAAATATAAAAAAAATACATGTAATTTCCTAGACATTACCTCATCCGAGCCATGTTCATTCACAAAAGTCCAATGAAACATAAGATAAGTCATTAAACAGTCACAAATTCACGTGAATCTTCAGGAAGTCACATAAAAATTCATTTGAATTCAAATGAAGTTCATTTTGAATGGATTTGAATTCAAAAACATATACCTTTTCTCAATCCCTATCACAACACAAATTCATATAAAAATACCCATCAATCATCAGCTATGTTCAAGATGTTTACAAAAAAAATCATTTTCCACTATAATTATTTTTATGACAACTCAAATATGATGTTTACAAATGAAAATTACTTTTCCTATTTATAAAATAGTTTTGGAATTATAATATTACACATTAATCATCTTACAAAATTTTCAACCACTAAAAAATTACATTTAAAATGTTGTATACAGTTTCTATATATCCATCTACACTTTTTCTTGAAATATATTAATGAACAACACAAAATTCATCCCATATTTATTGTATATTCCTCAAATCTATCCAAGACATGTTCCTCATGGAAAATAAAAATATATTCCAAAATTATTTTCTATATAAAATGGTAGAATTTCACTTATTTACAAAACATATAGATACCATATCATAATCCTGGAAACAATACATATTGATATCAAATATATTCCATTCATGGGAAAAATAATTACAGCTCGATCAGCCATATCTAATGGAAATATTTTGGTAGTTTTTTAAGAGTTCGTGATTATTATAAGTTTTGGATGTGTTATTATGTTGAAATGAATAATTATATATGAATTTGATTTCGGATGAAATTTCATTTTACCAAAAAAATACCTTTTTATCTCAAACTATATAAAATCATCCCAATATTATCATTGTAAATGATTTTTTTGAATCATGGTATATTTTTATGTATGAAGAATAAAATAAAATCACAACTTATGGAATAGTAAAATATTGGAATTAGTTTATTGGTTGGGTTAGATTATTCTTATTTGGTATTTTTAATTTTACATTTTTTAATGTTAACTATGAATGTGGTTTTTGAAGGTGGGAAAGTATTATGAGATGTTTTTAGATGGTGTCGGGTGGGAAGTGTTTTTTAATCTTCTTTGTAAATGTATGATTTTAAAAACTCTTTTTTAGTGAAATTTGAGATAGTTAGGAATGCATGGTTGAAAATAATTTTGGTTAAACCTAGTACATATGATAATATTACTAATAAATTTCATAAAATTTAATATATTAACTCAATATTAATAAAATGAGAACCATTTTTCCATTATGAATAGGATTATTAATGGGTGTTCTTCGGTGAGAGCTTTTTTCGGTTTATCTTTCATCAAAAGTTCTCTCCCTTCCACCATTTGGTCCTTTGGTCGTTCATTGAAGGTATTTAACCACTTATTCATCCTTATTTCTCCTTCATGTTCTTTTTCACTACAACGGTCTTAATTTAGGGATTTGGCTGAAAGGACTCCTCAAATATGGGGGAAACCCATTAGTTTTTTAGAAATTTTCTTCAATATAGCTTCATGACTCTATAATGGAATTTTTTTCCATCATTTTTATGGTGCTGATGTTATTGTGTCATTTTGTGAAAATCTCTGGATTTTATTCTTATAAAAAATTAATGATTTATATTAGGTGTTTGATTATTTATTTTTTAAAATATGGATTAACATGATGTTTCTAAGAGATAGTATGATTGTATATGGCTGTATGGATATAGTAGGATGTAGGAATCTCCACTTTCTTTCTATTGTATGTAAAATCGTTGTTTTGGATAAGAGAGATAGGGAATAGTAAAAAATATAAGGATTATAAATTTTTATTTTTCATCACTAAATATTACTCAAGTATCTAGGATAATTTTGAATCATTGGATAGTTTGATTGGATATATGATATAATCATGTTAGTGTTAGTGGTGAGAAAATTATTGAACTGATTCCACACATCGGCGCCCCAATCATGTCTTTCACATGACCTGAAGCCCACCTCCTCATACAATAGAGGCTACCAACTAGTAGAGAGGGTCTAATAAGTCATTTATGGGGTGATTGTACCATCAATGATCAAAATAATTCAACAGAAGAATTAAAAAATTAATATTAGAATCATATATAACCATAAAAATACCTTTACCTCCAAATAATAAATGTGGGGAAATAAAATATGAAACAAAATATGAAAACATTTCATTCTAGGGTACATGTCAAGTGTCTAAAATGAAAACTGAATATAAAGACACTGTCTTCTCCCATGCAGGTAATGAATCATGTCTACTTCCCTAATTCAAGCTAAGTCACCAAAGTAACCATCAAACCCATGTCCATTTCCCTTGACATATCATATAGCAATAAATTATATTCATATGCCGATAAGGAATCCAGATTGGGGTGTGAGTACAACTCAGTAGGCCACCACTAATAGGGTCTAAAACAATACCCACATAGATAATTGTGTATAGAGGGTTATAATGAAAATAAGTACAATACATGAGTAAATAGTTATCATATTATCATTATTTATTTACTAAACCACATTAACTCTTAGGTTCTCAAGGACACCAATACCTCAATGCTAGATTCAGATAATGATGGATCAAAAAGTTTCCCTATGTAATATCATTTCTTAATACCCACTTCATCTAATTATAGAGCCCATAGTATTCAAAGATGATATCATATGTCAATACCTTCTTTGAATCATGTCAGAGCTTCAAGTATTCCAACGAAAGGTCATATGGCGGAGTACCATTGTTAACATTATTTAATTCATACTTTAATTCCCATGTAACTATCGATACAAAAAAAATAGGATGATCATGTTCTCATTCTATAATTCATATTTGATTGACCATTTCACAATCATGAACTCAAATTAGAATGACCATGTTCTATTTCTCTAATTCACATTTGAATGGTCACGTTCCCTATCATAAACACACATTTTAATGACCATGTTCCCAATATATAAATTATTCTTTAGTGGCCGTCTTACCATTAATAAACACATAATAAATTTAATTATAAATTATTCATATAAATTACATTAGTAATTCCATAATTAGTTTGTCACATAATTACCCATAATTATTTCTCTAATTAATTAACACATCAAAACCACTAATTATCTTATCAAATAAACAATAAGAACTCACAGACATGATGCCCATAATTAATCAAACAATTTTTAATCTCATTCCCAATATCAATTCTTCATAATTATCTCCACAATTTATTATCTCATTCTATATTAGAGAATATCACATAAGTAATCCCACAATTAATTATCTCAATTTAACTGATTCAATATCTGAAAATTAATTACCCAATTAAATATCTAAATCACAATCCCTATATCTCATAAATAATCCCCTAATTATTTAACTAACATGAAACCACTAAATCTCCTAATTAATTCTCCTATTAATCAACTATTTCCACAATACATCAATTAATCATTTTCCAACATCAGTTAAGAAAATTTAGGAATTAAAATTGATAATGAGCTATTTTAAATATATAATTGTAATACATTAATCAAAATAATGAATCTTAGAATTGAATATTATTCCACATTCCAAATTTTTACGATTGATAATATCTCAATGGAACTCCAAAAAAATTTATTTGAATACTTATGTAGATCTAGATATGAATCTCAAAACCCTAAATCATGATTATTGAAATAAATATCATGTAAATATAGATCTAGATCTATATCCATATATATATCTCACCAAATAGATATATATTTATCCATAACTGCTGATTACATCGATAAATAAAAGCAGAAGGAATAGGGGAACCATGAGAGAAGAACAATGAGATGATTCACAGACAAGGTGTGCATCAGAACATTGATATGGGATTCTAGAAAAAAAAAATGGTGGTAATAGGGTATTTTAGATCATCTTGAGAGCTCCAAAAATTTGAAATTGGGCGTAGAGTTAAATGGGGTTTGATATATGTGTGTTTCAGGGTTCATGGAATTTTAAAATTAATTTTCTGGCATAATTAATTCTTGTGCATTTTTAGTTGTGCTAAGGAACACAATTTTCCATTCCTGGATTCCTAAAATATATACCTATTCTTTTAGGGTTTCATAGTTACTCATAATATATTGTAAAATTAGAAAACCTGTGGTCCATCCATGTGAATCCCCTCATCATGGGTTCACATGGTCAGTTGGGATGGGGTTTATTGTTTTCCGTAACCATGCACGAACCTTACCCAATCCTTTATCTTTAATTTTTTTCAAAATATCAAAAAAAACACACATCAAGTCACAAACCGATCAAAAATTACTAAAAATGGAATAAAAGATTATCTGAATATAGCTTGAGAAAACTCCAGAAAATGTCGGGGTTAGACATTCTCCCCACGCTAAAATAGATCATACTTGATTTACACTCCCTTGATTCCCTGTGATTCTGAGCCAAGAATACTTTCCAATTAGTCTTTAATATGTGATTCCATTTCCCATGTTTCCTCCTTCACATGGCCTTTTCTTTTGGAAATACACATATTATTGGGATTGTCTTTCCCAGTAAGATGATCTCATTGCGATCTAACACACATATTGGATTCTCCCCAAAGGATTGAACTATATAAATTTCAACAACATCCAAATATATCCCAATAGTAGGTTTGGGGTGATACCTTTGTAGTTTTTACACATGGAAAATGTCACTCATAGCACCATATTTCAATGGAAGACAAAATCAGTAAACCACCAGACCAATTCATTGAACTATATCAAATGGTCTAATAAACCAACATGCTGACTTGGGTGGCATCTGTATCATGCGGGGACCCAACCAAAGAGACACCAAAAGGAATACATGTCCACCCTTTGTAAACTCTACGGTCATCTTATTATATAATTATATGACTTCTTCCAACTCTAATCTATATACATATGTTTCTAAATCAGTTGAACCACCACTCACATGTCCTATATGAGACTTGTTCCCAAAAACTCCAATTCCCTAGCCTCCATCCTACTTAGTGTTACACTATATTGTTTACCATAAAGATGCTTTTATGTTGAATATGTATAGTTTTTTGATAAATATTATTATAGGGAAACTCCAATATATCCAAGTTCTTTTCCCAAGACCCATCAATCTGAAGAACACATGCTTGCATTTTTCCTTCACACACCTATATGGTACTCTACTACTACCCTTTTCATGTGCATAGAATATCGTAATTAGTAATACATATTTACCAATTTCATTATGAAAGACCATCTAGAAGCATGAAGTGAAATGTTTGTCACAATATAAAACTATCATATATAGAACCCCATTTAAACAGACTATCTCTGGAATATACAAATATCCTAACTAGTCCATTAGGACGGTATTCCATATAAGAAGGAAATGCGCTAATTTTTTTAGTTATTCCATAATAAACAAACAGAATTATTCCTACATGACATCTTTAGGAGATCCACAACAGATTCCATTGTAACATAATCGTATATCCACTCAGAATTGGGTAACGAATGTAGCAATCCGACAGGTCGTTGAATCTCTACCTTCACCAGTTAATATGTGTGCATCGTAACTTAAACTATGATTTCTCAATTTTCATCTCAATCCACTAAAATTGTCATCATAGGTCACAATATATTTTTATCACAATAGAATATACCACCCACATTGAGGAATTATATTTCTATAGCAGATCTGCTCACAAGATTGGAGGAACAACTTCTTAATTTCTGGCATAGATGATCTCATCCTCATATATCAACCAATTTGAAGGTGAATCTCCACCATCAAGGAATTCCCTCAAGTTCAAACACATAGGATCCCTATTCTTCCACTCTCAGTCCCATATTAAAAGGGTGGAATCCACAAAAACTATTACTAGATTGATTTATTAATGGTTCTTCTGGACCGCCACATGCATCTCCACAGGAAAGGTCATCATCGTCCACTCAGCACTATACTCCTAAACTGCATGAGTCTGCTTCGTCATGCTCAAAGACTCAATAAAACTATTTTCTTTCCCATACCTATATGATAGCTAAAAATAAAATGACTGTATATAGTAAATCCATCTTGGCTGCCAAAGATTCAAATATAATTTAGAGATGATATAGCTTATTATATTTTTATACATATACATAGTGAAATTAACTATCAAAATATATTTTCACAAACACATAAGATCACAAAAAACTTCGACTAGCTCAAGGAATTGTTTAGGGTAGTTTTGATCATGTTCCATAAGATTCCATGACACATATGCGATGACTCGATCTCCTTACATCATCCCATATCCAAGCCCTATTCTATAAGATTCATAATACACATTGTACATCTTTCTGGGATCAGGTAGGATCAAAATTTATACTGATCAGGTGATTCTTGAACTCGAGGAAGGTTTTCTCACATGAGTCTGAAAAATCAAACATTATCACTTCTTTTGTTAAACCCAAAAGTGGTGCATCCAGGGGGAAAAGTCTTGTATGAATCTCAAATTATATCCATCAAACCCCAGAATATTTCAGAAATCAAATATGTTATTGGGATGCTCCCAAGAAACCACCAATTGAACCTTCTCTCAGTCAACCTACACCGCTTCCTTTGAGATTTTTTGTCCCATGAATTTTACATGATTGATCAAAAATTAAAATTTATATAGCAGTGTATAGTAGATGCTCCCAATGTGTACACAAGATGATGTAAATATGTTGGTCATGGCCATCATGAGTCTTAGAGTACACCAAGATGACTTCCACAAATACTACCAAAAATTAATCTAAGTGTCGAGGGATTATTTTTTCATCAAGTCCATAAAAACTAAAATCATTTTCAGTGAACCTAAAAGGAATTATGATGAACACATGAATGACATAGCTACTTATAGAAGCAGTATTCAGTATATCAGAAGTTGAAACTCTTAGTTTATGATACCCTGATCTAAATTCAATCTATGAGAACACACAATCTATTCTAATCTGGTCCAATATATCATCCATATGAAGAATAGAATACATTTTCATTGTAGTCTTATTTTTCAACATATCGTAATCAACACAAAATTTAAAACACCCATCAACATTATCTAAAAACAACATTGGTGATCCTTATGGAAATATAATCAGATGGATAAATCCTTTATCATCTTACTCCTATAATTAAATCTTGAGTTATTGAAGCACTATCAGTTCCATTCTATATGGTTCATTAGATACAATATAACACCCATTATTAGATCATTAATTATTTTCACATATCCATTAGGTTGAAACACTGAGAATTATTTAGAAAATACATCCTGAAACATTTCCACTATTGGTGGAATGATATCAAGCTTCATTCCTCCATCATATAAAATAAAATAGAAACCCTGGATCTTATATCCCTTAGTTTCTCGGTAATTATCCCTTCTCAACAACCATGGATATCACAATCCACATGTTGAACATAATTAACAACCTTTAAAGACCTAAAATTCACTCTCCTCAGGTAAAAATCAATTTCATCTCGGTATGTGACTAACCAGTCCAATTTTTTTTGGTCAAATCATGACATGAGAAGTATATAAATCACACATAAATTGATACACCTATAATAAAATATAACATCCAATGCATATATAGTTGTCTCTAGGTTGTACTTCCAATGGTGTATCTACAATCATAACCCCGATTGAAAACTAAACCCTCAGGCTCAAAACATTTACATGATTATTAGTAATAAATGATTCAGAGACACCAGAATAAAATAAGGAACTAATTGACAAAGTTGCAAAAAAATAGTAACTCCCAATGTTGACAGTCCAGCCTCACAATCCATAAGTGTGGGTTGTACAACACATAATTTTCTTACACCTCTTCCATGTGACACAATATGACTCCCCTGAGTTGCACCATGCTGTAGATAAGGGTGCTATTTCCTAGAAGAAACATGTTCATTTCCTCTACTGCTTCATGTAGTATAACTCTGACATCTAGTCTAATAAATTTTAGAATATCCCATTCCTACACTCAAACTCTATCTAGATTCACCCTCACAAAATATTGGACGATGTTTCCTATAGAACTTATGTAGATTCTATCCATTTCCCCAAGACTAACACTCTACTAGTTTTCTAGGTTAGTATCAACGATAATGGTCCGGACTACCTCACTAAGGAAAAATCACTTTAGTGAGGTCCTTCATAATTTACCCTCCTCTCTCACAATTTGTATTTCCACTAACCTAGCTAAAAATATCATAAATATGCTTCTGAATATCAGAATTTTCACCTCCTGAACAAAAACTAGCAACTAAATATCAATCACCTGAAGCATCCTCCAGGTTCTCGTCATCTATGAGAACCCGAGCCACCACCTAAGAAAAACTCTTTGACCAAAATAGGGTAACATGGGACTAAATAACTCACTTATTTCCATCATGAGATAATCTTATTAAATATTTTTCTTCTACCCCCAAAGATGGAGAAAAAATTGCATGTTTGTAAGGATTCCAGCAAAATCCACCACAGACATTCTCCCCTATGTTAGTCATTTGAAATCCATTTCTCTCTCATACCTCAGAATCTCTAGATATAAGTGCTCCAATAAAATCTCCAAAAATTCCTTCTACATCATACCATCAATTGTTCAATTCAATGCTAGGACATCCCATGAGTGCATTGCGGATCCTCATATCATATATGCATCCAACTTAACCCTCTTATCAGCATTAGTCTCCAAATGGTAAAATATCGTTTCAAGACACTCAAAAAAGAACTCATATCCCCCATTTAAACCCTCTCTAGTAAAAGTCAAAACCAGATCTAACTGAAACTGTCCCTTCATTTTAGACAGTCTGTAACACCCCAAGCTTCTAGAGTACGCTTCTCTTTGAATAATTAAATAGTGTGTGTTGTACGCAACATCGAGTTCTAACACACCACAACCAATCAAACCAGTAGTTATGAATAGTAATACCCAGATTTTGAAATTTATAAATTTCATTTTTAAAAATGGACTTCATTTTTGGATTCGGAATACCGAAATTAGCCTATGGTGAATTTTTGGTATTTTTCTGAAAAACATCATTTTTGATGAAAAGTGAAACCACTCTGTGGTAGATAAAAAAATTGATTTTTTCATAAAACCTCATTTTACCACTTCTGTAAGTGGAATTTCGAAAATCTGAGAGACACGGCTAATATCAACGAGTAAAATGTGGTTCAATGAGATGAAAATATTTTTTTGTGAATAGTAACTTTTTTATTTTTATTTACCACGGTTAAAAGTAAATAGGGTAATTAAGGGTAAAAATGATATTAATATTACCTTAACAGAAGTCCTAATTCTATTGGCCAAGTGTATGTCGAACAAAAACAACCTTATGAATAAAATATTATCATTTAGGTCCCCATGGATTAGATTAAGACATTTATTATTATTTAATTCAAAGATGAGTTAAAAGAGTTAAAATCCAAGTTTATTTACTAAAACATTTTTAATATATGGTTACATATAAGATAAATTAGATTATAAAAATTACATAGAAAGCTAAAAGAATTTTCTACATAATGATATTTTATTTATAATTTTTAGACATTAAATAAGTTAATTTATTTATGACATAATGATGATGCAGTAATTACCATAATAGTGAGAAATTGAAATAATTGATATTATAAATACCCAAAAAAAAATTTGAGACTTTTTATAAATTAAATTAATTTTATAGGATAATATGACATGTTAGGAATGATTTAATTATCTTTTTTCGAAGTAGTCATTTTGTTATTATTTTCACAAAAATCAATTTTCCAAATATTGTATAAATTAACATAAAAGAGTTTAAAAAAATATTATATTATTAATTGATATTCAATTCATAAAAATCTAATGGTTGTCTAGGAGACTTATATAATGATAGGTGTATCATTAATGGACCACTTGGGGGTCTCTTGGAGGTATATATAATGTTTATTAACTATATAATATAAAAATACAAAGTGACATGGTAAGTGTCAAACTAATTTACTAAGAGTTAAAACTAAAAAGTTAAGGTTAATATAATGACCCAAACCTATATAAATTCTATTGGTTGTGTGGTTTTTGACCCATCCCCACCTTATCCTTTAAATAATACAATTTGGAGCCATTATAAACCGAATATTAATTTATTATAAAATAATATTTCTAGCTTTTCCAAAGGTGCCCCTCACCCCTCTTATAAAAGGGCACTCCCCCTTCTCACTAATTCACACATTCAAATCCTTTTGGCTCAGCCAAACCCTACCCAAATACTCTCCCAACATCCCTAAATTCAACCTAGATACCTTAGTTTGATCATAATTCCATCCTAAGGAGCCCTTTTGATCAAATCAAAAGAAAGAACCCGAAGAAGAGGTAATGTTTTCACCACCCTCTTTCAAGGTCCTTTCTTCTTCAACTTATACTTTCTTTGTTATTCCCATTCTAAAATAATTAATCCAGTATCTCCTATATATGGTAATATTATTATAAATATGGTACAACCATATTCAGTATTCTATCCATCCTTTTAATGAGATGTCACCATATGTGCGTACGTACGACTTACCGTCTCCACGTCGTGGTGTAATTGTTATTCAAATATATTATTATTTGGATGGGAATAATAATGATTTTTAATTCATGTAAATAATAACTATAAAATGATAATGATTCATTATATATGATATACCATCCCTTTATATATTATTTTAATATCGAAATAATGATATTGTCGCTTGTGCGTACGTACGGACTACCGTCTCCACGAACTTGATGAGATTTATTCTCTATTGTACCCATTCAAGTATAATTGTCATTTGATGATTTAAAAATAATGTTTAAGGACTTTATATAATTCTAGATATGAATAATATACAACCTATCCATAACAAACATGGCTTACATAACAAAACATATAGAAGAAAATAAGTAAGTTAACACCTGAAATGACGATAATTCTAAAATATTATTAAAAAAGCAGTGTTAAAAGATCATATATGATATCATATTAATATATATGATAATTTTATAATTTAATAAAAATTATTTCACCATTATAAATGATGTTAACCTACCCCAACCAAGGAAAAGTACAATTTAAGGGTTATTTCATAATCTCTTCATTATCTAATGTTGTTTATATGTGATTATCTACTGGGACCTCTTTATCATCGACATCCATGGTTCTTAAAAATGTATTTCAAATAATTCTTACTATTTTAAAGACTATGGTATAAATTCAATTATACCCTTTTTTTATTTTTATAATAATTTTATAAAAGAATCTTTCTATTGTTTTCCAAACAAGGTCCTTTTTAACCTTTTCGACGGAATTAAGGTAAGAATGTTTTTTTAACTTATTCAGCGGGTGCGGCTATTTTCCGCCGTTATAAAATCATCTAAGCTTCCCCTAAAATCTTATAAGAATATTTTCAATGAAAATTTTTTATTTTATAAATATATTACTCATAAATTATTTCAAAATAGAAAGAGATATTTCTCTAAAAAAGTTTTTGATTTCATCATTGTCAACATCCTTTGATGGATTTTACGCTTATTTGAAGTTGATTTATTATGATACAAAACTTTTATATTGTATTGAAGGTTTTGTGATATGTTTGATTGTGGATGTGTTATTTTTATACCATTCATGGTTTATGGATGACGTATTTACATTTTGTATTCTTGTTTTAATACGAATGTTTATGTTATGTTTAAACCTTGTCATATGGGAATGCATTGGACTTAATATGTGACGGGTGGAGCTCGCTATAGCACCTCGATGCATCGGTAGGTCTCATGAGACAAAAAAGTGTATTGGAACAAGTCCTTGACAAAATCTTATTTGTAGTCTTCGCACGAGGCCTTGGCTATGTGGTTATGATAGTCTGACATTATGCATTCCATCATTATGAAAGTGGTTATTGATATTGCATGTGATTATTCGATTATTAGAATATCCATGTGAATAAATAAATGGAATTATTTCATTTAATTTTTTCCATACTATGTTGAAGTTCAAGTTTAAAAGGCTTTTGTTTTATTTATACATTTCCTTAAAGGTTTATTCTTATTTATGAAAGACTGCACTATATTGTTATCCTTACTGGGCATTTGAGCTCACCCCTTTTCTATGTTTTATTTTTTCCAGGATGTGAAGAAGTAATTTTTGAATGACTTGTAGGGATAGTATGAGGGGATAAGAGTGTTGACTATGGAGACTATATTGTTGTAGTTTTCATTTTATGATGTAATGTAAACTTTATTAATGTATCTAGTTATTCCATGGCTACTAAACTAATCGGTCTTTCGAGATTTGATCTTTCTTGTGATCATGCCAATGTTATGTAATAATGCACCGACACTGGGTAACTGGGGTCGGGGCATTACAGTTGGTATCAGAGGAAGTTTAGTACATACCTTGGAATCTAGATTTAGATAAACTCTGATTAGAGCACATAGACCTAAGATGGACTTTGAGGATTAGTATAGAAGAACTTCCTAGAATTTTGGTATTGTAGAGATTTTTGAGTTTTCCGAGCAATACATCCCTGTCTGGATATGAGCAGGTAAAGCGGCTCTGGCACAGATGTACGTAGGGGTAAAACCTGAAAACACCACTTTGAGTTGGACTCGAACGGGAACTGGTGCATGACAACAGGCCTTGCTGCACTCTTGGTTACGACACTCCCAGGGGATATTCTTAGGATAACTCTCATATTCATTAAAAATAATTATGAAGGGTTTATGAGTATATAATTCCTCAAAGAAAACATTTTTATTATTATGGATTATATCCATAAATAGTTCAATTTATGTTAAGTTTTTATTAAGTATGGAATTATGTATTTTGATTCATAAACGGATCTAGTTTATGCCATTGTTTAGAAATGGTGCCTAGTGGAAGAAATGGAAACCATATCAATGAACGCACTCCATGTAGGGATTACCCTCCTAATCAAGATAATTATAGTGGTGCTAGAGATGCAACTGGTGCTGATCAACTAATCACCATACTGGGACAACTCACTCCGGTTATGAATATTAACCTTACCTGTATGGAGCACCCCAATCCACAGCGTGGAGGATCAATGTTACATAGCTTCATGAGGAAACAACCACCAACATTCAATGGGAGTACAAATCCATTTGTAGGTGAGCAATGGATATGTTCCCCAGAGAAGTTATTTCAGGCTTTGGGAAGTGGTGAAAGGGAAAAAGTTATCATGGCAGTTTACCGCCTCACTGGAGATGGTGATCAATGGTGGTCAATGATTCAAAACACGAAGGAAGATGATGAAGTATCAAATATGGAATGGAGGGAGTTCAAAGATCTGTTTTTAGAAAAATACTTTCCTCGTGACCATCGAGCAGATATGGAAAGGCAATTTCTGAGTCTGAGGAAAAAGGAGGATGAGAATGTCACAATTTATGAGGCTATCTTTACAAGGATAGAAAGGTATGCTAGAGACTATATACGTAACCCAAGAAGTGATATTGATCGTTTCATTGATGGGTTAAAACCATTTCTCAGTTGAGGATTAGTCTCACAATACTTCTCATCATAGGAAGACATTGTCTCATGTGCTATCAAGACAGAAAAGGAATTCTCTAAGTCTTATGACTTTAAAGAAAAGAAAGAGGAGAAGAGATCTGCTGATCAATCTGGGAATGGAAATAAGGGGAAGAAGGGAAAATTTGAATATCCATCCTGTGGTAAATGTGGGAAGAAACACCCCGGTACTTTTTGAAAGGGAATGGGTGACTGTTACAAGTGTGGTGAAAAAGGCCACCAAGCTCGTGATTGAAAAGGGAAGAAGGAAGCTACCAATTTTCGGTGCTACAATTGAAAGGAGATGGGACATTATGCAAATAAATTTCCTAAGCGTTAGGGGAACATACCTCAGAAAAGGCCAAGGGATCAAGGCCAAGCTTATGTTATCACAGTTGCTGAGGTAGAAGCTCTTAAAGACGTGGTGGCAGGTAATATAATGTTTTCCTCAAGTTTTGAATTGTTTCATATCTTCCCTGTTTGCTATGAAAATTAGATATTTCCAATTTTATTTAACAAGGGAGTTGTCAATTAAAACACCAAAGGGAAGTATCTTTGAAACAATGTTTTGTGATTCAGTCCCCATTAGAGCACATAAATGTTCTTTATCCGCTGATCTCATTGTCATACCTATGATTGAGATTGATATAATCATCGATATGGATGGTCTTTTATACCATGATGCGAAGATTTATTATAAGAAGAAGGAGGTTACGATTTTTTATGATGATAATGAGGAACACCTTATCTTTAGAGCAGAATCGTCACCACCTAATTCTTATCTAGATTCTCCCCCAGTAGCTCAACTAAATTCAATTATTGGGGAGGAAGATGATGAAATTATAGTGGGTGAGGAATGGAATGTTCAAATAGAGGATTTACCTATTGTGAAAGAATATGTAGATGTGTTTCCGGATGATTTACCTGGACATCCTCCAGAACGAGAAGTTGAGTTTTCCATTGATTTAATTCCTTGATCAAGGCCTATATCGAAGACCCCTTATAGAATTTCCACTGTATAATTAGTTGAAATAAAGAAGAAACTAGAGGAATTGAGTAATAAGGGATTTATTCACCCTAGTTCTTCTCCATGGGTATCCCCTGTTCTTTTTGTTAAAAAGAATGATGGTTCTATGAGGTTATGTATCGACTGCAGGGAGATCAATGATATAACAATAAAGAACCAGCATCCCCTACCTCACATTGATGATTTATTTGACCAACTGCATGGAGCTCAATACTTTTCAACGATTGAACTTCGATCTGGATACCATCAGTTGTGTGTGAAGAAGGATGACATTCCATAGACAACATTTCGAACCAGGTACGGGCATTACGTGTTTACAGTAATGCCATTTGGATTGACTAATGCATCCTATGTACTCATGGATATGATGAATAGAGTTTTCAAGGAATATCTCGATGAATTTGTGGTGGTATTTATTGATGATATCTTGGTATAATCCAAAATCTACGAAGATCATGAAAATCACTTGCACATTATCCTGAAGACTCTGAGAAGACATGAATTATATGGGCAGTTTAGCAAGTATGAATTTTGGCTTCTGGATGTTTCTTTTCTTGGCCATATTGTCTCTAAATATGGAATCTATGTTGATCCTTCTATGACCAAGGCAATACAATAATTTCCTACACTGAAAAGTATAACTGAGGTACTTAGTTTTATTGGTTTAGCAGGTTATTATCAACGTTTCATCCATAATTTTTCCCGGTTGGCTAACCCATTAACAAAGCTCAAACGTAAAGGGGTTAAATTTTTTTGGACAAAAGAGTGTGAATAATGTTTCGAAGAACTGAAGAGAAGCTTAGTCAATGCTCTTATATAGACTCTAACATCGGGGAATGATGGGTTCGTTATTTATATTGATGAATCGAAGAAAGGACTTGGTTGTGTCCTTATGCAGAATGATAGGGTTATTTCCTATGCATCAAGACAGTTGAAAATTCCTGAACAATACTATCCTACTCATGATCTCGAGTTAGAAGCTGTGATCTTTGCTTTGAAGATATGGAGTCAATACCTCTATGGTGAAAAATGTGAGATTAATACTGATCACAAGAGTTTGAGGTATATTTTCTTACAAAAATAACTCAACATGTGGAAAAAGAGATGGGCTTGAATTACTCAAGGATTATGATTGCACGATACACTACCACCCTCAAACAGATGGACAATCTGAACGAACAATTTAGAACCTTAGAAGACATGTTGAGATCCTACTCACTTGACATTTAGGGTATGTGGGATCAATATTTACCTCTGGTAGAATTTTCCTATAACAATAGCTTCCATTCGAGTATTCATATGGCACTATATGAAGCGTTATACGGAAAGAGATGTCACACACCAACCTGTTGAGATGACGTTGGTGAAAGAAAACTTGTAGCCCCAGAACTGGTGGAGGAAATGATGTAAAAGGTGAAGGTAATCCAAAACCACATCAATGAAGCTCAAAGTAGGCAGAAGAGCTACGCCGATAATCGAAGGAAGGATTTGGAATTTCAAGTCGGTGATCATGTTTTCCTGAAGGTATCTCCATGGAAGGGAGTCATACGTTTTGGTAAGAAAGGTAAATTGAGTCCCAGGTACATCGGACATTTCGAAACTCTAGAACGAATTGGTGTTGTATCTTACCGATTGAAAATTCCGCCAAGTCTCTCCAACATTCACGATGTGTTCCACGTATCTCTGTGGAGAAAATACATGCCTGACCCAACGCATGTACTCACTTATGAGTAATTAGAACTAGAACCTGATCTGTCTTATTGCGAAGAGCCCATAAAGATTCTTGATATGAGAGAACAAGTAATGAGAAATCGGACGACTCGTCTGGTAAAAGTCTTGTGGAGAAACCATAAGATAGAAGAGGCAACGTGGGAACCCGAGAAACTTATGATGATGAACCACCCAACTCTTTTCATGAGATAGTATTCTAGAAATTTTGAGGACGAAATTATTTGAAGGAGGGGAGAATGTAACACCCAAGCTTCTACGGTTTTCTTCTCTTTGAATAATGCAATAGTGTGTGTTGTACGCAACATCGAGTTCTAACATACCACAACCAATCAAGCTAGCCGTTATGAATAGTAATACCCACTTTTTGGAATTTATAAATTTTATTTTTCAAAATGGAATTCATTTTTGGATTTGGAATACCTAAATTATCCTGGGGTGAATTTTTGGTATTTTTCTGAAAAACTTCATTTTTTGATGAATAGTGAAACCACTAAGTGGTAGTTAAAAAAATTTCATAAAACATAATGTTACCGCTTCTGTGAGTGGAATTTCAAAAATCTGAGAGACATGGTTAATATCAAGGAATAAAATATGGTTCAATGAGATGAAAATAATTTTTGGTGAATAGTAACTTTTTTAGTTTTGTTTAGCACGGTTAAAAGTAAATAGGGTAATTAATGGTAAAAATGAAATTAATATTACCCTAACACATGTCCTAATTCTATTGGACAAGTGTATCTCGACCAAAAACAACCTTAGGAATAAAATATTATCATTTAGGTCCACTTGGATTAGATTATGACATTTATTATTATTTAATTCAATGAAGAGTTAAAAGAGTTAAAATCAAAGATTATTTACTAAAACATTTTTAATATAGGGTTAAACAAAAGATAAATTCGATTATAAATATAAATTAGAAATATAATAATATTTCAAACATAATGATATTTTATTTATAAATTTTAGACATTAAATAAGTTAAATTATTTATGACACAATGATGATACATTAATTACCATAATAGTGAAAAATTAAAATAATTGATATTATAAATACCCAAAGAAATATAATTTTACGCAATTTTTAAATTAAACTAATTTTATAGGTTAATAGGACATGTTAGGAATGATTTAATTAACTTTTTTCGAAGTAATCATTCTGTTATGATTTTCACAAAAATCAATTTTTCAAATAGTGTCAAAATTGACATAAAACATTTTTTAAAACAAATATTATATTATTAATTGATATTCAATTCCTAAAAATGTAAGGTTCGTCCAAAATACTTATATCATGATAGGTGTATCATTAATGGACAACTTGGGGGTCTCTTTGAGTTATATATTAATTTTATTAACTATATAATATAAAAATTCACAGTGACATGGTAAGTGTCAAACTAATTAACTAAGAGTTAAAAATAAAAGATAATGTTAATATAATGACCCAAACCGATCTAAATTCTATTGGTTGAGGTGTTTTCGACTCATCCCCACCTTAACCATTACATAATCCACTTCTGAGCCATTATAAATTGAATATGAATTTATTATAATATAATATTTCTAGCTTTTCCAAAGGTGCCCCTCACCCCTCTTTTAAAAGGGAACTCCCCCTTCTCACTAATTTACACATTAAAAGCCTTTTGGCTCAGCCAATCCCAGACCAAATACTCTCTCAACATCCCTCACTTCAATCTAGAGGCCTTAGTTTGATCCGAATGCCAACCTAAGGATCCCTTTTGATCAAATCAAAAGGAAGAACCCGAATAAGAGGTAATGTTTTCACCACCCTCTTTCATGTCCCTTTCTTCTTCAACTTCTTCTTTCTTTGTTATTCCCATTATAAAATAATTAATCCTCTATCTCATATATACTGTAATATTATTATAAATATGGTGCAACCATATTCAGTATTCTATCCATCATTTGATTGAGATGTCACCATACGTGCATACGTACGACTTATCGTCTCCACGTCGTGGTGTAATTGTTATTCAATATATTATTATTTGGATGGGTATCATAATGATTTATAATTCATGTAAATAAGAAATATAACATGATAATGATTATTTATATATGATATACCATCCATTTATATATTATTTTAATATCAAAATAATTATATTGTCGCTCGTGCGTACGTATGGACTATCGTCTCCACGAACGCGATGAGATTCATTCTCCATCATATCCATTCAAGTATAATTATCATTGTATGATTTAAAAATAATTTTTAAGGACTTTATATCATCCTGGATATGAATAAGATACAGCCTATCCGTAACAAACATGGCTTATATAACAAAACATATAAAATAAAATGAGTATGTTAACACAAGAAACGATGATAATTCTAAAATATTATTAACAAAGCAATGATAAAAGATCATATATGATATCATATTAATATATATGATTATTGTATAATTTAATAACAATTATTTCACCATTATACATGAGTTTAACCTACCCCATCCAAGGAAAAGTTCAAGGTAAGGGTTATTTCACAATCTCTTCATTATCTGAGGTTGTTTATACGTGATTATCTACTCAGACCTCTTTATCATCCACATCCATGTTTCTTAAAAATGTATATTAAATCATTATTAATATTTTAAATAATATGGTATAAATCCATTTATACCCTTGTTGACTTTTTAAATATTTTTATAAAGGAATATTTCTTCCATTTTCCAAATAAGTTCCTTTTTAACCTTTTCGACAGAATTAAGGTAAAAATGTTTTTTTAACTTATACGGCGGGTGCGGAAATTTTCCACCATTATAAAATCGTCAAAACTTCCCTTAAAAACTTATAACAATATTTTCAAAGAAAATTATTTATTTTATAAATATAATAATCTTAAAAGATTACAAAATAGAAATAGATATTTCTCTAAAAAGAGTTTTGATTTCATCTATGTCAACATCCGTTGATGGATTTTACGCTAATTTGAAGTGGATTTATTATGATACAAAACTTCTATAATGTATTGAAGGTTTTATGATATTTTTGACTGTGGATGTGTAATTTTTATACCATTCATGGTTTATGGATTAAGTATTTACATTTCGTATTCTAGTTTTAATACGATTGTTTATGTTATGTTTAAACCTTTTCATATGGGAATGCATTGGACTTAATATGTGATGGGTGGAGCCCACTATAGCACCTCGATGCATCGGTAGGTCTCATGAGACAAACTAGTGTCTTGGCACAAGGCCTTGAAAAAATCATATTTGTAGTCTTCGCAGGAGGCCTTGGCTATGTGGTTATGATAGTCTGGCATTATGCATTCCATCATTATGAAAGTGGTTATAGATATTACATGTGATTATTCAATTAGTAGAATATCCATGTGAATAAGTAAATGGCATTATTTCATTTTATTTTTTCCATACTATGTTGAAGATCAAGTTTTAAATTCTTTTTTTAGTAATACATTGTCTTAAATGTTTATTGTTATTTATGAATGTTTCTTCTATATTGTTATCTTTACTGGGAATTTGAGCTCAACCCTTTTCTATGTTTTATTTTTCCCAGGATATGAAGAAGTAATTTATAAATGACCTGCAGGGATAGAATGAGGGGATAAGAGTGTGGACTATGGAGACTATATTGTTGTGGTTTTAATTTTATGATGTAATGTGAAATTTATTAATGTATCTAGTTATTCCAAGGCTACTAAACTAACCACTCTTTCGAGATTTGATCTTTCTTTTGATCATTCCAATGTTCTGTAATAAGGCACTGACTCTGGGTAACTGGGGTCGGCGCATTACACAGTCTCTTCTCAACCCACCCTTGGTCTCTTCTTATGAATTTATTGTAGCAAGTGAATTTCACTGAGAAATCCACCCCTTCATCCTCACCCATATCTATTAGTCTATCAGGTTCCACTACTGGTAGAGAATTACCATCCCTATATTCTTGTCCTCCTATCAACAAGAATTTTCTTAGAGGCATATATCTACAATGGAAAACACATATCATATGACACATAAAATAACATTATCACTTATATTTATGAAGAATAATCACAATAAAAATTATTCTCCCAAATCCTCCCCAGATGGTCAAAAATATGTCACTATCACTAAACACAACCATCCTATACATAGGTATTTTTTATATAAGGGAATTATCATTCTCGTATAATAATTCTCATTTATAACCCCAATAATTCACATTATTACATCATTTTAACGATTTTAATTTTATATTAAGCACCAATTTTAATTCAATTTCATATGTAATGAAAAATAGTTTATGTTCAAAAACCTACCCAAAACCTATTTTCCCATGACTTTCTAAAATGATTCATGTCACAAAATATTCATGAGTGCCATGAATAATACATACACACTCAAATATCTATCCATTTTAGACCACCATTCAATTCATAGTAAATTTCAAAATCAATTTTCACATCACAAAGAAATTGTGTGACCTAAGATGAAACAATATTCAACTTTAAAAACAAATGGATGGACGAAAAGAATGTCCCAAAGGCCTTTATTTTTTGTTATTTTTGATAATACACCTTTAAAGTGGTGAGGTGTAACCCTTATAATGCTCGAAGGATTAGATACAATTACATGACCCATAGGTATTAGAGGGAATCACCCAAACAAGACAACTTGGAACTGCTCATCCCCAGTATATGTCATGATATTCGCACTCCACCTCTGCAGGGATAGTCAGATAGTTTTCCAATGAATAATTACATAGGCCTAGTACCGATGGAAAAACCATACACTCTCAATCTTCAAATTCATGTTAGTTCCGCTAAAGTGAATGAACCTGCCCAGAATCCTTCATCTGAATCATTGTCCATTGTAGCCTGACTTCTACAGTACCTGCTATAGTAATAATCATGTCCCCGAAATATTCCTCCACCAGGATTTGATCTTTGGACTCATGGATGCACCTGTCGAGTCCTCACTAACCAGGTTGAGGCTCGTTTTCTATGACAAAAAATAGAAATAACAACAATCACACATTGATTACTTGGGTTTCCCTAGTATAGTGGTTTGAAACTCCCAAGTATGAGTTCATTTCCAAGATTCTATTCATCCTAGTATCCCCTCTACCATTCTCCAAATAGTAAGATAAAAAATAAAATAAAACACAATTGATACCACTTTGTAACATCCTGGATCTGGTGCCACACATTGTTTCCCCCTACTGATCGATCATATAACCCCAAGTGCTACACCACATATTCCAGAGGCTTCTGACTAGCATTTAGGGTTTTCGATGTAATTGATGGGGAGAATATACACTCTTAGATTTCGTTAATACTAGATTGGAAATAAAAAATTGTTAAAGAATATATAACCATAAACAATACCAATAGCTTAAGGTTATCAATGTAGGAAAATAAAATATCCATCTAAAGCAGAATACACTCCATGCCAATGTACATGTCAGGGGACTAAAATTCAATCGGAAAATAAAGTCACTAACAACTCCCAAGAGGTTCTCAAACCTTGTATTTTTCCATCATCCAAGTTTCATCCCCGAATTAGCCATCTAAACCGGGGATTTTTTTCCTTAACCTATATAGAAAAAAATATACTCTATTTAGGTACCGATCAGGTAGCCTGAGTATGGTGTGATTTCAAATCAGTATGCCACCACTAAATATTTCTACAATAATATACAGTTAGATAATAGTGTATGGAGTTGTTTAATTAAATAAGTATAATGAATAAGTACATCGAAATCATAATATCATTAAATGATTACTTAACCACATTAAATCCACACTTTTTGAGGACACCCATACATCTATGATAACATACGATCATCCTGGAACCTGAAGTGTTCCTAGGAAATGTCATATCTTAATACATGCATTGGATCATGTCAGATAAAAAAGTATTGAAAGGTTATATCATATCTCAATACCATTTTTGGATCATACCGGAGCCTTATGTATTCTCATGTGGGTCCATATCTCATAGTAACCTTGTTACCATTAATTAGTTCATACTTGAATACGTATGATTGCATCAATACATATCACATTAGAATGACCATTTTTTCATTATATAATTCATACTTGAATTACTGTGTCACCATTCATAAACACACCATAGAATGACCATGTTTTTATTCTCTAATTAATACTTGAAGGGAGATGTTTACATTCATAAACACGTATTTGAATTATCATATTCTCATTAATTACTTCATACTTGAATGAACACATTTTCATTCATAAGAACAGAATTAGTCCATCAATTAATTATTCACATAAATTCGATTAATTATTTATAACTTATTTTATGTCAAAATTACTCTTAATTAATTCACCAACGAATATAGTCACTAAAATCATTAATTAATTTAATAAATAATTAATATGTATTCACAATATCAATCCCCATAATTAATCCCAACGTCATTTATCCCTTTCTCAAAAAGAATTATTCATTACTAAATCCAAAATTAATTAACTCAATCTATAATACCAATATGACATAATTATTCCCATAGTTAATTTCCTCAATTCAAAAAATTTGTTACCTCATGATTAATTCACCAATTAATTATCTAAATCAAAATCCCTAAATATCAAAATTAATCCCCCAATTAATTACATAATAGGACATCCCATAAATTACATAATTATGTAACCGATTAATTCTCTATTTCCAGAATACTTAAATTAATCAATTGGCCACATTAATTAATCCAATTTAGCAATTAAAATTTCCAAATAATATTAGAAATTATACAATTTTCATAAATGTATCAAAATAATGAAAATTGGTATTAAATATTAGTCCACCTACATCAATTCGCAGATGGAGAATCTTCGAATGGAAATACCCAATCATTTAGTGGCATATTTATGTAGAACTAGACCAAAATCCCAAAAGCCTAAATCCAGATTAAAAAAAATAACAATCATTTAAATCAATATCCAGTTATAAAATCTTTTATATATATATATATATATATATATATATATATCTAACCATATAGATATAGATCTATTCATAATATTAGATTCCATTTCTAAATTAAAGCATATAGAACTGGTGAAGCATGAGAGATGAAATGAGACAGGATACACTAAATGGGAAAGGAATGAGCCTTTCATCTAATCTTTAATTTGTGAATAATGTTTTTTAGGAGGTCTTGTAATATTCCAAGATAGATAAAAAATGTGAAATAAGACCTATGGTCAAATGGGGGTTGAAATAGGTTACTTTTACTGGTTCAATGAATTTTAAAATTACTTTTCAAACATAATTAATTCCCACACATTGGTAGCTAGGCTAGGGTGCACGGTTCTTCCAAAATGATCCACTATACCAAGATCTTATTATTTTATGGGTTCACGGTTACTCGAATAAGGAACATAGTTAGACAAACCATGCTTTATCCTTGTGAATCTCCCATCCAAGGTTTGAACAGATAGTTGGTCTAGGGTGAATTGTTTTCCCTAATCATGATCCTACAAAGCGTAGCCCTTTTTAATTAATTTTTATCAATATTTCCCCCAAACACACCTCAAGTAATAACCCAATCCAAAGTTACTCAAAATGTAATAGAAGATTACCAAAAAATGAGGTCGATTCAACTCCAAAAATGTTAAGGATCATACAAGGGTGATAGGTTTATTTGGTAGACTATTTTCTGTTGTATTAGTATCAATTAATAATTGAGTCTTATTCATAGTGGTGTTGGTTTTAATGATTATTTGTCTGATTTATGATATTGGTAATGATCCTTGAGTTGTTCAATTTTAGGATTTTTCCAATGGTAGTTGTATTTTCAATTATTTTATTTTATCTTTTGAATGATATTAATTATCTCACATTGATGTTATATTTCATATCATGGGTTGTAAAAAAGAATAATATATAGAAAGTATGATATTACTAATGGAATACATATAAGTAGAACTTTTGTAAAGTTATTCTGAGAAATAATACTGATGTTTATACTCACCCACTTCTTGTACACATCAATGTACATTAAAATGATCTTGGTTGTAGTTTTCATATTATAATGTGAGTTATTAGGATTAAATGGGAAATATATAAATCGTTATATAGTTGAGATTTGGGAAGCATTATTTTGTATTTTATCTTTCTTTTATATAATTGGTTGGTATTTTCTTTAATTTATCTCATAAAAATAGTTTTATGGAGTTAGATTATTATTTTGGTTAATTTTTGTACTATAGTATGTTATTCTTGTATTTATTTCATGTCACACATTATTATTTTTTTTTATTTTACAAATTGTTGTATTATATGAGTATTGAGGGAAAATAATTGCAAAATATTATTACATATTAATACCTTCACATTAGTTCTTCACATTTACAAATTATGTTTGCATCTAAGGTCATGTTACATTTTTTCTCAATGTCAACGTCATATTTGAGTTGTCACGTCCGATTAGGGCATTGAAAATGTATTAGTTTAATTTGGAAACATTAATAGGATTGGAGGTGGGATGGTTATGACTCTATGGAATATTTATTAAAATTATTAATCAATATATTTATCATTATAAATATATTTTTAAATAAATATTGGATGATTTTATTTTTGGTAAAATTAAAATAAAGAAATCCCATTTATTTTTTAATTTTTATGTTTCTTGTCAATAAATTATCATAATGTTATTTTAGTCTCATTAATTATTTATAACTAGTTTATGGGTATTGAGAAATTTGGTTCAATTATTAAAGATAGTTATTTTTTAAAATTATTATGTTTTTATAGTTTGGTTTTGAGTTTTTTTATCCTCATGTGATGGATATATTTATATGATATCCTTCATATTATTTTTTATCACTCATGTCATTTTAATAAGTTTCAATGACTAATATTTATCTCATTGATTGGTATTATGATTCTATTAAATAATATAGGTTTTCATGTTATTTATAAATCATCAAAGGATTATATAACCATGTTTTAATTAATCTATTGGGTGGTAACCTTATTAATTTTTCATTATTTTTCTAATTTGGGTCATTAGAGTGATATTTACTTTAAAAATGTCATTATGATAAATTTATAAGTGGATATTTAATGTTTTATATCGTTTAATTCATCTATTTAGGTTTAATTATTAAAAGAATGGTTTTTGTTGAGTTTGAATTTTTTAAAATGATTTTTTGGAACATAAGTGAGGAATTAAGGGAAGTAATGGTTTGTTTAATGATATAATTTGATTTTTTTAATCAAGGACCTATTTATAAAATATATTGAGAAATAGTTCAAAAATGATATTTTTATTATTTGGTTGCTCCTTTTATTTACACATGAAATTTTTATTTTAAAAGTAATTATGGGATGAATTATATTTTTTTTATTGTCGGGGTTTTAAAAATCATTATTTCATTATATAAATTTTAAATGAAAATAGAAGTGTATTATGATGGAAATTTTGATTCCTCATTTTTTAGGGGGTTTATAAATCAATGAATATATTACAATGGTGCTAAATGATATTTTAAATAAAATGTTACTCTGAGATGAATCTTCTATTTCCCGTTACAACATTAGATTTGTAGATGAAAATGTGGTTTAACCAACTTTTGGTTCATTTCATGATTCATCTTCAAAATTATAATTTTCTAGTTACTGAATTTAGTCATTTTTAGGATGCCTAAAAGTTGGGAAATTTAATTTAAAATCGAATTTTCTCATTTTTATAATTATTTGGAATAAATACTTTTTTACATTAGTGTCTTGGGTTATTTAACTATTCTGATCTAAAAGAGTAAATTTGAAATTTTAGTTAAGATGATGCAATTTTAAATGGATTTTAGTAATGATTCTCACCTTGTAAATGAGATAGAGTTTTCAAATAACACTTTATTATGACACCTTTTTGTTGGAAAATGGTGTTTCTTTTGAGATTTTCTTGTTTTATTACATTGTTTCAAAAAGATATTACTTTGGAAGTACGATTTATGAAGTATTTATTCTTTAATTCCAATGATTTTGAGGTTTTGTTAAATTATATTCATAATTTTTAATAACTTTTGGAAAATAATTCAAATATTTGGATACAAAATATTTTTAGTTAAACATAGAAATATTATTTAAACAGTAAATGATATATCTTATAGGTAATTTTTTTTAAATATGGATAAAATATAATTTAAAATCACATGTGGAAATATTTTAAATGGTATATTGGAAACAAATTTTGAAGTATCCTATAGATTTGGTTTTAGGAAGCTATTGATTCAGTAAGGTATTTTTATCATTAATATATATTGAAATGGATTATGGGTGAAATTTACGAATCGCAATGCATATTTTTAAAGATAACTTATTAAATTTAGCACTCATAGTGTTTATTGGTAGAGATGTTAAATAAAATTTACTAATCCTAGTGAGTGTTTGTTTGTATTTTTAATGGAAATATCATGTCCTAATGCATATTGATAGATAAGTTGGATCGAAGATAACACTCCCAACTTGTGGTGTCAGATTATTTGAAAGTAAACTTGTGGAAAATCAACATGTTTCATTATATTTTTCAAATGGGAGTTGGTGAGCTACATTTGGAAACTCCTTGGTAGTCACATTGGTATAATAGATTGAGAAGAAAATACCCATAACATCATAGGTTCATGGATCTAGGGAGTGTAATATAGTATTGATGAGGCATGAGTGCGTAGTATTTTCATGGAAATGGGTTAAATAAATAAATATTTTGGTTCATATTTTTAAAATTAAAATTAAAATACAAATCCCATATAATAGATATTAGAACCATGTTAATGTGGTGGGTGAATTATTCATTAATGAGAATGATCATGATTCATATTCTGCACACTCTTGAGTATAGAGAAAATAGTCTTACAGGTGATGGGATGCATGGAAGTCTCTCTGATATGGCCTAAAACATAACATAGGTGGTCTATGCAATCATGGAATAATGAGTGGAGGGGGAATTTATCATGATGATAATGGTTTATCGATCCGTAATTAAGTTCCTTGTATAGGCATGACAACCAATTTCACATGCATCTCATGTTATGCTTAATGGATTTTAATTTTTTAAGACATATAACATTAGTCGGATTGAAGGGGAAATAGAATCAATAGTTATTTATCAGTCTCTATGAGGGAATTTATAACCCTTTGTCCCTTTCCAACTTTTTCATAACATTAATATAACTTCCAAATTAAAAATCATAGATAGACCACACCTAGGGATATGGGAGAAATGATGATCTAATTATTGAATCATAATGAAGGTAAGAATATCATGTTCTCATTTTTTAAATCATTTTTTATCTTCCCCATAATATTAATCTATTTTTAAGAAAGGAATCTATTGTGGTAAACCACATTAGATCCCCTTAATTTCAGAATTGTTTGGGAATTTTTCATTTAAAAAAAACATTTACCATTGAGTGAGTGAATTAACTGTCATATAATTTATCTCATCACTCGCCAATTATATTAAATATTTGTAAACATTTATCATTAGGGAGGGGATTCAGATACACATCATTGTGATCCCTATATACTAATTTTTTTGTATGGGTATCCTACTCTTGTAAATATCCAATTTATATTGATCCTTATATATTTACTCATTATTTTTGGAATATAATAAATGTGGTGTTTCGTGATTTTTCAATAAAAATGTACTCTCAAAACAACGATATATTTAATATAAATATCATGATAAATGTTATATATAATGGCCAAAAAAATTTATATGGTTAAATTTTTAATACCTTATCCATCAATCAATACTCCATAGATGATCTTATATTGAAATAGGATCTAAAATATCATAATAGAACCATAAGAATATAGATTAAGTAGGGATATCGAAACATTGTCTTCATTTTGAAATAAATCATAGAAATGCATTGGTTTGGTAAGCTGGTTTTATAAATAAATGTTAAATCATTCATGCATGACATTAATGACTTCTATCTATTAAAGATGAATAATTTCTCATATATCCTCACCTCATATGTGGATATTTCTTTTTCTATGTAATTGATCTATGATAATTAAGCTATATGGACTTTTTTAGTATATCAGTTTCTATTACTTCCATATAATATTGAATATTTTTGAATTATCTTTATTGTATTAAAACAGTCAAATCATTTATGGGATTTAAGAAAAGATAGTTAAATTCATCTATAGTTATTCCCATGTGTGAATTTTTATTTTAATAATAATATTTATTAAAAGATATATATTATTTTGTATAATGTTAATTATATTTAAATTTTATTTAGTATCTTTTCTACTATAGATTTATTTTCCCTTGGTTTTCTCGTTTAATTTTCATGTATGTTTATTTTCATGGAAACATTAGTTGGACTTATTTCTTATATCATTCCTTAGTGAAGTCCATATAAACTATTTGTTTTTCAAATAATAACTTTATATAGTTTTCATGTTATTTAATTTAATATTTTAATCTAATATTTGTAATTACTTTACTATGTGTTTTATCATTGGTATATATCTATGATCAATCAGTATTTCTGATTCACTGTGTACCATATGTCCTATCTATATGGTCTGCTGGAATAATTCTATATCCTTATTCTTTATTATAGACATTCATGTGTCATAATAAAATCATAACCTTGAAACCTAATATAAACACCCCCTACCACCATCATTAACTGCACGCCTCCCCAGTTCCCTAGAAAACCATTATAACTCCATGGTGTACAGGTGATACATTTTGTATGAGGTTTATTTCATATTAATCCCACCAAGACAATATATATATATATATAATATATGAGTGAAAATAATACCCCAATCCCAATTTTTCTAGAGATTTAAAAAGTATCAAAAGTCAAACATACCGCCCATATACCTAGAAATTAAAAATAAATAGATATATCACAAATCTCGATGTGTGTTTTCAATTAACACATTATTAAATCTAGTTCCAAAGTTATCATACAGTGAATTGGTAAAATTTACCAAATACAATATAATAATGAAAAAATGAAAAAATTCAATACCATCTCAATAAAAAAAATCGTCAACTATACACATTACAATATACTATAATACTTTTAATAGATTTTACATGAACAAAAAATAACTTAAATAAAAGGAATAAATTACTCCATGTTTCACTATTAGGTCCCTAAATTTGAAATACCAACTGGAGGACATAGTTCATTTTATTTTAATAAAACTAAACATAATGAAATATTTTTGAAAGAAGATAAAAATTAGAATCAAGGGAAGGGATAGAGAGACTCGAGGGATCACATGATCCTCCCGCCCATGTCTTATGGAAAATATTTAGAAATAGTCTTACTTAAATTATCCTTCCCCCAACCACCCACATTTACTAACACTCCCCTTACACTACAATCCTAACATACTAGTGGAGGATAAAAGATAATATTTCTTTTGGGAATTAATTCCACCATGCCAAATCGTATACATCTCAACCCAACCAACCCTTACCCCCAACCCGTTGACCCAAGTACGTAACATTTTCACCACTTGAATAAAACCGTATACATAATGTGATACACTGATCAATGGGATTTATCATGTATCCCACTTAAATAAATTATTTTTTTCCTAGTAATTCAATATATTGAAGCCATTGGGTAGATCTCTCAAAGAGGAAACCCACTACACTATTTTTTATTGTAGCTATAATATTATACTAAAATATACTATAATTGGGATTTATAAAATAGTTATGATATATATAACAATATTTATGCAAAAAAATATTGAAATTATAAGAAATAATGTCATTTAGAATAAATTATTCACTCATAATTGTTCACAATGATTCCTTTTTAATTATTAATTATATTAATTCTCAATATTTTCTCTAGTGTTGTCATCAATCCTTTCACTTGATTCCATATCATTTGAGTTTTTATTATCCAACACCAATACTAGTAAAAAAATATAACCTCCCTCAAAAAATACATTTTATGTTACACCAAACCCCTGTATGAAAAAATATAATAATGACTCAGGGGAATAATGATTAATGGGATAAAGATCACAATAGCAGGGAAAATGGGGAGAATCCTACATAAAATTTATTTTAACTACTATTGAAATTATATTAATGTAATAATAATAATAAATATTAAATTTAATTACACTAAATGCATCCCCCACTATAAAATCAAATTTCAGTTCTCAATTTTCATGGAGTTGAGGTGCATGGTGGGGAAAACACAACCTAGAAAATGAAAAGATAAATGTAATTAAATGGTAAAAAACATATGTAAATATTTAATAATAATTACTACTACATTTGAAATAAATCATCAAACAAATAATTCAAAATTAAATACAACACAATGATTCTCCACTTTCCAAGGGAAAATGACGCCACAATTTATTACCACGAGAGAGTAAAAACATTTCACCAAAATATATATTTAGAAACACCATGAATATTTTACACATAAAATGTTAAATCTAAATATTTAGTCTTCTAAAATTTTCCCCCACTTCTCCAATTTTCCTCCTCAAATTTTTAGATTATTTGTCCTTTTATTAAAGAAGTGATGTCTGAATCATTAAATATAATACTATTACAAAAGTCATATGTCCATATTAAATGTGTGAAATCTCATTGAGATTGTAGCTACATTAATGATATAATAATAGAATGTGGTATTCTATGAGATTTATCTGAGACTCTATTTCTTCCCCATTAAAAATTCCATCATCTTCAACAACATGTTGATGGAGTTATAGATGAACCATTGATGATAAAATATTCAGCCTGGTTGATTCAATTAATTTCCATGAATAAAAATCCCACATGTTTTTTAACATGATAATATACAAACCATAAGTCCCTATGGGTACAAAAAATGATAAAAAAGTATACATTAATACTTATAAAAAATCATGCCAATCCATGTAATGGAAATAATGTTATGGTTTATTTATTTTAGTGGTACCCATTTACTAGGATCCACAACATCAATGAAATCATGTCCACTTATCACCACTCAAATAGTGGATCTAGATTTAATTATCTAAATTAAACATGTAGATACATTCTTTTATTGTCTACACTTGAAATTTACAAAAAATCACCACAATATAAATTTTATTATAAAAATACTATAGCACCCTTAAAAGGTAAAAAAATTGAATTTTCATGAAATTTTCAATTTAAACATCAAAATACAAATTCGGAATAATTAAAAAACTAAATTTAAATATGGTAGAATTAAATAAATTTTTAAAAATTATATATAGAATAAAATATTTATTTAGAAACTCCCCTATATGTACCATTTTTATTTCCCATGAAAAATTACATAATAATCATATCAAATTACATAAAAATAAATAATGATTAAAGTTTCAAGACATTTCCCAAAATAGATTTTATCATGTGTCATTTATGAAAAAAAATTATTTCATTTTCATTACTCAAATTTAATATTGTTCGTCGACAAGAATTTACCCATGACCTAGAAACACCTTCTTCATATTGAAATTCATGTCACTCTTAAATCACGAGAAATTAAATCCTGAGTTATACTCAGTATACGAAATTTCATTTTTCACCATAACCTTGTGAAAATTAGTTTCTCTCCACACTATAATACAAAAAAATATTAATTTATAGTTTATATTCATATATATTTTTTGTAAATGGGTTTTTGGGTAAAAAACACAATTTTTTAATTCTTAAAAGAGGTGGTTGAATTCTTAAATACCAATTCATAGATATTAGAGTAAAATATAGAAATGATAACTGACTCAATACCCCTTAACTATAAAAAAACACCCCCTTATTAAAATAACATGGTTTATGGGTCTCAAAATAATACAATTAATTATATCATCAAAATTATCCATTATTCCATTTTCTTTTTTAGCTTTTTCACATTATTCTTAATGTTTCTCATAAAATAGATCGCACATTGTCTCGACCCGACCCAAATGGGCTTGTGTCGCGACTCCCCCAGCCCGCCTCTAATAGGCCAGGGGTTGTAGACCTGCGTTGAGTAGGCTATCACACACATGGGAGGCATTAGCCTAAGGTACCTGTACACATGCACCCACATACACCGCCATGCAACAGTGCATAGATATATAAATGTAAAATTAAAATGCATGATTACATCTATCCCAAACCAGTGTATAGATAAAGTACAAAAGGGAAAAACATGGCCCACAAAACGAAAACTACAAAGCATCCAACCTACTTGGAAAAAGGGGGTACACTGCCAAAGCACCACTGGGAAGCTCCTTGACATAGTGCCGGTAAGACTCCACGTTTATTCCCTCTCACATAGATACGCCTTCTCTAGGTCCTCCTGGGACTCCGTCGAATGGCCTGTGATCTTCACAAGACACAAACATGTGCGGGAAAAGCACATGCAGGGGTGAGTATAACAATACTTAGTAGGCACCCCAAAGACACAAAACAAAAGAGAGCTGTTGAAAAAAAACAATCTGCTCATCCCAGCCTGAGGGAAACCAGCTGAGAGAGAAACTCCATCTCTTGACCATCCTCGGATAAACACAAATAGTCATCTCAAACTAGGTTAATCCCATACATACACCTTGAACATCCAGATAAACTAAGCTCATGAACAATGCAACATGAGGTGCTGACCTCATCACCAGCAACAATTCACAACTATTAGGGCACACTCCACGATTATTATCATCCCAGATGAAACTTGTCCAAGAGATACACTCTATAAGGTCGCACAAAAACATCTCAGATGCTCACCTGAGTGAACACGCTCGTCTTATATCGTCACGGAGGAAACCTCGTTGAAGCAACATAAACACCAAACTCCTCAGATTGGGGATTGCTCATATGGCCTAATAGGGGATACTAGAACCCACACCATTATATTACGATCTCACAGATTGGGGATCACTCCCAGGGTCCGTTGGGGGATACCACAACCCGATTTGGCATTCGTAGATCTCACTGATAGGGGATCACTCCCAGGATCCACTAGGGGATACCACAACCAAATCTAGAGCACGTAAGAAACAAGTTACTCAGATAGAGGATTGACACTCGTGTCACGACGGTCACGAAGATACTGGAACCCTATCTGGTACATCTTATGTTGTATGGTATTGAACTAACAATTCCACAACCCTATAGAACCCTCGCGCTGAGTAAGGGATCATATAACCAACGATACTACAACCCTACTATAATCCTCATGCTGAGTAGGGGATCATATACCCAACGATGCCACAACCCTACTAAGCACGGCCCACTACATAGTGGATCATATTCCTGATGATTCCACAAACCCTACAGAGTTAACCTGCTAGAGAGGGGATCTTCGCCCTTGGATATGTAGTCACAACGATACCAAGAACCCGATCTAGGGAAACGATGTTAGAGGATCCCGCTCCGGGATGACCGGAGGGATGACATAACCCTAATAGATTAAAAATTCCATCGAGTGGATAAAATAACTATATTAAGTTTCTATTTCCATGTGAACCCTCGTAGAAACAAACAAAGGGAGTACCATTAGCCATTTCTGGTCCAAATGTTGCTAACCCGAGCGATCCACCACAACGCCACACCATGCACCCTTAAGGCCGACACTGAGGCCACTATCGCGATCCATGTAGAAAAACACACAGGATAGGCAGTTTTCTCACCCAAAACGGAAAACCTTTGAAAAATAACTATTCGCTGTAGCTAGCCCCCGCAAGGCCCACTCAATGATGCCGAAACTCATCAAGCAGATCAAACAACTACGAACGCCTCGGAAAAAAACATGGGATCCACTACTCGTTTTTCCCAAACGGACACCCGTTGAAAATAGGTCTATTCAACAAATCCATCTTGGGTGGGGCCTATACCTCAATCCCAAAACTCATCGAAATGAATGCACCATTGCGATCCTATCGTAAAAACACATAGGATCAACTATTAATCTGCCAAAATCGGACTCCTGGTGAGAAATTTGCGTTTCTCCATAAACGCTCAAACCGACCCTCATGGTGCCCGCACCCAAAACTCTGTCCTAAAACTCGGAAACCATCAAGATATGTACGTCGTACCATCACGGTCTCAACGTTACTAACGACGGGTCAATTGGACTCTCCGGGTAGACGATAAAATGTCCAGAAGTTGAATAATAACAAAATATCATTATTTTATTCGACATTTCAAACAATCGGGCCACGATCCAAAACATCAAAGCCCCTGAACCCACCTCAATGGGTTCACCTTATTTCCAGGGTCGCATCTCCGTAGACGGTAGGTGAATCTGATCCCAGTATTGCAAGAAATAGGTGTTTAAAAACCCCTGTGTAAAAGGAGAGGTTCGACCACCCTGAACCAGCAGGTCCGGCTGGCCGACCTGGAGGCCACCACCGCCGGCCTCTATGACTGGAGGACCACGCCACAATGGAACGAAATAGCACGCATGCATGGCCCACCCGCACCATGGGTGGCCTCTGATTTTCACCAGACCGCCGCAGGTGCAGCAGTCCCGATCGAGTACCAAGGCCCGCTGCCACCGGCCGCCGCCACTAGCTTCCCTTCGGAGGGCCGACAGGGGTACCCCGGGGGTCCAAACGCTATTCCGACGGCATCTGTGTTCCCCATGGGACCTAATCTATGTATCTGCAGGCTCAAAATGAGAAAAAACAACAAAATCAGGATCCAGGATTTTAAAACACAGACCGCCTACCTGTTGGGGGATCATTGAAAAATCAGATGCAGAACGGCGCCTGCGACGCACTGGAGCACGATCTGTAGATGATCAACACCGAAAATGAACTCCCGAGGCATGATTAAGTGAATAACGGAGGTAGGATAAGGGAGGGGAGTCATACGTAAGAAATTGGGTGGGGGGAGATGATTGATTTGCATATATTTTTTCTTATTAAAAAACATCATTTCATCTCCCCTTCCAACACGCCTCCGACCTGACACCCAGAGCTAATGAACACCTATCATGGTGTGTGGAAAAGGAAATTATTTACTAATTCAAAATATAATATAGTGGTTAAACTAGGTTGTCTCTTGATTAGGTGGGCACATAAAATAGTCTGTCACTTTTTATTTAGAGAAAACATTGGGTGTTTTTGAAATTTTTTGGTTTTAAAATCAATGTGAGAAACAAAAAAAAGGAAAAAATTGAGAAAAATATTCAAGAAAAAAATGGACTGAATGTGATTTAAAAAAAATTATGATATGTCTGATCAAGATGGGGTAGATTTTATAATTGCAATGCTATCCTTGTTCCATTTTATTCAATCCTCTTCAGGTATGTTTATTTAAGTGAGTTTCAACAATTTGTTTCAACTCACTTCTTTGATAAAATTGTTTAGATAAGAATAGAATTTAACAAAATTATAGTTTTTTCTAATCTCCTTTTAGTTTGTGATTGACTTGTAGTTAATAACCCCAATTTTCTTAGGTAATTCCCAATCGGGTATTGTTTATCCCAAATAAGCATGGATGTTCACCACCTCTCTTACATGTACTAGCGATCGCTAAATACTTCACCACTATGTCATGATCTTGTTATATTATAAATAGATAATAACTTACTTGAGGGAGAAAACTGATCATTTATCGAAACAATAATAACAACAGATTATAAAATCGAATACGATCACCTAAGATAATAAATTTTGTTATTAGAATTTGAAAACAACATCGCAAAAGAGATAAATATTTTATACAGTCAAATTCATGAACTCAAATGATTAAAAATACTAAACCTACCCTCCCCCAATCACTAAAAATATATACCCCACCATGGTAAGGGTAATTGAGATGAGAGGGGAAGAAGAAGGCATCATAGAACTTGAGGAATAAAAGAGAGAAATGAAGAACTCAAAAATAAATCCTCCAGAATCTGTCTACCAGAATTTCATTTCGGTTCTACCCTCTCCTAGCCGAATGAGGCCGAGTTCCCTTCTTATAGAATGTTGAGAATGGAGTTGTACATATACCCTCAAAATATCAGAGCTATTGGTGTCGTGTCAAGGATTTTATGTCCGCCTAAATAGAAGAGCCCTTTCTAGGCCGCCATACACTATTACATCAACCCTTCTTTGACCATTGCAATGGATTCCTTAATGAATTAATTTATTTTTGATATTTTTTGATTCTCTGAAAAATCAATTAAAATTTCGAACTCATCTAGAATCACTGAATTTGGATATACTTAATTGAATAATTCATAGTCCATTCTGTCGTATAGAGAAACTTTTCACATTGATAGAAAATGTAGGGCATGTAGAACATCTTATTGGATCTTGTCACAGAAGAAAATTATTTAAACCAAAGAAATATACAACCTCAAAAATATCAATCACTCAATTTGGATCAAAATATAAAAAGTTATTCCCGAAACACAGAACGTTCATAAAACTGTATATTTCCAGATTTCACCAATTTTGATATTTAATCTCGAAACTTACCAAAAATCAAGAAATGATGCCAGTAAGCTCAAATTAATTAATTAGCAGGGATTAAATCATTTAAAACATATTAATTATTATGAAAATACTATCTCTGTCAATTTCCCCACACTTATCACTTGGACTCCGGGGCAAGTAAAACTCAAAATGAAATCATAGTAAATTTAAAACAATTATCCCTAAGATCCATTAATTTAACACCTAGAAACAAAAGATTACATGCCTTATAAAACATTATTATTTTGAATTCTTCATTTTAGATCATTTAATATATTTCCTCACAATTTCTCCTCCCATGCACACAATACACTTACCTAATTTTCATTTTCCTTCATTACACAAATTTCAATTTTTAGCAATTTCTTTCTCATCTAATACTCATGAAAGGGTCACCATAGGTTTGGTAAATTCCTACATCTCCACCTGAGGTGTGTCAAGGACATAATTTTATGATGAGAACTTAATAGGGTTATTATGTGGATTTTGGTTGGTAAGATTTTGATGTGAAAACATACTGAGGAAGAATAAGGAGGACTAGGCTATTTTGTGGAAAAATTGAATTACTCTAATTTTTACTCAACTGTAGTCTCCTCCTCTCTCCCCTTAGTAGTAAATCAGATCCATCCGCATGAAAAATCCATGAAATTGTTCATTATTCATCATTTCATAAGAAAAAGTTTCAGTCATGTCAACCAATATTTTTTTGGAATGTTCTGGATATGCACAACTTTTTTTCATTGGAAGCTCCAGATAGGAACAACTTCTCATACAAAATGAAAGCTCTAGATAAGGCACCACTTCTCATACAAAATGATATATATTTTTCAGAAACAAGAACATATATTAAAATTTTTATTTTCTACCCATAGTATCTCAAAATGAGGTATCACAACACCATTCAACCTCCTCTTACACTTATGTTCAACTAGGTCATGCAATTTCACTTCAAAAGCTGGTTGGATTGGGAAAATTGGCTTGTAATGTGGCTAACCTAATAGGTTGTTCATGGATTATATGGGCTAAAAGGATTAAATGCATAATCTGGGACATTATAAAATGTATTATATTGAAAATGGGGCTTTAAAATAAAATAAATTCCTCAATCATTTAAAACATATGCACATGAAACCCTCATGTTTTAACAGGAATAAATCAAATTCTGGTTAAATCAAGAATTGTATGGTTCTCTCAAGATGTGAGTAGAATGAAAAGAAATAGAAAATTCGGTTTAGAAGCCTCATAAGAAAGTGATTTCAAATATAAGGAATGTGATATGTGGCATGAGATTCAAAATTTCGAGTACTTTTCATTAAATTCATAATGATTTGAACTTGAAACAAAGTCATTTTCAGCATTAATTTTATCTCAGTATCATGGAATAAATTTTTTCACTCAAGGAAATGGGTTTAAAAAATAGAAATCAGAATCATTTTAGCTCAATAGGTTTTAAAAAACACAAAAATTTGAAAAAGAAACACACATATTGATTAATTTTTTTTAAAATGAGAAAACATGCAACAAATGAAAATCCTAACTACAAAGGTTCCCTCCCCAACACTTAAATGATGAAATGTACTCAATGAATTCAATTGGATTAAACATTTAAGATGTATTTAAAATGAATCACAATAAGAAATAAAGTGTTAATGATAGGTACAACATTATGGATTTATTGATAAACAGGTTAGAGGAGTGTTATTTCCTCCACTGGCTCTGTTGGCATGGTCCCAAGGAATTTCTTCAACGGATGCCCATTAATAGTGAATGTTTTCATCTCATGATCCATAATAATTTGAACAGAACCAAAAGTATACACATGAGTAACTATAAATGGAACTTCCCATCTGGAACGAAGTTTACCTAGCATCAGCATGAGTCTTTAGTTGAATAACAGCACTTTGTCTCCAAGATGGAATTTTTTCAGTTGGATCATCTTGTCACGAGCCACTCTTGTTCTCTCTTTGTAAATCGTAGAGTTTTAAAAAGCTTCCCTTTGATTCTCTTCAAGCGCCTGAAACTGTAATCTTTTCTCCATCCCAGCGCCTTCATGATCTAAATTTATCTTCCTCACAGCCGAGTATGTCTTATGTTCCAATTCCACTGGTAGGTGACAACTTTTTCCATAAATCAACCCATAAGGACTCATTCCAATTGGGGATTTAGGCTGTACTATATTCCCATAATGTGTCTTCCAACCTTTATCTCAAATCCATCCTGTGTAGATTAACATCCTTTTCAAAAATTCCACGTATTTCCCAATAGGACACTTAAGCTTGTCCATTCTTCTTTTGATGATAGGGATTGGATGTTTTATGATGCTCCCCATATTTCTTCAGAAAAACCTCCATTATCTTATTCAAAAAATGAGTCCCTTGATCACTAATGATTGATCTAGTCACTCCAAACCTACAAAATATGTTAGTCATGAAAAAAACAGAAACAACTTTAGAATCGTTAGTCCCGGTGGTTTTTCATTCACCCATTTGGAAACATAATCAACCGCAAGCAAGATATAATAATTTCCAAAATACATTGGGAAAGGTCCGATAAAATATATTCCCCATACATCAAAAATTTCACAAAAATTAAGTGGTTTTGGGGAATTTCTTTTCTATTTGAAATATTTCTAGAAAACTCTCATTTTTCACACCTTTTACAAAATTCATGAGAATCTTTAAAAAGGGTGGTCCAATAATGTCCAGATTTTAAAACCTTCTTTGCTATCCTTTGAGTTCCAAATAAGACTCCACAAGATAATGTGTGAAAAAACTCAAAGACAAAATTCATTTCACTATCTGGAATACATCTTCTTATTACTTGTTCATTGAAAATTTTCCCAATAAATGGATCATCCCATATGTAATATCTTGATTCAGATTTCATATTTTGAATTTGGTGGGAATTTAAATGAGATGGGATTTGAGATGTTACTATATAATTGACCATATTGGCATACCATGGATATTCATTATTGATGGTGTAGAGTTGTTCTCCAGGAATCTCATAATTAAGTGGGTTCTGTTTTGGAATTTCACGTTCAGCGGTGTGGGGTAGTCGACTTAGATGATCAGCCACCTGATTTTTAGTTCCCGTTTTTTCTTTAATTTCCAAATTTAACTCTTGTAATAGTAGAATCCATCTTACTAACCTTGGCTTTGCATCCACCTTCTTCATTAAATATCTGAGAGTTGCATGATAAAAAAACTACAACTTTAGTACCAAGAAGATATGATCAGAATTTATCTAGTGCAAATACAATTGCAAGGTAATCCTTCTCGGTGGTTGTGTAATTTATTTGTGTCGAATCCGAGGTCCTTGATGCATAAGATATGAGTTGAGGATTTTAGTCAATTCTTTTTTATAGAGATTCTCCCACTTCTTGGTTGGATTTATCACAAGGAAACTCAAAAGGGTAATCCCAGTTGGGTGGTTGCGTTATTGGATGTGTGATCAACCTTTTCTTCAGTTCATCAAATGAATTTTTGTATGCATAATCAATATTAAATTCAAATTACTTATATAGTAATCTTGAGATAGGGAGAGAAATCTTACTAAAATATTTGATGAATCTTTTGTAAAATCCTGCATGTCCTAAAAATGATCTAACATGTTTTAAACAAGTTGGATATGGTAAGGATTTTATTACGTCAAATTTTGATTTATCAAACTCAATCCTTTTTTTTGAAATTATGTGTCCCAAAAATATTCCCATTTTAACGATGAAATGTCATTTTTTCAAATTTAGGACAAGATTATTTTGAATGCATGTTTTCAAAACTTTTTCCAAATTTCTTAAGCAATGATCAAATGAATTACCAAAAACTGTGAAATTATCACGAAATACCTCCAAGAAGTCCTCAATATGATATGATAAAATACTCACCATACACCGTTGAAAGGTACCTGGGGCATTTCATATCCCAAAAGGCAGCCTTTTGTAGGTGAATGTACCAAATGGACAGATGAAGGTGGTATTCTCCTAGTCTTCTGGTGCGATCTGTACATGAAAGTATCCTGAGAATCCATCTAAAAAACAGTAATGGGTTCTTCCAGCAAACCTTTCTAACATTTTATCGATGAACGGAATAGGGATGTGGTCTTTTCGGGTAACTTGATTAAGATTCCTATAATCAATACACACTCTCCAGCTATTTTGCACTCTCATGGGGATTAATTCATTCCTTTCATTTTTGAAAGTTGTTCGTCCGGTTTTCTTTGGTACTACATGAATGGTGCTTACCTAGTGAGAATCAGAGATTGTGTAAATGATGTCAACTGCTAGTAATTTCTCTATCTCTTTCTTGAAAACGTCCATGATTGTGGGATTGAGTCTTCTCTGAGGTTGTCTAACTAGTCGCGAATCACTTTCTAAAAATATTCTATTAGAAAAAAACATGGGATTGATTCCAGGTTTATCATCTAAACTCCATTATATAGCTTGGACATTTCTTTTGAGTAGGTCAATTAGAGTTTCCTATTGTGAATGGGATAGGTTATTTGAAATTATTACTGGAAAATTTTCTCCTTCCATTATGTAAGAGTACTTTAAATAACTTGGTAATGTCTTATTTTCAAGACATGGGGGTTATTCAAGGGATGAAATTGAATTAAGGTTTCCTGTTCCTAAGGCTGGAATCACTGGTATCATCTCATTTTCTTTTAATAAATCTTCAAAAAGTCATATTTTACCTCATCCTCTAACATGAGATTAGGATTTTCAGGTTCTAGGGATTTGGATTTTTCAACTGAAGAATGTTCCCCTAATTATAATAAGTCATGATGTGTAACTAAATATTTAATTGGTTCTATACCTTCTTCATGGGAGATCGCATAAAGTGAGTGATTAATGGATGGATGTTTCATTGCATCAAGATTGTTGAAGATTGTTGTAATATCTCTAAGTTACATTGTTAGTGTTCCTTCATGGACATTGATGATAGCCCTTTATGTTTTTAGGAGGGGTCTCCCTAGGATGATGGGAGAGTGGCCTGGTGCTCTTTTTTCGTCCCTGGTAAGGACATAATAGTCTGGTGGAAAGATCAACCCACTTACTCCATTTAGTACATCTTCTATAACTCCAGCTGGGAAAACTGTTGATCTGTTTGCTAATTAGATCACCACTCGAGTTGGTTTTAGTTCTCCGATCTGAAAGGATGAATATATTGAGGGGGGTATAAAATTTATTGAAGCTCCTAGATCACATAATACATCAATAAAATTTAAAGACCCAATGGTTCAAGGACTATAGAATGTCCCTAGATCTTGACATTGTTTTGGTATCATTGGTGTGATCAGGGCTGAGACACATCTTCCTAATATAATTCTATCATTTCCATCTATTCGCCTTAATTTTGTGTATAGCTCCTTCAGAAACATTGCATACGTAGGTATTTGATTGATTGCATCTACTAGTGTGATATTGAACTCAACATTCTGAAAAGTTTCCTGAATTTATTTTTGAATTATCCCATCTTCAAATATCATTGATTCAACTAATGAAGATGGGAATGGTTCTTGGATATCTGTCATCTCCCTTTGTTATTTTTTCAAAAGTGTTTCTTGCCATACCTTTCTAAATATTATTCATTCTCCTTTGTTGTTTTGTTCTCTTTCTTTTTGTTGGATGTGTTGTGCTTCAGTAGGTTTCTTAGAATCATCATCCTCAATTTTTTTAGGTGACATTAGCACATTTCCACTTCATGTTGTAATGGCGCTCACACTTTCATTGGGATTGGGAACTTCTTGTGATGTGAGTTTTTCTTGATTTTTGGTTAGAATATCCATAAGGTTGTAAAATTATTTATCTAAATTATTCATTGTCTTCCTTATATATTAAATCTCCATTTCTTGGTGGTTTTTATGGGAACTCATTGAAGGTTGTTCATGTGGTTTTTGCTGCTATGACTGTTTATAGGGTTGTTGGAATGGTGGAATATTCTGGTCTTGTTGGTGCTGGAATGGAGGATTATTTTTAAATTTATTTTGAAATGAAGGCCTATCATTGTTATATCAGAATCCATATTCATTTTGGGGTTTATGAGCTTGATTTGACTGGAATTTCCATTCTTGATAGGCTGCTACACAACTACCAGTCCACTGCACTCCTAGACATTTATCAGTGTAATGATAACTAGAAGAGCATAAACAACATACCTGATTTGGGCCTTGTTGATCTGTCACATTGTTCACAGCATGTTGTCTCATAACACTAGTCATTTATTTATGTGTTTCATCAAGTAAGTGTGAGGATGAATCATAATTTATGACCTCATGGATTCATCTAGTTCCCTTACCTTGAGTTCCGAATTGCTGTGAGTTTTGTGCAATCTTCAGAATCAGAACTCAGATATTAGCAGGCGATTTTTCAATCAGGGTTCCTTCAGATGTGGCTTCTAGTATATTTTGATCATTGTTGGGAAATCCTTTGTAAAAGAAAATAAGTAATTGGTTCTCTTACATTTCGTGGTGTGGGCAGTTGCACAGACTTTCTTGAAACGTTCCCATATTCATAGAGAGTCTCTCCAGTTGATTTGTGTATGACATAAATCTCTTTTTTTATTGATGTTATCCTAGATGTTGGGAAGAATCTCTGCATGAAGCTTCTTTTGAGATCTTCCCAATCATTTATCTCCCCTAGTTGGATATTATACAACCATTCTTTTGATGCTCCCTCATGTGAGAAAGGGAACACCCTCCACTTTAGTTGCTCTTCTGTGACTCCTCAGGGTTTGAAGCTGGAGAATACATAGGTGAACTCTTGAACGTGTTGATTTGGGTCTTCACCTACAAGACCATTAAATTTTGGTAGCACTTGAATCATATTAATGCATAGTTTAAAATCATTCTCTAGGGTAGGGATAGTGCGTTGGTTATTTTCATTAGTAAATTGAGGTGCATAGAGATCACTCAGAGTTTGATTGGGATTATCAGCCATTATTGTAGGTTCAGAGTGATCACTAATAGTATCACTTGAATCAATGAGGTGTATTTCATAAAACTGTTTTTGAAATTTTTTTTCTCAAAAGGGTTATTGTTTGATCAATTTCATGATCAATTTCAATTAATGGGTTATTTTAACTACGGGTCATTCAAGATAGTATTTTGATTTTTTATGTTTTGAGGCACTTACTCCCCGGAAATGGTTCCAAGTTTGAAGAACTCCTATCATGTGGTGTGGAAAAAGCAAGTATTTTCTATGTTGAAATATAATATAGTGGTTAATTTAGGTTGTCTCCTGATGAAGAGTGCACCCAAAATAGTTTTTCACTTTTTATTTATGGAAAACGTTGTGTGTTTTTGAAATGGTTCTGTTTTAAAATCGAAGAGAGAAATGAAACAAAAGGAAGAAATTGAGAAAATGATTCAAGAAAGAAATTGAATAAAAGTGGTTTAAAAACAATATTATGAGCTGGGTGATCATGTTGGGGTCGATTTTATAACTGAAATTCTATCCTTCTTCCATTTTAGTCAATCCTCTTCTGCTAAGTTGATTTAATCGAGATTCAACAATTTGATTCAACTAACTTCTTTATTTAAATTGTTAATATAAGAATATAACTTAAAAAAATTATAGTTTTGTCTAATATCCTTTTAGTATGTGATAGATTTGTAGTTAATAGGCCCAATTATCATAGGCTATTCCCAATCGGGTAATGTTTATCCCAAATAATAATGGATGTTCCCCACCCCTCTTACATGTACTAGAAATCGCTAAGTAAATCACCCTATGTCCGGATCATACTATATCAAATATAGATCAGAACCTACTGGAGAGAGAAAACCGATCATTTATCAAAGAAATAATAACAATAGATTATAAATTCGAAAACAATCACATAAGATAATTATTTCTGTTATTAGAATTTGAATACAACTTCGTAGAAGAGAGAAATATTTTATATAGTCAAATTCGAGAACTCAAAGCATTAAAAATATAAAACCTACCCTCCCCCATTCACTAAATATATTTAACCCACCATGGTAAGGGTAATTGAGATGAATGGGGAAGAAAAAGGCATTAGGTAACTTGAAGAACAAAAGAGAGAAATGAAGAACTCAAAAATAAATCCTCCAAAATCTGTCTAGTAGATGTTCGCTTCTGTTCTACCCTATCCTGGTTGAATGAGGCCGAGGTCCCTTCTTATAGAATTCTAGGAATGGAGTTGTCTATATACCCTCAAAATACCAGATCCATTGGTGTATTTATAAGGATGATATGGCCGCATAAATGGAAGAGACATTTCCTAGCCACCAAACACTATTCCACCTTCCCTTCTTTGACCATTGTATTGGCCTCCTTAATGAATGAATTTATTCTTGATATTTTGTGATCCTCGGACCCTTCTAGAAAGATTTCGAACCCAGCAAGAACCACTGCATTTTGAGGCTGGTGGTCCATGATATACTTCATTGAATAATTCATAGTCCATTCTGCCGTCCAGAAAAACATTTCACATTGATATAAATTCTTGGGAATTTAGAAATTCGAATTGGATCTTGTCACAGAAGGAAATTATGTAGACAACAAATATATACAACCTACAAAAAATAAATCACTCAATTAGGTTCACAAGACTAAATGTTATGCCTGATACACAGAATGTTCAGAAAATTGTATATTTCCAGATTTGACCAATTTTGATATTTATGCTCAAAACTTACCAAAAATCCGTAAATGATGTGAATAAGCCTAAATTGATTAATTGGAAGAGATTAAATCATTTAAAAAAATATTAATTATTATGAAAATACTATCTCTATCAGGTGCCTTCTAAACTTATGTAGCGCCTAGGGTAAACACGGCGTTCTGAACGGAAAGTAGGACTCAGATTTATGATCTGAGACTCCGTTCAGATTTTATTCGAGCCGACGCATGTAAATTAACTTTTCCACTTATTTACCAATACACCCCTGGTGGAATTTCTCAGAGTAGGCCCACACCAGTAATGTTTACACCCCGCCTAGGGTAAACGGCACGCTCTGGACGCAACTGTGCCCTCATATTTCCATTCTGAACTACCGTTTAGGAGATAACACACCCCCACCACGTGAATAGTATTAAAATACTTAATATTTTTATAAAATTAATTTCGGGCACATCGGGCCTCAGAATCGGACGCCATCTTCGCACCTAGCTCTCGAATTATTCATAAAAATATTCTAATATTTGACAGATCCAAAACCTAAGTCGCTAAATCCTCCCCACCTTAGAACATCTGATCTATGAAAATACATAAGCATAATGAAATAAATTGGAATCTCAACTTGGTCTACCATGCCAGCGAGTTTTCCAAAAAACACCGATGATCAAGAATATAAGTCGAAGAGACTCATCCACCACACCTCAACAATATCTGCTTTGGGTGGAACTGACTCGCCCACATGGTTTTAATCACATCTCAAAAATGTGTCTCACTTGGAGAAGGGTCCCTCTTCCTCAGGCATTTGAAGCACGTCGAACAACACCCACATAGGGTCTTACCAAATCCATTAACAAAACATGATCAAGAAACGAAGAAGAAGGGTACCACTAAATAGTGTCTATCAAACTACTATTGAATGTAGAAAGGATACAAGACATACCTCTATCCATCCACAGAGCCTTTGGGTCAACAGACTCTAGGGAAAGCAGTTGTCCTCTCCCTTGGCCACTAGCTCCCATCACTTTGCGTGGACCACATGGGGGTGGTGGTGGTGGAAACTGATTACGCCTTCAACCTCCTGCAGCTACAACAGCTATGTCGCCATGTCCACTGCCCTGCAAACCTCCTTGCTCGAGACACTCCCTCTGCCAAGGCAGTCTATCAACATGGCCCCTCTCAGCAGCACGACGGGTCAGACAATCTCTAGAAAGATGTCCCCGACCGTCTCATGCATAACACTGCCTCCCCTACGGCTGACCAAAACTGGCATGTGAGCCCTGTGAGCACTGAGCCTCAGATCCTCCATCATGGGGTCAAATATCGGACACGTCTAGAACCTTGCACCTTCCACCGGCTAACAAATGCAGATTCGACTGACGAACTATCATCTCTCGCGTGCCCAACACTAGGAGGCGGGACCTACTCAGCCAGAAAGATCTCCACCATCAATGCTCGCTCCAGCACTCAAGCATCGGTTGGATGACACAAAGAAACCACACATGCCCGAATGTCCCTGCATAACCCATGCTCGATGGTCTGAGCTCTAAATAATGGGTCTGGAACCATATCCTGGGAGTAGAGAGACAATTCTGTAAACCACACTGAGTACTCCGACACAGTAATGCCCTCTTTCTAAAGTTGTAGAAGCTACTGAATCCGCACTGACCTCAGCGTCACCAGATAAAACTCTTTCCTAAAGAGCTTCTCAAACGCCACCCACGTGAGTGTCTCCTCATCAAGGGACTGTGTCACCAAACTCCACCATCGCCTAGCCGAACCATGCAGAAGGCTCACCTCTAGGACTACCATCTAATCTGGGGGTTTTCTCACCAGGCAGAATACTCGGGTGACTGCTTCGAGCTAGTCGTCAGCTGCCTGAGCATCTGGATCACCACGAAACCTCAGAGGTTGATTCCTATGGAACCCGTGTAGCACACTCATCCTACGTGCAACCACATCCGGCACTTCTGGCCGAACCAGCTACTCGACAAGTGGTGGGTCCTCTGGCATACCACCTTGAGGTCTAGCCTCAGAACCTGGGCCTTGGTACACATCCTCAACACAGGGCGGATCATCAAAACAATCCCATTGTGGAGATCTTTTTGGTTGTCGCGGTGGTGTCATCTTGAAATACAATCAAGATGCACCATGGTCAAAGAGTGTATATCTGAAGATCATACTCAAGAAGGACAATGAATATCCCAAAACCCAGTCCTATAAGATGTATTTCGAATTATTTTCCCCCGCGACCAGTGTACGAACGTCCGGAGTCGAAAAGCAGGTTTTCAGATTTGTTTAGAATGGATATGTTGGCATCCGCACCGACACTAGAGTCCCTGGCATAAAATCTGAAATTGAAACATCCTAACACTCCAGAAATGCAACCCAAACCAAACTCACAGCTAGACCATCAATTCTTTGAGTTCCCAAAAGTGGAACCTCCTCTGATTCCATTCTGTCACAACCCGGCCCAATGGGGATCAAGCAGCGACTCCCCAAACCCGCATCCAATAGGCCAGTGGCTGGCGACCAGCGTCGAGTAGGCTATCACTCACATGGGTGGTATTGGCCTAAGGTACTTGTACACATTCACCCACATACACCTCCACGAAACCGTGCAGAGATATATAAAACTGAAAAGAAAATGGATGCATACATCTATCCCAAACTAGAGGATAGAAAAATTACAAAAGGGAAAAACATGGCCCACCAAATGAAAATTTCAAAGTGTCAAACCTGTTCGGAAGATGGGGGTACGCTTCCAAAGCACCACCGGGAAGCTCCTAGACCAACCTATAGTAAGACTCCACATTCAGTTCCTCTAACTCAGCTCTGCTTGCTCCAGGTCCTCCTGGGACTCCGTCAAAAGGAATGTGGTCTCCACAAGACACAAATAAGTGCGGGAAAATCTCGTGGAGGGGTGAGTATAACAATACTCAGTAGGCACCCCAAAAAACCCAAAAAAAAGATCACCTAAAAGGAAACACTCTACTCATCCTAGCCAAAGGGAACCCAGATGTGGGACAAACTCCATCTCGTGACCATCCTCGGCTAGACACAACAAGTCAGCTCAAACCAAGTGAATGCCTATACATACACCTTGAAAATCCAGATATACTCAGCTCATGCACCAAGAAACATGAGGTGCCGACCTCATCACCAGCAACAGTTCACAACCTAGGGAGCACACTCCATGATCACTATCATCCCAGATGACACTCGTCCAAGAGATAAACTCCATCAGTTCCCACAAAAACATCTCATATGCTCACCCGAGAGAACACGCTCGTCTGATATCATCACGCAGGAAACCCCATTGACACAACATAAACACCAAAATCCTCAGATAGGGGATCGCTCATATGGTCGGATAGGGGATACCAGAACCCACACCATTAGATAAAGATCTCATGGATTGGGGATCACGTCCAGGGTCCGCTAGGGGATACCACAACCTGAACTGGCATTCGTAGATCCCAAAGATAGGTGATCACTCCCATGATCCACTGGAGGATACCACAACCCGATCTGGCGCACGTAAGAAACACGTTACTCGGATAGAGGATCGTCACCCATGTCATGACAGTCACGATGAAACAAAAACCCTATCTAATATATATCGTGTTGTAGGGGATTGAACTGACGATGTTGCAACCCTACAGAAACCATGTGCTAAGTAGGATAACATATAACCAATGATACATCAACCCTACTATAATCATCACGCTGAGTAGGGGATCGTAAAACCAACGATGCCACAAACCAACTTAGCATGGCCCACTATGTAGGGGATCATATTCCGGATGATGCCAAAAACCCTACAGAGTTAACCTGCTAGATAGGGGATCACTGCCCACAGATAAGAAATCACAACGATACCAAGAACCCGATCTAGGGAAATGATTCTAGAGGATCCCACTCTGGGCCCACTGGTGGGATGCCACAACTATAATAGATTAAACATCCCATTGAGAGGATAATAAACCTATACTAATATTGTGATGTCGTGTGAACCCTCGTAGGAATGTACCAAGGGAGTACCCTCAACAACGGTAGGTCCAAACGTCACTAACCCAAGTGACCTTCCACAATGCCACACTGCGCACCTCCAAGGCTAACATCGTGGCCCCCATCACGATTCACGTGGAAAAACACACAGGATAGGTTGTTTACTAACCCGAAATGAAAAACCAGTGAAAAAAGTAGTATTCGTCGTAGCTAGATTGCGTGGGGCCCACACAACGATCCCAAAACTCATTAAACGGATCATACCACTGCAATACCCTCGAAAAAACACACAGGATCCACTACTCGTTCGTCCCCAACGGACACCCAGTGAAAAAGGTACCATTCACCGAAGCCAGCTCGGGTGGGGCCCATGCCTTGATCCTGAAACTCATCAAATGAATAGCACCATTGTGATCCTCTCAGAAAAACACACAGGCTTGACTATTCATCTGCCAAAATCAAACTCCTTGTGAGAAAGTTGTGTTTCCCCGTAAATGCTCAAACTGACCCTTGTGGGGTTCACACCCCAAACTCGGTTCCAACACTAGGAAACCATCATGAAAAGACCGCAGTATCATTAGGGTATCAACGCCACTGACGACACATCAATAGGACACTCCGGGAAAATGATACAACAGCCCGAAGTCGAATAATAATAAAATATCATTATTTTATTCGATGTTTCAAGATCTCGGGCCACGATCCCAAACATCGAAGTCCACGAACCCACCTAATAGGGTTCACCTTATTTCCTGGGTTGTGTCGCTGTAGACGGAACGTGATTCTGACCCCTGGATTGCATGAAACGGGGGTCTTAAAACCACCGTGTACAAAGAGAGGGTCAGACAGGCCTGAACCGACCCGTCTGTTGGCCTGGGCCGCCCGCGCCGGTCGCTCTGGCCGTCAGACCTCACCGTCGCGGCGCGGCGCCATGCGTGCACGCGGCTATTCCCATCGTGGGCCACCGCTGATTGGCGCTGTACCGCCACTAGTGCGGTGGTCCCGATCAAGTCTCCCGGCCCGCCGCCACGGGCCACCTCCGGCGGACCTTTCGAAGGCCACCGGGGGTCCAAACGCGCATCTGAAGGAATTTTTGCGCCACCCTAGGACCGGATATACGCATCTACAGGTTCAAATTAGAGAAAAACCAACCAAATCAGGATCCAGAATTTTAAAACTCAAACCGACTTCCTGCTGGTGGATCGATGAAACTTCAGGCATAGAACGGTACCTTCGATCCCAGTCATTTTGTAGAAGTTATTCAAGCTGGTGGGCGTAAATTAACCTTTACACTTATTTGTGAAAATACCCCTTGTGGCTTTTCTCACACCAGGCCCACGCCCTCAATGTTTACACCCCGCCTAGGGTAAACAGCATGCCCCAAACGCTAATGTGCATTCGGATTCCCGTTATGAGCTACCATTTAGGAGATAACACACCCCTGCTACGTGCATAGTATAAAAATAATTAATATTTTTATAAAATTAATTTTGGTCACACTGGGCCTTGAAATCGTACGCCGTATATGCGCCTAACTCTAGAATTATTCGTAGGAATATTCCATAGTCTGACAGGGCCAAAAACCAAGCTTCTACACACATATAGGACAATAACCCATATGATCCTTAGATTGTCAGTCATGTAATTTTTATTTTTGATCAACCACAAAAAAAAATCGATGTTTTTATATTTTTTAAAAAAAATTATATTTTTAGGGAATTGGATAACAAAAATATAATAAAATGAATATTTACTCACACCACATTCAATCTATCTATAACCCAAATAATGATTGATACATTACACAGTCAAAAATTATTTGATTCTCAATGAACACAGATAAAGAAGACCTTCCCCATAATCAAACATGAAATATCAATGAAAAAATATAAATATTTAAGGTGTGTAATGAATAATTAACTTGTAATATAGAATAAAACTATATTTTAATTCAAGGGTAATAAAGTATAAACTAGTTTAAATGTAGTTTTTATTCTAAATTTAAACTATGGATTTCCCAAAAACATCATAATTCATATCAAAACTATTTCATGGACTCCGAATCATTAAAAGATAATAATCATAAGTTCTAGATTCAACATAAAATCATTGTTTTATTCAATAAAGTGTGGGTTTTTGAAATAATATATCAAAAATATTCAAAAAATCTCATAATATTGGAAAAATTATATGGGAATGGTATTTATTAATATGATTTTCAGTAATTGTCCAAAATCATAAAAATTCATAAAAATCATAATCCATGTAATTGTTTTAAAATTTAAAATAATTTAAAATATATTTTATAAAAAATTAATAAAATTATCTAAAAATCAATTCATGTAATAAAAATGAAAAAAGACATTCACTGAATCTTATTGCCCTTGAAAATTAAAAAATATAAAGTAAAAGATGCAAAAATTTCAAAGAAGGGTAAAACTCCCCCAACACAGAAATCTATCCACCATTCATTTATGTTCCAAAAAATAAAAGGGTAATGGATGAAAAAACCAAATTGGATGAAGGATACAACCTAAATTTATTTTCTAGTGGATTCATTTAGTTATGCTATTTGCTTCCACCACATTAGATATTGAAACATGTAATTAAATGAAAAATAAGAACATTACTGAAATATAATTAAATAAAAGGATATAGAATAGCATAAGAATGAAAAGTCATAAAACATGGTTTGTACCACCATGTGTGTACTAGTTTTTTAATGCCTCTAGGTGGTAGTTCCAAAAATCAACGAAAATCATATGGGGGATGTGGTTTGTTTTATTTGAACCACCCCTAAAAATTAATTCCAATACGCACTCTGTAAAAATGGTTTTATTGGATAATATGGGTAATTTAAATAAATTCTATCCCTATATAACTTTGTTGTTGTTTTCAAGGTGAGGGATAGATAATGAATGGATTGCCTTTGGTAACTGTCACTACATGTGTGGAATATTCAACTTCAACATCCAAGATTTCTCATGCGATGGTGTTTTACAAAATTCAATTAGGTGTTTTCATGAAATAATTATTATTGAATATGATTAAAAGATGAAAACCCAATAAGTGAATATTTCCCTTCTAGTATGTTGGTTGGGATTGTGATTTCTTCTGGAAGGGACACTAGGATCTCGGTCTCAGTAAGTGTATCATCTCCATCATTACAATTGCAACATCCCAAGTAAGTAATTAATAATAGATATTTTTATCTATGTCTATTAATGATTAGATAGTGTTTTAGATGCTTAAAATGAAAATAAATCCAATCTTAAGCATGGAATACACTAATATTTTTTAAAGGATTGTTTTACTGCCTTTTGATGGAAAACCATTTTTAAATATATCTTTTTACAATTATATAAGCTATTTTTGTCAAAATAAACACATTCATTATCATTGGGACATTGGAATTTACATTGGATATATTTTTGGTATTTTTCTGACAATGTTCATTTTTTTAATGAATAGTGAAAAATACTGCATTTTACATCAAAACTGATTTTTCATTTAATTTAATTATATGGTTAGATTATATTTTTAATTGGTCTTAAAGTTTAATCTGAATATATTTTTACCATTTAATCTAATGGTGGTCATTAGGATTAATTTCACTTTGAAATTGGTCATAAACTAATGCCAAACTTTTCATAGATATTGTTTCAAAAACCAGTTATTTGTCATGACAGCGGGAATTAATTATTAAATTAATTAATGCATATTATATGTTTTTAATTTTGTAAAATAGACATCATTTTTGAATTCAGAATATCAAATATAGCTTAGGGTGAAGTTTTGATATTTTTCTAAAAAACTTCAATTTTTGATGATTAGTGAAACCAATAAGTGGTAGTTAAAGAAACTGATTTTTTGTTTAAATGAAACATTGCCAGTTCTGTGATTTGATTTTGAAAAATCTGACATACATGGTTGTCATTAATAAGTAAAATGTGGTTCAATGAGATTAAAATATTTTTTTGGTGAATAGTAACTTTTAAGTTCTTAATCGTGATTAGTGGTAATTAGTGTAGTTTAAGGTAAAAATAATGTTTTAATAATATGAGATGAGCTTGAAAAATGTCATACCCTCATTGGATGTGTCATGAAAGACCAATAAAATCCATGGGTCAACTTGGGGACCCCAAGGAGCCACTTTGTTTGGGAAATGATATAAATAACTTTTTATTTAATGTTAAAGTAAAAATGACACAAACATGAAATGTTTTACTAAAACAATTTTTACATGGGGGTATACAAGTAATATATTTGACTATAAATAGTCATTGGAAAGATAAAACGATTTCCTACATCATTGTAGTTTTTTATAATTTTTATACATTAAATAAATTAAATTATTTATGACATCATGATGATGCAGCGATGACCTCATTATTTGACGATTTAAATAAAATGGAATGATAATGTAATATCTAAGACCTACACTTGTCCAAAACCTATTTGATGAGTTTATTTCGATCCCTTATCACCTTATCCTCGAAACAAATCAATGTGGGACAATTAATATCCGAAATTCATTCTAAAATAATGTAACATTTCCTTACTTTCCAAGAGTGCCCCTCCTATCCTCTTATAAAAGGGCCCCACCTCTACCTCCTTAACCACACATCCAAAGCCTTTGGCTAGGCCAAACCCTGCCCATTTTGTCTCTCTACATCCATATTTTAATCCTTGAAGCCTCACTTTGGGCAGAAGTCTTCCCAAGGAATCCTTTGAGCTCAAATCTAAGAGAGTTACCCGATTTTGAGGTAATGTGTTCACTTGTGTTCTTTTGTTTTATTTTTGCTTCTCCAACACCCTAAACTATATTTATTCATTTCTATTATAACAACTCCAGTATCTTTAATATACTAGGATGTTTTTATAAGAAGTATTCGAGCTACACTTACACACACCTACATCTAATGGTTAAAGGTCGTACTGTTTCCGTGGATGGAGAATTTATGCCTCCCGAAACGATGATTGTTCAACATTCTTTTAACACATACAAAGGTGTCCATTAAGATGTCACTATATTTATATATGATATATAATATGTTTATGGTTTCCTTAAGCTTCTTTATTATTCATTTTGGGCATACCATTATGGTTTCCATTATGTGTAAACGCGATATCTTTATTTAAGGAAGTGCGGACTACCGCCCCCTCAAAGTGATTTGATTCGTTAAATACCATATGTGGGACGTATAAAGGATGGAACTATGATATTATATATGATATTATACTGGAATTATAATATACCTTTATATCATTATTATTCCATTCTATAAAATACAAAATAGAAATGAAAGTAGCGTTCATGCGTACGTACGACTTACCGTCTCCATGAACGGTGCATTTCATTTCTTACCCCTAAATGATTATGTAATATTATAAATGAATGAATGTACTGGATATATATGACATATATGATATCTAAATCATGAATACCATTCTGGATGTAATGGATACATGAACAACTTGTAATTATAAAGGGCTTATTTTTGACTCAAGTACCAATGATCGTTAAAACGACCGTTATTAACTTAAATAATTACATAGTGTTAATGACATGGAAATAAGTGATATAAAAAGAATAATTAACTTGAAAAAGGTTCTTAAACAAGTAGAAATTAACTCAAGTTTATTATTCAGGAGATTAAAGAACGACCGAGTCAAGTCGGACCTGAGGTATGGGACTTCGTCTTAATCTCCTTTCATTGAGGTGTATTTTGTTTTATACACAACATTCTTTTATACGGTGTATAAACCCCTTTGACTTTTACTTTTATTCAAAAGGAATCTTTTTTATACGAAGCATTTACTAAACGACAAAAGGGAATGTTTTTGTCGTACGTATGCGGCGACAACGACTTCTCCGCCTCCGTGACCATTATTTGAGTTTCGGCTTCCTCTACAAGCCATACCTTTTTTTTAAAAGAAAAATAAATACCATGTTTTACTTTCCTTTTATTTTGGTATTGAAAATTGTTTTCATAATGTTTTTATATCAATGTGTTGTATTGATATCTTGTGATTCAAAGGTGGAAATGTTATGTTTCCTTTATGCATGTTTTATGTGATACGATTATGTTGAGGTTCTTGGGCATTATTATGAAGACGGGTGGTTCCGTGATAGACTAAGGGCGGGTGAGCCCGATATAGCTCTCCAATGCATTGGGTAACGTGAAGGAGTGAAACGTTAAGGTTTCTTCGAAGTGATTTAGGAAATATACTGTGATGGGTATTCCAAACGTAACCAAGAGGGTTACTCCCTACGTAAGAAAGTTATGAATGCCTCAAGTTACCTTTATGTCTTATGATTTCTATGATTTATTCATGATTTGATGAGGTATGTTAAAGTGCTTATGTTTTATGGGTAAAGTATGATTTCATTCTTATGTATATATGTACCCATGTTTCTTTCCATATTTTTATATCCCTTACTGAGCTTTTTATGCTCATCCCAAGTTTTTTTGAAATGTTTTTCACAGGTCAATGGAAAGGTACATGATATGATGATAGTGTCAAGGAAGTGTCAAGAAAGAATCCATGTTTTATTTCAAATATGTTTCCATTGATGGGAAAGAAGAATACTATCTTTATGTAACCACTTTGTTTATATGTGGAGTGTAATGAAAGTTTTATGATCTAATTCTCTAAAACTCTAAACCCGAAAATATCCTCAATGTGTAATCTTATAATAACTCATGATTATGTAAGGTTTAAGGATGGGGCCTTATAGTTGGTATCAAAGGTCGGTTTAGATAACTTTAGGAGTTAGAATTCTATTAAATGATTATCCAAAAATATTTTTTTATGGTCAAATTGAAGTGATATAGTATTTGAAGATTACCATGTTGCTTCCTCTAAGACATGTTTGTTCAGAATGGTTTTCCGCAGAGGAAACAGGGAAGCAGTGCTAGGAAGGCATACAGAAGGAAATAACCTTCCGAATCAGCATCCTGAGATGGTCGGAATTGGAACTGAACAGTTTGTTGCTGTAATGGCGTAGTTGACTCAACCGATAAATGGTGGTGGTATCCAGGCACGAGATCAGCCATATCAACCACAGAGGAACATGTCGGTGGTGGAACATTTCATGAGGAAACATACCCCATCATTTAGAGGATCATCTGACCCTGTGTTAGCTGATGGGTGGATTAAAGAACTGGAGAAGATTTTCCATATCATGGGGTGTTCAGACAATCAAAATGTTAGTCTTGCTATTTACCGTTAGGAGGGTGAGGCAGATCAGTAGTGGTCTATGGTTAAAAATATCAGGGATGATGACGAGATTGATGCTCTTGACTGGGATGAATTCAAAGGTATGTTTTTTGTGAAGTATTTTCCTAAGGTTTTTTCACTTAGGATGGAAAAGAAATTCTTGGAATTGAGGCAAGAGGAAGACTCAGTGGCTACCTATGAAGAAAGGTTCACTCGATTGGCAAGGTATGCTCCAAATTTTATCTGAGACCTTGATAGTAAAATCAATCGTTTTTACTCAGGATTGAAGCCAAAATATTGAAGGGCATTAGATTCCCGTGAGTTTAAAAGTTATTAAAAGCTTTTTCGATGTGATGAGAAGGTGGAAATGGAGTTTTCCAATGATCAAGTGTTCTATAACAACCAGCAGAAGAAGAGACCAAGGTGGCAGGAGAAAGGGAAGAATTCTTCAAAAAAGTATGATGGTAAGAAATCTAAGTTTCCAGTTTGTGATAAATGTGGAAAGAGGAATGCTGGGGAATGTCTTATGAATTCTGGAAAGTTCTACCGATGTGGTATGATGGGACATAAGGCTCGTGATTTCACTGAAAAAGATCAAGGTGAAGGTAATACCAAATTTGATTTACAGTTAGTGAAATGTTATAAGTGCAATGAGATGGGTCACTATGCAAACGAGTGTCCGACAAAGAGCTTGAGTGATGGGAAGCAGTTAGACTACAAGCAGAAAGGGGTGGTGAAATCCTTTGCGACTACTTCAGCAGATGTCGGGCCATCAAATGAAGTTGTATCAGGTACTTTGTTTGTTTTTTCAGATTATGCCAGTGTGTTGTTTGATTCGGGGTCTACACATTCTTTCATCTCTGAAAACTTTTCTAGTAAAATGGGAATACCATCTCAAGAAATGACTCCTGAACTTTTGGTAAAAACACCTGGGGGAAATTTTGAGGCAAAAAGAATTTATAAGAATCTTCCTATCCTTATATGTGGAAAGAACCTACTTGCAAACCTTATTGTTCTACCTCTAGTAGATTTTGTTATTATCTTGGGTATGGATTGACTCTCTATTTACCATGCTAAGATTGACTGTAGAGTTAAAGAAGTTTCTTTTCAGAAAGACTTTCAGTTTGTGTACAAGAATGAACCCTTACTGTTGATAACATATCAAGAGGCCGAGAAACTTGTAAAAGATGGAAATGAATGTTACCTTGCACACATCGTTGAAAATAAAGGAACTACTCAGATTAATGATGTGCCAGTGGTAAATGAGTATCCTGATGTTTTTCCTGATGAGTTTCCTGGAATAATACTAGATCGGGAAGTTGAATTTACTGTTGACTTAGTTCCTGATGCTAAGCCAATTTCAAAACCCCCTTATCGAATGGCTCAAATTTAACTTTTAGAGTTGAAGGAGCAATTACAAGATTTATTAGAGAAAGGTTTCATTCGACCTAGCACATCACCATGGGGTGCTCCTGTTTTATTTGTTAAAAAGAAATATGGTTCAATGAGACTTTTCATTGATTATAGAGCCTTGAATAACATCACTTTTAAGAAAAAATATCCTTTGCCTCATATCGATGATTTGTTTGATCAGCTCCAAGGAGATCAGTATTTTTCAAAGATTGACATGATATCGGGGCACCATCAGTTGAAGGTAAAGGAAGAAGATGTTCCGAAGACTGCGTTTCGTACAATATATGGCCATTATGAATTTGTAGTATAGCCTTTTGGGCTAACCAATGCACCTGTTGTATTCATGGACTTAATGAATAGAATTTTCCATGAGTTCTTGGATATGTTTGTTGTGGTTTTCATTGATTATATTTTTGGGTTTTATAAAAGTAAAGAGGAGCATGAAAGACATTTAAGGGTTATCTTGCATACCTTAAAAGAAAATAAATTGTATGTGAAATTCAGCAAGTGTGAGTTTTGGTTGCAATTTTTTTTTTCCTTGGTCACATTGTTTCTAAAGATGTGATAACTGTTGATCCTGCAAAAAAATAAGTTGTGGAAGACTGGCCAAGACCCACAAATGTAACTGGGATTCGTAGCTTCCTTGGTTTGGTAGGCTATTACCGAAGGTTTGTTAAAAAATTTTCACGGTTATCTAGTCCAATGACTAAGCTAACTCGTAAGGGTGTTAAGTTCATCTGGACAAAATAATGTGATGATTGTTTTCAGGAACTGAAAAGAAGATTGGTGAAAGCTCCAGTTTTGGCACTACCTTCCAGGAATGTTGAGTTTGTTATCTACAATGATGCTTCATTGAAAGGAATTGGTTGTGTCCTAATGCAGAATGATCAGGTAATTGCTTATGCTTCACGACAGTTGAAAACTCATGAGGTAAATTACCCTACACATGATTTGGAATTAGCTGCTATTGTTTTTGCTTTAAAAATTTGGAGACATCATTTGTATGGAGTAAAGTGTGAAATATATACTGATCACAAAATTTTAAAGTATATATTCACTCAGAAGGAGTTAAACATGAGACAGAGGAGATGGCTGGAATTAATCAAGGATTATGATTGCACAATTCATTACCATCTGGGAAAAGCAAATAAAGTGGCTGATGCTTTGAGTCGAAAAAGTAATTCTTCATTAACAATGTTGCATTTGGAACATGATCCTTTGGTTAAGGATTTGATGAACATTGGCATAGAAGTTTTTGGAGCAGGATGTTCTTCTGTTTTGTTTCATGTATCAGTCAGATCATCTCTATCAGAAAGAATCAAGCAAGCACAGAAGCAAGACAGTGAGTTGCAGAAAAAGGTAGAGCTGGTTCAGAAATGTATGTTTCCTGAATTCAACATTGAGAGTGATTGTGTTTTGAGATTTGGGAAGAGATTGTGTGTGCCTTGTGATTCGCAGTTGAAGAGAGAGTTGTTATGTGAAGCTCATAGTTCTCTGTTATCAGTTCATCCTGGCAGTACTAAGATGTACAGAGATCTACGGGAGTATTACAGGTGGGATGGAATGAAAAGAGATATTGCTGATTTTACTGTGAAGTGTTTGACATGTCAACAGGTTAAAGCAGAGTGGCAGTTACCGAAAGGGATGCTTCAGTCTTTACTAGTTCTAGAGTGGAAATGGGAGAATATATCCATTGACTTTGTTGTGGGATTACCGAAGACATCTCGAGGTAATAATGCAATCTGGTTTATTATTGATTGCTTGACTAAATCTTCCCATTTCCTTGCTATAAGAGATACTTTTTTCCTAGATCAACTTTCCCGTTTGTATCTTAAAGAGATAGTTAGGTTACATGGAGTTCCCCTCTCCATTGTATCTGATTGTGATCCCAGGTTCACTTCTAACTTTTGTAAAGGCCTTCAGAAGTCGTTGGGTACTGAATTAAATTTTAGTACATCTTTTTATCCTCAATCAGATGGGCAGTCAGAACGAAAAATTCAGACCTTGTAGGATATGCTACGAGCTTGTTCGATGGATTATCAGAGAAGTTGGGACCAACATCTTTCTTTGGTTGAATTTTCATATAATAACAGTTTTCATTCTAGTATACAGATGGCACCATTTCAGGCATTATATGGGAAGCGGTGTCGAACTCCAGCTTTCTTGGATAAAGTGGGTGAAAGGAAGTTGATGGGACCAGAATTGGTAGAATAGTTGGCAGAAAAAGTTTAGCTGAGACAGAAACACATGAGAACAGCTCAGAGTAGGCAGAAGAGTTATGAGGACAACATTAGGAAGGATCTCTCTTTTGAGGTAGGTGATCATGTTTTTCTCAAAGTATCACCATGGAAAAGTGTGATGTGATTTGGTAAGAAAGGAAAGATGAGTCCAAGGTTCATTGGACAATATGAAATTCTGGAGAGAGTTAGATCTGTTGCTTACCGAGTGTCTTAACCTCTGAGTTTATCTCAGGTACACAATTTTTTTCACGTTTCAATGTTGAGAAAGTATATGTCAGATCCATCTCATGTTTTGAGTCCAGAGGTAGTTTAGCAGGAAGAGAACCTATCTTATGAGGATCAATCGGACCAGATTCATGACCACAGGGATCTAGTGTTAAGTAATTAGGTGATTAATCAGGTAAAGGTTTTGTGGAAAACCCACATGATGGAAGAGGCAACATGGGAATCTAAAAATGCAATGAGGGATAAGTACCCCCATTTATTCGATAAGTAAATAAATTACGGGGACGAAATTTTCTAAAGGGGGGAAGGGTGTAACATCCCAAGTAAGTAATGAATAATAGATATTTTTATCTATGTCTATTAATGATTAGATAGTTTTTTAGAGGCTTAAAATGAAAATAAATCCAATCTTAAGCATGGAATACACTAATATTTTTTAAAGGATTGTTTTACTGCCTTTTGATGGAAAACCATTTTGAAATATATCTTTTGACAATTTTATATTCGATTTTTGTCAAAATAAACATATTCATTATGATTGGGACATTGGAATTTACATTGGATAAATTTTTTTTATTTTTCTGACAATGTTCATTTTTTAATGAATAGTGAAAAATACTGCATTTTACATCAAAACTGCTTTTTCATTTAATTTAATTATATGGATAGATTATATTTTTAATTGGTCTTAAAGTGTAATCTGAATATATTTTTACCATTTAATCCAATGGTGGTCATTAGGATTAATTTCACTTTGAAATTGGTCATAAACTAATGCCAAACTTTTCATAGATATTGTTTCAAAAAAACCCGCTATTTGTCATGACAGCGGGAATTAATTATTAAATTAATTAATTCATATTATATGTTTTGAATTATGTAAAATAGACATAATTTTTTAATTTAGAATATCAAATATAGCTTAGGGTGATGGTTTGGTATTTTTCTGAAAAACATCAATTTTTGATGAATACTGAAACCACTAAGTGGTAGATAAAGAAACTGATTTTTCGTTTAAATGAAACTTTGCCACTTCTATTATTTTATTTTCAAAAATCTGAAATACATGGTTGTCATTAAGAATTAAAATGTGGTTCAATGAGATTAAAATAAGTTTTTTGGTGAATAGTAACTTTTATGTTCTTAATCGTGATTAGTGGTAATTAGTGTAGTTTAAGGTAAAAATAATGTTTTAATAATATGAGATGAGCATGACACATGTCCTACCCTCATTGGATGTGTCATGCCAAACCAATAAAATCCAAGGGTCAACTTGGGGACCCCATGGAGCCACTTTGGTTGGGAAATGACATAAATAACTTTTTATTTAATGTTAAAGTAAAAATGACACAAACATGAAATGTTTTACTAAAACAATTTTTACATGGGGTTATACAAGTAATAGTTTTGACTATAAATAGTCATTGGAAATCTCAAAAGATTTCCTACATCATAGTATTTTTTTTTATAATTTTTAGACATTAAATAAATTAAATTATTTATGACATCATGATGATGCAGCGATGACCTCATTATTTAACGATTTAAATAAAATGGAAAGATAATGTAATATCTAAGCCCTACACATGTCCAAAACCTATTGTATGAGTGTATTTCGAACCCTTATCACCTTATACTAGAAACATATCAATGTGGGACCATTAATATCCGAAATTCATTCTAAAATAATGTAACATTTCCTTACTTTCCAAGAGTGCCCCTCCTCTCCTCTTATAAAAGGCCCCCACCTCTACCTCCTTACCCCCACTTACAAAGACTTTGGATCTGCCAACCCCTTCCAATTGTGTCTCTACACATCCCTCTCTTACTCCGTGAAGCCTCACTTTGGGCAGAAGTCTTCCCAAGGAAGCCTTTGAGCTCAAATCTAAGAGAGTCACCCGATTTTGAGGTAATGTGTTCACTTGTGTTCTTTTGTTTTATTTTTGCTTCTCCTACCCCATAAACTCTTTTTATTCATTTCATTTGTAACAACTACAGTATATTCAATATACTAGGATGTTTTTATAATAACGATTCGAGCTACACTTACACACACCTACATCTAATGGCTGAAGGACATACTATTTCCGTGGATGGTGAATTTATGCCTCCCAAAACGATGATTGTTCAACCTTATTTTAACACCTTCAATGGTGGAAATTAAGATGTCACTATATTTATATATGATATATAATATGTTTATGTTTTCCTTAAGCTTATTTATTATTCATTTTGGGCATACCTTTATGGTTTCCATTATGGGTAAACGCGATATCTTCATTTAAGGATGTGCGGACTACCGCCCCCTCAAAGTGATTTGATTCGTTAAATACCATATGTGGGACGTATAAAGGATGGAACTATGATATTATATATGATATTATACTGTAATTATAATATACCTTTATATAATTAGGATTCCATTCTATAAAATACAAAATAGAAATGAAAGTAGCGTTCATGCGTACGTACGGCTTACCGTCTCCATGAACGGTGCATTTCATTTCTTACCCCTAAATGATTATGTATTATTATAAATGCATGAATGTACTGGATATATATGACATATATGATATCTACATCATGAATACCATTCTGGATATAATGGATACTTGAAAAACTTGTAATTATAAAGGGCTTATTTTTTACTCAAGTACCAATGATCGTTAAAACGACCGTTATTAACTTAAATAATTACATAGTGTTCATGACATGGAAATAAGTGATATAAAAGGAATAATGAACTTGAAAAAGGTTCTTAAACAATTATAAATTAACTCAAGTTTATTATTCAGGAGATTAAAGAATGACCGAGTCAAGTCGGACCCGAGGTATGGGACTTCTTCTCAATCTCCTTTCATTGAGGCATATTTTGTTTTATACACAACCTTCTTTTATACGGTGTATAAACCCCTTTGACTTTTACTTTTATTCAAAAGGAATATTTTTTATACGAAGTGTTTACTAAATGACAAAAGGGAATGTATTTGTCGTACGTATGCAGCGACAATGACTTCTCCACCTCCGTGACCATTATTTGAGTTTCAGCTTCCTCTACAAGCCATACCTTTTTTTAAAAGAAAAATAAATACCATGTTTTACTTTTCAATTATTTTGGTATTGAAAATTGTTTTCATAATGTTTTTATATCAATGTGTTGTATTGATATCTTGTGATTGAAAGGTGGAAATTTTATGTTTCCTTTATGCATGTTTTATGTGATATAAATATGTTGAGGTTCATTGGAATTATTAGGAAGATGGGTGGTTCCGTGATAGACTAAGGGCGGGTGAGCCCGATATAGCTCTCCAATGCATTGGGTAACGCGAAGGAGTGAAATGTTAAGGTTTCTCCAAAGAGATTTAGGGAATATATTGTGATGGGTATTCCAAACATAACCAAGAGGGTTACTCCCTATGTAAGAAAGTTATGAATGCCTCAAGTTACCATTATGTCTTATGATTTCTATGATTTATTCATGATTTTATGAGGTATGTTTAAGTGCTTATGTTTTATGGGTAAAGTATGATTTAATTATTACGTATATATGTACCCATGTTTTCTTTCCATATTTTTATATCCCTTACTGAGCATTTTATGCTCATCCCATGTTTTTTTGAATTTTTTTTTCACAGGTCAAGGGAAAGGTACATGATTTGATGATAGTGTCAAGGAAGTGTCAAGAAAGAATCCATGTTTTATTTTAAATATGTTTCCATTGATGGGAAATAAGAATACTATCTTTATGTAACCACTTTGTTTATATGTGGAATGTAATTCATGTTTTGTGATCTAATTCTCTAAAACTCTAAACCCGAAAAGATCCTCAATGTGTAATCTTGTAATAACTCAAGATTAAGTAAGGTTTAAGGCTGGGGCCTTATAACAATCCTCTCAGAAATTCCATGATTTATAAAAATCTGAAAAATTAAATTATTGTGTGCCAATGCTAAAATTATTTTTAATATAATCATAATAAAATGAGTTCAATAAAATATTATCTCCCTGAGTAAGATTGAATTCTATTTCTTCTTCTCTACTCAATGCCTCTTGTATTAGTTCCGTTGTGGATAATGTCAGGGAGACACTCTATCCCAATTTTTATTTATCTTTAACCACATAAGTGGTTTCTTCTTCCAAAAAAGAAATATAGGTATATAGGTATTAAATTTTCCATGAAAAATACAAGAGACTCACATACCTTATCAGCTTCTAAAAAATAACACCAATATTCATCCAATTAATCTTTGTCTCCCACAACCATTATAATAATGAATGACATTAAATAATGAATCCTCACCCCCCCCCCCCCCACACACAAAAAGTAACTATCAGATTCCCTTATTTATATTACTAATGAATGATATTAAATAATGAAATATTTAATGGTTTTTAAAATATATCATATTTTTGGATTATATTTGAAACATTATTACATGGGAACTTGACCTCCTTGAAAATGGTTCCAAATTTATGTAAGGTATTTAGCTTGAATCACACTTCAATAAATTTTTATTTTCTTAATAACGAAATGTACTGAGAATATGGGGCATATCTCACATGGAGTCCACTCACACTGTCTATTTTTAAAATAATATTTTACTAAAATATACTTCAGTTTTTTTCTATAATATATAGATGATATATATATTTAAACATTAAAATGATGAAACCCAAGGAAATAAGTTTATTAATATGAATTAAGTTTCACTTCGTAATTCACAATGATGTTAAGATTATTCATAAAAATATTAATTATTAATATTTTATCCAATCGCGTGATCAACCATATCACTCAAATCCATTCATTTAAATTATTTTTATCCCATGTTGACTCTATAAAGGTGGTATAAAATCCATCATATCATTTCTAAAATGTTACAAAAACCCTTTGTATGAAAAATTATAATAGTGATAGTGAAGAAAAATGATGAATGTTATGAATAACACAATACTACAGAAATAGGGGTGCTCCCTACAGAAATTGTTTATCACTACTAATGAAATTATCAGAATAATATAACAATGAAAATTATAAATTTCCATGAACTCAATGAATCCTTGACAATGAAATTGGAGGACTCAATTTATATGCATTGGAGAAGAAATTTTTTTATATAAATATGTTTATATAAACATCAACACAAGTTGAAAAAATAAAAAATAAAATAATGTCACATAGTATTATTAAAAATTATTCATCCACTTCTCTCCTTTTATCAGCGAACATGTTTTCATACATTCAGTGCTTGAAGATGTTATGACCAAATCATTATTGAAAGTATTTATTTCTAGATAGACTATCGGATATAATCTATCAACATTCTAGGATTTTTTGGATAAAATATTTATATATGGTTACAATGTGATTTTCTATGAACTTTTTACCTGATTTATTTTGGTTCAACAATCAGTGTTAAAAAACATTAACAATTTTTGATGTATTTTTGGATGAATAATTCATGAACAAATATCTATCCTATAACATTAATTGAATTTTCATTAATTAGAATCACATTAATTTTTGACCATGACAACATCCTAACATGATGTTACTCTAGTTGGATTAAATTATCCAAATATTTTCATCAAATAACTTTCAGATAATTTGTCCAATTCAATTCCTAGAAAAATTTTATCCATGAATTGTTATGGTTGGTACCATCTAGTTTGATCCATATTAGTGTTGATTTCCTGGTCACATATCACCCCACAAATAGTTAATAGGGATTTATTATCTATATAAATAATGTTTTCATATTATTTGATAATCCTCCCATGAAATTTAACTAAATAATATCTCAAAAAATATTTTATTATAAAAATTCTAGAGTGATTTTAATAAAGAAAAAATGAATATCAATTCTTATATAAACATAATTCTTGACTTATAAATTTTGATTAAATATTAAAATTAAGCCCAATGTAAGATAATTTAATAAATTATTTCAAATAAAACATTAAATAAATTTTTTTAAAATATTTATAGAAAATATCAAATTTAGTAGTTGTATTTTCCAACCCAATTTTATTCATGTCCAGTAGTGCTCATGATTATTACTCAACTCTCTAGATATCATTCTGAATCATAGATTAAAACATTACTAGCAACCCATTAAAGTAAATAATATGGTCAATTTAACCCCCAAATCCATTTTACTGGATGTTTCTTTCGATTCAATGCCCCCTAACAAACAAATTGGGATAAAAAATAAAAAGGACACTTATGATGTTCATTGTATTACCCTCACCCCATAACATAATTGGAATAACGAATATATGTAACAAATAAATAAAATCCATAGACTAAATTATTTTATCCCAAACCTTCGTGAATTTATAATTTCAAATATTATATATGGAATATGTTCCAAGAAGATTAAACATGGAATTATTATGCCATTATCCTTCATGATACCCCAATTCACCATAATCTCCATGAATAATTCCACATTACGAGAAATTCCAAGGATAAACAAATAAAGGATGTTTGATCATCCATGTTCACTTATGAATCATCTACTACTCAATAAACTAGTATGGCTAGGTTTCACATCAAATGTGTTTTTCATTGCTTTATGCATAAACATTGAAACACTAGATCCTAGTCCTGAACAATGGTATATAGACATGGAATCATTGTTTAAAAATTAATCACAAACCATCCAAAGAGTCATTTTACAAAAAATATTGGATAGTGAAGCAACACCATTTACATTAAAAAAATTTAGGCTACAATATCTATTTTAGAATCATTGACAAAAACATTAATAGCCTATAGTTTTTAATATGGTTTCCGATTTTTTTTATTAAACTCTTTAGTAGAGTAGGAAATAATTTTTTGATATTAAAATAATCGTTCAAGATGGTTTCCCATCCACTGTTCATCATTCAAGTTTTTTTCTCATATCCTATGGTTACCTATTGAAACATCAGTATCATGCACATACAATCCAAAATCTGCATGCCTTCTATTTTTCTAAAACAACATATTCATAGAAAATGATTCATTCTACATATTTGATCTGGTCCTAAGAAGGGTTATTAGCATTGAAATAAATTAGAGTATCTTTTATGTGTATTAAAAATGATAACATAGGTAATCAATTTAATCATGGTTTCCTAATAACCTCTATACCCATCTCAGTGGTTTATTTATCCACCACACAATTCAATTATGGTATATCCAAATGTTGAGGATGTATGTTCAAAAAATAAATTGAATTACATATAGTGTAAAATGTTCCTCATAGAACAGGTCACATTAAACCCATAAATTAATATGAATTTTATGATTAATTTCACCTCATGCAAATAAAATTTTGATATCTAGTGTTTTGGTAATTTTTATCATGATTCTACTCCAACTAGTGAATTCATATCCAAAGGTATGGTACCCCTTGAAATGATTATATAATTCAATGTAAATATATTCTTCTTCCAAATGTTGTGAAAATGACCCCTTATTTAATGATTCTTCCATGATGTTCCACAAAAATACTATATTTAGTTCATAAGATTATATTTATATAACCTCAAGCGTGTTCCATTACATTGAATCACTCCTAATTAACCCATTATTTTTAAATCTATGAAAAACATTTAATTGATCATATGCACCTCTGGGTGGCTCCATTTTTACCCCCATTCTTGAATAATGAAATTATAGTTCCTCTTTTTTGGGCCATAAATTTTTCTATTGACAATGAATTGGAAAATTGACTTGTTTATAATTTTAAGACAATTTGATAAATAGAATATAAATTTTTTTCTATAATCATGATTGTTTAACAACTCCTTATTGTCATATCATACCATGTGTTCATCATCCCCTTCGTTATCTAGTGTTGATGTTTTATATTCCACATATAATTTTTATTTTTTATCTATTATCTGATCATATTGAGTCTTATATATCGATTCAAAAATTATTTAAGGGGTTTACATGTTTAATTCAAACCAAAATAAATTGATACAGAAATACTATATGATATTGAATTTTTTTTTTCAACTTCTTCCATATGTACCTAAACATAAAAAACCATGGATGCTTCTAGAATCCAATAGATTAGGATGTGATGTTCTATATTCACGATCCTTCATTGTGAATATTTTCCATCAAATGTCGTTATCTCTACACCCATAATAGACATAATTGGAACTCTTTCTTAAATAGAAACAAAACATGTACTTCGTTTCCAGGTTCCCGACTACTCCTAATCTTTTAAGATGTTTTACCTATTGGATTGTGTACTTGTCACCTCTAAAACTATCAATTACTAATCCTAATCCTTTTTTTGTTGATCTCTATGATAATGTAAGTTACCTTTTATGAATTCTAGTAATATACCATGAAACATATCTTGTTCTTATAGTTCATATTACCACCACTGATGGTCATTTGTAATTCCATCAATTCCTTGTATTAAATTAAACGTCATATCCATCTGAAAATGTTCACCACTCCTTTAGTGATTTTTTTCTTCAGGAAAATTTACCTTTATCCGTACAATGAAATAAACAACAAGGTATTCAATTCATCCCATGAGAGTAAAAATGATAGGCTAAACCTCATGTTATAGCCCTCAATCATGTAGTCTCATTAGAGTAAAACATTTTTCTATATTCATAAAATTTATACATAATCACATATTCTTGGAAGATGGTTAACTTCAGAAAGGGGGGAAAAGATAGAGACTTGTGGGATTAGAGGAACCTCCATTCCAATTCATATGGTTGGACATCTCAAACTATTTTTTCCCATAACATTCCCCTAACCACACACATTAAACTACACTCCCCTTCAATTTGTATCCTATCAAAAAATGGAGAAATAATTTAAATATTTTTAGGGACATTAATTCCATAATTTCATCTCTTTTACAACTCATCCCACCCATCCCTTCAGCCCACCCTGTGAACCCAACTACCTAATAGTCATAGAACTAAAATTTCATGGAACTTCCTCTATGTCTCAAAAAGGTATTTCAAATTTCTTTTTATAACAATATCAACGAGCACTCCAAAAAAAATCAATTGAAATAAAATATATATAAAAAACAGGGTGTGTTTGTAGGATTACATCGAATTACTAGTATGGTTCCACGAATAATCTATATAATCCATTCTATAATGTAAAATAATCATTATAGTTTTAAATTTGATTATAAAATACATTAATTGTCATTGTTTCATGAAAAACCCAATAACATTATTTTTTCTTTTTAACCCACTTTTATTTACATCTCAAATCAAGAATTATTATGAGTAATGTAAATAAGGATCTAAGGAAATGAACCAATTTAAAGACTATAATAAAATATAAATTAATTTATTCTACACTATAAAGTAACCCCCAATATAGGAAAATCAATACACATAGTATATCATAAAATTAGAAAAGTTTTACCATAAATAAAACAAAGCATTGCGATCAGTGTATTGGATAAGTCGTACACTAAAACTGCACACATGGGATGATTTCCTAAATTTATCATGACATGACCTAGGATTTCTCCAGTGGATCACTTCAATCTAAACCTAATACTGATATAATCATACCAAGTCTTACCCTCAGGTATTTGTATGTCAAGAACGCTATAAAAAAGATAAATGATGACTATTCACCACTTTCCATAGTGAAATCATATATAATTTAGCACATATTGTTTATTTTTTTATTTATACATAATTTTCCCTTGTAAACAATCAATATCAAACCATGGACAGAGAAATCCAATTATATTATGAAAAATATAAAATTTTATTAATTTATAATAATATATGTGTGAGGTGGATGGTTAAAATATACTTCATAACAAATAAAAATAAAAATGACACAAACATGCCTTTATAAATCATAAATAAATATAAAAAACAAAGAGATGTGTTTCATAAACTCAAATATGTCTCAAACATCACTAGTAAAATCATTTTAAAAAATAGTTTTAAATACATCCCATAAAACTCTTTGTGTGAATATAAAGTGTTACATTAAAAATTCCACATATGAAACCAACTAAAATCTATTTTATAAAATTAAGCACTATTAAAATGATTTTTTATAAATCCATAATATTGCATATATAACTAAAAGGAATACTATAAGATAAATTATTGGCATACAAATTAATTATACATTTCTAATGCCTGTAAATCCTTGAAATCACATTTTCATGTTAACAAAAGAATATGGTATTAGGAAAAATTATAATCTCTCAAGGATATATTATATTAGAAATGAATAAACAGGCCCTAATAAAAACCCAATCATAAGGATCATGTCAAATATAAGGGGTAACATAGATATGCCTACATAGAATCCACCATAATACGTATGACATTATCAAAATATTGTTTAATCGAGGTCGGGAATGACTTTTACTTCCCATAAATATCAAAATTCATTTAATTTTCATGGGTTCTTCCTTGTTAAAACCGTAAATATTCCATGAGCCCTTTTTTGAGAGAAGGTGGATGCGGAGTGGGGGATGGGAAATGTAAGGGAATGGGAGGAGAAATAAAGATGAAAACCTTTCATTATGATTTCATGGTGGATCCTCCTTTGATGGTAAATTCATAGGGCTGATGGAGTCATACCTACCCTTGGCTTAGGATATTCCACTAAATAAGTAAAGAGTAGTGTATCTCCAACCATTTATAAAAATAAAAATGAAATAACATTAATATTATAATTATTAGAAGGAAATTTTATATTTAACCCCCATTTATATATTCCCCAAACAATAGTAATAATTATATTAATAACTACACATTCATATATTTATATATCCCAATAATGATGACACATATCAATCTTCAGTATCCATAAACCCATTTCCAAAATCATATAATAATAACTAGTAATAACCATATTTATAGAGAAATATGTCACATATCCATTACATGTTTATCTTTAAAATCAAAACTAAAACTCTTGAACTAAATCAATGAAATTTATTATTATGAAAAAAACCATTAATTCTTTTCAATGTAATATATATTTTATTTACAAAGGGTCTTATTTATTCAAGGAAAGTAAATGATTTTCTTGGCCTACAAATTTTAATATATGATTTTCTTACATGATTACCAAAACTAGGATCTAACTATATATTACTCAATACCTCAACTTTTATGTGATTCATGGTATACATGAATTCATCCCCAACTAATACCCAATCATTGAATCATATATTTTCTTAAAACATAAACAAAACAATTTAACATCCATAATTATTATTATTATTATCACTTTTAAAACATAAAATATAGAGGTGTTATGGCGGGTGACCGAGTGAGAGAGAGAGACATAGATAAAAAATCCAAGACCAATATTAGTTGGTTCATATCCCTTGGATAAATATCATAGAGTTATTGTGATCCCTCGTATATATACAACGACTTTATCTCAAATCCCCCTACCTTGAATAAAATATGGTTCATGATGTGAGATGATTGAGGGAAATGATTACAATGGGGAGAAAAATTTACATTTACTCAATAGATTGGATGAAAATTATAGATTTATAGTTGTACTTTATTAAAAGGGGTGAATTTGATCCCTAGAAAGGTTTTAGAGTCTAATTTTTATATTCCATTGTTCATATTTTAATTAATGATCATTTTAGTTCTTTTTTATTAGGTAGTCAGCATGTGTGACTATATCTGTGTTTCAAAATATATATTCCATCCTTATTATATCATTAGAAATAATATATGGGATGTCTTGATCATGTTATTTAAATATATTCCTCATTACTAAAATGCTCACATATTTAAGGAATTATTCTCCCTTTTTATTGATAAGGAATATGTTAAATGATTCTCTTTTTATGGTTTTATGAACTATTTTTTGATATTTTAGTCTTGTAAATCAAAATCAACAATTTATATTACATCATTAGAGACATTAATTAATATTATATATCAAAATAATTCTTACTAGGTTAAATTATTCAATTACGTGAAATTTTTTTAGTCAATATATTTTTAATTTAGAATATATATATTGATATATATATTCTATTGATTTTATTCAACTTCAATTTCAATCATCATTATGTTTAATGAAATATTTGTGAAAATTATTTTTAATATATCTATGAATACAACCATATCCCAATGATAATCATCATTGTGATATAATTTTCCATTCTTGTTTTATTATTATTTGATAACAAATATGTTCAATTAATTATTATTTAGCAATGATAACAACTATAATAAACATTTATAATATTCTATTTTTTATTTTTTTATAAAATAAAAGTAAAACATAAAATCCAAAATATTTTATTGTATTTTGATTCACTACATGAATAGAACATCAATTACAACACCAATGTATTTCTATATTATTTTGTGGTAGGTCATAAAACATGATATAGTGGTTTCAATTCATGATTTTTTCAGGGTATTTAATTTTCTAATATTTTTGAGTGTTTCTTTAATGGCTTGGATTTTGAATGTAAATAACCGGATTCTTTTTTAAAACAATTATAACATCAATATTTTACACATCACATTCAATATTCTTGAAAAAAAACTATATTGTTTTACTTTTTACTGTTATCCCATTCATTATTTTTGAAGAAAACAAGGATTCGTTATGTTAATAAACATACATGGGGTAATGGACATTTCCGTTGAAATAGTGAATAATATATAATATATGATTAAAAAAATAATTATTATTAATGTTAATAAGAAATAATCCTTTTAAATTGGTTCAGGAATAATTTTTGAAGGTTTTTAGGATTTTTATATTCCAAAAATATATTTTTTAATCTTCTTCCATTTTATTTTCTATGATGGTTATCTAGACGCCTCATATTAAATAAATATGGATTCATTTAATCCATTTCATGCATTTTCCAAATGTATTTCATCTCCCTAGGTCTTTCCATAATAGTTCAAGGTGATTTTTGTAGAAATATAAAAAAACTTCTTATTAGTGTCATATTGGCCTATTCAAAGGGAGATATATATACACATTCTTCCATTACCCTTTAATTTTATTTTAAATGTTTTTCTTCCACAGTGTTACCAAAAACATTAGCCATGGTGTTCATATAATCCTTAAATAATGATTATGGAGTGGGAAAGTGTAGAACGATAAATAAGTGTCATCCCCATTTCTCCTCTCCTCATATAAAAAAGGATTATATTTATTTAATTATTTACTATTTCTAAAAAAGAATGTTTTTATTTTGAATACCTATGATCACCTCTCAATTATTATTATATTTTAATCCCCCTATTTAAAAATATTATGTCTATGGTGTCCTCCCATGTTTGGCAATAGAAAACTAAATTTATGACCATTATAGAAAATATTACCTTCATAGAAATTTTCTATTATTCTATCTTGATTTAAATTATCTTTATATTAAAGCTCCCAATAAAATTCTAAAATTCCTTGAAAATTTAATAAATTCTCTTGGGATACCCAATATAAGAGTCATTTTCATTAGTTTATAATTAGATTAATACCACTATCAATTGAATAAGAACAACTTAATAGCGATGATTTTTTTATATTATGAATGTATTATATGTTAAAATTTTTAGGAATATATTAAAAGTGTAATAATTAATGAATTTTACTTGAAAATTAAATAATTTCATGTGTTGTAAATTCCATCCTTGGTATGTGGTATTAACAGTTCTCTAATATGAAGATATATTATTGGTGTGCAGCTCATCACACTCGATAATATAATCTAGATCAGTGGAATTAGAATGGCCTAGTTTGTGAGATATTAAAATTGGGTTGGTGAATATATTTTTTTCCAAAACATAAATTTCCTACACATAGAAATTAATGAATCCTATAATTATAGGACAATAATTAATGTGGTTCTATATTGTTTTAAAAAAATTATTATGATTAACATTCTCATATCATTAAAATATCTATTTTCGAATTCACTAATTACAACTCAAGAAACATATACTTCATTGAATTTTAATGTAACATTATTATTTAACTGAAAAAAATGATAATTCTCAACATAAATAATAATATAATATCGAATAATATAGTTTTCCTTATCTAGTTCATTCTTATTGATATAATTATTTCTATTCAAAACATTCAAATAAATTAAATCTTATTATCATTAAAATTCACCTTTAATGAATTTTCATGTGTTTATTATTAAACTTATCTATTCATGTAAATCATGTGGAAAAAGATCCAATGGTATTATTTTTTTGTAATTTATTTATCTTTGATTCAATTTTAGTTACATTGATACACTTCTAACCACATGGTTTTTAGGGGATCATATTGGAATATTGAAGTGATGCATTAAAATTATTTTAGTTTCCCCTATTTTATAGATCTATTATAGTATTTTTAAGGAATATTTTTTGGGACTGGTCCTCCCATTCACTATGTTCTTCTTATGTATTTTCAAAAAAAATTTCCTAGAGTACACAACATAACTGAAAGGTGGTAACCCTAGGAATTTCATTATATAAAAAAACAACTTTCCTCCACTACCAAATAAGTTTCATCATATAGGTTTCTGTTTTCATATAGCTATGTGTGTGGTATTATAACTGAATACTAGTGGATCATGCATCAATAGTGAGATAGAAGGTGGTGGTATTGTCTAAATCCACTTATTTTCAGTGATCGGTGGATTTTAGACCAACATTAACATGGGATTATTCTTATTATAATGTTTATGGTGTTATACTATGAAATCTCTCTTTATTCTTGGCCTATCCTTCCACAATAATATTAAACTAGTATTAGAGGTGGAATTGTAGTGCTTTTCTAATCCATCCAAGTAACATTGGTTTATAACTTATGTTATTCTATCGTTTTAAAATTTTACCTATAGATTGGTTTTAAATATATATATTGAAAACAATGTCATTGGTAATTGAATAATTTGATTAGGATTTTTTTTCTACGGTTTGTATTTTTAATAACATTGTTTCTCTTCAAGATATTTAAATGTGTCATTCACATTGAGATGCCAAAGGTATTCATCATTTTTACCTTTGATAATTATTTTTTACTCTCTTTGAGGTTAAATAAAATTTTTCCATGGAATATTAAGTATATTGGTAGGGATGTTTGGTAGAATCTAGAACTCCAACTATATGTGTGGGGATGTGGTTGGGAGTACCACTCTAATTATAATTTGAAGGATTTGTAAAAACACTTATATTGTGTTTCGATTTGATGTGTGGTTTAATTTTTCTCTCCCTTGTATTATACTTTTTGAAATATTTAATCTATCATTTTCAATGTCTTAATGTTTATTTGATTTTTTTTTGCAATTATTCTTCTTTTTAAATAAATTATTTTTTTTCTTACTGATTAGATTTATATTTATTTTTTCCCTATTCATAGATTTTTAAATAAACCAGTTAAATGTTTCATGGTATTTTAATTGATTGGAATATATCATTTTTTGTTCATGGTTGATTATGAGTGTCTTTGTTAAAACATAGAAAGTGTCATTGAGTAAGGAGAATTGAATTGTGGGTCTAAATAATGTGTTTATATTTATTTAAATTTCCTAATTTAGTACGATAATATGAATATAGGTATAGTAATTTTTATTTTCTTTCTTATATACATTTGTGAACAAGAATTTCTTCAATGATGATTTTTTTAGAATGTATATAATGATAAAAAATCAGGGTTTGGGGTTCTTTTTATGCCAATGTTTTCTCACCGTATTCAAAGAGGGTAGGTGAAAGTGAGGTGATTTTTGGATTAGTTTCATCTTGTTATTTTTAAAATATATTAGTATATCATTCAGTGTTTTTGGTTGTTTATTAATATAGTAATCTATTATCTTTTACATGTCATTGGTTTTATATGTTAAGAAAGAGAAGCTTGAATTGTGTGATTTATGTACCCAATATTTTTTAGAGTTATCAGTGGTTTTTGTTTTAAATTTTTCATATAGGTGAATAGATTAGTAACATGCAATAATTTATATGAATTAGGTGTTACAAATATTATATATGAGTTATAATCGAAAATTATATAAATTGTACCACAAAAGGAATATTGCATTAGCGGAATGGTTGATCCATGGGTGAATCATTGTTAGCATTATCAGGAATTTTTATAAATTTAAATGATTAATTATTGAATTGTTGGTGAGAATTTTTCCTAACTATACAGCCAAACTATGAATTATGATAAAAAATTATTTCTCTCCTTATTGTAGTCTTGTAATTTATTGTAAATTTATAGTAATATCATAATTAAGTTGGCATAAAATTTGTTTATAAAGGAAACATTTATTTATTATTTTTCTTTAAAACACTGGTAGAAACATATATAAATAATAAAATGATGTCACTTTAGGTAAATAATTTTATTTTATAGAAAAATTTTGAACACTTTTATTTTAAAATAAAATGAAGATGGAATTTGGGAAAATTTTACAATTTTTTATAAATATAAAAGAATAGCGGAATTAATTTTCAGGGATGCATTTTTTTTATTTAATTAAAAAGAGTTGAAGAAAATTATTCCTTTTTAAAAGTCTTATAATGAGTTATATGATTTCAGTGATATAATTTATTGAAACTCCCATTAGTAGGGGTGTGTCATGTTTTTGTTTCAAGACTTTCTTAAATCTTGTTTTAATAAAATAAGTCATAATTTCTAATGAATTTTTTTGAAAATTATTTTTAATGGGAGTGGATAAAACATATTTTTGAAATGTTTTATTTTTTTCTTAATTAAAATGTTTTTAAATTAATCCTATGATTAATTTATAAACATTTAGTGTATTAAATTTATTATATTACTCTGTTTACACACCATTATATAATTTCTATGAATCTATATGATATCATGATAGTTGTGATCACCTTGAAAGGGGTGGATTATAATTACAGATTATTGTATTCATGTTGGGGAGGTGATGTTTTGGACAACAATATCATAGTTTCCTAGAATAACACAATAGGTTTTGTCAGAATTTTCCTCAGTAGATGAGACAAATAATATATAATGTTTATTTATTAATGTTTTATGTGGAATATTTGTGATTGTAAGTGGTTATATAGTCATCGTTCATCAGGGTTAAAAATCTATAACATCATATACCATATATTTTTTGGATTGATGAAAAACATGATAGTTTATAGAGTTATAACACATGAAATTTTTAATTTTCATTTAGCAATTTAGATAATTTTTTAGAAGATTAAAAAACATTACAATGGATGGTGGTTTTCACTGATATTTTTAGTTGATTTTTGGAGGATTGTATTGGATATTCAATTTAAAATGAAAAAAAATAATTCCATATAATTTTAACATTGTGGAGTTGAAAAAAATTGGACATTCAATTTTAGGGTTTGGAGTATTTTTCATTTTTTTTATTTAAAAAGGTTTTATAGAAAAAATTAATGTTTTTTAAGGTAGTTGAGTTAATGTAGAATTTTTTGAGGATAAATCAAGTAGGATGGAGGTGGTTAGAAATGAAAATGTAGTATATGATATTTTTAAAATTATCCTTACCATGTATTATGTATAAATTATGATAGTGAATATTTCAAGAGTTATCAATGATTTAATGTAAGTATTTAAATACCATTTATTTATGAAGAAAAAATTACAACACGTGTATTTAAACTCAAAAAATATAAAATCACCCTAATTTTACCCTTTATTGATAAGGAACTATATAGGTTCTCCCCCTTGAGATTTTTTTTGCTTTCCTCAAACTCCCAGTATCTTCTCCACTACATTCAAAGGATTTTGATAAATTGAAATATGGTATGTCATGACCCAACATCCATAGGCCATGAACCTGGTAATCTTACCTCATTGTTCTCCTACAAAATCATTATTTCCAGCATATTACACCACACGTTACTAACCGCTCGGGTCACATATAAGACAAATTAATTTAATAATTGAAAAAAATTATTCAATCAATTTTCACTCTCCTCAATCACATAGATTATAGGAAGTTTTTATATTTATGATAAATTATTTTATTTTGACATATAGAAATTATTTTTTTGATGTTGTTAAGGGATAAATTGAATGCATTGATTTTTACTCAGTCATTTGTGGTGATATAAAATTATTAAAGGTATTTTCTTTTCAACTTTTTTTGAACATTAAGTGTTCCATAAAATCCCAACAAGATAATTTTAAATTATATGGAATGGATTATTTTAAATGTCATGTTAGACTTAACAAATATGGGAGACATTAGTGTATTTCATTATTAGATCCCTCAGATTCACTATTATAATTAGAATTCCTTGGATTTCATGGCATAAAAAACCCTCTCATTCATAAAATTATCCTATTTTTATTAGAAATTACCTGGATGTTTGTGGTATTTTACCACTTGTTTTTATATGAATGGAATTATTTTATAGTTCCATTTATTTAGTGAAACATGTTTTCCTTCCATATTCTTAAGGCTTCAGATGTGGATTGATATGAAAAGGAGAATCAAAGGGATATTTTATGTAAATATTTTTTCGTATAAACATTATTTAAAGGCATGGTGTTGTTTTAAATCTATAACTTATAGTTACTTGATGAAATAATTTTTATTTATTCATTGGTGGTATCCTAGTGAACATTATGGATCACAACATACTTTTTTCTTTTCAAGTAAATGTTTTCTTAGATATAGATAAAGGCAATGTAATCATGTGGCATGGTGGACTATCTTGGTTGATATCACCTTTATAATGTATTGAGATGATGGAATGAGATAGTCACTTGGAGAATTTGTTTTTGTATTGTATTTTTTCTCAAGTACATAGCCTTTTGATTGGTTCTGTGTGTCTCACAGCATTTAACCATTTATTCTGAATTATATTATAGTAAATTATCAGACATTTTTTATACATGATAAATGTTTTTTGGGGTTTTCAGGTTAAAATAAGTCCCATAGTTTGTATGTTGATACTCGGGTTCGTCTCACCACCCCATGGAGATGATGATCATTCCCCAAGACTTATGTCGACAATTCTAATATAAAGTTCTAGATACACCCATTTTGGTAAATTATACATTATTTTACTTTTTTTATTCTTTATTATAGTATTACAATCACTCTATTAATTTCCAAATATTGGGATTTTACTTAGAGTTTCTCTGTTGACACCATATGATGGTTATAATGGTCCTAATGAATATTAATAGATGTGTTTATTTTATATTAGGTACATGTATCCACTTTTTCAAACCATGTAAGAACGTTTTTTGTAAAATTGAGATAGGAAAATAAATAAATGTGATCATTTAAATTATAGGTCATTTACCATGGGACTGTAAGTTTATAGATAAGATAATTATGAATCATGGGATTGTTGGTTTAACATTCCATGTAAGTAATGAATAATAGATATTTTTATATATGTCTATTAATGATTAAGATAGTGTTTTAGAGGCTTAAAATGAAAATAAATACAATCTTATGCATGGAATACACTAATATTCTTAAAAGATTGTTTTACTGCCTTTTGATGGAAAACCCTATTTAAATCTATCATTTGACAATTTTATAATCTATGTTTGTCAGAATAAACTTATTTTTTATGATTGGGACATCAAGATTTTCTTTGTGTGAATTCTTGGTATTTTTCCGATAAAGTTCATTTTTAATGAATAGTGAAAAATGTTGTATTTTAATTCAAAACCTCTTTTTAATCTAATTTATTTATATGATTAGATTATATTTTGAATTGGTTTTGAAGTAAAATTAGAATATATTTTTACCATTTTATCCTATGGTGGTCATTGGAATCCATTTCACTTTGAAATTGGACTTAAACTAGTGTCAATCTTTTGATACTTATTGTTTCATAAAAACACGCTATTTGTCATGACAGCGGGAATTAGTTATTAAATTAATTAATGAAACTTACATGTTTTGAATTTTTTAAAATAGACATCATTTTTGAATTCGGAATATCAAATATAGCTTAGGGTGAAGTTTTGGTATCTTTTTGAGAAACTTCAATTTTTGATGAATAGTGAAACCACTAAGTGGTAGTTAAAGAAACTGATTTTTCATTTAAATGAAACTTTGCCACTTCTATTATTTGATTTTCAAAAATCCGACATACATGGTTGTCATTAAGAAGTAAAATGTGGTTCAATGAGATTAAAATAATTTTTTGGTGAATAGTAACTTTTATGTTCTTAATCGCGATTAGTTGTAATTAGTGTAGTTTAAGGTAAAAATAATGTTTTAACAATATGAGATGAGCTTGACACATGTTCTACCCTCATTGGATGTGACACGGCCGACCAAGAAAATCTGTGGGTCAACTTGGGGACCCCACGGAGCCACTTTGGTTGGGAAATGACATAAATAATTTTTTATTTAATGTTAAGGTAAAAATGACACAAACAAGAGATGTTTTACTAAAACAATACTTACATGGGGTTATAAAAGTCAGATTTTTGATTATAAATAGTCATTGGAAAGCTAAAACGATTTCATACATCATAGTATTTTTTTTATAATTCTTAGACATTAAATAAATTGAAATATTTATGACATCATGATGATGAAGCGATGACCTCATTATTTAACGATTTAAATAAAATGGAAAGATAATGTAATATCTAAGACCTACACATGCCCAAAACCTATTGGATGAGTGGATTCTGAACCCTTATCACCTTATCCTAGAATTATATCAATGTGGGACCTCTTAAATCCGAATACCATTTTAAAATAAAGTGACGTTTCTTTACATTCCAAGAGTGCCCCTCCTCTCCTCTTATAAAAGGCCCCCACCTCTACCTCCTTACCCACACTCCCAAAGCTTTTGGCTCGGCCAACCCCTACCCATTTTGTCTTTCCACATCCCTCTATTACTCCTTGAAGCCTCACTTTGGGCAGAAGTCTTCCCAGGGAAGCCTTTGAGCTCAAATATAAGAGAGTTACCTGATTTTGAGGTAATGTGTTCACTTGTGTTCTTTTGTTTTATTTTTTTGCTTCTCCAACCCCCTAAACCCTTTTTATTCATTTCATTTGTAACAACTCCAGTATCTTCAATATACTATTATGTTTTTATAAGAAGGATTCTAGCTACACTTACACACACCTACATCTAATGGTTAAAGGACATACTGTTTCCGTGGATGGTGAATTTATGCCTCCCGAAACGATGATTATTCAAAATTCTTTTAACACCTTCAAAGGTGTCCATTAAGATGTCACTGTATTTATATATGATATATAATATGTTTATTTTTTCCTTAAGATTATTTATTTTTCATTTTGGGCATACCATTATGGTTTCCATTATGGGTAAACGTGATATCTTCATTTAAGGAAGTGCGGACTACCGCCCCCTCAAAGTGATTTGATTCGTTAAATACCATATGTGGGATGTATAAAGGATGAAACTATGATATTATATATATTATTATACAATAGTTATAATATACCTTTATATCAGTATGATTCCATTCTATAAAATACGAAATAGAAATGAAGGTAGTGTTCATGCGTACGTACGGATTACCGTCTCCATAAACGGTGCATTTCATTTCTTACCTCTAAATGATTATATAATATTATAAATTCATGCCTGTTCTGGATATATATGACATATATGATATCTACATCATTAATACCATTCTGGATATAATGGGTACATGAACAACTTGTAATTATAAAGGGCTTATTTTTACTCAAGTACCAATGATTGTTAAAACGACCGTTATTAACATAAATAATTACATAGTGTTCATGAAATGGCAGTAAGTGATATAAAATGAATAATGAACTTGAAAAAGGTTCTTAAACAAGTAGAAATTAACTCAGGTTTATTATTCAGGATATTAAAGAACGACCGAGTCAAGTCGGACCCGAGGTATGGGACTTCGTCTCAATCTCCTTTCATTGAGGCATATTTTGTTTTATACATAGCCTTCTTTTATACAGTCTATAAACCCCTTTGACGTTTACGATTATTCAAAAGGAATATTTTTTATATGAAGCATTTACTAAATGAAAAAAGGGAATGTTTTTGTTGTATGTATGCGGTGACAACGACTTCTCCGCCGCCGTGACCATTATTTGAGTTTCGGCTTCCTCTACAAGCCATACCTTTTTTTTAAAAAGAAAAATAAATACCATGTTTTACTTTTCTTTTATTTTGGTATTGAAAATTGTTTTCATAATGTTTTTATATCAATGTTTTGTATTGATATCTTGTGATTGAAAGGTGGAAATGTTATGTTTCCATTATGCATGTTTTATGTGATACGATTATGTTGAGGTTCTTGGGAATTATTATGAAGACGGGTGGTTCCGTGATAGACTCATGGCGGGTGAGCCCGATATAGCTCTCCAATGCCTTGGGTAACGCGAAGGAGTGAAATGTTATGGTTTCTCCGAAGAGATTTAGGGAATATACTGTGATGGGTATTCCAAACGTAACCAAGAGGGTTACTCCCTACATAAGAAAGTTATGAATGCATCAAGTTACCTTTATGTCTTATGATTTCTATGATGTATTCATGATTTGATGAGGTATGTTAAAGTGCTTATGTTTTATTTGTAAAGTATGATTTCATTCTTATGTATATATGTACCCATGTTTCCTTTCCATATTTTTATATCCCTTACTGAGCTTTTTATGCTCATCCCATGTTTTTTTGAAATGTTTTTCACAGGTCAAGGGAATGGTACATGATATGATGATAGTGTCAAGGAAGTTTCAAGAATGAATCCATGTTTTATTTTAAATATGTTTCCATTGATGGGAAAGAAGAATACTATCTTTATGTAACCACTTTGTTTATATTTGTAATGTAATGCATGTTTTATGATCTAATTCTCTAAAACACTAAACCTGAAAATATCCTCAATGTGTAATCTTGTAATAAGTAAGGTTTAAGGATGGGGCCTTATAGTTGGTATCAAAGGTTAGTTTAGATAACTTTAGGAGTTAGAATTCTATTAAATGATTATCCAAAAATTTTATTTTTATTGTCAAATTGAAGTGATATAGTATTTGAATATTACCATGTTGCTTCATCTAAGACATGTTTGTTCAGAATGGTTTTTCGCAAAGGAAATAGGGAAGCATTGCTAGGAAGGAATGCAAAAGGAAATAACCTTCTGAATTAGCATCCTGAGATGGTCGAAATTGGAACTGAACAGTTTGTTGTAGTAATGGCGTAGTTGAATCAAGCGATAAATGGTGGTGGTATCCATGCACGAGATCAGCCAGATCAACCACAGAGGAACATGTCAGTGGTGGAACATTTAATGAGGCAACATCCCCCATCGTTCAGAGGATCATCTGACCCTGTGCTAGCTGAAGGGTGGAATAAAGCACTAGATAAGATTTTCGATGTCATGGGGTGTTCAGACAATCAAAAGGTTAGTCTTGCTATTTACGGTTTGGAGGGTGAGGTAGATCAGTGGTGGTCTATGGTTAAAAATATCAGGGATGCCGGTGAGATTGATGCTCTTGAGTGGTATGAATTCAAAGTTATGTTTTTTGAGAAGTATTTTCCTAAGGATGTTCGACTTAGGATGGAAAAGAAATTCTTGGAATTGAGGCAAGAGGAAGACTCAGCGGCTACCTATGAAGAAAGGTTCACTCGATTGGTAAGGTATGCTCCAAATTTTATCCAAGACCTAGATAGTAAAATCAATCATTTTTACTCAGGATTAAAGCCAAAATATCGAAGGGAATTAGCTTCTCGTGAGTTTAAAAGTTATGAAAATCTTGTACGATGTTCTGATAAGGTGTAAATGGAGTTTTCCGATGATAGTGTTCTATAACAACCAACAGAAGAAGAGACCGAGGTGGCAGGAGAAAGGTAAGAATTCTTCAAAAAAGTCTGATGGTAAGAAAACTAAGTTTCCAGTTTGTGATAAATGTGTCAAAAGGCATGCTGGGGAATGTCTTCTGAATTCTGGAAAGTGCTACTGATGTGGTAAGATGGGACATAAGGCTCGTGATTGCACTGCAAAGGATCAAGGTGAAGGTAAGACCAAATTTGATTTAGAGTTAGTGAAATTTTATAAGTACAATGAGATGGGTCACTATGCAAACGAGTGTCCGAAGAAGAGCTTCAGTGATGGGAAGCAGTTAGAATACAAGCAGAAAGGGGTGGTGAAATCCTTTTCAAATACTTCAGCAGTTTTCGGGCCATCAAATGATGTTGTATCAGGTACTTTGTTTGTTTTTTCAGATTATGCCAGTGTGTTGTTTGATTCGGGGTCTACACATTCTTTCATCTCTGAAAGAATTTCTAGTAAAATGGGAATACCATCTCAAGAAATGACTCCTGAACTTTTGATAAAAACACCTGGGGGAAATGTTGAGGCAAAAAGAATTTATAAGAATCTTCCTATCCTTATATGTGGAAAGAACCTACTTGAAAACCTTATTGTTCTACCTATAGTAGAGTTTGATGTTATCCTGGGTATGGATTGGCTCTCTATTTACCATGATAAGATTGACTGTAGAGATAAAGAAGTTTCTTTTCAGAAAGACTTTCAGTTTGTGTACAATAATGAACCCTTACTGTTGATAACATATCAAGAGGCCGAGAAACTTGTAAAAGATGGAAATGAATGTTACCTTGCACACATCGTTGAAAATAAAGGAATTGTTCAGATTAATGATGTGCTAGTGGTAAATGAGTATCCTGATGTTTTTCCTAATGAGTTTCCTGAAATAATACCAGATCAGGAAGTTGAGTTTACTTTTGACTTAGTTCCTGATGCTAATCCAATTTCAAAACCCCCTTATCGAATGGCTCAAATTGAACTTTTAGAGTTGAAGGAGCAATTGTAAGATTTATTAGATAAAGTTTTCATTTGACCTTGCACATCACCATGGGGTGCTCCTGTTTTATTTGTTAAAAAGAAATATGGTTCAATGAGACTTTGCATTGATTATAGAGCCTTGAATAACATCACTGTTAAGAACAGATATCCTTTGCCTCATATCGATGATTTGTTTGATCAGCTCCAGGGAGCTTAGTATTTTTCAAAGATTGACTTGAGATCGGGGTACCATCAGCTGAAGGTAAAGGAAGCAGATGTTCCGAAGACCGCGTCCCGTACAAGATATGGCCATTATTAATTTTTAGTAATTCCTTTTGGGCAAACTAATGCACCTACTGTATTCATGGACTTAATGAATAGAATTTTCCATGAGTTCTTGGATAAGTTTGTGGTGGTTTTCATTGATGATATTTTGGTGTTTTCTAAAAGTAAAGAGGAGCATGAAAGACATTTATGGGTTATCTTGCAAACATTAAAAGAAAAGAAACTGTATGGAAAATTCAGCAAGTGTGAGTTTTGGTTGCAACAAATTTCTTTCCTTGGTCACATTGTTTCTAAAGATGGGATAACTGTTGATCCTGCAAAAACAAAAGTTTTGGAAGACTGGCCAAGACCCACAAATGTAACTAAGATTTGTAGATTCCTTGGTTTGGCAGGCTATTACCGAAGGGTTATTAGAAATTTTTCACGGTTATCTAGTCCAATGACTAAGCTAACTCGGAAAGGTGTTAAGTTTATCTGGACAAAAGAATGTGATGATTGTTTTCAGGAATTGAATAGAAGATTGGTGAATGATCCAGTTTTGGCACCACCTTCCAGGAATGGTGAGTTTGTTATCTACAGTGATGCTTCATTGAAAGGACTTGGTTGCGTCCTAATGCAGAATGATTAGGTGATTGATTATTCTTCACGACAGTTGAAAACTCATGAGGTAAATTACCCTACCCATGATTTGGAATTAGCTGCTGTTGCTTTCGCTTTAAAAATTTGGAGACATCATTTGTATGGATTAAAGTGTGAAATATATACTGATCACAAAAGTTTAAAATATATATATTCACTCAGAATGAGTTAAACATGAGATAGAGGAGATGACTGGAATTAATCAAGGATTATGATTGTACAATTCATTACCATCCGGAAAAAGCAAATAAAGTGGATGATGCATTGAGTCAAAAAAGTACTGCTTCATTAACAATGTTACGTTTGGAACGTGATCCTTGGTTAAGGATTTGATGAACTTTGGCATAGAATTTTTTGGTGCAGGATGTTCTTCTGTTTTGTTTCAGGTATCAGTGAGATCATCTCTATCAGATAGAATCAAGCAAGCACAGAAGCAAGACAGTGAGTTGCAGAGAAAGGTAGAGCTGGTTCAGAATGGTAAGTTGCCTGAATTCAACATTGATAATGATTGTGTTTTGAGATTTGGGAAGATATTGTGTGTGCCTTGTGATTCATAGTTTAAGAGAGAGTTGTTATGTAAAGCTCATAGTTTTTCGTTTTCAGTTCATCCAGGAAGTACTAAGATGTATAGAGATCTTCAGGAGTATTACTAGTGGGATGGAATGAAAAGAGATATTGCTGATTTTACTGTGAAATGTTTGACATGTCAACAGGTTAAAGCATAGTGGAAGTTACCGAAAGGGATGCTTCAGCCTTTACCAGTGCCATAGTGGAAATGGGAGAATATATCCATGGACTTTGTTGTGGGATTACCGAAGACATCGCGGGGTAATAATGCATTCTGGGTTATTGTTGATCGCTTGAATAAATCTGCTCATTTCCTTGCAATACGAGATACATTTTCCCTAGATCAACTTTACCGTTTTTATCTTAAAGAGATAGTCAGGTTACATGGAGTTCCCCTCTCCATTGTATCTGATCGTGATCCCAGGTTCACATCTAACTTTTGGAAAGGCCTTCAGAAGTCGTTGGGTACTGAATTAAATTTTAGTACAGCTTTTCATCCTCAATCAGATGGGAAGTCAGAACGAAAAATTCAGACCTTGGAGGATATGCTACGAGCTTGTTCGATGGATTATCAGGGAGGTTGGGACCAACATCTTTCTTTGGTTGAATTTTCATATAATAACAGTTTTCATTCTAGTAAATAGATGACACCATTTCAGGAATTATATGGGAAGCGGTGTCGAACTCCAGCTTTCTGGGATGAAGTGGGTGAAAGGAAGTTGATGGGACCAGAATTGGTAGAAGAGATGGCAGAAAAAGTTCAGCTGATACAGAAACACATGAGAATAGCTCAGAGTAGGCAGAAGAGTTATGCGGACAACAGGAGGAAGGATCTCTCTTTTGAGGTAGGTGATCATGTTTTTTTCAAAGTATCACCATGGAAAAGTGTGACGCGATTTGGTAAGAAAGGAAATCTGAGTCCAAGGTTCATTGGACCATATGAAATTCTGGAGAGAGTTGGATCTGTTTCTTACCGAGTGGCTTTACCTTCGAGTTTATCTCAGGTACAAAATGTTTTTCATGTTTCGATGCTGAGAAAGTACGTGCCAGATCCATTTCATGTTTTGAGTCCAGAGGTAGTTCAGCTGGAGGAGAACCTATCTTATGAGGAACAACCGGTCCTGATTCTTGACCATAGGGAGCAAGTGTTACAAAATAAGGTGATTAATTAGGTAAAGGTTTTTTGGAAAAACCACATGATGGAAGAGGCAACATGGGAATCTGAAAATGCAATGAGGGATAAGTACCCCCATTTATTCGATAAGTAAATAAATTTTGAGGACACAATTTTCTAAAGGGGGGAAGGATGTAACATCCCAAGTAAGTAATGAATAATATATATTTTTATCTATGTCTATTAATGATTAAGATAGTGTTTTAGAGGCTTAAAATGAAAATAAATACAATCTTATGCATGGAATAGACTAATATTCTTAAAAGATTGTTTTACTGCCTTTTGATGGCAAACCCTTTTTAAATATATATTTTGACAATTTTATAAGAAATGTTTGTCAAAATAAACTTATTATTTATTATTGGGACATCAAAATTTACTTTGTGTGAATTTTTGGTATTTTTCCGATAAAGTTCATTTTTTAATGAATAGTGAATAATGTGTGTATTTTAATTCAAAACCTCTTTTTAATATAATTTATTTATATGATTAGATTATATTTTGAATTGGTTTTGAAGTGAAATTAGAATATATTTTTACCATTTTATCCAATGTTGGTCATTGGAATCAATTTCACATTGAAATTGGACTTAAACTAGTGTCAATCTTTTGATACTTATTGTTTCATAAAAACACGCTATTTGTCATGACATCGGGAATTAGTTATTAAATTAATTAATGAAACTTACATGTTTTGAATTTTCTAAAATAGACATCATTTTTGAATTCGGAATATCAAATATAGCTTAGGGTGATGTTTTGGTATCTTTCTGAAAAACTTCAATTTTTGATGAATAGTGAAACCACTAAGTGGTAGTCAAAGAAACTGGTTTTTCGTTTAAATGAAACATTGCCACTTCTGTGATTTGATTTTCAAAAATTCGACATACATGGTTGTCATTAAGAAGTAAAATTTGGTTCAATGGGATTAAAATAATTTTTTGGTGAATAGTAACTTTTAAGTTCTTAATCGCGATTAGTGGTAATTAGTGTAGTTTAAGGTAAAAATAATGTTTTAACAATATGAGATGAGCTTGACACGTGTCATACCCTCATTGTATGTGTCATGGACGACCAAGACAATCCATGGGTCAACTTGGGGACCCCATGAAGCCACTTTGGTTGGGAAATGACATAAATAACTTTTTATTTAATGTTAAAGTAAAAATGACACAAACAAGAGATGTTTTACTAAAACAATTTTTACATTGGGTTATACAAGTCAGATTTTTGATTATAAATAGTCATTGGAAAGATAAAAAGATTTCATACATCATAGTATTTTTTATAATTTTTAGACATTATATAATTTAAATTATTTATGACATCATGATGATGCAGCGATGACCTCATTATTTAACGATTTAAATAAAATGGAAAGATAATGTAATATCTAAGACCTAAACATGTCCAAAACCTATTGGATGAGAGGATTTAGAACCCTTATAACCTTATCCTCGAATTATATCAATGTGGGACATCTTAAATATTAATACCAAATTAAAATAAAGTGACTTTTCTTTACTTTCCAAGAGTGCCCCTCCTCTTCTCTTATAAAAGGACCCCACCTCTACCTCCTTACCCACACTCCCAAAGCCTTTTTCTCGGACAACCCCTTCCCATTTTGTCTCTCCACATCCCTCTCTTACTCCTTGAAGCCTCACTTTGGGCACAAGTCTTCCCAAGGAAGCCTTTGAGCTCAAATCTAAGAGAGTTACCCGATTTTGAGGTAATGTGTTCACTTGTGTTCTTTTGTTTTATTTTTGCTTCTCCAACCCCCTAAACTCTTTTTATTCATTCCTTTTGTAACAACTCAAGTATATTCAATATACTAGGATGTTGTTATAAGAAGGATTCTAGCTACACTTACACACACCTATATCTAATGGTTAATGGACATACTGTTTCCGTGGATGGTGAATTTATGCCTCCCGAAACGATGATTGTTCAACATTCTTTTAACACCTTCAAAGGTGGCCATTAAGATGTCACTATATTTATATATGATATATAATATGTTTATGTTTTCCTTAATCTTCTGTATTTTTCATTTTGGGCATACCTTTATGGTTTCCATTATGGGTAAACGAGATATCTTCATTTAAGGAAGTGCGGACTACCACCCCCTCAAAGTGATTTGATTCGTTAAATACCATATGTGGGACGTATAAAGGATGGAACTGTGATATTATATATGATATTATACTGGAATTATAATATACCTTTATATCATTATGATTCCATTCTATAAAATATGAAATAGAAATGAAAGTAGCGTTCATGCGTACGTACTGCTTACCGTCTCAATGAACGGTGCATTTCATTTCTTACCTCTAAATGATTATGTAATATTATAAATGCATGAATTTACTGGATATATATGACATATATGATATCTACATCATGAATAACATTCTGGATATAATGGGTACATGAACAACTTGTAATTATAAAGGGCTTATTTTTGACTCAAGTACCAATGATCGTTAAAACGACCGTTATTAACTTAATTAATTACATAGTGTTCATGACATGGAAATAAGTGATATAAAAGTAATAATGAACATGAAAAAGGTTCTTAAACATGTAGAAATTAACTCAAATTTATTATTCAGGAGATTAAAGAACGACCGAGTCATGTCGGACCCGAGGTATGGGACTTCGTCTCAATCTCCTTTCATTTAGGCATATTTTGTTTTATAAACAACCATCTTTTATACGGTGTATAAACCCCTTTGACTTTTACGTTTATTCAAAAGGAATATTTTTTGTACGAATCATTTAATAAATGAAAAAAGGGAATGTTTTTGTCGTACGTATGAGGCTACAACGACTTCTCCGCCGCCGTGACCATTATTTGAGTTTCAGCTTCCTCTACAAGCCATACCTTTTTTAAAAAAGAAAAATAAATACCATGTTTTACTTTTCTTTTATATTGGTATTGAAAATTGTTTTCATAATATTTTTATATCAATGTGTTGTATTGATATCTTGTGATTGAAAGGTGGAAATTTTATGTTTCCATTATGCATGTTTTATGTGATACGATTATGTTGATGTTCTTGGGAATTATTATGAAGACGGGTGGTTCCGTGATAGACTCAGGGCGGGTGAGCCCGATATAGCTCCCCAATGCATTGGGTAACGCGAAGGAGTGAAACATTAAGGTTTCTCCAAAGAGATTTAGGGAATATACTATGATGGGTATTCCAAACCTAACCAATAGGGTTACTCCCTACGTAAGAAAGTTATGAATGCCTCAAGTTACCTTTATGTCTTAGGATTTCTATGATTTATTCATGATTTGATTAGGTATGTTAAAGTGCATATGTTTTATGGGTAAAGTATGATTTCATTCTTATGTATATATATACCCATGTTTCCTTTCCATATTTTTATATCTCTTACTGATCTTTTTATGCTCATCACAAGTTTTTTTGAAATGTTTTTCACAGGTCAAGGGAATGGTACATGATATGATGATAGTGTTAAGGAAGTGCCAAGAAAGAATCCATGATTTATTTTAAATATGTTTCCATTGATGGGAAAGAATAATACTATCTTTATGTAACCACTTTGTTTATATGTGGAATGTAATGAATGTTTTATGATCTAATTCTCTAAAACTCTAAACCCGAAAAGATCCTCAATGTGTAATCTTGTAATAACTCAAGATTAAGTAAGGTTTAAGGCTGGGGCCTTATAGTAGGTTTGGATGCATTTTGAATCTAGTGAATCATTAATGGAGATGCGTTTATATAGTGTATTTCAATAAGTGAATGTTGTTGTCAATAATAATTTTGTTCTTTGGATAGTAAACATTCATTTTTAGTATCTTGGTGAGTTATATTATATGGTTCTATGATATTTATGTAGTTCATGGTTGTTTTTTTTTCTAGTAAAAAAATTATTTATTTATAGTTGACATGTTAATAAATAATATCTTTAAATGTAATTTTTTATCTCTTTAGTGTGTAGAATAAATTGTATATAAAGGTTTATTCAATAACCAATAGTTTAAACAATCATTTAACTCATGTGGAGTTATACATGGAAATCCTAATTGATTTTTATATTTACTCTTATATTTTTACCTTCTTGAATATGAAAAAAATGTTTTATTGAGTTTAGAGGTTATAAGTTTGGGTGTTGTGATTCCATAATCGATGTTTCATCCATATTATAGTGGATATTAGGAAAATATTATGGTATTTATTTCCTTTCAATGTTTTTTAGTTGATGGTTTGTTTGTGTTATATAATGGGATTGGTACGTCAATGTTATTTATTTATTCTTTGTCGTTTTTGTATTGTGGTATGTTATGCATGATTTTCCTTAATTTTCCCCAACACATATTGTTATAGATTTTTCAATGTAATGTTTCATAATTATTAAGAGAAAATCGTCCAATAAAAATGAAACATATAAATAATTAATTAAATGTTTCAAAAAATTGGTTATTATGTTATGCAATTAAATATATATAATAATTTAGATCATTTTTAGAGTTTTTTAACAAATAGTTTGGGAGTTTAACATTTCCAAAATTATTACTCTTATATGTAAATATTAAAAATTAAAATATGTTAGTGATGAAACATTAAAAATAATATTAATATATATTTATAGATTTTTTAAGAATAAAAATGTTACCCCTGATAAAATATTAATTTTAAATTCAATTATATGCATACAACATGTTACGATTACATAAGTAAATTTCCATGAAAAGCCATAAATCTCATGGTGATGCAAATGATGTCTATATAGAATCGGGGTCTACATTACATCTTGATTATAATTCCTTGATAAATGTTATCACATTTAAGAGAACACATAATTCAAAGGTAGATGAGGTGATTCTATGTCTTTTCAGTCTAGAGGATTTTTCTTTTAAGATTCCACCAACATCAATGATCGTTAAATATATTTTTTTTGAAAAATGGTTACCACAAGTTAAAAATAATTATCTTAAAAAATTATCACTAAAATAAACGGTTTATATTTTACATTGAATATATATATCCCTCTTTGAAATATTACTATCATATCATGAATATTTAAGATGTCACATAGAATGTTTTAATGGTCACTCAGTTTTTTGGTTTGGAATGGTCTTACCATAATCAATGGAATCGAATATAATTCCTCTATTGAGTCCCAGAAAATCCATGGTACGTGAGAACATATCCTTACATAATAATACTCATGAACCTTTTCCAATAGTTCAACCAATAACTATTCATGTATGTTGGTTTTAATGGGATTGAAAATCACATTAAGAACTAAAAATAATTATACAAAATATTTGAGATCATGTAATTCATTATGTATGTAGTGAGGGACTATAATGCATATAAGGATGAAGGTGCATTTGTGACCAATATTTTGGGGTATGTTATGTCTCATATATATTGAATAAATAAGGATATATGTGGCGGTTTTCGTAGTGGTATGAATTCTATTGTGTATCTTGATAGATAATTGATTTTTTTTTCTTTTTCAATGACCTCATTTTAAATTTATTTATGGGAATCTAAATGACCCCAATGTTTTATAGGATGGGGAAAACCAAATTAATGGAACCCCACCATTTCAAATGGGAGGGGGAATCCAAAAAACACATCCTAATTATCAATATAAATTTAAAAAAATACACCTGAAAAATGAAAACACACTTAGAGCAGGAAGCACGAAGTTGATTCCCTAAGCTGAGAACGGGCACATAGACTAATATGCGCCTCCCAAAAAAATTCTCATCCATTGACACAAGTCCAGTGGCCTAAATCACCTATATTGAAAAAACACCAAACTATTGTGGAATCCATGTAGTCAAATAAATCATCCTATAAAATAAATTAATATACAACCCTGGTGAATCCAATAGACGATGAGAACATCTCAAACCCAACACATCATATCGAAGTAAGTCTTCTTCAAAGGGATGTATCAAAAGTGAATTCGACTCCAACAAATTTACTCCATTTTTTCATTAAATAATATATTATAACTAAAATATAATTATTTATTAAAAATAATTATATTTAAACCAATATATTAAATGAAAAAAGAAATAAGAATAAATAAAAAATCACAAAAAATCAACAAAAAATTAACTCGTTATAAGGATTTGGAATTAAACATTACAAAATATTGAGTTCTAGTCAAGACTTTAAATTCATTAACATTGATGGCATATAAAAGTTTTTATTTTTATAGAATTTTTCCACACCTCATAAATTAAAAAACCATCAAGTATAAAATAGAAACATACAATTAGTTTCCAATTTGTCCATAATCTAAAAATTATATAATAAAGCTTGAATTGTTTTCTTGTAAACATTCCCAAATAAACATCATAACGTCTTCCTTTACCATACCCTTCCTTAATTCTTATGAAAGCATTTTTAAAACATTGTATGAGTAAAAAAGTATAGTAAGGGATATAAAGGGGAAGGAAACTATATGTTCAGAAAAAATAAGAAACAAATATTAAATTTAAATTTATCTAGAAATTTATTTGAGAATATTGAATAAAACATTTTCACATAAAAAATAAACACACATTTTTACAATGAAATCATTATAACCCATATCATGAATTTAAAAATCAATTAGGTGTATTAGAGAATGATATCAATAAAACCCTTTCAATAACCATTTTAATATGAATAACTATAAAACTAACGTCCAAAATTATCATTTCCTAATGAATTAACGATCTATAATTGGGATCACATGTCGTATAGGCTATATTGGTCTCACCCATTATCTATAATGGGGCTTAACCCATCGTATAAGATATAGTGGGATTACCTGTTTCTTATGTTCAATAATGGGGATCAACCCTTTATATATGCTATATCAGGTTCACCTGTGAGCTATAATGAGGCTAAAATCATTATATAAGATGTAACAGGCTCCCCATTCTAATATAAAACTCATGTACTATACAATAGTAAAACACTCTCACTATAAGACCCTTTAAGGAAAAAATTTTAAACCCAAATGGAAACACATTTGGATAAAATACCCTTTCATTTGGAGAACCCATTTTTTAATCCAAAACACATGTTTCTTTTAAAAAAACATTTTCAATATCAAAATAACCAAAAATATAAAGATGTTTTTTCATATAAGTAAACATGAAATATTGAAATTTTGTATAAAAATAAAAAAAATCATGAAAGAGGAAATATAATTTTCTTCATTTATGTTAGGAATGGAACATTCATTTTTCCATTCACTAAAACAATACATCTAAAACATAAAAAAACCCTTTTTAAAAAAAGGTGAATAAAATTAAAAATATACATAAAAATTATTATATATTCCCTTTATATAAATAAAAATTTAAAATAATATCAATAATAATTACATTGAGGAAAATATTTTGTATTTAAATCTTAAAACATTTAAAAATAGTTTCTAATATTTATGTGTCCCATACGACATTGAAATATTTTAATCATAAAACTCAATTTATAATATCATTAAAATCACTAAATATCATGATGGATGATAATCATCATAATAAAACATGTCAAAGGGGCTTTATATAAAGCTTATAGAAGAAAAATGGTTTATAACATCAAAACATACCTCAATGAATAGAGACTGATTCGAAGTCCCTAAACATGAGTATAACATATCACGTGTGTGATTATGTACTATAATAATATTATTATCTTATCTATTTAACTTCTTTATACCCTTTAATATTTTTATAATTAATTCTCTTTCACATATTACAATGCTTTTCACAAATACTTATACAATTATATTTACGTCGATGTTTTCACCAATTTCATTTTTTGTGAAAAAATGAATTTAGCATGTCAACTAAGATCAAAGGGGTCATTTTTTAAAAATATCAATAATAATTATCTGGAAATATTTATAAAATTTTACATAAATTCAACTTTTAAAAACAATCATGATATTTTGTTATGTTAATTGAACCAATGTTAGAATCAGGGAGGTGTTAGGTCATACATATGCATGAGAAATACTCTATTCATTCCTTGATCATTATGGAAATAATTTGAGTAATATTTATACATACAGAGTTTCATTTATATAATAAATACCATATTATATAATCATATATACATATATGTAGAATTATTTTTATGTAAAAACAATCACATCACTATGCGGAGGCGGTAGTCCACACATCCATGAACGATGTTATCACTTTCTCAATGATTGAAATGATAATAAATAAAGTGATATATTTTATTCCCATAAAGGTAATTACTTAATTAATATCATATATATGTCATGAATATCGCATATTTTTTCTAAAACCATCCTTAATACATTCTATGAAATCTTGAATGGTTCACATCTCTTTGATGGGACGGTGGTCCACACGTCTACAAATGAAGTTATCATATTCCCAAAGATGGAATACATGATTTTGTGAATTATATAATCATTAAATAAGGATAAATACTTCCTAAATGTCATATTTATAATATAATGATAGTATTTCCATCATTATTTCCAAACATCAATGGTGGTAATGAATGAACGAATGACATTAGCTCATGAGGTGGAAGTCTAATGTATACAAAAATGATAATTGCATATCATATTTGAGATAAGTATGGGATGGTGTATGTATAACCCCTGAAATTACATCATATTAGTATATTTAAAATACTGAGGTTATCATAGAATCATGGAAAAAAATATTTTATGTGGTTTAAGAAAGAAAAAAAGTTATCTTGGAATAATGTTACCTTTTATATAAGTAACTCATTTTGGATAACCCCAAAGGAATTAAATGTAATTATTTATATAAAATATTAGGCCTGTAGTATGATAAGATTAATGTTGATAGATTATTTGAGAAATGTTTGGACGAGCCCAATGGCCTTATAGATGTAAATAAGTGGAATGGTTGAGTGCCTTTTGGTATTGGAGGGTGAGTGGTATTCTTTTAAATATTGTTGGCATATCCATAATAAGAGAGTGTTTAGATATTATTTATTTTAATGAACAAAACCAATTATTCTTTAATTATTAATGATTTTCATGTTTTTGATATCATTTTAAATGTTAATATAGACGTTATAATAATTCAGATATGTATTGAAGTGAGTCACTTCCAACTAGGTGTTACTGCTAAGGATGAGTTATCCCCACGGAGTCACCACCAGGCTTTCCACCATCTACCGAGTCACCAATAAGGATGAGATACTTCTATGAATGAGCTAATTCAATGGATTTTTACTTCCATACTCTATGTCACTGCCAGGATGAGGTGCCTCTAGTCTGAGCTACTATCAGATGTTGAGTCACTATCATCTCCATTCAACCATTTCAATCTAAGTACATTGACGTTAATTTCCCAACAGATATTTTTATTCTAGGATAAATGATTTTACATTAAACCATTTAACAAGTTATTATTACAGTGTCAAGAAATATCTTAGGATTATGGATATCCATAAAATTATGTTTTTATATCAATGTGATGGTCTATATCTCTATTAGTATGATTATTACACTCTGAAAAGTCTCTAGGAACATTGGGTGATTAAATATGAGAACATGTAAAAGCTTATAGATTCATCTGTGGTAAATATAAATAACACAAAATCACAACATACATTTTAGATATGGATATATATATCATCAGAGATCAACTAGACCATTCAAGAAAATTCCTACAATCCTTTGTTCTTCTAAAAATTATTAAAAGGAAAATAGAACTGCTCACTAAGGCGGATTTATAGATTTTTATCATTCTAAGAATACCAATCTATGAATCACTAAATACTAAATAGTTCTTTTTATTTCAATTTATATTTATTCATTTATCTTGTGATTAGTTTTTTGTTACTCTATTTTTAAATCCAAATTAAATCATGCACCTATACTAGTGAATACATGTTATTCACTCCATAACATTTACATATTTTTACCCACAGTGTTTGTGGAAAATTTTCTTTTCTGGCCTATAATGTTTTACATACAATGTATAACAATGGAGGAGGATTTTTAGCCTAAAAATTGTTTGTTGCCATTTGTTTTCTAGATCTAAATTGTAGATATATTTGATTTATTATTATTATAATTTTCATGGTAGAATGTTATTTCAAAGTGGAGGGTATTAAGAATCATCATGAGACTGAACCAATTGTTTATTCTTGTATATTATTTTATTTGGTTTTATTATGAAAAATGATATTTTTTTAAATCAATAAACAAAACTCTTACTTTGGTATATAATATTAATTAGTGTTTATATTTTTCTCTATGTAAATTGTTTTAAAAAGTTATCATAATTTAAAACATTATTTTATTTAAGAGATAATCACTTTTTTAGATACAATATGAATGAACCGAATGTATATCAATATTCAACATTAATTAACTTATCAATTTTTCTTAATAAGGAAATTTTTTATGATTATTCTTGATTGAAATTTTTACTACACTCTCAATTCACCACCACCCCCCTCTTGAGTTAATCAATAGATCCTATAGTTGGTATCAAAGGTTTTAGATTATCTTTCCAACTATGGTTTTAGTTATATTTTATTGATATTAAATTTTTATCAATTGTATATATTAGTTACATATGGATAATAAAAAAGAAGAATATGTTAGTAGTATCCATCCTTATTTCAAATTTACAAGTTATTCTTAATGGAAAATAAAAAATGAAATTCATTTACATAGTATGGATTTTGAAAATTGGACTATTATAGAAGAAAATTATGAAATACCATAAAATTCTAGAATTTTGTGGAGTGGTTCTAAAAAAACATTTTACAAAAAAATTATAATTAAAGGAATGCATTGTTTTTTTATTTGAAGTAATTAATTTAAAATAATTTATAACTTCTAAAATTCTTTTTTAATGTGGGATACATTTTCTGTGTCTAATGATGAAACATCAAATGTTAAGGAAATGAGACAGTATACAAATGAAATTGAATATAGAATGTTTAAAATGATGTCTGATGAGCCTATTTCTGACATGTATGTCATGTTCAATGAAATTTTTAATACCATGAATTCACTTAGAAAATAATATACAGACAAAGATCAGGTGATGATATTGCTCATATGTCTACCAGATTGATGGGGGGGAACATTTGTTTTAATTAGAAAATCTTGTGGATGTAAGTCAACATCATATCAAGGAATTGATTGGAATGATTATTACATATAATGATGATCTTGATGTCCACTAAGGGATCTTTGAAGATTAACCAAAAATGATTTTATTATCATAATGACTACATCCTCCAATCAAATATAGATGTTATGGGATGAAAATAGTTGTAAAGAAGAATCTCATGATGACAGTGATGGAGAGATGTCCCATGAGGCTAGAATATTTAATAGATTATATATGAAAAGGAAGTTCTTCTAAAAATAAAATTTCATGGGAAACTTTGACAACAAGGGAATGTAGAAAAATTATTGGAAAAAATATGATATTCAAAATGAGTTCATATTCTTAGAATGTAAAATGAAAGGATATGTTAAAGAAGACTGTAGAATATGAAGATATAAAATAAAATATGAGGATAAGGACGCGAGGTTCAATAAATCAATGAATGAAACTTGAAGTCCCTATAGTGTTATATCTAGGGATTCAGAAACTAATCAAAGAGTTAAAACTGTCTGGGATAATATTTTCTTTGTACTATGAATATCATAATTACAAGATATTATTTTTTCTTTTCAAACTAATATTTCTGGTCATTTTGAAAATGAATATAATAATGATGTCGATGAAATCTTATCCCATGAAGATCTATATGAATATTATAACCTACTAGAGGTTACCTTTCATGAAATTTATGTTAATTTTAAGTCACTTAAAAAATAGTATTCTTTGAAATTGAACATTAAAACTAATCAAACTATTGAAAAATAGAAATATTCTGAATTATTAAAAGAAGTAATTTTCCTAAAAAATTATAATGAATATTTAAAAATGGATTTAAAATGTTTTAAAAATTTATGTAACAATATAGTATATATTGTTTAAATGAATATTCCTCCAAAGTTTAAAACTATGATAGTTTGTGAAGAAGGGCAGAGAAATTTTTAAAACCAAATTTTTATCCAGCAACAGTTCTGAAAATTCATAAACATCCAATACATACGCAACTGGATGAAATAATGTATTTTTTTAAAATATAATTACAATATCTTTATATAAAACTCATTAAAAAAATTATGGGTTCTGAAATAACTTATTAATAAAAAACTAAACCCAAAAATATTTCAGTACCAAAATTATTTTTTGTGTAATTTTTTTTATAGGAAACAAATTTAAAAGCATCCTAAAAAACCAATGGTATTTAGAAATTTGGTGATTGAGAAATTTTTTTGGTCTGTATTTAAATTTTAAAAATTTAATCAATGTTTATGGTGGTCATGTCAATTTGAATGAAAATTCTAAAGGGAAAAATTTAGACCTTGTCCAAATCGGTAATTTTAATTTACTGTTAGTATATAAAGTTTTATTTATAGATTATTTAAAATATAATCTTCTTTCTACCAATCAGTTTTAAGCTGATTTTTTTGTATGTTTTTTAAATTGTTTTCTTCATGTGTTTGATGATAAATTTTTTTTAATTGATACTACTTAAAGAAAATGATCACAAATATTCTATTTAGTTAAATTATTTATCGTCTAAAAATATTTCTTCTCAATGTTACCTCACAAAAAAATATTTTATTTAGAAATAGAGACTAATCCATTTCAATATTCATTCACTTCGAAATCAAAATAGAAAGTGTTATTTAAATATCAAAAAAATCATGAATTTCAAAACAATAATGTGTGTGATCCTTGTCTAAAACAGAAACAACACAAAATTATATTTAAACATAAGAAAAAAAATTTAACCTCCCATTCTCTAGAGTTAGTTTGAATGGACATTTCTAGAACATATTGTGTTTTTAGTATAAATTTAATACACTATGTGTATGTTATTATTGTATATGACATATATACCTACAAATGGGTTTTACTTTTAACTAAAAATAGTGAATCTTTTTCGTAATTTATTAATTATTATAATTATATATAAAGTCTAGGTGGATTTAGTATTAAGACTACAATAAGTGATATTGGTTAAGAATTGGAAAATAATGTATTTGAATAATTTTTTTTTCAAAATGGATTAAATCATGAATGGTAGGGTCTTTTGAAACCACGAAATTGGTTTTGTAGATAGAATAAACTTTACCATATGTGGAATATCCAGAACTACACTAAATGAATTTTAATTACCTTTCCACTTTAGGGTAGAGGTTTATAACATAGCCTTCTATATAAAAAATATAGTTTTAATTGGAACTCTTTTAAAAATTCCACCTAATGAGATATGGAATAATATATAGTGGAGGGATAATTATTTTATAGTTTATTATTGCAAAGTCATCATTCTATATAACTTGGATAGTGATGAAAATTATGATTCTAAGAAGGATAATTGATTTTTTCTTAGCCATTTTGCTTCCAGTAAATAATATAGAGTGTTTAATAAAATAAAAATATTACAAGAGTATTTTTCACATTAAATTCAATGAAGTCGGTCAAATTGAACATTAGAATATCTCATGAATCCTTGCATATGATCATTCAAATATGAACCATAAGTATAATCCTTTTTAAATTTTTATGAAATAAGAAGAAAATTTATCTGTTGAACTTCAGAATCCGAAACTTGAAGAAACCATGATACAACTATACCCTCCTTTCCATCTGACATTAGGACATGTAAATATCATCACATAGATATTTTTGTTTAAGATCTAAATAGATGTACACAAATAAGATATTATCTTAGGAATGAAATTAAACACCATGATTTTTGTACAACCTGAATCGAAGAACATAAAAGATACTATCAATGATGAATTATGGGAAATAGTTATGAAATAAGAACTAAATCAATTTGAATGTAATTGCTTTAGGGAACATACTGATAGACTTAATCACACCATAACTATATTCAATATGTGGGTGTTTAGAAACAAAGTGGATTATTCATGAACTATAGTAATAAACAAGGATAGATTAGTTTCAAAAGGGTTTACTCAAGAATATGTTACTGATTATAATGAAACGTTTTCACCTACAACCACGTTTCAAGCAATTAGGGTACTTCTTTCCATTACAACACGTTTGGATTTCAAAATATATCAAATGAATTCCAAATTTTCATTATTAAATGGATTTATAATTGAGGATTTCTTTCTAAACCCACTATATTTCAAGATCCACATTTTCCAAATCATTTATTTAAACAAAAAAAGTATTATATGGTTTGAAATAGGCTCCTAGAGCCTAATATGATAGGCTTTATTCATATTATATTTTAGAATGCTTTTAAAAAGGTATGGTTAGTCCAAATATTTTTTTGAAAATGATTTCAAATGATTTTTTATTTGAATAAATATTTTTGGATTGCATTTTTTAGATCTAAAAAATTATCCATATTTACTAATTCTTCAAAACTAATTAAAAATTATTTTGAAATGATTTTAATGGTTGTACTCAAATTTTTTCATGGCATTCTGATTTTTCAAAATAAAAAAGGATTCATGTTAATTTATATTAAATATAAAAAATACCTATAAAATTTATTTGGGCTTAGACATCATGAAATGTAATGATACTCCCAAGAGTACCACCTTTAAACAAGATTTTGACAATGATAGGATAGTTGTAGGTCAAACTAGTTGCAGTGGTATGAATGGGATTCTAATTAAATTGACTACTAGTTTTCCTGACATTATGTTTAGTGCATGTATATGTGCTTGATTTCATGGAAATCCCAATGACTCAATCTAATTAGTTGTCAAAATAATTATTAAATACCTCAATTATACATCTATTTTAGAATTGTTCTATCCATGTAGAATAGATTTTGATTTATTAATCTATTAAAATACTGATTTTTGTTGAAGTATGTTAGAGAGAAAAATAACCTATAAAACATGTCATCTTTTATGAATATATCTAGTATCATACTGTAGTATGAAATAGTATTATATTGCACTATCTACTACAGATGGTGAATATATAGATGAAGGAAGATTGTGTGTAAAAATTATGTGGATGAAACAAACTTTACTAGACATTGGATTGTAATTCAGACAACCCCCAAAAAAATTATGATAAAACATGTTCTATAAAAAATTATAAATCCACTATATTACTCTAGAATAAATCCCATTGATGTGAGATAACAAATTTTGATATATAGTTATCAATAAGGTCATATAATAGTAGAATGTAATGGAAATGTACATCATCTTGTTGATATCACTATATAACCATTAATATTTTTTTGATTGAACTATATTAAACCTGAATTACGGCTGATATGTTTTGGATGATGAGTCATTATTTGTGATTCAGTGTCGATGAGTCACCATTGACGAGTTAATATTCAAGATTCATAGATGACGACTCATAATTGATGAGTCACCACTAATGAATCATTGTTGATGAATCACTATTGATCTGTCTTCATTAATGAGTCGTCATTAGAGAGTCACCATTGATGAGTCACCATTGATGAGTCGCCATTGGGAGCAAGACACCATTTTTTACGAAACACCATTACTTTTTTGTTATTATTTTGTTACCATTATGAATCATTTTCTTTCCGGTTAATTTTTTTAAATTTAGTTACATTTTATTTTTTTGAATACCAAAATGATATGACTCAACTAATAATTCAAATCAGTTATCTTAACCCTAAAACCATTGAACTCTCAAATCATTATCTTCATCTTAGGAGGATAAATTTTCCATACTCTCTTATTCCACCTAAACATTCAACTGATGTTTATATACCATGTGATGTGTCTAAAAAAATGACTTCAAAAGAGGTGAAGTAATCAACAAAATGAAAAACATTTTCATACAGTTAGAACATTATTTCAAGAAAACCGCATTTAAAAAATCATGTTGTAAAAGTTGAAAAGGAAATAAATGGGAAATGGATACCATCTAGAAATATGCTTAATTTAACAGTTATTAAGGATCTAGAAATGGAAGAATTTGTTTGGAATGAATAAATGTGTACTCTATCTGTGGTTGGATATCGATTTCATTGAAAATTTGGATTATATTTCTATAGAAAAGAAGGATATTATAAGAATTTGAAGGGATCGATAAGATTTTTTTTTCTCATCATAGGAATGGAATAGGTTCCTAATGGAACCTCATAAAGGGGTATATGAGAATTTCAAAGGCATTATTCCTATTGAAATTGTGATGTTTAATTATGAAGATGATTCCCTTCAGATAACAGGAGATGATACTCTACGGAGACCTATAAATTCTGAAGTCAATGGTGAGTGTAAACTGTTATTCACATTTATACAACTTTTAGTTTTTTCAAGAATGGGATATTTCAACATTTTGTGATATTATAATGTTTAATTTTTATTTTCCATAAAACTAGGTCAAAGAAAGAATCCTAGTAAATTTCTGATGATCCATAAGTATGAAAGGAGTATGAAAAGATCAAGGATTAATTCTATGATATATCCTAAGAGGATATCATATATCATAGATGTTATAGACATATAAAAAATATGAAAAAGATGAAGATAAGTGCGGTGGTTTCTATGGGTGAAAAAGAATTTTCAAACAAGTTATTAATGTTAGATGGAATCCATGGAAGAGGTGTTGGGTTAGAGAAAATAAAAATTCATATGATTAATTAAACCCCATTGATCATCCAACTAGACCTGAGGACTTGGTGGATCCTTCTTTAGAGAATAATTAAATAGTTGAATATTCAAAAGTTAACATTGGTCACAGAGATAATGAGGTTGTTTAAAAATAAGAATAAAATTTCTTAGATGAATTGTGGAGTGAATCGGAGATCCCCAAATATCCTCTGAAAGTATTTATTGGACATGTCAGTCTTCCTAGTTTTCTACCGTCTAGGGAATTAGTTTTAGATTAAAATGATTATAAGGAAATAAAAGTATTTGGAGAGGAACAATTCCAGATATCTTCATCCAAATCATCAAGAGACCAAAATTATATATCTAATAATGGAAGTGGAAGTGATGTAAGTGCTTCTAAGGAAGAAGATAATGATAAGGATCATGAAATATGAGAAGGAGATAATTAAAATCATGTAAATTATCATAATGGTTGAGATGATGATATTTATGGAGATGACATTAGAGCCGATCATAATTATGGAGACTAAATGAATATATATTTATATATAAATTCTTGATGGTCATGATCATGATATGATTCGGTAACATAATTCAGCTCTAGTGGTATCAAGTTCTATGATGGATGATTGTAGTTCTAAATATGATGAGAGTAATGTTATACCACCAATTTTAACATATGATATGGATGTTACTAGTGAGGTGGAGATGTATCCCTAGCCTTCGGATCCCATAGATCTAGCAGATCACACATGAAGAGTTCGTACAAAATTATCCTCCACTATAGTGGAATTGGGTGAATCTTATCATGTTTATAGAGGACTAAATCATTCATATATAAGGATAGAGGTATGAATGTTTGAAGAATGGAATAATTTTCAGCAATTTGATAGGAAATTTCATGATTATAGTGATTTAGATGATTATGGAAGTCCACTAAGAGGAGAAGGATCCCTTGTGGATTATCTTAATATAGAAATGGATTTTTTGCTTTTTACTCCTATGGAGTGCCATATACAAGTTGAGGCTAATTTACCACAAGAGATGCAATGTCTTATTCATACTCAAATAATATTTTATTTGTATGTGGTGAAGAAATTTGATTTTTATAATCTTTCAAAATATGTTTGACTTCTATTTTGGAATCCTTAAAATGATATTTGATTTCATTTTTTAATGATTTACTATGATATAATTCATCTCAAGTTTCCAGATTCAGTGATTATAGAACTCGATGTTTTCTTGACTATTTTATATCTCATTTAACACTAACGATTTAATTTAATATTTCTTGAATTTGATAATAGAATAATTTACAAATAAGTGGAATTTCGAAAATACTTAATAACTAAAATAAAATCCTATTTATCAATAAGTTTAAATTATATTTCTCAAACGTTGGATAGCTTATCTAATACTTCATCTTCATCCACTAAAACTCCTCATCCTTCAATAATTACTATTGAGAGATAACTACATAGATAGATTATAAGGTAATAATTTAATACATGTTTCCATGATACTTCAACCCATTAAGAGAAAATAAGGATGATAAACCATCATGGAGAGAAAATTTATTTGATGATAAGGGTGTATGCCATTAATATCAAGACATATAATGAAATCATAATGAAATTAATCAAATCTTATTCTTCAAGGATTTATACAAATCATGAGATGAATTATCACTTAAAATTCTTGTATGATATCGTGAAATCCCCTGAGCAGAAAGTAATTTCAAATAACATGTGACTGAATTTAAGGTTCTCACACCAGGGTTTCAAATATTTATAAAATAGAAATGGGATTAGTTTAGTGGTATGGAGAGTGTTGGTAATATTATTATGGACATTATCAACCATAGTAAACCCTCTATTCATGTTTTTATCATGGATGATTTTGTAAGAAAGGCAATACTAGTGAAAATTATTCATTCCTCAACATCCATATAACTAGTTTGATACAGACTAGTAATGATTACTCAGACCTATAGACATCTATTCTGACTATACCAACCTATATGTTTATCACCCACTAATGTTATCAGAAACATGTGACATTTTATTCTTCCTAAGCCTCTACCACCAAAAAAAATACATTCTAGCAAAACATATGCTCCGACTATAACGACTAGTACATCATCCAATCAGGGAATTGATAAAGAAAATGGAAAAGTCAGAGAAGCACATACACATACCTCAGAAAAAGAATATAATTAGTTTATTTCCTTGATTGGGAAATTGTTCTATTACTCATTCTATTTTACAGTGTACTGGACCTCTTATTTCACGCACTACAATGAAATTTCTCCACTTTAATAAATATTTATATATTTGATTTCTATTTTTTAAATGTTTGTTTTAATAACAATGGTTCAGAAAATATGTGCACTACCTATGATATTGATTTGATATTGTTTTAAAATTTTTATTAATATAATAGCTTTTATATCACTTATATATCTTCTGAAATGTTAAATAGATGGTTTTAACAATAATAAATCTCTGATTATCTGGGATTACGTTTTTAATACCTACCAAATGACATGTTTTTTATCATTAACAAGAGGGAGATTGTTGGCCCCTCACTATGAGGAAAGTGTTTAACACATGCATATTTTAATCAATAGAACACATGATTATTTTATTAATAATGATTTACATGTTGTTTGATAGAATTTTTTATGATAAGATAGTATTTATGAAAATTTGGATATGTATTATGGTATGTCACTTCCTTCTAGGAGCATATACTATGGATAAGATACCACTAGAAGGGTCACCACAAGGCTTATCACCTCTGGCTAAGTCACCACTGAGGATAATCTACTGCTGAGGATAAGATATGTCCATGAATCATTGCCACTAGGGTATGTTACCTCTAGTATTTAAGTCACCACTAGTATTTGGTACTGCCAGTATGAGAAAGGGTCAGATGCTTAGTCATTTCCAGCTTAATGATGCCATTGTTGTCTGAGGAATTTGATGTTATTAGACCAAAAACTATTTCTATTAATGGATAAATGATTAGCCTTTAGTAATTTGATTTAGTAATTTAGATGCATTCAAATAATATCCAAGGATTTTGGATCACATATAGAATATCCATTAAAGTCTATTTAAGGACCATATCTATCTTTTTGTATGATGATTACTTTTTAGAAAGTCTATGGGAAAATTGTTTGATTGAATCTAGGAATCTGTACAAGCTTATTGATTCATCTTATATAATGATCAATGACACAGGAGAACAACATCCATTATTGAGATTGATTGACATATCAACAAATATCAAATAGAACATTCTTGAAAATTCATATAATCTTATTTTCTACTGTAATTTTAAAAAAGGAATCTATAAATCCTCACTAATGTTGAGTTTATTATTTCAATCATTCGGGGAATTACATAATTCACAACATTGTTGTCTTCATAATTATTATGATTTATCTTCATGTTTATTGATTTTACCTTTCAAAATGTGTTTTTACTAGGAATTCAAGCACACACAGTCTTCTATACCTAAACTAGAGAATATATGTTATTCTCTAATTCTCATTTAATTATTTTAACCTACGGTGTTTATGGAAGAGGACATTGTTTGGATGGTACTATTTGACATCCCACTTATAACTACGGGGGAAGATTTTTATCCAAGAAAGCATATTTATATTATTTCATTACCTTATATAGGATGTGAATCTTTATGTTTCAATATTAGTATATAATTCATGTGAATATGTGAATACCCGGTAGAGGGGATCAAGTTCCATATTGAGTCCAAACCTCTCGTTTATTATGTTGTGTTACTTTGTTTGGTTTTATTAACCAAACCTATATTTAGTTATATATATATAGATTTTTTTTACGTTGACATGTAATATTAATTTGTGTCATATATGTTTTTCATATAAGTAAATTCATATAAAAATTTAATATAATTTCATGAAATATTTTTACTGAAGATAATTGCACATTGAGAAATATTTTAAGTAGAGAGATCATATATTCATATACAAAATTTATTAACTTGTTAATTTATTGAATTAACGGGATTTTAATTTAAGTTTTTTTAACAAAATTTTTTATTTGGAACTCAATTCACCCCCACTTTATTAAATCACTATGACAATAAAATATAAAAATGTAATCACTATAGGGAGGTCTCCCAAACATCTTCTAACACCAATAATAAAACAATTTATAAAAATGTAATGATATATCCAAATAATAGCTATTAAATTTCTTTTGGACATGTTACTAGGTCATTTACACCCATAAAATTACTGTTTAACAACTAAGTAAAAAATTACCTAAATTATTGTCTCTTATTTTAATTAATTTCACTAATCCTTGAGTTTAAAAACTCTTTTGACCATACTAGAAATTAGAAATTATGTTCATTCAAAATATGGAATCAATTTTTTCAAATATCAATCATATATGTGGCATAATTTATTTTAAAATTTACCTCACATATGGGATGAGACAATAGGCTTTTTAAGAAAAAAAATTTAATGTTTAAAATGTTTTTATATCCAATTTCAACGTAAAATTTATTCCAATTATCATAATTGGATTCACTAATATATAATTGAATTTATTAGTTATTAAAAAAATTAAAATATATTATAATTATATAAATAAATTATATTATAATAGAGTCATCAATTATAATTTGGTGTCCTTCAATATTCATCAAAATATAAATGTTCTATTAAAATTACAAAAAATTCATCTAAAGTAAATTTTGATATTTTTCATACAAAAAAGATATATATTTTACCAAATAATATCAATAAAAGTGTAAAAAATATGTTCTATAATTTTTCATCAATTAAAATGTTGAAAACTACAATTTTAAATATTAATATTATCAATATAGTATTAATCTGTATAAATTATTCTTTCAAGAAACACATGATTTAGAAGAAACTAATACAGTGTGTCATATATGGTATTGAACGTACAATACTATTTAGTTTAAAATTATTATCTGATTCATAAATATTAAAAGGGTTTCCCTATCATTTCATTGGTTGTTACATCCTTTATACTCAATTGTTATGTATTTTCATTTCTAATTAATTGGCATCTAATTAATTAGACTTGTAACCATGTGTAAACCAAAAATTCATAATTTATTTAATCCCTTCCATTCTCTCCATTCCAATAGTTATGTGATAAATATCCTAATAATATAATTTTTATTATTCTTATTACTTCTAGTTAGACTCTGGCTTCTGTATAACTTAATACATCAATGTAACTCGATGTTGTGTACAACAAAAGATAAACTTAGGGTAGTGTTTGATGATAAACAGACATTTTATTGAGTGCAAAAAAGATATATTAATGTTTTAAAATTATATAAAATGAATATATTTCATTAAAACGTTGTATTTTATATACACCTACAATGCCCCCATCATATTTGGTTGTACACTATAACTCTACGGGATAACGGAGCACTAGATAATACAGGGTTGGAGAACAAAAATTATTCCATTTTAACATTTTCCTAATAAAATAACTCTTATTAGATATGCCTAGATGGAAACAAACATTTTATCCCAAATCCCAAGTCACATTTCCATGTTTCACCCCCCCCCCATCTCATCAATGGATCACATGATTGTTTCACATGCCACCTGGATTATGACATATGTCCTCCATTAGTAACCAATGTAAGTAAATCATGCCGCCTACAAGAAGACCCACTAATTACAATCGAATACTATATGAAAATGGATGGATATCCTGATGTGAACAAGGTTATACATTCACTGACCAAAATTAACGACAAGAAGAAATCATAGAGAATACAACCCATGGAGGGATACCTCTACTAAATGAGCCACAAACACCTTCCCAAACCACTATAGAAACCAAAAAGCAATATATATGAGGTCATGTGAAATGGGTTAGGATATAATGGTAGGTGTGGTCCAAGGACAAATGACACCATCTCTAGGAAGAGAAAGGGTAACAAAACATTGGGAACTAGAATTTTTGATAATTAGAATGGATCGATCCATCAGAGGGGAAAATGTGGAATAACAGTACCTAAAAATGATGAACCATCATAGGAGTGTGAAAAAAGGTGGTAGATTCATTGAAATGAAGACTAAATATAGATATATAGGACTTTTTATCTATAAAAATATATCCACTATTTTCCACTACTACCCTAGAAACCAAACACAAAAATTAATATCGTAAACACATGAAGGGAAAGGTTCCATCTAATATAGAGTGAAATCAAGAATGTCCATAGTAGGGTTTTAGAAGAGAGCCAAAACAATGGTTCATATAATTAATTTTATTAATTAAATAAATAATTAAACATGGTATCCACATTTTATTCTACGACTGATGAGGAGGAAAAATATATGGAATCCCACATTGGAGTTGGGGGTTCAAATCTCATTACCCTACCTTATAAATAAGAGCATGTAAAATTGGTTTTTTCATAAAAATATATATATTTATAAATTCTTATAATTTTATTAAGTTTATGTTTCAGTAAATGTTATTATTATTTATATTATATATATATAGCAAAGAAAAAAATAATGTGATTTTTCAAAATACTTGGATTTTAAAACTTCAAAATCTAAACGGGTGCCCCTCACCTAGGATTGTCTAATTTTGGTCAAACTGTCATGTTCATTAACATAAAGGTGAGAGAATATGGGTTTGATTTACACCGAATAAAATCTATATACATGTGATATCAAGATCACTTATTCAAATTAATTCTATTAATCTCAAATAATCAAGATATTGTTTCCTAACATAATTTATTTTTGGTTATCAATATTTGGTGACCATTATAACCAAAATCATAGTGAAATCCATAAGGAATACATCCATCTAGATCCCTATATGGAAAAATGGTTGTGGATCAAACCCTTTTAGGTAGTGAATTCAATTCAAAAATTCAGATTCTATATTTATTCTTCATCACCTACTTATTTTCTCTATAATTAAAAGTGTTTAATACCATGATATTACCAGGAGTGGGTATTTTGAATCCATAAATGTGGTGAACCAAGACATGATCAGACCTATATGATTCAAAAGAAAAAACATCTCTAAGAGGATTTGTAAGATTAAATTTGTTCTTGTGGATTTAAATATATTCTACATTCTGAATGAGTATATTCTTCCCATTCCTAATGATCTTACCCCAAATCCTAATCATTTAATAATAGATGTGACTCATGTGAAATTTTTTTTGGATATTATGATGATATGTAAATATGATCACATTTTCTGTTAGAGACATATTTTCAACATATTATAGAATCATAATTACAATTATTTTCACCCAATGAAGTAATCATGATAGATAAGAGATGAACTCAAATTCAAGTACAAATTCAAAGAAGAATGTATCAAAAAACTTTATAGAAAAGTATCTAAATTAAATAAGGATGATAACAAGATAGTGTAGAAACAAGTTCATGAGATACAAGTTATTTGAAATAATCATGTTTCCCTTTATATTAATATTCCATACCCAATCCAATTTGTAGAAATTATTGATAAATTACTAACTATGTTGAAATAGTTTTGTAAATCATTTATAAAAAAGTAAGGATATTTCCTTAGAACCGCTGAAAAATAATATTTTCATTAATGAGTAATCAAAGTTGTGATACATGGGAATGGATTCAAAATTTTATACCATGATTAACATCATTGATGGGTAGGAATAACTGAACTCCTCCTTGCATGAAAAGAAGAAAATTCTTTGATTCCTGAAAAAATGAAATCTTTCAGAGAAGAATGGGGAATTCATTCTCTATGGAAAACCAGGGTTTTTTACAATGTAAAGTCACTATAAAATGATTTTTTATAGACCCATTAAAAATATGATTCCTAAAGAGAATATTTTTTAATTGATATCCCAATTCAACATAACATTGAGGAAGATGTGATCATATTTTTATTCTAGAAACATAGTAAATATATTCAAGGATCTTTTGATGTTTAATAACATTGATTATTGTACGGTCATGAGGGAATTATAACATGTAAATAAGGAATGCAGAAATGTCAACATACATAGAAGTGTAGAGATAGACCTTACATATATGAAGTGGCTCACAATTATAAATGTGTTTTTTATACCCAAAATATGAAAGAATTTAGTATCTATCAATTGTATGTGTAATAATGAATTTTGGGTTTTAATCATGTCAAAGGGATGATTTTTTGGGGGAATGGGTACAAAACTGATGGATTGACTAAACATTAAATTAATAATATGATTCAATATTCTTCTAACATTATTTATTCCTCTAATTTATCAAATGATCATTTAGAACATGTTAATTTTATTCATTAAAATTAATGAATAAGTTAAACATAATTAACATTGAAAATGAATTTAATAAATGTGAAACATGGTAGGAATACAAAATAGATAATAATCCTATTCATAGTTTTGAAAAAAATTCTAACATATTAGAATTATTACATTTTGATCATTCTGAATTAAATGTTTTATTAACATGTGTCTAAAAAAGGTATTTTATTATTTTGTTAGGATAATAGTAGATATTTAGATATATATCTTCTTAGAACAAATGGTAATGCCATTAATATGTTAAAGAAGTGTAAATCATAAGCTCAAAACCATTTAAAGAAAAAAATATATTATTATTCTAAAATAGAGTTGGTGATTACATTATGAGTGAGTTTTGTGAATTTTGTGAAGAAAATAGTATTATTAATCAATGTACATCGCTTTACACACCTCAAAAAAATATTAAATGAAATAATAAAATTAAAATTAGTAGAAATGGTAAATATCATGATTAATAAATCTATTTTACAATTAAATTTATGTGATTTAGATTTATTTCATATATTTTATATTTATAATAGGATTTACTCTAGGAAAACTATGTTATCCACTTGTGAAATTTGTATTGGTAGAAGAACTAATATATTATATCATAATGTGTAGGAGAGTTTATCTTAATATAGAGTTCATGATCCTAAATGAATTAAATAAGGTCCTAGGTTAATTTAATGTGTTATTTATGAATAATATAGTAAATAGAATATAATTCTGTTTTTAGGGGCTAATTTAATTGTTAATTCAATGGATTTCTAGTTTTTTAAAAAATATTTTATAAAGATTATGTGGATAATGGTATTACTCATACCCCTATCTATTATACCACATCTAGATAAATTAAAATATTAGGGAAATTTATGATTCATTAGTTGAACTTATATATATTTCATGAATTTGGAAGGGGAAACATCTAAATCCATGTTTTATTTCTCTGGATTCAATGGTTTTGTTTATTATGTGAGATAAAAATAATCAACTTCAGAATAACTTTCTTATGGTATTGACTACAGAGGAGGACCAAAAGATATATAAATAATCATTAACATAAATATGTTTTCTTTTATGAAAACTGAAATTACTTGTGAAACAGATTCCATTATGGGTAATAAGATTAGGGTCAATAACAATTTACCAAGAGGATCAAAACCTCTTGGTTGAAAATGTGTTTTTCAAATGAACTACGAATATAATGGTAAAATTAATGATTTCAAATATAAATTGTTTTTTAAATGTTTAAAAAATAATAAGGGCCTGATTATTTGGTTATTTATGCTCCTGTTATTGAGATTTGTTCAATTAGTTTTTTATTCTATTTATCATTATTTACTCATTTATATATCTATAAAAATGATCATAAAAAATCCATTTAAAAGGGTGCATTAAATGAATATATTTAAATTGAATAAAAATAATTTTTATTTTTACAATGTTAATAATTAGAATGTTTGTAAAACATTTATATCACATTATGGCCTTAAACAAGACCTGAAGAAAAGGCATGAAAAAAATTCTCATTATTTCATCTAATGTATTTACTCATACCAATGCAGATAAATTTTTTTATTCAATGTTTACCAATGAATATGAAGTTATTTCATGATTATATGTTGTTTATATGTTAATTTTTGAAACTAATATATTTTCTGTAAATGAGACAAAGAATTATTTTCCCATAATATTTATAATTAAAGATCTTGTAATAGTGGATACTATTCTAGGTATTATAGTTATAAAACATATTAGGGTTTTTTGTTTATGTCTGTATCCGTACATATAAAAAAAGTTAAACAAAATTGATCAACATGGTTTCACGTATGTTAATACTTCATTTGTTTCTTGTTTTAAACTATTTATGAATGTGGGTAGATCCATAACACAAGTTTATTAATCTAGCTAAATTAGGCCATCAATGTATAAAATTTAGTATACTAGACATGAAATGTATTTTTCGATATTTAAAAGGAGTTGATATACTATAAATCATTTTTTTCATAATTCTAATGGTGTATCGAGAATCCTTGGATACTTAAGAAATAAAAATGATTTAATTTAACACTATAATGATTATCCAGATCTTTTATAAGGATACATTAATGTGACATGGATTACCTCTATTGGTGATAACCAATCCCCATATATATGGTTGTTTATTCTTGAAGGTTGTATTTTTTCTTCAGTTAGAATGAAATAAACATGTATTTCACATTCAAGCCATGGAGTGAGATTTTAACAACATAGCATCATGTGGAAAGGAAGATGAATTCATTATGAATCTATTATTGGATATTAGATTATGTACTACTGAGATTCCTCTTATCTCTATATATTTTTATAAATAAGGAAAATTATCAATATCATGTACATACATGTATAATGGAAATTCTAGACATATATGTATGAGACTAGATAATGTGAGAAATTTTTTAAAAGATGGTATCTTAACAATTGCATGTCTGAGATCGGGTAAAAACCATGTGGATTAATTTACAAAATCTCTAACAAAAGTGTTCATTCATAAAAATTCTAAATATATGGGGTTAAAACCCATAGAATATTTTATTTATTTTGTGGAAATGGAACACACACTTTCAGAAGATAATAATCAAATAGTTTAATTGAAAAAAAAAGTTATGAAGAATATTTGTTGATATTGGAAAATTATAACACCAAATACATGTCATCAATATCATCCATTATAACTGGAGTATGTGTTATAAATGTCAAAACACCCTCTCTCCAATGACACTGATGTGAGGGGATATATATAATTTCCGTCGAGTCCCACCTCCAATAGTCCCAAAGATGAAGACTATCATTGATGGTATAAAAATATCATGTAATGGGAGGAATTTCCTTCTATAATAATATAGAATCATGAAATAATTTGAATCATCACAAAATAATTCATGACATAATATAATTGAATCATAATTCATCCCATATATTATTGTCCAAATAAATCCTAAATAGATAAATTTTTCAATGTAATTACCCAATAGTAATGTTAATGTTGTGACACATTAGCAATCCATGATCAATGCTAATAATGATTGCATAGTGAAAATAATCCATCTTGAAACATGGAACATGTTTTATATACATAGTGTGAGTAACCATTTATACTCAATAATAAAACCAAATTCTCTCATGAACATTTTATATAAGCATACTAATTCACCCATGAGAAAAATATCAAAACCAATTGGACCCAAAAAGGTCATTTATCCATCCCCAACATTGAATGCAATGTTCAACAAATAATGAAATCCAATTAATATAATATTACATGAGTCACGTATATAAAATGGTACCTCATACTACTTTTCATAGGCTATTCCACTCTCTGACACCAACTTTGTACATCCTTACACTTACATATATTCCATATATCAAACTACCCCACAAGCCTGATCACAACACACCTCACGTGAATACACATGGAATCACTTCCCCACAAGCATTTCCACATCACATATAAATAAAAAACACCAGGTACATCACATAAAAATCATATACATGGTAGTAGGAAACTGTGAACATGATGGATATCAACCTCATGCCCCCTTCCTACCTTTCATGGCCCCCAACAAAAGCCATCTCATCCCATCTCATCTCACTCACAAAAACCTAGGCAATATGACATGTCACCCAAAGACACATAGGCTCAACAATACAAAATCATGACCATATAACAACTCACCTGAAGATACATGGGTTATCACATCCACCTTCTAGTGCACTATCATACCTCTGACCATCACTAACAGTGTGATAACTAACCTTCCTAGAAGAGATAGAGGGAAGTATCATGTACTGATCCATTCGTATTCATCACATGGTGTCTGAAAAAACACCCCATAGAAAAATACATGTATGGGAACATAGTTCATCATGAGGGTGGGGTGTCTATTGAGATCTTAAGTAATATACGTGTATTTAAAACTATCCTCACAGACAATCCAAATCAATTGGTTCAGAAATTTTTTTTATCTATGTCACAACATCAAAACAATCATCCCCACCTCTAAATACATAACACCACACAATCCTTGATCCACAAGACAAATTTCATTTTTCTAACCAAGCCCGTTTTCCATACAATTAATTTCATTTTTAATCATCCCCCAACATTAAAACACACATCCCATATTTTATTTATTCATTATACATTTCCATTCCATTAACTGAACCAAATCCCATCCATTTAAATCATTATTAGACAATAATTTATTATATCATTAATAGAGAAAACATTACAATGAATCCACAAATTATGTGAATCTCTTCATCTCAATCAAACCATCAACTCACTTCACCAAAATAATGGCCGAACAGAATCACCCCACCTCCCAAAATGCAGGTCCAAACAACGATCACCATGAAACCCCAAATTTATATCAAAATAACCATCCCTCTTAGCCTCAAAATAATGGACAAAAACCATCACATCAACTCCCCAAAATAACAAAAAACCTGAAGTTCCATTTACTGCCCTAAATGCATGTCCACATCTCACCCATCAATCCAACATCACATCAAAAACACCCAATTACATCCAAAAAGAACATTTATAAATTATAACACCTCAAATATCGTTTTCCATGAATTATGAAATTGTATTTTATCACAGTTAATTTATTTTAGGGGTGTTATCCCACAATCCATAATCCTTGGGAATCTATTTCAGTATAGAAATATAATTAAATAGTAAATTTCCATTTTAGGTTGATATCACAAAAAACTCATAATATCGGTTCCACAACACATGTAGTATAAGAAAATGAAATCACCCAACACCCACAATTTTATTGAGGCATCAAGCATGTAAAATCCATCATGACAAATAATATCAATGATGTGAATTAATGTGAATCATCCCCCCTTTCCCAATTCAACTTTATTTATCCAACTCTTTATGGTTGAATAATATAGCACAACCATCTCCCATAGAATAGAAAAATAAAACTCCACCCACATGATACACAATAAATATGATCAATGGATTATCGACCTAAAACAAGCATTCCCGACTCACTGTGCATCATAGGGAAATGATGAAATTCATACAAACCACAACAACACATTGAAAATCACATATTAACCAACACCACATTAGAGGATCATTAAAATTAATCCCAACTCACACCCTAAACTAAAAAGACACAAAGTGGGTTTCTAAAATAATAACAGGATAAACTGATATTGGGGGAGATTAATTTAAATGGATTTCCAATGGAGATCAACTGGATCCAATAAATAAAAATTAGAGGAAGAGGGATTGAAGGTCCCAAAAAACTCCTACAGTTTTTCAAAATAATGAGATGGATAAGGGATTGGATAAATCAGAAAATATTAGGATGAGTGAGGACATTAAAACCTCAATCCCACTGGTTTCACAGCAGGTAATGCATTTATATGCTGTGTAAATCATGAGTTTATTAAAATTTCTACATTTCCCAAAATACATTCTACTCAGACAGTTGTTACGAATTCTCATTAATACTGTTTACATGATGTGTAATCCATCTCACAGTCTCCTCCACTTCCAAATTACATTCTAGGAACTTCCATTTTCATTTCATGAAAATAATTAATAGCCTGCAATTCCTTCAGCGGCAATACTGTACCTCCATCTTCTACTAAAGTTTTTTCAGAACTCAGTCAAACACATCCAACAACTAAAAAAATGAATTTTTTGTCTCAGATGTAATGTCTCATTACATTTTTACGTGCCAAATTATTTTCATCCTTGACAATCCAAAATCAATCCCAGATATAAAGGTGTCCAAAAAATCTCCCCACAGGATACCTCTCTAGGATCTCGGTATACCTCAAACACTACCACCATACAATCATTCCAAACTTAATATACACAAAACATCTCACATAAACTCATCAACAAACATCCATAAACAACCTCCTCTTACATAGCCTAGACACCATACAACATTCTTAACCTCCATGCATCCCAAACCATCAACTATCCTAAAAAACTAACCACACCTCATCAAACGCATAAATCATGGAATTCAATCCTCATTTAAAACATAATATTTTTTTGGTTGTAACTGATTCACTCACATACATTTAATAAAATTACAGTTAATGATTAGTGATTAGTAATGAGTTCCTTCCATTATCATATGTCAAGAAAATATCATAAGTCATACAGAATAAACCAAGAAAAATAGTTCATCTCGTATAATATTAAGGCCCAAACATCCCATCACAATGCATAATAAAGAAAATAAAAACTCAAAATAACTCTCGGAAATATGAACGTGTCTGCACCCTTATTTTTCAAGTACTCTCATTTAGGCCACCATCCCTGCATAACATGTGATCTAAGAGAATGGTTCACCTATTTAGTGCTATATCTTAGAGATGATGTATATCTACATGTTTTCCAAAAACATCACATCGTCACCAATATCCTATTTTCACTAGACAATGGCATGGGATTCATCATGATGATTGAAATGATGTAGGGAGATTTGGAATTTTTCTTGGATCCTATCTATCCATATCATAAATTCCCATTGATACACAATGTTTTTCAGTATCCCTGACACATCGAATGTCCCAATAAACCTTTTAGAAATATTTCCCACCCATGGAATACCACCACTCCAAAATCAAGGGGAACCCATTAAGAAAATATGTTCTCCAACCATTATCTCTAAGGGATACCACATCTGATCAACATAATACTTCTATCAATCATGTGGTGCTTTCGTCCAGTCATTAATTAGTGAATAATTTTTGTCGTGCTCTATAACACATCATAAAAAACAGTTACTGGCTACCCATCCTCTATCCAACATAATAGAGGACAACAAGTTCACCCACACAACATATCAATTAGAGATATACTAATTATATATTGATAAATATTATTATAAGAAAACTCATCTAAAGGAAAGTGTCAAGCCCGTGATCGAAAAAATTCCCAGAAGCACACCTGAAACATATCCACCAGTGTCTTGATGGTCTCCTCTATTTTTCCACCAATATGACATTGGAACTCAGTTTTATGGAATAAATTAGTGTTAAAATCATGTCATAATCCCCTCAATAATCCTGTTGTAAAATATGAATCTAGTTGTGATCTAATGGACCTCTTAACCCCATTAAAACACAAAATATCTTCCACGTTACTCTTAGAAAAATAATACATTGTGCATGTCTCTTTGATTTCTAATATGTGGATCAATATCAACAACAGATCCATGATCAGCCAGATAACATCACTACCAGCAAGAGATTGGCATAACCCTGTTTCAAAATCCATTGAGTTGTCATCCCATTTCCACTTGGGATCATCTAAATGCAACAAAAAATCTCCAGGAACACAATTATCAGCCATTAACTTCTAAAAAATTGTAATCTTCATCATAAAATCTTCCACATCACATTTTTTCCAGGGACACCAAAATTTTACCCTTAAGCCATAATACATCTGGGAAAATTTTGGGCGTACCACCATAGGTGATATATGAAACTCATGAAGAAATCCCTCATGCTTCACTATCAGAACAAAAAACCTCCCTTAAATCAATATATTTTTTATAAACATCCTTCGAATATACATGTAGAGCATTGATATTCCCCCCAAAATCATGAATCACCTCTTTATATGACTCTCTCATAGAGTCCCTTCCACTTATTGATTCGGAGAAAAACAAATTTTCATCTAAAATGTACGTGATCTACGGTCATACACCATTTAATCTAACAGAAAGTATTCTATATCATCCATTTCCCTTGAACCATCTTGAGAATCTTGAACAACATCCTTCCCCAACATACTATTAAATGTGTCAGCAACAATATTTCACTTTATTATGGTGTAAGAGATCATGAAATTGTAATCCTGAAAAAACTCCATCCACCTACCCTACAAAAAATTTATATCACACTAAGAAAGAATAACCTTGAGCTCATATGATCCGTGAAAATCACAATGTTCACCAAAATATAGTAATTTTTATTTAATTGTAGTTCAAATAAACTACTACTATATTCATATCATGGTTGGCATAGTGAAATTCATCGGTGTGTGACTACTTAGACCAATAAGTTATCATTTCCCTCTATTTCATAAAAAACCATCCCATGCTCAGCCAATAATCCTTACTATACACCTCAAACATCACACCCTTTATAGGAATCCGAAGCACTAGGGGAATTCCCAGCGTCTCATTCAGGTAACCAAATTTTGTATGGAACAAAAAATTACACAAAAAACATTATCTTTCCTAGATAACATAGTAAATGTGGCAACATGTTGAGTGAAATAATGAACAAACCTCCAATAATAGCCTATAAAACTGAGAAAACTATAAACAGTTTCCACATTCCTTTGTGGTCCTAAAGAAACAACTACCTAAACATTTTAGGGGTCTACTACAACACACTGTAGAGACTCCTCATGTTAAATGAAACCCACCTATCGCATCAGTAACTCACACTCTAATAACATCCCCTAAATAAAGAGGTGGAGAATAACCTATAAAATATCTTGGATATCCTTGTCAATATCCTCCTATTACTTAATCAAGATACAGTTGATGAATAAAAGATGAACTGGACTATGAAATCATTGTACATATAGTAAATATGCCCCCATGAACACTACTAATGTGTTTGTAATTCCAAAAAACATGTCTACAAACACGATGTACCCATACATGCATTTAAAGGTAGTCCTTTGGATATCACCCACTTTCACCCTCAACTAGTGATATCCATATTATATATTGATCCCAGAAAACAAAAACACTCCACTCGCCTAGTTTAAAGAATCATTTATCCTCATAATAGTGTAACCACTCTTAGTTCATACACAACTTCATAGTACCATCTTCTGTCCTGGTGATCAACATGGCATCATCCCATCGTGAGACACTAGAATGGATAAAAATATTCTACAACATATCATCTATCTGAATCATCAACTCTCACAACCAAAAATGTTTCTTCTGATAAGGATACATTGAAAATAGAGAATGATCAGGCCACAAATCTATTTTAAACCGAATTTCTCTCTAACAAGGTATCATCACAACCTCCTTATAAAAATATGGAGAAACACCCCAATGACCATTGGAATCTCTATAATACAAACCTCAACTAAATACACTGATAACATATCTATAAAATAATAAATGGGCTCTACACACTGACTTCCCACCAAACAACCATGTGGTCTTTTTAGAACCACATTTTGGTTTTGAAAATTAAAAAACATAAATATCCTCTAGAAGAATTTCATAATTGAACACACATAATATAACCATTTTATTCCTATAATGAAATTCAAACGCTTCCTATATAGAATGAAAATATCCACATCGGACTAATGTGGCCATATCATTAGTCTATAACCTCAGAACACATAAATCAAGCATGGATGGATGAAAAATGGTGTAGTCAACACTAGGGGAATGATAATACTCTATGCATCAAATATTAGATAATATTTTAGTGTGTGTGAAACATATGAGTGTGAACATTTGGAATAAAATAGGGAAAAATATGTGTAATAAAATTATCTGATCAACCTCTGACAATATCATTCCCTTACGGTACTCTTTCCTCCACTTCATGAAAATAGAAACGACCTGATCCTCTGCCTCTATGATGAAAACCACCTCCATGGCCAAGATCTTGGCTAGGTTCTTAAAAAAAGGAACATATTGATGTCTACCTCTGCCCACTCAAACTCCCCTCATCAGAGTATAATTTTTCAGCACCTACAACTGAAATATTATCAGTAGAAACTTCTATTGAGGATATCAATGAACCCGTCCACCTCCACCAAAATGTGATCAAATAACCACTACAAACTGGTTTTAATGATTCCCATGAACTGTATAGAAAATTAAGAATAGAAAAATTCACCATGTTAAATCACAAAACCACTATCCCCATAAGGATATAGGTGAAATTTATAAGGTAGACTGCTCGCTAGTCAAAACCTCAAAGAACATGGAACCTAGGACATACCATTTCTAACTATTCGCAATGTTGAACCATAATGGTTCCAATATCATGGAAAACCACATCATGATTTCATCTTCTCGATCACCTCTTCCCTCTTCTCAACATCAAAAGACTTTGGTTAAGAAAAAGGAATGACTATATACTGGATATATGTATTAGGTATCTTCGTAAGAAATCTTGCATGAGACTCTTCATTTTTAAATAGGTTTTGGGAAATAAATCCAGGGAATTTGAAATTGATTCCCAACTCATGAACTAACATACTCCCCTGCAGAAAGGAAATAAGCACCACTCTATATATTTATTTCATGGTTGATAAATGGAAATATTACCAAAAATACATTTGATAGTCAATCCAAGAAAAATATACCTCCTCCTCTACACCAAAATATTGCATCTAATATTGACATGCATCTCCAAAGATCTATATAACTTCCAAATGGACCTGGTATCTAACTGGGGAATGTATCAAATTGAAAATGATCTCATGAACCACTATCCATATGTTTGTCTCCAAATTTGAAACACTTACCACGTATTTACCCAAATCAAGACGCTAAAAAGTGTGAAACATCCTATAACAATAATCATTCATTTATATCAGATCTAACCAATGATGATAAACTAGATAATCATTCAGAACCTTAACATCATGATCCACACATTTATGATTAATAAAAGCATCATAGAAAAGAAAACAAGAATATAAGTGATCATGATGCATGTACCTATCCTAGGTCACCACACAAAAAATAGGTCAACCTCACATGGTCATCCAATAAGATCAGAGTGCATATATAGGATCAGAGGGGGATATAATCTCATTTACTAGCTATTATCCTTGGCCTAGGTCTTTTACCAAGATCAACTTGAACAACTTCCATACCAACCCATGATATCCTCACATTTCTTTACATGGAATTCTATCTTATATATGAACTATAACCTTTGTTACCACTCTATCAGGAACCCCTCCATCCAATAATACTTCGATTATGATAGATGGATAATGTCCCCTATGTCCGGCCTCCAGTAAGCCCTATGTTGGAGTCTACAACAATTGGTATAAAAATATCAGAAAATTAGTGGCATTACCCTCTATAATAATGTATGATCGGGAGACAAGAAGAATCGTTCACAAAAAATTCATGACATAATATAAATGAAACCAAAACCATGAAATAAATGCATTTAAAAATAATACTTATTCAAATAATGTCTCTAAAATAAATACAACATCGAAAAGATATTGCAGTGTCATAATAGCTGTCTATGTTTTGAGCTAGTAATGTACAACAAAGTCCCCTTAATCCCCCTGGAAACATGAATATATTTATATATGTATGGTGTGAATATAGTAATACATGGTAGAAAAACCAATGAATCATGTTCACATGTGAAATAACAATACTATTCAATCATGAGAAATAAATAAAAAGAAATAGCACATAATCATGTCAACTATCCATCCCAACAGACCAATAAAATATCAACAAATAACACCAGTAAAGAAATATTATATAACATGAGTTGCATAGATATAAGCATACCCCATTTAATTTTATTAATTATAATATTCTCTCACGCCCCATCATCATACATCATAGAGCTTCCATATCTTTTTTATACTACACCATCAAACAATCAAGGTAACTACACACCTCCCCTGAAGACAACATGGCTCATAACCCCACAGGAATATCTATATCACATCTCACATAAAAACACCTAGTTTATCAAATTATAACTATTAATATTGTATTATGGCATCAGGAACATGGATTTTATCAAACTCATTCCCTCCACCAACCATGAATTACCCCCACTATAAGCTCCCTCGTCACATTTCATACCACCTGTAGACACCTAGTCTATGTCACGTCTTACCCAAATATAGTTGGCCATGATGCCCCAAAGGTATGACCCCATCACTTTATACCCGAATACACATACGATATTAAAACCATCATATAGTGAACTATAAATGCTTCACACATCTCTTCATGAACATCTCTTACCTCTCCTGGAAGATAGAGTTGGAAAGAGGTGGAACCCAACCACGCATCCTCCTAACGAGATGTTAGGAATAACTAACCCATGTAAAAATATGAGTGTCAACAGCTACTTCATGATAAAGGCGAGGTGATTATAGATATAATAAGGAATATAAATGTTTATATGTATCCACATGCACAATAAAAACCTATGGGTTTTCAACAAAAAACTAACCAACTCCTGACAACCTCACATTTACTCCAACTAAAAATTCGTAGCACCACACAATCCATGATCCACATGCCACATTTCACATTTCCAAAAAAACCCATTATCCATACCATTAATTTATTTATTAATAATCATCCATGTTAAACCAAACATCCCATCATTTATTTATTCATCATCCACTTGCTTCTCATTAACCAAACCAAACACCTTATATTTCAATAATTATAAAATAAATATTTATTATATCACTACTTAGGCATCTAGCACAAAGAAACCGCACATCACAAGAATTAAATATTCTCCACTGAACCATCACCTTGCCACACCAAAATCATAGCCAAAGTAACATCAACCCCACCCCAAATATTTCGCAAACACCCATCACCTTGCCACCCAAAAATCATAACTATGAAACCCCTACCTCACTATCCAAACAATCAATTCCAAACAACCATCACCCCACCACCCCAAAGGCAAGGCCAAACAACTATCACCCCACTATGCTAAAATCATGGCTATATCTCTCCCATTAGCCCCACACCACATAAAAAACACATAGCCACATGAAATTAATTACCACGCATCAAAACACATCAAATTATATTTTATATATATACCAATTGTTTTATTATCTCAACCTATTTTTCTTGGTGGAGTTATCTCACAAACCATAATCATAGTGAAAAAATTCATTATCAAAATATAAGTGGTTATTAAATATTCCTTTTAGGTTAATTTCACAACAACTTCATAATAGTGTTTCCACAACACATGTCAAATAGTTTAAATGAATCCCCCAAAATCCACAATTTTTTCATGGGAATGTAGAATGTACAAGATATCATGTCATCAAAATATAAATGGTATCATGTCATGAATATCATTCCTCCATTCCCCTTATAATTAGAAATATCCCTTTATTTATCTATGATCAATACAACAGAATTGTATTCCATAGATAGACAAAAAAATCCTCTCTCATGATACACAATAAGAAGAGCTGTGGGATTACCTACCTTAATGAAACTTTTATGACTTATTACACATTGCAGGGTAAGTAAGAACGTCCAATAAACAACAATTACCATGTAAAACAGTGGATCAACCTACACCACAATAGAAGATAATAAAAATTCATACCAACTAACAACTTAAAAAAACTTATCCAACACATTAGGTTTACTATAGATGAATATTAGTGAACTTCCAAAAAAGGATATGAACATACCAGGGATATAAAATTAGTATCAACTAGATACTATAAAACATTGTGGGAGGATGAGGGATACAAGATATATTAAAATTGCTTTGTTCTTATCACAAAGTGAGAGGGATGAGGGTGTGTATGAATGAAAATGATTTATCTAATAGAGTATTTTAAAACCTAGATATCTCTAGGGTTATGGAGTGTAGTACATTTACATAGTTTGTAAACAATATTTTTTTGAAATAAATCACCTTCTCTGAAAATTCAGACACATCAGCAATTAATTACTACACATTGATAATTCCATTTACATGAAGTGTGGTTCATATCAAAGGCTCCCTCTCTTTAGATTTACATGTCATGAACAAGCCATTTTCGTAAGTTGTGAAGCCCCATTTCACAATGTGTAAACAATACATTGTGTTTACTTCTAGCTACAGCTATGAAGTACCTCTAGGATCCACTAAAAGCTCCTAGAACCTCTCCCGAACACCTATAACTAGAAAAACTAGCAATGTAGGATGCTGTGAATGCATATTTCATTACAATAAACAATTAATTATTTATTAATACTCAATGAGTAATTTATTTTAATAGTAGAATCTGATTATAATATGTATCGTATGTGAACTAAGAATTATTTATAATTCTTACAGAAGATAATGGGATTAAACATTAGATATTTTATCAAAAAATATAATCATATGTCTATAAATGTGCTAAAAATTAGATGTTGGATGTATTGTTCATTGTATTTTCTTTATCTCAAGTTTATCTCTTATATTAACAAACTTTAATGTTCCAAATCCTTTTAAATTGGATAACAATTTGAGATATTGATACACATTGTAGGTTTAATTTGAATTATAACTTTAATATGTATAATTATTCACTTGTGATTGGAGACTTAATATATCTTATTAAATGTGGGTTATTATTGTAAATTTTATTCATAAAATAAATTATTTAATTTTGTACACAAATATTTGTCTTAGTTTAAAGAGGTATAAAAACATGTGGAATCCCACATCGGATTGGGGGGTTCAATTTTCAAAGATCCCCCCTTCTAAAAAAGGCTCACTACGAATATGTTTTTACATTACAAATATACATTTTTCTAAATGATTTAAACTTATTATATATATATATATTATAAAAAAATTATATAAATATATTATACATATAACAAAACAAAACAAATAATAAAAACAAAACAGAATAAAATATTTTCTGAAAATGACTAATAACATTATAAATTTCAAATGTTTGATTTTAATTTTTTTTAATCCGAATGGGTTCACCCCACTATGAGCTATCTCATTTGGATATAAAAAAGTTTTTGTAGGTTCTGAATGTTGAAATCACATATTTTTTATTCAGAACAATTTTTATCTATAAATAAATTACGCTGAGATCAATTATTCAAATTATTTCTTTCAATATAAAATTATCTAGATGTAATTTACATCATGATTTCATCAGGGATATTTTTTTTTTGAATACCACCATCCCTAAAATCTTAGTGAAATACTCATGTTAAACATCATCTGAGAAACCTACACAAACATGTGGGGGTGGAGAAAACACTTTTGGGTAGTGAATTTAATTCACACATCAAGATTACATTTTTATTCTCTAAATTACAAATTTTTTTCCAATTGTTATGTCGAAGGTGGTCAAATAAAGTTGAATTGGTCGTCAATTAAAATATGAATGATTAAATCTATTACTTGAATTGGTGGGGTTTTCAATCCATTTAAATACACCATTCCAAATAATTTCACTTGACCTGGTCATTTAAGATGACATTAATAGGAATAAGAGAAAGAAAAATTAGAAGATGAAGGGAAATGTATAAGAAACCCAAAAAAACCACTAAGGATTGGATCACCCAAGATGCTACATCAAACCCCCTATCGCATTGGTATCTTATTGATAAGTATTCCCCCTAAATATTTATTTAGGGAAACTTCTTTTCTTTTGAATATAATAACCTTTTTTCCCAGTAAATATATGGGTAAATATACATCTAAATTATACATGGATATTTTTCATAATATATTTTTATTATAATTTTTTATCATTAAAAATATAATTCATCAATGTATAGAGGGAGATATTTATCTGTAATATAGAATAAAAAATTAGGCTGTGACATTTCTAACATAAGCATTGATGTTACATGGATTCTATTTAAGGTTTCTAAGGGAATCCACCACCCAAAACACCAAAATAGAGTAGGGATACTTAAAATGAAGAATATATAATAATTATTCACAAAAAATATACTGTATTTATTATTAAAAAATATATATAATGATTCAATATTTTGAAAATATGATATATTTTTATTTTGTCAAATAAAATTTGAAAAAATTTTGTTTAGCATACTATACTAAAACACTAAAATTGTGATCAAAATTGAACTGTTTAGAGAATCTATATTGTGATAAAATGAAAATTAAAATCATTTTAAGAACATAGTTCTAGATGGGAAAGTAGTTGTCATCTATTAGTGAATATAGTTTTTATGTTATTAAAAACATGTATATGTAAAGAAGATAAGTATAGACAACATTTACATTAGAGTTTCTAGACATATCCTGAATTAGTTGAGAGTTTTGATAATGTTACTGAGGGAAAGGAATTAGTCGGTTGTATCTAATGAAATTATTAGTTTTAACATGGTAACTCATTGGTGCATGAAATTATATGACTTGTTGTTTTTTACCATTAAAATGTCTCTAAGAAGATTTAATGAGGTTATTCAATTTATGTTTATAAGAATATTTTAATTTATTAGAGATTGTGCTATTATTATTATCAATTATGGTGTCTTTAACATTCAATCTATCTCAAAATAATTAACTCTAATTTATGAATAATTGACCTCAAAATAGATCACATGATACATCTGAAAAGTAGTAGGTGATTAAAATACATGATGAAAAATTAATGTTGGAGAAATATTATCATCCAATTTTTTAAAAAAAATATTTAAATCATGGAATAAATCATGGATGTAATATACCCAAATTATATTGTATAGATAGTAGTTAATTGAATATATATTCATTTAAAGATTACACTGTACATATCATTCATGGCCAAACCCTATTAGGACTCCACATGAGGAGATAAAAAATAGAGAATTAGACCCTGATAATTATGTCAATAAACCATGGATTGATAGTCATCATTGAACTCCATTATCTAATATATGAACTCCATGCTCTATAATAAATTATCCACCTTCAAATAAAACTCCATGATTTAATATATACACTCTATTTAAATGAATGAAAGGAATTTTATAACAAAATAAATGAATTAAACATCAAAACATATCAAATCCCCACATGTATATGTAAGGTAAACAACAAATCACATCCTATATTATGCTCATATTATTGGAATATGATTCTAGATTCAAACTACAGTGACATCTATGTGTTTATGAAAAAGCCACTCAAAACATCCCCAAATATAGTACTAATAATATACATTGATATATATAATATGGGTGTGTATAAAAATACTTTTCATATCGATCTCCTAGACCACTATTTTTTATACAAGTAGAGAATGTTAATTCATCTATGAAATAAGGACAATAAAATTGATTAAACATTTCTAAATATTATTATATATTAAAAAACAACCTCTTTAAGAATATAAATAATATATACGTAACATGATGAAAAATGACAAAAACAAAAATAACCCCCACCCCAAATACCAACAACACCAATATAGATTTTCATCATTCCAAATGGGATTAATTTTATCTCCATCATATATTTTTTCATTGACAAGGGGGGATATAGTGAGTTTTTTAGTTTCTCATCCAATGACCCTACATCAGTTAGATGTCTGGTTGCGTATAACTCTATGATCCTATAGGGTGATTGTGTAGGTATAAATGACTACCTAAATAACATAAAAATAACATATCATTTTATTTTTATCTCATATCCTCAATAATATAAAATTACAGAACTCTAACTCATTATCATTAATAGTTTTGACAGTCTCACTCTAAAAACACATTTCTAGAGTTTATTGTTCATTAATTCATAAATTTTTTAGAGTAAAAATATTTATCATAATCGACATCAATATTAATACTTTTCAAAATATATAAAATTATTTTCGCTATTGTATATCTCGATAGTATATTAATTAATAGAAATTAAATTATATACTCTATATATGAAATAAAACTATTTATAAATTAACACAGATAACTATTTTCATATCTTATTTCTTCACCTCCATTTATCATTCTATATTATTAAAAACATCATAAATTATAGTATTCCTAAGATCTAATCAAATTTATTTTCATGATATTTAATCTTATTAATAACTTAAATAAAAAAATTATAAAGCAATATACTTCCATAACCAGTTATTTTAATTTTATTAATCTACATCTATCCTTGCATAATTATTTCAAATGAAATTATTAGTCATAAATAAGAGTTAAAATATTTTAATTGATAGGTTACTAACCCTATAAGTTGATTATTTATTTTTTTATTCAATGTTATTAAAATGATTATAAATAAATTAGGTAACATAGAACCCATGTTGTTTTGGCATGAAACCTTGTAGTTCTAGCGTATCACCTATGCAAGTCTTGAGAAGAATATTTTATGACTTCTAGTCAGTGGTATCACCCCCCCCCCCTTATTTTAGAAACAACCCTACTTAAATTAAGTGTATCATACATAAGATAATATTTTTGAACATCCATATATTGTAATAGAACTCATGTCATATATAAAAGTGATGATTAAACAATCATTAAATAATATAATTACATTTCCTAATAAAAAATTTGGTAAAAACTAGGTTAAATTAAATTTAATGATAGTTCATGAAAATAGGCATGACACCATTAATTTAGTCTATATTACCATTAAAATCCAAATATGATGACATTAAATTATAAATTCATCAATAATTCATTGAAATTTGATCCACAGTGGTGAACTATAGTGGGGGATCATTTATGTAACTCTTGAAAATGATATCATGCTACCTTGATGGATTCATAATCATATTTTACCAAATGAATAAATTTAGTTTTTCAATTTTAACATATTTGAATGTGGAAATTAATTTATTAGAAACTTATTTTCTAGCATATTTAGTTTCCAATTGAGGTTGATTAAATTATTTTTATCTTGTTTTTAATCATTATTTCATCCAAAATCGAAACACAATAAATCCACTAGAATTATATATGAAAACATTCTATTTATAATTATCATTGATTGATGAGAAGATATATATGTGTGTCTTAAATTTAATTTATAGAATTTCATTAATATACACATTTATATTTATTATTTATATAATGCTAATTTAATCTCAATGTTTTTCATTCGAATGGTTACTGAATTATTCTAAAAAAGATTCATTGATTAATTTATGGTTTCAATCCAAAAATAGAAACGGTATTGGGTTTTGAACATAATAAATTGGTATTGTGGAATGTTTGTTTTCTAGTTGAGTAATTTGACCATTAATGAATACGCATCATATAACCTAATGGGTATCGATGATTTCCATGTCTAAGAGTAGTGGAATTCATGATTTTTCATTTATTGGTTTTTTAGGTGATATATCATTCATATTGAAACATATATACTCACCAAATAAATATAAAATTAACAAATAATAAGAATAAAATAATTTATAAAATATATAACAAGGAAAATATGTTTATGTCAAGTGTATGACTTCTTAATTTCCCCAACAATGGTAATAAAATTTTATTGTACCCACATGAATGTGGATGCAACAAAACCATCATTGGTCGTATGATGGATTTAATAATTATAAATATATCAACTATTAAAACATTTCACTATAAAAATATATTTTTATAAGTGAGAAAAATATGTGTTTTATCCATATGCATAGGACTCAAGTAATATGAAGATATATGGTATAAATTGACTACAAATAAAATTATTTGTTATAATTTTTTTGAGAAAAAAGGTAAAGGAAATATACAATAAAAAATATATATATGGGATCATTAAATTATGAGTGTATTATTATTGTAAATCATATTTATAATAATTTCATGTAAAACATATTCTTTAATAATAATTAGTAGTCAACACTATGAGTTTCATATCATTCATAAAAGGTATTTTTCATCATATTTGATGTACAAGATAATCATACATGAGGGGTTTTACATGTTGTATATTTATTCAAATATATTAAAAGTCATATATAATTCCTCTCCATCTATTTACCCCTCTCTATCTCTGAGTATGCTTAATTATAAGTTATTTTTAGTATTTACTATTTTTATTCAATTTTTGGGTAGGTAATTCAATGATGATCATTTATACATATAATCTAAAAAACATATGACTTCCCTTTTATAAATTAAAAATAGATTTAAGTTAGTTACCGATGATAATAACTATATAAAATAACATTGTATTTTTAAAATTTTAGTGGTTATTCTAGAAATTGAAATAATTATTTATCACATAATAAGCATAAATTCCATTAATATTTTATCATTAAAATTAATTGGGAACATAGATCCCAACCTCACAAATCTACCACCAACAAAAAAAATAGTACTTGTGTATTCAATTGCTATAAAATTTCACACATCATAAATTATGTTGAAGACATAGCTTATATGAATTTCATCATTTACTAATAATACCCCAACACAAAAAGTGTTTATCTGCTTATTTTATAATTTTTCTTCATCATTATAAAAATTTCAATGAAAACATTAAAAAATCATTGGAATATAGTGGTTTTAACAATTCGTGATTCATTTGAACATTTATATTGAAATGGAAATGATAATGAAATTCGAAAAAAATTAATAATTTTACAAAACCTCTTTGAATAAAGTCAAAAAATGTCATTAAATATTTATTATATTGAAATAGAATATATAATACGACATATAGAAGGACTAATTAATATTATTCCTTAAAATACTATATATATGCAAGGGAATTATAAAAATATTGAACAAAAATCAATTAAATCATACTTAAATAATTTTACAAAACACTATATTTTATTTTTAAAGATATCCTCTGAAGATAATACATGTTAATAATATTTATTTACATGAAAAAAGTTGATACATTTTAATTGTGGCATATTACACCTTATTACTATATAATGTATCAAATAATATATTTTCTTCTGGGTCATAAAAAAATAATATGGATAAGATAAACACTCATTATATATTAATGTCATAGAATAAATGATAATAATTTATATATATAATGTAAAAATATTATTTTTAAAGAATATTGGCTCACTAGTATAGGAGGATCTGAATAACCTATTTCTAATCTACAATAGAGCATGAACTTTATAGAAGGTGATGTTTGAGATTTTATTGGTTAGACTGATGCATGCAAGAGAAATTAAGGATCTGATCAAGTCTTATTTTATCCTTTATATTCCGTAGCAGCTAAAGAATCTTATTATGGTGGCTAGTGTTGAACTACTAAAAATTATTCGTATTAGTATAAATAGGAGAATTTTTGAGTTTTCTCCAACTCGAATGCCATTTTCTATGGCTCAAATCATGGTGGCTGTGAGGGATTCCAACTCCATCATAAATTATAATTATAGAAAGTACATTGATAATTTCTCTAATAATGAATATTTTGATATTATTGTTAATTATTTTCCCCCAATAGGAACATTGTAAATATTTTTTAACATCCATTTTATTAGATGGATCAAATTAAATTCTGATTGTGCTATATGATGGAATCAAGGTACTTTGGTATTTTGTATTATTTTTATAAACTATACTGGTAAGTTTATGAGCTAAATATATAGATCTTATAGGATGGATTCATTTATTACGTCTAATATTCATGAATTGATCAAAGTGGTGGATATGGGATGAAAACAACTATGTAAAAATTTATGTATTAAAAGTTATTATAATTCTCATGGTTATGCTTCCATATCTGGTAATTTTAATTTATCTTGGAATATGACTGCATAATGGATCAAATTTCTAGATTTACTCTTAACCATGAATTATTTCATGACAGATGTTTTCAAAAAGAATGTTATAATACTGATGGACATAAAAATAGTGAGGTGATCTATTTGGAATTCATTGCGTCAAATTTGATATCTAAGGAGATAATACATCTATTTCCTATATATTTTTGTATAATCCCTTACTTCAGACATTTTTAATTTAGACATTTTAAATAAAAAAACCTTACCATTAAAAAATAATATTATTACCTTATTATTTATTGGATAATAATTCTTTTTTATTGGCGGAAAAATTATTTGTATTTTTTAAGTAATGTTGATCAGAAACTTGTTGATTATTAATAAAAGTCAAATAATGGTTAGGTTATAGGTAGCCCAAAATTCACATAATGATCTTCCCAATGCTCATATTTCCTTATAACATTTACATGAGATTACCACAGACCATTCTCTGAAATCATATTTCTAATTCTTTTAATTTTTTAAAAATCATTATTCTATGGATTAATGTGTTCCCCCGAATTTTATTCTAACTTCTAGTCTTGGTTTTTATTAGATAACAATATTTCTTCTAATAGTTTTATTACTTTTCGAATTTTTTTTTCTAATAGATTGTCATCCACTGGAGTTCAAGACTCTCATAATGTTATGCATATTCAATTATTTGATATTTTTAGTTTTATCCCATATTATTAATTTATACCTAACATTTCTATTATATTACATTTGGGTAATAATTTTTTAAAACATTTTTGGGTTAATTCTATAAATAAGTAGTACTTCGATGTATATTTCGTAAATAAAATCATACTTTTTACATCCTCCCCTAAAAAAACAACATCAAAATTTTTAATGAACCAAATTCCTTAAAAAATGTGGATAAATATTCACATATCTCAACCATTATCCCACATCACTTTCTATAAATTTTGATTCCATCAAATTAAATTCCATTTTTTATTCCCCTTATTTGTTTACACATAATCAAATCTCGGATTTGAATTGGATCTACAAAATATTATCATTTTTTAATTAATTGGACATCTTCATTGTAAATTATATATGTTAGGTTTTTAATGTAACTACTTGATATTGAAGCATGGAAGACTTCATAATATTTAGAGGTATGGTGGTATAGTTATTGGTTTTAAGGGTAATAAAACGTGTTCAGATGATGTCTAAATAAATCCCTCCCACAAAATCATTCAATTATAGGTTTCTAAAGATGATACAAAATGAAAATGTTATATTACTAAGTATCTAAATTTTATTCTTTAACTATTTATTAATGAAGATCTCTAAAACATATCCAAAATACTCCTATCACTATAGATATCCCCCAACTTTGTGAATATCCAAACACTTTAGAAATATATCTCAATTATTCTTGATATGTGAGTAACTTGAGTTAGGGTGAAATATTATGAAATAGTTTTATCCATAAATGGATTGGATCTTCAAATAATCATACATACATCCACATAGTTTGATCCTATTCATTTTGGAAACCTTTGAATACTATCATGTTCAAGTAAACCACTCAATTGTATTATAAATGACACACCGATTGAAAACATATTAATTTTCCTATTTCACATTAAATGACTACTATATAAGACATGTTTTTATATAACCACGGTCACACATCATAGGTTTCCATTGGTAGTTGAGTAGTGTTGAGAGTATACTATATACAATAGGTGGACTATACCATCAATATTGTAACTATATAATAGTATGGTTAAATGAAACAATGAATCATAAGAAAGAAGAAAATATGAAATTATATATAAAATTTGACTATAAAGACATCATATCATATGGTATATCAATATCAAACCATACTAATATCATATATCAATCATAAATACCCTGGATTTTTCTTACTGGAAAAATTTTAATAAAAATAACTGGAAACAATTAAAGGTAACACCATCAGCAAGAGGTCCTTTTATCCTACATAAAAACCTTCTTCTCATTTTTTTTAAGATATCATAGTTATGTACCCTTTCTCAAATTCCTTTCCAAGACCTATATCTCAAATATAATTTTCTTAAATCTACCAAGGTACACAAGAATATTATAAGTATGAAACTATATAAGGATCCATCAATAGTTCCACTAAAATATGTGAGAATTCAAATATATAATTCCATATAAAATATTATAATTAATATCATAATAGTGATTGTGATCTAATTAATATCCCATGATAAAATGCTAACCAGGAAACCATGACACTCGGCCCTAACTACTATGAAAAGTGTCGATGATGCCTTCCAGTCATACCAAAATCTATACCACAGTAGTACACATATCTCTAAACTTGTTCACCAATATTGGTATATCCATATTATTCAATATAGAGGAATAAAATATCAAAAAATAAAAATAAAATCACACCATGGTTACCTAAAACTATCCCACAGACCACTAGAGTCATAGTCTAGCCCTAGAGAATAATCATCAAACATACACTTTGCATCTAAATTTGGGGAGTGGAGTGATGTTTAAATTACATTAGGAAGTGTATAGAAATAATATGATATGATTAATATTGGAATATTCCTTATAAAGTGTATTATGATGGGAATTGATTTACATGGAATGTTCTTTGGCAAGGAATTGCATATTAGGTATGATGACACATCAGTCGGGCCTCGGAAATCTAAACAACCATCAGGTAGAGATATCAACAAAAAAGGGCGTCACACAATCTACAACATATCCCATGTAAATATACCAATATTTCTCTCATGTCTCACATCTAATGTCTTATACATAAAACACATCCATATAACCTGGAATACTAGGCACAACAATAACTATCTCATTATATATAGAGGTTATCCTTTATAGGGAAAACTAATCACACTCCATGGTTTTTCCTCTAATCAGCATAAGGCACATATTTCATTTCCCATCATTACCTTACCTTGACCCACAATTTTACATAACATGGTGATTAACTAAACCATTACACCATTAGTAATTAATATAACCTAATAATTATGGACTTTACATGGATCCATACCTTATTATAATCCACCTGTAGAGTTCCAACATAACCATAGGTTGCACAATTAACCCCTTATTGCACACCACAACCATAAATAAGATTTTTATAGGGAAAATAACACTTTAGACTACCCTTTAGGGATTAATTATTTTATCAACATTTTTAATCATCAATACATGCATGATATACAACATTATATGATAAAAATTCCCCCTAAAGTAGGAACCATAGGTCCTACTAGGATGCCTCTTTTACTACATAAACAATTCCGTACAATTTGAACCCATTGAAGAAGTTGTGATGACACTATCATTACTAAGTGCACATATATTTTAAAATTAAATTTTACTATCCAAGAACCCTCATGTAATATATCAGTATTATAAACACATTAACATCCCATCATAAGAATGTATCCATGTATCATAAGGTGACAAAATAACAAATAAATCATAAAATAATCAAATTTTGATAAAAAATTTCACTACACGACCCACTGGGGCCCTTCTTGGGATTACAGTAAGCATAGAGTGGCACCCAAAGCCTACCTCCAATAGGTCATGGGTGAGTGAATACTACACCAAGTAAAAAATCAATGAAATTGGCAGCCCTAGCCTAATGTTTTTGTACACATGAACCCCAAGATCCTAATAATAGTGTAGAGATATAGTAAACTTGTAATCCTAAAGAGAGTAAAAAATTCATGAAACAAGCTCTAGGAAATAATGAATGTGATGAATGTTAGTAATAATTAATAAGGGAAAAATACATTCCCATAAATAGATTAGTGAGTTCCCAAACTGATAATTATTGAAAAAGGGGAAAACATAAGAAATACCAATGCTGAATATTTAAGACATTCAAATGAACACAGTCAATAACTCTATGTACTAAAATAATCTATAGTTTCCAAGTCCAACAATGTCATTTTTGATCTATTGGTAATCATCATAAGACATGACACAATCATTCATAGCCCCTGTAGGGGGGGGGGAAGTAACAAACTCTATAGGATGCCTCAAAAAACTATGAGTGAATAAGTAGAATAAAATTGTTATCTCATACCATAATTCCCATTGGGGAATGAAACCGAAAATTAGATATTATTATATGAAACCACCATAAATAATTAGGAATCCCAATATCTATAGCCATCGTAGAAAATACTATTATGCATATAGCTTTAAGTTACATTATCTGATTCCAATAACCACATGCAACCAAATAAGAATTATTGATGGGGGCTTTATCTTATCGTCCATGCTCCAAATATAAGGTAGTAGTATCTAATGTTAAAGAAATTATCCCTAATATAGATTGATGATATGGGAGTACCACTATATAGATAGTGTAAATTAACCCTCTTTAGTGTGGTTGTGTATCTGCTCTATCTTTATATAAGATATGCAGCCCCACACCCTGATGAGTAAGGGGATTTATGACCCTAAAAATCTCTCTGATGATAAAACCCAATAACATCCATTTGAAAAGAATTCTTAGAAGCAGAATCATGAACGTATCACCTTTTCATATCTATGTTTCCAAATAAGGGGTCACAATCTTGTACTATAGGGAATGAGCCCCAAAATTGGATAATCAGAGCCCAAAAAATGAGTCTCAAAAAAGGATATGTGAATGGTAGAAGATTATAGGAATATAACATAGTGCATGCATCCGAGGACATGGTGTGTGGAACCAGTGGAGGTCATGGTCATGTTATTATCTTGATATGTCCCACCTAGCCTTGTTCTACTACATGAATTGTTTTTATGGGGACATATCATCTCAAATCACCCTATAAATTGGGTATGTTATCTCATTAAATGAATGAACATCTAGTGAAATATTACATGGTGTGCAATAATTTAGTCAATCAAAAACTCATTGTACCTTTAGAAACTAAAAAATAGTGAATGTTTTCCTCCAAAACACCTGATGTGTAGTTGGAACTTCCACAGATAATGAATTGTGGTCTCTTGTTTTTTTCACTTTCTAGATATTCCAAATGCACAATGAATCTCAACTATGACTCACCCAAACCAATAAAATAGATGTCAGGATTCTCTGATCATTAATTCCAATCTAATGGTGGCCATAAATCAAGAATCAAGTTACATACTCAAGATCAATCTCACCTTTCACAATAAAAATAGGGTCCAGATACCCAAAACCATTATCCAAAATCCATCATTCAGGTACAATACATCTACATACCATGAATAATACGATTGTTTTTATAAAATTTATGATTCCAATGGTTTAATCAGTCTCAAACTTTTCATAAATTTTGAACTTCCAACCCCATGGTCCAATGATTAAAATGTGAAAAAAGTGTTGGCTCAGTCCCAAAAACAAGGTGTTATTATCATTGCTCTTTGTAGACTAGACTAAAAATCATAATCACATAAACAATAAATAGAAGAATAAACTGATGAAATGGAAGGAAAAATTCAGTTCATTATGTCTCTGTTTGAGAAAACAAGATATCCATAGCAGATAAATCAAATTCATGTCACGAATATATAACAGGGAAAGAATCCATAAAATAATGATCCCTACCTTATGACTGGATATATCATTAGTTGAAAACAACATATAAACTCACTCTTTCCATACATTAACATTACATCATTTTTTGGAATACTTAATACATCAAAAAAATGTACTCCCGAATATCGTATTAGTTAAGTGTCTTTGGATTCATGAAATCCTAAACTCTAATAAATAAGCGAGGAACATTATCTCCCACTAAGTTCTCAATAACTATAACCATTCTTATACCCATCATACATAATACACATATTCATAACCTAGGGAAAGGAATCATTAAATTGGAGGATTTCATATAATTAGTTTGGGTAATCATGTGAGATATGTAAGCATAATCCTAAGAATTAGGACATGAGAACATAATTATAATATTAGAATATCATACCCAATATATCACATATAATAAACATGAATCATGGTATAAAGATCAGTGGTTCATAATACATGAATCATAAAAAAACAGAGTATCATCCATGAAAGAATAACATAGGAATAAGATATGTATTTTTGGTTTTCAACAAAGCATAGATTATGATTTATATTCTATCCAAGGTATCATAACCAATTCTATCTTAGTAGTGTGGTTTCACTCAACATACAATCTGGGTAGTCTGTCTTCACTACAAGGAAAATATTAATAGTCATGGCTCACTCCAAATACCATCTTAATAGAAAAATTAAATTACAAAACCAAGTTCACTCCCCATTCTAGAAATATATATCTCATTAGATATAAATCATTACCCATCTTATTGGAGGGATATATTGGTCCCCCTATAAAATAATGAAATAATACATATGTGTGCCAAAATATTGTAATCAATCGTATCATAAACCAAGAAATGAAATTGTTATCAAAAATATTTAATCATACCATATTCTATGAAAATAAGGTTTCTTAATAATTTAATCACACCATAACCCTTGAAAAGTAATGGGTTTCATAAGTATAAAACATGTGAAATAGATACATGTTTCATAAACATTATTCCATCAAAAAATAAACCATGAATATAAAGAACTTGAATGGGACCATTGGATCATTTCCCAGAAAAAATATATGAGTAAAAACAATGGATTTATTATTATATGGGATGCAGTTTGTAAATATATTTTTAAATCATTTCTTGAGTAAAATATCCTTTCTTATTTGAAAAACATTTTATATAACATAAAATTTATTTAAAAAACCTTTTTTCATGAAATATATTTGAAAACTATAAAGGGACCTCCAAAATCAATAAAACTTTCTTAAAAACTTTCTTCTTAGACATTATCCTTAAATTTCATTCTGAAACATTTTATAAATCATTTTTTTTTGAAAACATGGTTTATTGAATAAAAAATATTTTCAACCAAATAGTGAAATAAGATCATATTTTATTTAAAAAATTCATAATTATCTCAAGTAGAAAAGAGTTTAAATGGTAATAATACATGAATATATTTTTAATAAATTTGGGTGATGTAATTTCATGAGTTTTCTTGAGGGATGTATCATAAAATTTCATTAATGGCATCATAGTCATAAAAAATCCCCATAAACGATGATATTGTTGAAATAGACAATTACCCATTTGATAACTTTGAATAAAAATACCCCTGTATGAAAATGAAATTACACAGAGCTTAAAATATCCAGAATGAAATTATATTCATGGTATTAAATTTCAAATGGTATTATATACACCTCTTAATATAATACAGGTGTGTAACAAAATATGTGCCTCAAAGTATAAAAATTGAAACAAAACTGCCTTACTAATTTGGTTACATTTGATCCATAAAACCACATAAAATAGAGATCACAAAATGGTGAATATGGAATAAGTCTATAAAAATAAAAGTGGAAATATAAATAATCATACCTTATGTCTTTACTCTCTTCGTACTCTTTAAATCCTTCTTAATTCTTGATTCCCGTCGTACCCATTCTAACATCCTCTTATTTGGGAAACTCCTCTTTTTTTCACCAAAGGGATTCATTATTTGAATTTTTATCCAATGGTAGGATTATATTATGAAGGATGGGAGCATTGGATGATAAATGGGTATAGGATTGCAGAGCCAAAGGTCATGAGAGGTGTGTATATGTTAGGGGGTGTTGTGCCCTCATATAGTGGGGGATGAGATGAATTCTTGTAAATATAAGAAGGTGAACACTACATAGAGGTATCCCTACTGACATGGGCCTAAAATAAGTTTCAATTGTTTATCCAGGAGGTGAATTAGTCTTATTATTTTCATCCTATGGATTTTGGTCATGAGCCTTGTATATTCTTCCACTTAAGCCAAATTTTAACCATTATGTAATCTTGTTTTTACCATAATCACTATAATTAATTTTCATAAAATTCACTAAAATGTGTGGTAAAAAAATAATAGATACTTTTTAATCATTATAAATTATGTTGAAATAAAACATGATATCAATTTCTTAAATTATAATCATCGAACTCGAAGATGTTATTTTATGATTAATCCCAGAGACTTGTGGTGACTGTTGGTTTTTTATGCGAAAATGCTTAAAATATTAAATGTATTTTATATCTAATTTAATTTGTAGAATTTTTTTAATAACATAAATTGAATTAATTGATATAATATTGATATAATTTATCTTTAAAACCCAATTAAAATATAATTTAACTATATAAATAATTTATATGAAAAATAAATTTTGAATTAAAAATTAATTTTTTTCACTATTAATCGAAAAATTGTGTTTTTCAGAAATTTTCCCAAAATTCATTCATACATAATATTCAAATTTTGAATTAAAAACTCAATTTTTTGTTATCAAATTAAATTTATATACTGTTCCTAAATTAATTTTATAATTTTTGACAAAAGGACCTAAAAAAGTTCATTTGAGAAAATTGTATTTTAACACATATAATGTCATTACCAGATATTATATGTCCTATTATAATTACGTTTTATTTATATAAAATAGTAATAAATAATATTTAGAAATTAGTTATTTCAATTCATATAACTATTTTAACATTTTAGTTATAACTATCTCATTTATAAAATTATAATAATAAAATTCTATTCTGTAGATACTCGATGTTGCATGTAATTCCAAACAAGTTAGTGTTGCATGTAGTGAAAATATTTCCTAGTGTATTTTAGAATTAAATCCTAACATGGTGTAGTGTGGAATGAAATATATCAAAGAAAAATAATTTATTCAAAAAACATTTCCCAAAAACATTAGTCAATACATTCTACCCCTGTTAAAATGAATTTCCTCATTAAATTTTTTTATTATGAGATAGAAAAATGATGTTTTGACTACATAATTTTATCATAATGTTCCCATGAAACATCCTTTAACTATTTGTTCCTATATAATTCATTAATCATGTGATTGGTTTTATTTCAATGACTTCAATCTATACAATCAATAATTTCTACAGGATGTTCCATGTTAGAAAGATCATACTCTAACGGTGTGACCTCAGAGATTAGTAAATGAGTAGGTTTAGTTATGTAATTACTCATGAGAGCTAAATGGAACCCATAATATACAAGAGATGTATTTGGAGGAGTTTCTAGGAAATAGTTAATCATTTTATGTGATCCCAAATATCAAAGTGACTGATCTACCTAAGGCATAGATTCCCTTTTTTACTTTATCTTATAAACAGCATCCAGGGAGAGATTGGTAGAAACACTTTCTCAATAACATGAAATTATAAATCAAGATAATGGTTATAAATATAACTTTTCTTCCAAATTTTATCTTAATTGATATGTTGTTGAATGTTTTTATCCTCCTCGACCATTTCTTCAACAATATCATGTAGAAATAGCATTCTTTTTCCACCTATTCCCATCGTGTCGTAGCTCTACATTTATCCCAATAAAGGGCATCATATGGATCCATTTTATGTTTTGGTCCCATACACCTTGAAATAAATTGATGAATATCTCAACATATTCTCAGGGGTATAAATTTTTCTTTCATACTGACCATCCATCTATGGACGGAATGTAATGCAGAAAATCAATTATGTATCACGTTCATATTGAATACATCACTAGAAAATTGTGGTAATCCTCTAATCATAGACAGATAAAATAGGATTTGTTACACCATGTAACCTTACATATTACTTAATGCGTATCATGATAACTTGATCTAAAGATAAGTCTTCTCAGATAGAAATGACAGGCTACCACCCTTATATAATTAAACCATTTAGTGGTTTTTCGAAGTCCAATTACAAAATATTCTGATGTTCTCTAATTTCTATTCTAGTATAGGTAATGGATGAAACAACACTTCATATTTTTTCTTCCAGCCTTAAATATCCAGATTACGAATCACTATGATAGAAACTATTTGACATCCATCGTCATGTTATCCCATTAGAAGTATTATTTCAATTCGCTATATATAATTTTTCATCCATGGTGAAGAGAGAATAATGATTTATGGTCGTCTTATAATGTCTCATTTTTTAAATAGAGTATAGATAGAACACATAAAATGTACATGAACATTATCATTCATTCCTAATGAAGGTTAAAATATGGAACATTTCAAACCATCCTTTACAACTCCACATATACCATTTGTGCCTCATTATTATTCACTTGGATAGTGGGTTGAACATTCATTTGAGAATGAAAATGCGTTATCCCTTCCTTCTTGAATTTCAGATTGGTCCATTGAAAATGTTGAAATATTAGATATTTTGTGGTCATCACCATGGATATGCTCGCATGATCCTTTCAATTCAAAGCCTTAGTCACCATGGTCACTTTCCTAGGGTGGTAAGGTATTGAGCAGTCATAATCCTTTATTATCTATAACAATATTATTTTGCACATTTTTAACTCCTTCTAAGTAAATATTTATTTTGTACTTTTATGATCAGTATTATATCACACATTTCTCCATAAATATAATTCATCTATTTCATTAATTCAAAAAATAAATTATGCTAACTCCAAATCATTATTTGGGTAAATTTGATCATGAATATTCAAATATTTGGAGTCATAGGATATAAAATTGTTATTAATCCAATGTACATATTCAAGTCCCTTCTTGTATACATCAATATATTATATAAACCCTTATCCATTATAGGGTAATTTATGAACATGTGCACTGACCAAACTTCTCTAATTTTCTATGAAATTTTTCTCAAATTCATCTATCTTGAGTAACATGTCACCCATCCAAGTGAAGGTTTTTATAGGATTTGATATCCTTGAGATATTATTTACAAAATATTGAAAATATCAAGCTAAAATAAGAAAAATTTGGATCACATTCACCATGGTTGGTGTAAGAACCCATGTTTTCTTTAGGGACAAATCCCATTAATTTCCTCATTAATCTCTTTTTTCTTTGAATTACCTTAGTACCAAAATATAGTCAATGGTCTAGTTTTTTTAAAGGAACAAGATGTTTGTAGGGTGGTTATAATCCAATTACATTTTTTGACATTGGAATACATCATGTGTATCAATTTCATGATGTGTGTTGGGCTAGGCATAAACTTGCACATCATGTAAAGGGTTTTCCTGAGGAAAAGACCTAGAAATTTATGTGATGTGTAAATCATTTACACATCTTGTAAATTCCTAAGATATTTTCTTATAATAGGAGGCATATCATCACTTTTCATACATAATCAATAACCTCCCTTATATAACCATGTCCCCTCTAAACTGGAGCCGGTGCATTTCTAAGTACATTGGCATGGTTAGAAAGATTTAAAATCCAAAAGGAATGATCAGTTTTGTAGTCTTGAACAAACTGGATACATAGATGTAACTAAAATTACAATGGAAAAGGTTACAAATTACAATACATAAAAAAACTAAAAATTGCTTCCCCAAGAACCCAATAGATGATCTCCTCTTCATCACGAATTGAAAGAAAACAATGAAAGGGGTGATATCAAATGATCATTAAGGGTTACAAATAGTTTAAGTATGAATACAATAATAAGTGAATCATAATCAATCTGACAAAATCAATATGGCTTGGTGTATTAAAGAAAATATCACACCATTAGTAAGCTGAGAATGAAACAACATCAATAGATATTGTCATAGTGAAACCTCATGGATATTTATAATAGATAATGAATAAATAGAATGAATATTAATTGTACGTCATGTATCTATCACATGAATCCATAATAACATTAAAATAATTTAGTTCTATGGGTGGAAACCCGTCTGATTTTTGGAAACAAACTCTAAGGGTTTTTCGCCAAACTGATTGTCTCATGAGACCTACTGATGAATCAAAGGGAAGGTTGCGGGCCCCACCATCCTCTACATCCAATGAATTCATTATACATATATTTAAAACAATATCAATTTGAATTTAAATTATCTTTATATAATAGAGGATACAGATTCCTAAATAATTCCACAGTCAATACAACATTCTAAATAAATACCATTTGTAAGATTATATACAGAATAGACAGAAATAATATCCATGATATGAGAATATATAAATTTAAATGGAATATATTTTCAATTGAAAATTTATCTCAAATGGGCACTAAGTACACAACATAAGAAAGGGTAGGTTCACAGTACTACGAAGGTCACAACGAAGTGAAAATTGAAACAAAGCTCATTACCACATTGTATTCAATTGAGTCGTATGACAAAAAGTTAGCAACCATTGAATGAATCATAGAATACCATTAATATAAATAGAATAATTATAACATATATCAAATGGTAGTACACCTATACCACATATAATAAATATTGGGAGAATAATGGAAATCCCACAGAATTGAAAGTGAGATGAGAAATCCCCTTACAATCATTTTGGCATGGTAACGAGTGTTCTTCTGAGGTCTTAATGAGAGGTAAAGGGGTATCCCATTATTTATATGTCATAAGTACAGTATGAAGTATGTTAAAAAAAACATACCTTACCATTATGTATTTAAATAAAAGGGCGCAACATAGGAATGATTCGTGAATAAAAGGGAGAGAGAGGATCCCTTACCTTATGCACGTAGGTGTTCTTTATTGTTCTTAAAAACATGAATAATAAAATTTAGCTACATTATATAATATTTCCATAAACTCATAAATATTTAATTGATATGTAATAACATTATTAGTTTCATTAATGATATTTTTGATGGGATTAAGATATTCAAATTTGTTTTTTTCGAAGTATTTTCTTCCATTGTTTTCATGTTTTGTTTACTTGCATTCATTAATGGATGTTCGTTTTAAATGGGGTTAAAAATCAAGAATTTTTAATATATATTATTAGTGATATTAAATAGAAATAAATTATCTTATAATTATTCTGGTTTATATACTTCAGGATGAATCATTAGTTAAGATTTATTGATAAACGCTTGGATTTAGCTCGGGAGTTTTGTGCTCAATAAACTTATTTTTTATTTTTATTCCATATTATTAGTGTGTAAGTATTATAGAACATGAATCATGATAAAATACATATATTATGATCTAGTTAAACCATTGAAAAAGGTTTCATGTCCAGTACTAAAGATAGTAATGCAAATTGAAAACCCATATTCCATGAGTGTGATAAATTAACTAATCTCATACGGTATTTTCATTAATTGTGTTAAAATAGAGGAAGAAAAGAGATTATGATGAAATATTCAATTAATATAATTAAACCCCTTACATGTAGGTTACTAGAGTTATCATGTAATTTGGATGGGGTGTAGTGATAAAAGAGAACAAAATAGTAGAACTTGTAAAAAAATTGAAAGAAAAAGGAATAAAGGTTCACCTCTTGAGTACTCCTCCATGAGAAACACCTTAAGCCCTTTGATTTTGCCCTTTTGGTGAGACCAGCAGGTCTTGGAAGTGGAGAGAGGGCTTGGGATGAGTATTTGGAAAAATTTGGGGAATTATTGAAGCTTGTGTGGTGTGGGAGGAGGAGGGGTGAGGGGTGGTTTATATAGTGGAGGGGAGAGGAGTTTTCTTAATATTAGAATCATTAATTTATTATCTCCTCTAAAGACAAGAAATATTGAGTATTAAAAGACCAAGAACAGTAAAATATGCTTGTGAGTTCGAGATTTGGTTCTTACATAACTCAGGATTCTAGGAATATTTAATTTAAATTTTAATGTATTTATACGGTAAATTAATTTAATTTACAATTCACCAAAAATTATAGTATTATAGAAAAATCCCAAAAATTCACCCTAACCATTTTTCGATGTGTAAAATCCAAAAATGAAGTCCATTTTTATGAATCAATTTTCTAAATATGATTAATTTAATATTTAATTATATCATAATTTATTAGAAATATATAAACACTTAAAATATTTATCTTCTTGTTTAAGGTGCATAAATTCTTTTATACACTCAAGGGTATGGAAACCATTCATAAGAGTCATAAAACTATTCATAAGGGTAGGTAACTATGGATAAGTGTAGGTTATTATTCAAAAAAATTTAGGTAAATTATATCAATCTCTAAATATCATCTTGAACACAACTTTGTATGTTATATTTTTAAAATTAAAATCACAAAGCTGTAAAATTTACGTTTAATGGCTAGGTTATGGATATATCCTATAACTAACCAGGTTTTGAACCATAGATGATCATTGAATTAGAAAAAATAGGCTATCTAATGAATATAGTGTATTTAAGAGAAACATACCATAAAATTTTTGGGTGCTATATTATTCCATCCTTCGGAAATTTCGTCCTATAAATTTTATGTATAAAGCCCACTAAAAAGATGTGGGTGGTTCTTCATCATAAAAAACTCAGGTTCCCTGGTTTCTTCCTTTATATTATGGTTTCTCAAAAGAAACTTTTCAAGACTAGTTGTCTAATTTCTCAAAATCTTCTCCTTAGTTTCAAAAATATCGATAGGCTTTTCACAGTATGAAAAATCAGGTTCTAGTTTTATTTCATCAGAGGTGATTACATGCTTTGGGTCTGGCATGTATTTCATTAACAATGAAACTTGGAACATATAATGAAATCTAGGGAGATATGATGGTATCTCTTAATGGTAAGATACATCTCAAATTCATTCTAGAATATAAAATTGTCCGATGTACCTAGGGCTCAGTTTCCCTTTCTAACCAAACCATAAGACACCCATCCAAGGAGATACATTCAAAAATACATGATCTCTCCCATGGAATTCCAAATAATTTCAATGGTTATCTGTAAAATACTTTTGAATTCATTGGGTTTCTTTAATATGGCCTTGAATTGTCTTTACCATTTTCGTGGTCTCTTCAATATGTTCTGGGCCTATAAGTTTCCTCTCACCAACATCGTCCCAACATGATGGATTTTGTCATCTCATTATTTATACTACTTCATATGAATCCATTTGAATACTATAATGGAAACTATTTTAGTAATAAAATTTAACCAGAGGCAAGTATTGATCCCACATTCCTTGGAAGTCAAGAGAGCTTTACCTCAGCATGTCTTCTAGAGTTTGTATAGTACTTTCAGACTATTCGTCTGTTTGGGGTGAAAAGTAGTACTCATACGAAGCTCAGTATTCAAAGTATTCTGGAGACTTTTCCTGAATTTTGAGGTAAAACGAGGATCCTAATCGGACACAATTGATAGAGGTGCACCATAATGTCTTACAACATCATTAATATAATGTCTTTCGAGGTGCTCATGTGGTATATCCTCCCTTGTTGACTGAAAATGTGTAGATTTTGTGTGACGATCAACAATTACCCATATTTCATCATTCAATGATGGATACTTTTGTAGACCAGTGAAAAAATTCAGCAAATGTCATCCCACATCGACATAGGATTATTTAGAGGATGCATCATCCCTCTATGATATTTTCTCTCTTCCTTTACTTTTTGATAAACTAGGCACCCTGACATGTATTCATCAATTTCCCACATCATATTATCACACCAAAAATGTTCCTCTAGATCTCTATACATCTTTATGATACCCTGGTGTATATAGAAATTTGATCTATGAGCATTGTCTAATAGTACACTTTTTAGCTCAGGTACTTATTGAACAAATAACCTCTTCCAAAATTTCATAAGTCCTTCTTCATACGAAATGTCTTCTATTCTCCCATCCTTGAAATCATTAATTTTCTTCTATAGATTCACATAATTATATTGAGAGCTTTTAATATTCTCTAGTAAAGATGATTTATCAATTATTTGAAAGAGTAATGATGTTTCCCCTTCCTTAACAACTCCAATATTCATGTTTAGTAGATCTATGAATATAGGATCTCTCTTAATCTTCATTTGAGTCAGAATTCAATGTTCTTTCCAATTTAATGCACATTCCCACTTATTTTCTTTTCTTTGGTGGTAGTGTTTTGAAAATTTGTAATCATTGTGTAACTCAATCAATATCCTTTGCCTAATGTTGTTTTATTTGTGTGTGAAAATGTATTTCAAACACTTTGGATATAGGGATATACCAAATTTTTCACTGTAAAGATAATGAATCTATATTTTTAGAGAAATTATTATAGCTAATAACACATGATCATGAGTTGTATAATTTTTCTCTTGATTCATAAACTGTCTCTTTTCATATGTAATAACTTTATCGTTTTGCATAAGGCCTCATCCTAGTCCATTCTTTGATGCATCTCTGTATATTACAAATCCCTCATTTCTAGATGCAAGATTAAAAATTAGAGCATTGACCAGTCTTCATTTTGATTCTTCAAATCATTCTTTACATTATTTTTTCCACACAAACATAACTCCTTTACATGTGATTTTGGTTAGCAGGTTAGACCATATAGAAAATTTCTAAATGAAACGCTGATTGTAACATACTATGCTGATAAAAATGCATACCAAGGTAATATTTTTTGGTGTGGGCCATTCATGGATTTCCTATGTCTTTGTACGATCAACTAGGATTCCATATATAGAGACAATATGGCCTAAAACTTTAACTGATTGAATCAAAAATTCACACTTGCTAAACATCCAATATAATTCGTTTCTTCTATTAGTTTTCAGAATAATCCCCATGTGATTGGAATGGTCTTAATATCTTTTTGAGAATACCAGGATATCATCAATGAATACCACTACAATGTTATCAAGATATTCCTAGAAAACGTTATTCATTAAATCCATGAAAACAGTGGGTACATTTGTCAGTCCAAAAGGCATCACTGTAACCTCATAAATCCCATACCTAGATCGAAATTTTGTCATAGGAATATCTTCCTTCCTCACACATAAGTGATGATATCCAGATTGAAGGTCGATCTTCAAAAATTATTTATCTCATTGAATTTAATCAAATAAATCATCAATTCGGGGAAGAGGATACATATTCATTATCGCAATGGCATTGATTTCCCTGTAATCAATGCATAGCCTCATGGATCCATCTTTCGTCTTGACAAAGAGGATAGTGGCTCCCCATGAAAAAAATAGGTCCAATAAATCCCTTTTTCACTCAATTAAAATAGTAGTTTCATTAGCTTCCTTAATTCAATGTTTTCCCTTCTATATGGAGTCATTGATATAGGTCTTGCACCAGGAATTAAATCAATAGACAACTCAGCATCCTGCTCTTGAGGATGTCCAGGTAAATCCTCTGAAAATAAATCAATGTATTCTTGCATAACGTTCCCAAATTCAATTTGAATATTTCATTACTCACCCAGAGATATTAGGTTCTCTTCATATCTATGAATTTCATATAATAGACCTACTGGGGGTGGTTCTAGGTAAGAATCAATCGGCGAGGTCTCTGCTCTAAAGATCAGAGATTCTACACCATTTTCAAAAATTGTTACTTCCTTTTCCTTGAAATATATATTCCCGTCAAAATTTGACAGAAAATTCAAACTGATAATTATATCAAATTCAGTCATTGGTATGATGATGAGGTTAGCAACTAAATCAAGTTTACGTGTCACGAGGGGGACTAGTCGGCATACCTTTGTTGTGATGATGCACCCCATCGGAGTTTTGACTGATAAATCCTTATTAAATCAAATCGGACATGTATAATTTTATTAGAAACTTGGAAGATATAAATGAATGTGATGATCCAGAATCAAATAAAATATTTTCTATGTTTGAGGAAACAATTAAAGTACCTTCCACCACGTCATTAAGAACATCCACTTCTGTTGTTGTAATCGCATAATCTCTCCTTTTCTCTCTTGATTTTTTTATGAGGCATTATTCATTAGATCATATGTTACTAAATTTAAAAGTGTCCCCTCTCTCTAAAATTTTAGTATTGAAAATCATAAAACTGTTTATTTCCCTTGCATTCATGAGATAGATGACCCTTTTCTCAACACTTATAGTAGACTCTCATGCCTTTCAAGCATTTCCCATGATGATTATTTCCACATTTCTAGCGTAATTGTATTTTCATCATTCCCTTTTTCTTATTTTGTTCTTCACCTTTCCCTCGGTTATCAGAGGACAACTTTTTATCTTTGTTTCCCTTGAAAAAATTTGATCTATTAAATTCCTTCTCTATTTTGATGGAATGTGATACAATTTCATCATATGATGAATATGTTTCAGAAGCCCGTGCCCCTCAAAGACTTGGCTTAAGACCTTTAATGAAATGATCAATCTTGTCTGTAGAGTCACCGACATAATATATGGCATACCTTCCAAAACATGTGAAGGGAGCCTCATACTCTACAACACTGACTTCATCCCTCTATTTTATGCCATGAAATTTCCTCTGCATTTCAGTTCGTTGCTCATGAGGGAAATATTTTTAGAATAATTGTCCTTAAAATTCCTTCATTCCATATCTTATATTTCAATTTCCTAAATAGTATTCTGAATCAAGGACCTCCATTGATCAGTGTCGCCCTCGAGAAAATATATTTTTAATACTACCATTTCATTTTCATTGCATCTTAATTCCATGAATTTATTTTCCAGGTACTTGATCAATTTCTCATAAACCACCAGATTAGTATTCCTGCTTAATGTTGAGGGATTATACCACATGAAACTTTAAAAAATTGTCCTAGAATGGTTATTTGTTACAACCTATGTTTGTTGTCTCAATGTGGTCCTGATCTGCTCTACTCCAACATTGATTGTGTTGACTTGCTTGGTGGGGAGATCCCTACCCTTCTCATGAGTATTGATCGACCTTCGTCTGTTAGATGCCATTTCTAATTAATGGAACACAATAGATTATGGTATGATCCATAATGTATAATCGTATCATAAAAAAATACTTAGCATAAAATGAGATCCTACACATGGCTAATCCCATAATCTGAAAAATGGTTTCTTTGAGGAATAATTTTCATTTCAATCCTTCATAACGATTGTAACAAAATTAGAATTATCCTAAGAATATCCCCTAGGTGTTCCATAACCAATAGTGCATAAAGGCCCATTTTCATGTACCATGATACCATGGGTCAATCCTGATCCTCCTTGTTAGATCATTTACTACTAGGTACATCTGTGCTTGATCCACCACAACCTGCTCATATTTAGACAGGGATGTATTTGATTGAAATATTCACAAAATCAATTCCTTACCAAAATTCTAGGATGTTCTTGTATGTTCATCTTCAAATACTACCTTAGGTCGTCGTTTCCTAATCTACATTTTCTAATATAGTTTCCATGTTTCCTAATAAACATCCTCTAATACCAACTGTAACGCCCCGACCCCTCTAGACCGGAGCAAGTTCATTACAATGTACATTGGAATGGTTAGATGGAACAAAAATCCCAAGTGAATGATTAGTTTAGTAGTATTGAAGAAACTGGATACAGTTATGTAACTCTAATAACATTTTAAATGGTTAGAAAATAAAATACTTAACAAAAACTAAAAATTTCATCCACAAGAACTCAATAAATGATCTCCTCTTTATCACCTGTTGAAAGTAAATAATGAAAGGGTAAGCTCAAATGATAAGAAAGGGTTCCAAATAGTGGAATCCAGAATAAAATAATAAGTGAATCATAATCAATCTAACATATTCATTATGACGTAATCAATATGGAATGGTGAATAAATGAAAAACTCACCCCATTGACAATGTGATAATGAAACTGCATCCATTGATTTATTCATAGTGAAAACATAATGGATAGTAATAAATGATAATGAAGAAAGAGATTTCATTTTAATTGGATTTCATGAACTAGTCACAAGAAACTGAAATACAATTAAAACAATTATGTTATGTGGTTGGAAAGCTGAATGATTTTGGGAAACAAACTCGAAGTGTTTGTCGCCAAACTTGTTGTCTCATGAGACCTACTGATGCATCGAGGGGATGTAGTGGGGCCCACCCACATCTGCATCGAAATAATTCTTTATAAATAAATTTTAAACAAGTAAAATATTACTTTACATTATCCATATAAAATAGGGGATATTGATTCATAAATTATTCCACAGTCAGAACAATATTCAAAATAAATATTGAATGTAAGATGGTAAACGTAGTAGAAAATCATAATATCCATGATATAAGAAAATAGACATTTAAATGGCATAAAATTTCATTTGTAAAGTTATCCCAAATGGTATGTATGTAAACTATATAATAAATAGTAGGTTCACAATACTATGAAAGTAACAACGATGTGAAAATTGAAACAAAACACGTTACCAAGTTATATTCAATTGAGTAATATGACCAACAGTTAACATCCACCAAATGAATCACAGAATACGTTGAATATATAAGGAATAATGATAAAATATATCAAATGGCAGTAAACCTATACCACATATATTAAATAAGAGGGTAATAATGAAAATCCCATTGAATTTAATGTGTGATGAGAAAACCAATTACAATCATTTCAGCATGGTAACCAGTGTTCTTGCGTGGGAATAATGAGGGGTAAAGGGTTATAACATTTTTAAATGTCATAAGGGTAGTATGGGGGAGTTTTGAAAACATACCTCATCATTAGGTATTAAAAATAAAAGCACAAAACATTGGGAATATTCTTGAAAAAAAGGGAGAGAGAGAATCTCTTACGTTATGCTCGAAGGGGTTCTAGATTGTCCTTAACAACCTGAATATTAAAAATTAGATTCATTAATTTACATTTCCAAAACCTCATAAATATTTGATTGATATGTTATAACATAATTTGGTTCATTAATGGTATTTTTTAATGGCTTAAGTTATTCAATTTTATTGTTTTGGAATCATTTTCTACCTTGGTTTTCATGATTCGTTTACTTGCATCCATGAATGGATGTTCTTTTGAAATGTGGTTAAAAATCCAGAATTTTTAATATATATTATTAGTGACATTAAATAGGTATAAATTATTTTATAATGATTCTGGATTATATACTTGATGATGAATCATTAGTTAAATGTTATTGATAAACTCTTGTACTTAGCTCGGCAGTTTTGTAAAAAATTAACATTTTTTTTGTTATTATTCTATGTTATGAGTGTGTAATGACTATAGAACATAAAACAAGATAAAATAAATATATTAAGATATGTTTAAACCATTGAAAAAGGTTTCATTACCATTTTTGAAGATAGTAATGCAAATTGAAAACCAGTTTTCCTTGAGTGTGATAAATTAACACATCTCGGAAGCTGTTTGCATTTATTGATTAAAAGGATAGGAGGAAATGAGATTATGATGAAATATTCCATTAGAGAAATGAAATCACATTACATGTATGGTACTGGAATAATCGTCTAATATGGATGAGGAGTTATTAGAAAAAGTGAAAAAATAATGGAACTTGTAAAAAGAATTGACCGAAAAAAGGAAGAGAGGTTCACCTCTTTAGTACTCCTTGAGAAAATCCATAAGTACTTTGTTTTGGGCCTTTTGATGAGACCAACTGGTCTTGTACATGGGAGAGGTCTTGGGAAGAGTGTTTGGTAGAATATTGGAAAGGCTTGAATCTTGAGTGGAGTGGGAGGAAAATGGGGTGAGGGGTGGTTTATATAGTGGAGGGGAGAGGAGTTTTCTTAATAATATAATCATTAATTTATTATTTCCTCTCCAGAATAGAAATAGTGTGTATTACATGACCATGAATAGTAATATATGCAAGTGAGTTTGAGATTTGTTTTCTTACATCACACATGATTCTAGGAATTGTTAATTTAAATTATAATTTATTTATACGGTAAATTAATGTATTTTACTATTCACCAAAAATTCACATATTTCTGAAACATCACAAAAATTCACCCTAAACATTTTTCAACGTGTAGAATCCAAAAATGATATCCACTTTTTAAAAATAATTGTTTATATATGATTATTAAATATTTAATTAAATCATTATTTAATAGAAATGTATAAACAATTAAAATATTCATCATCATTTTTATGGTGCCTAAATTCATTTATTCACTCAAGGGTAAGGATACCATTCATAAGATTCATATTACTTTTCATAAGAGTATGTTACTATCCATTACTCTATGTTAATTTTCACAAGTTTAGGTTACTATTCATCGAAAATTATGTTATTTCTATCAGACTCTAAATATAATCTTGAACACAACCGTGTTTGTCAGATTTTTTAAATTCGAATCACAGAGTTGGAAAATTTATGTTTAATGGATAGGTTATGGCTATATCCTATGTGTAACAAGGTTTTGTTCCATACAGGATTAGTGATTCAAAAAATATAGTCTCTCTAATGAATATAGAGTATTTAAGAAAAACATACCATAAAGTGTTCGGGGTGCTACATCTCTCTCTCTAGCACAACAACACCCCAAGGAGACCTAAGGTAGGTTCTTCTACAATTCCTCCATATGTACTCCAATTATAGATTTGTATGTTATGTATGTGGCCTATATAATATCCATTGAGTTTCAATGTTATATAAATTGTCATCTTGGTTCACTAATTTCATCATGTGTCATCTGCTTAATTAATATTCCTTTCTCGTAGTTATTATAACCATGATTTATGTCCAATTATATATATATATATATATATCATTCAATGTAGATGGTAATGTCAAATATTTAAAACAAACCTTGTTGAAATTTTTTTATATTTATGATTTAGTGACCTATTGATCCAATTTGTGTTACTATTCAGGTGAATTGTGAAATAACATAATTAAAGGTATGGTTTTAATTCAATTAATGGAATTTTAATTCTGTGGTCATATATGGTTTCCATTTTACCCACCTAAGTTAAGTTATTCAATTTGAATATTCATCATTAAAGGGTTAATAATTAAGTATGTTTTATATATAAGACGTCACCTAGTGTATTGAAATACAATGTCTAGGTTTCATGTCCAGAGAACCCCTTTACATTCATAATACAAGGTATTGGAGTGAAAGAAACAATATTATTAAATTACTTACTTAAACAAATTAAATTAAATGGTAACATGTTCATAGGCCTTATCACACTAAAGAAGGTGCAGGATTGCTGCAAGTGATCTTAATAAAAGACTCGATTAGTTACATTTTCTAAATTTTTAAATGAATAAAATGATAGGTGAATAATAATATATAAACCTTAACATCATTATTATATGTATGGTCAGAATCAAATAATATTTTGGATTCCCAAGGGAGTTCCATGAGCACACGTGGATGCCATTTGGATTTCATGATGTCAGTTACCTCATTTGCGACCAAACTTGGAAAAAAAATCCTTATCTATTAGTGCATGTCTAGTATGACATTTTATGATCCCATATTTACTATTATAGGATACCAGGGATACACTCTTTGGATACAGAATGGCTTCTATAGACACGAGGTTCCTTGGTTACATCCTTGGGACTTTCCATTTATTATCTTGTTTTACCATATAAGTATTCATTGGACTCAGATAGATCACCAATATTGTGGTATTCATTGAATAATGATTCCTAGATTAAAAACAAACTGTAACACCCCAAGCTTCCACGGTAAGTTTCCCTTTGAATAATGTGATAGCGTGTGTTGTACGCAACATCGAGTTCTAACACACACCACAACCGATCAAAAAAGCCGTTATGAATATTAATACCTACTTTTTGAAATTATATATATTTTGATTCAAAATGGACATCATTTTTGGATTCGGAATATCGAAATTATCCTAAGTTGATTTTTTGGTATTTTTCTGAGAACTTCCAATTTTTATGAATAATGAAAAATACTTAAAAACAAAGTTTTTAATAAAAATAATTTTTAGTGATAAATAATCTTATTGAGTGGTTTTAAAGTATAATTAGAATATATTTTTACAATTTTATCCAATGGTGTTCATTAGAATTAATTTCACTTTGAAATTGGACATAAACAATTGTCAATCTTTTGATATATATTGTTTCTTAAAAACAGGCTATTTGTTGTGACAGTGAGAATTAATTATAAGATTAATTAATGCAACATATAGGTTAGTAATTTTGTAAAATAGAAATCATTTTTTAATTTGGAATATCAATTATAGCTTAGGGGAAAATTTTGGCATATTTATGAAAAACTTCAATTTTTAATGAATAGTGAAACTATTAAGTGGTAGTAAAAAAACTGAATTTTTCATAAAACATAATTTTACCGCTTCTGTGATTGGAATTTAGAAAATCCGAGAGACACGGTTAATATCAAGGAGTAAAATTTGGTCCAATGAGATGAAAATAATTTTTGGTAAATAGTAACTTTTTACTTTTATTTACCACGGTTAAAAGTAAATAGGGTAATTAAGGGTAAAAATGATATTAATATTACCCTAAAACATGTCCTAATTTTATTGGACAAGTGTATCTCGACCAAAAACAACCTTAGGAATAAAATATTATCATTTGGGTCCACTTGAATTAGATTAGGACATTTATTATTATTTAATTCAAAAAAGAGTTAAAAGAGTTAAAATCAAAGTTTATTTACTAAAACATTTTTAATATAGGGTTATACATAAGATAAATTCAATTGTAAATATTCATTACAAATATAAAATAATTTCCTAAATAATTATGTTTTAGTTTTAATTTTTAGACATTAAATAATATAATTTATTTATGACACAATGGTGATGAAGTAATTACCATAATAGTGAAAAATTAAAATAATTGATATTGTAAATACCCAAATAAATATAATCTGAGAATTTTAATGAATTAAACTAATTTTATAGGATAACATGACATGTTAGGAATTATTTAATTAACTTTTTTCGAAGTAAAAATTCTGTTATAAGTTTTTCAAAAATCAATTATTGAATAGTGTCAAAATTGACATAAAAAAGTTTTTAAAACAAATATTATATTATTATGTGATATTAAATTCATAAAAATCTAATGTTCACCCAAGAGACTTATATCATGATAGTTTTATCATTAATGGACCACTTGGGGGTCTCTGGGATGTATATAGTAATTTTATTAACCATGTAATATAAAAATACAAAGAGACGTTGTAAAAGTGAAACTAATTAACTAAGAGTTAATATTTAAAGATAAGGTTAATATAGTAACCCAAACCTGTATAAATCCTATTTGTTGAGTGGTTTTCGACATATCCTCACCTTACCATTTAAATAATCTACTTTTGAACCATTAGAAACCGAATATGAATTTATTATAAAATAATATTTCTAGATTTTCCAAAGGTGCCCCTCACCCCTCTTATAAAAGGGCACTCTCCCTTCTCATTAACTCACATCTTCAAAGCCTTTTGGTTCGGCCAAACTCTATGAAAATAATCTCTCAACTTCCCTAAATTAATCCTAGAAGCCTTAATTTATTCAGAAATCCAACCTAAGATCCCTCTTGATCAAATCAAAAGGAAGAACCCGAAGAAGAGGTAATGATTTCACAACCTTTTTTCAAATTCATTTCGTCTTCCACTTCTTCCTTCTTTGTTATTACCATTCTAAAATAATAACTCCAGTATATAATATATACTGTGATGTTATTATAAATATGGTACAACCATATTCAGTATTCTATCCATCCTTTGAATAACATGTCACCATACGTGCGTACGTACAGCTTACCGTCTCCACATCGTGGTGTAATTGTTATTCAATAAATTATTATTTGGATGGGTATAATAATGATGTTTAATTCATGTAAATAATAAATATAACATGATAATTATTCTTTCTATATGATATAACATCCAATTATATATTATTTTAACATCAAAAGAACGATATTGTTGCTCGTGCGTACGTACGGACTACCGTCTCCACGAACGTGATGAGATTCATTCTCCATCGTATCCATTCAAGTATAATTCTAATTTGATGAATAAAAATAATATTTAAGGACTTGATATCATTCGGGATATGAATAATATTCATCCCATTAATAACAAATATGGCTCACATAATAAATAATATAAAGTAAAATGAACCCGTTAACACCCGAAATGACGATAATTCTAAGATATTATTAACAAATCAATGTTAAAAGATTATATATGATAACATATTAATGCATATGATTCTTGTATAATTAAATAACAATTATTTAACCATTATAGAGGAGGTTAACCTACCGTCAACCAAGGAAAAAGTACAACGTATGGGATTTTCTTATCTCACTTTCAATTCCGTGAGATTTCCATTGTTCGCCACTAAATTATTGAAAGTGGTGTATTGTGTACTGCCATTTGATATATATTATCATGATTATCTTTATATTAATATTATTCTGTAAATAATTTGGTTGTTATTAACTTTTTGTCATATGACTCAGTTGATTACAACGTGGTAAGGGGTTTCTTATCTCACTTTTAATTCTGTGAGAATTCCATTGTTCCCCACTTATTTATTACATGTGGTGTGTGTACTGCCCATGTTTGTATTCATTATGTAATATACTTTAATTCATTTATATTGACATCATCATTGTATGATCCTTTTTTCATGGGTGTATGTTATGTATGTTACCAAATCAATAAGGGAATTTGAAATTTCAATTTCCACTCATTCAGCTTTATGCATACTTCATTGATTATTTTACTGCAAGATTATGCGTGGAATCGCTATTCATTTGATTATGTCATAATTTCCACTCCCATTTCTGTTGTTATACTTTTTATACACATAATCACTCCATTGATAAATTCTCAAGTCATCGGTATGAACTTCATAAGAGTAATTTTTACTCAATCTCGATTTGTTGATATAAACATCCAATTCATTGGTGTTGTTTTTACTAGAATATGTGTGAATGTCCCTTGATTGTTTTACACTTAATATACAATAATATTTAGTGTATTTATATTTGTCACATATAATTATTTCATTGATTTATCCTTAAACTAAGGATACGGCCTTTATGAGATATTTCATGTCAATTTACATTCCATTGAGACTTCTTTGTTGTTATACAAAAAATCACTTTTATGTGGTGTATATAATGTACTTTGACATAGTATATCATGAATCCCTTTATTCTCATGATATTACAAAGTTTTGATTACCTCAATTATTTTTATTCAACTGTCTCTCTTTTGGTTCGAAACTCTATCTAAAATACCATTTTTAAATGTTTTAAAGACCTATTCTTCTAAATCTTGCTCATTAATGTCCATGTTTTAAAAAATGGTTTTAAGGATTTATTTATATGGACATTAAAGATTTAAAATTAAAACTCCTTTTGAATGTTTCAAAGTGGTATGGGACACTTTGATTCAAAAATCAATTTTTAAATGGCTTCTTAACAAATAGTGTGCCTTTTAAATTATTTCAAGAAAAAGGGGGATATTTCTCTCAAATAGTTTTGATAATTATTTTCATCTATGTCAACATCCTTAATTATTCTTGATTGAGGATAATGTGATACAATACAATCTTCCGTATTGTATCGAATGAGTTATGTTTGACTGTGGATGTGTTATTTTTATACCATTCATGGTTTGTGGTTAAAGTATTGACATTTCGTATACTAGTTTTAATACGAATGTTTATGTTATGTTTGAACATGTTCATATGAGGAATGCATTGGACTTAATAAGTGATGGTTGGAGCCTGCTATATCTCCTCTATGAATCGGTAGGTCTCATGAGACAAACTAGTATCTTGGCACAAGGCCTTGGAAAATCTTATTTGTAGTCATGGCACGAGTCCTTGGCTATGGGGTTATGATAGTCTGGCATTATGCATTCCATCATTATGAAAGTGGTTATTGATATTGCATGTGATTGTTCGACTAGTAGAATATCAATGTGAATATGTAAATGGAATTATTTCATTTTATCTTTGCAATATTATGCTAAATCTCAAGTTTAAAAGGATTTTGTTTTAGGTATAAATTTCTTTAAGTGTTCATGCTTATCTATGAAAGCTTCTACTATATTGTTATCCTTACTGAGCATCTGAGCTCACCCCTTTCAATATTTTATTTTTCCAAGGATGTGAAGAAGTAATTTATGAATGACCTGCAGGGATAGTATGAGGGGATATGAAGACAAGATGTTGTTGTAGTTTTTTATTTACCTTATGATGTAATGTAAGACTTATGAATATATCTAGTGTTTCCAAGGCTACTAAATTAAGCGGTCTTTCGAGACATGATCCTTTGTGATCATGCCAATGTTACGTAATAATGCACCGACTCTGGGTATCTAGGGTCGGGGAATTACAGTTGGTATTAGAGGTAGTTTAGTACAAACCTTGGAATCTAGATTTAGATAAACTCTGATTAGATCACATAGACCTAAAATGGACATTGAGGATTAGTATAGAAGAACTTCCTAGAATTTTGGTATTGTGGAGATTTTATGAGTTTTCCGAGCAATGCATCCCTGTCTAGATACGAGAAGGTAGAGGCGGCTCTGGAACAGATGTACCTAGGGGTAAAACCCGAAAACACCGTTTTGAGCTAGACTCGAACGGGAACTGGTGCACGACAACGGGCCTTGTTGCACTCTTGGTTACGACACTCCCAGGGGATATTCTTAGGATAATTTACATTTTATATACTAACCGATTTGAAGTATTAAATATATAAGATAAGAGTAAATGACCTTGGTTAATCTTAATGTGTTTCAAATTGAGAATATGGTGACATGTTAATCACTAAATTATTTTATGACTACTGTTACTCACACAATGCTTTCTTGTTTTAGTCAATGGATGGATTCCAAGGAAGTTATACTGACTTTGAGAATAATGTGCAAGGTTGGAACGGTGGTGGAAATGAGCAACAAAATGTAATGTTGATAGGAGTAAAAGATATCGTCTTTATACCAAATCAATTTTCCAAAAATATGATCAATAATATATATATTTACCAATTTCCAGACTCAAAAAAGAAGAGAAATGTGATGAATGATAAGATCTCCAGCAGTGGAGACCATGGAGAAAGGAATCCTCAATTTCCATCATGCATGAAATGTGGAAGGAGACACCCAGGAAATTGTCTCAATGGGTCAATGAAATGCTTTACATGCGGGAAAGAAGGACATAAAGTGAAGAATTGGCGAAGAAAAATGAAGAATACTATGAAAGAAGATAAAGATGGTCCCAAGAGTCAATTTACAGTCATTTGTCATAAATGTAAGGGACTTGGCCATTACCCGAGTGAATGCCATATTCTATTGGATATTTTCTTGGTCAAAGAAGAAGCTATGTGGAAATAAATGGTTGGAGAAATTTTTAAAAAGTATTAGTGTTCCTTGTTGATGGGTTTACTTTGGAATAATTGTTCTTGTATTTTAACCCTGCAGTTTGCCATGTGAGAATGATATTTGAGGAATAATTATCTTTTCACTTGTGAATATAGTTATAAATAACGATTTGGTTTTATATGATCATTGGGGTTTGAGATAATTATAAGTTATTATAATTTGGGATGAAAATGAAAGGTATGATATAACATTTGTGGTTAAATTATGTTATGGTATTTTGAGAAATTTATCTTATTTTGGTAATGTTATAAAAAATAGTTTTTTAAAAAGGAAAATACGTAGACCGTGTGACAACCCATCGCGTCGGACAATGCTGTGAGAATCGAACCCACAACCAAAGTGCAAGTGGTATTTATCGCCTACTACTGGACTACGTGAAGTCCCTGGTTAGTGTGACTATTATTTTTAGTTAAATGATTTTATTGATCAATAATAATTTGATTTGGGATCTTATGTCTTATCAAATTAATACCCATAGTATAGAAAAATGATTTGGTGATTAAGTGATAAATGTTATTTTGGAAGTTGTTCGCATTGTTGTGAACACTATATTCCAAAGGAAAATAGAGTAGTATGAGATTTCATTTTAGGAGTAATGGTGGATTTATATATATGTTTTTATTGTGGATTTATAGTGATTTGGGTTATTTATGGAAATGATTAGGTTAATTACATTTAAGTATGTGACTTTAAGAGTAATTAATGTCATTTGGAGGTACAATTTAACGTGGAAGACTAAATTCTTATAAGTTTTGGGTTTCAATATTAGTTTATATTATATTAAAGGATGTTAAGGAAAATTGATTATTGAATGGTATTTAATTAACTTTGGGGTATTGATGGTTTAATTTTTGAAATTAAGATTAGTGTTTTTTTCTCTAACAGAATATCCATTTGGGGGGTCATCAGATATTATACTAACCATTTTGGTTTTGATTAATCTCTAAAGACAAGGTAAATATATAGTTTATCCTACATGGATCATGTATTTCTATAGAAGTTTATTCTAGCTCGTTCATTGTGACCAAGTCTTCTTGAATACTCATTGTTCAAAAAAATGAGTTAGTGGTAAAAATTTATTAAATAATGAAACTCTACTTAAAAAGTAAGTATATCTCTTTATGTTCTTATTCAATATCATAAATGAATTACTCGTCCTTATGTAATGTAACTTAAAACAAAAAATGTTGTCTGTTTACTTTTCCTACTAGGAGACTAAGGACCATTTGTCCCAACAAAAGTTTGTGATTTTCTTATTGTTAACTTTCTCTGGGTCATGTTTTCTATCCCTCTCCATCAAAACTGAACACATAGTTTATCATCCATATCCATGTTTTCCTACATGTAATCCTAGAATGGGTTATCTTGGGTGACCTTATACCTCTCTTCCTTTCTTTTAAAGTGATAGTTTTATTGACTCTTTTTCCGATGTGGGACTTTCCATTATATTCTCAAGCCCAATTTTAAAAAAAATTACGAGGACGCAATTTATTGAAGGAGGGGAGAATGTAACACCCCAACCTTCCTCGGTACGTTTCCCTTTGAATAATGTGATAGCGTGTGTTGTACGCAACATCGAGTTCTAACACACAACACACCCGATCAAACTAGCCATTATGAATAGTAATACGTACTTTTTAAAATTATATATATATTATTCCAAAATGGACTTCATTTTTGGATTCGTAAAATCGAAATTATCCTAAGTTGAATTTTTGGTATTTTTCTGAGAACTTCCAATTTTTATGAATAATGAAAAATACTTAAAAAAAACTTTTTTAATCAAAATAATTTATAGTGATAAATTATATTATTGAGTGGTTTTAAAGTATAATTAGAATATATTTTTACCATTTTATTTAATGGTGTTCATTAAAAGTAATTTCACATTAAAATAGGACATAAACAGTTGTCAATCTTTTGATATATATTGTTTCTTAAAAACATGCTATTTGTTGTGACAGTGGGAATTAATTATAAAATTAATTAATGCAACATATATCTTTGGGATTTTGTAAAATAGACATCATTTTTTAATTTGGAATATCAATTATAGCATAGGGTGAAATTTTGGCATATTTCTGAAAAACTTCAATTTTTAATGAATAGTGAAACTATTAAGTGGTAGTTAAAAAAATGAATTTTTCATAAAAATTAATTTTACCGCTTCTATGATTGGAATTTCGAAAATATGAGAGACATGGTTAATATCAAGGAGTAAAATGTAGTTCAATGTGATGAAAATAATTTTTGGTGAATAGTAACTTTTTACTTTTATTTACCACGGTTAAAAGTAAATAGGGTAATTAAGGGTACAAATGATATTAATAGTACCATAACACATGTCCTACTTCTATTGGACAAGTGTATATCGACCAAAAACAACCTTAGGAATAAAATATTATCATTTATGTCCACTTGGATTAGATTAGGACATTTATTATTATTTAATTCAAAGAAGAGTTAAAATAGTTAAAATCAAAATTTATTTAATAAAACATTTTTAATATAGGGTTATACATAAGATACATTCGACTGTAAATATTCATTAGAAAGATAAAATGTTTTCCTACATAATTAGATTTTATTTATAATTTTTAGACATTAAATAATTTAATTTATTTATGACACAATAATGATGCAGTAATTATAATAATAGTGAAAAATTAAAATAATTGATATTTTAAATACCCAAATAAATATAATTTGAGACTTTTAATGAATTAAACTAATTTTAATGGATAATATGACATGTTAGGATTGATTTCATTAACTTTTTTCTAAGTAATAATTCTGTTATGATTTTTAAAAAAATCAATTATTGAATAGTGTCAAAATTGACATAAAAGAGTTTTTAAAACAAATATTATATTATTAATTGATATTAAATTCCTAAAAATTTATGGTTCGTCCAAGAGACTTATATAATGATAGTTTTATCATTAATGGACCTCTTGGGGGTCTCTTGTATGTATATAGTAATTTTATTAACCATGTAATATAAAAATACAAAGAGACATTGTAAAAGTGAAACTAATTAACTAAGAGTTAATATTTAATTATATGGTTAATATAGTAACCCAAACCTGTCTAAATCCAATTGGTTGAGTGGTTTTAGACCTATCCCCACCTTTCCATTTAAATAATCCACTGAGTAACCATTAGAAACCGAATATGAATTTATTATAAAATAATATTTCTAGCTTTTCCAAAGGTGCCCCTCACCCCTCTTATAAAAGGGCACTCTCCCTTCTCATTAACTCACACCTTCAAAGCCTTTTGGTTCTGCCAACCTCTACCCAAATACTCTCCCAACTTCCATCAATTCATCCTAGAAGCCTTCCTTTAGTCATAAATTCAACCTAAGAGCCCTTTTGATCAAATCAAAAGGAAGAACCCGAAGAAGAGGTAATGATTTCACCACCTTTTTTCAAATTCATTTCTTCTTCCACTTCTTCCTTCTTTGTTATTACCATTATAAAATAATAAATCCAGTATATTATATATACTTTGATGTTATTATAAATATGTTAAAACCATATTCAGTATTTTATCCATCCTTTGAATAACATGTCACCATACGTGCGTACGTACGACTTACCATCTCCACGTCGTGGTGTATTTGTTATTCAATAAATTATTATTTGGATGGGTATAATAATGATGTGTATTTCATGTAAATAATAAATATAACATGATAATTATTCTTTCTATATGATAACCCATCCAATTATATATTATTTTAACCTCAAAAGAATGATATTGTTGCTCGTGCGTACGTACGGACTACGGTCTCCACGAACGCGATGAGATTCATTCTCCATCGTATCCATTCAAGTATAATTCTAATTTCATGATTAAAAATAATATTTAAGGAATTGATATCATTCTGAATATGAATAATATACATACCATTAATAAAAAATATGGCTCACATAATAAAGAATATAAAGTAAAATGAACCCGTTAACACCCGAAATGACGATAATTCTAAGATATTATTAACAAATAAATGTTAAAAAATAATATATGATATCATATTAATGCATATGATTATTTTATAATTAAATAAAAATTATTTCACCATTATACAGGAGGTTAACCTACTTTTGACCATGGAAAGTGTACATAGTAAGGTATTTTCTTATCTCACTTTCAATTCCGTGAGATTTCCATTGTTCGCCACTAAATTATTGAAAGTGGGGTATTGTGTACTGCCATTTGATATATATTATCATTATTATCTTTATATTCATGTTATTCTGTAAATCCATTGGTGGTTATTAAATTTTGGTCATATGACTCAGCTGATTACAACATGGTAAGGGCTATCTTATCTCACTTTAAATTCCGTGAGAATTCCATTGTTCACCACTTATTGATTACATATGGTGTGTGTACTGCCTATGTTTGTATTCATTGTGCAATATACATTAAGTAATTTATATTTAAATCATCATTGTATGATCCTTCTTTCATGGATGTATGTTTGTTATGTTACCAAATCAATAAGGGAATTTGAAATTTCAATTTCCACTCATTCGGCTTTACGCATACTTCATTGATTATTTTACTCCAAGATTATGTGTGGAATCACTATTCATTTGATTATGTCATAATTTCCACTCCCCTTTCTGTGGATATAATTTTTATACAAATAATCCCTCCATTTATAAATTATCAAGTCATCAGTATGAACTTGATAAGAGTAATTTTTACTCAATCTCGATTTGTTGAGATAAACATCCAATTCATTGGTGTTGTTTTTACTAGAATATGTGTGAATGTCCCTTGATTGTTTTACACTAAATATCCAATCATATTTAGTGTATTTATATTTTTCACACATAATTATGTCGTTGATTTATCCTTAACCTAAGGATACGGCCTTTGTGAGAGATTTAATCTCAATTTACATTCCATTGAGACTTCTTTGTTGTTATACACCAAATCACTTTTATGTGGTGTATTTAATGTAATTTGACATAGTATATCATGAATCCCTTTATTCTCATGATATTACAATGTTTTGATTACCTCAATTATTTGTATTCAACTATCTCTCTTTTGGTTCGAAACTATATCTAAAATACCATTTTTAAATGTTTTAAAGACCTATTCTTCTAAATCTTTCTCATTAATGTCCATGTTTTAAAAAATGGTTTTAAGGATTTATTTATAAGGACATTAAGGTTTTAAAATTAAAAATCCTTTTTAATGTTTCAAAGTTGTATGGGACACTTTGATTCAAAAATCCATTTTTAAACGACTTCTTGACAAATAGTGTGACTTTTAAATGATTTCAAGAAAAAGGGGGATATTTATATCAAATAGTTTGGATAATTATTTTCAACTATGTCAACATCCATAATTATTTTTGATTGAGGATAATTTGATACAATACAATCTTCCATATTGTATCGAATGAGTTATGTTTGACTGTGTATGTGCTATTTTTATACCATTCATGGTTTTTGGTTAAAGTATTGACATTTCGTATGATAGTTTTAATATGAATGTTTGTGTTATGTTTGAACCTGTTCATATGAGGAAAGCATTGGACTTAATAAGTGACGCGTGGAGCCTGCTATAGCTCCTCGATGCATCGGTAGGTCTCATGAGACAAACTAGTGTCTTGGCACAAGGCCTTGGAAAAATCATATTTGTAGTCTTGGCACGAGGCCTTGGCTATGGGGTTATGATAGTCTGGTATTATGCATTCCATCATTATGAAAGTGGTTATTGATATTGCATGTGATTGTTCGACTAGTAGAATATCCATGTGAATAAGTAAATGGAATTATTTAATTTTATCTTTTCCATATTATGCTGGAGTTCAAGTTTAAAAGGATTTTGTTTTAGTTATAAATTTCTTTAAGTGTTTATGCTTATCTATGAAAGCTTCTGCTATATTTTTATCCTTACTGAGCATCTAAGCTCACCCCTTTAAATGTTACATTTTTCCCAGGATGCGAAGAAGTAATTGATGAATGAACTGCAGGGATAGTATGAGGGGATATGAATACAAGATGTTGTTGTAGTTTTTTACTTACATTATGATGTAATGTAAGACATATGAATATATCTAGTGTTTCTAAGACTACTAAACTAATCAATATTTTGAGACATGATCCTTTGTGATAATGCTAATGTTACGTAATAATGCACCAACTCTGGGGATCTAGGGTCAGGGAATTACAAATACCCCTATAGCTAGGCTGCAGTAATTACTGAGTTGGAATCCCAGGATTTCATAGATTCCTTGGTTATTATTGTAAATCCCATTAATTAGTGATATCAACACATGTTTCCCAATTACATCATGGGACCTTTACTATAAATATCACAAGGTGATGTCAGAGCTAGTTATTCCTCAGATGACATAAATAAATATAAGTGAAACATAATTAATTAAGTAATTGGTTTCATGTTCAAACTGGTCATGGGATGAAGCAGATATTTAGATATATAAGTTACTCTGATGCTGTTGTTTTATATATTCATGTCAGCACATTGTTTTAGACTATATTACATGGACTGAATGTTATATACATCATTAGTGGAGGCCAAATGAGATTTTTCATTCAACCTATAATGTCCCCCACTGGCACCTAATTAGATTCTATATATGTAGCTGTTGAATAATGTATGTGTACTGTTTCAGACACTTGATTGATTATTTCATTATAATGATCTAAAAACATATGATTGAGCTATAGCTCGGGATGCTTGAGAATGTTTACGGATTCATTTTATATACTTTTTTGTAGCATGTATTTATTTTTTATTTTATACATGTTATATATTTTTCTAGATACATGACATATATCATTAACATCATTTGTATATCCTTATCAGTTTCTCAGTTATTTATTACATAAATATACTTTTTTTGTTCCACCAGTATATTTACTTATATTATGTCCACTATTTCCATGTGTTTCTTAATAACCATATAGGATAAAATATTTTTATTATGGAATTTTCTCCCCATGATTCCACCTCATGCCCATGCTTCTAGTTAGAAACCTCTGAAATTTTATCAGATTCACTTGATTCCATGTGGCCAACCAAGCACAGGGAACCTCTATGTCGCATCCGAATCATGAACATCAAAAAGTGGTATTAGACGGTTTCATTTACTTCTATACTATTATGAGACAATATATTGAATATTAATAATCCTTGTAACTTGTTCATATGTAATTCTTGGGCATTGTGAACTAATGTTTGAGGTAACTTCTAGGTTTCTTAAATTACAATGGATTTTATACATTGGTTAATTTTTGTTTATATCATTTGACCATTTGGTGACACAAATTCTATGTGGTGTTGTTGATTGTTTCTCTGATTGAGGATATTATTTCATCCTTAGCCTTATGATATGAGGGCATGGACTGTTGTTACATTCACCATCATAGACACTTGTAATTCACATTCCATTAATATTTACATGCAATATAGGTGCATTCCACTTCTATCATTTCTTTATATTCATGTGACTGTTTATTTTTCCTTGATATTTAATACATATATATATCTATCTATCTATGTGTGTGATTTTTCTACACCTTGGAAACAACTAATTTATTTTCAAGCTTCAATTAATGAGGATTTATGTCCCCCCATTGGGTTTGTATTGGTAATTTACTATGTTAGTGCATTATATTAAAATAAAATATGTGTAGTTTTTAGTGATATGGTGTATGGACCCTAATTCACAGGCAATTGATATCTATTTTAAATAAACATGAAATAAGTTATAAGAAAATTAAAAGTGAAAATTGAAAAATTTTCTTCTAAAATGTAATGGTTTCACATCCATATCCCTCCTTTTCATGTCTATGAATGTCAAAGGACTGATCGCATAAATTAATTGTGGAATGAATGAAATGGTTTCTTCTAAATGAAGTGGCATGGTAATATTTACATTTAATATAATCGAATCCCTAAAACTAATACATGACCACATACCAATACTTGGCCTTATAAGTGGGTAGTTTTGGTAGTATAACATGGATATTGAGCGATTTCATGCATTCTATATCAGATAGTTTTGTAATCGATCGACTAATTTTTTTTCTAGGAATTTTCGTGGACTTTTTAGACCAATGTAACCACAATTTTCTTGTGTTGTGTTTTAGGAAGATGATGAACCCCGATCTCTAGAAGGGGTGGGCCCTGAGCCTATAGTATTACCTCCATATGTTCAACATTAGGCATTGACATTTAATAATGGTTTTAGTATAGATGCTCAAGTTAGAGATAGTTTTGTATGTGTGATGTTATCCATGCATGTTTCTCCATGACATGAACCTATGATGTCTGATCCGAACGGTGTGTTCTAGCAATAGCATCCTTATAAGTTCTTGAGGGGTGGTAGTCCATAGGATGTTGGGGACTAGCTAGATGTGACCTTTTCTATCTTTGTACATCTGGATACTGCCTCATAGAAGAGGGTATATAATTCTACTTACATGATGTTTTATTCGACCAAGTGATGGTTGGATGTGGTTACCCCGGATGATCTCTATCCGGGAATGGTATGGGCTGATTTCCAGATATCCTTCTACGATAAGTACTTTTCTTAGATGTTGTGAGCAGATTGATCCATAAAATTCATGAATCAAAACAAATGTTCTATACCAGTTATGGAATATTAATCACATTTCATTTTGTTAAAGTGACTTTCACCACTTCTAGTTGATGTTGAGATTTCGAGTGCTAGATGCTTCAAGTATTCTCTCATGTATTATATCGATACTCAGGTGCTTGTAGCTCGATGGTTTCTCATGAATGTGGATGATAAGGGAACATGAATCATCATCGTGATAGGGACCCTCTAGAGTGTCAGTCTAAAGGATGTATGGTGATTATTTAGAGATTATTTCTTTCCATTTAACCAGCTTCTAGTTGAGGAGGGTTTGAACTAGCTCCACCTTTCTGGACATGCTCATTTATGTCGTGTCAGGTAGGGAGATAATGTAGCAGTATAAGGACTAGAAAAGGGTGAGTACATCACCATAGTAGTCTGATTTCTAATCACCATTAGTTCTAGCATATTAGTTTTTGATCTTGGTAGTCCATCTATTTCATAGGGCCTTGGATATATTTAGTTGAATTCATTAAAATTACTAGTCATGGATCAGGCTACAATACCATCTAAAATATGAGTTTTTTTTCTAGTATCCTCCACTATATTATCTTCTTTATTTGATATAGGTTCTTCACACCATATCATCTCCTTAATATTCATTGAAATCCTTGGGGAATAAATATATTATTAATGTGTTGTATGGACCCTAGATACACTATTAGAACTACATTGAAAAGAAATATGTCATTGTAGGGATTTTCCCCTTGAGGAAGGTAGTAACCCTTTCTTATGGGGCCTCTTTTATCACAATATAATGTGCATCAAGGACTATGCTATAGAATCATCTACAGTATGATGTACTATTCTCAGACTCCATAATAGGGTCTTCTATATTTTAATCAGGTGTTTCACAATCTTTAATCTCTTAAATTATCAAGGAAATCATTGGTAAATAAATTTAGTATTACAATGGAGTATTGACCCTTGATACACCACTGGGAGTATGGTCATAGGGAATATAATAATGTATGAATTTTCCCCTTGAGGTTGAATTTAACCTTTCTTATGTGACATATTTGTTTTCATGATGAAGGGATTCAATGTTAGTTTCATGATGGATGGGTTGGTTTCATATAAAGCTTTTCTAGGCTTCTATAGCAGAATGGTATCATTTACATCACTAGAGGGTATCAGTTATCTACCAAATGATGATTGGGATGTCTAGGATGGTAGATACTAAACAAAGCCTAATGTGCTAGGTGGAGTGACCACTCCAATTTAAATTCTATTCATGGATGATCACGATTTTCATTAAGTAGAAGTCCATCTGGTAGTAAATCTTTTTGGGGAAAACATTCTTGAAGACATTTCTAGAATACCTTCTCAATTAGAGGTATATATTATAATTGAACTCATTCTAATATTATATCTAGTGTCCATTCCACTATAAATGTTGGAACCTATAGAAATCTTGGTGCTCAAATGGATTTTAGTGGACTTTGAGGCCTTCTGTTTTCTACGTCCTTGAAATTCTTCTTGGGGTTAGCCAGGGCCTTTCAACAAAAACGCAGATGGGTTACTTTTTTTATGCATGATTTAAATATAGTTGAACCATATTACAGTCTTGAACCAGTATCCATTACCTTGAATTGACGATCTCTATGAGAAGCTCCAACGAACTAGGGTCTTCTCTAAGGTCAACATAAGATCTGTCTATCATAAGGTGCGGGTCAGACCAACAAACATACCACATACAAATTTCAAAATCATGTATGGTTGGTATTAGTACCTTTTCATTTTTTTTCTATATTATGAGCATGGCCACTAATTTCATGGATTTAATGAAAAACATGTTCCACCCATACATGGTGGATTCCTTTTTCATAGTATTTGTGTACGCATTCTTCATTTTATCACATACTCATAGAAACCATGTTAAGAAAAATTGAAACATTATGAGTACAATGAAAGAGCATAATATTTATTAAAAACACCATATGTTCCACTTTGGTATTGAAAAAGATCACATCTTGTGTAATGTTATATCGAAATCGGGTGTTTTTATTGTTCTAGAGAAGGATAGTGTTGTGGTTTCCTGTAGCAGCCTAAGAACATGTTTGATTTGTGGAGTTTCTGGGGGAATCATTTATATTAAAATTGTTTCATACATGAACTATAACACCTTACATAACCTATTAATAGTACTACAAATAGGTTTTTTATGATCCTATTTTAAGTATCATGCAGTAAATAATTTCTAGGGAAAAATGGGATGCATGTCATTGAAGAGATTCTTGTTATTATAAAGCCTAAATATGGTTATACATTTTTCTATGATGAATCATGAATTGTAATATGAGCATTAATAATTCAAGAGGATAGATTCATTGGTTATGGATCCTAGTATTTGAGGCCTCAAATGATTAAATTACCTCACACACGACATTGAGGTAAAATCATTTGTCCATTCCATACATTGCTGAAGACATTATCTATTAGGTGAGAACATTTTCATTTATAAGGACCAAAATATCCAAAAAAATATATCATTAAAAAGGATGAACTGAATTTTAGATGGTCAATATGGGTCATATATCTTCAATTGTATGAATCTATGTTTACCTATACACTGAGAAGAGGTAATGTGGTAGCAGATGCACCGAGTCGAAAATCTGAGGTAGTAGTCATTTGGGAAGTTAGTGATGAATGGAAATTATTAACCCACTTTTCTGAGATTTGTCTAGAGATTCATGATAGTTGTGATATTTCCTATCTATAATCCTTGAATGTTATATGTTCCCTCCATCAGAAGGTTAATAATAAGCAATTTTCAGATCCTAAGGGCTTGGTTATTTGAAAATGTAGATTAGGACATGAGATACATCGGGATTGTTCAATGAACAGAGATGCAATCCTTCATATTCAAGGACATTTGTGGTTTCCCACATGTATGAGATAGGATTTTATGGGTGATTTCAACAATTATGAATGGGTATATCAACCTGGAATCTCAAAAATATATCGATATATGAGACATTAGTATTAGTTTCTTGGGATGAAACATTAGATAGTAGGATTTACCACAATGTATTCCACCTTTTAGTAGGTGAAGGAAAAGCACTAGGGACCTACATGATTATTAAATTTTCTACTAGAAATGGAATTTAAATTTAAATATGATTCCATGTACTTGGTAGTCATTTTACCTAGGTGTCCAATAAGTAGAAATGTATTATAGGTTGTTATTGACTGAATAACTAAAGAATCCCTCCTCTATACATTCTTGGATACATTCTCAGTAGCTGATAGTGAAATATTATATATCCTTTATATCATATGACTATACGGGGTCCCTTGTACTATCGTTTCAGATAGGGAATCTAGATTCACTTCACAATTCTAATAGGGGTTGAATAAATTTTTGTGTAAACCAGTAATTCGCATCCCAACCTTTCACTATCAGACCAGTGGATAGTCAAAATGGATGATATAGGTTCTAGAGGACATGATCTGGGCATGTTTCTTTTATTTCATTGTTTTTTGTGAGAATCATATCCCTCTCATCTTGTTATTCTACAATAATTTTTTTCGGGAAATAATTCAGATGGCTAAGTTTGTTTCCTTGTAAAGTATGTCATTTAATTAACCCTTGTGCTAGATAGAGGCGAGTTAGATATCCCTACTATTCCCTCATATTATTTATGATACTTCAATTAAGGTTTATATAATTATAAAAATTATGTATACTACTCATTATAGAAAAAAATATAGGGTGGATCACTATTAACAACCTCAATAGTGTGAGGTCGTGGATCATGTTTTCATGAGGTTATCAACCAAGATAGGTGGAAGAACATCCCTTTATAAGAGGGAATCAATCACCTCCCTCTCTCATTTTCAACATCACATGAAGGAACCCTAAGGTATTTTCATTCATTGTTTTTCCATCCAGACTCTAATTTACAATATATGTTTTTCAAGTTGGATGTGTGCCGATAAGTGCTTCAGAACATTAGCTATTTTCGTCATTATTTATTCTATTAGTGATGTCTCATTGAAGCTATATCATATATACTAATTATATGTAATTGATCCATTCTTCATATCACATATAATTCAAGAAAAACAAGGGGTTGATACTGTACCTTGAGAGTCGTATGAGTATGAGGTAGGTGGTCTATATCTCATCCCTCAAGATTAATTGTTTAATAAATTTTCATGTTGTCAAACTAAATTCTTTTGGAATCATATATTTAATTAAAATTCCTTAATTTTAGTCATTAAAACCATTTTTAAGAACAATTCAATATATATCATTCAATTTTGGTGGACATGGACTCAACATAAACCACTAAAAGTTTGGTTTCTTCTATAATTATTCATTAGTATCTTGTTGAACCTATTTATGACATTTTTTAGGTGATATATGACTTAACATTGTTTAAGGTGACAGTTTAATTAAATTAATGATTTTTTAATTACTAAAAAATGTGTTGTTTCCACTAGACCTTCCTAAGTATGTGCATCCATTGGATTAGTCAACATTAAATGGTAAATTGGAAAGTGTATGGAATATATATATTTCTATTACTAATTAATTGAAATAGCATGTAATGGTTTGAAAAATTTATTCCCTCATACCATACACAGGGGAAGGAATTGCGTTGAACCATATTAACATTTTAAAAGAAAATGATTGAAATTAATAAAATGAAATATTTTCATTCCCAATGGAATTCTCCATCTAAAAAATTGAAAGGCTTAAACTAAGTGAACTTAATAAAAGGTATTGGAAATTACATGGACATAATTGTTAAATAAATAAAATTAAATGTCCCTAATTATTTATGCACCTTGATATAATAACTAATGGAGTGATGAGACTTATTTATCTTCTTGATTCCTAGGTAAATGCCTTAAGCACTCATGGATTCCATTCAGATTCTATGATTTTGGTTCAACTAGTTGAGAAGAACCATATAAACAGATCCTTATCTATCAATGTATTCTAGGTATAACATTTAAATATCCCTTATTTACATTTATAATATTCCTTGGATACAATTCATGGATTCATTACAGCTTCTACGAACACGACGTGCCTTTCTAACATCCGTGGGACTACCCGATACCAATATCATATTACCACGGATTTATTACATGGAATTTGATTTATCCTTACTAATGTATAATGCGTTGGACGATGATCTTGGGATTACAATATTAACCCTATATCCAGGGAATGGTAATTAATTATATCATGGACCATTACATCTTTGATTAACTTCTTATTATCTTATATCCAATTCAATATTAATATCAATAGCAACTGCCTTATTACATCATGGAACCATTACTATTACTATAATGAGGTGGTGTCAGGGAAATAATGTAACTTAAATATATATAATAGGAACATAATTAATTAATGAACATGTTACATGTTCTGACACAAGCTGATGGATGAAGAATAACTTGGATATTTTGGTTATTGTACTTTTTTACTTTTATTTATTCATGTTCAGTTTATATTACATGAACATGATGTTATAAATGCAATTGGTGGTAGAATAAGGATATTTTTGTCACAATATATTTGGGATACCATTGGATCTCTGGAAAATTATACGTGTGAAGGTGTGGACAATGGTAAGTGTACGGCATTGATCACAAGTTTTCTTATTACTACGGTTGCAGCAAGTAGGAGATGATCGATCAGTATCGTAGGATTCTTGCGAATGCATTTGGATGCCATTTTTCTATTTTTGGATAGCATGTATTTTCTTCGACTTTGTATCCATGTTTTTTGGAATTCTCGAAACATGACATGTATCATTATCATATTTTATATATCAATATACATTTCTCTTTGATTTATTAATTCTATTGGATTCCTCTATTCCTTATTCCAATTTACTTATATTTGTTCAACTATATACCGTTTTTTCTTATTGAACTGCTACAATACACTCTATAAATTTTTGAATAGTCTCCCCATGGACTAACCGCAGACCCTCACAATGAGTTGGTAGGATCCTGTGTTTAGGATGATGTGCTTGAGGCAATGTGGCCCACAATGCCCAGGGAACCTCTAAGTCTATTTTAATTCCTAGTGGTCATAGTTGGTAGGGACCAACGTTAAATATCCTCAGTCATCCATTGATCAACAAAAATTACATTTATTCATATTATATAACCCAATAATCAAATCATTTTTATCCAAAATTCACAATTTATATATTTTTCATATAGTTTATCATCGCATAGTGTCTTTAGTACAATTTTCAAGTGGTATTAATTCTCTTAATTTCCCTTTTAATGTATAATAATATCATCTATAAAGACTACAATAAACTAATAAAGGATATACCTAAATACTAATATCATGAAATCAATGATTGTAAATGCAGAATTAGTATAATCAAAAGGCATCCCAATATATGCATAGTGTATATACATTATATTGAATGTTTTCCATGGTATATACTCCTTCTCGAACCTACATTCATGGTATCTAGTTTGAAGTAAAATGTGGTAAAATTATTGATCTCCATGTAGTTGATCAAAATAGTCATCAATATGGGAAATAAGATTATTTTTCTTGATCGTAATCTTATTCAACTCCTGATAATCAATAAAGAGCCACGTTGATCCATCAAAAAAATCATAAAATGAATAAGTACACCACATGGTTACACACATGGACAAATGAATCCCTTATCATGGTTTCCATGGTGTTTCTTCTTCAATTCACACAACTCAATTGAGACCATTTTATAGGGATCCTTTGAAATTGTTTTGGAACTAGGTTTGAGCTGTATCAAGAACTCAACATCAAATTTTTAGTGGTAGGATTAGAAACTCTTCCTGAAAGACATCAATACATTACTAAACAATAGTAATATCATCAATTTCAAATTTTTCCCCATCAAATTTTGATAAATATCCCATATGAATTGGAATTAACACCCATACATATTATTTAATCTCAATAATAAGTTCATTCTTATCATCAAATTGAAAAACTATCATAGGTTGGTTTGAATTAAAAAATTTAACTTTTCATCCAAAACAATTTATGTGGTATTTAAGAAGTGAAAGCCCATCCATGCCTAAAATGACATAAAATTCAACCATATGATAGATGAAAATATTTTTGGGAAGCATGTTCCCCCAAAAATAATGAGGAGTGGTTTCATACACTTGAGATGAAATAATTATACCTTTTGTGGTCTGCACTGCTAATTCCACGTCTACTGATTTTGGTTGAATCACAATACAGTTATAAAATAATTAAATTTGAATTAGTGGGTACATCCCATATCAAATAAGACATTATGAGTTCCAAGGTAGACAGTAAGCATACCTTTCACCAGATCATTATCACTACCCTCATCATAAACAACGATCGCATGAGAATTCCCATTTTCCCTTTTCTTAAGAGGATTCTGACATCGATCATCATCATTAACCTTGGGGTTTTAGTACAGTTTATCATAACTCTCATCCAACATACACATGTATCACTGAACTGGGTAAGCTGCATTCTATATAGATTTCTCACCATTATCATTATTAGCTAACTTCTTGTCATCAATTTTGTAATAAATTTCTTGATGAACATCCCTTCCACACATGAAAAATTTATTATACCCCTAAACAAAATTTACTCCATAATTCAATCCACCCATAGAACATTTAAAAAATATCAACTTCTTCTTCTTGGGGTTTTAGATTTACTTTTGAACTCTATCTTCTTTTTCTTATCCAATCCATGATATTGATAGAAAACTCCAACATACATTTCAATCATGATTTCACAACATATAATATATTCATAGATAATGAAATGTCTTATGTCGGACGCCCTTCTAAGACATTGAATTAATACACTAAATAACCTATAAACATTACATTTTGGTGGGATGATAATACCAGTAGACTACCTCACACATATTTTAAAGTTATCCTTTTTGGTACCTATATATTAATAATAACTTTTCTTTAACTCAATAAACACTTTCTCAAACATTGTATAAATAATATGAGGAATGTACTTGTTGAAAATTAATTTCCTAGAATTTTCCAAATCCATGGATTCAATATCATCTTGGTTTCTCATATTCTTGATTAGAATCCACCACTGTTCTGCTTCTCCTTTACACCGATATGCTCCTAGAATGATTTCTCAGGAATTAAACAATTCACAATGGGGAATATCTTTTTGTGGTACTAATCAATTTTTTAGTAACAAGTGGATCTGAAGAACCTATATAAGTTGGACTATATTTATTCATGAATTACTCAATATAATGTCTCCCCCACCCCTTTTCTCATTTATAATTTCATCATGATTCATATCATGAGAAATTTTTGTGAGCATAATAATGACATTTTTCATTACAACTCCCATAGCATTCAAATTCAGAGTAGAGAAATAATTTTATTTTCATTCACACTCAACATTAACATGGTAACTTTAGGTTCCATCCATTGACTAAATCCAAAAAAATCATACAGTAGTAAGGGATAATCATAGTGGGGAGTGACCAAATCTTGAAAAAAACACTTTTAGTATGTCTAAATTATACCACCTTAATTTATCTACGACGCCTTAGGTTTATCCTATGTTATTTATATCCCAAAATATTTCCAAGAGTTCCATACAACGTGTGCATCAAGGCTCATTGTCTTGAACCATTTGGCGATCTAGCCTTGATAAATACAAATTTTTTATGGATTTTACCCCTATGTAAAGTTGTTCCATAGTGAAATCTATATATAGTATCTAGAAAATGATTTATTTATTGGAAACCAATCATTCAATCCTCTTCCAAAATTCAGGGTAATATTTTTATTCTATTTCGCATCTTGAGATTTATCCTTAAACCTGGACTTAGGGTTATCACTATGGTTTTCCCAACCATGATTACAACAGTTAAATAAAAAAATTCTTCGGAAACAACTATAGTTACCCTCACTTTTCATATATTAAAATTGTATCATTTTTTAGAATATTTAATGCATCACAAAAATAGACACCCAAAGACCCTATTAGTTTAGTACCTTTCAAAACATGGACATATAAAATTTTTTACATAAGTGAGATACATTAACTCCCGCTAGGATCATTTTGACTAGAAACCATATTAGACACATCATACACAATGCTTATAATCATAAACATGGGAATGGAATAAAAGAGATCTCAAATTATCAATAAGGGATAAAAGGAAGATATTTAAGCATATTGATAAGAATAAGGGTGTGATAACATTATCATAACATTATAATATCATACCCTATATATCAAATATAATAAAAATGAATCAGGGAATAAAAATTGGTTGTTCATAAGAAATGATTCATAAGGGAGACAATATAATAATCAATGAATTGATATAATCAGAATAATACATGGGATTGTGATAGAAACACAATCACATAAGATTATTTCCATAGTAATTAAGGAATCCCTTACAAGACCATATTTGTATAATTAGTTCACACCCCATCATATTTTTGTAGTCATAAAAACAAGTGTATCATAAACATTTAATAATATGATTACATTGAGAAAAGATAAAGGTTTCATAATCAAATACTCAAGGAATTACACATTAAATGAATTGGATTTCAAATTAATACAACTCATTAAAGGGAATGAGGCTTCATAAACATCAATCTGTCAAAACATATACAATTTAGAGCATGAATTTTGATAGAACCCATGGATTATTTCTCTAGAATGGCATGCGTGATACCAACATATTTTATCTTATATGGAAAACAATTTGGATGGACATTCTAAAAATAGTTCCTGAGGAAAATAACCTTTATTCTTGGAAAATTTATTTTGTAAAAATAAAACATTTCTGAAAACACTTACTTATGAAAATATCATTCAATACAATTAAAGAATTATTTGAAAACCATAAAACATTTTTAAAATAATTTTCATGGAAAATCATCTTAATATATCTTTTTAAAATCATTTTTGAAATAATTTTTTATGACATGATTTTTTGAATAAAATAGATTTCAAGCCGAACAGAAAAATATGGTCAACTTTTCATAAAAACATTTTATCAATTATCTTCAACACAAATGTGTGAAAAAATGGTACTCAAGCATAAATAAATCATTTATAATGTGAGGAAAAGAATATTCATGACAATTTTTGACATTTGAATAATAATATTTCAGCAATGGATGAATAATAATATATTTTCATTATAAAGGATGTGATTTTTTCAATATACACTTACCACTTTGTTAACATTTAATAAAAATCCACATATAATGAAATTACATTACCCGAAGCTTAAAATATCATGGATGGAATGAGATTAATTAAATAACATGTCAAATGGTAGTATATTCACCTTGTAAAAAATATATGTTCATAAGAAAAGTTGGGTCTTAAAGAATAAAAATTGAGACAAGAATACGATTATAATTTGGTAATTATTTAATCATAAATCCCCATGAAATATAGATCATAAAATTGGATTCTAAAACTAATAAATATAAGTATATGAATCATAGAATACATTCATTTTATGTATATACACCATACAAACGAAAAAGTGGTGAATAAGTCAAAATAAAGATAGAAATAAAGGGATACTTTAAATAAGCTTACCTTATTCCTTAAATCACATCATTCTCATTCTAAAAACGATATGTATTAACTGTCCTCATACACATTCAAACCACCTCTTCATTGGGTATCTTCCCCGGTTTGTAGTAGAGGTAATAATTGGTTGGATTTAGGCCCAAAAGTGTGCTTATAAGATCAATGGAGAGAATTTGGAAGGTTTTTGGGGAAGATTATTTCAATTTCAAATGAATTAAGTGGTTTTTATAATTGTGGGGGGGGGGGGGGTTGAGCTCCCTTTTATAGTGGGGGTTACTGTCATTTTTGTATATATAAAATAGAAAACAATATTGAGAGGTCTCCCTTAAATAATTTGCATCCAATTATTATCCATTTTCAATCCAAGAGGTGAAAGGGTTGAAATATTTTCAAAAAATGATTTTGGATATGTGCCTAGGTTATTTTTCCTCTTAAGATAATTTTTATCCACTATTTCATCATGTTTTTCCTTAATCACTGTTATAAATTTTTTTACTTTCACTAATATTTTTTTCAAAAAATAAGTTGATGTCATTATAAATAATAGATTATTTTGATTCTAAATATAAAATACATTTTTCAAAATTATTATCAAATTACATTCTTATATTAATTTAAAATTAATCCCACAAACATGTCATGATAGTGGGTTTTTTAAGCGAAAATGTTTATAAGGATGAATTTTTTTCTCTATTGTCAATGTAAAATTCGTTCCAATTACCTATATATGATTAATTTATTTAAAATTGATATAAATAACATTTAAAATGAATATAAATATAATTTAACAATATAAATAAATTAAATGAAAAATAATTTTCATGTTTAAATTCAGTATATTACAATATTATTCCAAAATTGATCTATTTATAGAATAATCCCCAAAATTCACCCAAAGCAAATTTTCATACTCGGAATTCAAAAGTGAATTTTATTTTATCTAAATAAATATATGAAATTTTAATAAATTATTTTAATTATTGTTTACAGGACATAAAAACGAGTTCATTTGATAAAATAATATTTTCAAACATATAAATACATTACAAAATATTATATGTTTTACTTATATGAAACCATTATAAATTATATTAAAAAATTATTCATTACTATTGAAATTACTATTTTTATCCATTGTTTTATAACAATATTGTTTAGGTAATTATAAAAATAAAATTTTGTTTCATAGAAACTCAGTGTTTCAAGTAACGAAATCCATGTTTGTGTACCATGTAGCAAACACTTATCTAGATGTAACATGTATCAAATGATTAACATGTTTTATTATGCGACAAACGAAAACAAATAAAATTAATTTATTCAAAAAAAGTTTCCTAAAAACTTATGGTGTAACAAACATGATCACATACGTTGTCGTTGAAGAATATTCTAGATTTTTTGTTTGTCCCCTGAATATCCTTGATCATTCAATATAATTCTATGTTCTTAAATTCATAATTTCTCATAGTGTAACTCATACTCCTCCTATCTAATCTCCTTGGTTTATGAAAATAATCCTGGAGGTTTTTCATGGTGGTGTATTTAAAGTGAATTGATCTTGGTTTAACAGTAAATAAATTAAATTAAATATTTATTTATATTATTTAATGAACCATCAAAAGACTAACTTCTATAGAATGTTTAAAACTGACCAATCATATGTCACCCCATTTGTAAACAACACATTCAATAAATACATATAGTCTTAAATTTTCTATTCATGTTTCTGATTAATGGAAAATCCATTTTCCCCCAAATATGTACACACAAGCATTAATATAATTATTCTTTTTAATATATTAATTATGGGGTCTTGAGAAAAAAAATTCTACATAAAATCTGAGGAAAAAATTTTATATAATTAAATAAATATTTGAAGGGTAAAATTTTAAAAACATGAGGTGTTACATCCTCCCCTTCTTCATGGATTTTCTCCCAGAAAATAAAAATACACACATAAGGTTGAGGATATTTAGCCTGCACCTAGATATCATTCTTCCATGAGCTCTCATACACGTTCCAATACATCTTAAGCACTAAAACTAGTGGAATGGTCTTCCTACATAGGATCCTCCAATATAGATCCCTATTCACTGTCATGTACTCTTATAAGGTCTCTCCATCCTCAATTCCCATTTCACCCTAGTAAATTGATTGTCATGGTTTTTTCATTTATCTCCTCAGTTTTTAAAAATGGATGACATCATTCACCTGATCCATCTATGGGGTTTTTAAGGGGAATGAAACCTCAGTAACACTTTTCATAATCTAGAATATCCTGATGATCCTCGGTGATTTCTTGTTTCCCCTACCAAATCTCCATAACCCCTATTGTTCTTAAAATCTGAAGAGGAAGTATACTATGTAAAAAAACTCAAAAGGTGTACAATGTCAGTCTATATAGGATTTTATTAAATCTATGTTTTACTCATAATCGCAAAGTAAAAAATAAACCTTCTATCATGATGGGATAAAGGGATTTTTGCGATGGTTCATTTGTGATGGGATACCTTTGAAAATTTCATTTTCTAGAAGAGGACATCCCAAATATTATATTTTGTAATGGCCCATCAAAAAAAGTAATTATTTGTCATAGGTAGTTCCACCATCGCAAATATGTTCGACAATTTTTTAAAAAAACTTTTGCAATGGTTCGTCGCTAGTGTTGTGGGAAAATACAGAAAAAAAAACTTTTTCGATGGCCCATCACAGTTAGTATTTACAATAGGCCCATCTCAAATAGTGTCAAATATAAAAATAAATAAATAAAATATTATTAATAATAATATAATATTAATATAAATGAAATCATAATATTAAAATTAGTACAATAAAATTATATATAATATGATATTAATAATAATAATATAATATTAATATTAATAAAATATTAACACAAAATTTAGTAAAATAAAATTAATTATAAAATAATTAAATAACAGTATAATATTAATAATAATAATATTAATGAAATAATAATATTAATATTATTAATATAATAAAGACATTAGTATTCACAAAAACAGAAAAATATATTAATTAATAAAATATTTAATACAAAAAAATAAATAAATAAATAATACAAACTGTTATACTAGAAACAATATAAAAAACAATTTAAAAAGTTAAATAGTTAATATTACAAATATAATTACATTCAGAAGTTTCTTTATATAATAAAATCCCTCAATGAGAAAGAGGGGTTGTTAAGAGGAGTAGGAGAAGATGCTAGAGGGAACTCAATCGCTAAACTACAAGTCAGACGCTACATATACTCTATTTTCTCATTCTCCTATAGATGCAGCTATCGATGGATCTCATCTTGTATCCCCTACTATTACTGTTGATGTTGTCAAAGGAACTCATCATGTTTCTTCTGTCGTCACAAATGTATCTCCTCCTACCTACGCAAAATATCAAATATCTCACTCTTAACTCACAACTACTCCTGATACTATGTGTGAGATGATGATGACTCTCTTCATGATCCTATCGATATCGATTTCAAAATTACAGAGGTTCCATAAAACAACCAAGGTAAAATTGAGAGCTGATACCAACAATTCATCCTTTCTCAAAGGCATACATGGTCGCATGCATCCATAATGCCTAATCAAATCGGGGGGCACTGGTCTGACCATCGGTCTCATCATAAATCCCTTTATGATTCTGAGAAATTACGGCTACATATGACTCCATCAATTCAGAATTTTAATTAATATAGTTATGATACTATTTTTAGTTAAATTTAAAAACTTACTAATAAATTATACTGAACAAAATCTGACGCTGGAAAGCACCTTTAATCACCCTAGTTGAAGGATCATTGTACATCCTCCTATAAATGTATTACTCCAAAATATTGGGTTTTTCAATAGACTATATGAATATAATATAAACCGTTTATATTTAATGATATATACAATCATTAAAAAAATTCAATTACCATATGCCCCATAAGGATACTGAATGTATGACTACCAGTGTGATGAGTCACCTCGTATCTCCCTTGATTTTGTCAACTTACTGAGAATATAATCATAAATCTCCAACTCAAACTATGTGTTCATAATCAATATCAAACATCAGATGAAATATAATCAGGTTGATGGACACAAAATATCTCATAAAACTCTGTCACTCCTTCTTTCTCCATTTCATTCCTTTTTTAAATGTAAAAAATAGATTGAAACACAGATGCATAGATCTCTACCATGTCATCCAGATATCCAAAATCATGCTCACATCCATGGGATACCATAAACCCTACAATTAATTTATAATATCATGTAATTAATTAAATTATTTTCAAAATAATTATTAATTGTTTACATATCATCCAATGAATGAACATGTATTTTTTTACATAGATAGGAATCTGATCCCATGAAACCCAAGCATCAAAAAAATAATCTCACAATATAAATCATTCCTATCCAACTGATATTTGTTTAATGATTTCAAAAAAATAACAAATAATCCAAAATTTAAAATTTAAAAAAAATTATTGAAAACTAACTAAAATACATAAGTAAACATTCCTATATGTGCATGGATCGAACCCATGATGTGGACGTCATTGGAAGATAGGATCTGTTATCCTCTGTTAGGAAAGACCATTCCCCCTCCCAGTGCCCCTTGAACCACAAGCAGTCTGAGGGTCAAATGATCTGATATCCAGCTTGTCTAATGGTTGATCTGCATCCTACAATAGATGATATAGATCATCATTCATCTAAAACATTAAATTATTGTTGTTATAAATCATTTGAATAAAATTTTTATATATGAATATATATTATATATGATTATAACAAGTATTTAACTATTTCAATGTGCATCTTCATCCTCATATTCATCATTGATGATGGCGGTGTCTTCATCATTCTCCCCATCATTATCAATTTAATTATTTGTTTCGGTTTCATCAACACTTGTCATTTAAAATTCATTTATATCATAATTAAAATCATCATCACCATCGGCCCTTAACTGTGGTGTGTCGTCAATTATATTTGAGTCTCTTCATGAAGGGATGGATTCAGATAAGTCTCATTAAAATATTCAATTACTTTCACTTCAGTGGAACCACATTAAATATCAGTAAACCAATTCTCTTAAGATTTAATTTTTATTATGATCTACCGATCAATCAACTCCCTAGAAGTATCACAGTAATTATCATAATTAATATGATGTGCATTTTGATCCAACAAAATTAGTTCATTAACTGAAAGAAGTCTTTTGTATTTAATATCAAGGATTCCATGGATCAGATGAACATGCAATCCCCTCTCAGTGTGAAACCACTGACATTTAAACATCATTATATAATGTTTTCTCTAATAACACAGTTCAATGATTTTTTCCAGTAAGTTGTAAAATTCAAATCCAGTTTCACTATGATGAGAAGCACTCAATCAAACACCAATATTAAATGTTTTACTAATTCCCCATAAATATTTGTATAAAATTGAAAATCATTCCACACATATAAATTATAAGATTCTACCATTTTGGATGGTGGGTTACTAAATACTCACAATTTATTAACAATTTTTTCAGCATGTTGAGATACCAGAAAATTAGTAAAAAAATTATCACTATAAAAACATTTAAATTAATTTTTTTTGTGAAAGAAAAAATTATTTATGTTAGCTGTTTTTGAAACCATTTGGAAACATTTTTTTTGACATCATTATTCAGGAGCAGCATATGTAATTTGGGGAATCTATTTCATGAAATCATTATCATATATCCTAAAAATAAAAAAAATTAAAGTAAAATTATAGAAAATATGGAATAAGTGGTAGGATCACTCAAAGAAAAAGTGGTTTCATTTCTCCAAAATTGAGCAGAATATATGTATGTGCTATCTAATTTTCATCATCTAAAATCCATCATTCTCTAACTCTACTAAATCCATGTTCAGTCTCAAATAAAAATATTAATTTATTTCACATGTCATCATTTTCATTTCACTTGTTACAGCTCATGTGGTTTTTTAGGGACATTACAATTTAATATAATTAGAGTTGGAAAATGAAATTTCCTTTTATAAATAAGCTTCTGAAATTGAACCATTAAATGATGTTATATTACATTTTTTTTATAATTTCTACATCAATCTATCAAATGGTTACATCCATCAGAACCTTTACATTTTTTTAGGCTGAAAATATAATACCAAATGTTCTATTAATTAAAATAAACCTACCAAGAAGATTTTTTCTAGTTTATATAAAATTATAATGACATCTTCTTGAAGTTTCTTTCTATGTCAAAGTCTACTGTTAGTGAACAAATTTCATGTAAAAAATATGAAAAATATCATAGCACATCCCGAAAAATTTGAATTTAACAATCATCTCAATTCAACTGGGATAATTCATTACATTAAAACATAACATTCATGTCTTTTCATTCTAGTAATATAACCATTTCTGACACATCTTCCCAAATTTGAAACATAACCATCAAGAACTCTCATATCTGTAATCCACTAAAAAAATAATAAAAACTCATTGTTGACAATGTATAAGATACTTTTTACATCATTAACTTATATGTTCTAATATTTTCAAATTGATCATGTTTTGGTTGCCTGTTAATCTGGGTAATATCTAATCGTACCTTTACATTTTATTTAGTATTACCTGGTGTATTCAAAATTGTATGAAATAAATTATCAAAATAGTTCTCAATATTCATCACATCCAACATATGACGGACTAACAAATCAGTCCAATATGGAAAATCCTAAAAAATTATCGGTTTTATCCAATTGTGCTCTTTCCAAAATCCACCAATTTTATATTTCTTTTATTGTTGCTCTAAATGTGATGGGAGGTAACGAATAGACAATTGATTTCAACAATGTACCTGTGATCATTTTTGGAGGTCCATCGTATTCATCAATTCCATTTCTGAAATGATATGTTTCTCTTCATAAAGGATGATTGGTTGGATGAAATCTACGATAACAGTAAAAAAATAAGGTTTTTTTTATTGATGAGCATAAATGATTTTTATATCTCATACAGTACGGGCAAGATTTTGGACCATGTGTACGCCAACCAGATAACATTCCATATTATGGGAAGTCACTAACTTTCCACATCAATGCATCTTTAAGTAGGAAGACGTTTTTCGCCGCAACATCATACGTACTAGCACCATTAATCCATCGTGAATTTTACTAAAATATTAATGGTTTCAAATGAAAATCAATATCATTTGAATCCTGAAACTGATTTATCCAAGCTCGATCATCTAATAATGAATTTTTTCAACATTCTGGATTCATTTTTTTTTCTTAAAAATATGAAATAATAAGGTTTTTTTATAAAATTATATATAAGATAAACACTATCCAAATATGAGAAGTCAATTAAATTCCGTTTTCTAGTAATTTATATTAATTTATATTATTTTGTAGTTATTTAATCTATTTTTATTGTTTTTAAACTATTCTACACTCATTTATATAAATTTATACTAATCACTAATTATTATTAATTACTGGTATTTTTAACTATTTATTGTTCATTACCGGTGGCTCATTTTCCAATGTAATTGTTGAAGATCTTTTTCCTGATGACTCATCCCCTTGAGACATGTTTCCAATAAAATCACAATGGAGAATCTCCTCCAAAATATGAATAATGATATTTTTATGCACCAAGATAGAGAGCAAGGTCGCCTCTCTACACTGCTCTACATGCTTGTGCATACAAAAAAATCACGATAAAAAGCCTCCTATGATGTATGAATAGTAATTTTTGTATGCATGAGGATGGATATTAGGGAGGCCATTCCACACTTCTCTCCATGCTCGAGCATACAAAAATATATATCCAGACGTCGGAGAATACTTTTCATAGTGATTTCTGTTAGATATGTTCCAAGGAGAAGAGTCGTTGGAAAAAAGAGCCTCTTTTGGCCGACGACTCACCTCCTAGAAACTTTCTCTAACTTAAATCTCAATGAATAATCTGCTCTTACATTGGCCAAAACATTCTACACATAGTGATTTTCGTGGGAGAATATTGTAAGGAGGTAAGGCGTCAATTAAAAGGAATGCATCCAATCTGTAGGAAATTGCGCTAGTTTATATGTGTACTCGAATTTATTCCAATTTATTACTAATTAATATTAATTATTACTAATTTATACTTATTTTAATTAATTAACAATAATTGTTATGGATTAATAATAATTTTTGCTAATAATTACTGATTTTTACTAATTGTTTCTAATTGTTACTAATTGTTATTAACTGTTTCAAATTATTACTAATTGTTAATAATTATGACTAATTAATCCGAATTAGTCCCTATTACTAGTAATTAATCCTAATTAATCTTAATTATTACTAATTATTAATAATTATTTCTAATTAACCATTATTATTACTAAACAATCATAATTATTAACAATTATTACTAATTATTACAATTGTGTAATAATTGTAACTATTTTTAATTAATTTCAAAAATTATTTAAATTTATTACTAATTAATAATTAAAATTTCTAATTAAACATAATTTTTGATAATTTTTAGTAATTATTAATAATTTTTTCTACTTATTATTATTTATTTCAATTTATTACAAATTTTTTCTAATTTTTACACGTTATTACAAATTGTTACAAATTATTATAAGTTATTTCTAATTAAACAAAATTATTAAAATTTATTACTACTTATTACAATTAATTAATACTTATTACTAATTATTACTAATTATTACAATTTATAACAATTTATTACAATTTACTATTTTTTTTGATAATATTGCATTTTATTACAAATTAATCCCAATTATTTATAATTATTACTATATTTTTCTAATTATTACTATTTATTACTAATTATTTTAAAATATTTCTAATTAATAAGAATTATTTTTAATTATTACTACTTTTTTTAATTGTTACTAATTATTATAAATTATTACTAATTATTACAAATTATTACAAATTCTTTTAAATTATTACAAATTATTTTTAATTGTAACTAATTATTACTAATTATAAAAAATTATTTCTAATTATTATAGCTTACTACTAATTATTACAATTTAAATACAATTATTACAAATTATTTCTAACTATTATAAATTTTATTTTATTATTACTAATTATTTCAAATTATTACAAATTATTTCAACTTATAACTATTTATTACTAATTATTAGAAATTTTTAGTAATTATTTCTAAATATGACAAATTATTACAACTTATTACTCTTTATTACAATGTATTACTAATTACTACAATTTATTACTAATTATTACAGTTTGTTACTAATTATTACTAAATATTACAAATTAAAAATAATTAATTCAAATTAGTAATAATTAATATTATTTAATACTAATTAAACCTAATTATTACTAATTGATCCTAATTTCTACTAATTAATCGTAATAATTTCAAATTAATACTAATAATTACTATTTAATCGTAAAAATTTCTAATTATTTCAATTTACATCCAATTATTTCAGTTTATTACTTATTATTTCTATTTATTAATAATTATTTCAATTTATTATTTATTATTACAATTTATTAATAATTATTACTATTTATTACTAATAATTACAATTTATTACTAATAATTACAAATTATTTCTCATTAACACAAAGACATAATTTTTCATATCAAATGAATAATAAAAAATTCTAATTATAATTTAATTTAATTTCATCTAATTAATAAAAATTTAAATTAGTTAAAATAAAATAAATTTACTAAAATATAAAAAATAGATAAATACCTTGAAACTAAATCTTTTAGAGTAATAAAGCCAGATATTATGCACAGATTTAAATGTTTAAATGCTGAAAAAAATTAGAAGAAAATATTCAAAAAGAGATGTAGAGAGAGAAGTTGAGAAAGGAGTATAATGAGAGGTAAAAGCGATGGGTGTATATATAGGTCAGAGTATTTGTGTCAGCCTTATTTGCGATGGTAAGCCTGTTGCAAATAGTGGCATTCACAACGAAACCCATCACAAATACACACTACCCGCATTAATTATGATTGGATGAGAAATGTTATTTGTGGTCGGACTCATCCCAAATGGGTACCCCCAACATACTATTTGAGATAGGACAAGTATCCCCTCGTAAATACTAAAAACCATCATCGGGCATTTGCAACCAGAATTGGAACCCTTCGCAAATGCCCCTACTTGAGGTTTAGTGCACATTTCATACCAAACCTTTTGTGATGGGTCCATACCTCCTATTGCAAATATCTATTATTTGCAATGGGACAATGGACCTATCAAAAATAACCCATTCCAATTCTGAATTTTCAACGGGCCCCAAACCTGTCGCAAATAGCCATTTTTCCTATACTGTATGTAATATCATACACCAACTATATCCCAAAAATTGATGTATCACCAATCTCTAACCAGCCCAGGGGTGACCTATAGGGCCTCTCTTATAGTACCCTAAATGGTTCCATGTTGATGGTGGAGTGAAATATTTTATTATAAGTGAAATAAAATAATAGTATGTTATCCTCCCAACTCCAGTTGAATTCCAACGTAGATGTTCCCAAATAGCCTCAATCGCACATTGATGAAGTGACAAAGTCACCACCATCGGCTGATGACAAGATATCCCTCTCTTCTCCACCATGGTCATTCATAAAGAGGCCAACTCCTCAAATTTCTCTACCACCAAGAATGAAAGAGACTTCATTTTGAGGGAATATACCATAATGTTTCTATTAATTATTGAATAAACTACCTTAAATTCCTGGTCCCCTATGAAGTCCATGCAATGACTCTATCACGATTTGAGTACTTTTTAGGTAAATATGTAACTAAGACTCTGGTGGTATATGAAAATAATGTAACACTCACACATGAAGATAATTCATTCTTATAATCAAGGAGAATATTATCACTACTAATTCTAATTCGTGGATCACATAGATCTGTTCATGGGGTCTCAACTACCATAAACCATATTAAATCTCCCACCCATATCAGATTCAACATGAATATGATTCCAACAATCGAGGCACTGTAAAACACCACATAATTGACTCATACCTCTGCTAATCACGACAATAGGGAACTTTTAATCATCTAACTATGGCCCTTAAAGTCTATCTGACACAACACTAAATCGGAAATTGGATACTCATTATATGTCATGGAAGTCAATGGGGATTCAATCCTAGAAAATACTAACACAAACATGCCATTATACTATTACATATAAAAGAAATACCATACCATTAACATTCTATTGGGTGGTTCCCAAACAAGCACTATATAAATCTTCGTTGGGTCCACTTCTAAACAATACTCAAATATGAGATTCCCCATAATGTGTACCTCATGAATCTAAAACAAAAACCCATACGATATACCTTTTAATCGGTGATCCTGGAGTAAGTCCATGACTATCCTCAAATACTTTGTAGTCTTTTCCACAGATTTAGAGAAAATGATAATTCCATCGATAAAGAAAACCATGAACTGATCTATGATATTATGGAATATATAGTTCATTACTAATATGACATAGTAGTTTAATTCCTCACACTGAAGTGTGTAACACCCCAAGATTTCATAGTACTTTATATCTTCAATGTAATTCAATAACTTGCACTACATGCAACACCGGGTTCGAGCGCACCACAAGAATACAAGACTAGCCGTTCAAAAGAATCCATTATAATAATCATACAAATAATAATTATAATTTAAAAAATATATATATATATATAATCGTTATAATTTTATAAACCATATTATGAGTTTCTTAGACATAATTTAAGAACAAATTCATTTTATTCAGATAAAAGAAGTACGTATTCCAAAAAAAATCCCTTTTACAGCCTTTTAATGATGAACCCTTTTAAATACAATATTTGAAACTTTTATATATTCAATTTGAAAAAATATACTTCTTCTTTAGAATCGAAACATAATAATTTAGTTTCAATAATTTATTGGTGTTTTTCTGATAACTTTCATATTTGGGTGAATAGTGAAAAATACTATATTTAAACTGAAAACAGCTTTTTCATCAAAAATAATTTATAGTGTAAAATTGTAAATTTTAATAGTTTGGAAGAAAAAATATATTAGATTTTTACCATTTAATCCATTTCTGGTCATTTTAAGAAATTTCACTTTTCGATTGGACAGAAACAAGTGTCAATCTTTCGACAGATATTGTTTTAAAAAATACACCTTTTTGTTTTGACAACGGGAATTAATTTTAAATTAAAAAATGGAACTTCTTTGTTTTTAATTTGATAAAATAGACTTCATTTTTGAATTCAGAATATCAAAATTAGTTTAGGGTAAATTTTTGATATTTTTCTGAAAACATTCAATTTTTGATGAATAGTGAAAACTCTAAGTTATTGTTTAAAACTGAATTTTTATTTCAATAATTATATATTTTATATAAATTTATTTTAGGTCATAATAGATACTTAATACCTATATATGTTCAATGTTATTCATTGGAGTCATTTTTTAATAATATGAGATATATACAATTTTATTTAACTTTTCACCGTCATTTACACACCTCCTAGGAGAATTTGCAAATTCACAGAAAATTTAATTTTACCGCTTCTGTGAGTTGAATTTTGAAAATCAGAGACACATGGTTAATATCGAGGAGTAAAATGTGGTTCAACAAGATAATTTTATTTTGTTGAATAGTAACTTTTTTACTTTTATTTACCACGGTTAAAAGTAAATAGGGTAATTAAGGGTAAAAATGATATTATTATTACCCTAACACAGGTCCTAATTCTATTGGATAAATATAATTCCACCAAAAACAACATTAGTTATAAAATATGAACCTCTTTGATCCACTTGGATTAGATTAGGACATGTATTATTATTTAATTCAATGAATAGTAAAAAGTGTTTAAATCAGTGTTTAATAACTAAATCATTTTTAATATAGGGTTATACATAAGATACATTAGATAATAAATATTAATTAGAAGCTAAAACAAATTCATACATTATTTTATTTTAATTATAATTTTTATACATTAAATAATTTAATTTATTAATGACACAATGGTGATGCAGTAATTACCTAATTAATGGAATATTAAACTAATTGATATTATAAATATCCTAATAAATGTAATTTGAGACTTTATATTAACTCTACTAATTTTCTAGGTTAATATGAGATGTTAGGGTTGGTTATATGAATTTTTTTCTATGTAATAATGCTATTATGATTTTAACAAAAAAACCCAAATAGTGTCCAAATTGACATAAAATAGATTTTAAAACATGTATTGTATTATTAATGATATAATGGTAATAAAAATCTAAGGATCGTCCAAAAGAATTATATAATAATATATATTACATTAATGAACAAATTGGGGTTCGATTGGTAATTTATAGAATGTTTATTAACCATCTACTGTAAGAATACAAGAAGACACGGTAAAAGTTAAATTATTTAACTTAGAGTTAAATCTAAATGATAAGGTTAAAATAGTAACCTAAACATGTATAAAACATATTTATTGAAATTATTTAGACCCATTCTTACCCTATCCTTGAAATAAGTCACATTGGTGTCATTATAAATCGAATATGAATTTAATATAAAATAATATTTTATGTTTTTTCTAAGGTGCCCCTCACCCCTCTTATAAAAAGGAACTCCCCCTTCTTTCTAATTTACTACATAAAAGCCTTTTGGCTCTGACAAACACTTCCCAAATACTCTCTAAAATATCCTTTATTAATACAATAGGCCCTCCTTTAGTCATAAATCCAACTTACGGAGCCCTTTTTATCAAATCAAAAGGAAGAACCCAAAGAAGAGGTAATAGTTTCACCACCCTCTTTCAAGTTCTTTTCTTCTTCCACTTTTTCATTATTTTTTATTTCCATTCTAAAATACTATCTATAGTATATTCTATATACTTTGATGTTATTATAAATATGTCACAAATTTATTCATTATTCTATCCATCTTATGAATGATAACGTCACTATGCGTGCATACGTACGGCTTACCGTCTCCACACTGTGATGTAATTTGTTATTCAACACTATGTTATTTGGATGGATATAATGATGAGTAGTATATATTTAAATAATGAAAATAACATTATAATGTCTCTATAATATTAATATACCATCCAAATCCTCACATGTAACGAAATGATATCATCGCTCGTGCGTACGTATAGATTACTGTCTCCACAACACGATGAGATTCATTCCACGTTCACCATTCATAGACAATTATAAAAATATATATATTACTAAAAGTATGTAATATATGACATAATAATTATACTATATATATATATCTGTATGTATGTATGTTTGTACTTACATATATCTTATTCACTTAATTCCGTTCAACAAGATATTAAAACGGAAACAGCGTTTATGTGTACGTACGGACTACCATATCCATAAACGGTGTTTTTTATTTCATATATATGTCTATTATAAATATATATATTCTAAATATATATTATATATAAATCATGTTTTATATTCTGGAATTATTTAAATCTTGGTCTAATTGATACAATCAAGAGTAACAAGTTAAAACATGTATGATAAATAAATAGATTATTACCCGAAATGTTAATTTAACATGGAAATTATTATTAAATGGGTAGAATAATGTAATAAATGAATCATGTATGATATCATAAATATTAATATGGTTCCGGTATAATTTAATAAAATCCTAATATCTTAATTCTGGAGGTTAAACGTACCCTCGACCAAAGTAAAGTGCAAGGTAAGGGTTAATTCCCCAATCTCATTATTATATGAGATTGTTTATGTGTAAGTATTTACTGGGAAAATTTTATCATCAATGTCCATTTTTCTTAAAAATGATTTCAAAATGAATATTTTAAGGATTTTTGAATTTTACTCTATCACGATCATAATGTGAAATGTTTTAAAGATTTATCTTTCTAAATCTTTATAATTAATGTCCATGTTTTACAAATGATTTTAAGGATTTATTTATATAGAAAGGAATGTTTGGAAATGATAATTTGTTTCAAAAGATTCAAAGTGGTATGAGACACTTTGATTCAAAAATATCTTTTAAATTACTTCCTTTATAAATGTGTGACTATTCAATTATTTCAAGAAATGATATATTTCTCCCAAATAGTTTTGATTTCATCTATGTCAACATCCTTTGATGGATTTTAAGCTTATTTGAAGTTGATTTATTATGATACAAAACTTCCATATTGTATTGATGGTTTTTAATATGTTTGACTGTGGAAGTGTTATTTTTATATCATTCATGGTTTATGGAGAATGTATTGACATTTTGTATGCTAGTTTTAATACGAATGTATTTGTTATGTTTAATCCTATTCATATGAGGAATGTATTGGACTTAGTAAGTGACGGGTGGAGTCCGCTATTGCTCCTCGATGCATCGGTAGGTATCATGAGACAAACTAGTGTATGGGCACAAGGCCTTGAAAAAATCTTATTTGTAGTCTTGTAACAAGGCCTTGACTATGTGGTTATGAATGTCTAGCATTATGCATTCCATCATTATGAATGTGGTTATTGATATTACATGTGATTATTCAACTAGTAGAATATCTATGTGAATAAATAAATGGAATTATTTCATTTTATTTTTCCCATATTTTGCTGAATTTCAAGTTTAAAAGTCTTTTGTTTTAGTTATACACTTACTTAAATGTTTATTCTTATTTATGAATGTTTCTGCTATATTGTTATCCTTACTAAGCATCTGAGCTCACCCCGTTCTAGGTTTTAATTTTTCCAGGATTCCAAGAAGTGTATTATCATTGATAAGCATGGTTAAGCTAGTGGATTAATGGCATTATCAAAGGATCATTTATGTTCTGTTTTATTTTCTACATTGTAATGCAACATCCATGTATGTAACCTATTTTCCAAGACTACTAAACTGATAAGTCTTTCGTGACTTGATTCCTTGTTATCACGCCAATGTGTTAAAATAATGCACCAACTCTAGGTAACTGGGTTTGGGGCATTACAGTTGGCATTGGAGGAAATTTAGAAATAACCTAGGAAACATGATTTAGATAAACTCGGATTAGAGAACATTACCCTAAGATAGTCTTTGAGGATTAGTATATAGTAACTTCCAAAAATTTTGGCAATGTAGAGATATTTTGAGTTTTCTTAGCAATACAACCCCGTCTGGATACGAGCAGGTAGAGACGGCTCTGGCATAGATGTACCTATGGATAAAACCCGAAAACACTGTTGTGAGCTAGACTCGAACGAGAACAGGTGCACGATAATGGGCATTGATGCACTCTTGGTTACAACACTCCCGGGAGATATGCTTAGGATAATTCTCATATTCATTACAAACCATTATGAAGGTTTTATGAGTATATACATCATCAAAGAAAACATATTTATGATTATGGATTATATCCATAAATAGTTTCAATTATGTTAGGTATTTTACATGTTTGTAATTATTCATTGCAATTCATAAATTGAGCTAGTGTATGTCATTGAATAGAAATGGAGCACAATATAAGGAATGTAAACTACAACAATACGTATGATCCAAATAGTAAGAATAATCATATCTTTCATGGTATTAATCCAACATTTAGAAGGGAAATTGGCTCCCATGTATTATCAACATATAATTAAATAGTATCATCTGTTAATAAGATAAGAAAAGAATTCCCTGAGTCCTATGGCTTTGAAAGGAAGCAAGAGGAAAAAAAGATGGAAGAGGGAAATATGGATAAATGGAAGAGGGAAAAGAAGAATATTCCCATATGTGAAGACTGTGGGAAGAAAAAACTTGGAACTTCCCTGAAAGGAATGGGAATTTGTTATAAGTGTGGAGAAAAAGGACAACATGTATGTGACTATAAGAGTAAGAAAAAGGTTTCAAATGTACAATGCTTCATCTGCAAGGAGTTGAGACACTACGTGATCCAATGTCCCAATCATTAGAGTATGCCCCAAATTATGCTATTGGATAATAATCAAGTTATGATACTACCACATATGAAGAGGAATGATTAGAGTTATTATGTTGTTATTAAATAATTATGTCATTTGAGTGTTGTATCAACGATGTACTGGTTATAATAATCATGGAGTATATAAGGATTGTTCTGTAGTATTATTTCATTAAGGACTTGAGATTGTGTGGAACCATGAAAAGTGACTAAATAGTAGGTTAAATTTTTCAAAAATATATGGTTGAGAGAACGATTAACCATAATATGGTTCTGATACTGAGGTAGTGATTTTGGAACACTACTTGAAATAGAGGATATACCAATGGTTCTGAACCGTTGGTATAGGCTGGAAACCCGTTGTTATATTCTATACCAACGGTTGTCCAAACCGTAGGGAAGTAAGGCCTGGGGAAAGATCTATACCAACAGTTTGAACTAAACCGTTGGGATGGCCCACTCTATGTCTTGATTTGCCAACGGTTCTTGTTGAACTGTTGGTATAGGTTTACCCAACGGTTTAAAACTGTTGGGAATTCTATGATTTTGATATTATACCAATGGTTTACAACCGTTGATATAGTTTTTTTCCCAGTGGTTTCAATGAAACCGTTGGCATAGGTTCAATAAAAAATACTATAACAACGGTTAAAAACCATTTGTATAATTCTTTCTCAACGTATACCAACAGTTTCAAACCGTTGGTATTGTGTATTTCTAGAATTGTTGCACAGCATCCCCTCCTGTGCATACACCTGAATACAGAACAGCACTTAAAACAGTGACAAAATAAAAACAAAAAAAAGGCCACCTCTTTGATTAGAGACATGGTGAATAATTCCCCATTTGAATCTTCATATGACAAAAATCATCCAGTATAGTTGAATAAGAGTTTCGATAACTCAAATATTATTTACACCCATTTGAATCTTCATATGACAACTACTTTTCTAATATATGGTGAGAAGGTATTTTCTTAGGAGTCTCATCACTTGGGACTCCATAAGTGCCACACCGTGCCTCGGATTGAGGCAGGGTTGACTGGTACACGTCAGATATGATCCATGAATCATTTGCCTAAAGATTCAACACAATCAGAATCTGTTTGATCGGTTTGGCGTATGAACGTAAAATATTGTCCATTTTTCATAAAAGAGAGGCAGTTTGGGTGGTCCCGGCCCCACGGTGACTCCAATTGAGGCGGGGTTGACTCGTAAACATAACATATTACCCATGGATCGTTTTCCAAAAGTTTCAACAGAATCCAAATGCGTTTGGTTCGTTTCCCATATGTCAGTTGTTGATATCACTTACAATTTAGTCCATTTTAACAAAAGAGAGATATTTTGAGTGGTTTTGGCCACACCGCAGCTCGGATTGAGGTGGAGTTGACGCTTAAACGTCAAATATGACCCATGGATTGTTTTCCTAATGTTTCAATAGAATCCGAAGGCGTTCGGTTGGTTTGGCGAATGTCAGTTGTTGTTTTCACTTAAAATTAAGTCCATTTTAAACAAAAGAGAGACACTTTGAGTGGTGACGGCCACACCGGGCCTCGTATTGAGGCAGGGTTGACTCGTACATGTCACATATTATCCATGGATCGTTTTCCTAATGTTTCAACACAATCAGAATCCGTTTGATCGGTTTGGCGTATGTACATAAAATATTGTCCATTTTTAACATAAGAGAGACAATTTGGGTGGTGTCGGCCACACCGCGCCTCAGATTGAGGCGGGATTGACTCGTACACATCACATACGACCCATGGATCGTTTTCCTAAAGTGTCAACAGAATCTGAAGGCGTTTGGTTGATTTCTCGTATGACAGTTGTTGATTTCAGTTACAATTTAGTCCATTTTCAATAAAAGAGAGACTGTTTGAGTTGTCCCAGCGACACCGCGGCTCGGATTGAGGCGGTGTTGACTCGTACATGTCAAATATGACCCATGGATCGTTTTACTAAAGTTTCAACAGAATCCGAAGGTTTTTGGTCAGTTAGGCTTATGTCAGTTGTTGTTTTCACTAAAAATTAAGTTCATTTTAAACAAAAGAGAGGCACTTTGAGTGGTGTCGGCCACACCGGGCCTCGGATTGAGGAGGGTTTGACTTGTACACATCACATATAATCCATGGATTATTTTACAAATGTTTCAACATAATCAGAATTTGTTTGATCAGTTTGGCGTATGTACGTAAAATATTGTCCATTTTGAACAAAAGAGAGGCAGTTTGGGTGGTCCCGGCCACACGGCACCTTCGATTGAGGCGGGGTTGACTCGTACACATCACATATGACCCATGGATCGTTTTCATAAAGTTTCAACAGAATCCTAAGGCATTTGGTAGGTTTCTCGTATGTCATTTGTTGATATCACTTACAATTTATTCCATTTTGAACAAAAGAAAGACAGTTTGAGTGGTCCCAGCCACACTGCAGCTCAAATTGAGGCGGGGTTGACTCGTACACATCAAATATGACCCATGGATCGTTTTACTAATGTTTCAACAGAATCTGAAGGCGTTTGGTTGGTTTGGCGTATGTCAGTTGTTGTTTTCACTTAAAATTAAGTCCATTTTAAACAAAACAGAGGCACATTGAGTGGTGTTGGCCACTCCGGGCCTCCGATTGAGGCGGGGTTAACTCTTACACATCACATATGACCCATGGATCGTTTTCCTAAAGTTTGAATATAATACGTAGGCGTTTGGTCGGTTTTCTGTATGTCAGTTGTTGTTTTCACTTAAAATTAAGTACATTTAAAAAAAAGAGGCACTTTTAGTGGTGTCGGCCACACCAGGCCTCTTATTGTAGCGAAGTTAACTCGTACACGTCACATATGAGCCAAGGATATTTTTCCTAGAGTTTCAACACAATCCGAATCCGTTTGATCGGTTTGGACTATATACATAAAATATTGTCCATTTGGAACAAAAGAGAGGTAGTTTGGGTGGTCCCGGCCGCACAGTGTTTCGGATTAAGGCATGGTTGACTTTTACACGTCACATATGACCCATGGATCATTTTCCTAAAGTTTCAATAGAATCTGAAGGCAGTTGGTCGGTTTCCCGTATGTCAGTTGTTGACTTCACTTACAATTTAGTCCATTTTGAACAAAAGAGAGACAGTTTGAGTGGTCCTGGTCACACCGCAACTCGGATTGAGGCGAGGTTGACTCGTACACGTCACATATGACCCATGGATCTTTTTCCTAATGTTTCAACAGAATAAGAAGTCGTTTGGTTGGTTTGGCGTATGTCAGTTGTTGTTTTCATTTACAATTTAGTCCATTTTCAACAAAAGATAGACAGTTTCAGTGTTCCCGGCCACACCACGGCTCGGATTGAGGAGATTTTGACTCTAACACGTCACATCTGACCCATGAATCGTTTTACTAATGTTTCAACAGAATATGAAGGCGTTTGGTTGGTTTCACGTATGTCAGTTGTTGTTTTCACTTAAAATTAAGTCCATTTTAAACAAAAGAGATCCACTTTGAGTGGTGTCGGCCTCACTGGGCCTCTGATTGAGGCAGGGCTGACTCGTACACCTTACATATGAGAAATGGATCATTTTCTAAAGTTTCAACACAATCAGAATCCGTTTGATCGGTTTGGCATATGTACATAAAATATTGTCCATTTTGAACAAAAGAGAGGCATTTTGGGTGGTCCCGTCCACACGGAGCCTCAGATTGAGGCGGGGTTGACTCGTACACATCGCATATGACCAATGAATCATTTTCATAAAGTTTCAACAAAATCCGAAGGCTTTTGGTAGGTTTATCTTATGTCAGTTGTTGATTTCACTTATAATTTAATCCATTTTGAACAAAAGAGAGACAGTTTGAGTGGTCCCAGCCACACCGCGGTTCGGATTGAGGCAAGTTTGACTCGTAAAAGTCACATTCGACTCATGGATCGTTTTCCTTAAGTTTCAATATAATTCGAATGCGTTAGGTCGGTTTGGAATATATCAGTTGTTGTTTTCACTTAAAATTAAGTCCATTTTTAACAAAACAGAGGCACTTTGAGTGGTGTCAGCCACACTGGGCCTCTGATTGAGGTGGAGTTGACTCTTGCACGTCACATATGAGTCATGGATCATTGTTCAAAAGTATCAACACAATCAAAATCCGTTTGATCAGTTTGACGTATGTACATAAAATATTGTCCATTTTAAACATAAGAGAGGCAGTTTGGGTGGTGTCGACCACACCGCGCCTCAGATTGAGGCGGGATTTACGCTTACACATCACATATGACCCATGGATCGTTGTGCTAAAGTCTTAACAGATTTGGAACGCATTTGGTCAGTTTCCCGTATGACAGTTGTTGTTTTCACTTACAATTTAGTCCATTTTCAACAAAAGACTGGAAATTTGGGTGGTCTCAGCCCCATGGTGCCTCGGATTGAGTTGGGATTGACTCGTACACATCAAAGATGACCCATGGATCGTTTTCCAAAATTTTCAATAGAATCCACAGGCTTTTGGTCATTTTTCTCTATGAAAGTTGTTGTTTTCACTTAAAATTAAGTAAATTTTAAAAAAAGAGGCACTTTGAGTGGTGTCGACCACACCGGGCCTCGTATTGAGGCGGGGTTTACTCGTACACATCACATTTGACTCATGGATTGTTTTCCTAAAGTTTCAATATAATCCAAATGTGTTTGGTCGGTTTGTTGTATGTCAGTTGTTGATTTCACTTAAAATTAAGTCCATTTTTAACAAAACAGAGGCACTTTGAGTAGTGTCGGCCACACCGGTGCACGAATTGAGGCGGGATTGACTCGTACACATCACATATGAGTCATGGATCGTTGTGAAAAAGTATCAAAACAATCAGAATCTGTTCGATCTGTTTGGCGTATGTACGTAAAATATTTTCCATTTTAAACAAAAGAGGTACATTTTGGGTGGATCCGGCCACACCGTACCTTGGATTGAGGCGGGATTGACTCGTACACGTCACATATGACCCATGAATCATTTTCCTAAAGTTTCCGTATGTCAGTTGTTATTTTCACTTAAAATTAAAGTCATTTTGAACAAAAACGATACATTTTGAATGGTACCGTCCATACCGCACCATGGATTGAGGAAGGGTTGACTCGTACACGTCACATATGACCCATGTATCATTTTCCTATAGTATCAATAGAATCCGATTGCGTTTGGTCGGTTTACCGTATGTCAGTTGTTGATTTCACATAAAATTAAGTCCATTTTTAACAAAACAGAGGCATTTTGAGTGGTTCCAGCCACACCGAGCCTTGTATTGAGGCGTAATTGACTCATACACGTCCAATTTTACTAATGGATCGTTTTAATTAAGTTTTAATAGAATACGAATGTGTTTGGTCAGTTTTCCGTATGTCAGTTGTTGATTTCACTTAAAATTAAGTCCATTTTTAACAAAACAGAGGCACTTCGAGTGGTATCGGCCACACTGGGCCTCGAATTGAGGCGAGGTTAACTCGTACACGTCACATATGAGTCATGGATCATTTTTAAAAAGTATCAAAACAATCAAAATCTGTTTTATTGGATTGGTGTATGTACGTAAAATATTGTCCATTTTAAACAAAATACATACACTTGGAGGGATACCGTCCACACCGCGCATCGGATTGAGGGAGAGTTGACTTTTACATGTTACATATGTCCCATGGATCGTTTTTCGAAAGTTTCAACCCAATCCGAAGGCGTTTGGTCAGTTTCCCATATGTCAGTTGTTGATTTCACTTAAAAATAAGTCAAATTTCAACAAAAGAGAGGCAATTTGAGTGATCCTGGCAACACCATGCCTTTTATTGAGGCGGGGTAGACTTATACACGTCACATTTGACCCATGTATTGTTTCCCTTAAGTTTCAACAGAATACGAATGCGTTTGGTCGGAGGGGAAGGGTCTAGTCGGGTACGCGGAGATGCTTGTCTACCTTTGGTATGAACCTCCCTCGTACCATCGGCCTATGAACTGAAAGAATGGAATAATGAAAAGTGAACATACTTATGTACCTGTAAAATCTACACATATACATCACATAGCCGCATCATGTCATAAAAATAACACCAAGGATCAGAAAAAATAGAAGCAGTCATGCAGAGTAATGACAAGTGCACATACAGATCAGAAGCAGCTAAAAAAGTGTTGCATACATGCCATGTTTATTTCCTAAAACAGAGTAAAAAAAAGAAAAATGATGAAACTCTATAATATGGGTTGCCTCCTAGGAAGCACTAAGTTTTACGTCTTCAGCCAGATGGATGGACACTGGTTAATCATCTTGGTCCATCAGCTCAGAACTCCTCTGCCTCTTACAAGAACTAGTGGTCGTGTCATGAAGCTCACATGGACTCTTAGTGGGATTGATCACTTCAGGAGCGTAGCGGGCATGAATCTGGTGTGGAAGTAAGAGAATCTGGTTCTCGTCATCATCCAGACACTGAGTGGGATTGATCACTTCAGGAGCGTAGCGGGCTTGAATCTGGTGTGGAAGTAAGAGAATCTGGCGCTTGTCATCAGCCAGACGCTGAGTCACCCGTCGTGCAAGGTCAGATGGAAACGGGACGTGCACATCGATGATCATGGAAGAGGAAGACAAGCTGGACATTGTTGGTTAAGCTGTATCCACAAATAGATTCATTTTTATATATTAGAACCTTTATAAATTTTTGTCCCATTTTTACAAACAATTAATGTGTGAAAATTGTGAAAAATAACTTATCAGATATATAAAAATGGATTTACTCATGGACATGATGCATAATATCTCAAATATTACTCATTGGATCCCAATTTGAAATTTTAATCCATTATCAAATGTCTGATATCAATTTATTTTTATTTGGATCTTTAAGGTTGAATGCTTTTTGTAAAATCTAGCCAAGGGAGGATAGACTAGTGACTTGGAATACAATTGGATGTTATGTGGTGAAGACCACATTATAAGCATTATTTAGGATATTATTGAGGTGGTATGAGGATAAATCTATCTTTTTAGAGAAAATCTATCATGTCCAAGTTTGGTGGTCAAATTTTTGAAGTGGGGGGTATTTGGTGGTTGAGGAGGGGGTGAGGGGGATGTCCACGGTCTAGGAGGAGGGGTGGGGGGCTATCCAGGGTCCAGGAAGGGTTCGGGGGGCTGTCCAGGGTCAAGGAGAAGGGGAGAAGGGGCTGTCCATGGTCCAAGAAGGAGGGGGGGCTGTCCGGGGTCCATCGAGGAGGGGGGGTATCCAGGGTCCAGGGTGGAGGGTGGGGGCTTCCTAGGGTCCAGGAAGGAGGGGGGACTATACAAGGTCCTAGGAGGAGGGTGGAGGGGGTTGTATGGGGTCCAAGAGGATGGATGTCCAAGTTTCAGGAAAGAGGGGGGCCAGGCTGTCCAAGTTCCAGGACGGGGGGACTGTCCGAGGTCCAAGAGGGGGGGTGTCCAGGGTCCATGAGGAGTGGGGGCTCTGTTAAAGGGAGTAAATCCCCAAATAATTCATTGAAAATTAAATAAACTTAATCCAAAAACCATCACAATTCCAATCCATCACCCAACCAACATCTAAGTCATCCTCAATATCACTAACCTCACATGCCATAAACAATACAACCTAGTTTATACCAAATTAAAATAGAAAACAAAAATAATAGATGGAAAAAATTAAAACTAAGGTAGTACATATATATTTAGAGTGTAGAACTAAAAAATTGTTTGATTTAATATGGATCTATGAGTGGACCGAGTTTCTGAGTCCTTGTATAGAGATATCCGAGATGTTTAGGTCAAATAAAAATAGAAAATAAAAAAATAGATGAACAACATTAGAACATACAGATTTAAAGAGTAGAACAGAAAAATTGTTTGATTGAAGAGGATGGATGGAGTTTCGGAGACTGGGTAACGAGAGTGCGTCAGGAGAGCTTCAATTTAGGGATGCAGTTGAGCGGAGGGGGACTGCAATCGAGCGAAGGGGATACTAGATTTAGGTGAAAACATTCCCAATGGTTTTTAAAAACTGTTGGGAATGTATGTTTACCTAAGGCCTATACCAATGGTTTACACAAACCGTTGGTATAGATTCCAACATATACCAACAGTTAGTGTATAACCGTTGGTAAAAGTCTCTTAATGGAGCCCTATACCAACGATTCTATAAACCGTTGGTAAAATTCTTCATAAAATCCTCTATGCCAATGGTTTTCTTAAAACCGTTTGTATACATAACCATTCCCAACGGTTTGATAAACCATTGGGATATAAGCGTTGGTAAAAATGAGATTTCCAGTAGTGGAATAATACATGTTTGATTTGGATAAACTATATTTGATATTCTTTACTACCTTTAAACTGATTAATGATTTGTATATTCCATCATTGTTTGAGTTTACATCATTTTTGGATGGAAGAAGTATATCTAGTATTCCATAATGAATAAGGGAGCATAAATGAAATCAATAAGGTTTTATGGTAATTTAGGGTGTTACCATGTTTTAAAATAGTAAATAATGAAGGTATTCACATATTATTACATGAAAATGGATCTTCATTGTGTTCAACATCCTAATAAATTTTGGACTGTGAGTTTGTACTGAAGTGTTTTTGATAAGTCTAGTTTGAGATTATTTTTGGATTGCAATAAAAAGGACAACAACGAGGTCGGGCGGCAACTCGTCACATCCGGCAGGGCCGCGAGACTTGAACCTACAACCGAAGGGCGACTAGGGTGTATCACCTACCACTGACCCATGTGATATCCTGGATTGAGTAATGTAGTTTTTTTTAAAGGGACTGGTAGATGATTTATAAATTCATTTTTTGGAACCCTATACGAATAGGATAAATATATTTTCTTTAGTGCTATTATCTTTTAGAGTGAAAAAAAAGTTTGTGGTAGAAATTAGTTAATGGATGGTACTCTACTTGTCATGTATATATATATTTTTTTCATCTCTTATTCAATGAATAAATTAATTATTAAACATTAGGTAAGGGATCATAAAAATAAAAATGTGTTATCCTAATACCTTATGTTTTGTGGAACCAATGATGTTTTAAATCATCATAGATTGATGGCTTTGAGACCCTCAATTCTACAATTTTGTCTGACTGATGACCTCAATCACTCCCTATAAATAGTTACTTTTTTCCTCCCATTATGTGCCTATCATTTCCACCAATGTTATCCTAATCTAGATCATAATTTTTTGGTTACTTTTTCATACCCCTTTTCCTCTTATTAAGACAAAATATTATTAACCCAATTTCTGATGTGGGTTCTCCCAAAAATGTATTTTCTATTTTCAAACTTTTATTTTCGAAAAATAATTTCAAATTGTGAGGATTCAGTTTATAGAAATAGTAATTAATGTAACACCCCAAGATTTCATAGTACATTAATTCTTTAATGTTATTCAATAACTTGCACTACACGCAACACCGGGTTCGAGTACACCACAGGATTACCAAACTGGCCGTTCAAAAGCGGTTATGAATAGTATTAAATGAATATTGAACTATATATATAATCCTTATAATTTTAGAATCCCTATTATGAGTTTCTTAGACATAATGTAAGAACAAATTCATTTTTTTCACATAAATGAAGTATTTATTTCAAAAAATGCACTTTTACTGCCTTTTAATAATGAACCCTTTTAAAATCCTATATTTGAAACTTTTATATATTAAATTTGACAATATAAACTTCTTAATTAAAATCGGGACATAATAATTTATCTTCAATAAATATTTGGGGTTTTTCTGATAACTTTTATATTTGGGTGAATAGTAAAAATACTATATTTTAACGAAAAACAACTCATTTAATCAATATAATTTATAGTGATAAATTGTACATTTTAATAGTTTGGAAGTACACATACATTATATTTTTACCATTTAATCCAAATTTGGTCATTGTATGTAAGCTCACATTGAGATTGGACATAAACAAGTGTCAATCTTTTGATAGATATTGTTTCTTAAAAATATGCCTTTTGGTTTTGACAACAAGAATTAATTTTAAATTAATAAATGAATCTTATATGTTTTTAATTTGGTAAAATAGAATTAACTTTGGAATTCTGAATATCAAAATTAGTTTAGGGTGAATTTTTGATATTTTTCTGAAAACATTCAATTTTTGATGAATAGTGAAAAACACTAAGTTATTGTTTAAAACCGATTTTTTATTTAAATAATTATTTATTTTATTTAAATTTATTTTAGGTCATAATAGATACATAATACCTATATATGTTCAATGTAATTCATTAGATTCATTTGGTAAAAATATGAGATATATAATATTTTAATGAACTTTTCACCGTCTTTTACCCACCTCTTATGAGAATTTTCAAATTTATATAAAACATAATGTTACTACTTATATGAGTTGAATTTATAAAATCTGAGAGATGTGGTTAATATCAAGGTGTAACATGTGGTTCAATAAGACAAAAATAATTTCAGGTGAATATTAACTTTTTACTTTTATTTACAACGGTTAAAAGTAAATACTGTAATTAAGGGTAAAATGACATTATTATTACCCTAACACATGTCCTAATTCTATTGGATAAGTATAATTCAACCAAGAAAAACCTTAGGAATAAAATTTGAACCTCTTTGGTCCACTTGGATTAGATTAGGATATTTATTATTATTTAATTCAAAGAAGAGTTAAAAGAGTTACAATTAATGTTTAATAACTAAAACATTTCTAATATAGGGTTGTACATAAGATAAATAAGATTATAAATTTTATTTATAAGATAAAAAAAATTCCAACATAATTTTTTTTATTTATAATTTGTATACATTATTTATTTTAATTTATTTATGACACAATGTTGATGTAGTAATTACTTAATTAATGAAATATTAAACTAATTGATATTATAAATATCCAAATAAAAGAAATTTGATAATTTTTATTAATTCCTTTAATTTACAAGGTTAATATGACATGTTAGGGTTCTTTAGATGAATTTTTTCAATGTAATAATTCTATTATGATTTTAACAAAAAAATACCAAATAGTGTCAAAATTGACATAAAATAGTTTTTAAAGCAAATATTATATTATTAATTGATATAATGGTTCTAAAAATATATGGATCGTCCAAATGACATATATAAAAATTAAAATTACATTAATGAACCAATTGGGGTTATATTGGTAGTTTATAGTATGTTTATTAACCATATAGTGTAAGAATACAAGAAGAGACGGTAAAGGGTAAATTATTTAACTTAGAGTTAACTCTAAATGATAAGGTTAAAATGGTATCTTAAACATATCTAAAACCTATTTGTTGAGAGTATTTCGATCCATTCCCACCCTATCCTGGAAATAAATCACTTTGGAGTCATTATATATCGAATATGAATTTAATATAAAATAATATTTTACGTTTTTCAGAAGGTTCACCTTAGCCCTTTTATAAAAGGGAACCCACCCTTCTCTCAAATTCACATGTTCAAAGCCTTTTGGAATGGCCAAACTCTTCAAAACTACTCTCTCTACTATCTTCTCTTCATCCTAGTGGTGCTCCTTTAGTAAGAAATCCATCTTAAGTAGCCCTTTTGATCAAATCAAAATGAATAACCCGAAGAAGAGGTAATAGTTTCCCCACCCTCTTTAATGTTCTTTTCTTATTCCACTTCTTCTTTCATTGTTATTTCTATTCTAAAACAAAAACTCCAGTATATTATATAATCATTGATGTTATTATAAATATGGCACAACTTTATTCGTTATTCTATCCATCTTATGAATGATTATGTCACCATGCGTGCGTACGTACAGCTTACCATCTCCACGTCATGGTGTAATTTGTTATTCAACACTATGTTATTTGGATGGATATAATGATGATTAATATGTATATAAATAATTAAAATAACATAATAATGTCTCTGTAAAATTAATATAATATCCAATTACACACCATTAAGGAAATTATATTGTCGCTCGTGCGTACGTATGGATTACCATCTCCACAACGCGATGAGATTCATTTCAATGTTCACCATCTATCGACATTTATAAATATATATATATTACTAATAAGTATGTAATATGTGAAATAATAATTCTACTGGATATATATATATATATGTACTTACATAAATCTTATTAACTTAGTTCCTTTCAACACGATATGAAAACTGAAACAGCGTTTATGCGTACGTACTAACTACTATCTCCATAAATGGTGTTCCTAATTTCATATATATGTCTATTATACATATTTTTTTAAAATATATATGATATATAAACCATGTTTTATATTTTTAGATTATTTAAACCTTGGTCTAACTGATATAATCAAGAGTAACAAGTTATAACACATACGATAAAGAAAGCGATAATTACCCGAAGTGCTAATTTAGCATGGAAATTATTATTAAATGGATAGTATAACGTAATAAATGAATAATGTATGATATCATAAATATTAATATGGTTCTGGTATAATTTAATAACATACTATGATCTTCATATAGGAGGTTAAACTTACCCTTTACCAAAGGAAAGTTCAAGGTAAGGGTTAATTCCTCAATCTCATTAATATCTGAGATTGTTTATGTGTAAGTATTTGTTTGGAAATTTTTATCATCCATGTCCATTTTTCATAAAATTGATATCAAAATGAATATTTTAAGGATTTGTGAAAGGTAATATTTATCATGATCATAATTTTAAATGTTTTAACTATTTATCTTTCTAAATATTTTTAATTAATTTCCATGTTTTTAAAATGATATTAAGGATTTATTTATATGGACATGAATGTTTTGAAATGAAAATTCTTTTCAAAAGTTTCAATATGGTATGGGACACATTGATTCAAAAATATCTTTTAAATTACTTCCTTTATAAATGTGTGACTTTTCAATGATTTCAAAAGAAGAGATATTTCTCTCAAATAGTTTTGATTTCATCTATGTCAACATCCTTTGACGGATTTTAAGCTTATCTGATGTTTATTTATTATGATAAAAAACTTCCATATTGTATTGAAGGTTTTGTGATATGTTTAACTATGGATGTATTATTTTTATACCATTCATGGTTTTTGGAGAATGTATTTACATTTCGTATTCTAGTTTTAATATGAATGTTTATGTTATGTTTAAACCTGTTCATATGAGGAATTCATTGGACTTAGTAAGTGATGAGTAGAGCCTGTTATAGTTCCTCGATGCATCGGCAGATCTCATTAGACAAACTAGTTTCCTGGTACAAGGCCTTGACAAAATAATATTTGTAGTCTTGGCACAATGCCTTGACTATGTGGTTATGATAGTCTGTGATTTATGCATTCCATCATTATGAAAGTGGTTATTGATATTGCATGTGATTATTCGACTAATAGAATATCCATGTGAATAAGTAAATGGCGTTATTTAATTTTATTTTTTCCATATTATGCTGATGTTCAAGTTTAAAAAGACTTTTGTTTTAGTTATACACTGCCATAAATGTTTATGCTTATTTATGAAGGTTTATGCTATATTGTTATCCATACTGAGCATCTGAGCTCATCCCTTTCTATGTTTTAATTTTCTCAAGATTCCATGAAATGAATTATGATTGATAAGCAGGGTTAAGCTAGGGGATTAATGTCATTCTCAAAGGGTCATTTATGTTGTGTTTTGTTTTCTAAAGTGTAATGTAATATCCATGTATTTAATCTATTTTCCAAGACTGCTAAACTGATCAGTCTTTCGGGACTTGTTTCTTTTTACTCATGCCAATGTATTAAAATAATTCACTGAATCTGGGTAACTAGGTTCGGGGCGTTACGAAGAGAGTCGTCATGAATTAATAATTTCCATAGAGGCCACATGATGTCACCTTTGAAATAGAATCCTCCAAAATCTAAACTAATGTTAACAACACCTTATATTAATCATTGATAAACACCTCATGTATTTAAACGAATAAAAGTTGACATAAATCCTTTGAAAGGACTTATTTTAAAAGATATTTACCAGATTCGGGCGATGCTAATCAATGAAAATATTTAACCCCTAATAATCCTTTTCAACCGAAAACACTAGATCTACCCAATGGTACACACTGGGTATGATAAAAACAATCTCACATAGGTCTTCCAACTGTACCCTGAACTCATGGGGATCAAAAAGTTCCATTTGAAATTCCACAGAAGAGATTTTCGTGGTCCTATGGTATAGGTTAATGCAAAATTTAATCTACCACATAAGGGGTAGTCCCTAAAACATCATGTAAAAATTATTATATAATCCACTAGTGTCAATTTCCTACAGAGTTCCAAAGTGCTCGCTACACCCATGGAAAACGTCCCAGCTGATGGGTGATAGGATTTTGCTACCTACTCCTGAACCCCACATAATCTGCCAATATTTTCTTCTAACCAATAATGGATTTAATCTTCCCATCAACACAATATCATCTAAATACCTTGTAGTGATATTCTATTTGGGCATGCTCTATCAAAAACTAGTCCATACCCAGGATGAAATCATAAGGATTCATCAAAATGACCAATTTTTCCATTGAGAAAATCTCCCTATAGGGATCCAACTTTTATGATGAGATGATGTGTCGAAATGAATAATCACTCCATATAATAACCTAAATATATAACTGATTGGACAATGACTCTATAGGAATTTGTTTCTATAATAAATGGTTTATGGATGCGAAATAGTAACCTAAAACAATATCTACATGTAATGGAGAAAATATAGAGTATACACAGGTCATACATTAAATCATCTCATCTGATGTCTTGGGATATGCCTACATGGTATGTGACTAACCATTAACTCTACCATTACCCTTATGAGCCTAGCATGGGCCAACATGTAGTGGTGGTGGTGGGATAAGGTGAAATCATCTTCCACCACATGTATGTATTATTTCTGGGGCAGTTTCTACCCCACTGTCACCACCACATCCTTGGGGGAAACACTGACCATGTATATGAAATCCTTGTTCATGAAAATGCCACTATTGTTGAGATCAATCCAATGTATTTCTACAGTCTGTAGTACCCCGAGATGATCAATAATCAACCATGTATATGTCTGAGCATGAGTATTCCTCCTTCATCGAGATAGTTATGTTTTATGCCAACTAGGAATTATCGATGACTCCAATGTATGATGTTTTTTCCTTCTCTAGTAGTTTCATGGACCTCTACTAAAAAACAAAGTCACTAAGGCCCAATCCATTACCTGGGTAAATTTATAAATTTATAAAGATAAAACACTATCCAATATGTACTTATGGAATCCCAACTCAAACTATTATACCAAAAATATTCAATCATTCACCATATCGAGAGAGTAGTCCAAGAAGTCTGAAAACCATGTTGTGTACAATGAAACAGACATATCCCCTACTATTTCACAAGAATCTCATGAATCTACATATAATTGAAAAATAAATGATGATACTCATCATCAAATAAATTGTGAAATCATATCCAAGAGAGTATTGTATAATCATGTGTCTGAGTGACCTTATTCTACTAATGATATATGTCTCTATGATGAAAACTGGTTAAAAGAATAACCATCTGAATTGTCAGGGTCTACACAATCCATAAGACTCATACCATTATCTCAATACAATACTCTACAATATGAGGGTCTGGATTATTATGAATATTTATTAGTCTATGTTGATGTAACTCGTGTAATTTACTAATCCCATACACAACATCATCCCAACCCATTGGAAATATCAACTTCTCAAAAAGAAAATAATAATAAGCATGAAAAAATAGAGTTGTATCCATGAAATTCCCATCTGGTGGGAGAAGTGATCAATGATCATCAAAATGGAAGACTTAGCTAATATGTCCCTACATTGAGGCCTTATCCCTAAACTAGTCATTCTCATAACCCTTTATAATAATCCAATATTTCTATCAATATGAAGGAATACCGGAAATTTAAAAGACAAACCACAATTATATGAGAATATTTTGGGATATGTATTAGGAAGTACATCAATGTAAAATGACACAATATTAAATGATTCATGTAAGACTATATTCAATTCAGTTAGTTCCTCATTATATCAATTCGACAAATACGTAGTCAAATTATTGGTGTACAGATATGTCACCAATCACACAATCACTCAGTTCCCTATCCTAAGAGATGAAGTTGACAAACAATCACATAATTAACCTATGTTCCAAAATAAATAATAAATTTTTTACTGACACCAAACATTAACCCTAGGACATCCTCCTATGTTATAATTCATTCAAGAACTGACAAATCAGGGACCTACTTGATTAGGAAGTAAGCTAAGAGTAACACCCCAAACCATCATCCAATAATCCAGAAGATGCAACTAGCATTGAATGGCCTTACTACTACATTGTAAGGCCTTATCAAAATTTACCTATACACATGTACACCCATATATATAAATTAATGAATAGAAATAACAAATCGTTAATCCTCTCAAATGAAATCAATTCATGTGACATAACCTAGGGAAAATAAAATTATAGAATGGTAGTAACAAATTATATCGGTAAATTAGATTCCCATATAGAGATAATGGAGGTCCCAACATTCCAAAAACTGAAAAGGGGGGAAATGGAATACATCCTAGCTCAAAATCAACAATACTATCCACTGAACACGGTCAATACCTATAAGTACTATTATTATCTACCAATTCCAAGGCCACCAATTACATTGATGATATTCCTATTGTCTATATAAGACATGATACATACTAGAATATCCCATGCTGGGGTGTGTATAAACATACATAGTAGAAAAAACAAAAAACCATGAGGGAATCAATAGAATTAAACAATCACCTCAACCCATAAGCCAAAGCTGGAATAGAACCAAATACCAGATACTATCATATTGAAAGCCCAGGGAAAAAGGTTAGAAACCTCACTCTCCACAACCACCCATGAAATGATAAGTCAATCTATGGCTCCCATGGTCCCATAATTGATTCTAAGCACCACATGTATCCTCATAATAATTTGAGTTGATGGACTGTTCTTCAGTGCTATGTTCCACAGTAGAGGGTGTACAATCACTAGTGGAGGACCTAATCCTCACTAAATCTCGATAATATGGGAGTATCACACCAATGATTATGGAAATGTTCCCTATTTAGTTTTAGGGAGAATCAAATCTAGATGTATATAGGATATAGGGAATTAATGCCCTAGAGATTCAAGTGTATTTTGACTCTATCATCTCTCGAAAGGTCAAACCTAATCACTACCATCAGACAAGCATCATTGTAAGAAGAATCTAGATTTTATTACCTCATGTTGTATCTTTGTTTCTAAAAATGTCACTGTCATGAGTTAAATGAAATTATATTCAGAATGCGAAATTCAAGAGCTAAAATATAAGTCTTGAATAAATATATATACATGGAATAAGATTCATGGAAAAGTACATAGTCGTTTCAATTGGTCACATGATATTTGGTATGAAATATCCAAGGTCTTTCTTGTGGTATGGATTTTTTCTTTTTGGGTTAAATGTTGTTTAATTTCTATTTTGGAATATAACCTAAGACAGGACTATGTCCAGTTTGGTTGTTCTTGAGAAATGAGAGGGAAAAGATGATGAAGGCTAACTACAGGCTTGTTACACACTGTGAAAATGGGATACAGATATTGTAATCCCTGGTCAAGACATGTAATAGTATAGCCAATACCATTCATGAAATTTATGATTATTTCTTCATAAATGGAAAATTGGGAATCACGTGATGTGTAATGGCATTACATGTTGGGTAATTTCCTGATGGGTTTTTTATAAATAGAGGATATAACCTCTTATTTTTTAATGCATAGCCCTTTTCTACCTCATTTGAAGACTAAACCACTCTAAAATGTTTTTTCAGGTCAATAATTCATTTGAACACCAATTCATACATTTTTTGTGATCTTGGAAGGACATCAATAATTAATCAATTCCTTTTTATCTATTCATGAATTTTTAGAGCATCAATGACACTATTGGGATTTAGGATCATATGATCTAATTTCTCATTCTTCATCTGTTCATCTTATTTTGCCTAAACTGAGTAGTATCTTGACTTGATATTGGAATAGAACTCTACTACCCAGATAAGGTGGGTGGTCTATCCTTTTCATGGCCTTTTCTAATGTGTTTCAGGTGTTCAGCCTTTTTTCCTCTCATTGGATATTAATGTGTAGCCCCATTTTAGAGTGTTCTACTTGTTGTATGCATATTCGTACATAATTTGGATGCATATAGGTTCTGTTTATGGGAGATGGAACCCATTGCTCGATTTATGGTCCCTCATGGAGTGTACCTTAAGGAAATAACATGTTTGTTCTTATTTAAAACACCCAAGGGGTGTGTGCATGTTCTTTCTTGGTTAAAGAAATATCATTAATGATTTAATGAATAAAATACATTGACTAGTTGATGTATTGCCTCCTTTCTTAATGATTCAATGTACTGCCATTTTATGGTAAATTGGATTGAATGAACGTGGATGAACAAGTGGGTATACATGATGGTAGCTATTTATATCCCATAAGCTGTGTTGAGAAATTGTGATATATGAGGGGGTACGCTCACATGACATGGTAAATTTTAAGTGAAGTGATATGTGTAGGTATACCTATAATAATTCATTAATGACAAGTTTGAGTGGATAATATGGTAGGGTAGGCCCATGTGTTTTGTAAATGATAAATGGAATGGATGAGTGGGTATAAACATTTATTGTAATCTTTTATGTTAGTGGGTATACTCACATGGAAATGAAATGATTATATTTTATGAAATTGATGATTGGTTAGATAGATGGAAAGGATGACTCTCCAAGGATCTAGAATGCGGTAGTCAGTACATTAGGGTGGTAATGCCACTTCAGTCTTGATTCTACGATATTCCTCATTCCTTTCTAACCCATGGATTCGTCTTTCATGGACTCATGTTTGGCATGTGGGTTAAAAAGATCCTATTACACCAACAAATGCCTAGACTGAGATTCAATTGGGATGCCCATGAGACTCGATGTGGATACCTTGGATGAGTTCCTTGGATCAGTCACTTTATTGTCAATATTTCTTTCATTGATTCTCAGGTACAGGACACCTCAGATCTAGCCCTTTGGTCTAAATTTAATTATATAGTCTAGTGGTGGGTTACATTGTATAGATGGATGTATGTAATGACCATGGGTTACATGATACAGATGGAATATGGATTAATCCTATGAATTGGTTACATTTCGTATAACTACCTGGTTTGGAGATGATATTTGTTGAAGGTAGCCTTGAGGGTCTTCCTGGATTTTTTACTTATTATAGTAGCTTCACGCAATGAGAATTCTCTTTTACATTACTAGTTTACATACACTTTCTATAACATTTTATATTGTTGTACAAACAATATAGACCCTTGGTGGTCACCTACTATGATGTTTATCTCACACCCTGTTTAGGCCTCCTTGGGATCCAAAGAGATTATTTGGTTGTATATGATGATAGGGTAATGTGACCAAACACATGTTGTTGACCATGGATTCAGAGAAAGAGATCATAGGACCATGATGAGGCTTGCGATGTTGCTGGGACATTTTGGTATTTTTGATCTTTTCGTAATTTTATTGTATTGTATTTCCTTGTACCAATTTTAGATACATTCTAGATACATGCATCATATGTATAATTATAAAGGTGACATATCAGGACTGTTTATGTCTTCTTTTATTATCTTAATTTTATTTGATTTCTTATTTGTTCACTTTAGATATCGTATTAGTTCGACTTCTATATTTATATACTCTAGTAATGAAGGAATAGTCTGCCCACCTACTTAGTTATGCCCTTGCTACTGGACCGAAGGGATATAAACTTGAGGCCATGTGGCCATCCGTCGTGTGGCACCATTGGGTGGCACTTTCAGTCCATGATGTAACAGAGTTGTTTCATGGGGTCTTTTCTACTTTTCCTTACTATTTGGTGACAATAGACATTGATAGAAAGAAAACGAAATTTTTGAAATAATCTGTACTCTAGAGTAGCAACCTCGCATAGAGGGAAATTCCCAATTTCCTCGAATGGATTTTTTTTTTCAATGTTTTGATTGCTAAATTTATTTAGATTTCACCATTGGGTGACAAACATGATTTATGATGTTACTGTTGATTATTTTTTGGATTTATTTTGTTCAAACCTAATGTGAATAGGGTATTCCATCTCATGCATCATATAGGTACATGATAGAAATAAAATTCCATTCCTTTTTCCATTCCATTGAGGATGAAATTCTTATTTCGTGCAGTTTTGATAGATGTTTTGATAGTTGTTCCTACTATTGTGATAGACATTTTGTATTGGCTATAGGAGTGATGACATCTTTCAATTAATAATGAGTATGGACCCTTCTGGATTGGAAAATGACAAACCAAATAAATGAAAATGACAAATTAATTTGATATGTATGGATTATATGAAAATAAAATTTGGTTCATGAGGTTTCATTGTCCCTCAGGGATCCTAACATATTGGGCCTTCTGTTAAATCATTTGAACAAATGTATGATGAATGAAAATGAATGAAAAAGAGAATTGAAACATGACCTATACCAAATGATTGTGTTATAAAGAGGCATAGTTTCTTGTTGTTCAATAGATGTTCATTATACAGTCTTGTATTTAGGGGAAGGTCGCAGGTCAAATTGGTTTGGAAGGGGTTTTCACTTGTTCTACACTTCTCAGTTGTGAGATTCTATATTGTAGTTTTCTGGGACATGTGTTTGGCTTTGTGGAGATATTCCAAAAGGAAAAACATGATTGTTACATCGTGATGGAGGAAGTGACCATACTAAGTAGATTTTCTTCCATGGAATACTATTTGATCCTCATTTAGAGATAGAAGAGGAACCAAGGGTTATTCCAGACACAGGTTCTGACGCATAGTTCTACAAGGGTTCTTTCGACATATGAAGACATTTCATGGAGCACCACAACATGCCTTCTCTATGGCTGAGCTAATACGAGGGTTCCAACTGTAGCATCCTCCCTTGTTTTTAGGGGATGGAGGTCCATAGGATCTATATCTATGGCTACATGCCACATTTTAAATCTTTCAGAAACAGAAGACGCCTCCATAGAGGAGGTTCAAACTCTCTACATATATGTTACATGGAGCAACAAAGAACTACTGGGACGTTCTGAACTAGACTGATGGGTGTGAGATATGGGTTGGTCTAACTTATAGACCTTTTTATTTGAATAATATTACACCAACACTCTATAAGAAGAGTGGGGTAGTGAGTTCATGCATATGGATTAGGGCGCAATGATGGTTATGGAATATGCGTCATACTCTATAGAGATGGAGCATTTTTCACTCATGTATCTTACTGATGATCTATCAAGGGAGAGACAATTCAAGGAATTTATCTTAAATGCTATGATGTCTCAGGTCAACATGTGTAGGTTGACTTCTAACACTGATTTTGTGAATTTCGTTCTTATTATTGAGTGGAAATTGATGTAAGGTGGATGTACATAATATAGAAGTGTTGTTTTGTAGCCCATTGGAACTATGTATTTAGGTTGGAAGTGCCATTTTGAGGATTATTGTGACCTTACTACTGGTATGGAAATGGGTGATGGAATATTGGTGTTTTTTTAGTAGTATGGGAGGTGAGTCCACGTGAATTATTAGTGTGGCTACGGCCCAATCAAGTGCCCATATTTCTGAAGGATGGGGAGCATACAGTGGTTTGGTAGGACCTTCCCTTCAGTTATGGGTAGTTTGGGGTCAGCTCTGAAATCTGGATTGCGATTATGTTATCCATCTCTATGTCATGCTTTGAGCAGGACCATTGCAGGCTGGTCAGGCCGAGGTAGTGGTGGTCATGGAACATCCATCCAGACAAAGGTTACACCTTGGCAGTTGGGTGGATCAAATCAGGGTATCCTGGTTGTGTCATATGGTTGTGGTACATTCCAGAATTATGTAGTGAAACATACCCAATAGGATAAATATCCTATATTATCTACAGTAAGAGTTAAGGCTTTTTTATCTTATACTATTTCTATTCTCTCTTTGATACATGTTCATCATATAGTTTTATATCTTCTCCAGTGGTTAAGATCCTTAGGCTTGTTATTTTTTTTCTAGGTGTGTTATGAATCCCGACACACCAATGGGAGTTTGAACTGGTAATGTTCTCTAGTTTATGTAGTGTCCCCATAAAGTTTGTTATTGTCACTTCATTTTGGAATTTATATGTCCTCGAGATGATAGTATTTGAAGTCATTCTCATGATGGACTGGCTAGTTTTTTCTTGAGCTTATGTTGAATTTTATCCAAGAAGGGTTACTTTTTCGACACCATAAGGTATACTGATTTCTCACAAGGGTGAATGGGATGTTTAGGTGAGACGAGCTAGACCTGAGCCTCTTATACAGGGTAGGATTCCATCCATGGTTGAATGTTTGTTTCTAGATGACCAGGGAGTGAGTTAACTGAAATTTATCCATTGGTTGAGCGCTTCAAGTATGTATTTAATGATGTATTTTCAGGATTACTTCCTGATAGAAAGGTAGAGTTCTCCAATGATATAGTGTTATTAGATGCACTGATTTCCCTTCCCCCTTATAGGATGTCTACGCCGGACTCACAGGATCACTAGAGGTAGCTAGAGGATTTGGAGGTGAAGGGGTTTGTTAGGACTAGTACTTCTTCATGGTGTTTTCTGATCCTTTTTTCAAAAAAGTAGGATGGTACCATTAGGATATGTGTATACTATCGAAAACTGAACCATTTGATGATTAAAAACTGATATCCCTTACTGTGGAAAATTGATCTATTTCGTCATCTTTGAGGAGGTCATTAATCTCAATGATTGTATTGAGATTAAGATATCATCAGGTTCCTGTTTGACCTATAGAAATACCTTGTACAATCTGTTTTAGTATGTATGGTCTATAAGAGTATAATGTTATCCTATACGAGAACACAAACACACCAGCAGCTTTCCATGCTTTGATGAACTGAGTGTTCCATCCTTACCAAGATTTTTTTGTTGTAGTTTCCATGGTTGATATCTTGGTGTGTTATTACAATCATCATAACCATTCCAACCATCTTGAGATCATTTTGAATACACTATGAGAGCATAATTTTTATGCTAATATCACAAATTTAGACTTCTGGATGGATCATATTCACATCTTGGTTCACATTATCTCTTAGGAAGGATAATAAATGGACCTAGAGAATGTTATAGCAGTAGTCTCCTAGGAGCATCCCAAGAACATTTTGACATATGGGGTTTCTTTGGGATGGTTTGTTACTATTGATGTTTCATAAAATACATCTCCTTCTTATTAGTTCCATTCAAGGGATTAACTATGAAGTGTGTAATGGTTGTATGGTTGTAATCTTATGAGACTGCCATTAAGGAGCTGAAAGGGAGGTTGAAATCATCACTAGTCCTGATACTACCTGAACCGGGCAAGAGAAACAATGTGTATTATGAAACATCAGGTATCAGGCTTGGATTAGTTCTGATGTAGAGAGATAGAGTCTTGGGGTAAGGGTCTTAGTACTTGAAGCCACATGAGTGAAAATACTCTATGCACAATCTAGAGAGAGTGGTGTTTGTCTATGATTTTCATTATTAGAGACACTATTTAATGGGAGAGAATTTTTTCTTGTGAATGGACCCCAAATGCTTCAATAACATCATTAGGAAATGGGATCTTAATTTGAGGTAGAGAATGTGGGTGGAGTACTTATATTCCATTGATATTATTCTTTCCTATATTCTATGTAATGAAAATGTAGTGGTTGATGCACTGAGCAGGAGGAATCAAATAAAGGAAGTGCATAGTGCCGGTGGTTAGTGGTAGCTTCTATAATCATTCTATAAGATACATATGGAGGTTCACAATAGACAGGGGAAGACATTTCTATTATCCTTACTTTTGACCTCAACCCTGCTGGACAATGTAAGGATGTCGCAGCAATCAGATTTAGAAGGCCTGGTACTACGGGAGGGTGTAGTGGGTAAGGACCCTCCACTGGGTTGGATGGTAGGAAAGGTGTATATATTGTGAATCCTTGGATTTGTTGGGGTTCTAGTATATATATGTGATGTGTTGATGTGGGAATTTCATGCATCATCTTGGGCAGTGCACATCATAGTCCCCAAGATGCTTTGTGACTTGTGTCATCATTACTGGTGGCTAGTTAGGGAGAGGGAGTTACATGTTTTTGTTATGAGGTGTTCCACCAGTCCACAATTGAATACAGAACATCACCGATCAGATACACCTTTATAGCAGTTACCTATACCATAGTGGAAATGGGATGACGTTGCAATTGATTTATTCACTAGTTTACCAATGTCATCACGAGGTAATGATGTTGTGTGTGTTAATGTTGATAGGATTACAAAGGATTATATTTTCATTATAATTTAGGAGATATTCTTTGTTGATGATCTTGGAATGTTGTATAATTGTGAGAATGTACGCCTTCACGATGTCCTACAAACTATCATTTTAGGTAGGGCCGCCAGCTTTACCTCTCGTTTCTGGTAGAGTTTTTAGGGGGCACTAGGTACATAGGTTCTTTTGAGCACAAAATTTCACCCTCCTACTAATGTCTAGTCAGAGTATAAAATACAGGTTCTTGAGTAAAAGCTACAATAATGAATCTTGGATGTTGGGGGCTCTTGGGATAAGCATATTCCCCTAGTTGAGTAATCCTACAATAAAATTTATCAGGTGACTATACTGATACCACCATAGACGGAATTATATGGAAGTCCATTCCTTTCTCTCATATGCTAGTTATAGGATGTTGAGGAAACCTTACTTGGACTATGTCTTTTGTAGGAGACTTTTGAGTAGGTCTAGATGACTTAGAAGTGGATGGCTACAGCCCCGTCTCACTGGAAATCTTATTCCGATCTCCATAGATAATGTCTATAGTTTAAGGTCGAGGATCATGATTTCTTATCTGTTTCTCGTAGGATGGAACATAGAATGATCAGGAGATATGGTATGCTTTCACCATGATATGTAATCCCTTTTGAGATCCTAGAATGAGTCGGTTTGGTTGCCTATTGGTTTTAGTTACCTCAGATGTACGGAGCCATGCACAATGTCTTACCCTTATCTCAGTTGTGCTATTATCCATTGGAACCTCTCATGTTTTTCAACAAAAGTAGGATGATATTTAGGTAGAAACATCATTTTAGGAGATTTTAATTCATCTCATTTATAGTATCATGAATGTTATAGGATTTTGGTTAGTTTCCCTAGTACAAGTGCTATTATAAACCAATTGTTTACATAATCAGAATTGGGAGAGGGATGTCAATGTACTGGCCTAGTGGAAAGAGTTGTTATCAGACGAATCATGACCACCCATCAGAGAAAAATATGAGGATGAATTGAAATAATGTGGGAATATTCTAAGATCCCAGTTTTTTCTTAAGGTACATATCTCTTCATTTCGAATTAAATCTTTTTACATTCGTTTTTATTTTAGACCCTATGCTGGGTTGTGGGCCACATTTATTGTACATGGTATAGAAGAAGGAAAAGAGGATAAAGGCTGACTACATTCCAATTAAATTCCATGAATAGTGGATATATGTCATGTAAACCGAGGTCACGATGTGTAATGGTCTGGCCAGGACCATTCACTGTGTGTATGATTTTTTCTTCAGAAAAGGAAAATCGGGAATTACACACGGTGTAATGGGATTACCCATCGTGTAATTTCCCACATGGATTTTTTATATAGAGGTAGTATCCTATTATTTCCCTACTCAAATCCCTTTTCTCTCTAATTTTAATCCTAAACCAATTTAATATGGTTTTTTATATATAAAATCCTTAAGGACTCCAATTCTTATGTCGTCGGTCATGTTGGAACTACATCGATAAGTACTAGATTTTTTTATTAATTCATGATTATTAACAACAATGAATGTTCTATGTGTATTTTGTCTCATAATCCCTAATTTCTCATTCATAGTCACTTCTTCTTATTTTACCTCAAATGAGGTGAATCATGAATTGATACTGGAGGAGAACTCAACTTCTGATCTATGTTTGGTGGCTTACATGTTTATTTGGAATGTATGGTAAATTTTGAACATTATCCCTTTTTGTTGCAAATAATACTTTCCATCATGGCCCTGTTTTTTGAGAAATCTACTTGTAGTACACATTTTAGGACCATGTTTAGATTCCCATAGCATCTGTTTAGGTGAATTGGAACCCATTTCTCGATTTATAGTCACACATGGGCTACACCTTCTGGAAATAACATGTTTAGACCTATTCATGTAACCCAAGGGGTGTGTCCTTGTGATTACCTAGTTAGAGAAATCCCATTAATGATTTAATGAGCTAAAATGGTTTCATAGAATATGTAATGCCTATTTTCTTCATGATTCCATGTTATTCCATGTTTATTTTGGTAAGTTGGATTGAATGATTGTTGATGAACTAGTGGGTACACTTGTTGGAAACTGTTAACTACCCAAAGGGTGTGCTGGAAAATAGTGATATGTGAGAGGGTATACAAACATGGAATGATTAATTGTAATTGTTTTTATATGGGTGGTTATACCTATAGTAACTGATTAATGGAATGTTTGAATGGGTATTATGGGAGGGTATACCTATAGGTTTTCTAAATGATAAATAGAATTCATGAGTGGGTATACTCATGGATTTTAATCAATTATAATAGTGGGAATACACACATGGAATTGAAATGCTTAAATTAAATGAAATGAATGAATGGTTGATAGATTATGTGGATGGATCTCCATTGATCTAGAACATGGTAGTGGATTCCTTGGGTGGATTATTCCCCGTGGGTCACGATTAAGTGGGATGCCTCGGGCCTTGAAACCTTGTAGATATGGTTTTCTTGGACTCATGAATGACATGTTGGTACACATGATCCAAGGACTCCAACTAGTTCTGAGACCGAGTGTCCAGTTGGAAACCCATGGAACTCGATGTTGATGCCTTGGACGAGTTCCTTGAATCCGGACCATTGTGGTCTTGATTTATTTTCTGCATTCCAAGGTACATGACACCTTAGATATGTCCCTTGGGTCTCCACTTAATTATATAGTGTGGTCATGGGTTACTTGATACCGATGGATGAATGTTGTGTCCTTTATGTTACTTGATACAGATGGTAGTATCGTGTGGTTTTGTTACATGGTTACATTTCTTATAGCTTCCATGTTTTTTAGATGATGTTTGTTGAACATATCCTTTAGGGGATTTTGCTTTTTTTACTATTGTAGTAGACTAATTCCAAGGGAATTCACTATTAAATTACATCATTACATACAATTTCTAGAACATTGTACATTGATGTTAGAACTACAAAGAGCCTGGGTGGTTACCAACGAGGATATTTATCGCACACCCTATTCAGGGCTCCCCAGGTACCCAAATAGAATATATGGTTACAGTTGATGATAGGGGAAAGAACCATATTATAGGTTATTGACTTTAATCTTGGAGATAGAGAGAATATGACCAAGATGAGGCTTTCAATACTACTGGTACATTTTGTTATTTTTGATCTATTCAGAATTGTACTGTATTATATAACCTTGTACCTATTCCAGATGATTTATAGACACGTGTATTATATTCACCCTTATATAGGTGACATATCTAGACTATTTCTGAATTCAAACCTTTTCTTAATTTCTGTTGACTTCTGGTTTATTTTCTTTCATAATAATTTTTTTTAATTCTTCTATGATATACTCTAGTAATGAGTGAAATTCCTACCCACTGACTCACCAAGTCCCTTGATTCTACTCGGAAAACATTGGCATTTTGCGACATGTGTTGGAGTCCAGAAGGCCAATCGGGTTCCGGAAACTATTGGGTGGAATCTTGGTCTGGGACGTTAAATGGTACCACATGAGGGATTTGGAATATTCTTCTCTAGATATGTCAGTACTGGTCTTCTCCCACAATATGGTGTTTCCGAAAGGGGACACAACTGTTATGAACACCCAGGTTGTTAGGTATGTGATCTCATAACATGGATTATAAATTCCCGATGTATCAAACAATATGTGTGATCAAACACAAGACTTGTGATATTTATGTCTAGATAATTCCCTAACCTCTATATAAATCTGAGAAACATGGTGTGTGTTCCTCCAAAACAAATGATGTATAGATGGTATTTTCATAGATAGTGAAGTCTTGTCTTCTAGAAATTAAAAACACACTTCATCCACAAAATCAGATGTGAAGGTAATTATTTACTCACTGAGACCATTAACATTAATGTGTATGGACTCTAATAACTAATTCATAACCATTGAATTCACGAAACTAGGTTTTTAATTACTCAATAATAATTCATCACACCTCCTACCACCAAAACAAGATCTCAATACCTAGAACCAATTTCCATGTTTCACATTTTTCCTTGATCCATCATCATATCATCAATAAAATCTTAGTTCATGTAACTGTCACAATTTTTGTGGATTAATCATACTTAAACTTGTTTAAAAATGTTCAATTGGTATCCCCATAGTCTAACAATAAAGAACAGGAATAACGGAGTTTGTAGACGCATAAAAAAAGGTGTAATTATTGTTGGCTGTTGTGGATCCAACCAACCATCATAATCCCAAAAACCATAAATGGTTGAATAAACATTCACAATGAAGAAGAAAATTCATGGAATTAATGTTAAGGGGGAGTAGACATGAATTAAATTAGTAGGAAAACAGAATTCTTGATAGAAATTAACAACATGGAAAGAAACCATTAAATAACAAGACCTATCTCATTGATGGATCGATCATTAGAAATATAAAATGTTTTAAACCATGATATTGATGATTCTGCTTCATTTTTCATTTATCTCATTAATCTCCTTAACCATTTATCATCAATATGTGGTCCTATGATTGTCAATTCCAATAATAACAATTCTTCTCCTCCTTTATAATCTCTCTAGATTATTTGGATAGATCAGGATATTTTCCAAAATGGTGTATTTAAATAGAATAGAACTAGGTTCAGCAATTAATAAATTAGATAAATTATTTATTTAGTTTATTTAATGCACCCTCAAATGACTACCATCATGATAACATTCATCATTAACCAAACTTATGTATATTTTATCGTAAACAACACATTTTAAAATCAAAAATGGTCATAGATTCTCAATTATAAATTCCAACCGATGGAAAATCCATTTATTCTATATATATTTATTTGTTCAATTTAACATATTAAATATTTTTAATAAAATATGTTTTGGGTCATTCATCACAAAAATTTGCATGCCATCTCTGAGGGAAAATGTAGATATAAATAATGAAATATTTAATCGATCAAATTATGAAAATTTTATTTCATACAAAAACATCTACTTCAATCCAAAAATGATCTTTATATTAATCATACATGGTTAACACCTCTAAATTATAAAATTTATAATCCTATCTTAATTAACCATGCCTACATATCACATGGAACATTAATCATGTGTGAAAAATAATATAATAATTTGATGACTATTTACCCAATTATATGGAGTTAAACCTCATGTGATTCCCATCAAATTCCATCAAAGTCCACTTTGACGAACCTGTAGTACATGAGCCCTTATAGGTTCCAAAATTCCTTTAAAAAATAATTACATTACAAGAATAATTATTGTCAATAATTAATTCAAAATTTTATGAATATGATTAATATGTCCAAAATTAATATCGATGCTAAAATAACACACAGTGAAGGTATAGTTGAATCGTAGATGACTCTTGGTCCCTTAACATGAAAAATAAAAAAATACCTTGTATAATTTATCAATAAATTTCATATATTATTAATGAAATTCATGTAATAACGAATTGTTAAACCTATGTTAAATGAATTGGAATTAAATAACTCGTAATCTTCCTTTTTATAGACCCACTAGGAACATCTCTCAATATCATCTTAACTTCCGAGTGATTATGTAATGAATTGATGAAATTGCATATAAAATATATACATAAGATCCAAAAATTATAGGTGGAATAAATAATTTTAATAAAGGGGAATAAAGGAGACAAATCTAACTCATTTGATAATCTAAAGCTCATTATCCTCCCAAAATCAAGGGGGAATGGATAGAGAAAATGTTGGTAAAGATGTTATTTTTGCCCTGGTATCATCAGACTCTAGGCGATGAAACTCAAATGGGGGTTTGATGATAAATACCCAAAAAAATACATAAAATTACCAAATTAAAAAATAGAATTCTGTAACATCATATAATCGGTGGGTACCACCAAGTACCTAGTAACCCTCTTAAGATTCATTTTGAAGCCCCAGGTCAACCAATAGATCTTTGAATAGGTTATAACACCCACATGGAGACTCAATAAATACCAATTTCCTTTTAACAGAAACTCGGTGGTGTATACTACATTATTATAGTATAAATACCCTCACGGTTTCTAGTAAACTCCATAGATCTCCAAAAAATTCTAAAAACTCATCTAAAACCATTATTAAGATTACAAAATATCTCCCAAAGTTTTATCTAACACCCCGAAAATAAAAGATCCACTAAAATTATTTCTACTCGAGTCTAGTCTTTCAATTATTCCACCAGCACAACATGTTATAGGATGTTGTAATTATATTCGTCCTTATACTACCTATATGTAATTTTTTTATCTTTTCAAGTTTTATCAATGGATTCCTTAACATGATGTGGTTTCATTGATGCATAAAAATATTATCTTTATTTATAAATATTATTAAATTAAAATTCAAAGTGAAAAAATACTACTATATATTTTTAAAAAAATTTATTATATTCCCCATTATAGATTTAAATTTTTATTCATTGTCATTTTAATCTAAAATAGAATACTTTTTATTTGAGTGTTGTGTTTTAAAAAATTTAAATAAGGATTTTTATATATTCTCCAACTAAAATAATTAACCCATTTTTCATTATATATAATAGTGGGATAAGAATCCTATTTTACTAGGCATTGAGTCCACTTTAGTTTTCCTCTTAATATTTAGATATTTAGCCTGAAAATTATATCAATTATATAATATATAACTCTCACATAGTATAGTGGACAATAATATTCCTAAATCCATATTTTGTGTTATCTAAAAACCATTCTACTTATAAATAGACTTGTAGGCTCACCCATGTTACATCCATAAATTTTTTCATATATTTCTCCCTTATTTGTGTAATAAATGTTTGTTATTTTTCTTAATTTCCTTTCTATATTAATATTTTACATTTATCTATTATTCATTACTATTTAAAATGTCTTAAAATAAATATCTGAATATAACATATGTTTTTTAGAATTAATTTATATCTTTAATTTGGATATAATGATATTGAATATATAATAACAAATATAATAACAAAATTCAGACTACATGAGTTTTTTTAAATAAATATTTTAACCATCATTATTTTTTTCCATAATTATATAATTAAATTTCTAAAATATAGAATGTTTTTATAGAGTAAACATAAACTATTTGACATTTTGTAAACATTTATTCATAGAATATATGAGTTATATGAGAAATATTATTTTATTTTAAAGATCACATATATATGTATATATATTTATTTAAAAGAGATAAATTTGATTAGTTTTGGGATTTATAAATTTAGAAATCATAAATAGATATCATAAAAATATATTCATTATAAAAGAGTTATTATTTACCAATAGTTTTATAATTAAGGAATATGTATAAATTAAACAATATATTATATATTAGAAATAGTATTTCTTACAATTATAAATAATTAATTATCAATAATATAATAAGTATGAAATAAAAAAATATATAATCCCTCATATCAAAAGATATGTGTTTTAGTAAAAATAAAGTAATTTTTATGTATTACATACTTTCCATTGAAAGATAAATTTCTCATATTTAAAATTTTAATTTGGTAAAATAGATTTTAGTTTTGCAATTATAATGAAAAAAATATTCTAAGGGTGAGTTTTTGGTTTTATCAATAAAAATGAGTTTTTTCAATTATAAAAATATTTTCTTTCATATTCAATTTCTTTATGAAAGAAATATACATAAGAAACATATATAAGGTTATTCGGTTATCTCATATTAATCATTATTTTCGAGAAGAAGGATCTTTGTTTTCAGGAACCAAATCAGGTTTCACATTATTCTAGCAACAGAACTGTATTTTGTTAAGACCCAAAGGGCATTCCTAATACTCATGGGGTAGAAAATATTATTGGGTCATAAAAAATACATTACTGGTTATTATCTCACCCAATAAACATTAATAGACCTTAAAATCGCCATATATGTTTGGTATGACAACTCAATACATCAGAGAACAAGGCACATAAGAAAATATTTTTTTTATAAATATCTAGAAGAAATTATTTCACTAGAATAAATTACAAATCATAAAAATGGTACGAAATAAAGAATATCATAATTTTTATTATATATAGTACTAATTTGTCATGATACATTATAATGATGAAAACCTAAATAAAAACAAATTCGCTACCAAAAATCATCATGTGCCATGTGAAATATCTCCACATATCGCCTCTAGCATACCTAAACTAAAATTATTATGAATACACACTACATCCAATTTTGAATAGTGATATACCCAAAATATAATATAGATCACCGAAAAACAAGAATAGGTATTCTACCCATACCCCAGGCATAACCTTTTGAAATAAATTCACTTCCTGTTATTTTAAATAAAACTATTAGCATATGTTTTTTAATTTTCTTAAAAACTAATCATGGTCCTTTTTTATTATAAACTATTTGATATAAATAATTAATGTTACACATTTCATGTTACACATTTCATGTTAATATTTTCTTTTAAACATTTAATCATAAAGGATCCTTCATTATGAGAAAATTTTTTAAAACATTCCTTAAAAAATTTCTATATGTGTGAAAATATAGGGAAGTCCCCAAAAAACATAGGGAAGAATATTATTTTAATTAAATAAAATCCACCTTTCTCTTAAAATAAAAATATGACTACAAAAAAGAACAATAATAATAATAATAATAATATTTTAAAATTACAAATATATAGGGGAAATCTGAAATAAAATTTAGTCAATTATCAAAGAAAAAAATTGAAATATAACCATCATAATATAGTCCTGAGATTGTGATCATGGGAATACCTATGAGATTAGTGGTAAATCTAGACCAATAATAAAATATAATCCATTATATTAATGTTCCTAGTGTAATTAAACCACCCTAACACTCTTTTATAATCTATTAAGACTAATCATGGGGAAAATTCCCAATATAGGGTGAAATCCATTCATAGGTCCACTAGATAAGGAATGAACATAGTCTTGAGAAACATATGAACCTATATATCCCACAAGCGAATCCTTGTTTCCCATAATATATAAAATGGACATGGTTAGTCAAATAATAAAAAATATAAATATATTTAATACAAGAACAACAAGAAAAACCTCACCTATAAACACACTTCACGAAAATAGCCCCATTCATCAGGAATAGTGGTTTATACATGATGTATTACAAGTGGGAAAATTTTATCCACAATAAAAATTTAACACAAGTGGAACATTGCAATTTAATAATTTTTTAAGTAATTTATCTTTATAAATTTCTAACTAGTCCTTTGAAACGTCATTCATCAAAAAAAGTTATATAATAATTTTTTTAAACCAAATCCATTAATTATATTTAATGCATATAAAATAATATAAATCCACTCAATGAAAATAATAGAAACCATGAACATCTATAATATTGAAGGAGATAAATTTTAAAATAAATTTGAATACCAAAAAACAAATTTTGAATTTGAAATTAATTATAAGTTGAAATTTATTCATTTATGCAAACACCCGGTGTGTGGATTTATATTATATTAATTTTTTATGAGGAATAGTTTTGGATATTCCTAACATTTATAGGGAGAAGAATTAGACTTGGGGCCATTTTAATCAAATTCAACTATTTATCTGTTTACCTATTTTCCCTCTTTAGATCACAATCCTCTTATTCTATTTTCCCTATATCATGCATTAATATTAAATTAATAGAAAAAATAATATGATATTTTTAAATGGTTCATTACTAAATAAGAGTAGTTATTCGGAGGTATGGTTTTGAAACAATCCAACTCCACACAATCCATAAGAAAAAAATTCCTTTTAAATGGTATACAATGGGAAGGATATAACATTAATGTCGAGCAGCATTATGAAGACAATCCAATATCACGTGGTTTATAACACATGGATTGATAATAACACATAAAACCAAGATAGTATTCTCCTTTTTGATAAGGGTTTATAATCCCATAAAATCACCCCACCATTTGAGACTTTTATGATGTCACAGTTATTCTTTGTTCTTCCCCCACCTTCTTCTTCAATTTCTTACTTGCACAACTGCCTTAAAGAAACTCCTCATTATTTTTCCTAGAAGAAAAAATGAATGTTGTACTAACTTCATATTCAATTTTTAATAATAATATTATTTTTTTTATTTATGAACACTAAATCTTCTATAAACCAAGAAATAATTAGCTAATATCAATTTGGTCACCAGATCATCTCTTCCACATTCCTCTTTCTTCTTCTTCAGTTATAAACCAACAATATTGAGATCCATTATTTTAATTCTTTTGGGAATCATAATAATCCTATTTTATTATTGAATCAATGAATATCAACTCAATATAGCATCTTCAAAATTCATTATCTATAAATAATAATCAATATTTAATTAGGTACACTATATTCTTATTGAAAATAAAAAATTGTGAAATTGTGTACCATTGTCTTTTTTTATTCTTCCTTGTGGAAATATTTAATTATGAAAACATATGTTTCTTCATCACATAAGGCTATTATATGTGTTTTCCCTTCTGTATATTTTGTGTATCAATTGGGTTCACACATTATTTTATGTTTTGAAAAAATCATATGCAAACTAATTTTCACTTTGTGGAATAGTGTTTTGTGGAAAGCTTTTTCTTCTAGAGATAATAATTACATGCACTATTTTTTTTGGTTCCTCCATGAAATTTCTCTCATAGGGTACCATGAGTGCTTCATGAACATCTTCTTCCTCCACGGATCATCACTAATTCAACCGATCACCTCTTCCTCTGTGAATTGTATCAACATTACTAGGATGTTGATACCTTCCATTCTATCGATGATCTTTAGGAAAACCTTTCTTCATGGATGAAATTTTTTCTGTGGGACTCATTTTCTTCCAAAAACATCTTATTTCTCCATGGAATACCTCCGCTTTGAAGAACAATCCATTATTCTACAAAATTCCTCTTCTTCTGCATATTGTCTCCTCTTCTGCAGAATGTATTATAATCATTGAATAACTTACTCCTTCATGGAATCTGCGTCTTCATTCTACTTTCTTATTATTGGGATTATACCCCACGATATTCTTCTACCTTATGGGATATTTTCTCAGTGAACTACTTCCCCTATTGTAATTATTCCTCATGAATGTTTCCAGACATGGCCAAAATCTTCCACCAGCGATGATCTTTTCTTATAAAATTATATCAACATTAATGAAGGGATTAGAGTCCTATATATAGGAATATAACTCTAATAATTTATAAAATAGGATTTACCAAAATCATAAATGTGGTAAAACCTTCACCATATACTATTATCCTATCTAACACAGTTTTTTCCTTATGTGGTATGCATAATACCTTTCTTCCTTTGCAATAGACAATTCTAACCAGGATTTGATCACCTCCTCCATTCCTCAAATGATAGCCATCACTAAAAACATCTTTACTTATTTGAATTTTAGTCCTCCCATAATGAATTTAACCTACATAGTTTTCATACCTTTCACTGTAGTCTGCATAGCAATGCTATGTGGGATCCTTCCTTTTCTTTTTTTCCTTCACTCCTCCATGTATCATTGATGCGGTCTACGAACTATCCTTCAGGTTCCATGAACTGTTCTTCAAGAAATCCCATGTGATAACTCCTTTCTTTTCAATAAACCAAACTCTTGATTTTGAGGCCCAATTTTTTTTCAAACACTAGGAAACTGCGCAGCTTTAAAAATATTCTTCAGCAGGAACACCAATGCTACTTTGCTGTTATAGTGATTATTCGACAATCTTCTGCATTCATCAAGAACCTTATCTACTGTGATATATCATCTTTGATCAATAACCATTTACATCATCAGATTTTCTATGGAAATTATTGAAACATCCCTATCTTCTAGAAACATCATTCATTCCAATCAAAACTGGATATGACTAGAAACTCCATAACTCAGTCTTTCCATTATAAGGATTTCATCACAAGTAATATAAACAACATAAGATATTTGTGAAATACAAATCTAAAAATATTTGTTTTATTTTAGTTGGAAAATTATTCAACCATGAAATCTAATTTCATCAAATGAATCCAAGACAATTCTCTAGCCATCACCTTGAAACTCAAAGTCTTCAAACTATTCACATGTTTCATAGAATATCAAGATATGGAGATTTCACCAAGGATTAAATATCATTGGAACTAAGAACCATTGACTTTTGAACTACATCATCATATTGATCGCAGTGACATATTCTTACCTCATTGATCATTATTCACCACCAATGAAAATTAGATGAAAAAAAAATTAATTTATACACAAAATGTAATCTTCAATTTCAGTCTTTAAAAATGAATAATAACAACTTCTATTAAATTAGAAACTGCTTAAAAAACTACAATTGAAGAATATTGAAAATAATAATTATAGTTATCATTGTATTTAAAAATCATGAATTTATATATATTAGATATTGGGTGAATAGTTAGAATAATGTGCATACACATGTAAAGAAATCATTGATTTAAATGTGATGATTCCCGCATGGGGAAACCACAACATAAATCCCCACATAAATAAATCAATGTGTTATCTGACCACAAATAGTAAATAACCATGTTTAAAAAACTAATAAAAACCCAATGTCAGTAAAAACCCCTAATTAAAACATCGTCTAACATAACCCATGGTTACAAAGACCATCTTGAGAAATGAAAAATTGAAGATAAAGAGGATATGACTTTTAGTAGTAGATTATAAGGGATTTATAGTTAATAACAATTAATAAATTTAGTGGGAGAAATAAATAATCATTGGAGGGAGGGGAATTGTAGATTTATCTCCTCTTGTTGAGGCATATTAGTGTAATGTGAAATGAAACCCAATTTGGGTTTATAAATAAATAGGGATAATTATTAAATTTTATAAAATTAAAACACATCATAGTATATTTCAGGGTATGATGATTTGTTCATGGAGTGAAAATCCATAAAACAAGAACAGTTATGGTTCTAACACCTTTTTGTAGTGTGAAAACTATTAGAAGAATAGAGACACCACTTCCTTAGAGATCAAAGAAACGTGATTCCCCACATCATGACATGAACTATCTATAGTCTAAAACTATATAACTAGAAAAAATGGTAATGGTGTAACACTCATAAGTCACATTGTGACTACTCTGTAGTCTAAAATACATACCTCTTTGAATACCAATGAACTCAAAAATCATATAGAAATGAATAAAAAATATAATAATGTATTTAATAATTAATAAATCCACATCATAAATTCTTATAGTTGGTTTAAAAAATTTCTCAACCATAATATTCTTCCTAAAGTTGTTTTAAAGGAATGGGTTTTCCAAAAGAGAATGAAGTTCAACATCGACACTAAAAAACAACTAAATAGTGTAATATATTCCATTAAGAACTATGATCAACAGTTATCACCAAATTGTTTAGCATCAATATGATAAATGGGAACAACATAATAGTCTAATAAGCTTATACACAAGCATCCATAAAATATCTGAATCAAATCAATAAATATAATTAAAACTAATTAAACAACTATTCAATACATAGGAATGATAATTTCATATAATATTACATTTGAAAGTAATAAACACTACATCCATACCAAGATTATGTCAACAACACTTTCCCACATTTCTCATATGATAAAACTAAGTTACATTCATTGAAATACCTAAAAAACATAATGGTAAATCAATAATTTCTCTACCATAATCAATATAAAACATACTACAAGTGTTTAAATTTATATCATAAGGGAAACTATAAATGTATCCAAATAATATTATTATATGTAATCATGGTCAACAGACCTGCGTCCCATCAAAGTACTGGATAGGTTTTTGAAAACCAAGCATATCACCAGATACTCCTACAATACTTCCTCCAAATAAGAGGAAAGGATTTTATAAAAAATGTAATATCAATAGTGGTCTCCCAAAAATATTATAATTCTTACAAAAAATTTGATATATGATATAGATAAACCCACCTTCATGTAATAACCATAGTGATACATGTCTTTATAAAAATATCCAATGGAATACTAATAATAATTACCCTCTATGAAAATTAGTCATAACTCTAAAAAGAAATAAAACCCAAAATAAATACAATAGTTACATTGGAGAATAAAACCTATATGAATATAAAAACTAATAAATACAAACCTATGAAATATGTACATGTGTTCTAGCATCGAGTCAATGGTGGAATAAAGATTACCTTAGGACCTCATTCATACAACATTGGATCATGATTGTGCCATTATAAAAAAACAATTCATTGACCAAAGATAAATCATTGAAAGGGTGAAATTTATCCCAATTACCCAAGAACATACACAAGACATATCATTTCCTAACCCTAATAAGAATAATCTCATCACAAGGCCACCATCAATTCCAAAAAATAAGGTAAAACTAATCACCAAGGCAAAAGAATTTCCAAAACAATCCACATTTTAAAGGTAATAATAAAGGGGATACCTAAAGAAATAAATAAACCCATATCTATGTTGCAATCCTAGATTCAACTAGAATAAATAAGAATTATTGTCAAAATTGTTAATACCAACTATCCCAAATTAATTCACACCACAGACTTATTCTTTTAATAATAATTAAATTTAAAAAACATGGGAAGATTCATATGCAGATAATGAAACAAATCACCCTAAGGTTCCTCCCAATAGATAATCCTCTTCCATTTCATCAATTACTTTTCGGGAGAACACTCAAAATAACCAAAAATAGAAACCCAGTAAATTCAGGTTTCCAAATTCAAATAAAACTGTCCTAATATAAACAATGTGATAAATGAAAATTCATAAATCCACAAAAAACCGACTACAAAAACTCAATTTTCATCCGAAACCACAAACATAAAATTAAGATATCAAATTATCTAATTGAAATAAAATGTAATTTCATAACACGTATCCTTATTTGAAAGAAATCCATACCTTGAAAACAATTGAACTTATTTTGAAATATATAGAGAAAGAAACTCTTTAATTCACCCAAAAGTTAGACTCTCTGATCCCCACTAGGGAATTTTGGATTAATTATAAAAATATAATCCATATCAAAAATATTTTCCATGGTACATAATGAAACCATCCACTTCCCAAAATAACTCATGAAAAAAATCACTATTTATAAAACTTCTTAAACCAAAACATTCAATTACACAATCGACCATGGATATAAATCATTTTATTCCATTTTGAAATAACTATTGATTAATTTTTAAAAACTAAACCATTATCATTATATCTAGTTTTTCATACAAAAAACTATAAATAAAATCACATACATGTAAAAAACCTTTCAAAATAAAACTCATAAGAACACACATGAATCATAAAGTCATAAAACACCATATAAAAACTAGTTTACCATTTCATGATTTAATCCTTGATACCATTTGTAAAATCCAAAAATTTAGTTTATTTTATTCATCAATGAAAACTTATTTATTAATTTTCAATCCATGACCATACCATTTAAACCATGTTTCTGACATTTAAAACAAAATTTCATGCATAAATCATGAACATGACATAAAAAACCTTCTAAATACACCCTAATTATAAAATATTAAAATATAGAAAACAATAAAAAAATACAATACATGATTTAATAAAAGGGGGTTAATGGTATGTATGACATGACGGCATTGATTGGTGAACCAATTTCCAAATAACTGAATTTTATAAGAAGCTAATTATAAGTATGCACATAGGAATTGAATAGATTTCCTGGTCATGTGACCTAACTACATGACTCTATTACTTTTCTCATTTTCATTGTAAAACATGGGAAATCAAAAAAACCAATATTATTTTAATGATAAACACCATCATTAAAGACCAAAATTTACCATTAATTATTGATGAAAAAAATGAAATCCAATTCTAATTTGCCATTTTCCTATGGTAAACTAAGGATTATAATGATAAAGAGTTAGATGGACTCCATATTCACCTAATTCTTGAGTTACTATGTTCATATATCTAGGGTATCAATACTCACCAAATAAGAAGAGGGTTATATGCTGTCATTTATTCATGAAACAAATTCGGTGACCCATCATCTAGGAACCCAAAGAGGACTATGGAAAAAGCTAAAGGTAATTCCTAATTAGAAAAATTGGTAAAATGGAAAACTATTTAATATAGTAGAAATTTCTCCTCTTTATAAAATTTTATATATTTATCGGAGATAAGATAAATTATAAGGGAAATAAAAATATGATGGGACATATTTTAATAGATAGACAAATAAAACTGATCCTATATATACTCTTCACACTCCCTATGTGGAAGTGTGGAATCTAAAATAAAAGTGACCTATGTTTTAAAAGAGATTCACTACCAATTATAACTGAATTAACACCTAGAGTCAAAAATTGAAAAACAACCATTTTCAAACAAGGTGGAACAACCTAACAACACATCCTTTTTCACACCTGGATACATAAATCAAAATAATAATTTTAAGTAGATGAAGTACCAGTAATCACATTTTTTAGACCAACAAAAAATCCAATACTTTTATTTTTTTTCTAGATCAAGTAACGATCCTATGTAGCTATTGAAGGTAATGAATAAATCAACACCACGGTCTATATTTTGATGGAAACAATATAACCCAAAAATCATCGATATTAGAAATAGAGAAAGATATTATTACATTAAAAATTATCATAAAATAGTGAAGTTATGAATTTTGAGGTTCTATAGATACCTTCATTAGAAAAGGATTATAATAATTATGTCCACCCAAAATTATTGCATTAATGATCATTAAAATGAGAAGCACAATACAGTTTGAATATCCTAGAATATTCCCCTAATTCATTTTCATAACTTCTATCAAAATATATTTATAGATTTTATTAATGAATAGTAACTCCAATGGTGATAATTCCATAGACCCCGACATGAATATTATAGTCTTCTTATTTCATGTTATCCTGAATTAGTAGAAGCTGTTAGCATTAAAATATTCATTCCATACATCCTTCCACAAAATTTATATTTGGAAATACGTTTCCCTTACTTAAGAATAAAGAGGTGTGATTAACATGTTATCTATGAATTAACTACACCAATGGATAAATATTACTTATAAATAATTCTTAATATGCTGGAATGGTGTTGTAAACCTCCCTTTACGAGTAAGCTATTTATTTGGAAAAAAATAAAAATAAAAAGGGGTTGATGCTTAAAAATTGATTTTTAGGGGTCTTAAAAAACATGATGGAATCATAAAATCCCCTTATACCATATATAATCAACAAAATAGGTTATATTTAACTTTGTAGTGTTAGATTTGACTAGTTGTGGATCCCAAATAGATATTATAATCCTATGTTATGGTTTCCAGAAGTCATCTATTTTTATAATAAAAAGATAATACCACATGAAGCCCAGTCATCAAACTCCTTCACCCATATAGTCAAATTTCTATATTAATGGAACAAATTGGTGACATAAACATGAATTATCCTATCATTAAAAATACACCAGTACAACCAATCATGTGTCGGCTAGCATGCATGATCCAAGACTGTGCGACACACATGCACGATAATGCCTACATGACCCAACACATACAGAACACCAGTAAGAACACTATAGTTCACATTCTAACTACATGAGATACATGTGAGTGTGAATTTTTTAAACTAAATCATTTTCCCTGGGTCTTGAGGTTTCTATATAATAATATCATTGATCTCTTGTTTGAGGATGAACTACAAGATGAGAATATGGTTTAAAGCACTGCTCACCCAAGCCCTTCACCAATGTCCCCAAAACCCACCAGGTAACTCTCCAGGAATCAAAATAGGAGTTAATTAATTATATTTCATGCATTAGTGTTTAAAAATTGTTTAAAATAGTAAATAAATATGCATGTATCCACTCGCCTTTATTTATAAAATACATGGAAGGAGACCCCTTGCCAAGCTCATGGATTATACAGGACCCTTCCAATATCACTTAATGAGAACCATAGAGGTCTGAAAATAGTATTTCCCATGTTTTTTCATCTATTATGTAATTATTCAATGTTATATGAGTTAATAATTATACGAGGAACCTCCAAATTCTCCCAAGGTACACCTAGGTTAGGTACCTTCCAAATTCTCTCTAGTATCCCTAGGAAATTCCAAAGCTTGTTATCCCTGTTATCACTAGGGTAAAGCAGCCTCCTTGCTCTCCCAAGTACCACCTTTACGAATCAATGTCTAAATATACATTTAATAACCTTGTAGAATAACCCTCAGGGCCCTCTATTCACATTACCATTGGCAGGGCATCCCATTACCTCAGTTCCCATTTTGAGGGGGAAAGCTAAGACCTCATCCAATGCCTCTAGAAAAGAGTTATCAGAAAAAAAAAGAATTAAAGTTCCTTCTAAATCATGGATTAAAATGGAAATATAATTACAATATTTAACCCCCGAATAGGTGGGATTATTAGAATTTCTTCAATTATACATTCTCATGGTAATAAGGATCCCAACTACCTGGATGGTTTACAATGGATTCTTGGTCTGGGTGGAAACATCTATTGCGTAATTTGTGAACGGAATCAGATGAAAATAACCTCTAATAATCCATAACCCTTACCTATTATATTATTCCACCTATATAAATGGGAGGTTATAGGGAAATCCCTTATGGTGTAAGCCCCTATCATTTTTTGTAGGATGCTTTCTACCCTTTCATACCCACACCGTCAACCACCATCGGTCAAATAATATTTATCAATGTTATAGATCTTAAACTTTATACTTTATTTCTCACACAAAGTGTGAGTAAATTGGGATTAGATTTTAATGGTGATCATGTCATTAGGGAAATCAAATATCCTCAATTGGTCAAAACCCATAAGTGTAAGACCGAATATTTAAAAACTACAGGTGGTTAGATTCCAATCCAAATGGGATATGTAAGAATCCCAAATATGGTTCAATACCAATAACCCATAATCACCATAATATTATCTAGTCCATATTCATAGTATTTTCATATCCAACATGTTAGGAAACATTTTTTTTGGGTCCCTAGTCCACAATTCATACTAGGGTGTATTCATAGAAAGATCATTCCTCCCATCTGAGAGGCTATATCTGTCCATGTAATTTCCATCTCATCCTCATTGGTTCAGGTTCACACTGGGGGACACCATAATTGGGTCATATCCATTTCCATATAAACCAAAATGGTCAATTTCCTTATAAGACACATTCCATCATTTATTATGAAACTTTCACCAATACTTCCTTATATCTTGATGTTAATATGAATGGTCTAATCCTCGTCACATGACCATATAATGTATGATGTTTACTATTGAGTTACACTAAACTAAGTGGATTCTGATTCCACTCAAAAATATATGTGGGCATCCCCTATAATGGTCTTGGTCCAAATATCAAAAGAACTGTTATCTCATTGGATGATGATAAATTATAGAGCACCTAAATGCATGGATTAAAACTAGAATCACAAAAAAACATAACCAAAATGGAAAATCTTCGTTACATATATATTTTTTTCCTTCAACACAAGTCTATAATTTATTATAAATACATATATCTGATTTTTTCCATATGTGTAATTTAAATGGGATTCATGATAGTGTCATAAATCTATAAGTGAGTATGAGATTAGTAAATAATACCCTCAAAAGGGTGTGATGAGCCCAACCTATCATCCTCTTCATCAATGTGACTTATTAAGTGTTAGTGGTTAATACCCACATCCCATTAGAAACAAATCCCTTTGTACATCATGGATATGATAAATTTTTTTTTATTCAATGAATAATCCTCATAGGAAACTAACCTGTCAAAAATGGGAGGAAAAGACAATATGGAACCCGATGAGAATCCTTTCATGACTATTTCACCCACATGTTAGACCCATTTTGTACTAATAAAAAGAAAGGGGTCAAAATAGATTTTTTTAAGACATTATATTGCACATGTGTTCATTTATTATAATATTTCATTGATAAGATTTCTTGTTTTTGAATTTCATGTATACCTCCACGATAATTCAAAAGAACTATCATCTCTCCAATGGAATCCAAAAGACTATCATGAACACGCACATCAATGATGAACAATATGGCTCCTAATCTAACCAGATTACACCATCCCTAACCGAACATCATCAACATCGGGTTTCTATTGCACTGATTCATTAGTACCACATTAATGGTATATAAAAACCATTAAGTCTTTAAGTGAAACCCTACAAGACATATATACCCAAAAATTATCCCTTCAAATATGATTAGTAGCCAAAAATAAGGTGAAACCCATCCTCATAAAAATTTATTTTGGGAGCCTATACGCAAAATTAAATAACCATTACATCCTCCATGACAATAAGGATGTGTACTAAGAGGTCTAAAATGGCCTCGTATCAATGTCACATGATTTTATTTGATGTGATCCCTCAAGAAACCTCTTCCCCAAACATCATACCACACGATGTTCTTATTATGAGGAATATGTCCCCCTATGGGCTTTAGCATAGGTAACTCAGACCCGCTCACATAGGAAAATCCCCCAACGATTGCAATAAAACAACATGGAATTGGATCACATTAACATTACTCTCAGAGATTCCCTCACACAAGTTGTGTATATAACCTAGAAATGGCCCATATACCTACTCACACACATATATCCACTAATACAATTCGGTAGTAACAAGAAAAAAATACCTCCACAACAGAAAACAGTGGGAACACCCTTGTCTTTACCCCCACACAAGAAGATTGTGGGTATATCTTAGATATAAATGGAGGATAAGAGTTGGGATATATCCCTCCTCCAACCATGGTATAGGAATATATTCATTTTCCATCTACATAAGTCACACATTTCATTTTGAAAATAATACAAATGAAAAACAATACTTCATATCCACATTCTACCAACATTCCAAGACATAATGGAAAAAACATAATTGGTTAGGAGTCATGAAAGCCACACAACATTGGTAATAGTAATGTACCATCAGAATAATATGGTGGTAACTCATGATAAAAAATACATTTACTCTATCACTAATGATCAAGGTCAGAAAAATTAAAAGATAAATGGACTAAAGGAATAGGAATATATCCTTGTTCCAACTGGAGGTCCCCATCCCATTTCAGTTTCCACTCTACCTCAGATGTAAATCCCTATCCAAATCCCATAATAGTGTTCTAAAATCCTATAAGAAGCATAAGAATTTATTAGTATGGATTCTATGAATGAAATTAATTACCCACATCATGAAACTCCAACAACCCAAAGTAAAATATTCAAAAATAAGAGTCAAGAATGGAAAATAAAAAATAAATATTTGGTCAATTATACTATCCTATTTAGGGTTAGTGTTCATGAATACCTTGAACATCTATAAAATATAGACCACGATTCTACTAACATATCCCCAAATTATAGAAATAGTAGTTTTGGTTTCAAGGGCCATCCTTATAATATTTCTCCCATCACCTCTGGAGGTCCACCCTAAAAATATTACCATGAATGCCTCCTTCCTGTCCCCAATATAATTGATCATTAGAACCCTTCTCCTGATGTTTATCATCAAATCCAACATCATTTTCAGAAGATTAATAATCAATATGGTCATTCCCTTTCAATTTTACACCCTAATGTTCCTCCACATGGTATACTCTATAGAAATTCTCATTACAGTCCAATGTTGTTATGCAATTGTAGTATTATCTATTCTAAAACTTTCATTGATGCCCCCCCTACATTAATATTTTATTTAGATAATACGGTCTTCCCCTTTCCAAATCAATTTTGGTAAAACCTTCATATCATGAGGCACCATGTATGATGGTTATAATCATGATTCATGCATTTTCTATAAAATGTGATATCATTTCTCAATCATACGATGTACCGAGGAAACATTCAATCTCTGAACAATTCTTGGATCACCATCCCTTCAACATAGTATAGTAAATTCCTCATAACCACAATAATTAATTAATGTATTGGGTAAATTCCCACATTGTTCTAATCCAGTGAATATAACTTCTTCAAAAGATGATGTCAACACATTCCTTATTGGAAAAAAATTGGTTAAAGACAATATGCAGGTATTTTGTGTCTTTTATAAAATCATTAATATGGAATTCCAAAAAAATTGTTAGAATAATGAGGGAAAGAAATTTTATTGATCAAATGGATGACTCTTAATCACATAACAGGTAAATTATTTCCTTATAAGAGATATGAATATCATTTCAATTTAATTTATGAACTACATCATCAAATTTACATAGCTTCTCTTTTAGTCTAAGATGCTCAAAATCCTAGAAGAAAAGAGATATTCTCCAATTTACATGTATTAATGATTTATAAATGCTATACTACTTGATCTACAACACCATAGTAGGTGTATAAATTAAGGTATGGGGATGGCATGGAGTATCGAATTTTACCCCTCTCCTGAATCAGAAAATCCCAACAATTGTTAGGTCATGAAATTTTATTTCTTCTAACTGAATCTCATATGAAAACAATTTTCATGGAACATAGATGTTCTGCCTGATTCATCCCTAAACAAATCTTAAAAGGGTCTATCCTCTCATGATATTTCCATAGATATTCTCTTTCTTGAGATATCTGAAAATTTCAATCTTGTTTATCTCATAATGAAGGTAATTCAACAATAAAACAAATAAATTCTAAAGAAAGTATCTCTTGCATAAAACATACAATGCACCCAACTCATTCGCAATCAATGAAATGAAATATAAAGAGAGTTTTCATAGAAGCTACATAAATAGTGTTAAAAGAACATCCCCAACATTCAGGGTTGGGGGAATTTTTAACTTAAATCATCCCCAAAATTCTCACAATTTCCATCCAAAATATTTAAATAGTGGAGTGGGAACAACACCAGTCCGCAAGGCTGGGGATTTTCTTTACTTTTATAAAGGATAACCCTCCCAATTTTTCCCATTTCATAACAGGACTAACATGATCCAAATTCACTCTAAACAATTTTCATTATATTTTTTTTAGGTCACCCTTTTCCAAATAAACTAGAGGATAGTTAAAGGATAAGATTAGTTATGAAATTAGGTATATATAATATAGATCTTTCAAGGGTAAAACTCCTCATGAATATCGTAGTTTTTCTAGTAGGAATATTAGTGGAAACAGGCCCCCCAATCATTCCAATACTAATATGACCACTATAATGAAATGTACATCAGTGAATGTCATTAGAATCATCATTGTGGATGCTACCAAACATGAAAATGATATAGGGGAACATGAGAAGGATGTTTCCATCCATGAATTAGTCAGTTTTGAAGTTAATGAATAAGTTCAAAATCTCAAGAACCATAGTATTGCTAAAAAATTGAGGAATCCCTCAAATTCTCTACAAGCAACTTCTCGAAATTCATCTTCCAATGAAAAAAGGCAAAGGTGTAGAAACATCTCACACACCACCAAAAGAGGTTGATCCTATCACACTTATGGAATGATTTTCAATTTATGTGGAAGATCTGCGGAATTTAAGAGTAATCATTGTGGAACTAATCCTTGTATAGAACCCCATTGTGTATGTTCTTCATGTTAAGGATCGTCTCGCTATTCCATCTCACATACCTCAATTTACTAGGATTCATCACATCAATTATTCTTGAGTCAAAACAACTTCTTAACAAGGAATATAGACTAAAAATATACCAGAATCTAACAGTTTTGAAATATAAAGGGTTTCCTTCATTGGGTGAAAACCTATAAGTATTTTAGGAAACCCGTAATGGTCTATTATATGCTTGTCATTAGTCATGAGTATAGAGAGGTCCACCACAACAAATATAACCTATTATTCCCCCTTTTAAGGATCCTTCCTAGATGATTAATCTTCCCAAGCTTATCAACACAATTGAGTGACTAGAGGATTAATTATATGCTTTTCAGGGATGATGTGCTCTAGTAAAACTGGAACGAAACCCATACCTATAATAGGTGGATAAATATATTCCACCACCAAATGGTGTGAATATTACAATCCCAACATTTAGTTGCTTGGGTGATCAAGAACCACATCTGACACACTTCATATCTCAGTGAGGACCCATGATAGGAACACTCAAGAAGTATGAGGTGGTCAAACTCATGTTTCTTTTTTATAACTTTGAGGGACCAGCCATTAACTGGTATAAAATTTTACCATCCATATCGATCAAAGGGTGGGAATATATTCTTCAACAATTCAGCTTTCAATTTAGGTCTAAACAATAGAAAAATATAGTACTTGACATCTCAAATTTCATGCATTGATAGAATGATAGGGTATCAAATTTTATTTCATGGTGGATGTGTTTGACTTACTCCCGACAACTATAACTTCGTCCAAAGGAATGGTTGAGAATTTTCAATTGAGATCCTTCATGATGATCTGTGAGCACAGTTTATCAATGTAATGTATTTCGGTGAGTTCCAAGATCGTTTCATGGTTTTACATGTATTGTGGATTATATTTTCTAAACCATGGATAAATCAAGACAAATACTAGTTTATCTTGGAATGAAAATCAGTATAATTGATGGTTTTTCCACCACCATAAAAATGGATTTATTCCATCTCCATATCTAAATCTGGTAAGTCCTCACATTTCACCTCCTCATAAATAATAATGTTAGCAATAATACCCACATTATGATGAGAGAAGAGTACCTAAATTCTCTCAATTCAAATACCAGAAGAATAATTTCTATTATATTAGAGATAAGATATATCCAAGTTTCATTATAGTAATAATAGAATATAAAATGAGGAAATTTCTAAATCCTAACAGTCTTAATAAAGTTAGTATTAATTATTACCATAATTATTTCCTAATTTACTAAATTTTGGGTAATTCCATCCATGATTTTTTTTGATTTTAGGGACTTACAATAATAGATTTTTTAATTTCTATTGTTTTAACATACAAATATTATTTAAAAAAAATCTTGTTTAGTAGGTTTCTAATGTAATTACTATTTAATGATTACATTTTATAATATAAGGAAATATGATGAAAATTATTCTATTTGACAGAATGATTGATCATTAGATTAAAATGTCTAACTGCTGGATGAGATAACACTATATTTGTCTCACCATTAGTTCAAATGTCTCATAGAAGTATGATTTATCTTTAAAATTGACTCTCCATTATTTCAAATGTATCATCTCCAGATAAGCGATTTCTAGACATGTCTCTATAATCGTTCAAATTTATTACTACCAAATTTGAGCTTTCAACTGACATGACTCACCTCTAGACGATATTCTTCCATTATGACTCATCATTAGTTTAATGAGGTCATTGTTAGTTCCAATGGGTCAACACTAGTTCAAATGAGTTACCACCAAAATGTATGGCCACTAAAGATGTCTTTCTGTTGGGATGTCATGTTGCAATGATGTTTTTAGTAGAATAGTCATCATATCTATTCATCATAATTTGATTTAAATATTTCAATGGATATATTAATGAAATTAATTGAATGAGTTATTTTATTATTATATTCATAAATTTTTTAGAAACCAATTAAAGGAAATTTCATATCATAGTGTAAGGATATAGAATATGAGGATGAATAATCTCTCAACTAACACATCCTCTTGAATTTCATTTTATACTCTAATGAGTCTGTCATTAATTGATGATGTGTGATCAATCTGTGAACTTGAAAATACTGAATGGATCGTCACAAAAGAGCTTATACATTTCATACAAACTTATATTAGACTTAGAAAGAGTGAGTTACACTAAACACTTATTTCAAAACCATGAGAGATATGAAATTCTCTATTTTGATGATAACTTCATTGAAAAAAACATAATATCTTCAATAAGTCACATATGAGGACACACAAGCATCTTATTCACGATAGTCTGATCATCATTACCTTTTCTATATCCTATTACTGGATCCTTCTGTTATTTTTTAACATTAGAGAAGTATGTTTTATGCTCATTTTATCAAAACCCATAGACTCATTCACTAGAACTATATTATACTAGATATTACCCCCCACATTCTTTCTTCGGTATAATCATGGTATTTGAAGAGGAGGTCATGTTTGGCATGTGCCTATTTTCTTCCAGCAGTTATTATAGAATGGGTCATTGTGTGTCTTTTACATCCTGTAAGATGTGTTTATATACCGAATACAATTTTTGGAAGAAATTTTAGTTATATAATCATCTTGGAAATGGATGATTACCATGTGGAGGGGATTAGGTCTCATCTTGAGTCTGAACGCCATGTTTTAATCTATTGTATGTTATTATTTTGTTTTATTCCTTTGAATGCTTGAAATTATATTTTATTTTAACATTAAAACAGAATTAGTAATTTGATAGTAAGTCTTAACTACTATTTATATTATGAATTGATTGTGTAAATTTATTAGAAAAGTTAAAGGCATTGTTAATAATATTTTATCTAACACCAATCATGTTTTGAGGTATATTTTAAAAGAAGTAACTTTTATCAAACTATTATATTGATTAAAATTGATAATTTGTTTAAATTGGGGGGTTGTATAAAGATATTTTTAACAAAAAATTCATAGTAACTCAATTCCCTAACACCGCTAGAGTTTCTAACTCAGACCAACATTTGTTATTATATGATTTTCAAAATTATTTCCAATATGGTTTTTGTTGGGTTTTAAATATCTCAAATTCTAGTTAGATTGAATTTTTGTTATTTAGTTTATAATAGAAAAATGGATATTCTACTAAAATAACTCATTATTTTAATGGAGTGAATAATGATCTGTGTAAAATCAAATTGAAGATCCATCATGAAAGAATGGGTTAGGAAATATAAACAGTAATGGTAGATCAATATGATTTATGTAATATTTCTAGAGTTTCATATAGTAATGATACTAAGTCGTTTTATAAAAATATGTATAAAACCCTGAATGAATTGTATTTATATTTTAGTGATTTATATATTAATAGAATATCATTATGTAAAACTTATTTTGAAAGCTGGGAAACATTAACTAATTCTCAGGATGGATCAACTAATGTCACGGAAATGAGGTTAAATATTTATACAATTAAATATGATACATAAAAAATGGAACATGATGAGATTTTTTCTGACATGTGTCTCATTTTCAGTAAAATTTTTAATACAATTCATTAATTCTGGAATAATGTTTCTGATAAAGACCAAGTGATGTGACTATTAAGATGCTTACTAGAAAAATGGATAGGAACCTCAGTCTCAACTAGACGTTCATTTGATATTAGTAAGATACATGTTAAGGAGCTAGCTAGACAATTAATAATGACTGTGGAAGAAAATATGGTCCAAATAGAAGTTGAAGATGAACTTATAAAGAATTATATAGATTTCTAAACCACTAATTCAACCTAGAAGGAGAATGTTCAAGATAAATTTTTAAATGAGGAGGAATCACCAGCTAATAGTGATTAAGAGGTATTCCCTCTAGCCAAAAGATAAAAAGGTTTTTATTAAAATAGTAAATTATTTAGGAAACCAAGATAAAAAGGAAAATATAAAAATAAAGTATTTTTTTCAGAAGTATTGGAAGAAATATGTCATTTTATATGAGATCATATACTATGAATTTATGAAAAATGGGCATGTTAAATATGATTGTATTAAACTAAATTACAAAATATTAATATAATTAAAATGATATTAAATATAATAAAGAAGTGAAATATTCTTGGAGTCCATAAAAATATAGATCAAGAAATTCAAATATTATCCATAAAAGAAATAAAGATAGATAAATATGTGATTCTTGATAAACATATATGAGGTATCTAGTTTCTTTCTTGTTTCTGTTGTAAATATTTCTAGTCATTATGTAGGGGAAAATAATGATGAAATAATTAATTTAAGGATACCTTTGAATATTTTAAAATTATAGAATATATTTTCAATGAGAATAAATATATTTAAAAAATTATAAAGAGTTATCATGTTTTATGTATTAATTTCATATTTGATCCTTTCATAGAAAAAGTGAAAAATGTTTAACTTTTGAAGGAAAATACAGAATTGAAATTGTATAATGAGAACTTAAAAATGTATTTATATATATTATATAATGTAATAAATATTTTAACTCAAATAAATGTATAACAGATAACTCTTATATATATTTTTGGATTGAGTAATCAACCTACATAGTGAATAACTTTCAAGAATTGTTTTATTCTGAAATCCAATCCAAGAAATTCTTCTACCAGTTTTTATTCAACTATACGTAACGGGGTTTTTATTTCCAAAATCTTACTATCTTATTATATGAAACCTATTAAAACAATTACGGGTTCCTAAATTGAAAATTAATAACATTTCTATACCCAATAATATTTGGTTACCATAATCATTCATGGTGTACAACCAATTTTGTAGGGTACCTACTGGAAGAGATCTAGTAAGAACCTATAACCCCAAGACAATTGGTGTTATAGAAACATAAATATAGATTTCATAAACAACAAAATTTTGATAAAGGATGATAGTGGAAATGTCTCCTTTGGTGAACATTCTGAATGGAAAATTATTAGCTTTTCCACGTTGGAAATTCTAACAATGTTTTAATTTTAAAGTATTATTTTGAAATATATTACTGTACAATATTCATAGAATATCAATGTTATTTGATAACAGTTTTTATTTGGAATTTGAATATAATTCTTCAAATATTTTTTATTCTAAAAATGATTTATTATTAACTCATTTTGAGAAAAGAAAATTTTTATACTGCTAATTTTGACTCATTATTTTCTCAAAATTTTTCATACCTATGTTCCTATATTAAGAAATATTGGATTCGTCCAAAGATACAAGGCCATTACAATATTAACATATTGGGAAAACTAACTAGGAAAGGGTTAGTGTAAGATCTACCTAAACTTTATTTCCCAAATGACAATGTATGTGACCCCTGTCAACAATGTAAACAATAAGAGATATCATTAAAATCAATGAAATGGGTTTCAGCTTCTCGACCACTAGAGTCGACTCACTTATATTTCTTTAGACCATCTAGATTTTCTAATTTGAATGGTAATAAATATGTCTATGTCCTTTTATATGCCTTTTATATTTATACATGGGTATCATATTTAGATCCCTAAAGTGATGATTTTTCTTACTTAACCAAGTATGCTATATCTATAATAAATCGTAGTGAAATTTGGATTAAGGTATTACAAAATGATCATGGTTTTGAGTTTGAAAATAAATACCTTGAATCCTTTTTCGCAAAAAATTTCTATAATCAAAACTTTTTTTTCATAGGACCCCACAACGGAATGGAGATATAGATATTAGAAATAATACACTTCAAGATGTTTCCCGGACTATGATGAATGAATATGACATTTCTATTTACTTTTTGGTAGAGGATATGGATAAATCCAGATATATAATTAATATTGTTTTATTTATACCTCTCATAATGAAAAAACCTCATGAACTTTTGTATAGTAGAAAACATATGGTAAATTTCTATTGAATTTTTGGTTGTAAAGTCTATTCATAACAATGTGTATAATCCTTAAAATAATTCTTCCAAGAGTGATGAAAGAATTTTCCTAGGTTATCCAACCTGTAGTAAGTCATATATAGTTTCTATTAAAATAAAACAGATTGTGGAAAAGCCTATTCACATAATGTTTTTTGAGATAGGTCAATATGAGTCTAAAAACCCTATATGAATCATGGATGATTATTTTTGAACATTGAACTTAAAGTCCAAAACATCGGTCACTTCCCTCTAACATTCATAAAAATATTCATGTTCTAAAGAACATTCGTAACAGGAACTTGAATCAATATAAAATCATTAAATAAATATTCCTTCTATTCAAAGAGATATTAAGACTAATAGATAACATCCTCTAGATGTTGTAGTTTGAAAAATAGATAGAGGTACACATACTAAAGCATCTCTTATTAATCATGTTGAACATCTATCAATCATCATATAACTTGAACTTATGGACACCAATGATATGGTTAATAATGGATTTTGGGTAATGGATATGCAATTGAAACATATTAAGATTGAATGAAATAATTTTTGGGAGCTTCTAGTTAGACATAGTGACAATCTCAATATGGGAAATAAATGGATTTTTAGATATAATTTTGGGGAATCTGGAACTGCATTATGAAATAAATGTAGTTCTGTTTCACAAGGGTATAGTTTGGAAGAGGGTATTGACTGTGAGGAATCCTTTTCACCGATGGCTACACAAGAATCCTTTAGAATACTATTTTATGAATAATATATGGATTTCAAATGATATCAAATAGATGTCATTATGGTATTAAAAATGGATATATATGTAATGACCTAGACCCACCTGGTCTATTACATTTCCAAAACACATCTCCACCAAAACCGGTGGCATCGTGATGGTGGCATTATGTCCTCCCAAAGGGTCTTTGTTCTTTTTCCAACTTCTGACTTTTTCTGCTCCCGCACCATATCTTTTGACGTAAAGATGACTTAATTCCCCCGTTCCAATCCATTAATAGCCCATAAATAATATCTAAAATCCCCCAAGAGTCAGGCTACCCTTAACATACCAAAACGTGGGGCTTTTCCTCAGTTTCACACCCTTCCCCATGCCTTCCAGTTCCGCCCACGTTATGAATTTCCTTATAATTAAAGAAAACTATTTAACGCATAGCCGTTATGACCACCCCACCGAGGAGAATTGTTAAATGACAATTAATTCCATCGTGCGTAATTCCCCAACCGTGTGGAGAACTACTATTAGACTATAAATTTATTCAAATTTCCATATCTCGTAACAATAGGATCTCATCCTTATATCGCATGGGAATTACTTCTTCTTATTTCTCATGGATGGTCTCATATTATTCCTAGTTCATATGGAGTTACCCTTCCCGATGAAAGTGGTGCGCCTTTGTTGGATACGTTTTGCTCACCCATGGAGTCCACGTCATTCCTCCCCTTGAAGTCACGCATCCCTTATTCTTGGTGTGTGGATAAGATCTTCGATCCTTGATCATCCACGTAGGGATTTTCTTTAGTATCTCCTTACAGTGTATCATACAGGGTGGGTACACTACTATATCTATGGGGATGGATGAAACTAAACCTTAACAATAATAATAAATAGACTATTAAGGAATGATGGGGTGCATTTGAAAATTCTACTATAATATTTTATAATTTCTATATGTTGTGAACTGTATGGGCTTATGCTCACTGAAAATCATGGTCTTTGGAGTTCTTTCTTTGTGCATTAATGATCATCCATCTTCAGTGATGATTGAATGGCTCCAACATGGAAATTTGGTTAATCACGTAAACACGGCCGATTAAATGAATGTCCAGTGAACAACAATCCTTGTGTGATCACCCCGGTTAACCAAATAGAATGAAGAAAACATAGTGATTGATTTACTTGAGTCTGGAAACATCCTTGCTCTGTCTTGGGGGCATGTCTGTATGTCTCGCTCGATGATTATGTGGTGATGTGGATGGGGATGGGATCCTCTGTATCGGTACGATTTTTTGTTGTGAATCTGAAGCCGTGTGGGGATGTATCTCGAGGCATGGTTTGGTTCTAGTACATTGAGTGATCTCACTGATGCCTTTTTTGTGACTTCACAAGAGAACTAGGTGTGAATGCTTAAATTACTGTTTGGGTGTTTCTCTTTATCTGGCCGGTGGTTATGCATGTTAGTTTCCCAATAGTGCTGAATTTACTTAAATTGGATCACTTGAACATGAAAACAACAATTTATTCAATGAGGAATTGGTTTTGGGAATGAGTTGTGACTTGGTCGTGAGTTTTGTGATTTTCTTTTATGAATGAATTCTAGTGAGGGTGTTTCGGATTAGTATTTGGAAACCCGTAGGTTTAGATGAGTTCTTTTTACCTATACATATATTTGTATTTTTTATGTTTCTTATTCGCGCTCCACCCAAGTTCATCACTTAGTGCAGAACACCCCCATTTCATGGGGGAGGGTAATTTTCCACACACTCCTATGAGTGGCTGGTTATTAGCTCCTTTTGTTCTCCCTTTCCCAAATATCCCAAGACTCTTCGGGTAGCCTATGATGGCCTGAGTTCCATTATATCCCACGACTCTTCGAGCAGGGTAGTTGTGGTGGTTGGCCCAGGTGTGTGTGGGCATGTTATTTCCCATGTGTCTTTGGGATGAGGCCCAGGTGTCTTCGGGCATGCGAGTAGTTGTTCGGGCCCAAGTGATTGCGAGATGGTTATGAGAGGTGGTTATGGCCCAAGTGTTTGCGGGTGGGATGCTGGTTGTGGCCCAGGTGTTTGTGGGCGGGATGTGTGGTTGTGGCCCAGGTGTGTGCGGGTGGGGTGTGGTAGTGGGACTGCGGTGAGAATGGTTGGAGAGGTTCAATGCATAGTATGTCTTCAATAACCAGTGGGAAAGTGGCGCGGGGTAACCAAATATTGATGTGCTATTACTATAAATTATTTGACTTGCGATACTTGTGGAGTGTGCCTTGGTGTGGCTTGGGCGGATAGTTTTCCTTGCTAGGTGCTTTGGTTATCTCTTTTCTCAGAGGGAATTAGAAAGCCTCCCCACTTGTGCACGAGAGTGTTTGGTTTTCCCTAATGAGTATACTTGTATGCTCACCCGATGTATATAAAACTATTTTAAGGATTCCAAGAGTACTTCAGGGATCGTGCGGGACCGTACTAGCTCGGACGTTGGGACAGTTTTTGTATTTGTTTTTCTTTCTCTTAGTACTTCTTTTTGGGGTTTCTTTTATTTTTCTATCATTTACATTTGGAACATGCATATGAGAATGGTTTGTTTTGGATTTACCTGTACTCCCACTTTTTGTGTTGTTGGGATTTACTATTTTATCTCCCGATCCTATTAAATAAAAAGGGTAATTCCTTCCATCTTGTGTGTGACTTTATACCCTTGGTGCTAGTATCCACTCCGGGACCTATTGAAGGTGGGTCTATGGGGTCATTATCTCTCATTCAACATGAAGAAGGAATGTTCTGGCATCCTGTTGTCCCGTCTCTAATCTTGGTGAGGGCGGGTCATGACAGAATGGTATTAGAGGTTGAGGGTGAGAGATAGGATGGAGTTCGGAGTTAGGCACGATGAGAATTTCATGGGAAGGTAGGGAAACAGTGTTGGACAATCATAGTGTGTGAAATAGTCCAGGGAAGACCAACTAGGACACCAGATTTTACCCCCCCCCCCCCCCCCGTGATCTGATGCAAGGACTCTGGGCCTACCGAATGACCAAGTGAGGCTGCACTCATAGCAGGGTAGAGACGCTAGGGAAGTTACATGCATCATAATGACTTGATTTCATATGTTTCAGTGGTATTTTTTGGGATTTAAAATGAATAAGAAGTAAAATAAAATTTAAGAACCATATTCTCCACTACTCGGGATTAGAAAATCCTTGTTTACGTTGCAGTTATGGCACCTGGAAGAAGACCATGAGTAGTGTGGGCGATCGAGGCCCAGGAGGATGACTTGGCTAGTCGACATAGGGCTGACCGAGAGGAGAAGGATGATCAGTGGAAGTACACGCTTCATGACATTCAGCGGAAGACCATCAGGAAGTACGAGGGAAGCATCTATGACATGGAGACATAGAGCTAGCAAGAGGAGCAGGTGATAGCTTTCATCTTGATCCAGGCTCCGACGGAGTGCTAGGTTCCTCTGTCTGTAATCCAGATGAGTGGAGTAGCACATCAGTGGTTGATTCTTTATCTTGGGGAGAAGATGGAGGCTGAGGTGACGTGGGCTAACTTCTAGAGGGACTTCCGTGTAGAATTACTCTCTTCCACGATGAAGGATGTGAAGAGGCAGGAGCTAATCTCCCTCTAGTTGGGGAGCATGTCAGTGCGAGAGTTGGGAATCAAGTTCATGGATCTCCTACACTTTTCTCCAGACCTCTTTATAGATGAGGAGTCTCATGCGAGACATTTGGTGGAGGCACTTCGACATTCTCTCCAGTATGTTGTAACTCCCTTCACCCTACCGATGTACATAGAGGTCCAGAAGAAGGCAGAAGTAGTATAGAGGATGCACACACTGGGAGGTGTATCATGAGAGGGAATCTAGTTGGGATTGTCAAAGGGGAAAGCTGTCAGTAGGAGGCCTACAACATCAGGGCCCTCTAGGTTTTGACCAGTACGAAGTGGGCCTCAGCAGTTCCTGTTCCGGTCCGGCGGCCCTCGCCCTTTTCTATCGGGACCAGGGCAGAGATACTTCATCTGTGAAAGCCATGGGAACCTTCTGAATCAGTGCCCGGATAGAGTATAGTACAGCGAGTGTGGACAGGTTCAATGCCCACCTCAGCCGCAACAGTTCCAACTAGGCCCTTTCATCCGCAACAGCATGGGCAGCAAGCTCCCGCTCCACCAAGGGCAGGCGTTGCCGGAGGGGGACGACCTCAGAGAGCTCCTCAGGGAACTCGAGTAGGGCATGGTCAGGGAGGTCGCTGACAACCGAGAGGTAGAGGAGCTGGGCGTGGGTAGTTGGATGCCACAGAGGCAATAGTTCCAGCAGGGATAGAACTCGTCCGAGGTACGATCAGCTTGTTTAGTACTCTTTCATATGCTTTGTTCGATACATGAGATTCGACCTCATTTGTTGCACCAAGACTGGCCCATGTTATGGGATTAGACGCTTATAGAATTACAGTGCCCCTGGTGCTGAGCACACCAGTCGGAGGTCAGACTAACTTTTTTTATGTTTTCCAAGGGTGTAGACTGATGATAGGGCCACATCAGTCTATCAGGGATCTTCTACTATTGCAGATCAATCCATACTATGTAATCCTAGGCATTGACTGGTTGTTCTCTATATGTTCCTTCATTTACTACTTCTATGGGAGGGTCGTGTTTTCAGATTTGGGCAGCCGTAGTATAACTTTCATCAGTGAGTGGGGTTGCTAGAAAAACAGCAGGCAAGAGGAGCCCCTCCGTTCCTTGTTAGTTAAACAATCATTGGAGTCAGTGGATGCAGAAATGGTGGAAGTCCCAGGGATCATCATTGATTTTATCAACGTCTTCCCTGGGTAGGTGTCAGCTCTACCCCCTCAATGTAATGTTGAGTTTGAGATAGACTTGCAACCTAGTGCTCGTCCGATATCGATGGCTCCCTACCAGATGGAACCTTCCGAGTTGCGGGAGTTGCAGATTAAAATTGACGATCTGATGAATAAGGGCTTTGTTCGAACAAGTGAATCACCATGGGGTTCTCTAGTCTTATTCGCAAAGAAGGAAGATGGTGGTCTCATGCTATTCATAGACTACCAGAGGCTGAATCAGGTAACAATCAAGAACTGTTACCCTCTCCCGAGGATAGATGACTTTTTCGACCAGTTAAAAGGGGCAGGGTTGTTCTCCATGATTGACCTGTGGTCGGGATATCACCAGCTGAGGGTGAAGGAGGGAGATATCTCGAAGACCGCCTTCAGGTGAAGATATGGGCACTTTGAGTTTGTGGTCATGCCTTTTGGCATTACGAATGCTCTAGCTATGTTCATGGGGATTATGAACTCCGTCTTCCCGGAATACCTAGATCAGTTCGTAGTCGTGTTTATTGAATACATCCTGATATACTCAAGATTAGAAGAGGATCACGCTGAGCACCTAAGAATAGTTTTATAGGTCCCCTGACAACACCAACTCTATGGTAAATTGTCCATGTGCAGGTTCTGGATGCGAGAAGTGCACTTCCTTGGGCATGTGGTGTCCGAGCAGGGAATTTAGGTGGAACCATCGAAGGTCGAGGCGGTTGTTTCTTGGGTAGTGCCCAAGAACGTGACGAAATCTTGTAGTTTCTTTGGACTAGAAGGATACTATCGGAGGTTCATGACCAACTTCTCCCGAGTTGTGGTACCATTGGAATCCTTAACCAAGAAGTATCAGGCTTTTTTGTGGAATGGGAAGCGTGAGGCATCCTTAAGCTATCTAAAGGAGAAGTTGGTAAGGGCCCCGGTGCTGAGGTATCCTGAAGAAAGGGCCGTGTATGAGGTGTTCTGTGATGCTTCAGGATAAGGCATCAGGTCTGTGCTTATGCAACGAAATGGGGTGATATCTTATGGGTCTAGACAGTTACGTCCTCATGAGTGTAATTATTCCACCCGTGATCTGGAGCTTGCAGAGGTCGCGTTCACACTAAATTTGTGGTGGAATTACCTCATAGGGGAGCGCTTTGTGGACTTCACGGGTCAAAAATCATGAAGTATATCTTCTCCCAGCGGGACTTGAACTTATGGTAGCGAAGGTGGATGGAGTTCCTTCAGGACTACGACTTTGAGATTTCCTACACCTCAGGAGGTGCTAATGTGGTGGCTTATCCCTTGAGCAATTAGCCACAGAAAGATGCAGTTTGAGAGTCGACAGATGATTGGAAGGCGATGGAGGAGTTGGGTACCCTGCACCTGAATGTAAGGGAGGATGGTGGTAGAGGTTGTCTGATTTAGATGATAGTGAAATATTCTCTATTGCAACAGTTAGAGGAGTCTCATTTTGGATACATAGAGAGTGAAGCGATGAGCGATCGGGCTAACCAAGACAATGCTCTTGAAGGATGGTCAGAATCAGATTCTTTTCTGAGAGAAGTTGTTTGTTCCAGAGGCGATGCGCGTGAGAGTTCTTGGTGAGTTACAAAACTCACGCCTTGTAGTGCACCCGAGATTTTCCAAGATGTACCAGGGTCTGAGGAGCCAGTTTTGGTGGCCCGGGGTAATGTGGGTGATGGCAGAGTTCATGGCTAGGTGCCTAGTGTTTCAGCAGGTGAAGGCTGAACACCGTGTTCCAGGTAGTCTGTTACATCCTTTAGATGTTCCCGAATAGAAGTGGGATGAAATCTCGATGGATTTCATCACGAGAATACCCAAGGACCAAGGAGTTTGTGATGATATCTGGGTAGTGGTGGACCGGTTGACGAAGTCGGCTCACTTTCTGAAGATCAAGGAGTCGGGTGCAGTGGATGCCTTAGCACGGAGGTATGTGGATGAGGTTGTGCAGTTGCGTGGAGTTCATAGGTCCATAGTTTTCAATAGGGATTCACAGTTTACCTCATGAGTCTGGAAAGTATTGAAGCATTCTTTTGGAACCCATCTACATCTTAGCACCACATTCCACCCCTAGACGGATGGACAGACAGAGCGCACCATCTATACGATGGAGGATATGCTACAAGCATGTATTCTGGAATTTGGGGGATCATGGGTGTGACACATTCCTCTGGTATTGTTTGCCTAAAATAAATGTTATCACTCTACCATTGGCATGGATCCATTCAATGTATTGTATGGAAGACCATGTCTCTCACCCGTGTGCTGGACCGAGGTTGGGGAAGCAGGTGTTCTTGACCCCGAGATATTGCAGAGCACGACGTAGAAGATTCAGCTTATATGGGAAAGGATGAAGGCTGCCCGGGACCGACAGAAATCATACACAGATAATAGGAGGAGACCCTTGGAGTTTGAGGTTGGGGACCACATGTTCTTGATGGTCTCCCCTCATCATGGGCAATGGAGGTTTGGAAGGGGGTGTAAGCTTTATCCTAGATTCGTCGGACCGTTCAAAGTACTGCAACAAGTTGGTGAAGTGTCTTATCAGCTAGAGCTACCATAGCCGCTACTGAGAATGCATGACGTATTCCATGTGTCATAACTCTGACAGTATCTACATGATGATTTGTACATCCTCAACTGGGGAAAGATGGATATCGAGGACGACATGAATTTTGTGGAAATACCAGTGAGGATCGAGGATTCCGAGACGAAGGTTCTCCGTGGGCGAACCATTCCATTGGTTTGTGTGTTGTGGAGGCATGGAAGGCTCGACGATAGTACCTGGGAATGGGAGACGTAGATGCACCCCCAGTACCCAGAGCTATTTTGAGTTTGGTTCTATTTTGTTTTTACTTATGATGGAACTCTTTAATTTGTTAACAATGGAACATATAGTTTTCCTTGTTCTAGGGATGTCTGTGAAGAGTCCTGACTATGGGTAGGGGAGGACCTGATCCCTAATCAAGATGCATTATGGTGGATGCAATTAAACTCATATGGGCGAGTCAGTGCCACCAAAAATAGATAGTATCTAGACATGGGGGAAGAAACTCCCTAACCCATATGACTTGACAGTTTTACCCTCGAATGTTGCCTAGTTACTTGATGGAAAGGTGTTCCTAGATGTCGATGAGGTTCACTCTTGAGAGGTATCTTTCAAGGTGGTTGTTTGGAACCCCTCATTTCTTCAGGTCTAGTTTTGATTCTCGAGGTTGAGAATAGTTTGAGAGGTATATGATGTAATGACCAGGACCCACCTTGTCCATTACTTTTCCAAAACACAGCTCCACCAAAAACGGTGGCACCGGTCACAGTGGCACCATGACGCTCGCACACCGGTCACTGTGGCACTGTGATGGTCTCACACCGGTCACGGTGGCACCATGACGGTGGCTCCGTAAGGGTGACACCGTGATGGTGGCACCGTGAGGGTGACCCTGTGATGGTGGCATCGTGTCCTCACAGAGTGTCTTCATTCTTTTTCCAACTTCTGACTTTTCCTCTCCCACAACATATCTTTTGACGTAAAGATGATTTAATCCAACCTTTCAAATTTATTTAAAGCCCATAAATAATATCTCAAATCCCCCAAGATTCAGGTTACCCTTAACTTACCAAAACAAGGTGCTTTTCCTCAGTGTCACACCCTTCCCCGTGCCTTCTAGTTTCGCCCCTGTTATGTGTTTCTTTATTATTAAATAAAATTTTTTAATGCATAGCCGTTATGACCACCCATCCTAGGAGAATTGTAAAATGAAAATTAATTAAATTGTGCATATGTTCCCAACCATGTGGAGAACCATGATATGACATTAAATCCGTTCAATTTTCCATATCCCATAACAATGGGATCTTATCCAAATATCACACGAGAATTCCTTTTTCTTCGTTCTCTTGGCTGACCACCTTTTATTCCAAGTGAATTTGTAGTTCCCCTTCCCGAGGCAAGTGGTTCCCCTGTGCCGGAGCCTTTCTTCCCACCCTTGGATTCCTTGGCGTTCCTCCCCTACAAGTCGCGCATCCCCAGTTCTCAGCGCGTTGAGAAGAACTTCGATCCTTGATCAAAAAATTAGGTATTTTCCTTCGTCTCTACTTACAATGTATCATGCGGGGTGGGTACGCTACTATTTCGGTGGGTATGGATGATACCAAACCATAACAAACATAATAAATAGACTGTTAATGAATGATGGGGTGAATTTGACAATTCTTTTGTACTCATTTATAAATTCTATATGTTTTGAACTATATGGGATTATGCTCACTGAAAATCATGGTCGTTGGGGGTCTTTCATTGTGCATTAATGAACCTTTGTCTTCTAGGATGATTAAATGGCTCCAACATTGAAATTTGGTTAATCATGTAAACTCGGCCGATTAAATGAATTTCCAGTGAAGAAAAATCCTTGTGTGATCACCCCGGTTAAGAAAATAGAAAGAAGAAAACATAGTGAATGATGTACTTGAGTCTGGAAACTTTCATGCTCTGTCTTGGGGGGATTTTTATTTGTCATGCTCGATGCGTATGGGGTGATTTGGATGGGGATGGGATCCTATCTTGAGGAATGATTGTTGGTTGTGGATCTAAAGCCATGTGGGGTTGTTTCTTGAGTCTTGGTTTGGTTCCAGTTCTTTGAGAGATCTCACAGATCCCTTTGTTGTTGTGACATCACAAGAGAACCGGGTGTGAATGCTTAAATTTCTATTTGGGTTTTTCTCTATCTCTGGCTTGTGTTTATGCCTGTTAGTTTCCTAATACTACATAATTTACGTAAATTGGATCACTTGAACATGAAAACAATAATGGTTATAATGGAGAATTGGTTTTGGGAATGAGATATGACTTGTCCTTGAGTGTTGTTCTTTTCATTTATGAATGAATAGTTACAAGGGTGTTTGTGCTTAGGATTTATAACCCCCTAGGTTGGTATGAGTGCTTGTTACCTATACATATATTTTTAGTTTTGATGTTTCTTATTCACGTCCCACCCATTTTGAGCACTTAGTACCGAACACTTCCATTTAATAGGGGGTGTTTTTTCCAACACTATTATGAGTGGATGGTTATTAGATCCCTTTCTGCTCCCTTTCCCAAATATCCCTAGACTCTTCGGGAAGGCTGTGATGGCCTGAGGTCCATTATAGCCCATGATTCTTCAGGCAGGGTAGTTGTTGTGGTTGGCCCAGGTGTGTGCGGGAAGGTTGTTTCCCAAGTGTCTTCGGAATGAGGCCCAGGTGTCTTTGGGCATGACAGTAGTTGTTCTTGCCTATGTGTTTGTGGGCCTGGTTATGCGTGGTGGTTATGGCTTCGTTGTTTGTGGGCAGGATGGTGGTTGTGGCCTAGGTGTTTGCCGGCGGGATGTGTGGTTGTGGCCCAGGTGTGTGCGGGCAGGGTGTGGCAGTGGGACTTCGGTGAGAATGGCGGGAGAGTTTTGATGCATAGAATGTCTTCAATAACTAGTGGTAAAGTGGTATGGGTAACCAAAATATTGATGTTCTATTACTATACATTACTTGACTTACGTTACATGGGGATTGTTCCTTTGTGAGGCTTGGGTGGATAGTTTTCCTTACTAGGTGCTTTGTCTATCTCTTTTATCACAGGGCATTAGAATTCCTCCCTACTTGTGCATGATAGCCATTGTTTTTTCCTATTGAGTATACTTTTATTCTCACCCTACTTATATAAAAAAAAATTCAAGATTCCAGGAGGACATTAGGGATCACGCAGGACCATAATAGCTCGGACGTTGGGACAGTTGGTGTTGCTGTTTTTCTTTCTCTTAGTACTTCTTTTTGGGGTTTTCTTTTACTATTGTATCATTTACTTTTGAAACATGCATATGAAAATGGTTTGTTTTGGCTTTACTTTTAATCCCACTTTTGGCATTGTTGGGATTTACTATCTTTTCTCCTAATCCTATTAAATGACAAGGGTAATTCATTCCATCTTCCGGGTGACTATATACCCTTGGTGCTAGTCGTCACTCTGGGACCTATTGAAGGTGGGTCTTAGGGGGGTCATTATATCTCCCTCAACTTGATGAAGGAAGGCTCTAGAAACCTGCTGTCCCTTCTCTCATCTTGGTGAGGGTGGGTCGTGACAATATATTTGAGCATATTTCATTGATCAACCCCTTATATTTCAAAATTCAAATTTTCAAAATCAGGTATTCAAATTAACAAAATATTTTATGGTAAAAAAAATATAGTAGATATTATTATGATAGGATCATATCTTTCTTTATTTTTAATGGGTTTTTCAAAAGGTATAGTCAATACTACTATTTTTATAAAAATAATTTTAGAAGATATTTTAGTTGTTAAAATCTATGTTGATGATAGTATTTTGGGTTCTTCTAAAAATTATTTGGGTGATGATTTTTCAAAGATGATGCAAAATAAATGTTAAATGATTGTAATGGGTGAAAATATTTTTTTTTAAAATTTCTCAAAATAATGAATGAATTATCATAAATCAATTTATGTACACTAAATACATTTTAAAACGTTTTGGATTGGATAGAAATAAAATGTTTGATAGTCTCTTGTAACAACCAGTATGTTTGTTCTTGATGAAGCTATGAAGATAGATGATCAAACAGGCTATAAAAGGGTGAATAGAATCTTGTTAAATAAAAATACTAGTTATCCTTAAATTATGTTACCTTTTTTATGTGTTCTGGATTTTATGAAATCCCTAAATTGTTAACATTTAATTAAAATTAAATTAATTTTCAAATAACTCAAATATGAAAATAATTTATGATTATTTTAACTAATTGGACAAGAATTTTACATTGTGATTTATTCCAATGCTGATTTTGGTGGCTGAACGTAAGATAGAAAAGAAACTGTAAATGATTTCATATTTTGGAAATTTCACTAATATCATGATATAGTATGAAACAAAAATCTATTGATCTTTATACATTAGAATTTGAATACAAGGCTATCGGTAGTGGTTGTGAACAGTTTTTTTAGATGAAAAACACTCTGATAGAAAATGTATCTCAATTTTGTAACATCCTGGTTCTAGAATCCACCATGAGGTACCTCGTCCCTAGTTGGTCATATGGTCTCATGCGCATTTCCCCAAATTCTAGAGGGTAACAACTGGCAATGAGGGCCTTGGGTGTGATAATGTGGAAACTATGCACTCATTGGCAGAGTACATAGAAGTAAACAAATACATACTAGAGCAGAAGTAGTAATAATATCATAAAAAACTAAATAGCGGAAGACTAATAGAACAAACTGGAGAACATATATACAATTATTCATGATAAATATATCTTGGAAAGAAGCTAAACCAAGCATAATGGTGAAATACTATACTAAAACGAGTACAAAAGAAAAATAGTAATCATTTCCACAGTATTGCATGCCTAAGATTGGTCTCATTCTCCCTATCTCCACAGCATGTCATGTACCTGATGTAGAAGGGTGCTTTACCTTGTTTATACCAACAACAAAATAATCTTTTTGGGCCTAAAAGCATGTCCCAAACAGGGTGTGAGACAAAATCCCAGTAGACAACCACCACAAGATCTCTGCCCAACAGTCAATGAGTATATTGTAGGTAAAAGTACAAGAAATAGTAAACATGAAAGTACTCAATGGTAAACAATCCACAGTTTCAATATCAAGCAAAAACGAAAAAAGAAGATAAACACAAATAGGTAACCCCATATGAAGCATCAATATCCCATCCCCTATGGTCCTACCAAGAAATGCAAAAAAGTAGCTAACACAAAGGTAAACCTCTAGAAAGTACCCACAACCTATCCCCTTTGGTCCTACCTAACAAGTACCGGAAATCCTATGGGCAGTACACTCAGTATAACCCCTATGGTTCATCTTAAGCATAGGCTCTCTAAGGAATCACTCATCGTCAATTCCCCCTATAGTCTCTTATCATAAATAAAGGGGCTATAAGGAAGAACTTACGTCACATTCCCTATATGGCCCACGTCGTGGAACTAAGGACTCTCTGAGGAAGCACTCAATGTCAATTCACCCTGTGGTATCACATCAGAAGTAAGACAAACACTCTAGAGAATCCCTCAACGTCTATTCTCTCTATGGTCTATACAGCAGGTTCTCTCGGCCATGTGTAAGTCTAGAAAGTGTAGAAGTGTCTATCGGACAAGGTAAATCTCAAGAACATCTTGGATAGAATTCTACAGCATAAGAACATAACAGAAAAATAGTCACACCATCCTACAATACAAGGTATGGGAAAGTAAATAGAAGCCTAACAGGGAAACTAGACAAAATTGTCAGAATAGGAAAAACATGCTTGGGAAACATAGCCAAAGCACAAAAAAATCACCCTATTGACAATTAATTATCATCTACAGAATCATACAAGCATATCAAGAAAAACAATAGGGTTAAAATGGTAAACGCGCAATACCCTGTTCATGGATATTGGGAAATGCTTCCAATAAAACTCAAAGAAATTCAACAAAAAGGCACAAACCACTTACCTTGGAATTGGGAGATCACTATATGTGAACATCGATACTGGAATCACCTTAGAAATCTGATGATCTACAAAAACGAGTAAATCATTCAACGGAGGATAACATGTGTAAGATGAGGAATCATGAAATGTATCTCAAGTAGAAGAGAGTGCTTACCATGGTGATCCCAACACAATGGATGGTGGCCGAATCAGAGATTGGATGGAGGCTCGGGGTATTAGAGAAGGATCACGGCCATACGGGTTCTCTCAGATGAAGAAAACCAAGAAGAAGATGGTTTTGGCGATTAGACGTGACCCTAGTGAATTTATTGATGAAAAAGTACAGGGCATTTAATTTTGAAGTACATGGCGTGTACTCACCATTTTTGTACTCATTTTTAGGCGGCCTCCAAGTCACCCCCACATGGACGTGAGCATGGATGCTACAGGGCCAGCACCCAACTTCCTGCAGAAACTGAGTACATGGCGTGTACTTTGAAAATTTTCAAAAAAAACCACTTTTCCTAAAAAATGACCAGGAAATGAAAACATACATGAAAAGAAGATCTGGGATCTTAAAAATATCCCCCTTTAAAAAAAATCATCCCCGAATTTCCCTATAAAGGTAGTGTAGAAGAGGAAACCCCAAACATCTCCTGCCACTGCGATTGTACGTTTGCCTCCCTATCCAAAGTCTCATCCTGTAGTCACTCGTGCTGCCAAAGCACTCGTACCAGAGGAATAGACCTGCAACGGAGAACCTTTGTATAGTGATTGGAAATCATAATAATATGTACCTGGAATGTTGTGTCCACATCGAACTCAACCTCCTCGGGTTGGAAAACATGAGAAGAATCTAAAAAGTAACGTCGAAGCTGAGAAACGTGGAAGATGTCGTGCATTTCTCGGTACCTGTGAGGAGACTAAAACCGATAGGCAACTGGCCCAACTCTCTCCAACACCTTAAACTTCCCGGCGTACCATAGCAAAAGATTACCCTGTCTCCTAATCCTCTTTGGTCCCAACCTCGGTGTGACACGCAGGAAAACCTCATCACCGAACTCGAACTTCATAGGTCATCTCCACTAATCAGCATAAGATTTTTGTCGAGACTGTGCAGAAGCCATACTCTTCTGAATCAACTTTATCTTCTCTATGGTCTCTTAGACAAGACAGGGTCCCAGAAAAGCAACCTCTCCTACCTCCATGGAACATAAGGGTGATTGGAATGGACCACCATACAAAGCCTCATAAGGTTCCATCTGAATAGTTTCTTGAAAACTATTGTTGTAGGAAAACACCATAAGAGGTATATGATTCTCCCCAGAACCTCCAAAATCAAGTATTCATGCTCGTATCATGTCCTAAAGCACCTAAATTGTATGCTCAGACTGGCCATCAGTCAGGGGGTGGTAAGCTGCACTCAAAAACACATGTGTACCCAAAGCATTCTGTAGCTCATGCCAAACCCGAGTAGTAAAACGTGCATCTCTATCTGAGACAATGGATTTTGGAATTCCATGTAAGTGCACAATCTCATGGATGTACAACCATCCATCTCATCAACACTGATGTTATGCTTGATGAGAAAGAAGTCAGTGACCTTCATAAGTCTATCAATGACAACCCATACTACATCATTCCCTCAAGGCGACCTCAGCAAACCAATTACAAAATCTATCGCGACCTAATTCTATTTCCACTCGGGAATGGGTAACTACTGAAAAAGCACTGCTGGTTGCTGATGCTCTTCCTTCACCTGCTCACAAGTGGAACACAGCATGACGAAACTTGCACTGTCCCTCTTCATACCTGGACACCAATACAGATGGTGTAGATCATGATACATCTTGGTGACACCATGATGAACTTCCCAAACTAAGGAATGAGAGTTCTGCATCAGCTCCTTGTGTATGCCTATAGGCCCCCATACACACCCCTGGAAACACATTATCTCATACTCGCTTAGGTTCCATCTCGGAATAGGGTCCTCTCCTCCCACACATTCTCGCAGGACTTTGCCTTCAGACTCTGATAGTTGCCTCATTCATACTCGACCAAGATGGGTAGCGGCAACAACTATAGAAGAAAGGAATGTCTTCCCCTATCTGTCAGGCACCTCCAAATGCATCTCAGAGAACAGAGCCATAAGCTGCCACTCACTACTGGCTTCTTAAACTGGATGTATTTGAGTCCTCCTACTCAATGCATCAGCCACTGTGTTGCCTTTCCTAGGCGTGTAGGAAAGCTCAAAGTCAAATGATTGAAGGTACTCAACCAACCTTTGCTGCCTCCAATTCAGATCACACTAAGTAAAGATATACTTGATACTTTTTTGGTTGATGAAAACCACAAAATTATCTCCTGGAAGATAATGTATCCAACAGCGTAATGCATGAACAAATATAGAAAACTCGAGATCGTGCGTATGGTAGTTCCTATCATGTGGTCTCAACTGCCGAGACCTGTTCGCAATGAATCCATTTTCCTACATAATCACAACTTCTATCCCGATACCTTAATCATCACAATAATCAATATATCTCTTTCCTGGCTCGGTAAATACTAGTATCGGTGCTCAACTCAACCTCCCTTTCATCTCCTGAAAGGAAGACTTTCAAAAATCTGACCAAAATAACTTTTCACCCTTCTTAGTCAGACTTTTCAGCGGTACTACTAAGTGTGAAAAGTCTATAATGAAACATTTGTAGTATCCAGGCTGCCCTATAAAACTCTGCACCTCAAATAAGTTCTTCAGCTACTCCCATGAATCTACTACTCTCACCTTCTCTAGGTCTACTGACAATCCTATATCTGAGATATCAAAACCCATGAAGTGAATCTGATCCATCCAAAAGTGGAATTTTGAAAGCATATCATATAACTGATTCTCACTCAGTGTACTCAAAATGATCTCATGATGGTTATCATGGTCGTTTCGAGTGTGAGAGTACACCAAGATATCATCCATGAAGACAACCGCGAAAGAATCCAAATACGGGTGGAACACTCGGTTCATCAGTTCCATGAACACTCGAGGTGCGTTCATGAGACCGAATGGCATAAACATATACCTGTATTGACCATACCTACTCTGGAAGGCTGTGAGAGGAATATCTGGTGGTCTAACATGCAACTGATGATAACCGGACCTCAAGTCATTCTTCGAGAACACGCGGAATCCTCTAAACTGATCAAAGTGATCTTCAATCCTTTGTAAAGGATATAAATTCCTTTCCATCAACCGGTTCAAATTTAGATAATCGACACAAAGAATGATGGTGATGTTTTCCATCTTTGCAAATAGGACAGGAGAACCCCATGGAGATATACTTGGTCGAATGAAACCCTTTGCATGAAACTTCTCTAACTACTTATTGAGCTCCTTTAACTCTAGTGTAGCTATCTTATAAGGAGGAATGGACACCAGTGTTTCTCCTTGCACGAGCTCAATAGAAAATCCCACCTCTCTCTCTGGAGGAAACCCCAGAAAGTCCTCTGGAAAGATGTCCCTGAAATGATCAACCACTGGAGGAAAGTCTAACCTTGAAGTCCCCTAATCATTCAGATAGAAACTTGCAATCTAGTATGTATCTCCTCCTAACCATTGATTCTATAGACCTTCTTTGCTCGCCTGGACATCCCATTTTCCCTATTGAAGAAATTATATGCCCACTTGTGATATGAAACTCACCCTGTGATGATAATAGATGACGACTTCCTAGAAAGGAACTTACCAGTACATTATGAGAATAACATCATAGCATGTCTACTCTAGGAAATATAGGTCCCATAGGAAGTGACACCCACTAACCTCTAGAGGGTAACTCCCTGCACTGACGTACACAAGCTGTTCATGTCCCCAACAGAGTGTCTTGCTTCAAAATATTTGCAGAAGAAAATATGTAGAGCCCAAGGCTTGGCACAACAGCAACAAATATAAACCTATGGGAATCCCTTGTATCGAATAGAGATAAAGATAAAACATAGGCAATGAGGATCGTAACTCGAACTGTAGAAGGTTCGGGATCCTGCTCCTTCTTGGTCTACTCTACTGTAAAGGTCTAGCCTACTTCACGGCCTTGTGATCCGACCTGACCACTCTGAGTTGATCCACTATACTGTCACTGAATAACTGGCGACTGACCCCCATGGAAATGTCTTCCACCTCATCCTGAACGACAAGAAGAACTCCAGTTCCCTGACAAGTGAGAAATTGGTGGTGCTGCTCCTGAACACAGAGTCATGGAAGAACCCCTATCATGAGCTGCTGGAGTGATGATCTGACAGAAGCTCTGAAGATGAACCATATTACCACATGATCAGCACTCCACTGGGTATTTCAGGAAATGTGACCTTGTATTCCTTCTCTTTTTTCATAGGCAACACACCACCTGGCTATTGGAATATGTGTCTCGCCTCCTTGGTTCACTGAGAAAAGACTCCCTATGACACTTCCTACTATCAGTAGCAGGGGTGCTAAATCCAGATGCCGAGCCACCCTGGCTCGCAACTCTAGAATCCCTCAGATTCCGCTCAGTGATCAATTCCTGGTTGACGATTGATGTTATGGAATTCAACCTGATGATGATCACCAGTGAAAAGATGTCGTGCCTGAAACAATCCTCGAAATTCCTTTCCCGGAATAAATGATCACCACCTGGAAAAGGCGTGAAGTGTTGCAGCACCATAAAGCGTGAGGAAAGGAATACTCCATAATAGAAAGAGTACACTTATCCATACTCATAAACTCCTAGGCTCGATCAGACCTCAAGGTCTCCGAATAGAAGTAATCGTAGAAGATGTGATGAAACTCATCCCACGTCATAACCTTCTGGAATCTCACCTGTGTTATCACATCCCACCACCTCCTGGTGGAGTCCCACAATATACAGGTAGTGAGATTTACCCTCCTCTTGTGAGGCTTCTCTAGATTCTCAAAGATCATTTTCATGGCTTCTAGCCATGACTCTACAGCCTGAGGTCCTCCTTCACCTGAGAAAGTGGGAGGACTCTCCTACTGGAAAACCCAGGTCAAAACTTCCATCGATGGGGTAGGAGGAGTTTCTCCATGAAAAGTCTTCATAATCTTCATGATTCCTTCCCTAAACTATGTATAATCTCTGGTGTTAGGTATAACTTTTGGAGCCAATACTGGCACAAAAGATGGATCTACGGGAAGTCCCTAAACAGACTTATCTGGCATTTGATCATAGCCCTGTAACTGGCATACTACCGGAGGATGTCTTGGTGGAATGACTCTACAAGGACAAACTCACACCTTAGATCAGGATTAATAGGTACTACAACATAGAAGTGTAAGAAGGGAAAAAGATAAAAAACATCCATGTTTTACAAAACATGACAACACGGTGTATATAAACCCTACACGACATGATCCCTTAAGTCATTCACATTGGCATGTACTTTGGCCAACCTGGGTCATGTAACACGCCAAACACACGGCGTTTTGCCTTCATAGTCAGCGTATACTTGAATCCTCTTTATCTTCCAATGTCCTTATACATGGTTAAGCCACATGTTTCTCATAGGGTATGACTACACGACATGTTCAAAATAGACACAGTGTGTACAGGATAGGCTTCATCTGGCCCGTGTTGTTAGAGACACAGCCTGACACACGGCACACTCTACACAACGTTTTCAAGGAGGACACCGTGTGTACATGAAAGGATAACACCGACCCGTGTTGTTAGTGACATGGCTGGGTACCTAGGTTGGACTACACGAAGTGTTCAATCCTGACACGACATGTGTAGCTTATGGTTTATCTATCTGTCTTATTTGTTACACGGGCGGACGCATAGTCAACACTACACGGCATGTTAAACTGGTACACGTCATGTTCCAACCAGACCTTCCCCATCCCTTGTCTCTGCCCACACGGCATATGACACGGTTAGGGATTACACGGAATGTACATAAATTACACGGTGAGTAATTAATAAAAAGAGTTTCTTCCCAAACATAAGAACACATGGTGGGTACATAACATTAAATGGCATGTATTTTGGTTTTTTTCGGACAGTAAGCCTCATAAAATACTCTGAACCCAGAAAAACACTGAAACCAACATTGAAAGTTCCAAATTCTGATCCATGAGGGCCCATACGTCCGGTGAATCAATGTCTGGCATCTTATAAATGTTATAAAAAGGTAAAAAAGTCAATGCTACACCATTTTCTGGTCCATGAAGGCCAATAACACCTCAAGAACCAATGTTTTGTGTTCATTCAGACTAATCCTTTCATAACCAATGCCCTATCAAACAACATGTATTTTATCAAGGCATCTATCACAATAGAATTCATATTCTACACAACATCTATCACAAAAAAATAAAGCTTCTAATGCACCCTAAATGGCATGGAAGGAATGCATGACATGTGATATATAACATGTGCCTATATTATGCATGAGATGTAATACTCTCATCTAATCGGGTTGCGGAAGAAATAGAACAACAATTACATAGATAGTAGCCATCACAAAACATGTGAGTCACCTAACAGTGAAAACAAGGCACCATGCACTTGAAAACCCATAAAATTGCATTGAACGTGGTAGATTGGATTTTCCTTATACATGGGTTAGCGACTCACGGGCACAACTTATTACTATATAATTATTTCATCCTATCCCCGGCTATAGGATCCTAACAATTTTTCATGAAGAAATAAATCCCTCTGATAACACTTTGTAACGTCCCAGTTCTGGAAGCCTCCCAGAGGCACCCCTTGCCCGGTTGGTCACATGGCCTCAAGAGCATTTCCCCAAATGCTAGAGGCTAGCGACAAGCATTGAGAGACTTGGTTATGATAGTGGGGAAACCATCCTTTCATTAGAAGAGTACACAGTAGAAGTAAACAAATACATACTAGAGTGGAATCAGTAATTATATCATACAAAAATAAACAATAGAAGACAAATAGAATAAAATGAAGCACATATATTAAATGGTGCATGATACATATGTCCAGGAAAGTAGAGAAACAAAACACAACGATGAAATGAAGTAATAAACTAAGTACAAAATAAAAATAGTAATCAGCTCCACATCATTGCAAGCCTATTCTTGGTCTCGTGCTCTCCAACTCCACAGCATTTCAAGTACCTGAAGTAGAAGGTCTCTTTCCCTTGTCTATACCTGCAACAATATAATCAATTTGGGACCAAAAGCATGTCCCAAAAAGGGTGTGAAACTAAATCCCCGATGGAAACCAACATAAGATTTGTTCCCAATTGTGAATGAGTATATGGTAGGTAAAAGTATAGGAAACAGTAATTAGGAAAATACTCAACAGTAAACAATCCACCATTTCAATTTCAAGAAACAACTAAACAAGAAGATAAACACAAACAAGTAACCCTCTGGGAAGAACCCACAGTAAATCCCCTCTAGTCCTACCTAGCAACACCAGAAAGAAGCTAACACAAAGGTCACCCTCTGGGAAGTACACAGAGCCTATCTGTAATGTCCCGGATCCGGGTGCCACTCAACGGGTTCCCCGAACTCTGTTTTCCATGTGACCTCAAGCCCATTTCCCCAAATGCCAGAGGCTACCGACTAGCAGCAAGGGCCTAGGTCTGATAGTGGAAAAACTATGCCCTCATTTGTCAATGTGTAGCGCAACGGAAATAAATAAAACCATACAACAATAGCAGAAGCACTAATCCATAAACATTTAATATAACAACTACAGTAAAAGATAACTAATTACTTATATAGATATGATGAAACATGTATCAGGTTATAAGAAAATAGCCAGATCATGTTACATAGCAATACAATAATACAAAGTACAAAAAAGAAAAAAAAAATCCAGTATCATCGCGAGCCTAAGCCCGGTCACATTCTCCCCTACTCCTCAGCAGCAATAAAGTACCTGTATAGGGACCCTTTCCCTTATCCACACCTGCAGAAATGTAATCTGTCTGGGCTGAAAAGCATAAACCAAACAGGGTGTGTGATATAATCTCAGTAGGTACCCACCAAAGGCCCTTTCCCAACTATGTGTAAACAAACAACAATAATGTGAAAAAGTTAAAGAAATAACTAAAAAGTACACAAAAAGTAACTATCTACCAGGTATATTGCAATTTTATTATTCAATTTATCCATTTAATATAAGAAATCACCACCGTGAATTTCTAAGTAAATAGTTAGTGTCCTCAGACACACAAAACCTTACCCTAAGGTAATCCGAATCAAACCCGCAAGTTCTTTCCCTCAGGTGTAACATATATTTCCCTTAGGCGTACAATGTGTCTCCCTCTGGCACAGAAGTCACTACCCTCAGGCATAGTAAAGGTTTTCCTCAGGAGAAAAACAATGTTTCCCTCAGGCTAATCCAGTCATGCCCTCAGGCTATAGTAAAACACTGCCCACAGGAATAAGTAATTGGGTCAAGCCCAACATGTAAATAAAAAATTCACATACAATTTCTCTCAAGGAAAATGAATAAACATTATTACAATCGCATAACCTCGGGTATCCTGGCCAAATGGCTAAATAGATGAACGCACCACCAGGGTGGTCCTGGATCCAAGCAGTGATCCCAAGCATCAGTTTATTATCACATTTAATAACCTATACATTTCTAGGTAGTTAAAATAGCCATGACCTCAACCACACGACACACCAAAATGGGTTCGTATCACAAAAATACACACAAACGCAAAATAGTGGGAAATTAAACACCAATCAATCTACCTTAAACACCCACAAATGGTATATGTGAACGTCGATTCCAGAAACGCCCCAAGATGACGTAGATCTGGGTTATAAGAAAACCAGTTCAAATGTAAATAACATTCCCTCTGGAAATAATTGGTATGAATAGATTAAGGAGAGAAGAGGGCTTACCCATGCGGTTTGAACGATATTGTCAGTGGAAGAATCGGATTCCCGACGTGCGCTTGGCAGATCTCTAAAGCTCCGGCCTCCTCTCTTGCTCTAGAACTAATCGAAAAGCCTCATCTGCCTAATGAGGAGGCTAAAACCCGTTTTAAGTGAAAAAACAAACTACAAAGCGTGTACTTCCAAGTACACGATGTGTACTTTTACATTTAAATATTCCTCTGGCGGCACCGCCAAACTATTCATACGTCGACATGAGTACACGGCGTGTATTACTGATTACACAGCATGTACTGTCGCGCAACCGGTGGCTACTTCCACCACCTTCATATTTTCCTTCTGACTAACTACACGGTGTGTAAATACCAGTACATGGCGTGTAGTTGGTTTTTACACCCTTCGTCACCTACATGGCCACACACCCTTTGTACTCATCCCACATAGCCAAAAGTACAAGACGCGTGGAATAGTACACAGCGTGTAGTTCCAAATTTTAGGATTTTCACCATTTTCCTTATTTTCTAAAAAACACTTAATGAAAAGAGAAAAGAATAAACTCGTAACTCAAAAAAAGAACCATGTTCTTACAAACTTCCCCCATTAAAGAAATTCATCCCCGAATTTCCCTTCCAAGGGTAGAAACGAAAAAGCTCAGAACAGCTCTCGTCACTGAGCACGTATGTCGGTCTCCCGCTCCTATGTTTCGTCCTACACTCGGCCATACTGACATAGCACCCATACAAGAGGAACTGACTGGCCTCGGAGAACCTGCATCCTCCTATCAACAACATGAATCGAGATTCTCCTCAAAGGATGCATCTACTTGTAGCTAAACCACCTCAGGTTGAAAGACGTGAGACAGGTCTGAATGATAGCGGCACAACTGAGATACATGGAACACATCGTCCATGGCTCAGTACCTCTATAGTAACTGAAACTGATAAGAAACCAGCCCGACTCTCTCCAGAATCTCAAATGGCCCCACATGCCTCGGTGAAAGTTAACCCAATATCCTGATCCGTATGTGTCCCATCCTCAGCAAAACACGCAAGAAAACCTGATCCCTGACCACGAACTCCAAGAGTCATCTGCGGAGATCCGCATAAGATTTCTGATGAGAATATGCGGTAGCCATACGCTTCTGAATCAACTGGACCTGCTTAGAAGTATCCTTCATGAGACTTGGTCCCAGTAAAGTTTCCTCACCTGTCTCTAACCAGCACAAAGGGGATCGGTATTTCCTACCATATAAAGCCTCTTATGGTGACATCTAAATAGTTTCTTGAAAACTTTTATTGTAGGAAAACTCGAGTAGGGGTATATACTTCTCCAAATATCCCAAAAATTCTATGATACATGTACGCAGCATGTCCTCAAGCACCTTTATCGTACGGTCTAACTAGCCATCGGTTTGAGGGTGGTAAGCTGTGCTCAGTAGCACTTTTGTATCCAGTTCCCTTTGAAAACTCTTCTAGAAATGAGTCGTAAAACGGGAATCCCTATCTGAAATGATAGAATGTGGGACCCCATGAAGACAAACAATCTCTCGGAGAACCAACTTCGCGAGTTCATCAACACCGAAGGTCTCCTTGATCGGAAAAAAGTGAGCTACCTTCGTGAGTCTGTCCACAACAACCCACACGACAGCATTGCCTCGAGGTGACCTCATCAATCCAGTCATGAAATCCATCACGACGTCATCCCATTTCCACTCTGGTATGGGTAACTGATGTAACAGTCTGGCTGGCCTCTGATGCTCTACCTTTACCTGCTGACAGGTGGAACATCTCATAAAAAAACCAGCTACTTCTCTCTTCATACCCGTCCAACAGTACTGACATCTTAAGTTATGGTACATCTTGGTAACATTGGGATGAACTTCCCAAGATGAAGCATGAAACTCCTACATCAACTCCTCGAGTATATCCCCTGGAACCCATACTCCTCCACAGAAACATAGTACCTCATCATCGCCTATCGTCTAACCAGGAGGAGGGTCCTCACTAGAGACTGACTCCCATAGAACTAGGCTTTTGAACCAGATAGTTGTCCTATCCTCAATCTATCCAGGAGGGTAGAAGTCACTACTAAAGATGAAAGGTAGGTCTTCACCTAACTGTCATGCCCCACCAAATGCATCTCAGCGAACAAAGCCATGAGCTACCACTCACCACTGGCATTTTGTACCACCTGCATATGAGTCCTCTTAATCAGTGAATCAGCTATAGAATTACCTTTACCAGGTGTACAATGAAGATAAAAATCATAGGACTGTAGGTATTCGACCCACCTTCGCTATCTCAGATTCATGTCATGTTGGGTAAAGATATACATGAAACTTTTGTGGTCTGTGAAAACCATAAAAATATCTCCCAAGAGATAATGTCTCCAATAGCACAATGGATGAACAACTACAGCCAACTCGAGGTCATGCATCGGGTAATTCCTATCATGTGGCCTCAACTGCCGAGACCCATATGCAACAACCTGATCGCCCAGCATCAACACTTCTCCCATCCCAATACCGGATGCATCGCAGCAAACTGTATAGCTCTTCACTTGCTCTAGAAGTATCAGGACGGGTGCAGATGTCAAGCTTCCTTTCAGGTCCTGAAAGGTTGTCTCACAAGCTTCTGACCAAAATAACTTGACACCCTTCTTAGTCAAACCCATTAATGGTGCTGATAAGTGGGAGAATCCCTTTATGAAGCATCTATAGTAACCAGCCATCCCCAAGAAACTCTGTATCTCAAGAAAATTCTTAGGATGCTCCCAGGAAACTACTTCTCTCACCTTCACGGGGTCTACAACAACTCCAGCCTCTAAGATGATATGGCCAAGGAAGTAAATCTGGTCCATCCAAAAGTGGCATTTTGAGAGCTTAGCATATAGATGATTCTCTCTCAGTGTACTCAATACGATCTCAAAAAGGGTGGCATGGTTGTGTTGAGTGTGAGAGTACACTAAGATGTCATCCATGAATACTACCACAAAAGAATCCAGATAAGGATGGAACACGCAATTCATCAGATCCATGAAAACTACTGGCATGTTCGTGAGTCCGAACGGCATAACCATGTACTCGTACAGACCATATATACTACGAAAAGTTGTAAGTGGTATATTCTGTGGTCTCACGAGAAGATGATGATATCCAGATCTCATGTCATTCTTCAAGAACACTCGTTCTCCACAATGCTGATCAAAAAGATCAGAAATCCAAGGTAAGGGATATCCGTTCATAACCATCAACTGGTTTAGATTTCAATCACCCACACAGTGTCTGAGGGTATCGTCCGCCTTCTTCGCAAAGAGGACCGGTGAACCCCAAGGAGAAGTACTGGGTCGGATAAAAACCTTTTCTTGTAACTCCCCTAGCTGCCTCTTGAGCTCCTACAACTCTGGTGTAGCCATCCTGTTAGGAGTAATAGACACCGGTGCTGCTCCTGGAACAAGATCAATTGAGAAATCCACCTCTCGCTCTGGAGGTGGACCCGAAAATTCATCCATGAAGACATCCCTGAAACAATCAACCACTGAAGGGAAATCCGTCTAACAAGTCCCCTGATCATCCAGATATAATCTCGCAATCTGTACTATGACTCCACCTCACCCATGATACTCTGGTCGAGCTCGACTTGCCGGAACATCCCATTCTCCCTTGTATAGAAACTCTCTGCCATCTAGTGTCATGAAACACACCCTGCGATGATAGCAGTCTACAAAGGCTTGAAAGGAAACCAACCTGTCCATCCCGAGAATGACATCATAGATCATCATCTCTAAGACATAGAGGTCCTATAGAATGTGACACCCTCCAACCTCATGGGGGCACTCCTTGAACTGATGCACACATGACGTTATCATTCCCAATAGAGTGTCTAGTGTCATAACATTAGAAGAAGAAGAAACACAGAGCCCAAGGCTCTCCACAACGGGAACAGATATGAAACTATTTGTAGCACTCATATAAAAAAGTTCTGAAGGTAAGACAAAACCTACTTGAATAATACCTCTGAGAGTAGAAGGTCTGGGATCCTGCTCCTACTGGGTCTATTTCACTACATATGCCTGCCCAGTGTCGTGGCCCTGCAACACAGCCAGAATACCTTGAGTTGTCCCACCCTCCTGCCTTTGAGATCCTAGTGTTTGGCTACCACAGCCCTGACCACCATCTCTACCTACATGCCCTAACGTATTCCAGTTTCCTGACTGGTAAAAATCCACATGTCCTGCTCCCATACAGGGAATCTTCACAGAACCCCTCTCACTAGCCACTGGTAGAAACACCCTACAAAAGTGTTGAAGATGACCCATCTTGCTGCAAGCTCGGCACTCCACTAGATCATGTGGACACTATGGTCTATTGTGCCCCTCTTTACCACACTGGTAGTAAAAGACCGGTCCACCTGAGGAAACATCATGGATAGTACTTCCACCATGAGAGAAACTCATCTATCACTTCCTCTTCCTGGTAGAAATAGTACCAGAAACCGGTGCTGAACTGCCCTAGCCCACACCACTAGCTTCCCGCGGGTTCCTCTCTGTATTCATTGCCTGAATTACAATAGGATGTACTGAAGGAAACCTAAAAACATTCACCAGCACATGGATGTCATAACAAAGACCATCCCAACTGAGTCTGGATCTCAACGTCTCATCACCCACCAGAACGGGTGAAAACACTGAATCTCGAAGAAATGAGAAGAATAATCCATCACAAACATAGTGCCCTGCTACAGATTCATCAAATCTCGAGCTCTATCTGCTCTCAGCATCTCTGGAAAGAAGAATTCATAGAAGACTGCATGAAAATCATCCCACTCCATGTCCATGTGATGCTCTGACTGGGTGTCAACATCCCCCCACCTCATGGTGGAATCATACAGTATATAAGTCGCAATCTTGACCCACCACCCTAGAGGCGTCTCAAGATGCTCCAAAATATTATGCACAGACCTCAGCCAAGACTTCGTAGCCTATGGTCCGTCATCCCCTGAGAACGTAGGCGGATGCTGCCGCTGGAAGATACGAGTCAACTCAGCCATAGATGTGGCAGCTGGAAATGCTCCCTGAAAGGTCTGCATGAACCGTATAAAGCCTTCACAGAACTGTTCCTCCATGCCTGTATCCAGTATAATGGTTGGCGCCGAATCTGGCTCAACTGGAGGTTCCACGGGTAGCCCATGTCCCACCATCTCTAGAGTATAGTCGTTGACGCTCTCCTGGCGAACAACGTGTGGTCTTCTAGGCTGCATGACTCTACAAGGTCAAACACACACCTTATATCCACATTATCAATGACTGAAAATGAATGGAACAAAAATTGTACAGGAGGAAGAAGGCATTTCAAGATTTGAAAAACAACACTACACAGCGTGTATACTGACTACACGGCGGGTACCTGACTTCTCTTCCCCTGCCCGGGTCCTTCTACATAGCTTAGCCACATGGATCCCGTTGAACAAAACTACATAGTGTGTATATAATCTACCGAGCATGTATAGGGAAAATTTCCAACTGCTCCTTTCGTTTGTGACACGGCGTGGGTACACCACCCCGTTTCTATAGCCACACGGCTAAGCCCACACAGTCTGCCCTCTGACAAGACTACACAACATGTCCCACAGGTACATGGCTTGTACTAGAAAAGCTCCACCGACCCGTGTTGTTAGTTACAAGGCCGGATACACTGCTCAAACTACACGGTGTGTACATGAAAGGATTACCCCGACCCGTGTTGTTAGTTACACGGCCAGGTACCTTGGTCACACTACACGGCGTGTTCTTCATTGACACGGCGTGTTAAAGAATCGATTACACCGGCACTTGTTTTTTAGATAAACGGCCACATCTCTGGGTCAACCCTACATGGCGTGTACGTCAGGTACGCAATGTGTTTTACCCTAGCATTTTCCTACCCTGTGTCCCCATCCACATGGTCCATGACACGGGAAGAGACTACATGGTGTCTACATAGGGTACATGGTGTGTACATAAAATGTTTTACTTTCTTCCCAAAGATATGAACTTACACGCCATGTTCAAGGAACTACACGGCGTGTATTCTGGGTTTTCTAGATAGCATGCCTTAGAAACATCCCTAAAACCCATAAAACACTGAAAAAATACCTAAGTGCCAAATTCTGATCCCTGAGGGGCCATACTACCCAAGAATCAATGTTTGGAATCTTATCTGTGTTATAATAAAATAAACAGTCAATAATCCACCAAATTCCAGAAAATGGGGGCCCATACTCCCAAAAAACCAAAGTTTGGCGTTCATTCTATAAACCAGCTCACACAAAAATACCCTATCACAGAGCAGGTATTTATCAAAGCAGCTATCACAACATCATGATTTTCTAGCACAACAACTGTCACAACAACATGCAATTTCTAATGCACCTATTTGGCATGGAAAGTATGCTTGTCATGAGATTCCTAACATGTGACTAAATGATGCATGAGATGTCATACCCTCATCTCATCGGGTTGCAAATAAATAGGACCCATGGATAAAATATAAAGAGCCCAATCACAAGTGCATCACCCAACGGTGAAATCAAATCAACTGTAAAATTTTCAAAATCAGAAGAATTGAAAAACACGGGGTAGACTGGCTTTTCCCTATACTCTTGTTAGCTACGCTTGGGCACAACTCAATATCAACTACTATTTCCATATTATCCCTGACTAAGGCTCCAAATTATATTTCAAATAAAAGAATCCCTCTGATACCACTTTGTAACATCCCGGATTCGGGTGCCACTCAACGGGTGCCCCGAACCCGATTCATAACGTGACCTCAAGCGCATTTCTCCAAACGCAAGTGGCTGCCGACTAGCAGCAAGGGCCCAGGTCTGATAGTGGGGAAACTATGCCCTTATTTTTCAAAGTGTAGTGCAGCGGAAATAAATAAAACCATAAAACAATAGCGGAAGCACTAATCCATACACATTTAATATAAAAACTACAGTAAGAGATAACCAATTAGTTATATAGAAAGGATGTAACATTTCTCAAGTTCTATGAAAATAGCCAGATCATGTTACATTGCAGTATAACAATACTGAGTACAACAAAGAAAAAGAAAACAACCAATAGCATTGCGATAATATGCCCGGTCCCATGATCCCCTACTCCTTAGCAGAAATCATGTACCTATATAGGGACCCTTGCACTTATCCACACCTATAGAAATGTAATCTGTTTGGGCCGAAAAGCATGACCCAAACAAGGTGTGAGAAATATTCTCAGTAGGCACCCACCAAAGGCTCGTGCCCAACTATGTGTAAACATTCAACAACAATGTGCAAAATAAAAATAAATAACTAAGCATTACTCAAAAAAGTAACTAAATACCATTTATATTGCCATTTTATTATTAAATTTATCCATTTAATATATGAAATCACCATAGTAAATTTGTAAGTAAACAGTCAGTGTCCTCAGACAAGCAAACCCTTACCCTCAGGTAATTATAATCCAACCTGCATGTACTTTCCCTCAGGCATAACAGATATTCCCTCAGGTGTACGAAGTGTCTCCTTCAGGAACAGAAGTCACCTCCCTCAGGCATACGAAAGGTTTCCCTTAGGCAAAAAAGAACGTTGCCCTCAGGCTAATCCATTCATACCCTCAGGCTATAGTAAAACACCGCCCTCAGGCATATGTAACCAGGCCAAGTAGAAGAGAGTGGTTACCATGGTGATCCCAACAGAATGGATGGTGGCCGAATCAGAGATTGGATGGAGGCTTGGGGTATTAGAGAAGGATCACGGCCATACGGGTTCTCTCAGATGAAGAAAACCAAGAAGAAGACGGTTTTGGCGATTAGACATGACCCTAGTGAAATTATTGATGAAAACGTACAGGGCATTTAATTTTGAAGTACATGGCGTGTAATCACCATTTTTGTACTCATTTTTAGGCGGCCTCCAAGTCACCCCCACAAGGACGTGAGCATGGATGCTACAGGGCCAACACACAACTTCCTGCAGAAACTGAGTACATGGCGTGTACTTTGAAAATTTTCAAAAAAAACCACTTTTCCTAAAAAATGACCAGGAAATGAAAACATACATGAAAAGAAGATCTGGGATCTTAAAAAAATCCCCCTCTAAAAAAAATCATCCCCGAATTTCCCTATAAAGGTAGCGTAGAAGAAGAAACCCCAAACATCTCCAGCCACTGCGATTGTACGTTTGCCTCCCTATCCAAAGTCTCATCCTGTAGTCACTCGTGCTGCCAAAGCACTCGTACCAGAGGAATAGACCTGCAACGGAGAAACTTTGTATAGTGATTGGAAATCACAATAGGACGTACCTGGAATGTTGTTTCCACATCGAACTCAACCTCCTCGGGTTGGAAAACATGAGAAGAATCTAAAAAGTAATGTCGAAGCTGAGAAACGTGGAAGATGTCGTGCATTTCTCGGTACCTCTGAGGAGACTAAAACTGATAGGCAACTGGCCCAACTCTCTCCAACACCTTAAACTCCCCGGCGTACCATAGAAAAAGATTACCCTGTCTCCTAATCCTCTTTGGTCCCAACCTCGGTGTGACACGCAGGAAAACCTCATCACCGAACTCGAACATCATAGGTCGTCTCCACTAATCAGCATAAGATTTTTGTCGAGACTGTGCAGCATCCATACTCTTCTGAATCAAATTTATCTTCTCTATGGTCTCTTAGACAAGATAGGGTCCCAGAAAAGCAACCTCTCCTACCTCCATGGAACATAAGGGTGATTGGAATGGACCACCATACAAAGCCTCATAAGGTTCCATCTAAATAGTTTCTTGAAAACTATTGTTGTAGGAAAACACCAGAAGAGGTATATGATTCTCCCCAGAACCTCCAAAATCAAGTATTCATGCTCGTAGCATGTCCTAAATCACCTAAATAGTATGCTCGGACTAGCCATCAGTCAGGGGGTGGTAAGCTGCACTCAAAAACACATGTGTACCCAAAGCATTCTGTAGCTCATGCCAAACCCGAGTAGTAAAACGTGCATCTCAATCTGAGACAATGGATTTTGGAATTCCATGTAAGCGCACAATCTCATGGATGTACAACCATCCATCTCATCAACACTGATGTTATGCTTGATGAGAAAGAAGTCAGTGACCTTCGTAAGTCTATCAATGACAACCCATACTACATCATTCCCTCAAGGCGACCTCAGCAAACCAATTACAAAATCCATCGCGACCTAATTCTATTTCCAGTCGAGAATGGGTAACTACTGAAAAAGCACTGCTGGTTGCTGATGCTCTTCCTTCATCTGCTCACAAGTGGAACACAGCATGACGAAACCTGCAATGTCCCTCTTCATACCTGGACACCAATACAGATGGTGTAGATCATGATACATCTTGGTGACACCATGATGAACTTCCCAAACTAAGGAATGAGAGTTCTGCATCAGCTCCTTGTGTATGCCTATAGGCCCCCATACACACCCCTGGAAACACATTATCTCATACTCGCTTATGTTCCATCTCGGAATAGGGTCCTCTCCTCCCACACATTCTCACAGGACTTTGCCTTCAGACACTGATAGTTGCCTCATTCATACTCGACCAAGATGGGTAGCGGCAACAACTATAGAAGAAAGGAATGTCTTCCCCTATCTGTCATGCACCTCCAAATGCATCTCAGAGAATAGAGCCATAAGCTGCCACTCACTACTGGCTTCTTAAACTGGATGTATTTTAGTCCTCCTGCTCAATGCATCAGCCACTGTGCTGCCTTTCCCAGGCATGTAAGAAAGCTCAAAGTCAAAAGATTGAAGGTACTCAACCCACCTTTGCTACCTCCAATTCAGATCACACTGAGTAAAGATATACTTGATACTTTTGTGGTTGATGAAAACCACAAAATTCTCTCCTGGAAGATAATGTATCCAACAGCGTAATGCATGAACAAATATAGCAAACTCGAGATCGTGCGTATGGTAGTTCCTATCATGTGGTCTCAACAGCCAAGACCTGTTCGCAATGAATACATTTTCCTACAAAATCACAACTTCTATCCAGATACCTTAATCATCACAAAAAACAATATAGCTCTTTCCTGGCTCTGTAAATACTAGTATCGGTGCTCAACTCAACCTCCCTTTCATCTCCTGAAAGGAAGACTTGCAAAAATCTGACCCAAATAACTTTTCACCCTTCTTAGTCAGACTTGTCAGCGGTGCTACTAAGTGTGAAAAGTCTATAATGAAACATTTGTAGTATCCAGGCTTCCCTATAAAAATCTGCACCTCAAATAAGTTCTTCAGCTACTCCCATGAATCTACTATTATCACCTTCTCTAGGTCTACTGACAATCCTATATCTGAGATATCAAAACCCATGAAGTGAATCTGATCCATCCAAAAGTGGAATTTTGAAAGAATATCATATAACTGATTCTCTCTCAGTGTACTCAAAATGATCTCATGATGGTTATCATGGTCGTTTCGAGGGTGAGAGTACACCAAGATATCATCCATAAAGACAACCGCGAAAGAATCCAAATACGGATGGAACACTCGGTTCATCAGTTCCATGAACACTCGAGGTGCGTTCATGAGACTGAATGGAATAAACATATACCTGTATTGACCATACCTACTCTGGAAGGCTGTGAGAGGAATATCTGGTGGTCTAACGTGCAACTGATGATAACCAGACCTCAAGTCATTCTTCGAGAACACGCAGAATCCTCTAAACTGATCAAAGTGATCTTCAATCCTTGGTAAAGGATATCGATTATTTTCCATCAACCGGTTCAAATTTAGATAATCCACACAAAGACTGATGGTGATGTTTTCCATCTTGCCAAATAGGACAGGAGAACCCCATGGAGATATACTAGGTTGAATGAAACCCTTTGCATGAAACTTCTCTAACTACTTATTGAGCTCCTTTAACTCTGGTGTAGCTATCTTATAAGGAGGAATAGACACCAGTGTTTCTCCTTGCACGAGCTCAATAGAAAATCCCACCTCTCTCTCTGGAGGAAACCCCAGAAATTCCTCTGGAAAGATGTCCCTGAAATGATCAACCACTGGAGGAAAGTCTAACCTTGAAGTCCCCTAATCATTCAGATAGAAACATTCAATCTAGTCTGTATCTCCTCCTAACCATTGATTCTATGGACCTTCTTTGCTCTCATGGACATCCCATTTTCCCTATTGAAGAAATTATATGCCCACTTGTGATATGAAACTCACCCTGTGATGATAATAGATGACGACTTCCTAGAAAGGAACTTACCAGTCCATTATGAGAATAACATCATAGCATGTCTACTCTAGGAAATATAGGTCCCATAGGAAGTGACACACACCAACCTCTAGAGGGTAACTCCCTGCACTGACGTACACAAGCTGTTCATGTCCTCAACAGAGTGTCTTGCTTCAAAATATTTGCAGAAGAACATATGTAGAGCCCAAGGCTCGGCACAACAGCAACAAATATAAAGCTATGGGAATCCCTTGTATCGAATAGAGATGAAGTTAAAACTTAGGCAATGAGGATAGTAACTCGAACTGTAGAAGGTCCGGGATCCTGCTCCTTCTTGGTCTACTCTACTGTAAAGGTCTAGCCTACTTCACGGCCTTGTGATCCTACCTGACCACTCTGAGTTGATCCACTATACTGTCACTGAATGACTGGCGACTGACCCCCATGGAAATGTCTTCCACCTCATCTTGAACGACAAGAAGAACTCCAGTTCCCTGACAAGTGAGAAATTGGTGGTGCTGCTCCTGAACACAGAGTCATGGAAGAACCCTTATCATGAGCTGCTGGAGTGATGATCTGACAGAAGCTCTGAAGATGAACCATATTACCACATGATCAGCACTCCACTGGGTATTTCAGGAAATGTGGCCTTGTATTCCTTCACTTTCTGCATAGGCAGCACACCACCTGGCTATTAGAATATGTGTATCGCCTCCTTGGTTCCCTGAGAAAAGACTCCCTATGACACTTCCTACTATCAGTAGCAGGGGTGCAAAATCCAGATGCCGAGCCACCCTGGCTCGCAACTCTAGAATCTCTCAGATTCCGCTCAGTGATCAATTCCTGGTTGACGATTGATGTTATGGAATTCAACCTGATGATGATCACCAGTGAAAAGATGTCGTGCCTGAAACCATCCTCGAAATTCCTTGCCAGGAATAAATGATCACCACCTGGAAAAGGCGTGAAGTGCTGCAGCACCGTAAAGAGTGAGGAAAGGAATACTCCATAATAGAAAGAGTACACTTATCCATACTCATAAACTCCTAGGCTCGATCAGACCTCAAGGTCTCCGAATAGAAGTAATCGTAGAAGATGTGATGAAACTCATCCCACGTCATAACCTTCTGGAATCTCACATGTGTGATCACATCCCACCACCTCCTGGTGGTGTCCCACAACATATAGGTAGTGAGATTTACCCTCCTCTTCTGAGGCTTCTCTAGATTCTCAAAGATCATTTTCATGGCTTCTAGCCATGACTCTACAACCTGAGGTCCTCCTTCACCTGAGAAAGTGGGAGGAATCTCCTACTGGAAAACCCAGGTCGAAACCTCCATCGATGGGGTTGGAGGAGTTTCTCCATGAAAAGTCTTCATAATCTTCATGATTCCTTCCCTAAACTATATATAATCTCTGGTATTAGGTATAAATTTTGGAGCCAATACTGGCACAAAAGAAGGATCTATGGGAAGTCCCTAAACAGACGTATCTGGCATTTGATCATAGCCCTGTAACTGGCATACTACCGGAGGACGTCTTGGTGGAATGACTCTACAAGGACAAACTCACACCTTAGATCAGGATTAATAGGTACTACAACATAGAAGTGTAAGAAGGGAAAAAGATAAAAAACATCCATGTTTTACAAAACATGACAACACGGTGTATATAGACCCTACACGACATGATCCCTTAAGTCATTCACATTGGCATGTACTTTGGCCAACCTGGGTCATGTAACACCCCAAACACACGGCGTTTTGCCTTCATAGTCAGCGTATACTTGAATCCTCTTTATCTTACTATGTCCTTATACATGGTTAGGCCACATGTTTCTCCTAGGGTATGACTACACGACATGTTCAAAATAGACATAGTGTGTACAGGATAGGCTTCATCTGGCCCGTGTTGTTAGAGACACAGCCTAACACTCGGCACACTCTACACAACGTGTTCAAGCAGGACACCGTGTGTACATGAAAGGATAACACCGACCCGTGTTTTTAGTGACATGGCAGGGTACCTAGGTCGGACTACACGAAGTGTTCAATCCTGACACGACATGGGTAGCTTATGGTTTATATATCCGTCTTATTTGTTACACGGGCGGATGCATAGTCAACACTACACGACATGTTAAACTGGTACACGTCATGTTCCAACCAGACCTTCCCCATCCCTTGTCTCTTCCCACACGGCATATGACACGGTTAGGGATTACACGGAATGTACATAAATTACACTGTGAGTAATTAATAAAAAGAGTTTCTTCCCAAACATAAGAACACATGGTGGGTACATAACATTAAATGGCATGTATTTTGGGTTTTTTCGGACAGTAAGCCTCATAAAATACTCTGAACCCAGAAAAACACTGAAACCAACATTGAAAGTTCCAAATTCTAATCCATGAGGGCCCATACGTCTGGTGAATCAATGTATGGCATCTTATAAATGTTATAAAAAGGTAAAAAAGTCAATGCTACACCATTTTCTGGTCCATGAAGGCCCAGAACACCTCAAGAACCAATGTTTTGTGTTCATTCAGACTAATCCTTTCACAACCAATACCCTATCAAACAACATGTATTTTATCAAGGCATCTATCACAGTAGAATTCATATTCTACCCAACATCTATCACAACAAAATAAAGCTTCTAATGCACCCTAAATGGCATGGAAGGAATGCATGACATGTGATATATAACATGTTCCAATATTATGCATGAGATGTAATACTCTCATCTAATCGGGTTTCGGAAGAAATAGAACAACAATTACATAGATAGTAGCCATCAAAAAACATGTGAGTCACCTAACAGTGAAAACAAGGCACCATGCACTTGAAAACCCATAAAATTGCATTGAACGTGGTAGATTGGATTTTCCTTATACACGGGTTAGCGACTCCCGGGCACAACTTATTACTATATACTTATTTCGTCCTATCCCCGACTATAGGATCCTAACAATTTTTCATGAAGAAATAAATCCCTCTGATAACACTTTGTAACGTCCCTGTTCAGGAAGCCTCCCAGAGGCACCCCTTGCCCGGTTGGTCACATGGCCTCAAGCGCATTTCCCCAAATGCTAGAGGCTAGCGACAAGCATTGAGAGACTTCGTTATGATAGTGGGGAAACTATCCTTTCATTGTAAGAGTACACAGTAGAAGTAAACAAATACATACTAGAGTGGAATCAGTAATTATATCATACAAAAATAAACAATAGAAGACAAATAGAATAAACTGAAGCACATATATTAAATGGTGCATGATACATATGTCCAGGAAAGTAGAGAAACAAAACACAATGATGAAATAAAGTACTAAACTAAGTACAAAATAAAAATAGTAATCAGCTCCACATCATTGCAAGCCTATTCTTGGTCTCGTGCTCTCCAACTCCACAGCATTTCAAGTACCTGAAGTAGAAGGTCTCTTTCCCTTGTCTATACCTGCAACAATATAATCAATTTGGTCCCAAAAGCATGTCCCAAAAAGGGTGTGAAACTAAATCCCCGATGGCAACAACCATAATATTTGTTCCCAACTATGAATGAGTATATGGCTGGTAAAAGTATAGGAAACAGTAATTAGGAAAATACTCAACAGTAAACAATCCACCATTTCAATTTCAAGAAATAACTAAACAAGAAGATAAACACAAACAAGTAACCCTCTGGGAAGAACCCACAGTAAATCCCCTCTAGTCCTACCTAGCAACACCAGAAAGAAGCTAACACAAAGGTCACCCTCTGGGAAGTACACAGAGCCTATCTGTAATGTCCCGGATCCGGGTGCCACTCAACGGGTTCCCCGAACTCTGTTTGCCATGTGACCTCAAGCCCATTTCCCCAAATGCCAGAGGCTACCGACTAGCAGCAAGGGCCTAGGTCTGATAGTGGAAAAACTATGCCCTCATTTGTCAAAGTGTAGCGCAACAGAAATAAATAAAACCATACAACAATAGCAGAAGCACTAATCCATAAACATTTAATATAACAACTGTAGTAAAAGATAACTAATTAGTTATATAGATATGATGAAACATGTATCAGGTTCTAAGAAAACAGCCAGATCATGTTACATAGAAGTACAATAATACAAAGTACAAAAAAGAAAAAAATCCAGTATCATCGCGAGCCTAAGCCCGGTCCCATTCTCCCCTACTCCTCAGCAGCAATAAAGTACCTGTATAGGGACCCTTGCCCTTATCCACACCTGCAGAAATGTAATCTGTCTGGGCTGAAAAGCATAAACCAAACAGGGTGTGTGATATAATCTCAGTAGGCACCCACCAAAGGCCCTTGCCCAACTATGTGTAAACAAACAACAATAATGTGAAAAAGTTAAAGAAATAACTAATAAGTACACAAAAATTAACTATCTACCAGGTATATTGCAATTTTATTATTCAATTTATCCATTTAATATAAGAAATCACCACCATGAATTTCTAAGTAAATAGTCAGTGTCCTCAGACACACAAAACCTTACCCTCAGGTAATCCGAATCAAACCCACAAGTTCTTTCCCTCAGGTGTAACATATATTTCCCTTAGGCGTACAATGTGTCTCCCTCAGGCACAGAAGTCACTACCCTCAGGCATAATAAAGGTTTTCCTCAGGAGAAAAACAATGTTTCCCTCAGGCTAATCCATTCATGCCCTCAGGCTATAGTAAAACACTGCCCACAGGCATAAGTAATTGGGTCAAGCCCAACATGTAAATAAAAAATTCACATACAATTTCTCTCAAGGAAAATGAATAAACATTAATACAATCGCATAACCTCGGGTATCCTGGCCAAACGGCTAAACAGATGAACGCACCACCAGGGTGGTCCTGGATCCAAGCAGTGATCCCAAACAACAGTTTATTATCACATTTAATAACCTATACATTTCTAGGTAGTCAAAATAGCGATGACCTCAACCACACGACACACCAAAATGGGTTCGTATCACAAAAATACACACAAACGCAAAATAGTGCGAAATTAAACACCAACCAATCTACCTTAAACACCCACAAATGGTATATGTGAACGTCGATTCCAGAAACGCCCCAAGATGACGTAGATCTAGGTTATAAGAGAACCAGTTCAAATGTAAATAACATTCCCTCTGGAAATAATTGGTATGAATAGATTAAGGAGAGAAGAGGGCTTACCCATGCGGTTTGAACGAGATTGTCGGTGGAAGAATCGGATTCCCGACGTGCGCTTGGAAGATCTCTAAAGCTCTGGCCTCCTCTCTTGCTCTAGAACTAATCGAAAAGCCTCATGTGCCTAATGAGGAGGCTACAACCCATTTTAAGTGAAAAAACAAACTACAATGCGTGTACATCCAAGTACACGGTGTGTACTTTTACATTTAAATATTCCTCTGGCGGCACCGCCAAACTATTCATACGTCGGCATGAGTACACGGCGTGTATTACTGATTACACAGCGTGTACTATCGCGCAACCGGTGGCTACATCCACCACTTTAATATTTTCCTTCTGACTGACTACACGGTGTGTAAATACCATTACATGGCGTGTAGTCGGTTTTTACACCCTTCGTCACCTACATGGCCACACACCCTTTGTACTCATCCCACACAGCCAAAAGTACAAGATGTGTGGAATAGTACACAGCGTGTAGTTCCAAATTTTAGGATTTTCCCCATTTTCCTTATTTTCTAAAAAACACTTAAGGAAAAGAGAAAAGAATATACTCGTAACTCAAAAAAAGAACCATGTTCTTACAAACTTCCCCCCTTAAAGCAATTCGTCCCCGAATTTCCCTTCCAAGGGTAGCAATGAAAAAGCTCAGAACAGCTCTGGCCACTGAGCACGTATGTCGGTCTCCCGCTCCTAGGTTTCGTCCTACACTCGGCCATACTGACATAGCACCCGTACAAGAGGAACTGACTGGCCTCGGAGAACCTTCATGATCCTATCAACAACATGAATCAGATTCTCCTCAAAGGATGCATCTACTTGTAGCTAAACCACCTCAGGTTGAAAGACGTGAGACAGGTCTGAATGATAGCGGCACAACTGAGATACATGGAAGACATCGTCCATGGCTCAGTACCTCTACAGTAACTGAAACTGATAAGAAACCAGCCCGACTCTCTCCAGAATCTCAAATGGCCCCACATACCTCGGTGAAAGTTAACCCAATATCCTGATCCGTTTGTGTCCCATCCTCAGCAAAACACGCAAGAAAACCTGATCCCTGACCACGAACTCCAAGAGTCATCTGCGGAGATCCACATAAGATTTCTGATGAGAATATGCGGTAGCCATATGCTTCGGAATCAGCTGGACATGCTCAGAAGTCTCCTTCATGAGACTTGGTCCCAGTAAAGTTGCCTCACCTGTCTCTAACCATCACAAAGGGGATCGGTATTTCCTACTATATAAAGCCTCTTATGGTGACATCTAAATAGTTTCTTGAAAACTTTTATTGTAGGAAAACTCGAGTAGGGGTATATACTTCTCCAAATATCCCAAAAATTCTATGATACATGTACGCATCATGTCCTCAAGCACCATTATCGTACGGTCTAACTAGCCATCAGTTTGAGGGTGGTAAGCTGTGCTCAGTAGCACTTGTGTATCCAGTGCCCTCTGAAAAATCTGCCAGAAATGAGTCGTAAAACGGGAATCCCTATCTGAAATGATAGAATGTGGGACCCCATGAACACAAACAATCTCTCAGAGAACCAACTTCGCGAGTTCATCAACACCGAAGGTCTCCTTGATCAGAAAAAAGTGAGCTACCTTCGTGAGTCTGTCCACAACAACCCACACGGCAGCATTGCCTCGAGGTGACCTCATCAATCCAGTCATGAAATCCATCACGACGTCATCCCATTTCCACTCTGGTATGGGTAACTGATGTAACAGTCTGGCTGGCCTCTGATGCTCTACCTTTACCTGCTGACAGGTGGAACATCTCATAACAAAACCAGCTACTTCTCTCTTCATACCCATCCACCAGTACTGACGTCTTAAGTTATGGTACATCTTGGTAACATTGGGATGAACTTCCCAAGATGAAGCATGAAACTCCTGCATCAAATCCTCGAGTATATCCCCTGGAACCCATACTCCTCCACAGAAACATAGTACCTCATCATCGCCTATCGTCCAACCAGGAGGAGGGTCCTCACTAGCGACCGACTCCCATAGAACTAGGCTTCTGAACCAGATAGTTGTCCTATCCTCAATCTATCCAGGAGGGTAGAATTCACTGCCAAAGATAAAAGGTAGGTCTTCCCCTAACTGTCATGCCCCACCAAATGCATCTCAGCGAACAAAGCCATGAGCTGCCACTCACCACTGGCATTTGGTACCACCTACATCTGAGTACTCTTAATCAGTGCATCAGCTATAGAATTACCTTTACCAGGTGTACAATGACGCTCAAAATCATAGGACTGTAGGTATTCGACCCACCTTCGCTATCTCAGATTCATGTCACTTTGGGTAAAGATATACATGAAACTTTTGTGGTCTGTGAAAACCATAAAAAGCTCTCCCAAGAGATAATGTCTCCAATAGCGCAATGAAAGAACAACTGTAGCCAACTCGAGGTCATGCGTCGGGTAATTCCTATCATGTGGCCTCAACTGCCGAGACCCGTACACAACAACCTGATCGCCCAGCATCAACACTTCTCCCAGCCCAATACCGGATGCATCGCAGTAAACTTTATAGCTCTTCCCTTGCTCTAGAAGTATCAGGACGGGTGCAGATGTCAAGCTTCCTTTCAGGTCCTGAAAGGTTGTCTCACAAGATTCTGACCAAAAGAACTTGACACCCTTCTTAGTCAAACCCATTAATGGTGATGATAAGTGGGAGAAGCCCTTTATGAAGCATCTATAGTAACCATCCATCCCCAAGAAACTCTGTATCTCAAGAAAATTCTTAGGATGCTCCCAGGAAACTACTTCTCTCACCTTCACGGGGTCTACAACAACTCTAGCCTCTAAGATGATATGGCCATGGAAGTAAATTTGGTCCATCCAAAAGTGGCATTTTGAGAGCATAGCATATATATGATTCTCTCTTAGTGTACTCAATACGATCTCAAAAAGGGTGGCATGGTTGTGTCGAGTGTGAGAGTACACTAAGATGTCATCCATGAATACTACCACAAAAGAATCCAGATAAGGATGGAACACGCGATTCATCAGATCCATGAAAACTACTGGCATGTTCGTGAGTCCGAATGGCATAACCATGTACTCGTACAGACCATATATACTACGAAAAGTTGTAAGCGGTATATTCTGTGGTCTCACGAGCAGATGATGATATCCAGATCTCATGTCAATATTCAAGAACACTCGTTCTCCACAATGTTGATCAAAAAGATCAGAAATCCAAGGTAAGGGATATCCGTTCATAACCATCAACTAGTTTAGATTTCAATAACCCACACAGTGTCTGAGGGTATCGTCCGCCTTCTTCGCAAAGAGGACCAGTGAACCCCAAGGAGAAGTACTGGGTCAGATAAAAACCTTTTCCTGTAACTCCCCTATCTGCCTCTTGAGCTCCTACAACTCTGGTGTAGCCATCCTGTAAGTAGTAATAGACACCGGTGCTGCTCCTGGAACAAGATCAATTGAGAAATCCACCTCTCGCTCCGAATGTGGACCCGAAAATTCATCCATGAAGACATCCCTGAAACAATCAACCACTGGAGGGAAATCCGTCTAACAAGTCCCCTGATCATCCAGATATAATCTCGCAATCTGTACTATGACTCCACCTCACCCATGATACTCTGGTCGAGCTCGACTCGCCGGAACATCCCATTCTCCCTTGTATAGAAACTCTCTTCCATCTGGTGTCATGAAACACACCCTGCGATGATAGAAGTCTACAAAGGCTTGAAAGGAAACCAACCTGTCCATCCCGAGAATGACATCATAGATCATCATCTCTAAGACATAGAGGTCCTATAGAATGTGACACCCTCCAACCTCATGGGGGCACTCCATGAACTAATGCACACATGACGTTATCATTCCCAACAGAGTGTCTAGTGTCATAACATCAGAAGAAGAAGAAACACAGAGCCCAAGGCTCTGCACAACGGGAACAGATATGAAACTATTTGTAGTACTCATATAAAAAAGTTCTGAAGATAAGACAAAACCTACTTGAATAATACCTCTGACAGTAGAAGGTCTGGGATCCTGCTCCTACTGGGTCTATTGCAATACATATGCCTGCCCAGTGTCGCGGCCCTGCAACACAGCAAGACTACCTTGAGTTGTCCCACCCTCCTGCCTCTGAGATCCTAGTGTTTGGCTACCACGGCCCTGACCACCATCTCTACCTACATCCCCTGACGTATTCCAGTTTCCTGACTGGTAAAAATCCACATGTCCTGCTCCCATACAGGGAGTCTTCACAGAACCCCTCTCACTAGCCACTGGTAGAAACACCCTACAAAAGTGCTGCAGATGACCCATCTTGCTGCAAGCTCGGCACTCCACTAGATCACGTGGACACTATGGACTATTGTGCCCCTCTTTACCACACTGGTAGTAAAAGACCGGTCCACCTGAGGAAACATCCTGGATAGTGCTACCACCATGAGAGAAACTCATATATCACTTCCTCTTCTGGGTAGAAATAGTACCAGAAACCGGTGTTGAACTGCCCTGGCCCACACCACTAGCTTCTCGTGGGTTCCTCTCTGTAATCATTGCCTGAATTACAATAGGATGTACTGAAGGAAACCTAAAAACATTCACCAGCACATGGATGTCATAACAAAGACCATCCCAACTGAGTCTGGATCTCAACGTCTCATCACCCACCAGAATGGGTGAAAACACTGAATCTCGAAGAAATGAGAAGAATAATCCATCACAAAAATAGTGCCCTGCTACAGATTCATGAAATCTTGAGCTCTATCTGCTCTCAGCATCTCTGGAAAGAAGAATTCATAGAATACTGCATGAAAATCATCCCACTCCATGTCCATGTGATGCTTTGACTGGGTGTTAACATCCCCCCACCTCATGGTGGAATCATACAGCATATAAGTCGCAATATTGACCCACCACCCTAGAGGCGTCTCAAGATGCTCGAAAATATTATGCACAGACCTCAGCCAAGACTTCGTAGCCTATGGTCCGTCATCCCCTGAGAACGTAGGCGGATGCTGCTACTGGAAGATACGAGTCAGCTCAGCCATAGATGTGGCAACCGGAAATGCTCCCTGAAAGGTCTGTATGAACCGTATAAAGCCTTCACAGAACTTTTCCTCCATGCCTGTATCCAGAATAATGGTTGGCGCCGAATCTGGCTCAACTAGAGGTTCCACAGGTAGCCCATGTCCCACCATCTCTAGAGTATAGTCATTGACGCTCTCCTGGCGAACAACGCGTGGTCTTCTAGGCTGCATGACTCTACAAGGTCAAACACACACCTTATATCCACATTATCAATGACTTAAAATGAATGGAACAAAAATTGTACAGGAGGAAGAAGGAATTTCAAGATTTGAAAAACAACACTACACAGCCTGTATACTGACTACACGGTGGGTACCTGACTTCTCTTCCCCTGCCCGGGTCCTTCTACATAGCTTAGCCACATGGATCCTGTTGAACAAAACTATATAGTGTGTATATAATCTACCGAGCATGTATGGGGAAAATTTCCAACTGCTCCTTTCATTTGTGACACGACATGGGTACACCACCCCGTTTCTATAGCCACACGGCTAATCCCACACAGTCTGCCCTCTGACAAGACTACACAACATGTCCCACAGGTACATGGCTTGTAGTAGACAAGCTCCACCGACCCGTGTTGTTAGTTACACGGCTGGATACACTGCTCAAACTACACGGCGTGTACATGAAAGGATTACCCCGACCCGTGTTGTTAGTTACACGGCCAGGTACCTTGGTCACACTACACGACGTGTTCATCATTGACACGGCGTGTTCAAGAATCAATTACATCGGCCCTTGTTTGTTAGATACACGGCCACATCTCTGGGTCAACCCTACGTGGCGTGTACGTCAGGTACGCAATGTGTTTTACCCTAGCATTTTCCTACCATGTGTCCCCATCCACATGGTCCATGACACGGGAAGAGACTACACGGTGTGTACATAGGGTACATGGTGTGTACATAAAATGTTTTACTTTCTTCCCAAACATATGAAGTTACACGCCGTGTTCAAGGAACTACACGGCGTGTATTCTGGGTTTTCTGGACAGTATGCCTTAGAAACATCCCTAAAACCCATAAAACACTGAAAAAAATACCTAAGTGCCAAATTACGATCCCTGAGGGCCCATACTACCCATGAATCAATGTTTGGAATCTTATCTGTGTTATAATAAAATAAACAGTCAATGATCCACCAAATTCTGGAAAATGGGGGCCCATACTCCCAAAAAACCAAAGTTTGGCGTTCTTTCTATAAACCAGCTCACACAAAAATACCCAATCATAGAGCAGGTATTTATCAAAGCAGCTATCACAACAACATGATTTTCTAGCACAACAAATGTCACAACAACATGCAATTTATAATGCACCTATATGGCATGGAAAGTATGCTTGTCATGTGATTCCTAACATGTGACTAAATGATGCATGAGATGTCATACCCTCATCTCATCGGGTTGCAACTAAATAGGACCCATGGATAAAATATAAAGAGCACAATCACAAGTGCGTCACCCAATGGTGAAATCAAATCAACTGTAAAATTTTCAAAATCAGAAGAATTGAAAAACACGGGGTAGACTGGCTTTTCCCTATACACTTGTTAGCTACGCTTGGGCACAACTCAATATCAACTACTATTTCCATATTATCCCTGACTAAGGCTCCAAATTATATTTCAAATAAAATAATCCCTCTGATACCACTTTGTAACATCCTGGATTCGGGTGCCACTCAACGGGTGCCCCGAACCCGATTCATAACGTGACCTCAAGTGCATTTCTCCAAACGCAAGTGGCTACCGACTAGCAGCAAGGGCCCAGGTCTGATAGTGGGGAAACTATTCCCTTATTTGTCAAAGTGTAGTGCATCAGAAATAAATAAAACCATAAAAAATAGCGGAAGCACTAATCCATACACATTTAATATAAAAACTACAGTAAGAGATAACCAATTAGTTATATAGAAAGGATGTAACATTTCTCAAGTTCTATGAAAATAGCCAGATCATGTTACATTGCAGTATAACAATACTGAGTACAACAAAGAAAAAGAAAACAGCCAATAGCATTGCGATACTATGCCCGGTCCCATGATCCCCTACTCCTTAGCAGAAATCATGTACCTATATAGGGACCCTTGCACTTATCCACACCTATAGAAATGTAATCTGTTTGGGCCGAAAAGCATGACCCAAACAAGGTGTGAGAAATATTCTCAGTAGGCACCCACCAAAGGCTCGTGCCCAACTATGTGTAAACATTCAACAACAATGTGCAAAATAAAAATAAATAACTAAGCATTACTCAAAAAAGTAACTAAATACCATTTATATTGCCATTTTATTATTAAATTTATCCATTTAATATATGAAATCACCACAGTAAATTTCTAAGTAAACAGTCAGTGTCCTCAGACAAGCAAACCCTTACCCTCAGGTAATTATAATCCAACATGCATGTACTTTCCCTCAGGCGTACCAGATATTCCCTCAGGTGTACGAAGTGTCGCCTTCAGGCACAGAAGTCACCTCCCTCAGGCATACGAAAGGTTTCCCTCAGGCAAAAAAGAACGTTGCCCTCAGGCTAATCCAGTCATACCCTCAGGCTATAGTAAAACACCGCCCTCGGGCATATGTAACCGGGACAATCCCAACATGTAAATAAATTATTCACATAAAATTCCTCTCATGGAAAATAAAAAAACATTATTGCAATGGTATACCCTTGTGTATCCTAGCCAAATGGCTAAACAGAGGAACACACCACCGAGGTGGTCCTGGATCCAAGCAGTGATCCCAAACAGCAGTTTATTAAAACATTTAATCACCTATACATTTCTATGTAGTTAAAATAACCACGGCCTCAGCCACACTACACCACAAAATGGGTTCGTAGCACAAAAATACTCACAAATGCACAACAATTGGAAATTAAACACCAAGCCACCGACCTTAAAAACCCACGAAAGGTATACGCGAACGTCAATTCCAGAAATTCCCCAAGATGACGTATATCTGGGTTATAAGAAAACCCATTCAAACATAAATAAAATTCCCTTGATAAGGAATTGGTATGAACGGCTTAAGGAGAGCGGAGGGAATACCCGTGCGGTTCCATCGAGGTCATCGGTGGAAGAATCTGATTCCCGACATGCACTCAGCGGATCTCCAAATCTCCAGCCTCCTCTCTTGCTCCAGAATGAACCGAAACGCATCCTCTGCCAAATGAGGAAGCTACTTCCTGTTTTAAGTGAGAAAAAAACATACTACATGGCATGTACTTACAATTATACGGTTTGTACTTTTTCATTTAACTGTTCCTCTGGAGGGACCGCCAAACTGTTCATCTGTCGACATTAGTACACAGCGTGTATTTTTTATTACACGGCGTGTACAGTCATGCAGCTAGCGGCTACTTCCACTACCTTACTATTTGCCTTTCGACTGACTACACAGCGTGTAAATACCACTACACGGCATGTAGTCAGTTTTTACCCCCTTCGTCACCGACATGGCCACACACCCTGTGTACTCATCCCACATTGCCAAAAATACACGGTGTGTGGAATAGTACACAACGTGTAGTTCCAAATTTTAGTATTTTTCCAATTTTCCTTTTTTTCTCAAAAACAATTAAGGAAAAGAGAAATGAAGAAACCAATAACTCAAAAAAAGAACTGGGTTCTTATACTATCCCTTCTGGTCCTACCTAACAATTTCAAGTAATCCTTTAGGTAGTACACTTAGTCTAACCCCTCTGGTTTAGTTTAAGCATAGCCTCTCTGATGAAGCACTCATCGTCAATTCCCCCTATAGTCTTTTATAATAACTAAAGGCACTATAGGGAAGCACATACATCACATTCCCTCTATACCCCGCGTCGAGGAACTACAAACTATCTGATGAAGTAATCAATGTCAATTCCCCTTATGTTCTCGCATCGTAAGTAAAACAGCCACTCTGGAGAAGCCCTCAACGTACATTTTCGATATGGTTTATACACCAGGTTCTCACGGCCCTGTGTAAGTCAAGCATGTGTAGCAGTCTGTATTGGCCAAGGTAATACTCAAGAACTAATTGGCTTGCATTCTACAACATAACTTTATAACGGAACAATATTCACACCATCCTACAGTACTAGGCATGGGAATGTAAACAGAAGCCTAATAGGAAAACATGACCTAAAGGTAAAAACATTAAAAACATGCATGGAAAACATAGAAAAATCTCAAATATTCGAACTATTCACAATAAATTATCATCTACTGAAGAATACAAGCATAGAAGGCAAATAATATGCATAAAACAGTAAATACGCAATACCCCATTCAGAGTTATTGGGAAACTTTGCACATAAAACTCAAATACATTCAACAGAAAGGCACAAACCACCTACCTCAGCATTGGGAGATCACTATATGTGAACCACGAGACTTGAATCACCTTAGAATGCTGAAGATAAAAAAAAACATCTAAAATGTTCAATGGAGGATAAATTGATTAATAAGATGTATCATGAACCAAAACTCAAGAAGAAGTGAATTCATTCCGATGCGATCCCAACGCAATCGACGGCAGACAAATCGGAGGTTGGGTGGAGGCTCAGGGGCTCGGAGAAGGATCTCTACCATATGGGTTCTCTCGGACGAAGAAATCCTAGAAGAAGATGGTTTTGTTGATTAGATGCAACCCCGGTGCATTTAATAATAAAAAGAAAGTACATGGAATGTACATTTAAATTAAATGGTGTGTACACCCCATTTCTGTACTCCTCTTTATGCAGCCTCCAAGCCATCCCCACACGGTCATCTGCCAGGCCGCTACACAGCCAGCACCCGTCTTCTTGTGGTAACTGAGTACATGGAGTGTACTCATAAAGTACATGGAATGTACTTTGAAAATTTTCAAAAAAAACCTATTTTCCTAAAAAAACGACCCGAAAAGGATAACACACTTGAAAAGAAGATCCAGGTTATTAAAAATTTATCCATGTCCCTATAAATTTGTACAACACAAGTTCTATGAATATATACAAAAAAATACTAGGTATCATTCTGTTACAAAAATAATAATTATGTATGACCTCAATTTTTTAGGGATCATTTTCAAAAGGGTGATGTAACTCTTTAATTTATAGGAACATATGATCATATTGCAAATATTATTATAAATCAATTGAATTTTGTGATATTAAACTACATAAAACATGAATTTTTTTATGATTAGTTTTGGTTATAGTGTAAGTGTTTGATGAGTCGCCATTAGAAGAGGCACCATTAGATGTGTCACCATTGGTGAGTCCCTATTGTACAAGTCATAGTTTAATGTGTCACTATTGTTGAGTCATTGTTGAATGATATTCTTTTGGTGAGTCACTACTGGATGAGATGCTTTTGACAAGTCACCGGTCTCTATTTGAAATACATATACCATTAATATTTTTCATTTTTAAATTCATAATCACAATTTTCATTTATTTTTATTATATTTTGTTATTATGAATCCTAGAATGATAAATCAATATTTAAGTTTCCATCATAGTAAAACAAACTCATGCATTCTTATAAATCACATCACATTCCTTCTCTCCCAAGATTCATCCTATTTGAACCAAGGCTTTCCCTTCATTCCCTTAATGTTTTAGAAGTTATGAGCCCTAATGAGTTGTATCTTGGAAAATAAGGATCTACTATTAGATTGAAAAGAGAACCAAGCCAAGCTACTAAATAACCATTGAATCAATAATTTTTGAATAAAATAGTATTTATAGAAAAAACATGTGGTTATGAAATAGTTTCTTTTTAGTAAATCAATAGTGAAAAGGGTGATACTAAACAAAGGATGTATAAATTGGATTTTTAAAAATGATTTAACATTCATTACAAGGATAATTCACTTGTTTTATTAGTATTTCATGTTCATCTATGGGATGAAGAATTATTTATTATATGTATGATTGATGGTAAAATATTACTTTTATTCAAATGAATGGAATAGATGATTGAATGTGCTGAATCTAGGAGTGTTTGAAAACTATTAGGGTATGATACCCATATATAGTGAATCATTTAAATATGATTATTGTTGTATTGATTTTACTAGATATAGAACTTTTAGGAAAATTAATTATATAGAGTCTGAAGTGGAATGAATGATTCTACTTATGTTTTTTTATCATTTTTTATGTCCTAGGAAATGGGGCTTCAATACCATGAGATTATAAGATGTGAACCGATTATTTCTTATGAAATGGTGGGATTAGATCAACTAGTACAAATAATTTATGGAACATATAATGGATATTTGTATTTATTCCTCCATGAAAATTTCTATAATTTATCCAATGTAAATTTTTACTATGTTTGAATCAAATATTATTATTAATGAATAGAAAGAAGGTGAGATTAAATGGGGAGGTTTCAACTTGACTATTTTCATTTGTAAAAGGATAAAGGTAAGATAGAAACCATGGAAGAATATATGGGTTAAATATAATGATAACATCTTTAAGGATTTTAATCTCAAAGATCATCATACGAAACAAAGGATTTCGTGGATCATTGATTTGAGACATATGAGTTGGTTGATTATTCTGATGAAGTGAGTATGTTACTATTGAAAAGGACATGGATAACTCAGTAAATGAGGGATGTAACCAAGACATACCAAAGAGTCATACTAGGTCTTTTGGACATGGGAGACCATTTTTTTGTCTCCATTAAATAAAGTGTTTGTTATGTGGAAGGGATAATGGTGATGATAAGACAGAGGTTTCAAGTGATTATTAGATTAAAATATCTTATTTTAAAAAATTTAATGTTTTTGTGAATGTTTTTGATGAGGAAAATGGTGATGTTAGTGATGGAAATGGAGAGGATGGGAATTATGATGAGGAAAGTGATGGTGATGGTCGTGATCCTGATGTTGATGTTGTTATGGAACAATCACATCTTCCATCCCTTGCTGGTTCTGTTTCTTTATCAAGTTATATGGAAAATCCATGCTCACCTTTTCGCACACATGTAGAGATACCTGGTATATCCAAATCATTTTTCATCGATTTATCAATTCTAGAGCTCCCAAATAATGATGTTTATTCTTCAAGAGCAGTGTTTTGAGTACCTTATTAGGGTTAGAAATCTCACAGTTCTTTTAGAGTGCTGGTTTTACATTCCAAATGTGGGAAATTTTGTGGTCATATATAGCTTGGTTTGGAATATTGTGAGCCCAAATATGTTGATGAAGATGTTTTTGAGGGAATGGAGTTGCTCTGGTAGAGGGTGAGGAATCCTGTTAGGGGATCCTTCCCCAAGATCCATACATTTGGTACCAGTATATGCTAATTCAAATGAGGATTATGAGACTTTTGTTCCTACTGGAGTTCAGAAAGATCCTAAAGTGTACATAGTAGAACAATTTGATCAAGCCTTGCCGTTAGATACACATCATAATAGAGAAGATCCTTTGAAGTATTTTGTGCCTCCATCTATTGATCTCATGCCTATAAATTCTTCAATAAGATAGATCTGTAGTCTTTCAAGCATAGTCTTTATAACGACCGAAACATTTATTGATAAAATTTACTATTGATCTAATTAAATAACTTATTATGTAAAATAGTTTAATAACATATACACTTCCATGGATTTTGGTTTTTTGATTTTAAAATAACATTAATTATTGGTACCGATGATAATATATATGTTGAATAGTGATCATATGATTAGTATAGATATAGGGCTTTAAAAAATCCAACATATTCAGAAAATGAAAGTGATGGACTCATCTTGTAGAATTGCTCCATAAAATCCCATTTGATGGAGCTTATAAATATGGTTGCGTCTCTGAGCTTCACTCTAGACCAAGCCTAATCCAAGCATCAACACGTTAATCTTGAACAATATATCCTACAGGAGAAGTGGAAGTTAATAGTTATTACCGCCAGAGCGATGTTATCCGAGCCACCCCAGGAGTCTGTCACCATCGCACACAATACCCTTAGGTATTATGAGAGTGTTATAGGTTGTTATGTAACAAGACCATATCACTATGATTGTGTGCATTAATGTTTGTATAATGAATATAAAATCATTTTATTATTGTTACATTGTAAATGGTTTTTAAAGCATAAATAATATTTTTAGTTAATTGGTAAAATTATTTAGATGAATTAATGTATTTTTGAATTAAATGACATTGTAATAAAATATTATTACTAAATAACTTGTTATTAAATATAAATGATTGAATAAATTCTTATGAATAAAATTGAAATTTTTGTTAAGGTCTGAAAGATGATTGTTTCAAGACCCGTGAATTTTCGATAAATGTCAGTTTTTATTGGGAATATTAAAATTCACAAATTTAGAAAAAAAAATTATAAAATTAATATTATTTTTGGATTCAGGATGTTGAAATTATCTAATGGTTAATTTTTCATAATTTTCTGAGAATGTTGAAATTTTGGGTAAAAATTAAATATGGTTTAAAAATATAATGTGTTTTATGACCTTGTAATGACCCAATAGTTATTTAATAAAATACAATAATTTTTTTGAGGCAATATATGTTTTAAATTCAATATAATGTGATTTCAGATTTGTTTGGTCAATTTTATGGTACCATAATGTACACTACAAGATTTGTAAAACATTTTAACTTTTTGAAATGATTTCCTTGAGAGTGTGACTCATCTATACATAAACAAGCCAAATATTTTAATAATTTAGGCCATTGGCCTTATAAAATGATGATTTCCACTCTATTTTGAAAAAATAACTATGGTAAAAAACCATGGTTTGGTTTGTGGTTTTGATTAATTTAATGTGTGGTGTCCAAAAACTAAATAAAAAAAATTCACTCTCATTTCCTATATAAACCCACTTCATCTCCCATTCCACTTCACTAAAACCATTTTTAGCTAGACCAAAATCATCCCTCATCTCTCTAGAATCCTACCACGGCTCCCCAAGTTACCTAGAATCCACTATTAATCCACTCCCAAGGCATGGGATCTCACTTCCAAGTAAGGGAGTCCAACCTTTCTCATTTTTTTCTAAGTATCATTATGTTCCTAAACCCATATATTTTAAATTTAAAATGTTAGGGTATGATTTATCACCTCCCATATAAATTCTTCCTTATGTTTTAATGAAGCTATGCCCCTTTATATCTCATTAATTCCTCTCATTTACACCTGTTACCATGACAATATTTCGTAAGTTATCCTCACATTCCTTCCTACCTCATTTATGTCAAATATTATTTATATTGTTTCCCCATTAATTTTTAATAAAAAATGTTTGGGTAATAATTCTCACCTACCATATACTTCCCCACTCATGTTTTAATTATTCTATAACCATTTATCTCTCATTAATTCCTCCCATGTACACATGTTACCATATCGAAATCCCGTAATGGATTTCACTCTCCTCATTTACATTTAAGAAATTATTTTATATTATGCAACTAAACTCCATTATATACGTTGTGATATTATGATCCATGCACCACTTACGGTCCATATCATGAATAAATGATGTGAGACCACATTTGCTCTCAACATTCCATTTTTCGATATCTATTTCACGTCGTTATGCTGCCGATGTTACACCAAAATATCCAATACAAAAATCATCATATAATTGAATACCATTCAAAATTCTCTGTCATGGGTATTCACATTTATGAAAATGTACTAGTTTATTTAGGGATTAAATTTATTTATTCCACATATCTTATTCAGGGAATAAATTATAGTGTTTAATGAATCCCTATTGTATGAACCATGTGGCGCACTTATGCATGAAATGAAATGTTTAAGAAGGGTGCTCCCAGATAGTTCTCTAATGCATTGGGTTAAGATTAGTATCAAGATACATAAAGTGAAATGAGGGTTCAATACTAATAATTCCAGTGAAATGAAGGTTTAGTAAATAAAATTCTAGTTCAATGAGGGTTTACTCTTGCTCCATGTGCAATGAGCCTTGGATCATGCTAATATCATGTTAAATATTGTTTCCACATTTCCATGTTATGATAATCATGATATAGCATGCCTTTAGGTTCATGTTTCACTTATGCTCCATTGATATTCTGATCTCATCTTTTTTTGTATTCTTCATGTTATGCCTTGTTTACTCCCTTAATGGGATTTATAGATCACACTTTTCTTATGCATGTCCTCATGTTATTCCGTGCAATTAAAAGTACGATGCAATGTTGTGGTCATGTAAAAGAAATTTTAAATAAAGATTTTTTATTTTATGTTCTATGTTGTTATGTAATGTTCATACTTTCCCACTACACTAGACCTCATTATCCTCATATTTGACTTATGTTCATGTTTATATAATAAATCATGCTTAAGTGTGTAAAAAGGAGTAGGGTTGTTATAGTTGGTATCAAAGTATATATTTAGTTATTTTTAGGATTAGTATTAGACCACCCTAGTAAAATCCTTAGGGATAAGACTATGAATAATAGATACATCCATAAATTTTTGGGATTATAGAGAAAGTGTTTTATCCAGAAAATACATCCTTGTCTAGATATTAACAAGTATAGGTGGCTCTAGAACAGATGTATCTAGAGGAAAACCCCCAAAACAATGCTTTGATCTAGAATTGAATAGGAACAACTGCACGACAATGAGCCTTGTTACACTCTTGGTTATGAGAATCTTGTGGGATATTCATTGGTAAATTCAAGAGATTATTATGATCAATTGTTAATGGAATAAAAAAATATCCCCATGAATATTTGTTTGGTAGAAGATCATGGATAACATAAACTATAAGTTCATAAGTTTTGGAAATAAAAATAATTTATAAGTTATTTTCTTTTGTATATGGATTACCCTATTTTTGTTACCCTTAAACTTTATTTTATTCAAACAAATGGTCCCTAATATGAGAACTCAGGCTAACAACTAATTCAATGATCAATGTGGTGGTCTTTCTAATGACATGATCAGTCCGATGGGAGCTGTAATAAAAAACATTATCATGAAACTATGTCAATAAACTCGTGTTTTGAAGGGAATCATGGGTGAAGAGTAATGTTCAACCCCCCCCCCCCAAGAATGAAAAATCCACAATCAAGAGCTTCATGAGGCAAATGCCTCTTGCTTTTAAGGGATCATCTGATCCCTCAATCGCCAAAAAATGGATCAAATCCATTGAAAAGATAGTATCCATCCTTCAATGTTCAAACAAGGAAATGTTATTCTGACTGCTTATCGTATAGAGGATGAACCTTATCAATGGCGGAAATTGATAAAAAGTATGAATCCTAGGGAAGATATCGAGGCATTGGAATGGAATCATTTCCAAAAACTATTTTTTGATAAATATTTTTCCCACATCCTCTAACTTAAGATTCAAAGAATGTTCCATTCCCTCAAGATAAAAGAGACGGTGAATCCATTGGAGCATATGAAGAAAACTTCATGAGGCATTCCTAATATGCCTCTAGCTTTTTGGTTACCCACAAATTCAAGGTTGAATGCTTCTTTGGTTGGATTAAACCTAGCCTATGGAAATCCTTGGAGATCCTTGACTCTGATAGGTATGAGTAAATTTTACGATGTTCCCTCAATGTCAAATTTGAAATCATACAATCTTAGGGTTATCATGGGGATAATAAGTGGAAAGTGGACATTAATTTTGGAAGTCTGATGAATAAATACAATGGTGCTATGAAAATAAAACAGCCCACTTGCCAATGGTGCAGATAGAATCACCCCATAAATTTCATATAGGGGACGAGGAAATGATTTAGGTGTGGAAGAGAAGTGAAGTTTGATATTAAGTGTCATCTTGAAAAACCCGCTACTGCGACAGAGGATAGAAATGCTCTGTTTGACCCTGAATGCATTGTTCATTATGTCAAATGAAAATAAAAGCGGCACTTTGAAAACCAGTTCCCTAAGATAAAGGATTTTGGAGGCTGCCGAAATCCTCCCATGTAGCAAGGGAGAGAATTTTTCATCACTACCACAGAGGTGAACCCTGCAAACGAAGTGGTGATAGGTACACTAGTTATTCATTCAAAAATAGTGTAAATAATTTTTTATTCTGGTTTTATGTAGTATTTTATATCACAAAGGTTTTGTATATCAATCCCAACACCACAACAAATCATGGAAGTAATGACGTCGGTGAGAACAACAAATGGGGAAATCATTGCATCCCATGAAAATAACACCCCTAGTTACAATTTGTGGTTTTAACTTCTCAGTGACCGTCATCATACTCCATGTAGGATAATTTGTTAAAATTCTTGGAATGTATTTTCTTTCCCTATATAAATCCTTCATAAATTTCCATAGGAGGAAAATAACTCTCTATGTAGGGAATCGACACATGATTATGTACAATTTCAAGGAGGAGGATGAAATTTCTTTTGCACCATCATCTCAACATGAATATTACTACCCTATGAGAACACATTTCATTCTTAGATGATTGTGTATATCAAAGTAACCATCCTTGAAGGCATGCCTATTATTGGGTATTCGTTGATGTGTTCCCCGAGGAATTTCCTGGTCTTCCTCCTATAAGAGATGTTTAATTCTCGATTGATCTTATACCTTGGTATTTTCTAATATCCAAGATTCTGTATAGAATGGTTTTTGTGGCACTTGGGGAGCTAATGATACAACTACATGAGTATCTAGATAAAGGGTCAATATTAGCAAGTGCATCACCATGGGGTGCACAAATCCTCTTCATCAATAAGAAGGATTGGTCAATGTGGCTTTGTATTAATTATCATGAGCTCAAAAAAATCATGATTAAGACAAAGTTTCCACTTCCACAGATTGATGAATTTTTCGATCAACTACGTGGGGCACAATATTAACCCCTAGTGGATTTGTAGTCAGGATATTACCATGTATGGGTGAAGGTGGAGGATATCCCAAAGACTGCTTTTTGTACATGGTACGAGCATTATGAATTCATAGTAATTTATTTTAGACACACTAATTCTCTAGAAATCTCAGTGGACATTATTAATAGAGTATTTAGATATTACCTTGACAAATTTTTGGTAGCCTTTATAGAATGTATTCTAATATACTCTAAAACCAGGGATGAGAAATAAGAGAATCTAAGAACTATACTAGAGACCTTGCAAATTGAGAAGCTCTACAAAAAGTATAGAAATTGGGAGTTCTGGTTGAATGAAGTCTCATTCTTGGGTCATATCATCATAAGCAATGGAATACCTATGGACACCTCTAGGAAACATGTAATTGAGGGATGGCCATGGCCAACATCTGTGATAAATATCGGTAGCTTCCTAGGGTTAACTGGATATTATCGTCGATTTGTGAGAAATTTAACAAGAATATAAAACCCTCTTACCAAGCTAACAATGAAGGTAGTCTTGTTTTCTTGAAGTGATGAACATGAAGATAGCTTTATGGAGTTGAAAATGAGGCTTATTACTGCGCATGTGCTCACACTACCCAAAAGTGGAGAACTTTTTGTGGTATTCAGTGATGCTTTGAAGAAGTTCTTGGGTTGTGTGTTGATGAAAAATGAAAAACTCAATGACTATGCTTCAAGTAATTTGAATGTTCATGAATCAAATATATAACAAATGGTCTAGAGTTGTCTATGGTAATCTTCACTTTAAAAATTTTATGACATTACCTCATTGGGGGGATGTGTGATCTATATATACGGATCAAAATATCCTCATGTATATATTCACACCAAAAGAGTTGAACATTCACCAAAAAAGATGGTTAGATCTGATCAAAGACTATGAATTCTCAATCCATTAGCAACCCGGGAAAGAAAAAAAGTTTGAATATGCTCTAGGTAGAAATAACCCAGTGATTCTATCGTTAATGATAATTGAAAAGGATCAAATCTTCTTAGATTTGATAAAGATAAACCGGGGAATCATAAATAAGGGAACATCATCAATACATTCACAAATTATTTCTCAATAATATCTTTTGGAATGGTTAAAGAATTCTCAAAAGGATGCTTTGGGAATTCAAAAGAAAATGGGAACAATCAAAAAAGGGAAATCCTTGGAATTCAATGTTAATGAAGAATGAAATATGATATTTTGTAAATGACTTTTTTCCATCCAATCCAGAGTTCAATATTGAATATTTGGATGTTTCACATAGTTGGAATTTCCATCTTCCCCCTTTAATCACAAAGATGGAATGATATCTCCGAGATCATTATGGGTGGGATAACATGAAGAGGTAGATAGTTAAGTAAACATCAAAGTGCCTGGTATATTAGGAAGTGAATAATTAGAGGTGGAAGTCATGGGGGATGATGCAACCATTACCCATTCCAATATGGAGATGGTATGACATCACCATGGACATAGTCACTAGACTTATGAAGACATACTATGGGAAAAATGCAATCTGGGTTACTGTTGATCATAAAATAAAGACAACACACTTCATTGTAATTTAATAGGTTTTCTTTTTTGGATCAACTAGAACAGATATAAATCAGAGAAGTGGTAAGGCTTCCTGAAGTACCACTATTTATTGTATCCAATTGAGATCCAAGATACACATCTATGTTCTTGAAGAGTCTCTAACAAGCTCTGAATACAAAGCTACACATCGGTACACCTTATAATCCACAAACTGATATCCAATCAGATCTGAAAATCTAAACACTAAAGGGCATGTAGAGAGCATGCTCAATGGTCTTCAACAGAGGATGGGATCAACATCTTCCCCTGGTCTAGTTATATTACAATAACGGTATCCACTCAAGCATTTAAATGGATCCTTATGAATACCATTATGGGAATAGGGTTACAACACTGGGTTGTTGGCATGAAGTTTGGGAATGAATACTCCTAGGTCCAGAAATGGTCACAGAAATGGTGGAGATGGTTAAGACCATCAAGTAGCATATTAAAGATACTCAGAGTCGACAAAAGATCTATGCTGATAATCATTAATGAGACCTAAATTTTGATGTTGGAGTTATGGTATTCCTTTGAATATCCCTGTGGAAGAGTTTTATGATATTTTGGAAGAAGTTAAAGCTTACTCCTAGTTACATCGGACCTTTGGAGATCCTAGATCACATTGGAGATGTGGCATATCGACTAGCACTCTTATCAAACCTATCTCGAGTATATGATGTATTCCATGTATCACTATTGAAGAAGTGAATACGTGCCCTATGACTTGTAATCAATGCAGAGGTGGTACCATAAGAGAATGAACTCTGTTATGAAGAGAATCCATTTAAGATATTATATCGTTGGGAAAAAGTTCTCTGAAATAAAATAACGCCCCTCGTCAAGGTGTTTTGGTGAAACCACTAGTTTGAATAAGTGACATGGGAATCAGAGATTGTGATGAAGCAATGTTACCCACATCTGTTTTAGTGTGGGAAAAGGAAATTTTAATGGTGAAATTTCTTAAGTGTGGAATATTGTAATAACCAAAATTTTATTAATAAAAATTCATCTTGATCTAATTAAATGTCTTATTAGGTAAAATGGTTATATAACATATGCACTTAATTTGTTTGATGTTTTGTGATTTTAAAATACCATTATTAATTTTTACTATATCTAATATATTCATTAAACAATGATCACATGATTAGTATTAATATAGGGCTTTATCAAATCCCATTTACTAAGGAAAAGGAAGAGATGGACTTATCCAGTAGAACTACTCCATAAGAAGCCCATTTTTCGGAGCTCAGAAATGAGGTAGCATCATGGGTATTATCTCTAGACCACGGACAAGACAATCTTCAATGCATTAATATTGGATGGTATAACCTACTGGAGAAGTGGAATTTAAGAGAGATTACCACCCGAGAGATTTAATCTGAACCTCCCCAAGAGTCTGTCAACATCACACACATAACCCTTTGGTCTTATGTGTATATTATAAAGGGTTATGTAAAAATACCATAGCATTATTATTGTGTGTTTTATTTTTTGTATAAATAATATACATTAATTTTATTATTGTTTCTTTCTAAATGGTTTTTAAAGCACAACTAGTATTTAAAGCTAATTAAGAAATCTAATTGGATTAATTATTGTATTTTTGAATTAAATAATATTATAATATAATATTAATACTAATCACTTTTTATTAAATATAATTGATCGTATAATTTTTTATTAATACATTTTTTTTATTAAGGATTGAATGTTGTTATTTCCAAAACCCATAAATTTTTTATAAATGTATTTTTATTTTTAAAGTACATGATCAAATATTTAGAAAATTATTTAGATAAAATTAATATTATGTTTTGATTCATGACACAAAAATTATCTAATGGTGATTTTTTCATCATTTTTTGAGAAAGTCGATTTTTTTGATAAAAATTAAATACCGTTTAAATATATAATGTGTTTTATGACATCATAATGACCCAATAATGATGAAATAAAATTATATAAAAAATATTTTTGGTCAATATAGGTTATACCTTTAAAATAATGTGATTTTAATTTTTTTTGTTAATTTTAGGGAACCTTAGGGGACCCTCAAGGACTTATATTACATTTTATCTTTGTTCAAATTATTTCCTTAAGAGTGTGACTCACATCCAAAAAAGAAAGAATAATATTTTAATAATTTCGTCCATTTTTCATGTTAAATAATTTCTTACACTCCCATTTGGGAAAATACATGGGAAAAATCATGGGTTGGTTTGTGGATTTAATTAGATTAATGTGTTGTGTCCAAAACCAAAATAATGAATAATTATCTCTTCTTTCCTATATGAACCCACTAAATATCACAATACAATTCACTAAAAACAAATTTAGCTTGATCAAACTATACCGTCATCTCACCATAATCCTCTCAAGGTTCCCCAAGCTTTCACGAATCCTCTCGAAGGCCTCTCTAATTCTGTTGGGGTCACACTTCCATGTAAGCAATTTCTTCATTTCTCATTTTTTCCATGTTTCATTATCAAGCTATACCCTTGTATTTTCAATTACAAATTTCGAGGTAGGATTTTACACCTCCCTTATAATATCTTACATATGTTTGAATGATGATAGACCTATTTCTCTCTCATAAATTCCCCACATGTACACCCATTACCATGATGGAATTCCGTATGTGAACCTCACTTCCCTTCCTTATTCATTTATTTCCATGTTTATTTATACTCATTTTCCCTTTTATTTTAAATTAAAAATGTGGGAGTATTATTTTGAACCTCCCCTATACATCCCTCCTTATATTTTAATAATTATAAACCCATTTCCCTTTCATTAATCCCTCTCATGTACACTCGTTACCATGCCAAAATTTGGAATGGGAGTTCTCTCTCCTCATTTACATTGTAGAAATTATTTTTATATTATCTGTCTAAATTCCATTACCTATGTTGGGATATTATGTTCAATGACCCCCTTAATGATTTACTCATGCATATAGGATGAGATTACCCTTTCTCTCTAATCAAATAATTTTACAATTTCTATTTGATGTCGTTAGGCTGCCAATGTTACACCAAAATTTCCCATGCCATAATCATCATGTAAGTGAATACCATACCCATTTCTCTATCAAGAATGTTCACCTTTATGCACAATTAATTGTAGATAGAGGACATACATTTATGTATTCCACATCTCTTATTCCTGGAATAAATTATTATTGTTAATAAATCCATGTTGTATGATCCATGTGGCACACTTATGCATAAAATAAATTATTTTAGAATGGTGTGCCCTGATATCACTTCGATGCATTGTGTAAGGATTAGTATCATGATATGTGAAGTGAAATGAGGGTTTTGTTGTAAAATATTGTGTATATGGTTTTATAAGCTCTAAATATTTTTCAATGAAGATATAAATAAGTAATATTAATAATAACTCTAATGAAATGGAGGAATGAAAATTCAGAAATTTTTTGAACTCATCATAAGTTTAAAGAACTTGTGTGAAAGATGAAAAATTGTTTAAAACATTGGATAATGGTGGGGTATCATCCATATGAGGATGATAGAAGAATAGTGAGGATTTTAGTAATACCATTAAATAATTCATGATTGCATGAGAACACTATAATATCTTAGATGAAGAATTTAATTATATGATTTTCATGAAGTAGAGAATGATGGTTGAAGTAGAAGAGAGTTTGTGGAAGGTATTGGAATTCTGATATGGCCATGAATTTATCATTGAATCTAAATCGAACTATTCATTGATGATTTTTATTTCAAATATATCATAATTCAAGAGAACATATGATACAAGACTTATGAACGAAAGGGGGAGTAAAGGTTCTTCCAGACAAATACAGTTTTTATTGGAAGGAAATATGCTACTGGAAGATTGGGAATTTATATTACATTACATGGAAACATTTAAGATGCTAAATCTGGTCTATTGAATGATATATATCACAATAGTGGAGTTTGTGATGATATAAAAAATTTTTCTAAAAAACCCAAATCACAGAAATGATGAATGAAGGCAATGGAAGACACGTGTATTGAAGGTGGCATTGTTCTCCCGTGTTTGCCATGTTTTTGAGCCTGAAAATATGAAAATGAAGACATATGTTTTTCATAGATAAAGTTACCTGATAATTTCAAGGGGAATTTAATATTTGTGTGAAATTTATGTTTCATGATCAGAACATCGAAATTTGGAAAAGGCATAGAGATCGTGTAAAATTAGGCAAAGTGCGCAAAAAATATAGTTGTGTGAAAGATTGGTTTTTTGTACAATATGGAATGTTGTTTGAAATTTTGTGAATAAGGGGTGTTTTGAGATCAGAACAAAGAAAATTGGAAAATTAATGTAGTGCACGAAAAAACTAAAAGAAGTGCCTGAAATATGATGTTGCGTGAAACAGTTTTTACGCACATGAAGAGGGTTTTATGCACATATTATTGTTTTTCAGCAAGGGTAAATTATCCCTATAATTATGTGGTGACCCCCTCTAATTTTTGAAGGATAGACACTTAGAAATATCCCAATCTCTGACACATACAAAAATTAATGTATAGAGTGGTTCACAGAAGGATGATGTGTTGTATGAAAAAGAATGTTTTTTTGTGTGAAAAAAGGGAAGTTCTGCGTGAAAAGAAGAGTTGCATGAAAAGGATTCATTGTTCGAAAAGGTGTTCATATGCATAAGAATTGAATTTTACTCGCAAGATCCCCAGAAGTGTGCATGAAAAAATATTGGGGTCTTGTAGTCCTTGAATTGTGTTTAGAACTCTCGAAGAGGCTTCACAGTGAAGGAAGTATCGTGAACCATTCTGTTTTACAAAGAAATGTTGTACCAAATAAACAAGACTAGTGTTTAACACCCTCATTGTGCTTTTCAATGAGAATAAGAACACTATGTGAAACTAAAATCATATCTACGTATAAATAATGAAGTATATCGATACACATAGTTTTTGGTATTGATAATTAAAAGATGGGAGGAAAAATAAGAAGAATAATAGAGTGTTCCCAAATGAATATTGTGAATTATTGGGGGCAGTACAATTGTGATAATGCTTGGATGAGATGATATTCATTTCTTGAACAATCACATAGGATTTCATGATACTAGACAAGAAGAGAACAAAGATATTTAGTGCATTCAGTTATTGTACTAAAGGAGAATATTGAATAAAAAAGAGCATCAATTCAGTACCTTGATGCCAGTAATGTCTCCTGTTGAAAATGAGAAAAATATTTACATGCTTATCTATTGAAGATACATTCACATCTATAAACTGAGTGGGACTTCACCCAAGGTAGTGATCCAGGCGTAGTAACTGGTAGTTACTCGATGGAAGCAGTGAGCTATCACTGAACATTTATGCACGTTTCCTTAGACAACCCGACTCTTCCTGGACCTATGTAATCCAAAAATAGTGAAGAATTGTGTAATTAGGTACGACCGAAAACCTATCAGTGTATGCTCATTGGACATATCCCTTAATGGAGAATCAAGTAAAAATGTGGTGTGCAAACCTTTAGCATGTGAATGTTTTAATTACTACAGATATCCATTATACAGGTTTAAAAAAGTTCAATCCAATGTCAGAATAAGATCCAATAATGTAGTGAAAATTTTGACACCCTGATTCACCACCCCCCCCCCCCTCTATGGGTGGCCTTGGGTCCATCATGTTTACTCATGAAAATTTAGGAGAAATGATGGAATACTCGTGATAATTCAAGTGAAATGAGGGTTTAATCATTCTCCAGGTTCAATGTTCCTTGGTTCACACTAATATCTTGTTAACTGTTGTTTCCACATTTCCATGTTATGATAATCATTTTATATCATTCATTTATTTCAGGATTCTCTTATGGTTCATTAATATTCTTATTTCCTAACATGTATTGTATTCATCATTTTGTTCCTTGTTTACTCCCTTGTGGGGAATTATAGCTCACCCTTTTCTTATGAATGTCCTCGGTTTAACCCATGAAATTCAATGTATGAAATAATTTTGTGGTCATGTAATTTAAGTTTTCGTTAAAGATGTCGTATTTTATGTTCTATGTTATCATATAATGTTCCTAATTTCCCAAGAAACAAGATATATCGATCCATAGAGTTGTCTTATGTTCTATTTATGTAATATATAATGTTTAATCGTGTAATAGAGCGAAGGGTTTTTATAGAATTCCTTCTAATTTTTGTATAATATTTAGGTATATGGCAACTTAGGTCACACAATTTAGTGAGGATGAAGTGAGAAACCTATTTGATATTTTTTAATGACATATCCTGTTGAAGATTAATCATTCAATTTAGAAGGTTGAAATTGGAAATATTTGGTTGGAAAATGAGCTGGATCCTTTGAAATCAGAGATGGAAGTGATGATATCCTCCTTTTCTACCTACTAGGTAGTTATAATAGATAGTTTGGAGAGATTCTAATTAGTGGAATATGCATCTTCTTCCCCATCTCCCTTGGATTTCGTTGATTATGATTTGGTTAAAACTATAATTCAAGTGGATTTTCAGTCTTATTTAGGGGATGTAAATGTTATTCAGTAATAGGATTTGACACAGATTCATCATCATGCGGACCATATATATAAACTGGTATGGGAATGTTTAAATGAGTCTATAAGTGTCATTTAAACCATCAAAAAGTCCATTAAAAATTACCTCTACATGGTGTATTCCAAAAATGAGAAAAAATTTCATTTCCTATTTTTGGATGAGACTCTCAGGATTCCACCTATCACCAGATATTTCAAGGGGGTGGTTATAAATTTGAAGGTTTTGGAATCCATGCTTCATCTTTTTATAGAGGATAAGATGGAATTGTTTAGTTCTATAGAGGGAAGTGAAAATGTGATGATTTATTTTTTCAATATTATGTAGATAATTCAATATGTGTTAGGAACTATTGTTACTACTTCAGAGGCCATACCCATGGCTGCCTTAACAACTTCTCATTCATCAGAACCATTACCTCCGCAGTACCGGTTGTTCACCATTAATCCCATGTAATTTATGCAATATATGAGGCCAGTCATTGTCATAGAGTTTCCTACTCCTTTTTTAACTCTAGTACATTAAGATATTACTATTACACCCTCAATCTCTACCTATGCCTCTCCAACCTCAGATAAGGGAAATGTTCTTTCTGATCATTCTTATATAGTTGAGATTTGAATCTGATTTACATTTGTTATTGATAAGTATTTCTATTGTATTTTTCATCAAATATACTTTTTACGATATAATATCATAAATATTTGTTCCTAATAACATGTATCTCTTAATCTCTTTGATTCATTGTCCTCTAATACCTTCCTTGTCTTTACTATTACTTATTTTACCATTTTGATAATCCAAAAGGGGGAGAAATTTGGATAATGGAATTTTCCTTATTATTTTTTATTTTATTTTCCCTTAATAACTCACCTTTGATACTTATTTTTTCTATCCTTTTTTATGTTAACATTGATACCAAGATCATCTCCTAAACCATACACATTTATATTTTCATATTCTAATAGTTTCTTTGATACCTTATATATTTGGATTCTTCCATTGGTATCGTTCTTATTTTTTCTTTCATTCCATTATTTAGGTGTGATTTACTATACCTTTGAAAACCTACATTACATCTCTCATTGATACTATAATTATCCTTTTATATCTAATTTATTGGATTTTAATCGTTAATAAAAAAATTAAATTGATTTTATACTTTGAAATAACACTTAATTGATAACAATTGTGTTTTTAAGTGACATTTTACATATTAAATTTTAATCCGACTATTATTCAATAAATTCACCCCTATATATCTATGTTTTTTCATTTTTTACAATAATTCCTTGATTGTTAATCATCCTAAATTTAGAATATTATTGGAACCTAACAATTTTAATGCTCAAAAATCAATTTTTATATTTTTCTAATGTGATTACTATTTTATGATATCATTTTATAACAAAAAGTTATCTGATGAAAATTTGGCTAGGTGTTGGAATAAGTCACCATTAGTTAAAAATGTCTAAACACTAGATGAGCTACCACATTCATGTATCAACATTCTTAAGAATTTATCATTACCATATTTTTTGGACCACTTTGTGTATGAATATTGTATATATTGACAATAGTTCTCAGAGCTAGCCAAAATGAATAAGGAGATGAAGAGGGACACCAATGTAAATAGAGATCAGCTGAAGTGAAGATGCCTGGAAAATTTCTATGCCATCATAGCATTGAATCTCATGATTGGGAAATTATCCATGATGTAAATTAAGATGATTTTTGAGCTAACCCTAAGTTCTAATCACATGTAACAAAGGTGGTACATTTTATACAACAATGAAGAATGGTGGTAAAACCGATGATGCTTTGCTGATTTTTATTTCAATAATATACTATGTTAGGAGAATTAGTTATTGAATCCATATGAAGTAAAGGGAGTGAAAAGATGATGCCTACATATTTAATTTTGATTGGAAAGAATGATGCTACTGGAAGATATGGTAGTTATAGTACTTCTTGTTGAATACTCGATGATGCTAAAGATGTTTGATCAAAGACTATATATGACGATAGATATGGTTCATGATGGGAGTAGTTGTTTGTTAAATATTCCAGATGACTATGAAGAAGCATTGGTGTTCTTGACGAAGTTGATTTTAAGGTGGCCTCATTTCCTAGTGTTTGCCAAAATTTTGGGGATGAAAAATAGGAGAGAGAGATATCGATTTTTGGTAATGGTTGGTGTGTGAAATATCCAGGTTTTGCATGAAAGATTAGGGTAGTGCTCAAAAAATAAGGTTGGTGCACGAATGATTGTTCATGCGCACAATATTGGATTGGATTTTTGTGTCCATGAAGAGTTCCAAGACTGGCACAGGAAAATAAGAAAAAGGCATGGACTACACGAATGATTGTTTTTTCATGAAAAATAGAATGTAGATTAGAGCTTTTCACCCAAAGAGTGTTTTGAGATCAGAACAATGAAAAATGGAAAAGGCATAGAGTGCGTGAAAATTTGGGGAGAGTGTGTGAAAAAGAGGTTGTGAAAAAGATTGATTCTATTTAAAATATAGTCCATAGTGTGGAATTATATGTGCAATAAATGTATCATGATTAGAATGTTGAAAAATTAAAATGGAATTAAGTTCAAAAAAATTCTATGGTTTGAACGTAAATGGAATTCACGTCGTGGAAAGGTTTTTCGTGTAAGTGTCAGCGATGCAAATAAATAATATGTGACCACCTAGAATTCAATAGGCTTTAAAATTAAGGAAATCTTATTCTATGGTGCGTAAAAATGAGAAGTTTCACATAAAAATAAGGTTTCTCCTAAAAAAGAGGGTTTGCGAGTAAAAAAATAGGTTGTACATAAAAAGGAATTAGCACACAAAAAAATTACGCACAAAAAGTGGATATTTGCATGAAAAAAGGAAATATTGTGTGCAATACACCCAAAAGATTGGGCAAAAAATTAGAGTCCTGCAGGCCTTTATCATGTGATATGCACTCATTAAGTGTCTCGCGAAAAAGGAGAACCACACCCTCTGTGTGAAGAAGAAACGACAAACAAGTAGCTGATTTTCTCAAACCGTTGCTGTGTTTTATGAAGGAGATCCCATGAGTACACAATTGGTGAATACTCACCCTTGTATTTCTTCGTGTAGATAGCTCTTTGGACCATCACTAGTTCTATGAAGAATAACCACTCGTTCTCTTTGTGAAGAAGAAGACCCATGGAGCACTCTGGTTGCACGAAGGTGAACACTCTCTGATTTGGATGATTGATATACACTATTTGTAGGGGAGTAGTTTCTTATGTGATAAGAATCCAGATGTGACAATAAACTCATATCTACACAATGTAATTATGAAGTATTACAACGCACTCTTGTGTAGGTATTTATAATTGAAGAAATAATATAAGACACTGCTACACTATTCCATATTAAACTGTGTCAATCAGAAGGGAGAGAAAAAAGTAGAAGAGAGTAGCCAATTTATTTTTAGTAATTCAGGCCATAACATCTATTATAATGAGAAGATGAGATGTACATCATTGATTTAAAAATCACAAATAGAACTTGTGAATCTAGAAATAAGAAGAAGAAAAGTTTACTGTAGTTGGTTTTCCATTGAAAGAGAATGTGGGAAGAATAGAAGGTTTCAGTGCAGTTGGTTTTTCATTAAAGAAGAAAAAGAAGAAGATTGTGTAGCTTAAAGGTTTTCTGCAATGAAAGAAGAGGTTGGTTACTTGCTTGATTCTTAGTAGGTAACAAGGAGGCAAAGAAGGTTGTGGAAGAATAATGTAGCACTATAGAATCCATTAGATCTCTATAAGTGGAAGATTCTTTTGTTGTTGCAAAATATTTTAACAGAGAGAAGACAATCTTCATAGGCAGTATAAAGAACTAGCTAGAGGTTCCAAGAGACTTTCTATACTGGAAGTATAAAGAACCAGAAATTATATGGGCATATCCTACTTGTTGCATGTTGGAAGAGTATTATCTCCCTTCCCCTTCATGTGTATGGATCCACACAAACTAGAGGATTGTTTGCCAAGTTTATCTACGGTAACCACATAGCACATTATAGTGGAGAATCCATGCAATGGTCATTCCCATTCATAGCAAGGATGTAGCCACTCTTATGGAGTGGTGAACCTTGTAAAAATATCGTGTACAAATTTTTACTGATTTATATTATTGCATGCGACAGGGAAAAGAGAATAAGAGAATCATGATCCAAATAGGTCAAGAGGTACATGGATAGAAAGTTAGAATTGGTTTCAAATTCCCCCAAAAGTTATTTACCCCCCCCCCCCATCTCAGTGTTAGGTAAATCCCAAACCGGTCATCTCAAAGGGGTTCTACAACCACAAATGTCTCACCATTTTTTCAAATGTATCACCACCATATAAGATACCTCCAAACATTTTTCACCATTAGTTGAAATGTCTCACCACCAGAGATGAGTTACTTCTAGACATGACTCACATCCATATCTTCTACAGGTACAACTAGTCTCTCTTAGTTCTAATATATTCTTCTAAGATCAAATTATCCATGCATTGTTTGAATGAGTCACCACCATGATTATTCATAGCCAAGATATCTTTCCGCAAGGTTGACTTGTAGCCATAAGCACCATAATTGATGTTATTCCATTTTTAATTTAAATTTTTCAAAGTATGTCTTAAAGTAGATAATGAAAAGAATAATTTTATGTTAATAGTGTTAAATATTCTAGTAAGGTAATAACAAAAAATTTACAGCTCAGTACAAGGACGCAGAAGATCTAGATTATTATTCTTCCATTGGGTTCTCCTTCATGATGTATTTATTATTATATGAAGACTCCCTCATGAATAGATTATGTGGGAGTAGTATATTAAGATTAAAACTACATAAAGGATCATCAAAAATGATCTTACAGACTGCATACTTTCATAAATTCGAGTATGAAATAGTAGAGTACATTGATCATCAAGAATCTTTCATGCAATCTTAATAATGAGAAACTTACGACACTCTATTTTATAAATAATTTTAGGGAAATAGCTCGAGATCTTCACCAAGACATATCTGATGACACTCAATCATTTGAAGAAATATATAATGAGCATCATTTACTTATATATATCTTATTAATTCCTCATTTTTTATTTAATTTTACCATTGATTAGGGTTTTGTATGGTATGTTTATCAACACACATTGACTCCTATGCTAGAACTAGAGAATTATATATCATCTCTTCACTCCCTTTCCATCCGTATACACATAGTGTTAGTTGAAGGGATCTTATATGGAATTGGATTTTTTTATCCCGTAGTTATGGTGGAAGATGTCCCTGTATGGAAGATATATCTTCAATAGTTATTTTTTATTCCCGATCTAGGTTGTGGATTTGATTATAGTAATAAAATATGTATTCAAGCATGTGATTTTCAACTCCTTTAACCCCTTATTTTATTCCATTGTGCTGTTTTTTTTATATTATTCATTTCAAATAATTAATCATTATTTATTTTTTTCTATAAAAACGAACTGAAACATTTATAGTAAGACTAAACTACTAACTATATTCAGAATTGTTACAATTAATTTATTTCCAAAGATAAATTTATTTTCAATGTTGTTTTAACAGAGAAATGATCATGAATTGAAAAATATTTTAAAAGAACAAACTTTTATAAAAATAATATTTTGAATATCATGGTGAGTTTTTTTAAAATTTTGGAATTAATTTAAACTTTTTTTAAGATAAATTTTATAGGTAACTCAATTCACACCCCACACTTATTGAGTTACTCACTCTGACCATCACATGCATATAAATCTAGGTAAACCCCCACCACATGTGGAATATATATCTACCAACACTCCCTAAGAAGAATTAAAATATAAATAATTTATGATTAAGATTTTACACATGTTAAATGATTGGATACATAGAAAATAAATCAAGAGAACTCAGGTTATCATTAGGTAATTGTAAAATTGACCCAATGCTGCTTTAGTTTCCTCTATCATAATACAACCAACTTTGTAAGCACCACAGTCCTCCAAAAGCGGATCTTCCTAGAAGTGGAATGGTCAAAAAAACAAGTATCAGGTACTTGAGAATGATCATGTACAAATTACAAAGGTAGTCCTATATCTCTTAAATTCCATGCCTCTATCACTGAGAGAATGGTCAACATCCCACCAAATGGTACCACAATAATATCCCATTTAGATAGAATCATAATCAGATAAATAGTTAATCTTTGGTTCCATTAATTTCATCCACTTAATGGATCCTCTCTTATATGATGATCACTGAAACTGAGTTCCCTAATCCAGATTATGGAACCATAGGTAGAGGCCACAGAAACTTAGGATGTTGAGGAATATATAGTCATAGCTATATTCAATATTCTAGCCACATCCCGCCCAAAACTATTTACACTACCAAGACATGTGTATGATCTCTTCATCAACACATGAAGAGTATAAAAACACAACCACATGGGTGAGTAGTCTTCCTAAACTGATTATTTGGGTGGATCAATTGGAAGGGGAGCAACTGTCTCATCAATGTAGGAGGTCATGTAGGCCAACTCATCCAAATACGGTAGCAGTAAATGTTCAGCAAATATATATTTATACACTTAAATCATATACCCATAGAACTTCAACAATTAATGTTTCTTCTTGGTAACAAAATCCCATTAGATGATACAGAACATTGACTAACAAATTTGAAATCCTTAAGTATTTGGCCATAATTTTATAGAAACATTCAATACTAGATGCTCACAAATTATCCAATGGTATCTAATAGTTGCTTTTAGATGACCCGTTGATAATTTAGGAGTTCATAGATGAAGTCATTTTTACTGAGGTATGACAAGCATAGATAACCCATGTAAAATGTCATGTCGTTATCACTATTAGAAAACATGAAATGTATTATTTGATATAAGGACACTTCAAGCCCATATATGTGTCTAGAAGGCTATATGGCATTGATATCTAGCAATAGTTCATTCACTCTGGCTTGGGAATAAATCTCATTCCAATATTCACAGTTCACTAGTTGGGATACATTGAAGTCAAAATTTCTCCCTCTCATATTAAACATAAAGGATATAAAAAAGAAAACAAAATCCCCTCATTTGGATCATTCTTAGAACATAATTTAGGGACTTTTTATAATACTCAAAAATCATGTACATATGATAGGATGCAAAATTAAATGTCCCTCTAGGAAAACCTAGGTTCCACTAACATATATAAATCTCTTCATTATATAACATATGTCTGAAGTGCTACATTAAAAGGAAGAGTGGGGTGTTATACAGTGATAAATCATTATTTTAATTTTGTGAGGATTAATAAATTGATTTAGGATTTTACCACAGATAAGGGAAAAACCCATAACTACTGATTTTTTTCATAATTAATGCTCCAAATGATTTTTAAATTACCCAAACCAAACAATTAAAATGTCTCTCCAATATATTCCCAATCAATAAAAAATATATTCATATCATAGTTTTCATGGACATCTGATATCTCAACTGATATTACCAAATAAGAGAATTCCCATTTCCAATTACAAATTAGTTGATTAATGTGACACTAGCTACCAGGACCTATCCTCCATGAATGTACTCTTAGAATATTACCAAATCTAAATGGCCCCTAAATAAGAATAATCCATTGCTCATAAGAAATCCCAAGGAGTTTATTTCTATCTGGTAATTCCCTTTATCCTACAACAATATTGGTACTAAATGAAAATGTTCCATGTATCGCATCTTAAAACACTTTTTTGGATATCCTTTCAAGTACTATGGAGATAAAATGGTGGTAAAATATAAAAATCATTATGACCACCATGATGAATATGAGATTATGATCAACTATTAGGGACAACATAACCGAAAAATAATCCCCATGAAAGTTTCTTTAGAGGTAACCATGGGATAGTTTCTCAGATTCATAGTATTTTCTCGATGCGTAAAATTAAATCCTAAGAATAAAATTTATTACCATGACATGTAACATCCTTGAAAACATAAAAATTATAGAGGACAATATGGAAGTATTTCCTATATATGACACTTTATAGAAAATCATGTTGGATGGTTCTTTCCCTTACACAATTTGATGAAAAAGGGGTTAACAGATTAGTGAAATCATGGATATAAAAAAGTGTTTTATAGTATCAAGAAGTATTTTATTATTCCCCCAGTGCAGATGAAAAATAAAAAAGTATATTCCCTCATCTTATATGTGACAACATTAGAGTGATCACTGGGAAATTTCATCTCAAAATATGACACAAAAAAAAGAAAACAAACTATATTATCATAGCCAGACCATACTCAATATTGAGAGTCATTAATGAAATATTGAGAATCATAATTGTAAATTAATTATCGAGTTTGGAAATTATTTCATTACATACAATGTAACAAATTCTATTCAGTCTCTCAAATTGGGCCTCTCAAGTACATCCTCATCTTCCCTATGTTTACTGGACATTTTTCATGGTGGTTGGTTATCCTGAAATAGTTTTACATCCAATTAATATGACATAAGGCAACAAATGGGAATTATTTCTAGTATTTATTTACATAGAATCCATATTTATTGGGAATTACTATGAATATAGTACTTCTAAAGGATGAAATAGTATTTATAACTAACTCCCCCAAATAAGGGAGATTTCTTTTGATGGTTCATCAAGAATCCCAAAAGTAAAATATGTTGACGACCTTAAGCATAATAATTGCATTTGGTCTCTTGAACTAGACCTCTCAAGTACATCCTCAACTTCCCTATGTTGAAAGGACAAGTTTCTTGGTGGGTGGTCATCATAAAATAGTTTGACATCCAATTAATACTGCATAAGGAGACAACAAGGAATTATTTTCATTAATTCTATACGTTGAATCTTTATTTAAACGAAATTCCAATGAATATTGTACTTTTGAATGAATAAATATTATCTATCCACGACTCCCCCTAAATAAGGGAGATGTATTTTGAGGGTTAATCAAGAATCCCCAAATTAAAATGTGTTAATGAACCAATTCTTAATAAATTCATGATTGGGGTCAACAATATCTCTCTTGAAAACGTAGTTCTTCCATCTTCTTTCATATTGTCTTAAGGTTTCACAAACAATGAGGTATAATAACAAGTCCTCACTATTGTATTAGAACAACCATTATAAATACTAGTAACCCATATAAAATTAAAATGTAATTGGATGATGGTTATCAGGTAGGTTAATGGTGATTATTCCCCCATTACAGAAGAGATGATCCCTATACATGATTTACATTAAGGATTGATGGAATAATTCACCATGGAGCCTATAATGACTCATATACCATGCCCAACGATTGCTCAGGAAGATGTAATGGAAATTTTGGATACAATATTGGATGACATGGATAGAGATGAAATGTTAATAGTTCTGTACTATATAGAATGGTATCACAATTTTGTTCAGAGTAAAATAGAAAGGATTAATGAGGTCAATTATACCCCTAAATAAGATAATCCCAGGAATTCATGGATGAAACCAATCATGGAAAACCTCAAAAGGATGATTATTCTTTCTGATAGAGCCATAAACGATAATATATGTTGATGTGTAGTCAACTTCATCATCTATGACAACCGAGTTCCTCATAATGTCCTCTATAAATGAGGATATGTTGGATCCTCCTCAAATATATTGATAGAGATGAAAATGTCTCCATTATCCAAGAAGTTCATGATGGTTCCAATAGTTCCAATCAGTCCGGATCCAGGATTTCTCACCAAATTTGACAGATAGAATATTGCATGACTTCCATGAGGAAAGATTGTACAAAATTAACCAAAAACGTTTCATCCCAATCAATTACATGCCAATTTCATTAACAACCCCCAGATATTTACACACTTGCAAATACTCTGAGTTTTTAGATGTATGGGGAATGGATAATCTGACACCATACCCTCCAACTACAGTTATTTATTTTAAATATATCCTCATTTCTACCAACTTCTTCCCCAAATAAGATAAACCAATACACATCAATGATTTTGGGAAAATCGTTACTAATTTTATGAGTTTTAATAACATCACCATGATATGTGTACCTATTATAATATTTATGGAAAATGACAAATTTTTTTTAATTCCAAATTGAAATGGATTTATGGAGAGTATAACATTGAATCCCACCATTCATCAAGAAATCATGTAGCGGTAAATGGACAAATATATTATTTCAACAAATTTCTATAAAAAATTCTCTAGAAATTGGTGGATATGGAACAGAAATAATAGACTAGAAATAATATACATACATTATGGGAAACCATATTATGACCCATATTTCTTTTTAGGAAACCCCATATTCATTGGTATATGGGATAGAATCAATTTTCACAATGGTGACTAGCTACCTCTACTCCATATTTCCATATATGATCAATTTTATATAGATGATATGTCCAATAATCCCTTGGATAGTTTGGAATGGATCCATTAGAATTGACTACAAACTTTACATCATTTTTAGGTTCCCTAATACTGAATATCTCAATATATCAACAAGAAAGTTTACCTTTATTCGTTCCTACAATGGGAAATTGTTTTGATCTTCATGACCTCGATCATCCCTAGGAAGAAACAACCAAATATTGAAAAAAATGTGAATGACCATTTTCAATCCACAAATTATATTCCAATAGGGAATATTAATTAATCAATTTGGACAGTTATCATATTATTCCCCCTACACATGTAGGATTCGTCAATAAATATTTCAGGAGATTATTAATAAATAATGGTCCAAGTTGAATGACCTAAAAATACAGGACACCATTAATCTATATTTCAAGATGTTAAAATATACAGAAGGGTCCTCATCGCATGACCTTAAATAAAATTTCTTATACCAACCTTACCTCAGGATGTTAAACAACACCATATGATCCTTATTACATGAACATAAAAGGCACATGGCTCATATTAATCTATCAACAATAAAACAATTGTCTAATGTATTTTAAGCATTCCAATATCTCAAAACTGTTTGTATCTTTATTATATCTTTTTAAAGACTCCTAGTGAAATTTGGATCCCCCATCCTAGGCCCATATACAAAAAAAATATCCAAATTTCATGCATATAAGTTAGATTTTTATAGGGAGTCTTTCCCAAAAAAATATTTAGGGCATGATTCTTATTTCTATAGCATACGTAGAAATTTTTAGATCTACTTTCTCAATCCTAGACACATATTCTGACCGAATATATGTTTGTATTTTCTAATTTTTTTTATCATATGTCATTCACTCAATGTTGAATTCCTCCTTACTATCTGAAAAATCCATTCCATACCCACCATTGGTCCAGCATCCAAGACCTTCAAAGTCATACTGGACATCATTATCACATGATATTAAACTATATCGGGACATACTTTATTTATAAAAGTAAACTACATGGGTCATATCCATATAATTTGACATAAAATTTTGTGTTTTTATGGTCCTCACCTATGTGGACCATCATTCCATGTGATGGTCTCTCATCGCACAATGACTCTACAACTCAATCAGTCTTGATTCTCGTATCGATGATATATATAGATATTACTAGATTCTTCATTATTGTATTATCCAAATAAAAAAAGATTCCAAAACTCTATTGTGTTTTATAATGATCTTAATGGGAGTTTCTCATTTGGTTTATCATTTAATTCGAGAAACCATATTCAAAAAACATTCACAGTATAAAGACTAAAGATGTTTAGGGAACGTTTTCTAGAACTATGTGTATCCTAATTCCTTTTACCATAGAATACATTGTGATTTCGGGATCTCAAATCATGGGTCTAGAACCAAATTTTCCCTTAATTACAAATGATTCAAACATTTATAAGGATACCTATTATAGTTCATTATCCATTCTAGCCTAAATGATCCCTATAAAGTTGAGATTGTTTCTTTCAGGAAACATACTATGTTCAATGGGAGATTTTTATCTCCATAAGAATTCCTTTGATATCGGTGACATAATTCCCCACTCTAAATTTCAACTCTTCATTGACTATAAATAATACACCTCATACATATATTTTCATAATATTATCCATAAATGTGGCATGTCTACTAGAGATGTCATAGTCCTCAGGAGAAAATTTCATTTATCTATATATTCCTTAACAATATTGTAGTGGGGGATTATTTTCAAATTTGTTCCAAATTAATCCATTTTAGACTTTCCCATAACATTTTCATAGATTTATAAACTCCAAGGGAATGTATTACAACCTTCCCCCTTCATTCTAAGAGAATGAGAAAGTATTCTTGGCCGGATCACCATGAAATGGCTAATCCATGATGAAATACCATAAAAGGAGCTCTAGATGTCCCTGTTACATGGTGTTAAATAGTTTGGGAGCTTCCTTATTGTATGATGGTAATCCGCATGGTTAAAATTCCTACCATATGATATAAAACTATAAATTGTGTTGGGCCTCACTTGATAGAACCATCATTCCTATTATTGGTCTCCTATCACAGATATATATCAGAACTATGTATGGATTAATTCCAATATTAATGAAAAACAAAGTGATTCTTGAGTCAATTACCTTAATCCTAGCTGAAAACAAAACACTAATCCTCATATACTATATAGGATCCAATTATATGAAGAATGTCATCTTCTTAGTCAAAGACCACAACATTTTAATTGCCTCAAGAATAACCCAACACCTTCCTTTAAAAAATCAATTTTCGTGGTTTTGGGAAACTCAGATAGACACAAACCACCCCTGGAAAATAGTAATAAGAGTATCCAAATCATAATAGACCATTTTTTACAATGAATAATACACAAAAAATGCATATTTTTATAATACACCATCAAAAAATACTTTTCAATCAAATGAATTTTCATCCCTAGGATAAAATCCTCTTATCTCTATACACCCTGACAACATTGTAATGTAAGCCACTTTTCAGACACAGTCCATGATCATTCCTTGCATACTCATATTGTATAATCTATTCGATTCTGAAAATTCCAATTTCATGGAATATAAATTTCCCTTCTCATATCTAGATATTTTTGGATCATTCCTGGCCTACATGTAATACATTTATCATTATCCCTAAAAATCATGGTCAAAGGTATTCGACCTAAAATATCAGTTTCATTGGTCAAAAAAATATGACCATAAGCATCCAATAAATGAGACTCAACATTCACTGGGATGAAAAAAATTGATCCCTAGGAATGATTCATGTTTTATCTTAGTAGACTTTAACTCTACATGATTTAGTTAAAATTGAGAAATTGAAATTAAAAAGGAACAAAAATTGTTAGGTCAAAAAACCATAAAGGTGATCCTTTGAAAAATATATGTCTTTTATGATAACTCAACATATATTTGACTTATGAAAAATTTAGGGTGATGATGAAAAATAAATGATGTTTTTAGGTTCCTTCATGAAACCCAATAAACATTCATATTATGTTTTCTGTTTCCTATGGCTTGGGTAAAATTAGGAGTATCCTCCCACTGGTGAGAAGACTCCAGATGCCACTAGTTTATTTGTTATATGTAAAATCTCCATATATATATACTTTATAATAAAAATATTTTTCTCTCAAATGAATATAATCCATCTAAGGTCATTTTATTTTCAAACTAAATTCATTCCTTTTACTTTTCCATTCATTTAAAACGTAGAAATGTGTCTTTAATTGAAAGAAGAATCAGATTGGATTTCCATGTGTTGTAAGACAAATCCAGAGAAAGGGATAAATATTAATTAGAAATTCTTTCGAAAATGGTAGTATGTTGGTGTGAATCTCTATCTATGAGTAAACCGAGCATTCTAAATGTTTATAAAAAAGTTCTGATGACTTTAAACCCATTTTTTGGGTATTCGAGGAAATTTTATCTTCCTAAAACAGCCTACTATGTTGTATACATCATATAATGGTGTGTAGTTAACTTTTTCATGATTTGATTTTACTAGTTGTGGATCCAAAATAGACCTACTGATCAAAATTTATGGCTATTGAATAATGGGAATTTTTATAAAGTAATTCACGATCTCACAAAACTACTTCACTCGACTCCTTTGCCTATCTCATGTAAGTCACAGATGTGTGACACATGTGTGTGGACCATCCTGTGTGATCTGAAACTACATGACACTCCTTTTGGACCAACCCATTTTAGAGTAGCTTATGTGATCACAGCCAATTTGGCACACCAATGTGATCAATTTGTCTTGACTCAGCCTGTAGGACACCCCTTCATGACCACTATATGTATGATAAACTTCCATGAACCAACATGAATAAGTAACTCCTCGCATATTTCCCACTAATGTGAGAGACGTACCCGAGATACTAGTGTTAACCTATTCCATCTCTGAGGGTCATAGTTTTTTTTTATAAATAGTACACTTCAACTACCTTTTTGACGATGGAATTGAAGGCAAGAATATGGTTCAAAGCTCTTCCCTCCCTAGTCCTTCATCCATGTCCCCAATACCCTCCATGAATCACTCTAAGATTCAAAATAACAGGAAATTAATTATTTTCAATGTATTTATGTTCCTACATGGTCTAAAATACTAAATACCTACATTAGTAGCCACTCTCCCTCTAGTCTATAAGTACAAGAGGGTAGTTCCATTTCTAGTATCATGATTTACATGATACCCTTCATGGATCACCGATGGAGACCCTTTGAGGTCCATGAAAGGTATCTCCGAATTTTTTTCTCCAATATTTTTCTAATTCCATGATGTTATTTGTAAAAAGTTTACAACATAGCTACAAAATTCATCTAGGTAAATCATATGTATGTTAATTCCAAAATTCAGCCAAATATCACCTAGGAGAAGAAAAATCCAACTCACCCAAGTATCACCTAGATGAATAAGCCTCCCACATCACCCAAACATCACTTGGTTGAATCCAAAGCTGACTCACCCCTATGTAACATTGGTGAGGCACCCTCTAGGTCCTATTTTCTCATATCTAAAGATAAGTCATCCCTTTACCCTGGCTCCTCATCTAGGGGGGAGAAGCTAAGGCCTTCTCCAAATCCTTTGGATATGTGTGATCAAAAACAAGGGTGCACCTGTGCTCCCTATCGATCATACATTCATGTTGTAATTGATGTACCACATTTAACCTCTAGAATAGTAAATACCCATATAATGTTCTCCACCATTCAATATCATTGTATTAACAATCCTATCCATAGGGTTGGTGGAAGATATCTTCTCAGTATAGGCAGAAACATCTGCTTCTTGAAGTGTAATTTGGGTCGGATGACAATATCCTATTTTCATCCATATCCCCATCATCATCTACTCTTCCCACCTATATGAAGGTGTGGTAAAAAGTTAATTCCTCCTAGAATTATCCCCTAGAATTTATTACATGTCTCTTATTACACTTACATACCTTCACCCTCATCCACCAACAGATGAAGAAGATTGTGTGATGTGCCAGATCTTCCACTTAATCTTATTTCTCACATCAATAATGAATCATATGTTCTAAGATATTTTCAATGATAATTTCATAATCATGAATAGAAATCCTCAATTGGACCTCCCCCATAGGTTTAATCACATAAATATATAAAATATTTGAACTTTGATTCCTATCTGCATGGGATACATAAGAATCTTCATATATTTTCTATCTCAAAACCCCACAAACACACCATAATATTCTATGGGACCTATTACCAATAGGTTCATATCCATCCCAGTGGGATACATTTCATTTTGGGTACCTCCGTCTCAATTCAAATTGGTCCATATTCCCAGTGAGATCATCCTTCAACCAATGAGTCTATATCTCTTCTAGATCATTTTCAACTCATCATCATCAACCCATATTCAGAGTAGGTCGGACCATTAGTGGGCCATATCCCCTCCCAAATAAACTAAAATAGATTTCTTTTCGTATAATTCCCACACTATCCTTAACTAGGCACATATCACATAGATTTACTTTCCTCTTGATGTTAAAATTCATGGTTTGGTCTTTGTCCCTTGATCTTAAAAGGTATTATGTGTCCCATTAAGGGGAATAGAAATACATGGGATCTAATTCCTCTCACAAGGATATCTATGAATCCCCACTCATGGGCCTCATACCAATATAAAAACAACCCTCATCTCCCTATAGAATGATATATTCAAGATATCCTATGTACGTGTCTTAAAAAGGTCATGTCAAAACATGAAATTTAACCTTGATGGAAATCCTTCGATACAATCAAATGGTATCCCCTGAACACATGTCTATTATTTATTATTAATACATATGTGTTACTATTTACAATTTTGGGATTTATAAGGGATTCATTAATATAACCTAATTATATAACAGTGTCCCTGATTAGAAAGTCATTCCCCCACAAGGGTTGGAAAATATTCACATCTCATCCTCTAGAAAAAAATAATTTATTAAGGATCATTGGCTAACAACATCTTGCCTTTTGAAATAATGGCCATGAACCATCATTAATATGAGTACAATTGAGAAGTTCTGATTCCACAAATAAACCCCCTTAAAGACTATTCCACCATAAATAGCATATTAATAGTATCACATGTAAAACAATTAACTACTTCAACATTATTTGGTGCTTATTCCCCAAACAGTGTTACGTTGTAATTTTTTCATAAATGAAAATAACAATATTCACCAAATAAATAATAAATTAACATCAATGGAATATAAAAAATAGTTGTAAAACTAATCTACTTGGAATATTTTAAAAGATAATAAATATTCTCATAATAATAAATGTTACATTACTTGTAGTACTCCTTAAAAACATATGGGGAAGATTATTTATATTCTAACTAGTTTATATTTATACCTCATAATAGGAAAATATATAGAATCATTATTTATACATTCTTGTTCCCAAGTTATTCAATTTAATCATTCACAAAACACAGTTATTTTTTAAAAAATGATTAATAAAAATAATAATTAATTATATTGAAATTAATTCTATGATAACAAGTTAAAAACATACTATAAATCATAATTTTAAAAGAAATAAAAAGCGAGTATATCTTGATTTATATAAAAATAAATTGTTGATTGTATACGTAATTCTATTTTTTGTTAATGACTCATTTCTTCATGATTTCTAAGATACATCCAATAGCTTTGATATATTACATTTTATTTTTTATATGATTTCGTTAATCTTGCATATGATTCATTATTTTTTACATATAAATCATTCTATACATTGAAAAAAAATTGATCTATGTATGAGTAAATATTCCAATTTTTTGAGAGAATTTGAAATATATTTGAATCGTTGATAAATCTATGTATGTTTTGTTCAAAACTTATAATATTTCAATTAAAAATAATTTGAAAAATATAGAACGCTCGTTAGGTTTAATTAATCCCATAAGGATGTTCTTTGTAACGGTCAACATTCTTGAAAGGTTTTATAGTCCTAACTAACCTAAAAGTCCCTCCTATGTTTAAAAAATATCTATAAAAGTTTTTATTCATATAGTCCTATGGTTGAGAAAAAATATCTTATGGTAATGAAATATTATTGCATGGTTTTAAATATTAGTTATAAGGTTGATAAATATATTCATAATGTTCATAAAATCAGTTGAAAATTTTATATAGAATGGCTGTAAGGATGAGAAAAAACTGATATGTATTTTTCTCCAAAATCAGTTCATAAGATTTATAAATATATATTAAGAATTAAATTATATAATAAATATAAGAATAATAAATACTAATCAATTTCTTAAAAAATTAGATAATCATAATAAAGTGAATGTTTCAATACTCTTGTTAGATAGGATAAAGTGAAAGTTTTATAATTATCAAAAAATAAAGTATAATGTGCGATGTAGTTACTCAAAAATATCCCCCACTTATTGATATTATAAAGTTATATAAATTTCAATTATATAATAAAAAACCACACATCATTTTTTAAAAAATAAAACCCAAATCATTTCCTTCCACTCTTTAAAACATAAAATGATCAATGATTTTAGTGTACATAAATACAAATTTTATACCCTCTAATTCAGAATTCAATATTTATATAACAAATGAATTACGAATAATAAATAGTAATTTAAAGAGATGATACAGAAAATACCCCTTCATTAATTTTTTTAGCCCTTAAAAATATCATCTTTAACATAATGTGTTATGGTTAATATTTTTTATGTGATAAAATTAAAAAAAACTACTTTTTAAAATATTGATTTTTTTATTTTTTAAATATTTTAAATCGAAAAATATCCATGAAAACATGTTTATAAATTCAATGAATTATACATAATCAAAAAAATATGTTATACTATGTTTTCAAACCATAAAGTGATGAAAGGTTTCATGATCATTGACCATGAAAATAGATTTTTGTGATTGTTAGGGATGCATTCCTACTATAGGGAATAGAAAAAAGAAAATTTATTTTATTTTTATAGAAAATAGGTTGACCGTTCTCATATCACTTCATGATATTCTAATTTTGTTTACCAACTTATTCTAATTAAACTGAACTATATATTTTTGGTATTTTTTATTTTACAAAAACAATGATAATTTTGGTTCTGATTAATTTCAAATATAATGACATGACATGCATTAGGAAAGTTTAATCTACACTAGAAACATAAACTAAAAATTGGGTTATTGAAAAAAAAACATGGTCTACAGTTTGTTTTTATGTTCTATAATTATTATCCATTATTATATAAAATTTAGTTTAATAATCTGGTTGTGATACTTCTTATATGAATCACTATGCTTTTATATAGTTTTGTGAATTCTCGAATGCCTAATGAAATATAAATTTCACATCCTCCTATAATCAAGGACAATGGAACACCTTAGTCACAAGAGTGACATATTCCAAGACTCAACTCCATCATATTTTGTTTCAATCATTGATTAACTGAACTTCATCCTATAGAGAAATAATAAATGGAAGAGATGGGAAGAAATAAAATAATGGAATATAATCATATTTGAGTTTAATGTCATGGGGATAACCGTAACACTTGTTTACTCCACTAATATCTACCACAAACATAAAATATTCTTTAATAAGTAATTAAAGAACACATTAACCTCCCATGGACCAATCCTTGAGTTAGCCCCTCATTTTCAAGGGAAATAAGTCACAATAGTGTGAATAGATAAGATAAGAGAGACAAAATGAAAATAAAAAGTAAATAATTGTGAGATACAAGAAAAGAAAACAGAATAAAATAAAATAAAATTGAATGAGCATAAGAGAATGTAAATATAAAATCAATAAATAATTAAATAAAAAAATGAAGAATAATAAATAAAATAAAATAGAAATGAATGGGGGAGGAGGAGGGTGGAATAATAATAAAGTTCTACCACATAAATTGAAAGAAAATGTGTGAATTATTTATTTTATTAATCAAAATTATGAATACAAAAAAATAGAAACAAAATCATAAAAATTAAATGATGAAAATGAAGAAAAATGAAGTGGGATCCAGCTTTCACCTCCATGGTGAAGACTCTCCTTGAGGTTCTGGGTGTCAGTATTGAGGCACTTTTCTTCGTGGTGGATGGATCTTTTTATAGTAAGTGGAGTGTGGTATCCTCATTTGATGGTCATGGTTGTATATCCATAAAAAATATTAGAAAACCATTAACATAAATTCGAATATCCTCTAGGGATCATGGGAGTTTCACTTTTTGTAGTGGAAATTCTCAGGGGGTAGGGTCTTCTTTCCAAGTGCATAACATGGGTGGTAATATGGAAGTAATAATACATGGAGGCAGTAGTGATTTTTTGGTGCTCTATGGTGACGAGTGGCCTCATCCTACACCATTTTGTCACATGTCATTATGAAGCCTCAAAATGGGCTCATGGTGGTTGAATTGGGTCTTGGAAGTGACTCCTTGTGGTCCCTGTATTCAGAAGATGGATTATATCTCGATCCAAGCTCCTTATGTCTGGTGAATAGTTATTTTTAATCATTTCAACTATGTTCGATGACAACGATGGGCATAGAGGGTATTGGAGAAAATTTTTGGCTTCTATCCGAGTGTAGGTGAGACAAAGATGAGGTAGAACAACACCATTCCACTAAAAATGAACAGTAAAAAGAATTACATGAGTCCCATGTGAAATTGGGGATGCAGATTTGAAAAAATGTATAATAAAATACATGTAAATAGATTCGTAGATACATGTGTTAGGGAAAGGCTCCCATATGCACACCCACACAAAAATGTTGGCACAAGTTTCACTTTATGGTCTACATAGGACACTAAAAAAACTCTAGTATGGTGGCCTCCCCATAGGCTATGTTCACATGTCATGCCATGGATGAAATCACCACACTATGCATGGTCAATCAGGCCTATCAAATAGTGGCTATGAGGCTTTCTAACCACTAATGAGGGACTGTTAAGGCCTTAAAACATTATTTTATTCAAAAATATTTATATAGATCAATTAAAAATAAAAATAAAAATAATCATAATATAAAATTAAATTTTAAAAGTTGAAATTAACCATTTTTACTAATTTTAGATTCATTTTACTTTCGTTTTTGTAATTTCCTATTACTAGATAAAACATTAAAGGTCTTGGGTATTTATATTAAAATCCCATTAAAATCCATAAAAAATATTTTTAAAAAATTTCTTGATAATAATTCTCATTAAAATACCCCACACTTAAACAATGATTTTCCTCAAGCATTAAATCTCATTATTGAATATCAAAGAGAAATAATGTTAAAATTTTTATGTTTTCAAAGAAATAAAATAAATAATTACCATTTTAAAATCAAAATTTCAATTTCTACATAAAATATAAATATAATTTCTCAGTTTTCGAAGTAACTATCAACTCAATAATTCTACTTTCTCCCTTTTAAAAATTATGGAATGTTTCCTCTAATTCATTAAATCTTTTTAATTCAATATTATTAAACATTACAAATAATTTTTTACCACTATTTTTAATATTTTCACTCATCACTCATAATATAATTCCAATGGATTTATTCTAATAACAATATAACATGATCTTTATACATAGGCTGGTAAAGGAACTCTTTTCTCCACTTTTTATACACAAAAGACATAGGATATCATGAGGGATTTACAATAACTTTTTAATAAATTTGAGGATTATGTTAGGTGGGAATTTATGTTTTTTTAATTGATGTTTAATGAGGATTCTTATCTCTAATGTACTATTCATGATATAGAAAAGGAAATTTCAAAGGAATACATCCCTTCAATGTAATAACTACCATTTCCCCAAAAACTATTTGTAAATTTCATCGCCAAATAATTAATAGTGAACGATTTAAACCTTCTTGAGTTTTTCTCTAATTTCATATTTTTTATTGTACTTTTCATTATTTTTATTTTTCTATTGTTATGGTTAGAATTAATTTCACAACCCCCACATAATCACAAATAAAAAAAATCATCAACCGAGTAATGGGGATTTTTGATTCCTCCAATTCACAATCCCTTCATATTTTTAGTTTTTTTCAAGAAGGGATAAAAGTGAGTGTCCAATGTATTAATCAAAATTACTTTTCATTAAACAATGTAACACCACCAAAATTTTACCATAAAATGTATTTCAAATCTTTTACCATGACTCCCTTCACCCCATCACATAAACATTAAAATATCTTGGAAATACTAATAAGAGGGCATAAATGGATAAAAATGGAAAGTAACATGGCTCATTCCAATCAAGGTCATTCATGTTCTCAATATACTAAACATGGATTCATTTAATGATGGTCTCATTGATTAGGTGTTTTAAAAATATTACTCAATAATTTTTAATGTGTTTTTTCATGATCATTATATTTGGAACCATTAAAATAAATTTTATGTATGTGGAATGTATGAAGATGATTCGTGAAATATTCTAATCAAGAAATAATAATTACATGGTATATAAATCATCCCATAAATGTAAATATGATTTTACAAATTCACTCTAGTCATGAATAATAATAATAATAATAAACAATTCACCAAAATTTAATAAATTTAATGTGTGAAAATGTTATGTATATTTTATTTACATGAATCCACAAAAACACTCAAATCATGTGTCCTCATTTTAATATATATTCTTCACATCAATCATTCAATTTTCCATTTTACTCATTCAATTTATTTATCATTGAAATTTTTAACAAGTAATACAATGATTACTAGTAATCCCATTTATATTAAATAAGTTAAGTAAATAATGAATTAATGAATGGCCATTAAATTAGAGTTTAATCTCAGAATAGGTCTAAGAAGATATAAATTAGGTAGTTTAATCATAAATAATGAATGAATGAACTTCATGTCCCATGAAGCATATTCCATTTCATAAAATATTTAGGGGATTCATTGGGACATAATAAACCAATAAAATTGAATTAATCAATTATGACCAAGTATTGTATCATTAAATTTAAAAATTATAGACACAGTTTTTCTACAGTTAAACTAGTTCATAAGACTGTAATTGAATGTATAAGAAATTAAGTTGAGTGGCTAGTCATAGTACTATCCCCCAAGATGTCCCTCGTATTTTAGTGCCTCTAAATAGAAGTACAATATGTTATCCATTATCTGATGGTGGATTAATCTTTTTGAATATTTAACACCACATGTGACTTTTAAAAACATTCACATATTACTTCTTCTTGAGGAATGACCTATCAATAGCATAGACCATATTCATACGCATCAAAATTAGTTATAGGATTCATGGATTGGGTATGATAAAGTATAAATCATCCTCATTATTGGTTTCTAAATGTGTAAAATTATCATTCTTATCCAATGATGGATCAACATATCATGCATGAAATTAATTATTAAAATGTATTTAAGAATATATTTTTACTTGAATAAAACATACATTGAGATTTAAATTCTCCCTTTCAATTAGAGAAACCAGTTTCTTGATTTACCTAGGTTCTCCACTTGGGCATCTTTAAGGGGTTCCCCAAAATCATGTTCATCAAAATTATGGAGTACAGTGTGTTCCTAAATAGGTCCATTTTTAGTTTATTCATCTTATTCTAATGGAAAAAATGGACATCCAAATATGAAAATTCAAACAGGTGAGGAGTGATAATAAAATCAGATTGAATAAAATCAAGAAAGAAAGAGATCAAAATAATATCATATTCCAATGTATATTATACTTCTATAAATTTTTAAATGGTGTGTTCCTATTGAAGTTTTAACATACTGTATGGAATAATATAGTAGGGTTTATCCATCATTTCATAAAATTAAATCACTTAGGCAGTGTCTTTCTCCAATGGTATTGGCTGTACTTCATTTGGGAGATCAAGTGTATCTTCAAAATCTTTTCAGAATTCATCCTGTTCATTTTGGTATCCCATATGTTTTATAGGTTCAACTTTCTCGAAATATTCAAGAACAAATTCAAATGATCATTATATTTTATCTCCAATTGTTCTATGTCTTTTTGAAGTTCTTAAATTAGGACTTTATCGTAACCAATCTTCACTTTTTGTAGCTCCTAAACCTGTGAGTCGATGTTCCATTCATAATGATATTGTATGAATTGATAAATTATGATATATATTTTTATATATTATGGTTTTTTAGGAAATGAGAATAATTTGAAATTTGAAAATAGAAAAATAAGGAGAATTATTGATTAGGTCACTGAAAATAGTGTTAGTTTTTCCATAATCCTATCATCGTGCATGGACAAAGAAAATTTATTTTCCTATTGTAGCATAGAGACTGATATGGGTCATATAACTTTAGGATCACAAAATTTTTCACCAATTTATTCTAGTTAAACTAAACATTTTTGTGGTTATTTTAACATTTTAAGAAAACAATTACAATGTGGGTTCTGATTAATTTCTAAAATAACAAAAATAAATGAAATATGAAAAATTAAACTAAAATAACATATAACAATAAGCTAAATATGATTAAAAAGAATAAACATTTTCATGAGTATGAGTTTCAGTTCTACTGTTATTCTCCTTTATTTTTAAAAAATTAGTTTCATAATATAGAAATGAAATCTATTGCATGAGTCATTATTTTTTTATTTAGTGTTGTGAAATCTTGAATTCCTAATGAAATATAAACATCATATCCTCCTATAATCAAGTTATATTTCCCAACTATTTCCTGAGTGTAGTATTTTCTCATATACAGATCCATTTTATGTTTTTTCATCCATTTATTTACTCAACATCACCACGTGAATAAATAATCAATTGAAGATAAGGAAATGATAAAAAATTGTAAAATATAAAGATATTTTATTTTTATAACGTATGAAAAAATCTCTAAGAAACATTATTACACTCATATTTACCAAATACATAAAATAAAAATTAGAAACGAATTCATGAACTCCTTACCAATTCCTAGGAAATTCCTCTAGTCATCTCCTTATTATTGAGGGTACGAGGTCACAATAGAGTGATGTTAGAAGATAAGGAAGAGAATAATAGAATAAAAAGAATACTATAAAGAGAGAGAGAGAATAAGAAGAATATGAAATGAAATAAAATGAAAATATAATGAGGGTGAGAAAAATAAAATACATACACATGAAATAATATAATAAAAATAAAATAAGAATAAAAATAAAAAAACAAATAAAAAATAATGAGGAGGGGGAGGAGAAAAAGAATAGAAGATTACTTGAATTAAAATAAATTTCCTGAATTAACTATGATAAAAAATAAATTAAAATTAAATATAAATAAAACCAGAGAAAATAAAATAAAAATAAAATATAAACACTGAAAATTGAATGGGGAAGTAGACATTGCCCACATTGTGGGGCATCTTCTTATGATTGTGGGTGTTAGGCTTCAGCCACTACACTCGATAGTGGAGGGTTATTTTTATATGCAGTGAGGATTGGCTTCATCCGATGATGGTCATGGATCTATATTAATAAAAGAACATTTGGGTCCCTATTAAAACACATTAAAATATCCTCTGAGGATCATAGGTTTTTCCTATATTGTAGTGTACCATGTCCAGTGGGGAAGTGGGTTCTTTCCACTTGAAAATGTTGTGTTGGGTTGTGGTAGTAGTATTGCAAGGCAGTGGTAGTTCTTCCTAGTTATAAATAGTGTTGAGTGAGCTAATAATTCATCTGACCTTCACATTCCTGGATGAATCCTCGAAATGGGATCATTGTTGTCAGATGAGGTCTTAAAGGTGAGTCCTAGTGGTCCCAGCTTTTAGTAGAGGGCATAGGCCTCAATCCAAGATCCTTAATTCATGATAATGGAATTTCGTAAATTTTTAGTGGGGTCAAGTGATCAATAGAGGATTGGAATGTAGTGGAGAACAGAGAAGGATTTTATCCAGGATTTGGTGAGGAAGAGATGAGTAGGAATGGAATAGATCCTATAAAAATGTACTACAACCCAAATGAGATGAGTCCCATTAGAATTTGAGACACATAGGTGAAATTATTTACAATACAAGGCATTTAATTTGTTCCTCAAACACCTGTGGTTAGGATGGGATCTCATATACACACCCACATACAATCATTAGGTCGAGCAACACTTCTTGGTCCACACAAGCCTCTGGTACCACTCTGTTCATGTGGGATCTTTATAGTCTATGCACCCACATCGACATGTGCATGCTCTCTTTGCACTATTATTTGCAAGTAAGGACTATCTAGCCCTGGTTGTGAGGCTTCCTTAACAAGGTTTAGGACCTTCTATAGCTTTTACACCTTATTTTTTATAAACTGATTCATATAACTCCACTAAAAAGAATAAATAAAATTTTAAATAATATATACATAAATTATAAAACTAAAAATTTTTCATTTTCAATCATTTTAGATCAATTTTATATCCATTTTCTTAATTTCCCATTTTTAGTTTCATGATTAAAAATCAGGTTCATTTAGATTGAAATATGGTAAAAACACATAAAAATACTTACAAATATGGTTGATAAAATCAGGGTGTCAGTCAATAACCTATTAAATATAATAATATTAATATTTACTATTGACTAGGGATATCATCATAATAAAAATGATAAATTCCAAACCAATTGTGTTGGAATGTAGTGGGATTCTTAACATGGAATGATTTTAGCCTTCAGGAAGGACCATCAACTATATATGTACACATACTAGCAATAAACTAATTCTTGAACATTTATATTAAAGTATTATGTTAAAAATCCCAAATTCCTAGTTCAATAATTTATTCTCAAACATAGTACAATTTTAAGAAAATTCGAAACTATTTTCAAGTTGGTTATTGGTTGGAGCATATTGAAAATATATTTGACCGTTATAAACATGGTCACAATAAAATAATATCTAGTTTATATATTACTTGTACATGATATTTTTTATGGGTTATTTGAAATGAAAATACATGATGAATTATAAAAAGTAATTTAACTTTAAAAATAAACATCGATGTTAGGTACATTTATCTTAATATATTAGGATTGAGAAAAAACTTGTTGTAGTTGTGTAATCTACTTTTAAAGTAGATTAAGAAACAAAAAGTTGTTTTTTATAAATCCAAGATTCCATGATTTCTTCCTAAAAGTGACAAATTCATCTTGTGATTTTTCAAGATATATTTCATCCACTAAATTTAGAAATTTAAAATATTTTTAATACAAAATATGTTTTTGAAGAATAAAACAAACTAGTTATTAAATAAATTTTAAGATATTATTATTATTTAAACCCCTTTTATGTACATTTAGTAGGTACATATTTAAATATAGAAAAAATAAAATATAGATATGTAACGCCTCGACCCCAGTTACCCAGAGTTGGTGCATTATTTTAATACATTGGAATGATTACAAGGAATCATTTCCTGAAGGACCGATATGTTTAGCAGTCTTGGAAAAATATATCACATACATGAATGTTACATTACACTTCATAATATACAAAACAACATAAATAATCCTTTATGAATGCCATTATTCCCTTGTGCTAACCCTTCTTATCAATCACAATATACTTCTTGGAATCCTAGGAAAAATAAAACATAGAAAAGGGGTGAGCTCAAACGATCCATAAGGGTAAGCAATACAGCAGAAACTTTCATAAATAAGAATAAACATTTAAGGAAATGTATAACTAAAACAAAATATTTTTAAACATGAACTTCAATATATTATGGAAAAAAATAAAATGAAATAATTCCATTTACTTATTCACATGGATATTCTACTAATCGAATAATCACATGCAATATCAATAACCACTTTCATAATAATGGAATGCATAATCCTAGACTATCATAAACACATAGCCAAGGCCTCGTGCCAAGAATACAAATAAGATTTTTTCAAGGCCTTGTTCCAAGACACTAGATTGTCTCATGAGACCTACCGATGCATCGAGGAGCTATAGCAAGCTCCACCCATCACATATTAATTCCAATTCATTCCCATATAAAAAGGTTTAAACATAACATAAACATTCGTATTAAAACTAGCATACAAAATGTCAATAATTTCACCATAAACTATGAACGGTATAAAAATAGCACATCCACAGTCAAACATATCACAAAACCTTCAATACAATATATATTTTTTGTATCATAATAAATCAACTTCAAATAAGCGTAAAATCCATCAAAGGATGTTGACATAGATGAAGTCAAAACTCTTTTTAGAGAAATATCTCTTACTATTTTGAAATCATTTAATAGTATTATATTTATGAAATAAAACATTTTCTTTGAAAATATTCTTATAAGATTGTAAGGTAAGCTTCGACGATTTTATAATGGAAAAAAATAGCCGCACCCGCCGTATAAGTTAAAAAAACATTCTTACCTTAATTTTGTCGAAAAGGCTAAAAAGCACCTTGTTTGGAAAACGACGGAAAGATTCCTTTATAAACCTCTTATAAAAAGTCAAACAAAGGTATAAATGACTTTAGCCCATATTCTAGTAAATAGTAGAAATTTTTTGAAATTCATTTTTAAGAAACATGGATGTGGATGATAAAGAGATCCCAGTAGATTATTACGTATAAACAACCTCAGATAATGATGAGATTGTGAAATAAACCTTACTTTGTACTTTTCCTTGGTTGAGGGTAGGTTAACCTCCTCTATAATGTTGAAATAATTGTTACTAAATTATACAAGAATCATAAATATTAATATGATATCATATATGATCTTTTAACATTACTTTGTAAATAATATTTTAGAATTATCGTCGTTCTGGGTGTTAATTTACTCATTTTATTTTATATGTTTTGTTGTGTAAGACGTGTTTGTCATGGATAGGTTGTATCTTATTCAAATCCACAATGATATCAAGTCCTTAAAAATAATTTTTAAATCATCAAATGATAATTATACTTGAATTGATATGATGGAGAGGGAATCTCATCACGTTCGTGGAGACGGTAGTCTGTACGTACGCACGAGCGACAATATCATTCTTTTGATATTAAAATAATATATAATTGGATGGTATAAAATATATACATAATCATTATAATGTTATATTTATTATTTACATGAGTTACACATCATTATTATACCCATCCAAATAATAATTTATTGAATAACAATTACACCACAACGTGGAGACGGTAAGTCGTACGTACGCACGTATGGTGACATGTTATTCAAAGGATGGATAGAATACTGAATATTGTTGTACCATATTTATAATAACATCATAGTGTATATAAGATACTGGAGTTATTATTTTATAATGGTAATAACAAATATGGAAGAAGTGGAAGAAGAAATGAATTTGAAAAAAGGTGGTGAAATCATTACCCCTTCTTCGGGTTCTTCCTTTTGATTTGATCAAAAGGGCTCTTAGGATGAATTTCTGACTAAATGAAGGCCTCTAGGATTAATTGAGGGAATTTGAGAGAGTATTTTGGAAGAGTTTGGCCGATCCAAAATTCTTTGAAGGTGTGAATTAATGAGAAGGGGGAGTGCCCTTTTATAAGAGGGGTGAGGGGCACCTTTGGAAAAGCTAGAAATATTATTTTATAATAAATTAATATTCGGTTTGTAATGGATCCAAAGTGGATTATATAAATTTTAAGGTGGGTATAGGTCTAAACCCAATCATCCAATACAATTTAGACAGGTTTGGGTCATTATATTAACCTTATCTTTATGTATTAACTCTTAGTTAATTTGTTTTACTTTTACAATGTCTCTTTGTATTTTTATATTATATGGTTAACAAACTTACTATATACATCCAAGAGACCCCCAATTTGTCCTTTAATTATACAAATATTATTATTTAAGTCTATTGGCCGAACCATAGATTTTTAGGAATTTAATATCAATTAATAATATAATATTTGTTTTAAAAACACTTTTATGTCAATTTTGACACTATTCAATAGTTGATTTTTGTATAACTCATAAAAAGAATTATTTCTTTGAAAAAAGTTACTTAAATCCTTACTAACATATCATATTAACCTAGAAAATTAGTTTAATTCATTAAAAGTCTCAAATTATATTTATTTTGGTATTTACAATATCAATTATGTTAAGTTTTCACTATTATAGTAATTACTGCATCATGATTGTGTCATAAATAAATTAAATTATTTAATTTCTAAAAATTATAATTAAAATATAATTATGTAGGAAATCTTTTTACCTTCCTAATTAATATTTATAGTCGAAAATACAACATATATAATCCTATGTAAAAAATTTTTTTCTAAAAGATATATGCTTGTGTCATTTTTGTATTCTTTTTAACTTAATTAAAATAAAGTGTCCCTATCACTTAAAAGTGGCACCATGGGGTCCCAAAATCGACCCAAAGATGACCATGGTCGTAAATGTATCAACCAATAAGGTAGGACACCATTATAGGGTAATTTTGTCTTATTATAATATTATGTTTTAACCCTTATTTACCGGATTTACCCTTTAACCATGGTAAATAAAATATTTACCGAAGTAAATATTCAAAATGTCTAAAAATAAAAGTTACATAATTACACAATTTAAAAATCCTGATTCCAAATATGGAATCCATTTTTCCAAATTCAAAACATAGAAGTGGAAGAAATTAATATAAAATTAATTCCCGCTGTCAAAACAAAAAGCGTGTTTTTAAGATATAATAACTATCAAAAGATTGACACTTGTTTATGTCCGGTTTAATTGTAAAATTATGTACAATGACCAAAATTGTATTAAATGGTAAAAAATATATTCTAAATATACTTTAAAACCACTCAAATTCATAATTTATCAATATAAATTATTTCGATTAAAAAAGTTGTTTTTAATTAAAATTTAGTAATTTTCACTATTCATCAAAATATAAATGTTATCTGAAAAGTTCCAAAACATCACCCTAGGCTAAATTAGATATTCCCAATCCAAAAATGAAGTCCATTTTGAAATATAAAACATATATAATTTCAAAAAGTATGTATTACTATTCATAACGGCTAGTTTGATTGGTTGTGGTGTGTGTTAGAACTCGAAGTTACGTACAACACACGCTATTGTTTTATTCAAAGGAAAGCGTACTGTGGAAGCTTGAGATGTTTCATTTTAAATTTTTGATGTACCCATTTAGTCAAAAAGTTTAAAATATTGTATTTAAAAAGGGTTCACTATTAAAATTTGGTAAAAGTGCAATACTGAAAATGAATTTGTTCTTACATTATGTCTAAGAAACTCATAATATGGATTCTAAAATTATAAGGATTATATAAAGTTTAAAATTTAGTTAATACTATACATAACCTCTTTTGAACGGCTTGTTTGGTAAGTCATGGTGCGTTTGAACTCGGTGTTGCATGTAGTGCAAGTTATTGGATTATTTTGAAGAAATAACACACTATGAAATCTTGGGGTGTTACATTCTCCCCTGCTTCAATAAATTGCGTACTTGAAATTTGAAATTTTTCTTCGAAAATAAAAGGGTGAAAATAGAAAATATCTTTGTGGGAAAACCCACATCAGAAATTGGGTTACCAAAATTTAGTCTTAATATAAGGAAAAAAGAAATGAAAGTGTCACCAACAAATTATTATCTCGATTTGGAGAACATTGGTGGCAATTAGAGACATATAATTGGAAGAAAAACAAAAATATTTATAGGTACTGATTGAGGTCATCAATCACAAACAAGTGTAAAATTGAGGTCCTTAATTTCATCAATCTATGATGATTTGAAATACCATCGGTTCAACAAAACATAGGGTATTAGGATAACACATTTTTGGTTTTAGGATTCCTTAAATACAGTATAAGAATTAATTTCTTCATAGAATAAGATAAGAAGAAAAATATATACTTGACAAGTAGAGTCTCATCATTTAACTATGTTCTACCACAAACTCATCTTTCACTCTAAAAGATAATAAAACTCAAATTTAATATTATATTTATCCTATTCATATAGGGTTCAAAAAAATGAATTTTATAATTCAACTAATATGACCATTAAAAAAACAACATTATTCAATCCAGGACATCACGTGGGTCAGTGGTAGGTGATACACCCTTGTCGCCCTTCGGTTGTGGGTTCAAGTCTCACGGCCTTGCCGGACGCGACGGGTTGCCCCCGACCTCCGGGTTGTCCTTTTATGGTAATCCAAAATAATCCAAACTAGAACTATCCAAAATACTTCAGTCCAAAATTTATAAGGAAGGTAAACACAATGAAGATCCTTTTTTCTGCGTAACAACATTTGAACACCTTCATCTTGTATTCTTTTAAAACACTTCAACATCATGAATTACCATAAAACCTTATTGATTACATTCAGGATCCCTTATTCCTTAAAGAATAATAGATATACTCCTCCAATCCAAAAATGTTGTAAACCCCAACAATGATGGAATATACAAATCATTAATCAGTTTCAAGGTAGTCAAGAATATCTAATATAGTTTATCCGAATCAATCATGTATTATTCTAAAATCACTACCTCATTATCAGAACAATATTATGGTTTATCTTTCTATCAACCATATATTATCCAAAAATTTACCCTGCTATTGAGTCACTTTTCTTTGTTCCACACAATCTCAAATCATTAATGAAATAGTACTGCAGTACAATCCTTATATACTCCATAATTATTATAACAAGTACATCGTTGATACAACACTAAAATGACATAATCAACATAATAACTCTAATCATTCCTCTTTATCTGTGTTAGTATCATAACATGATTGTTATCCAATAGCATCATTTGTGTCATAGTCTGATGACTGGGACATAGGTTCGCATAGTGTCCAAACTCCTTACAAATGAAGCATTGTACATTTGAAACCATTTTCTTACCCTTGCAGTCATGCACTTTGTGCCCTTTTCCTTCACACTTATAACAGACTCCCATTCCTTTCAGGCATGTTCCAGGGTGTTTCTTCCCACAGTTATCACATATGGGAAAATTATTCTTTTCCCTCTTCCCTTTATCCATATTTCTCTCTTCCATCCTTTTCTTCTCTTGCTTCCCTTCAAATCCATAGGACTCAGTAAACTCTTTACTTACCTTATCAACACATGATATTATTTCTTCATATTACGATAATACATGGGAGACTATTTCTCTTATAAATTCTGGCTTAAGACCATGAAAGATGTGATCCTTCTTTCTCTTTAGATCATGTGCATTGCTGGAGTTTTCATTCATTTTACTGGGTGTTGTTTCTAAACAATGGAATACACTAGATTAGTTTATGAATAACAATACCTAATACAAAACTTGTAAGACACATAACATAAATTAAATAGTTTATGGATATAATCCATAATCATAAAAATTTCTCCTCGAGGAAGAATATACTCATAAACCCTTCATAATGGTTTGTAAAAAAATGAGAATTATCCTAAGCATATCCCCCGGGAGTGTCGTAACCAAGAGTGCAGCAAGGCCCGTTGTCATGCACCAGTTCCCATTCGAGTCTAACTCAATGCGGTGTTTTTGGGTTTCACCCCTAGGTACATCTGTGCCAGAGCTGCCTCTACCTTATCGTATCCAGACAGGGATGTATTGCTCGGAAAACTCACAAAATCTCTACAATACCAAAATTCTAAGAAGTTCTTCTATACTAATCCTCAAAGTCTATCTTAGGGCTATGTGTTATAATCAGAGTTTATCTAAATCTAGTTTCCAAGGTTATTGAAAAACTTCCTCTGATACCAACTGTAATGCCCCGACCCCAGTTACCCAGAGTCGGTGCATTATTTTAATACATTGGCATGATTACAAGGAATCAAGTCCCGAAGGACCGATAAGTTTAGCAGTCTTGGAAAAATATATCACATACATGAATGTTACATTACACTTCATAATATACAAAACAACATAAATAATACTTTATGAATTCCATTATTCCCTTGTCTTAACCCTTCTTATAAATCAAAATATACTTCTTGGAATCCTGGGAAAAATAAAACATAGAAAATGGGTGAGCTCAAACGCTCCATAAGGGTAAGCAATACAGTGGAAACTTTCATAAATAAGCATAAACATTTAAGGAAATGTATAACTAAAACAAAAGCCTTTTAAACATGAACTTCAACATAGTATGAAAAAATAAAATGAAATAATTCCATTTACTTATTCACATGGATATTCTACTAATCTAATAATCACATGAAATATCAATAACCACTTTCATAATAATGGAATGCATAATGCCAGACTATCATAACCACATAACCAAGGCCTCGTGCCAAGACTACAAATAAGATTTTTTCAAGGCCTTGTGTCAAGACACTAGTTTGACTCATGAGACCTACCGATGCATCGAGGAGCTATAGCGGGCTCCACCCATCACATATTAAGTCCAATGCATTCCCATATGAAAAGGTTTAAACATAACATAAACATTCGTATTAAAACTAGCATACGAAATGTCAATACTTTCACCATAAACAATGAACGGTATAAAAATAGCACATCCACAGACAAACATATCACAAAACCTTCGATACAATATATAAGTTTTGTATCATAATAAATAAACTTCAAATCAGCGTAAAATATATCAAAGGATGTTGACATAGATGAAATCAAAACTCTTTTTAGAGAAATATCTCTTTCAATTTTAAAATAATTTAAGAGTCTTATATTTATGAAATAAAACATTTTCCATGAAAATATTCTTATAAGCTTGTAAGGGATGCTTCAACGATTTTATAACGGTGGAAATAGCTGCACCCGCTGTATAAGTTAAAAAAACATTCTTACATTAATTTTGTCGAAAAGGTTAAAAAGAACCTTGTTTGGAAAACGATGGAAAGATTCCTTTATATAACTCTTATAAAAAGTCAAACAAGGGTATAAATTACTTTAACCCATATTCTATAAAATAGTAAAAATGTTTTGAAATTCATTTTTAAGAAACATGGATGTGGATGATAAAGAGATCCCAGTAGATTATTATGTATAAACAACCTCGGATAATGAAGAGATTGTGAAATAACCCTTACCTTGTACATTTCCGTGGTTGAGGGTAGGTTAACCTCATGTATAATGGTGAAATAATTGTTACTAAATTATACAAGAATCATATATATTAATATGATATCATATATGATCTTTTAACATTACGTTGAAAATAATATTTTAGAATTATCGTCGTTCTGGGTGTTAACATACTCGTTTTAGTTTATATGTTTTGTTACGTAAGTCGTGTTTGTCTTGGATAGGTTGTATCTTATTCATATCCAAAATGATATCAAGTCCTTAAACATTATTTTTAAATCATAAAATTATAATTATACTTGAATGGATATTATGGAGAATGAATCTCATCGCGTTCGTGGAGACGGTAGTCTGTACGTACGCATGAGTGAAAATATCATTCTTTTGATATTAAAATAATATATAATTGGATGGTATAACATATATAAAGAATCATTATCATGTTATATTAATTATTTACATGAGTTACACATCATTATTATACCCATCCAAATAATAATTTATTGAATAACAACTACACCACGATGTGGAGACGGTAAGCTGTACGTACGCATGTATGGTGACATGTTATTCCAAGGATAGATAGAACACTGAATATGGTTGTACCATATTTATAATAACATCATAGTATATACAAGATACTGGAGTTATTATTTTAGAATGGTAATAACAAAGAAGGAAGAAGTGGAAGAAGAAATGAATTTGAAAAAAGGTGGTGAAAACATTACCCCTTTTTCGTGTTCTTCCTTTTGATTTGATGAAAAGGGCACATAGGTTGAATTTATGAATAAAGGAAGGCCTCTAAGATGAATTGAGGGAATTTTAGAGAGTATTTGGTTAGAGTTTGTCCGAGCCAAAATGCTTTGAAGGTGTGAATTAATGAGAAGGGGGAGTGCCCTTTTATAAGAGGGGTGAGGGGCACCTTTGGAAAAGCTAGAAATATTATTTTATAATAAATTCATATTCGTTTTATAATGGCTCCAAAGTGGATTATTTAAAGTTTAAGGTGGGGATAGGTCGAATAACACCCATCCAATAGAATTTATACAGGTTTGGGTCATTATATCAACCTTATCTTTAAGTATTAACTCTTAGTTAATTGGTTTCACTTTTACAATGTCTCTTTGTATTTTTATATTATATGGTTAATAAACTTACTATATACATCCAAGAGACCCAAAATTGGTCCATTAATGATACACCTATCATGACTTAAGTCTCTTGGCCGAACCTTAGATTTTTATGATTTTAATATCAATTAATAATATAATATTTGTTTTAAAAACTCTTTTAGGTCAATTTTGACACTATTCAATAGTAGATTTTTGTAAAAATCATAACAGAATTATTACTTCGAAAAAAGTTAATTAAATCATTACTAACATGTCTTATTAACCTATAAAATCAGTTAAATTCATTAAAAGTCTCAAATTATATTTATTTGGCTATTTAAAATATCAATTGTTTTAAGTTTTCACTTTTATGGTAATTACTGCATCATAATTGTGTCATAAATAAATTAAATTATTAAATTTTTAAAAATTATAATTAAAATATATTTATGTAGGAAATAGTTATAGCTTCCTAATGAATAATTATAGTCGAAAATAAAACATATATAACCCTATGTAAAATTTTTTTTTCTAAAGGATATATGATTGTGTCATTTTTGTATTCATTTTAACTTAATTAAAATAAAGTGTCCCTATCACTTAAAAGTGGCACCATGGGGTTACAAAATCGACCCAAAGATGCCCATGGTCGAACATGTATCAACCAATAAGGTTAGGACACCCTTATAGGGTAATTTGTTCTTATTATAATATTATTTTTTAACCCTTATTTACAGGATTTACCCTTTAACCATGGTAAATAAAATATTTACCGAAATAATTATTCAAAATGTCTAAAAATAAAAGTTACCTATTTACACAATTTGAACATAATGATTCCAAATATGGAATCCATTTTTCCAAATTCAAAACACAGAATTGGCAGAAATTAATTTAAAATTAATTCCCACTGTCAAAACAAAAAGCGTGTTTTTAAGATATAATAACTATCAAAAGATTGACACATGTTTATGTCCGGTTTAATTGTAAAATTATGTACAATGACCAAAATTTTATTAAATGGTAAAAATATATTTTAAATATACTTTAAAACCTCTCAAATTCATAATTTATCAATATAAATTATTTCGATTAAAAAAGTTGTTTTTAATTAAAATTTAGTAATTTTCACTATTCATCAAAATATAAATGTTATCCGAAAAGTTCCAAAATTTCACCCTAGGTGAAATTCGATATTCCGAATCCAAAAATGAATTCCATTTTGAAATATAAAATATTTATAATTTCAAAAAGTAGGTATTACTATTCATAACGGCTAGTTTGATTGGTTGTGGTGTCTGTTAGAACTCGAAGTTGCGTACAACACACGCTATTATATTATTCAAAGGAAATAGTACTGTGGAAGCTTGAGGTCTTTCATTTTATATTTTTGATGTCCCCATTTAGTCAAAATGTTTAAAATATTGTATTTAAAAAGGGTTCACTATTAAAATTTGGTAAAAGTGCAATACTGAAAATGAATATGTTCTTACATTATGTCTAAGAAACTCATAATATGGATTCTAAAATTATAAGGATTATATAAAGTTTAAAATTTAGTTAATACTATTTATAACCTCTTTTGAACGGCTTGTTTGGTAAGTCATGGTGCGCGTGAACTCGGTGTTGCGTGTAGTGCAAGTTATTGAATTATTTTGAAGAAATAACACACTATGAAATCTTGGGGTGTTACATTCTCCCGTCCTTCAATAAATTGCGTCCTCGCAATTTGAAATTGTTCATCGAAAATAAAAGGTTGAAAATAGAAAATATCTTTGTGGGAAAACCCACATCAGAAATTGGGTTACTAAAATTTAGTCTTAATATGAGGAAAAGAGAAATGAAAGGGTCACCACCAAATTATGATCTCGATTAGTAGAACATTGGTGGAAATTAGAGACATATAATTGGAGGAAAAACGTAAATATTTATAGGTAGTAATTGAGGTCATCAATCACAAACAAGTGTAATATTGAGGTCCTTAAATTCATCAATCTATGATGATTTGAAATACCACCGGTTCAACAAAACATAGGGTGTTAGGATAACACATTTTTGGGTTTTGGATTCCTTAAATAAAGTATAAGAATTAATTTCTTCATAGAATAAGATAAGAATAAAAATATATACTTGACAAGTAGAGTCTCATCCTTTAACTATGTTCTACCACAAACTCGTATTTCACTCTAGAAGATAATAAAACTCAAAAATAATATTATATTTATCCTATTCATATAGGGTTCAAAAAATTGAATTTTATAATTCAACTAATATAACCATTAAAAACAACATTATTCAATCTAGGAAATCACGTGGGTCAGTGGTAGCTGATACAACCTTGTCGCCCTTCAGTTGTGGGTTCAAGTCTCATGGCCTTTTCGGACACGACGGGTTGCCGCCCGACCTCCGAGTTTTCCTTTTATGGTAATCCAAAATAATCCAAACTAGAACTATCCAAAATACTTCAGTACAAAATTTATAAGGAAGGTAAACACAATGAAGATCCTTTTTTCTGCCTAACAACATTTGAACACCTTCATCTTGTATTCTTTTAAAATATTGCAACATCCTAAATTACCATAAAACCTTATTGATTACATTCATGATCCCTTATTCCTTAAAGAATAATAGATATACTCCTCCAATCCAAAAATGTTGTAAACCCCAACAATTATGGAATATACAAATCATTAATCAGTTTCAAGCTAGTCAAGAATATCCAATATAGTTTATCCAAATCAATCATGTATTATTCTAAAATCACTACCTCATTATCGAAACCATATTATGGTTTATCTTTCATTCAACCATATATTTTCCAAAAATTTAACCTGCTATTGAGTAACTTTTCTTTGTTCTACACAATCTCAAATCCTTAATGAAATAGTACTGCAGTACAATCCTTATATACACCATAGTTATTATAACAAGTACATCGTTGATACAACACTCAATGACATAATCAACACAATAACTCTAATCATTCCTCTTCATCTATGGTAGTATCATAACTTGATTATTATCCAATAGCATCATTTGTGGCATAGTCTGATGACTAGGACATAGGTTCGCATAGTGTCCAAACTCCTTGCAAATAATGAATTGTAAATTTGAAACCATTTTCATACCCTTGCAGTCATGCACTTTGTTCCCTTTTCCTTCACACTTATAAAAAACTCCCATTCCATTGAGGAAAGATCCAGGGTGTTTCTTCCCACAGTTAACACATATGGGAAAATTATTCTTTTCCCTCTTCCCTTTATCCATATTTCTCTCTTCCATCCTTTTCTTCTCTTGCTTCCCTTCAAATCCATAGGACTCAGTAAACTCTTTACTTACCTTATAAACACATGATATTATTTCTTCATATGACGATAATACATGGGAGACTATTTCTCTTATAAATTCAGGCTTAAGACCAGGAAAGATATGATCCTTCTTTCTCTTTGGATCATGTACATTGATGGAGTTCTCATTCCTTCTACTAGGTGTCGTTTCTAAACAATGGCATGCACTAGATTAGTTTATGAATAAAAATACCTAATACCAAACTTGTAAGACACATAACATAAATTAAATAGTTTATGGATATAATCCATAATCATAAAAATTTCTCCTCGAGGAAGTATATACTCATAAACCCTTCATAATGGTTTGTAAAAAAAATGAGAATTATCCTAAGCATATCCCCCGAGAGTGTCGTAACCAAGAGTGCAGCAAGGCCTGTTGTCGTGCACTAGTTCCCATTCAAGTCTAGCTCAATGCGGTGTTTTCGGGTTTTACCCCTAGGTACATTTTTTCCAAAGCCGCCTCTACCTGCTCGTATCCAGACAGGAATGTATTTCTCGGAAAACTCACAAAATCTCTACAATAACAAAATTATAGGAAATTCTTCTATACTAATCCTCAAAGTCTATCTTATGGCTACGTGCTCTAATCATAGTTTATCTAAATCTAGTTTCCAAGGTTCTTGCTAAACTTCCTCTGATACCAACTGTAACGCCCCAACCCTAGTTACCCAGAGTCTGTGCATTATTTTAATACATTAGCATGATTACAAGGAATCAAGTCCCGAAGGACCGATAAGTTTAACAGTCTTGAAAAAATATATCACATACATGAATGTTACAATACACTTCATAATATACAAAACAACATAAATAATCCTTTATGAATTCCATTATTCCCTTGTCTTAACCCTTCTTATCAATCACAATATACTTCTTGGAATCCTGGGAAAAATAAAACATAGAAAAGGGGTGAGCTCAAATGCTCAATATGGGTAAGAAATACAGCGGAAACTTTCATAAATAAGCATAAACATTTAAGGAAATGTATAACTAAAACAAAAGCCTTTTAAAATTGAACTTCAACATAGTATGGAAAAAAATAAAATGAAATAATGCCATTTACTTATTCACATAGATATTCAACTAATCGAATAATCACATGCAATATCAATAACCACTTTCATAAGAATGGAATGCATAATTCCAGACTATCATAACCACATAGCCAAGGCCTCGTGCCAAGACTAAAAATAATATTTTGTCAATGCTTTGTGCCAAGACACTAGTTTGTCTCATGAGACCCACCGATGCATCGAGGAGCTATAGCGGGCTCCACCCGTCACATATTAAGTCTAATGCATTCCCATATGAAAAGGTTTAAACATAATATAAACATTCGTATTAAAACTTCATACGAAATGTCAATAATTTCACCATAAACTATGAACGGTATAAAAATATCACATCCACAGTCAAACATATCAAAAAACATTCAATACAATATAGAATATTTGTATCATAATAAATCAACTTCAAATAAGGGTAAAATCCATCAAAGGATGTTGACATAGACGAAATCAAAACTCTTTTTAGAGAAATATCTCTTTCTATTTTGAAATCATTTAAGAGTCTTATATTTATGAAATAAAACATTTTCTTAGAAAATATTATTATAATCTTGTAAGGGAAGCTTCGACGATTTTATAACGGCGGAAAATAGCTGCACCCGCCGTATAAGTTAAAAAAAACATTCTTACCTTAATTTTGTCGAAAAGGTTAAAAAGAACCTTGTTTGGAAAACGACGGAAAGATTACTTTATAAACCTCTTATAAAAAGTCAAAAAAGGGTATAAATGAATTTAACTCATATTCTAGTAAATAGTAAAAATGTTTTGAAATTCATTTCTAAGAATCATTGATGTGGATGATAAAGAGATCCCAGTAGATTATTACGTATAAACAACCTCGGATAATGAAGAGATTGTAAAGTAACCCTTACCTTGTCCTTTTCCATGGTTGAGGGTAGTTTAACCTCCTGTATAATGGTGAAATAATTGTTACTAAATTATACAATAATCATATATATTAATATTATATCATATATGATCTTTTAACATTACTTTGTAAATAATATTTTAGAATTATAGTCGTTTTGGGTGTTAACTTACTCGTTTTATTTTATATGTTTTGTTACATAAGTCATGTTTTTCATGGATAGGTTGTATCTTATTCATATCCAAAATAATATCAAGTCCTTAAACATTATTTTTAAATCATAAAATGATAATTATACTTGAATGGATATGATGGAGAATGAATGTCATCGCGTTCGTGGAGACGGTAGTCCGTACGTACGCACGAGCGACAATATCATTCTTTTGATATTAAAATAATATATAATTGGATGGTATAAAATATATAAAGAATAATTATCATGTTATATTTATTATTTACATTAGTTACACATCATTATTATAACCATCCGAATAATAATTTATTGAATAACAATTACACCACGACGTGGAGACGGTAAGTCGTACGTACGCACGTATGGTGACGTGTTATTCAAAGGATGGATAGAATACTGAATATGGTTTTACCATATTTATAATAACATCATAGTATATATGAGATACTGGATTTATTATTTTATAATGGTAATAACAAAGAAGGAAGAAGTGGAAGAAGAAATGAATTTGAAAAAAGGCGGTGAAAACATTACCCCTTCTTCGGGTTCTTCTTTTTGATTTGATCAAAAGGGCTCTTAGGTTGAATTTATGACTAAATTAAGGCCTCTAGGATGAAGTGAGGTAATTTGAGAGAGTATTTGGGCAGAGTTTGTCCGATCCAAAAGGCTTTGAAGGTGTGAATTAATGAGAACGGGGAGTGCCCTTTTATAAGAGGGGTGAGGGGCACCTTTGGATAATCTAGAAATATTATTTTATAATAAATTCATATTCGGTTTATAATGGATCCAAAGTTGATTATTTATTGTTTAAGGTGGGGATAGGTCTAAAACCACACAACCAATAGAATTTAGACAGGTTTGGGTCATTATATTAACTTTATCTTTAAGTATTAACTCTTAGATAATTTGTTTCACTTTTACAATGTCTCTTTGTATTTTTATATTATATGGTTAATAAATTTACTATATACATCCAAGAGACCCCCAATTGGTCCATTAATGATACACCTATTATTATTTAAGTCTCTTGGCCGAACTGTAGACTTTTATGAATTTAATATCAATTAATAATATAATTTTTTTTTAAAAAACTCTTTTATGTCAATTTTGACACTATTCAATAATTGATTTTTGTAAAACACATAACAGAATTATTACTTCTAACAATTTTAATAAAATAATTACTAACCTTTAATATTAACCTATAAAATTAGTTTAATTCATTAAAAGTCTCAAATTATATTTATTTGGGTATTTACAATATCAATTATTTTAAGTTTTCACTATTATGGTAATTATTGCATCATAATTGTGTCATAAATAAATTAAATTATTTAATTTCTAAAAATTATAATTAAATTATCATTATGTACGAAATATTTTTATCTTCCTAATGAATAATTATAGTCGAAAATACAACATATATAAACATATGTAAAAATTGTTTTTCAAAAAGTTATATGCTTGTGTCATTTTTGTATTCATTTTAACTTAATTAAAATAAAGTGTCCCTATCACTTAAAAGTGGCACCATGGGGTCCCAAAATCGACCCAAAGATGCCCATGGTCGAACATGTATCAACCAATAAGGTTAGGACACCCTTATAGGGTAATTTTTTCTTATTATAATATTATTTTTTAACCCTTATTTACCGGATTTACCCTTTAACCATGGTAAATAAAATATTTACCGAAGTAATTATTCAAAATGTCTAAATATAAAAGTTACCTATTTAAACAATTTAAACATACTGATTCCAAATATGGAATCCATTTTTCCAAATTCAAAAAACAGAAGTGGCAGAAATTAATTTAAAATTAATTACCGCTGTTAAAACAAAAAGCGTGTTTTTAAGATATAATAACTATCAAAAGATCGACACATGTTTATGTTCGGTTTAATTGTAAAATTATGTACAATGACAAACATTGTATTAAATGGTAAAAATATATTCTTAATATAATTTAAAACCACTCAAATTCATAATTTATATATATAAATTATTTTGATTAAAAAAGTTGTTTTTAAATAAAATTTTGTAATTTTCACTATTCATCAAAATATAAATGTTATCCGAAAAGTTCCAAAATTTCACCCTAGGCTAAATTCGATATTCCGAATCCAAAAATGAAGTCTATTTTGAAATATAAAATATATATAATTTAAAAAGTAGGTATTACTATTCATAACGGATAGTTTGATTGGTTGTGGTGTGTGTTAGAACTCGAAGTTGTGTACAACACACGCTATTATATTATTCAAAGGAAAGCATACCGTGGAAGCTTGAGGTGTTTCATTTTAAATTTTTGATGTCCCCATTTAGTCAAAAAGTTTAATATATTGTATTTAAAAAGGGTTCACTATTAAAATTTGGTAAAAATGCAATACTGAAAATGAATTTGTTCTTACATTATGTCTAAGAAACTCATAATATGGATTCTAAAATTATAAGGATTATATAAAGTTTAAAATTTAGTTAATACTATTAATAACCTATTTTGAATGGACTGTTTGGTAAGTCATGGTGCACTTGAACTATGTGTTGCGTGTAGTGCAAGTTATTGAATTATTTTGAAAAAATAACACACTATGAAATCTTGGGGTGTTACAAGATATGTGAATATGGTTCATAATAAGTTAAATATAATAAACAACCAATCATACCTCTATAATATTTAAAATCCATTGATTTTATAGATTTAACAATATATAATATGTATAATTTAATCATAATTATATTTTAGATTTTAAAATTATCAAGCCTAAATATTTTAATAATTTGAGTTTTATACATAGATTTTTTTACAGATATTACTTCATTCCATAAAAAATTGTAGTTTATGGAAAAATTTTAAATTTCACATAATACTCATATCTAATTCACTTATCATTGTTTATTAAAATTTACTTCACAAAATATCATTTAAAAATCTAAAATTAATATCAACCATATAAATTATATAAATTTATTTTTTTATATATATTTTATTTATAAATAATATGTTATCAACCTTTCCTTTTTTTAAAAAATTTTCAAAAGAAAATTGATAGTCATTCATACCAAGATCTTGGATGTGATTATGATTTTATAGCTATATATAAATATTTAGTAGATGATTATAAAAAATTTAATATTTATAAATTTGGTTTTTTAACATATATATCCTCAGAATTAAATCTACCTAAAAATCATTTTTAAATCTATTAGATATAATTTAAATTAAAGAAAATATTCTTATTAAAAAATTTATGTTGTCTTATAAAAGGAAAACCAGACAATCATTTCTCATCAAAATCTATTCTTTCTCCTTTTAATTATAATCATGTATACAATTAAGGAATTAATTTAATAAAATTTACATTTTCATCATTCATATTTCTAAAAAAATAATTTTGGGCCAAATTATTTGTTTTCTTTAGGTAGTTCAAAAACATTACATACCATATTCCTAGAATGTTCATTTAAATCCTCTTCTATAGAGAGAATCTAATGTCAATTATTTAGGGTTTCATGAATATTTTTTCGAACAAAATATAAATTTAATTTAATAAAGGGAAAAATAATTCTTCAATGAATTTATAGTTTTAATTAATAATCAAAATTTCCTTTGACTTTATCTAATGGCTGGTCTATATGTTATTTCTATGATTTTTAATGAGGTTCAATCTCCACCCCTCCAATTGAATTGTCATTTTTAGGGTTCAACCTCCCTAAATTAATATATCTAAATTATTCTTTATGTAGATATAAATTATTATTTTTCTAGTTTGAATCTCATTTATAAAATAAAACACATATAGAATTTAAACAACTACAGCTCCCCTAATATAATTGTTTTAGGAATTAATGGATTTTTAATAACCACAAATGATACATTTGTCATATTTTTTAACAATCATATATAAGTAATGTTTAGTTTAAATTATATGAACATTATGAGTGAATACTATAAAATTCCCAACTTTTGGTTTTATATCATTCCAAAGATCAGAATATTTTTTATTTAAAATAAGTCATAAAATATATATATTGGACCAAAATAATTCAATATTTATGGGTTATGAAAAAATATCAAGGTGTTTTCAACTCATTTTTCATGGTACTAGTCATTTCATACAATGTATAATTCTTCTTTTCCACAACACCATTCCATTGTTGTGTACTAATGGAAGAAAAATATTTTGAATAACCATTTTCTATATAGAATATTCCAAATTATAGATTTAAATACTCTTTACACCTATCACGTATAATCCATAATATTATGTAACCTTTTTCATTTATTAAACATGTTACAATAAGAGGAAAATTTTAAAATGATTTAAAATTTCATTGTTAAAAAGTTTAACATTGTATATGAAATAAAATCATTTCTAAATAAAAATACATACAATTGACCAATGATACTATCCAAAAATATAGATTTAAAGAAATCATGATTTATTATTTGAAATGGCAGATAGTTTTCACTTCCTATATTGGTCTAAATACTCATTATAATGTTTACCTTTTGTACCAAAGTCATAAATATTACATTTCTCAAGCTTTAATTATAGAATATTAAAAAAATTTTACTTTATTTATAAGTTATAATGTATACTAATGTTATCATTCCCAAGTCTCCTGTATTGAATTATTATTTTTTATTTTTATGGCACTAAAAACACTTAAAATTTTGATCATTCAATTTATAAAAATATTATATAATGAATATTATATTTTTTCCTAAAATTAATCATATTTATATTTCAGAGCCATGAATTATCAATTTAAAATTTTAAATACATTCAATTATAAAATAATTAAATGGTAACAATAAAATTAAATTTTCTTCTTATAACATATATATTTTTTGAAATGATATAATATTTTTGAAATGTTAACCTATGAAAAAAAAATTAGAATTACCTTTGGAGGTATCATCAAAAGTAAAATTATCTCTTTCATATTTGTTGAATTATATAAAATTGGATGCATCTCTTTTCATGTGTCGAAAACATCTATAATTAATATACCCAGATTCCATTCTCAAACTCCAAATATAGATATCCTAAAAATTTAGTTTTAGAAAAATTTTGTGGGTCTTGCAAACTTTCCTCCAATTTGATTATACTAAAAATTTTGAAGTACCCATACTAATTTCTTGCATTTATTCATAGGTAATATAGAGAATTAATATTTTAAAAAAAGTGTTACTATTTCTAATAGATTTTGTAAATATAAAAGAGCATTCACTTTCATAATGTCCCAATATTTCATATATAAAACAAGTGGTTGTAGATATACTTCTTTTATAAAATTTTACTATCTGATGTCTAGTATATTTTAGCTAATTTATTATCATAACTAGGTCCAATATTATATTTATTTATTTGTTTCAATATTATCATTTTATCAAAATAAATTATTCCATGAACAAATATGGATTGATTTATTTGTAAACATTAAATTTAACTTTCCATCTTTTAATTTTCATCTATAAAAACATTATATTTTATTTATTTTCCCTCATTATTTTTAAAAAGATAATGATGAAGTTTAAGTATTTTGTTTTACAAAATTATAAAATTTGGTTATATATTATCAATGATATAAAAAGTAAAAATATTAGATATTTATTTTCTTCAATAGAGAACATTGTTTCCAAAATAATATTTTAATACTCTATTGTTTGTTCCATCAATGTTATCAAAATTTTAATTATATAATTATATATGATTTGAATTTATTTATATAAATAATTAATTGATGGTTATTTGGATTTATATTTGGAAGAGTCATAATATAATTCACATACCTTAATTTGTGGAATTATCAATCACATATTTGTCTATTGTTTTTTGGAACAACACTTAATACTTAAATTCGATCAAGTAGTACAACTCCATCTGGAATCAAGTACTATCTTCTATATTTTTTTCAATTTTTTCTCTTCTTTATCCTTGGTCACTCAGGTTTAACGTAACCTTTTCTTATGTACACATATAAGGTAACATCTAGTACATCATTAGGAATAACCATACATTTTTTCCTTTATGGTAATTCATTGGATAATACATTCTAGTCCAATTAGAATATCAATTGTTATTTTTTCAAACTCCCATAGAAAAATAAGTAACCGCATTAATTTCATTTCCCTCTATCTAAAAATATAACGATTAACTATAAACATTCGTATAGTTAAATTAAATACCATTCTTTTTAAATTATTCTTCTTATACAATATTATTGAGTTCAAATTAATATTTAATTAAAAAAATTATAAATTAATTAATAATATTTTATTTAATGATATTTATTTTATCTATAAAAACCTTATATAAATTCCATTTATTATGGAAAACATGAGGAACTCTATAAAGACCCAGACCTGGCCATCCACCAAATGAGTGTCAAACGGGTCATGTGTTACTACCTCAGGCGCACCGACCCTGAATGACAAAGGCTGCCGACTAGCAGTGAGGGTATGTTAGGTATAGTGGGGAGGCTATACCCTCTCGGAGGATCATAGTAAGGGTACTAGTCAAAGTATAACAGTAAAGATGCAGTGGAATTAAAAGACTCAGCAGACAAGAACTAGACCCGCAGAGCGGTTGCATAGTCAATATAGATAAACAGTGGAAGTAGTGAATATAACTACTACAGTGGAAATAAACACAACAGCAAGCTGATAACATGTAACTACTACTGAACAGTAATTCATGCATCCAAAGAAGGTCATACACAACTGAAAATAAAAAGGGCGCCAATGCCTAACCATAATTGGCTACAGCATGTAAGCATGCTGATACAGAAAAAAACAGAACAAGGTAAACCCCAGCTAGGTATGACCTCAAGGTCCGTACCATCTCCATGAGACAACTAACACAGCCCAGCTCCTGATGCTGGACTCTATCTTCCACGTAAATCCATAAAGTCTGCACGCGTCCTGAAGGGCCAATGTTGGGTGTGAGACAAATATCAGTAGGATACCACCCAACAGTGCACACCAAATATATGTGTTTAAGAATTCATGCATTTACAAGGAAGCAGTAAACAGTACAGTGCACAAATTAACACAAACCCCAATGCTACTCAACAGCCACCATGGAGCGTCACCTGTTTCGCCCAATGTCGGAATCTCTGTCGTGTAACCCGGCACCACGTGCCACCTGACACTTCATGTCTCAAGTACCGACATCCCTAAGGAACACCCATGAAATGTAACCTGGCACCATGTGCCTCCTGACACCTTGTGTCTCAAGTCCCGATGTCTCGAAGGCACACCCAAGAATAGTAACCCGGCAACATGTGCCTCCTGACACCTTCTGTCTCAAGTCCTGACGTCCCGAAGGCACGCCCATCGCCTGAAGGCTCCTCACCACTAACGTGTCTTCCTACAGCAAACACCCCCAACCAGAATACCTAACCGAAACTACTGTGGCCTATACCAAAACGATTGTTCAAAACCACCTTATCACATAGTATCTATGTGTGCACACTACTCAAAATTCTGGGTGAGCGGTAATCACCAAAATAGCCCCAAGCCACCATCTCATTTGACACCTTGTGTCCCTGCGACCATGTCACTCATGTCTGATGGCATCACCATCCTAGTAACTTGGGCCATGCCCAACCTGACAGTTGTACTGCCTGAAGACGACGTCCATGATGCCCAATCCCGTGGTCAAAACCACCCAACGTATCCTGGGAAAATCACCAACCTGTGATCAGCATCACTCAAGCGTAATAAGGCCAAGACCAACACAACCAAAAAAAGTCAAGCAGATTCAATTCAACAATGGAATATATAACATATTCAAACAGAAAACATAAATCGGAAAAATAAACTAAACAATTGAATTTCACTATGCAAGGTGTTGTTCCATACCAGAACTGAGGTCTTATATTCCTCTAACAATTATAACAGTATTAAATAAATTAAACTAAATAGTTTAACACTTTAATATTTAAACTAAAACCATTTTGGAATCCCCAGCCAAAATTCCCCAATGAGCAACGACCCCTCACCCGGCCTGCTCATGCAAACTGGTAACCGAGCATATCCAAAGGCATCCCAGAGGTCCCATAAGCTATTCAGTATGAAAAGGAAGATAAAACGGGTCCTGCTCAAAATACCCGAAAACGCGCCAAAGGCCGCATCACCCAAACAACCAAGAAAACACAAAATGAGGTTTTCACCACCTACTTAAGACTTGTATGATGCTACTCCTCCGATAACAGCCACATATTCGATCTAAAACGTGGTAGATCTACAAATGATTCAATACCATTCAAACCCCTATAACTTGTTCAAGAATGAAAATAAAACTAAATGGCCAAAGTTGAATTGAGGCCTTACAGAGGGGGTTCCAACGCATCCAATGGTGATCGAATCTGACTTCGGACGAAGAACCGGGAGAAGATTGAAAATCTGGCCGACTTGGGGTAGGGGTTCTGTCCAGAACCTCAAAACAAGGCTACTGTCTGTTTTAGGATAAAACATAAAGTACATGGCATGTACTTTAGGACTACACGCCATGTATATGTCATTTAACTGTTAATAAGATGGCTGATTCCGCCGACATACTTTCCAGACCTGCCGACATGAGTACACGGCGTGTACCTATGGGTACACGGTGTGTACTTGGATTACCTCCTATTCCTTGCCGACTTAACCACACGCCATGTACAACCCTCATACATGGCTAGACTACACGACATGTCCAAGGGGAACACGACATGTACCTGGTCCTACCTGGCCAATAGGCCTACACTCCATGTATGGCCACCACACGGTCGGGGTTTCATGGCGTGTTTAAAACTACACTCCATGTAGTAAGAAAATTCTACAATGTCACCTTACAGTATGTACTTTTCGAGCACACGGCTGACACTCACATAACATATACATGGCGTGTACTTAAATGTTCACTGCGTGTAGTCTGCAAATTTCCAGAAACATCCCATTTTCTCCAGTTTCCTCAGATACCTGTCAAAAATTCAAACAGGGTTTGGATTTTGACCCGTTCTGAAAACCCGGGTTCTTACAAACTCCCCACCTAAACATAGCTCATCCCCGAGCTATCAACCGAAACCCAAATATGGAACCAAAATTACCACTACGTTCAAAGTAAATTGGAATTCCCCAGTCTCAAAGGTCCCGTCTAAACTCCTCAAGGGGCTCCCCACCTTAGGAATCACCAAACTCGGTCTCAACCCAACAAAACTAAAAAGACAGGGTTTACTAACCTGTTTTCAAGACGCATAGTCCTCCCATGATGCATTGTCACCCATACACCTCATTGGTGCTCCTATGTCTCTCCTGACACCCAATGTATCTCACACCGCATTGGTGTCCACCTCCACAAGGTCCTATTGCCTGGAACCTCAAGTAACCTACATCCTCGATGCCCCGATGGCCAAGGCACCTCATAAAAATATATGTAGAATATATCACACACCTGATATGGTGCCAATCCTACTGAATAGAATCTAGTCAGTCCACAAGGATCATTTTTACCATGTACACTCAAAACAGACATGCCTATACAGGTCATGCCAAAAAGGAATCATGGAGATCACGATCACACTGCGGTGTACCTCTAACAGTCATCGGCTCACTAACCTGCTCTACCTCTGGCAGCTCCATGGTGTGCACCTGGCCTAAAACATGGCTGCCTGACGCCTAACCTCCCTATGATGCTTCTCCCATCACCGTCCACTAACCCCTCAGCTGAGTCCCACTGTCTCTTTCACGACCTCCACGCACAACTGAACCTGGACTACCATCTCCGGGTGCCGAACCTGAACCAACTCCAGATGATGCAGTCTGTCCTAGTCCCAGCCTGCCAGCTATCTGAGAAGGCTTCCTGCAAAACCTCTCTAGATGCCCATCCTGTCCACATGCATGGAACTCCTTCGGAGGGCTATCACACTGCTCCTGAATATGTCCCGGCTGTCCACACTGGAAGCAAATCACTGAAGAACTCCCACGAGGTGGTCTAGCTGAATCCCTAGCCTGACTGACCTTCTGAAACTCATCCCATCCGTGTTTCCTGTTATCTGAGCCATCACCTGTAGTTGTCTCCCTAACCAAGCAATATTTATCTCTCTCATTTCCCTCATCTATTAGTGCCTGATTCACCGCCTCAGATAAGGAACCCAGACTGAAGATGTTCACCTAGACCCGAATGGCATGTCGTAAGCCATCCTCGAAGCGCCTCACCCTAGCCGCATCATCGCTCACCATATCATGTGCAAAGAAAGACAACTCTGTGAAAGTAGCTACATAGTCGATGATATACATATCTCCCTGCTGAAGACTCATGAACTTCCAAGCTTTCTCTGCCCTCAGTGTCTCCGGGTAGAAGTGCTCAATGAACCTGTCTTCAATGTCCTGCCACACCATCCCCTCATGCCTACGAGCCTGAACCTGTACATCCCACCAACGCTTCTTCGATCCTCTGAGCATGTACGTCACCAGCTTGACCCTTCACCATAGATAAGTCTCAAGATGCTCAATGATCATCTGTATACTCTCTATCTAGTTCTCTGCCACCTGCGGACCACCCTCATCCTGAAAAAGCAGTTGCTGCTATAACTGGAACTCCCCTATCAGATATGCTATATAAGGCTATGTACACTGTGTGCCTCTGACAATACCCTGCAAGACGCGTGCCAGGCTCACTTGGAGATGCTCATTGATCCACATCCCAAACGATGCCAAACCCGGCTGTTGTCCTGCCTGCACAGGATCCTGAACCTGATCCTATCCCTGATCCTGGACCTATGGCTCGTGCTCTGCCTGAACCGAATTCTGTCCCTAATCCTATGGCACTCTACCATCTCCTTCCTGACGCTCCATCGAGTTGTAAAGGAGTAACCCACTGAATACCATAAATGGTCATACAGCCCATACATATATATAGTAATATATTCTACGCAGATAAGGAAAGCAGTAAAAGGCAGTGCATAACAAAAACCCTTACTCCCCCTCACCGCAACCCATTCCCCACGGCATCCCAGCCTCATGGCATCCTTACCCACCCTCAACAGAGCCATGATTAAATTATACCTCGGGCCATGCCCATCCCAACAACTCACGCTGCCTCAAACCGACGACCGAGTTGCCCAAGCCTGATAGTTACACTACCTCAGTCATGATACCTGCCTGCTCTCATAAGAGTCAGACCCAATATCCCGTCACATGCAATTTTTACAAAATATATAGCATGGAATACCCAATTCACAACTAGAAATTCTATCATGAATTTCACCAATTTACATTTCAGAGCATACATAGCAAGTCAATTGTTTTTATTCACATGGCATTATCACTCCACAACACATACGTGCAGTTATGAAATTTAAATAACCTAAAAATTTGCCGACCAAAAGCCAACAAAAAGCCTTTCCATGCCGAGCCATGGTCTAATTCCCCCTTACCATTCTGGTTCAAGGGTCACATCTCACAATCATGAACCTCACACATCAAGTGAGCCATCGAGGAGGAAATCATATAAACCGTAATCTGAGCAAAAGTAAACAGTTATTCCCACCCATGACAACTTGGTCCATCCATCGTACATGGGGCTGTAGGCACCTAAGCACAAGCTGGGGACCCAATTCCAGTAACAACAACTTATCTCAAGTCTACCTTATCCCAAATAGTAAAACTAGCAGAAATAAAAGAGAAGTCTCAATATCATTAATATCTAGAAAAACACTGCTACCAAATCCTTGTCCAGAACTCCTTTGATACCACTTTGAAGAGACCTAGACCCAGCCAACCACCCGAACAGTGCCAAAGGGGTCGGGTGTTACTACCTTAGGTGCACCTCCCATGAACGCCAAAGGCTGCCGACTAGCAGCGAGGGTCTGTTGGGTATAGTGGGGAGGCTATAACCTCTCAGAGGATCATAGTACAGGAACTGGTCCAAGTATAACAGTAAAGATGCAGTGGAATTAAAACACTTTGGAGAATCGAACCAGACCCACAGAGAGGAAGCATAGTCAATATAGATAAACAGCGAAAGCAGTGAATATAACTACAGCAGCAAAAATAAACATAACAGCATGCCGATAACATGTAACTACTACTAAACAGTAAAACATACTGTCACAACCCGACCCTACCCGGGCTTGAGCCGCAACTACCCCAATCCTGCCTCCATAGGCCTGGGGCTGGCGACCGGCGCTGAAGGCACAACAACTCGGGGAGGCCTTTGCCTATGTACCTGTACACACACACACGCAGCACACTCAATGAAACAGTGCAGAGTAAAAGAAAAGAGAAGCAAAGAAAAGGGAAACTGCTATATATACAAACCACAAATGTGCATCGACCTCTAAACAGAACAAGTAAAGTGCTGAAAAGGAAAAAGGGTAAAAACACGCGCCCAACCAGAAAAGTTCCACAACCCGACAATAGGTAAACAAAACAAACCGCTGGAAGGGTTCCCCACATGGAACCCGACTACGACCACCACACGCGGTCCAAACTTCTGAACTCCTATGCTCCACTTAAGTCACGACCAACCTGTCCGTCATCTACTAGGGCACACCAAGTGTGGGCAAAGCCCATGCAGGGGTGAGTATAAAAATACCCAGCAGGAGACCCTGAAGGCTCGAGGGAGCAACAACGGAGGTACCGAAGGGTGAGCAGTAGAGCAAACTGAAAAGTAGAGGAGTACAACTGAAAGTGTAGTAAGAGTACAGTAAAGAGTCCTTCTCAACCAAACAAGAGGAAAGAAGGTAGACTCGTCCAGACACAAGGAGCTGGAAATAGTGATAAGATGAACTTCCCATCGAGTCTTCTCTACCTATAGCAGGAGAGTAGACTCGTCCAACCACGATAATCTAGACATGGAAAGCACGTGGCATACCTCGCGCGTCTTCGCCTCCCCTAGAAGGAGAGTAACCAAACCCAAGAAGTGGGTACAGGAACAACGTATATACAAGACCATATGCTGAAACAAGAATCCCAAACAAGATTGTAAGGGGATCTCCATCCCATATCTCAGACCAAGAATGAGTATCCAACAGTCCCAGAAGAAACAACATTGATTCCCAGCATCCCGAACGTCTACCCTAAACCGCAAGCCAAGGGATCTGTCACCACACCTCGACACGATCTGCTTTGGGCGGCACTGACTCGCCCATATAGTTTTAGGTCGCATCACAAGGACGCGTCTCGGTAGGGGAAAGCGCTCCTCGTACTTGAGAGTTCTGGGGGAACGTCAACCACAACTCATCACTGCCCCGCAGTCGAGAAGTCTGCTCAAAGTCGACAGGCGACCCCCGGCCCAGCCCCGCTGGAGGATCCCTAGAAGTCAACGGGTTCCCACTACAGGGAGACCTATAAAGTCGATGAGTGCCACATTGCCCAGTCCTGTAATAGGGTAATCCAATGGAGGGCGACCCGGCTAAAGTCAGTGATGGGACCATTGCCCAGCCCAGCTGGAGGTAACCTGGCATCGGGGACCACTGCCCAGCCCAGCTGGAGGTAAGCCCGACATCGAGGACCACTGCCCTGCCCAGCCGGAGGTAATCCCGGCATCGGGGACCACTGCACCATCCCAGCTGGAGGTAAGCCCGGCATCGGGGACCACGGCCCAGCCTTGCTGGAGGTAAGCCCGGAACTGCTCTGGCCATCCCTGCTAGATGGTACTGCTCGGTGAACACCGCTGTACTGGCCATCCCTGCTGGATGGAAACCCACTGACGAGCCATGCTCGATACAACCTCAGCCCTACTGGAAAAAACCTCAACCCTGTTGGAACAACCTCAGCCCTGCTGGAACAATCTCATCCCTATTGGAACTACCTCAGCCCTACGGGAACAACCTCAGCACTGCTGGAACAACCTCCTGGGTAGAGGATCGGTGCCCGCGTAAAGTGTTGGTCACACCGAAACCACAAGCTCTACCAGGGAACATAGAGAAATGGGAGAAACTCTCCAGGCCTCACAAGGAGATCCCCCCCAAACTACTGAGTCACTGTCGAAGCGGACCGAGACATATAACCCAGAAAGTGGGGAAAACTCCCACACTGTACGAACACCCGTAGTCGCAGACGGTGTCGCAGTCTGGTGAAAGGGGCACGATACTGAAACCCCTCACAACTGAAGAAGAAGAGGAACCAAACAATCTCTACCGGCCAAACCATCGAGAACAAGACCAGGGGGAGACCACTCAACCCTGCTGGTCAAAAAAAAGAGCACCAGGCGAGGGGAAACTCTACCCTTCTGGTCAAACAAACAAGAACAGAGGAACCCTCTATGTCGTGAGAGGTAAAAAGTATGTAAAGTCGAACACGGCACGCACCTGGGTCCCACATGACGTGTGGCCACAAGTCAACCCCAACTGAGCGCACAAACATTCTCTGGTACAAACCACACATACCTCCAAGCGCTCTCGTATACACCCAGAGTATACCACGTCTCCAGCCCTAAGGCTATCGTTCACATGGCACCCAACGTCATCGTGAATGCGTGACGTAACAACTCCAACCTAAAAGGCCCAGGCATGGCCAACCACATCTCTTGAACCATTTACATCACTCTCCCAAGAGTGCGCGATCACACGCCAAGGGCCCACTACAAACAAGGTAGGACGAACCACCACCAGAGCACCATCTATGATTCCACATTTAACAAGATTGTGCAAGAGGCTCCGCACAAACAAACAGATCGCACCATTGAAAACCTTGTGTAAAACACCCGAGATCGACTACTTACTCACCTCAAATGGATATCCGATGGAAAAGTCACCAACTATGCCTCACGCCCGAACAACGTCATGTGATCCTGAGCCTCGGCCCCAAAAACAGTAGGGTGCGTCGCACCATTGCGATCCCCTCGGGAAAACACGTCAAAAGCACTAATCACATGAGTGCAACGAATATCCGGAGAAAAAGGTGCATTCTAGCGCACCGCACACGAGCGGTGCTACGTGGGACCCACATCTCGGTCCCGAAAAACAACGAACGGATCGTACTGTTGTGATCCTCTCGTAAAAGCACACAAGGTGGACTACTCACTTGTCGGTGATAGAGATGGAAAATCACTGTCGATGCCCAAACGGCCCTCGTGGTCCCCGTACCCTCGTGCCGAATTACAGAGGGTAGACTGCGCCAACGAGATGGCCTCAGAAAAACACCCAACATGGACTGCTCACACGCCCCGAACAGACGTCCGAGGAAAAAGCGCTAAAAGCTGCATGCAGATCAAAAGACGGGCCATGGGGCCCGCGCCTCAACTTCGACCCCAATGCCTGAAACCACCCTGTAAAGCTCCGCCTCGATGCCAGGGTCCCAATGCCACTGACGGCGCTCAAAACGGACATCGAACGCGTCTGCGTCGTCCAAAATAAGATCCCCCGAAGAAACGACTAACCCCTCGACGTACGTGTCGCGCCACCGAGGCCCCTCGTTTTGGGAATTAAAAATTCCCAAAACCATCTCAAAAAGTCCACCTCATTGATACGGTTCCACCGCCACAGAAGGCACTCAAAATGGACACCCGTAGCGTAAAATACGGTTGTCTGAAGTCCGAGGGGGCAAGGCCCCTGGGGCTGGACCGGCCTGGACCGGCCGGTCCGCTCGGCCTGGGCCGGCCCGCGGCTTCACCGCGCGCAGACCGGCCACGAGGGCCGGTTGCGGCGGCCATGTGAAGACCTGTGCAGCGCGGGTCTTTGTCGCCGCAAGGGGGTCGCGCGCCGCGACCCCGCGGTCGCCGCTCCCTGGTGACCCGCCGCCTCACCGGGCGCTCCGCCTGAGCCCCGCCATCCTCCGGACGCCGCCCCCTCGCCCTCAGCAGACGGCACGCCACGCACCGGCCTCGCCTGGCCACTCCACCGGACACCCACACCGCCGCCCGAGAGTCCCACGGACACCACCCCCTGCTGCCGCTGTGAAGACCCCCGGCCGCCTGAAGCTCGGCGAACCACCGCGCCGCACTACCGATCCCCCAATTCCCGCAAACTTCGGCGAACATCCATGAGCAGCTGGGGACTCGAAATTGAAATCCGAGAGAGGCGTCGGAAAGGGGAAAAACTCTAATACGCATCCATGGTCTTTTCTCGATAATCCGACAGAGTTTCGATACAAATATTTGATCTCGAAGTAGGTTCAGTGAAAGAAAAATGAAAACGACAAATCCTACCTCGATGGGCTTCGCCAGAAGCTTCGCTGCGATCCGTCGGAGCCGCGCCTTTCCAGAGAGGAGGTGGTGATGGAGGGGAGATTCCTCCTTCACTATGGGGAGCTTCTGGCGCCAGGGGAGAAGGGGGGTGGAAGGGGATGAGTAAAGCGTTTATATAGAAAACTCTTAACCACCCGCTCGTCGGTCCGAACCTGAACCCTTAGCAGGGTCGAGGTTAAGCCTCCCCTAGGGTAAACACCACCTCCTGAGCACAACAAATGCCTCAGAATTTTAATTTGAGACCCCGTTCAAAGGTTATAAAATTTAACGTCCGAAGCCGCTAAATTACGAAAACGCCCAGGGGCCATTTTTTACAAACGGCCCGCGCCCACGAAACATATACCCCTCCTAGGGTAAACGGCATGCTCCGAACTCAACGGTTTCCTCGGTTTTCCAATCCAAGCCACCATTTAAGAGATACTATTATTTATCCATTAAACGAATAAATTAATTTATTAATTTATCCTTTTAACCTTCCGAAAGTGAGAGAGGGGTCCAAACATCCCGTGCCGACATGTTTTATGTCGTTCCTAGGGTAAACACCCCATTACGGACCCATACATACACTCAGATCCCTGATCTGGATCACTACTTAGGAGTTATCCCATTTATTTGGCGTTTCCAGTGTGAACGCAGTGAAAATTTAATTCTGGCCACTCCGGTGCTCGGAATCGCACGTCGTCCGATGGTGATGCTATGGAATATCATCAAAAATATTCCAAAGTCTTTCGTAGCAAAAACCAGGTTCTTACATCATTTTCTCCTTCAAGCCTTTCATCCCCGAAAAGAAAAACTGTGGAGAAACACAGGGTACTAATCCCACACTTGGCATTCCCATACTTAGAAGAACCCACGCACAGCTCTGCGTCACCGCACACAGACCAAATGATTGATCCATTCACGCGAGGTTGGCCCTTGCCGATGTCGTGCACCCACTCCAGCCTTTGGGGTTAGGGAATGGCGGTAGGGTACCTCGCCATCCCTTTGCACGGTCTCAGATGGCCCGAAGTCCCTCGGGTGTAGCTCACCTCCCCGGTAAAACCCCTAAGTCACACGCCATGACTGGAATCACCGCCCGCACCTGAAACAATCCCCGGTGATTCCCTCCTTCAGAATATCCATATGGTGGAACAACCAAGGATATCTGGTCATGCAATATTCCACAATTGAGGCTCTCTTACACGCTCGGTGAGTGATGGAGTCGACACCATCGACTAAAGGAAAAGGTCCCATGCCTTTTACCTTACCAACACAGGGTTACACCTGACGCCCTGCGTCACCCTGGTAACACATCAAATAAGGAGCAGGGAGGAAATCAGTTCACACACAGAGTCTAAAAATTCTACTACAAAAATGTAGAGGAGTTGTAGAGCATACCTCTTATCACCTCACGCTCTGTAGGATCGTAGACATCCAAAGCTCGCGGCTGTCCGCGATCCCAACTATCAGCTCCCGGAGCCTGACGTAGACCACCTAGTGGTGATGGGAAGACCTCGTAACATCGTCCCCCACATCCATCTCCTCCCGCTCCTCTGCTAGAACCACCTCTCTGGGTACTACTCTGATCACGGCGCTGCCTCTGCCGTGGTGGTGCGCCTGTTGTATGCCCGAAGCTCTCAGCAACTCGGGTCGGGCAGTCTCGTTCCAAGTGACCCCGCCCATCACAAGCATAGCACCGACTCTCTCTGGGTTGCACTGCTGCCCTCCGACGCCAATGTGGTGAACGACCACGCCCCTGAGTCCGGTTGTCAGAAATCCACCTGTGTTGAGGTTCTTCTTGCCGACGCCCACTAGTTGTGGTAGATGTCTCGGCTCCAACGTGCCTGCTGCCACCACCAACTTCAGAATGTGACAAGAAGCCCTATGTCACCATATTCTGTTCTAGCACCCTGGTATATGTGGAAATTCCCAAGGGTACAATGACAACACGAATCTCTCAGTGGAGACCCTGCTCAATCTTCCGCGCTCGAATGTTGTCGTTATGGACCATGTCCGGGTAAAAGTGTGCATGATCTGCAAAACTAGTCGCGTACTCGACCACCGTCATCCCTCCTGGCTGAAACTGCAGGAGCTCCTGAATCTGAATGGAGCACAAGCAAGAGGGTAAAAACTCCTCAAGAAACAACAATTGGAAGTCGCCCCACGAAATCTATGACTCGTCAAGAAGCTGAGTCACCAGACTCCACCAACGCCAAGCTGCCCCACAAAAAAGGGTGGCTGCCAAAGCCACTCTCTGATCTGTCGACGTCTGCACAATCCTGAAAAGGTGAACCACTACCTCGAGCCAAAACTCTACTGCCTGAGGGTCTAGCTCACCGCTGAACCTCAGCGGTCTCTGCCGCTGGAACTCATGGAGCGCGCTCTACCTGCGCACAAGCCCCGTCTACACCACTGAAGCTGTCTGCTGCTCAAAAGGTGGGGTGCTTCTACTGGCCCACCTGGAAAAAGGGGCTCGCATGATGGGTCATGGACTGTGGCCTCGTAGCTCACATGGTCATCGTCACGAACCAAAGCTAGTATCTTGGCTGGCTTTCTTCGCAGAGACATCCTGAAAATTATCAAGGAGTGACACGGTTAGATGAGCATATATGTATATACCAATAACAAAAATGATGGATGGGGAGCTGACTCAAGAAGGACAGTCAAGACTCGGTCCATTGTGATGCACAAACCAATTTTCCCAGCAATAAGTGTCTTCGCATTCCGAGTCGACAAGCGGGTTATCAAGGTCCTGGTGAATGGATACGTCGGTCGTCGCACCATCACTGGACTCCCTGGCCTGAGAGCCGCTCTCGAGACAGGTCAACACTATTTCCCTAAATGTCAACCAGTTCCTTTTATTTTAGGGACGTCCGAACAACATCCCAAGGAACGAACCACCTCTGATACCACTTTGTCACGACCCGACCCTACCCGGGCTTGAGCCGCAACTACCCCAAGCCCGCCTCCAGAGGCCAGGGGCTGGTGACCAGTGCCGAAGGAACAACAACTCGGGGAGGCCTTTGCCTAAGTACCTGTACACACACACGCAGCATACTCAATGCAATAGTGCTGAGTAAAATAAAAGACAAGCAAAGAAAAGGGAAACTGATATATAAACAAACCAAAAATGTGAATCGACCTCTAAACAGTACAAGTAAAGTGCTGAAAATGAGAAAGGGGCAAAACATGCGCCCAACCCGAAAAGTACCACAACCCAGCAACAGGTAAACAAAACAAATAGATGGAAGTGTTCCCCACCTGGAACCCGACTACGACCACCGCACGCGGTCCAAGCTCCTGAACTCCTATGCTCCACTGAAGTCATGACCAACCTGTCCGTCGTCTGCAAGGGCACACCAAGTGCAGGAAAAGCCCAAACAGGGGTGAGTATAAAAATACTCAGTATGATACCCCAAAGGCATGAGGGAGCAACAAAGGAGGTACCGAAGGGTGTGCACTAGAGTGAACTGAAAAGTAGACGAGTACAACTGAAAGTGCAGTAAGAGTACAGTAAAGATTCCAGCTCAACCAAACAAGAGGAAAGACGGTAGACTCGTCCAGACACAAGGAGATGGAAATGGTTAGAAGATGAACTTCCCATTGAGTTTTCACTGCCTATAGAAGGAGAGTAGACCCGTCCAACCATGAGAAGCTAGACACGGAAAGAACATGGCATTCCCCGCGCGTCTTCGCCTCCCCTGGAAGGAGAGTAACCAAACCCAAGAAGTGGGTACATAAAAAAGGTATATACAAGTCCATATGCTCAAACAAGTATCCCAAACAAGATCGTAAGGGGATATCCATCCTGTAGCTCAGCCCATGAAAGAGTATCCAAAAGTCCCAGAAGTAACACCATCGATGCCCAACATCCCACACATCTGCCCCGAACCGCAAGCCAAGGGTTCCATCACCACACCTCGACACTATCCGCTTTGGGAGGCACTGACTCGCCCGCACGGTTTTATGTCGCGTCACAAGGATGCGTCTCGGTGGGGGAAAGCGCTCCTCGTACTTGAGAGTTCTCGGGGAATGTCAACCACAACTCGTCACTGCCCCGCAGTCGAGAAGCATGCTCAATTTCGACAGGCGACCCCCTGCCCAGCCCCACTGGAGGATCCCTAGAAGTCAATGGGTTCCCACTACAGGGAGACCCATAATGTCGATGGGTGCCACACTGCCCAGTCTCGTAACAGGGTAATCCACTAGAGGGTGACCCAGCTAAAGTTGGCGACGAGACCACTACCCATCCCAGCTAGAGGTAACCCGACATCGGGGACCACTGCCCAGCCCAGCTGGAGGTAAGCCCGACATCGAGGACCACTACCCAGCCCAGTTGGAGGTAAGCCCGGCATTGGGGACCATTCCCCAGCCCAACTGGAGGTAAGCACGGCATCGGGGACCACTGCCCAGCCCCGCTGGAGGTAAGCCCAGAACTGCTCTAGCCATCCCTGCTGGATGGTACTGCTCGGTGAACACCGTTGTACTGGCCATCCCTGCTGGATGGTAACCCACTGACGAGCCCAGCTCGATACAACCTCAGCCATGCTGGAAACAACCTCTGCCCTACTGGAACAACCTTAGCCCTGCTGGATCAACCTCAGCCCTGCTGGAACAACCTCAACCATGCTAGAACAACCTCAGCCCTACTTAAAAAAACTCAGCCCTGCTGGAACAACCTCCTGGTTAGAGGTTCAGTGCCCGCGTAAAGTTTTTGTCACACCGAAACCACAAGCTCAATCAGGGAACACGAAGCAACGAGAGAAACTCCCCAGGCCTCACAAGACGATCCCGCTCCAAACCGCTGAGTCACTATCGAAGCGGCCAAGACATCTCACCCCATAAAGTGGGGAAAACGCCCACACTGTACGAACACCCGTAGTCGCAGACAGTGTCGCAGTCCGGTGAAAGGGGCATGGTACTGAAACCCCTCACAAATGATGAAGAAGAGGAACCAAACCATCTCTTCTGGCCAAACCATAAAGAACAAGACCAGGGGAGTCCACTCAACCCTGCTGGTCAAACAAAAGAGCACCAGGCCAGGGGAAACTCCACCCTGCTGGTCAAACAAACAAGAACAGAGGAACCCTCTATGTTGTGAGAGGTCAAAAGTACGTAAAGAGGAACACGAAACGCACGTGGTACCCATACGATGTGTGGCCTCAAGTCAACCCAGACTGAGCGCACAAACATTCTCAGGTACAAACCACACGTACCTCCAAGCGCTCTTGTATACTCCCAGAGTATACCACGTCTCCATCCCTAAGGCTATCATGAAAACGGCACCCAACGTCAATGCGAAGGCGTGACCTTACAACTCCAACCTCAAAGTCCCAGGCACGGCCAACCACATCTTGTGAACCATTTACATCACTCTCCCAAGAGTGTGCGATCACACGCCAAGGGCCCACTACAAACAAGGTATGATGAACCACCACCGGAGCACCTTCAATGCTTCCACATTTAACAAGATTGCGCAAGAGGCTCTGCACAACCAAATGTATCGCACCGTTGTAAACCACGCGGAAAAACATGCGAGATCAACTACTTACTCGCCCCAAACAGATATCCGACAGAAAAGTCGCCAACTCCGCCTCATGCCCGAACAGCGTCTCGTGATCCCGAGCCTCAGCCCAGAAAACAGTCGGGCGCGTCGCACCATTGCAATCCCCTCGGGAAAACACGTCAAAAGCACTACTCACATGAGTGCAACGAATGTACGGAGAAAAAAGTTCATTCTGACGCACCACACACGAGCGGTGCTACGTGGGATCCACATCCCGGTCCCGAAACACAACGAACGGATCGTACTATTGTGATCCTCTCCTAAAAGCACACAAGGTGGAAAAATCACTTTTCCAAAATGGCCGCCCAGTGATAGAGATGGAAAATCACCGTCGACGCCCAAACGTCCCTCGTGGGCCCTGCACCCTCATGCTGAATTATAGTGGACAGACTACGCTAACGCGATGCCCTCGGAAAAACACCCAACATCGACTACTCACACGCCCCGAACGAACGTCCGAGGAAAAAGTCGCTAAAAGCTGCACGCAGCTCAAAAGATGGGTCGTGGGGCCTGTGCCTCAACTTCAGCCTCAACGCCTGAAACCACACTGGAAAGCTCCACCTTGATGCCAGGGTCCCAACACCCCTGACGACGCTCAAAACGAACGTTGGACGCGTCTGCGCCGTCCAAAACAAGATCCCCCAAAAAAACGACTAACCCCTCGATGTACGTGTCGCGCCACCGATGACCCTTGTTTTGGGAATTAAAAATTCCCGAAACCATCTCAAAAATTCTGCCTCGTCGATACGGTTCCACCGCCGTAGACTGCACTCAAAACGGACACCTGTAGCGGAAAATACGGGTGTCCGAAGTCCGAGGGGGCAATGCCCCTGGGGCTGGACCGGCCCGAACAGGCCGGCCGCGGACTCGCGGTCCGTGCACAGACCGGCCATGAGGGCCGGTCGCGGCAACCATGTGAAGACCCGCATGGCGCGGGTCTTTGTCTCCGCATGGGGGTCGCGCGCCGCAACCCCGCGGTCGCCGCTCCCTGGCGACCCGCCGCCTCGTCGGGGGCTCCGCCTGAGCCCCGCCATCCTCCGGACGCCGCCCCCTCGCCCTCGGCTGAAGGTACGCCATGCCCCGACCTCACATGGCCGCTCCACCGGACACCCACGCCACCACCCGAGAGTCCCGCGGACACCGCCCCTGCTGCCGCTGTGAAGACCCCCGCCCGCCTGAAGCTCAGCCGAACCACCGCGCCGCACTACCGAGCCCCCAATTCCCGCAAACTTCGGTGAACATCCGTGAGCAGCTCAGGACTTGAAATTGAAATCTGAGAGATGCTTCAGAAAGGAGAAAAACTCTACGACGCATCCATGGGCTTTACGCGATAATCCAACAGAGTTTCAATACAAATATTTGATCTTGAACTAGGTGCGGTGAAATAAAAATGCACACGACAAATCCTACCTCGATGGGCTTCGCCAGAAGCTTCACCACAATCCGTCGGAGCCGCGCCTTGCTGGAGAGGAGGAGGTGATGGAGGGGAGATTCCTCCTTCGCTATGGGGAGCTTCTGGCGCCAGGGGAGAAGAGGGAAGGAAGGGGATGAGTTAAGCGTTTAAAAAAAATGCTTAACCACCCGCCCGTCGGTCCGAACCCGAACCCTCAGTAGGGTCGAGGTTAAGCCTCCCCTAAGGTAAACACCACCTCCCGAGACAACGGAGGTCTCGTAATTTTAATCCAGTACCCCGTTCAAAAGTTATAAAATTTAACGTCCGAAGCTGCTAAATTACGAAAACGCCCCTGTGGCCATTTTTCACAAACGGCCCGCGCCCGCGAATCTTATACCCCTCATAGGGTACACGGCATGCTCCAAACTCAACGATGCCCTCTTTTTTCCAATCCGAGTCACCGTTTAAGAGATACTAGTGTTTCGACATTAAACGAATAAATTAATTTATTAATTTATCCGTTTAACCTTACTAAAGCGAGCGAGGGGTCCAAACATCTCGCGCCGACATGTTTTATGCCGTTCCTAGGGTAAAAACCCCATTCCAGAGCCATCCGTACACTCATATCCCTGATTCGGATAACCTCTTAGGAGTTATCCCATTTATTTGGTGTTTCTAGTGTGAACGCACTGAAAATTTAATTCTGGCCACTCCTGGGCTCGGAATCACACACCGTCCGAAGGCGCTACTCTGGAATATCATCAAGAATATTCCAAAGTCTTTCATAGCAAAAATCGGGTTCCTGCACATGCATCCAAAGAAGGTCATACACAACTAAAAATAAAAAGGGAGCCAATGGCTAACCACCATTGGCTACAGCAAGTAATCATGTCGATGCAGAAAAAAATACAGAACAAGGTAAACCCCAGCTAGTTATGACCTCACGGTCTGTACCATCTCCATGCAATAACTAACGCAGCCCAGCTCCAGAAGCTGGCCTCTTTCCTGCACGTAAATCCATAAAGTATGCATGCATCCCGAAGGGCCCGTGCAAGGTGTGTGACAAATCTCAGTAGGATACCACCTAACAGTTCGTACCAAATATATGTGTTTAAGAAGTCATGCATTTAAAAGGAATGCGGTGAACAATACAGTGCACAAGTTAACACAAAATCCACTACTGCTCAACATCCACCATGGAGGGTCACCTACTTCAGCAAATGCCGAAATCTCTGTCGTGTAACCTGGCACCATGAGCCACCTGAAACCTCGTGTCTCAAGTACCGATGTCTCGAAGGCACACCCAAGAATAGTAACCCGGCACCATGTGCCTCCTAAAACCTTGTGTCACAAGTCCCAACGTCCCGAAGGCATGCCCAATAATAGTAACCCAGCGCCATGTGCCTCCTGACACCTTGTGTCTCAAGTCCCAACATCCCGAAGGCACGACCATCCCCTGATGTCTCCTCACCTCCCACGTGGCTTCCTACGGCAAGCACCCCCAACCAGAATTCCTAACCACAACTGCAGGGGCCTATACCCACACGAGTGGTCAAAACCACCTCATCACAGAGTATCTCTATGTGCACACTACTCAAAATTCCTGGTGAGTGGTAATCACCAAAATAGTCCTATGCCACCAACCCATCTGACACCTTGTGTCCCTGCGACCATGCTGCTCAAGTTTGATGGCATCTCCTTTCTAGTAACCCGGGCCTTGCCCAACCTGACAGTCGTACTTCCTCAAGCTGACGTCCATGACGCCCAATCCCATGGTCAAAACCACAAAAAGTATCTCGGGCAAAGCCCCAACCTGTGATCATCATCACAAAAGCGTAACTGGGTCATGCCCTACACAACCCAAAAAAGTCCAACAGATGCAATTCAGCAGTTGCATATATAACATATTCAAATAGAAAACCTAAACTGACAAAACAAACTAAATAGTTGAATTGCACTATTCAAGGTGTTGTCCCATACCAGCACTGAGGTCTTAAATGCCTCTGACAATTATAACAAGCTTAAATAAATTAAATTAAATAGTTTAACACTTTAATATTTCAACTAAACCCATTTTGGCGTTCCCCAGCAAAAATGCCCTGATCAGCAATGGCCCCTCACCCGGCCCGCTCACGCAAACTGGTAACCAGGCATACCCAAAGTCATCCCAGATGTCCCATAAGCAATTCAGTATGAAAAGGAAGATAAAATGGGTCCCGCTCAAAATACCCAAAAATGCGCTGAAGGCCATGTCACCCAAGCAACCACGAAAACACAAAATGAGGTATGCACCACCTACTTGAGACTCGTACGACACTACTCATCAGGTAACAGCCACCAATTCGGTCTAAAATGTGGTAGATCTACAAAAGATTTAATACCGTTCAAACCCCTATAACATGTTCTAGAACAAAAATCAAACAAAACGACCAAAGGGTAATTGAGGCCTTACCGAGGGGATTCCAACTCATCCAACGGTGATTGAATCCAACTTCGGACGAAGAACCAGGAGAAGATTGAAGATTCGGCCGACATTGAGGAGAGGGTTCTGTCCAGAACCTCAAAACGAGGCTACTGCCCATTTTAAGCGAAAAATAAAGGACACGTCGTGTACTTTAGGACTACACGCCGTGTATATGTCATTTAAATGTTCATCAGACGGCTGATTCCACCTCATTACATTCCAGACCTTCTGACATGAGTACAGGGCGTGTACCTATGAGTACACGGCGTGTACTTGGTTTCCCTCCTCGTCCTCGCCGACTTACCCACAAGCCATGTACATCCCTCATACACGGCTAGACAACATGGCGTGTCCAAGGGGGAACACGGCGTGTACCTGGTCCTACCCGGCCAACAGGCATACATGCCATGTATGGCCACCACACGGTCAGGGTTATAGGACGTGTTTAAAACTACATGCCATTTAGTAAAAAAATTCTACATGGCACCTTACGGCATGTACTTGACGAGCACAGAGCTGACACTCACTTAACATATACACGGCGTGTACTTAAAAGTACATGGCGTGCAGTCTACAAATTTCCAGAAACATCCCGTTTTCTCCAGTTTCCTCAGAGACCAGTCAAAAATTCAAACAGGGTCAGGATTTTGAGCCATTCTGAAAACTCGGGTTCTTACAAAATCTTTCAATAGGAATAATATTATCCCATGTTTAACCCAAATCATTCATCCCATTTTCCATATTAAAAAATATAGAAAAACTTAATTTAACAATATCATATTAGATCATTTTAAAATAATAATATTTATCTATATGCATACCAAATTGAGTTCTTTTATGTTTAACAAATTCGTAATGTGTGATTTGAATCAATTGCTTACTATCATGTGTAGTTTTATATGATGAGATATAGCTAAAAGTATAACTTCCAATAATATAATATAAAATGATAATTACTATATAATTCAAAATATAAATATGATCACTCATACCCATAAAAGTATTTAAGTAACTTTTATATGAATTATACATTTTTCAATTAGGTATTATGGATCAATAATTAACTGATTTAGATATGAATCTATAATTTTTTCCATTAAAAATTACCAATAATTAAAAAATGGTGGTCTTTATGAAATATGAGCATAACTAGAATTGGATCTTATTATCTCATATTGATCTGTTCTGTAGAAGGTTAATTATATAATAAGGTTATAAATAAAATGATATATAAATAGTATTAATAATACTTTCATAATCATTGATTTATTAACAATTTATTAGTCTAAATATTAAGATTTTTGATTAATTAAGTGGGGGTGAATTGACAACTTTATAAAATTATAAATAATTTTTATAGTTGAGTTAGTTTTTAGTGGAAATTAAAAATACAAGCACAATTATTTCTATAGTAGTTTTAGTAAATGTGATCGTTCATATACTATTCACACTCACATCATTATAGTATTACATACACTATTAAATTGACCTAAATTTCTAAGGGTAGTCATAACACATTACAACTAATTATTTCTCACTTGTTGTCACAAACCAATAAAAATAATTTTTTCATCCATAGAGGCACAACCTAATAACCCTACCTTTTTCACACCTAGAGGAAAACCCCTAACCTTCCATTTGATGTTAAGGGTGAGATAAACTTATCTATTATTATACCAATGAATAAAAAAACCCCTTATATTTTATTATACTAGGGTATAATTATATGTGCATTTAGAAGGGGAGGTATAACCTGACAGTGTGGTCTTAACTTATAATGAAAACTCATAAACCACAATAAAAAATATATAAAACAATGAAAGAAATATGAATTATATAAACCAATATAAAATATTGAGGTTTTTTATGTTAAAGAATCAATAATTACATCAGTACAAAAGGTTTATATCGATGATGAATAGGTTAGAGTGTTCACGTGATAATCTGAAAAATGAGATTCATAGTATAGTTTGAATATCCAAGATAGTTCATCTAACCCATTTTCACTCGTCCTATAAAATTTTATATACATATAGTTTCATCATTCACAATACATCCTAAGGTGATAGTTACATGAAATAGACCTTGAATATTCAAGTAGTTTCTTTTCCAATTATCTTGAGGTGTTTTTTATGCGTGGGAAACTAAAATATACTATTTAATTCTTATTATTATTTCTAAAATAATGCTACATGTAAATTTCTCCATAAATTTAATCAATAATATTCATTGGCATGACTTTAAAAATCATTGATATTTTATAAAAAATATTTTTGAAACTAGACTCTATTGAACTTTTAAAATGGTACTTAAAATTCCCATGTTAACCTATATTAATATCCTTGTAATACTCCCTAATGTAATGCAATATAGACTCAATATATTCAAATAATTTAAAGTTTAATGTTTTAATTTATAAATATGTTGCGTGAATATTTTAACATTCTTGTTCCCTTGATTTTTTCATGTATGTAACAACATCTTATTATATTTCATAGGATTTATATAATTTATAAATTAATATAGATCAAATAATTCTACAAAAACATTTAATAATTATATACAGTGAATCATAATAGAAAAATATAGAAAAAATATCATTTTTTATAGTTTTTTTAAATCAAAATATTAATCATATGAGTCATTTTTTTTGTATAAAAATTTGTTTAATTATATTTATAACTTGTCCTATATTTTTCATGTTTTTAATTTTAATGTTCATATGATTCATTCGAATTTTAATATAAGCCATTTTAATTTTCATAAGACTTATTCAATACTTGGTAAAAAACATAATCTTTGAAAGAGTAAATATTCAAGGAGTAAGATTATTTTGAGTATAGTATGATTCATTCATGACTCGATATATAATACATTTTACATTAAGAGAACATTGTTTTTAAAAAAATTAAAAATATAGACAAATCATTTGGTTTAATTAGACTCAGGAGGTGATTCTTTGTAAAGTAGGACATGATGGTAATTTTCTATGCTCATATGATACATACAAGTCTCTCATAATCTGTTTATAGATCATTTATAATGTACATAAATATAGTCATAATATTGATACTAATTATAAAAAGTTTAAGGTATCCCCTCATAAGGTTCTAACAGTTTTCAAAAGTTTGGAACATATACTTTTAAGGTTCATAAAATTAGTCATAATATTTAGAAATGTTGACCATATAGTGTACATAAACATTGGTGTGATTTTTTCAAGGATCTTAGTAAATAAATAATATAAAAAATTAATGTCTTAATTAATATAAAAAATAGAATAATAAATCAGTTTAATTTAAAATAAATTCCCTTTTAAGCCCTTAATGTTTCAATACTCATATTATGGGAAATAAAGGGAATTTTGTAAATCTAAAAACATAAATAAAAAATATTTCAAATAAAAAATATATTGTTATTTTTACTTATTGATTGTAAAATAGTATTGGCGCATCAATAAATAGTCAAGGGGGGAGAATTCATTAGTAATAAAAAAACAATCTAACATCCCTTTAGATATATGGCATTAACACTCTATATAACAGATAACTGTGCCAATATGTAAAATAATATATATAAATATTTAGAAGCAAACATAGATCATGAATAAAATAAAACACACAAATAATTGTTGAAATTATAAACTTACAAACAAAAATTTATATAGTGTACGGATGTGTCCCAACACATCTAACGGATTAAAACCCCTAGTGAAAATAAAACCATAAACCCAAGTCTCAATGTGCTTATTGAAACATCTTCATATACTACCTCCATCATACTCAAACTAGAATCTCAAGGAATTTTTAATGTATCCATGCAGGACCAGTTCAAAAATAGAAGTATAATATTTGTGAGAAACAAAATTAGCTTGTTATCCTACCTACACCCTATGCCTAATAATTGAAAATTAGCCCACTTCATGTATCTTTGAAATACCATTATAAATTCCATTTTCTCAATTTGTTAAAAATAAATCAATGAACATTTTCATTTTAAACAATTCAATTTAATGTAGAAATGTAACACAAATTCATGATAAAATTTTCCTTCATACATTTAATGAGAATGAGGAATTTATTATGATAAAAAATATAAAATTTTCTTTCACAAATACACATATGTTATGAAAATATTGTGAAGGCCTTGAAATCATTTAAAAATATTTCATTTTATTTATAGAAGATCAAATTCATCGTTTAATATAGATATTAAATTTTATAAATGAACATTAACAGCAACAAGAATAATAATAAAAAAATAACAACAATAATAATGTAATGCAGGTGTAATATAAAATAACCACTAGAAAACTATCATAGAAACAGATGAAACACAACCATCATAACAATGTTAAGAACCAATGATCATAGGAGAACATAGGAGATAAAGGGGAAATCTATACCAACAATAATATAGAATCCATCATATCGGCATACCTAATGTAATCCCACAACCCTACCACTCAATCACACCCTATCATGCCTAATAGAGGGTTATGTTCGCAAAGAAATGTGAAATCCATTCTATAGGATATTACCCAGAGCATAATCATAAACAAATCAAACATATGTGCTCGTACATCCTACTATCTACTCTTATTTCCCCATCATATTAAAAATGTTATTGATCAATTTAGTAATAAAAAATAGAAATATATATAAGATAAGAACCCTAAGTACAACATTTCTTCCAAACACCGCTTATATAAGAACCCCATTTCATCAAGAATAATGAAATAATATTCTTGTCCTGTAACAAGAATAATTTTTCCACTTTTAACAAATTACTCATAGTGAATAATACAAGTGTGTATTTTCCTGAAGTAAAAACTATTTATAATGGTCCAACAAGGCCTTCACGATATCTTTTATGACAAAAAATTAATAAAATCCATTTAAAAGTCCAAATCTCACAAATGCCATTAACATATATCATCAATCAAAGAGTACATAATGAATTTAAAAGAAACCAATAACACATTTAATTTCAAAGGTAATATAATTGAACCTAAATTTTAAAACATAAACAATTCCATCAAAATTATAAATTCCATTTCAATGTCCACTTATTCATTTATTTGAACATATGATGTGAAGAGTTATATGAAAAAAGATTTTAGCCTTTATAAACAATGTATAAACCACTATATTAAAATAGAAACATTATTAAACCAACTCCTTTGTAAAAATATGAATATTAATAAATAGTCTTGTTATAGGATTTTCAAAAAAAGAATTTAAAATGGACGGAAATCATGGTTTTAAAATTAAATATTCATGAAATGAGAAACCTACCTCAATAAACTGTTTTCAGAATGAACAGTGTTAATCCACGAAAATGATGAAATATCATCCATTAAAATTATTTGAACCAAGAAACTCGAAAACACCCCCTAAAAATTTGATCAAACACAACTCGAGGTCATCACTGCATTTTTTTGGAAAGAAACAAGGAGGAGAGGGATGTAATAAAGTAGATGATTTGATTCAGAGGGACTTACATTAAATAATCAACCTTAAAAATGAATCGTTAATCTAATAAAAATAAATTCAATAAGAGAGTATTTATTTAGGGTTATCTATTTTCTAAGATAAATTAGTGAAAAAGGAACCCAATTTGGGTTCTTAATCTTGTGGTGTAAATCTAGAATTTCATAAAATGGAAATTCAGCATTGGATACATTCCTACAGACATATTTTTCATAACTTGAGAAATTTCAAACCGATTATTGTCATGAAATTGATTCCCATGTCAAGACAGGATAAGACCTGAATATATCTAATAAAATTAAATCCATAGACATATCATGGTGTGAAACCCCACCTCTTAGCCTAACCATTATATAGTAAAAAATTAAATACATAGAAAAAACTATTCACGGTGTGATCTTACACTGCAATAGCATGAATTCTCTTTACATAAAATTAAAATCCTCTAGAAAAACAAAAAAACCAAGAAATATTATAAATAGGAACAAATAAAAAAAATAGAAATTCGTGATTAAAAAAGAATAAATCAACTCTTGAAGTTGATATAATGGGTGTTAAATTCCCACTAATATTTATGACGCTTGGATCTTTTTTACCTCATCTATTTAGTCTTTTCATGAAATTATGGAGTGGATATTTTTTTAATATTTATTATCAATTATCCCTTGAGTTTTAATTTCAGGGGATTCCCTCATAGAATTATTACCTTGAATCTTATTTTGTTTACTTTATTGTTGTGTCCATCATCATTTACTGGGATCATTCTTGTGGTTTATTGTAAAAATTATGATTTTATTTAAAAATTTCTTTTCTGGATGGTTTAGGCTTCTATTTTAATTTTGTGAATATCTGGTTGTTTTTATTATGGGTTGGTTCATCTGCTATTTTTTGATCCTATTGAAGCTTGATTTCATCTAGGTGAGTGGCTATTGTGATCTTGGATTTGGGTTTAGAGATATATTTCAACTCTTATTCCCTTTTAGGATTATGGGGAAGCTTTCAATTTAGATATGATTTAAAAATAATCCCACTTTTGGGTATAACATTCCTGGTTTCTCTCATTTTAGTGATGGTTTTTAATAATGTTTCACTTCTATGAATATGGTTTTATGGAGGTTTAATGGTGTACAGAATTTCAGGTGAATCATTATTCAAGTTTATAGTTTATAATAATTTATTCAGGATTCGTAACTATTTGTTTTTTTGTTAAATTTAACCATTTATTTGACATGAGTTGTTTTGAGGGGTTTTCCAAATATATATGGGGTTGTAAAACCATAAAATTCATCCCAATTTTTATTTTAGGAGATTTGACTATTATTACTATAGTGTTTATATTTGTAGGGGATTTGGTGGTTTAATGATATGGAATCTATCATCCTTTATCAATTAAATAGTTATGAAAAACCTATACTTGTTTTTTTGGTGAATATTATTGACTAAATATTGAATAAAGTAATTGTTTTTGTTTTTGTTTCGTGTATTTTTCAAGTGTAATTATGTTTGACGGATCTATATTTGATCACATTTCCTAATTAGGGAGAATTGTGATATGTTGTGTTTATCTATCATTATTTTTTTACACAACAACTGGAGATGATAACTTGTTGGGTATATTGTTTTGGTCATCCTTTTTTGTGGGAATATGACACGTTTAGAAGGAATTATTAATAGTGGTAAATATATCATTCACTGTAAAATGTTTTAGATTGTGTAATAACACTTATATAACAATGAACATGGTGATTCATTAGGTATGTCATTGGTTTTTAATGTCAACATGGTTTCAGTCTCCCAAGTTTTTGATTGTGTATTTGGTTGGGCTGAGATAGTTGTGTGATTACGTATCACATTAGGGGTGTCAGGTTTTTCGATATTCTCTTTTTTGGAATTTTTTTGTCAATATAATTTTCTCTTGAGTTTTTTAGAGTGTTTTTCTATGTGGTTTAGTCTGTATGTAATGAAGGATCCATTCTTAGTGAGTTATTCCTTTGGACTAGCCTAAGTATTAGGACCTCCATTCATTTACACAATTTTTCAAATTAACCCACATAGATATAAATTATTATCATATTGGTTGTTGTGGTTCCTCTACTAGGTTATCGTAATAATGTAATATTATTGAATGGGGGACTCAATATTGTTTTATTAGTTTTAATGAATGGGAGACTTTTCCTAGCCTTCTTTTATTCGTCACATATCCTTGTAACTTTAATTTCTTGAAGAATAATATTTATCAACTATTCTAATAAAAATAACAAAATTTGGTATAAAAAATTGGAAAAATAATTTTTTAAAAATATTAAATAATTTAAAAAATTAATGATTAAAATATTTTAAAAATAATAACTTCAATTTTCAAATATATAAATCAATTTTCTAAGTCCAAATTTCATTTCATTCCAATAAAACACTATTTTACTCATTAAATTGAAATACATACTCCAAAAACACCATTAAGTATTGGATGGGTTAAATTTTCAAGAAAATATATAATTTTATATAAAAAATTATTATTTGAAATAATAATCGTAATATTTCATATTTTTTAGTGAAAATAATAAACTAGTCAATATATTAATCAAAGATACTAATTCCATTTTTCTATAAATACACCAATTATACCCATATTTCAAGTAACTCTTAAAATTTATACATTAAAAAATATCTATCAATATCAATCTATAAAGCCTCATATATGTGTTTTGGAAATCTTGGTTTTACCAAAAGATCCCGGTCGGAATGTCTAAGCCTCGTTCCAATGGAGGAGTCTCAAAGAGCATGGTTAGGGTTTCAAAACCCATGTCATGTTTTCGATACACCTATTAACCCTTATATAAAATAGGATGTCAATAAAAAATATTAAAAAAAATTTATAATAATACTCTATTGTATTAATGAAACAATTTTTTTAGTTTGTCATCTTTTAAACACTCTTAACAAAACAATTTTCACCCATGATAGGTTTAGACCAGCTAAGTGAATGATAATGTTTTATTTTCACTTATGTTTTTTAATGGTTTCTTTTAAAATGATTTTAATTTATAAATCTAATATTAATAAAAAAAGTAATATATATTAAATATTATATAATGATAAATTTCATTTTTTCAATAATATTAAATATAATTCATTATATACACTTTACTCTTTTAAAAAATGCTTATCGAGAAACAATGAATGATTTATAACTATATATTGGACTATTGAACTCCTTTATATCTTGAATGATGTGAAAACACTTTCATGGAATTTATAGTTGTTATATAACCATTGTAATGTGACATTACACCATTACTATTAAATTAAATATTTTTTTCAAATTATGAACTAAACAACCAAGAAATTATCTATTTAAGAAAAATTAATCAAATAAATGATTAATATATTTTAATTAATGGATTATATTTGAATAATTAAGAAATTAATAAGGTTATGATGAATGAAATAAATAAAATAATTTTCATTTTTCAATACATTGGAGGATTATCCAAATCATGCTGAAACTTGATGTATGGGACTGTCATGACCCCCTCCCACCAAAGATTCCCATCCAGAGCTGGCAAGGTTAAAGGTAGATAATGACCCCCGCATCCCGCCTCCAGTAGGCCCCAGGGTGGCAACTAGCACCAAGGGTATGAGTTTTCACAAATATGGGAGGCATTACCCTTTTATTATTTAAGATCGGGAAATAGGACTAGTCAACCACCAAAAAGGAAAAGAACAAGTGTAAAAAAAATAAACCAAAACCAATCTCACATGCATGTTTAAACAATTCTGAAACAAAGTACAAGTACAAGAAAGCTCAAATGTACAACACCAAAAGAAACAAGAGTACAACAACTGCAACAACTCCAACTATCCTGACTAGTAGGGTCCTACACAGCCCTGGTAGTCCTCCTGGAAACCTGAATGTAAATGTAGGGTGAGCATACAAGTACACTCAGTGGGGAAACCTAAAGCTCTCGTGCACAGGTGGGGATACATCCTAATATCTCGTGAGAACAACAAAAGAGACCATCCTAACAAGGAAATCTATCCAACCAACCTCATCAGCCACGCTCACCAAAAACACATAACAATAGGTAGTAGAATATAAGAACAAGAGTATTCGGTACCCCACACCATTTCCCAATAGTTAGTTTATCTTCCTAACAGCGAACGTCCTAACGCTACCATAATCTTCCCGCCCACACACACCTGGGCCTCAAAACCACAATCACATCCCTACCCGAACACACCTGGGCCTCAACCCTAAGATTCTTGGGAATAGTAAACCTGCTCGAAGAGTCTTGTTCTAAAACCACCCGAATCGAAACCTACCTAAAGAGTCTTGGGTGTAAGGTTGCCTCAAGCCATCACAACCTATAGAATAAGGATCATGAAGGAGCTAGTAACTAAGGGGAAAACACCCTATCCCATGAAATGGGAGTATTTGGCACTAAGTTCTCAACATGGGTGGGGTGCGACAAAACACAAAGATAAAGATATATATATGTATACCAAACACACAGCCCAACCTATGGATTCCAAACAAGGAAACTGAGCACGTGCCTCGGCACTGCTACTACGAAGCATGCATACAACGAATAACCCCAACCCCATTTATGTTTTCACATTTCATCAGTAATAGTTTATTAGTTCCTTAACTACTGGGAAACTATCAAACCAGATCAAGAATTTCATAGAACAAAATCCCTGCCAACCACAAATCATGTTAGATAAAACACAATCAACACATCCCAACATTTTATCATCAATCAGCCCCATTGATTGTTCCTGAGTTTAATTCATTATCTTTCCCCGCAATTCATTTATCAACTTTCCACTTTATTTTAATAACACAACCCATTACTGTAGCCTTGCTGCCACTATAACCACATTTCCACCACCGTATCACAAAAACAAGGCTCGTGCCACATCATCTACACTTTAATATCATTTTCCACAGCCCCGCTTCCCATTCTATCCGTAAAAACCAAGGATTCACCCTCCCCCCCTTTCACACACCACGTAACCAAAAAGTACCCACATGTTCAATATTCCATTTTTTTCAACTAGAGTTATCAAACAAGGGTTCCTGATTTTAACCAGCCAGCTTTACGTGATTAAAAAAATTCCACATTCCACAAAGTTCCACCCAGAAAATGGTATAGAAATATAGGGAAACATTTAATTACTCAAGAAAAAGCCCCCAATGACCGTGATTTTTAGTAGGTATATACCTATTCAATTCACAACATAACAATAGGATAAAAAAGGATAAAAATCATCCCCATCCTCGTTCTTTAACCAGTTATTATCTTTATTTATTGGTTCAACTGTATATCACGAAAGCAAGAGGATACCCACCCGGCATGATGCACAAAAGAGAGAGACAATGGTAAAATCCCTACCTAAACAGGTTCTGATCACAACGCTCCCCCTGATCAGCTTTAGAAGATGTCTGTCGGCATCCGTCACTTCTGTCAAAACCCAGAAAAACCTCCTCGGGTGGATACTGGTAAGGAAAGGCCATAGGGAACGCAATAGATCCGAGCTCATAAGTTCCGCCTTGTCGTTACGATTCTATGGCCGCTGACAGATCGTAAATCGGAGCTCAAACGAAGATGTTATAGAGGAAAAGAGCTTTGGAGTCTATCGGGAGAGCTCTGCTCGAAGGAGAGGGGAGGAGAGGAGTGATTTGAAAAGGAGGAGAGGCCCCCTCCTTTTATAGGAGAGAAAAACTAAAGTACATGGCGTGTAAATTCTAGTACACGGCATGTACTTGGCCATTTCACACGGTCTCCACATGGCTTCTAACATGGCATTCAATGCAGCACACCGCCATTGACTGTTCAACACACGGTTTGAGGGAAATGTGTATGCAGGGAGGAACTACATGGCGTGTAGTATGGGCTACATAGTGTGTACTCATTTATTTCATGCGGAACGGACACGCCTTCAACACGGCACACGGACGTTGACTGGTCAACACACGGTTTGATGGTAACATGTACGCGGGGAGGAACTACACGGTGTGTAGTATAGGCTACATGGCGTGTACTCAATTATTTCACCCAACAAGGACACGCCCTCAACATGGAACACAGCCGTTGACTGGTCAACACATGGTTTGAGGGTAACGTGTACGTGGGAAGGAACTACATGGCATGTAGTATGGGCTACACGGCGTGTACTCATTTATTTCTGATGGAAAAGACATGGCTTCAACACGGGGAATATCCGGCAAGGTGGTACACGACGTGTACTCACACTACACGGCGTGTAGTTACAGAATTCTGAAAGGTGTGGGAAAAGTCCATTCTACCCTCCATAACTCTTCATGACCCTCTTTTCGACAAAGGAATGGGCCGGAGAGGTCCGGTACATTACATCATATACCTCATAAAACATTCTCTTCCCCGAGAATTCAGAAACCAACCCAGTGGAACCCAACAGGATACCTCATTGAGCTCTCGTTATAACAGGAACCCAACGAACAACCCTAATCCTATGTGTTAGAAATTTCCTCTCCTATGTCGAGATATTATCCTCTTTAGGCGACACAGACTCGCCCGCATGGGTTTAATCGCATCCGCATTAATGAGTCTCAATTAAGAATTGTATCTTTCCCTTTCCCACATGTACGGACACATTACACACTTCTAGAGAACAAAGAAAAAAACGTCTCACAACCAAAAAGCCAATAATTTCCTATATCAAAGGTACAGAGCATAACATCAAAACAAAGAATAGATGAACAAAGAAAAACAAAAGTCAAAACAACTCTGTGTACTGAGCATGCATCTGATCCTCCCTCTCCCAAGTGCTCTCCTCGAGGCCGTCATGCCTCCACAACACACGAACCAAAGCGATGGTTTGTCCACGGAGCACCATCTCTTTACGATCCTCGACTCTGACTGGTCGCTCCTCGAAGGTCTCGTCGTCTACCATATCTAACTCTCCCCATTCGATAACGTGAGAGTCGTCGTGTAAGTACCGACGGAGCTGGGAGACATGGAAGATGTCATGAAACTTCTCCAATTGTGGTGGCAGGGCCAGCTGATATTCCACCACACTGACTCGCCTCCGCACCTCGAAAGGTCTGATGAACCTAGGGGAGAGCTTACTCCCCTTCCCAAACCTCTGATGCCCTCGTCGATGGGAAACCTTCAAGAACACATGATTTCCCACCTCGAACTCCAAGGGCCTCCTCCGACGATTAGCATAAGACTTCTGTCAGTCCTGAGTAGCTTTCATCCTCTCACGCACAAGCTGGACTTTCTCTGTGGTGCTCTATACTACCTCTGGCCCAAGAGCACTTATCTCTCCAACCTCTACCCATAAAATGGGTGAACGACATGTTCTTCCATACAAATCCTCAAACAGAACCATTCTAATAGTAGAGTGGAAGCTGTTGCTGTAGGCAAACTCTACTAAAGGAAAGTGTAGCACCCATGATCCTCCAAAATCCAGAACACATGCTTGTAGCATTTCCTCCAATGTCTGGATAGTCTTCTCACTATGGCCCTCGGTCTCGGGGTGGAAAGTAGTGCTAAGGCATAGATGGGTGCCAAAATCAAGCTATAACCCCTTCCAGACTCGTTAGGTAAATAGAGTATCTCTATCTCAGACGATAATCTTTGGAACTCTATGAAAATGCACCACCTCGTCTACGTACCTCTGTGCTAAGGTACTCATCGGGCCCAACTCTTTAATTGCTATAGAGTGAGCTGATTTCGTTAGTCGATCCACCACTACCCAGATAGCATCATAACCACCCTGATCTTTGGGTAGTCCTGTGACAAAGTCCATTGAGATGTCATCCCATTTCCACTCGGGGACATCTAAAGGATGCAGCAAACCACTAGGAACTCGGTGTTCAGCCTTTACTTGGTGACACACTAGGCACATAGCCACGAACTCTACCATAACCCGTTTCACCCCGGGCCACCAAAACTATTCCCTTAGGCCTCGGTACATTTTTGAAACTCCCAGATACACTGCCAAGGCTGAGCTATGGAACTCATGGATAACTCTCTCACGCATCGCCTCCGGATCAAACAACCTTCCATGAAAAAGCATCTGATGACGGCTATCCTCTGACCATCCTTCTGAAGCGTTTCCCTGATCAATACGATCCCACATTACTTCCGCCTAGGAGTATCCCCACTGAGACTCTTCCACCTACTGCAACAAGGAGGATTACACCATCATCGGAAACAAACAGCCTCTAACACCTTCTACCCTTGCATCCAAGTGCAAGGCAGTCTACTCTTCTATCACTTTCCAAGCGTCAACGGATTCCCGAACCACTTCCTTATGTGACTTACTACTCAAGTAATCAGCCAAAACGTTTCCCTTACCATCTGTTTAAGAGATCTAGAAGTCATAGTCTTGGAGAAACTCGACCCATCTCTGCTACCGTAAGTTTAGGTCACGCTGGGAGAAGATATAACTTAAGGTCTTGTGATCTGAGAAGACCAAAAAGCGCTCCCCAAAGTAGTAATGTCACCACAACTTCAGTTAGAACACTACTGCAGCAAGATCTAGGTCAAGGGTGGCATAGTTACGCTCGTGAGGGCACACCTGCATAGACCTATAAAAGATCACACCCTTTTTCTGCATCAGTACTCACCCTAAAAAGAGGCCAGAAGCATCACAAAACACCTCATTCAACAACCCTTCCTCTAAAAACCTGAGTACTGGAGTACTGACCAACTTATCATTCAGGTAGTCGAAAGCATCCTGGCACTGCTCTCTCCAAAGGAAGACCTGGTTCTTCCAAGTCAAAGCTGTCAATAGAGAACCAACTCGAGAGAAGTCTGAAATGAACCTTCGATAATAGCCTGCCATCCCAAGGAAACTACGAACTTCTGCCACTCTCTTCGGTGCTTCCCAAGAAACAACTGCATCAACCTTCGACGGGTCCACTGACACTCCTTGCTGAGACACCACATGCCCAAGGAAGTGTACTTATTGCATCAAGAACATAGAGTTCAACAATTTCCCATAAAGTTGGTGGTGTCGAAGGACATTCAAGACTTCCCTGATATGCTCAACGTGCTCCTCCTCTGATTTTGAGTAGATCAGGATGTCATTGATAAAATCAACAAAGAACCGGTCCAGAAACTCTCAGATGACAAAGTTCATAAGTCCCATGAACACACCTGGTTCATTCTTAACTCCAAACGACATCACTACAAACTCGAATTTCCCATACCTGCACTTGAAATCCATCTTCGAGATTTCACTGTCCTTTACACTTAGCTAGTGATATCCAAATCGTAGATCAATGTTAGAAAACCAACCTGCTCCCCTCAACTGGTCGAAGAGATCATCAATCCTTGGAAGGGGGTAATGGTTCTTGATTGTTACCTGATTCAACCTTCGGTAGTCTATGCATAGCTTGAGACCACCATCTGCCTTCCTCACGAACAAAACTCTAGTACCCCATGGTGACACGCTGGGTCGAACAAAACCCTTCTCCATCAGATCGCCAATCTGAATCTGCAACTCCCGGAACTCCGAAGGTGCCATCCGATAAGGGTCCATTGAAATAGGATGGGCACCCGGCTGTAAGTCTATCCCAAACTCAACGGCATGTCGGGGGGGAGAGTCACAACCTCCTTTGGAAAGACATCGAGGAACTTCCCAACAACATCTGGAACATCCATCATCTCTGTATCGACTCAAACCATTGATACCCCACCTAGAAAGGAAAGGATAGGCTTCACATGCCAGCTTACCACCTGATATATCCTCTCACCAACAAAAGCTACACGCTTCTCGTCCATTTCAGACAACATGACTCTTCTTCGGAAGCAGTCGATAATGGCACTAACAGAAAACAGTTAGTCGATGCCTAGAATGACATCGTATGGCTGCATCTGTAGAAAAAGAAGATCCCCACTAGATCAATGCGGTCCCAATGTTAGCCAACATCCCCGGAAAACACAAGATGCGCTGGTCTGACCTCCAACTGGTGTACTCAGTACCAGGGGTACGGATATTCTCTCTACGTCTAAACTGAAATCCTGGGATAGATTGGGTGAAAAAAATGAGTGTGATGCTCCCGAATCGAACACAGCAGAAACAAGAGTGATGCACAAACAAATAATACCTTGCACCACCTCTGGTCCTACCATATAGCCAACTCTTCTACGTGCAACCGTCCACGCCCAGCTCCTCTGCCTCTCTGATGACGCCTAGGAACCATAGTTGTATGGTAACAATGATCGCCTAAGCCCATGTAGCACGGAAATTTCTCAAGGTTTCATTTTATCAATTTATTTCATTCACAGAACACCCAAATCAAGTAAAACACAATCATGATGATACATATACCTTCCCTGGGGTCTCTACCCTCCAATAAATGTAGTCTCAGTTGGTCGTTCGGTAGGCTCAGATTCCTTGCATCGGATCACGGGGGGCTCTAAAACCCCTTGTCCTAGCCGGTCTTCCCTGGCCTATGTCACGCACCAAGATCAGCCAACACTGTCACCCTACCATCCCATGCAATCCTCACTCTTCCTAACTACAGACTCCATCCTATCTCTCAACCATCACCTCTGATACCATTCTTTCATTACCCCCTCGCACCAATGATGCCCCTCCTGAGCTGGAAATGGTGAAATGGAGATAATGACCTCCGAGTCCCACCTCCAGTAGGCCCCGGGGTGGCGACTAGCACCAAGGGTATGAGTTTTCAAAAATATGGGAAGCATTACAATTTTATTATTTAGGATCAGGAAATAGGACAAGTCAACCACCAAAAAGGAAAAGAACAAGTGTATAGAAATAAACCCAAACCAATCCCATATGCATGTTTAAACAATTCTGAAACAAAGTACAAGTATAAGAAAGCTCAAAAGTACAATACCAAAAGAAACAAGAGTACATCAACTACAACAACTACAACTGTCCCAACTAGTAGGGTCCCGCATGGCCCTGGTATTCCTCCTAGAAACCTGAAAGTAAACTTAGGGTGAGCATACAATTATAATCAAAAGGGAAACCTAATGCTCTCTTGCACAGGTGGGGAGACATCCTAATGTCTCGTGAGAACAATAGAGGAAACCAACCTAACAATGAAATCTATCCATCCAACCTCACCAGCTATGCTAAAAAAACACATAACAACAGGTAGTAGTACATAAGAACAAGAGTATTGGGTACCCCGCACCATTTCCCACTAGTTAGATGCTCTTCCTAACGGTGAACATCCTGACGCTACCACACTCTTCCCGCCCGCACACACCTGGGCCCCAAGAACCCCATATCACACCCACACACACCTGGGCCTCACAACCACGTATCCCACCCGCACACACCTGGGCCTCACAACCACAATCACATCCCTGCCCAAACATACCTGGGCCTCATCCCAAAGATTCTTGGGAATAGTAAACCTGCCCGAAGAGTCTTGGGCTAAAACTACCCCAATCGAAACCTACCTGAAGATTCTTGGGTTCAAGGTCACCTCCAGCCATCACAGCCTATGGAAGAAGGAGCAGGAAGAAGCTAGTAACTAAGGTGAAAACACTCTCTCCCAGGAAATGTGAGTGTTCAGAACTAAGTTCTCAACATGGGTGGGGTGCGACAAAACACAATGATACAGATATATATATGTATACAAAACACAAAACCCAACCTATGGCTACCAAACAGAGAAACTGAGCATGTTCCTCGGCACTGCTAATAAGAAGCATGCATACAACAAAAAACCCCAACCCCATTTAGGTTTTCATGTTTCATCAGTAATAGTTTATTAGTTCCTTAACAACTGGTAAACTATCAAAACAGATCAAGTGTTTTGTAGAACAAAATCCCTGCCAACCACAAATCATGTTAGATAAAACACAATCAACACAACCCAACCTTTTATCATCAATCAAGACCATTGATTGTTCCCACGATTACTTAATTATCTTTCCCCACAATTCATTTATCAACTTTTCACTTTCTTTTAATAACACAACCCATTACTGCAGCCTTTCTGCCACTATAACCACATCACCACCACCGTATCACAAAAACAAGGCTCGTGCCACATCATCACCCCTTTAATATCATTTTCCGCAGACCCACTTCCCATTCTATCTGTAAAAACCTAGTAATAATGCCCCCCTTTCACACACCATGTAACCAACAAGTACCCACATGTTCATTTTTCCATTTTGTTCAACCGGGGTGATCACACAAGGGTTCTAGATTTTAATCAGCCTGCTTTACGTGATTAACCAAATTCAACATTCGACAAAGTTCCACCCACAAAATGGTCTAGAAAGATAGGGCAACATTTAATTGCACAAGAAAAGGCCCCCAACGACCGTGATTTCAGTAGGCATAACCCTATTCAATTCACAACATAACAATGGGATAAATAAAGATAAATAACTTCCCCATCCCCGTTCTTTAACTACTTATTATCTTTATTTATTGGTTCAACTATATATCATGAAAACAAGAGGATACCCACCCCGCATGATTCAAAAAAGAGAGAGAAAAAGGTATGATCCCTACCTCAACAGGTTCTGATCACAACGCTCCCTCAGATCAGCTTTAGAAGACGTCCGTCGGCGTCTGTCGCTTCTGTCAAAACACGGAAAAACCTCATTGGGTGGAATCTGGGAAGGGAAGGCCAAATTGAAAGCAACATATCCAAGCTCATAAGTTCCGCCTTGTCGTTATGATCCCGTGGCTGCTGACGTATTGTAAATTGGAGCTCAGACGAAGAAGTTATGGACGAAAATATCTTTGGAGTCTCTCGGGAGAGATCTACTCAAAGGAGAGGGGAGGAGAGGAGTGATTTGAAAAGGAGGAGAGGCCCCCTCCTTTTATAGGCGAGAAAAAATAAAGTACACGGTGTGTACTTTCTAGTACATGGCGTGTAGTCAGCCATTTCAGAGGGTCTCCAAGTGGCTTCCAACATGGCATTCAACGCGGCAGACGGTCGTTGACTAGTCAACACACGGTTTGAGGGTAACACATATGCGGGGAGGAACTACACGGCGTGTAGTATGGGATACATGGCATATACTCATTTATTTTATGCACCAAGGACACACCTTTAACACGAAACACATCTGTTGACTGGTCAACACACGGTTTGAGGGTAGAGTGTATGCGGGGAGAAACTACACGGCGTGTAGTATGGGCTACATGGCGTGTACTAATTTAATTCATGCAGCAAGGACACGGCCTCAACATGACACACGACCGTTGATTGGTCAACACACAGTTTGAGGGTAACACGTACACAGGAAATAACTACATGGCGTGTACTCATTTATTTCACATGGAAAAGACACGGCTTCAACACGGGGTATACCCGGCTAGGTGGTACACGACGTGTACTCACACTACACGGCGTGTAGTTACAAAATTCTGAAAGGTGTGGGAAAAGTCCATTCTACCCTCCAGAACACTACATGACCCTCTTTTCAACAATGGAATGGGATGGAGAGGTCCGGGCCATTACAGGGACTCTCTCACATTCTTTCTTTCTTTTGGTAATATTATCTATCACTCTATTTCTTTCTATCTCTCATACTCTATTTATCTTTTTTATATGATCCTTTTTATTATTTTTATACATATATTTATTTTTCATTTCTATAGATATCATATATGTTTAGTTTACTTCCAATTATTTATCTTAATTTATTCCTTTAGATGTTTAGAAGGTATTTTTCCCAATTTCATTCTTCCACTACTCAATTCATCCTATATTGTTTCATCAAGATTTGGTCATATATTCATAGCCTATACAATTTCATTATTATTGGATTATACCCTTTTAATGTTATATATGTTATAGTTTCTCCTTATTATTTAGTATCTATTTGATTCATCATGGATTATGATTTAGGGAGTTATTATATGAATAATTTTATTCTCTTAGGTTTCTATAAAGAGTTTATTTGATGTAGGATTTATGTTATCCGGTCATATGTAAATGCAAGACATATTATAATGATTTATGAAGTCCCAAAATTATAATTACCTCCAATTTATTGGGAAAATCTTTATATTTCATAATATATTTCTGTGTACAAAAAGATATTAGATATATCAACCATAGTATGTATGGAAATGCTGCAATTAACTTATTCCATTATGATATGATATCTTAGTATAGATCCTTGAATTATATTAATGATGAATGTTTTATGTTTGTTATAAATTATTAAGATTCTCATCATTATTGTTATTTAATCATATTTTATTTCTTATTCCATGTTTCAATGTGTCAGTTTTTATCCTTATAATTTAATATCCCATGTTACTATTATTGTGTCTAATGATATCATACCATATGTTTATCCTAACATATCCCCTAACTAGAATATTACTCTCACCCATTTATGTATGTATATCTATTGGATATCAATTTTAGTGATAGTATTATGATTAGATATAAGATAATATTACAAATATGGAAATAAAATATTATATATATCATCTATAAATTTTTTATTATGCTTCTAACCTCCCAACCACACTCGGTATATAGATTAATATATGTACATTATATATGATTTTATGAGAAAAAATTGTGATTTTATGTGTATGAGATTAACATCATTATAATTTTTATCAATTCAAGGTTTAGATTTTCTTGATTAATTTAAATATAATTTATGGATTAATGTTAATGAAACCTTGATTGAACTTAATGTGTCTTGGTTGAACTATTGGTCACAATGTTTGAACTAAAGGATTCATATGTTTAGGTATCATAGGATTCATATTTCATATTCTTATTATGTTTTAAACATATTTTATTTATATTTTATCATTACTCACACTAACCTTTTTTACTTATTAGTTTACTATTGGAACCAAATCATAATTTAGAAAAACATAATCCTCTTTAAACTTATTCATGAGTGTCATAATTTTAACATTGCAGGTCTATAATTATTTAGTGTACTACTAATTTTGATGATGAATAACTGGAGTTTTATTTTTTACAAATTATTATTTTATAATAAAACCCCTCTGATTTTTTAATGAATGTATTCACTCTTTAGAATCTATTCCTCAGTAATATACAAAAGTATGAATAGAAACCATAAAAAAAATATATTTTTACAAGGTTTGGCCATGAAGTTAGATCTTACTCCTTGTCATGTTTTAATTTTTTGAGTAAATGGGGATTATATTTACAATAAAATTGTATTTACTAAAATGATACAAATTTGTTCCCAAGGTTCGAGAAAGAATTACCCACTTCTCAGTATGGTTTTGTTTGTACTAGAACCCCCAGATATTAAAATAGTCTTCCTTATATCGGGAATGAATCAGATATTTAATGTGTATTATGATAATTCATGATGAAAATATAATATATTATTCTAAATTTTTCTGGAATACAAAAAATGGAGTGAAACAAAATATCATCATCCTTCCTCTAACAAGTTCAGAATGAACAACCAAATAGTGAGAGAATGCATGCACAAAATTATTTTATTAATACTTGGTAGTAAGTGTATCAATACATAAAAATATAAACCTATATTATAAATTCATTAACCCCCCCCCCCCCCAATTTTACTCATCTATACTAATATATTTTTCATATAATTATCAAAATCTATTTTCAATAAATTGATATATAAATTCCCATAAAGTCTATTTGAATTAGATATTTGGTAAAAATCATGAAACATCCCTTAAAAAATATTTATTCAGTGGATGATTTAAATATTTATATTACTCTCTCTGATAATAACATATGATTCTTCCTTTAGAAAAATGAATATTTTTATATTCCACTTCTTAAAAGAAACATCACATTTAATTCCTGGTAAAAACCATGTAAAATTGATGTTTCAACATATCAATGTAGAAATAGATCTTGTGAAACCAATGACATACATATTCAAATAATCACCTTAAATTTTATTCTATGGTACCCATAATGAATCATATTCCCTTTATGATGTATTATTTATGAGGAAAAAACATGAAGAATTATGTGATTTCATTTCATCAAAATATTCCATTTCTGGAAACTCTAATTTTCACCAAGAAATATCATTGGAATTTTCAAATTAATTAAGACTTGTCTTGATAACTTATAATCCAAAAAATATCTTAATTCCATATAAAGTCTTATGATTTTATGGTCTCAATGTCATACATTACTCATAAAGGATTATAATTGGGTTCGCTAAAAGAATTTCAATCAACATAAATATTTACGATCATATAAGCAAAAACAATATCATTCCACACAAATAGTTACTTTAGAGTAAAATACATGTAATGAATTAATATGTACATGGAATTTCAATTTTTTGTTCCCTCTCAATAATTTTATTCTTCATTAAAATGACTCAGAATAATCTATACAAATTTAATACCACTTCTAAACTCATAACACCCCTTATTAACCAACAAAACAGATTTATCATATAGTGTGGAAACTAAAGAATTTTTTTCTATAAAAACTATGGTCACAAAACTATCCCCTTATTTGGATTATTTGTTATAGAATGTAAACTTTTATAAAATCATTTCAAAAATGGTCTTCTCAATCAAGAGAAATCAAATTGCAACAGTTTCAAAAGCAAAATCATATCTAACCCACACAACATGTTAGAGTATTGTTTTTTATAGAACTCAGTCTCTTAGTAACAAGTAATATTATTCATAGTTGATAAATTTATCTCCATCTAAAACCAGGAACAAGTCTCTAAAAAACTCTCCATTTTTACAATAAAAGTACCCTCATAATGATAAGGATGTAAAAGAACACAACATACCAGATTCCAATAAAGTGGTCATGCATTACCTCTTCCTATTTGGGAACATAATCTAGAGATTATTTGAATTCCTACCAATCATTTTTCATTTAATTGGTAGGGTTGACCACCCATGATTATCCTAATGTCTAAAATTTGAAATTTGGGAAGGCCTTGGTGAAAATATTTACCAATTGATCTAGAGTAGGAATAAATTCCAACCCGATGCCTCCATTATGCACCTTCACCTAGTTCAAATGAAATATAATTTCAATATTCCATGACCTTTATTATTTCATATGATTATTATAGAGGTCAATATCCCATTCATTATTACTAATAATTCTACTAGGATTCTTCATTTTCACCCCCAAATAATTTATATACACCTATATCCGAATCATTTAAGGGTAAGAACTTATAGATACATCATATTCATCATAAGTATTACTCAATGTGACCGAGTACTATTTACTATGGTTCCAAATCTATATTCCAGATTACAAGAGAAATATTATACATAATGTAGACCATATATCATCATAGTCAACTTCCCGATCAACTAATAAAAATATGGAAAACATTTAATTCATTTTTTTCATATAAAGAATCTTGAAATTCAAAGTCCCTTTATCACATATCCAAAGTCTTTTGGTGTTCATAATATGTTGCACCTTTGTTTCACAACGTTATCATTCACAACAACACCAAACATAAACATTTTATGCACTTGAATCTGTGAGATGAAGTTGGTTGTTATTAGGTCTTCTAAAATCTCATGGGTTTACACTTAAACATTAATTATATTTGGATAATTTCATTTCCACATGGATGGGTATAGATTCCACTTTTAAAGCATCTATATACATCTTTTTCAAAAATTGTATATAATACATTTCATGGGATAAGAAAAAAAATTCATTTTACATAACTTGTAATTATAATAAGAATCTCATTTCTCCCGGCATGGACACCTCCAAATGTTGCTTCATTTTGTTAGAAAACTATTAAAAATAATTACCATGATCACTTATAAAAAAGATTTCATATATATATATAATTACATTAAGTTAATTTTTATTCTTTTCATTAATATATAGGTTTCTCCAATTTAAATTTTATGAATTCAAAATCATTTAAATAGTTTTACGAAATTTTATACAAGGACCTAGGGGATTGTTTTAATACATAGAGAGCTTTATTCAATTTTCATACTCTTATGTTATTATTATCATGAACAAAAACTTCAAATTTCTCCATATAAACATCTTCTTCATTCTCATTATTTAAAAAATGGATGGAATAACAAGCATTTGATAAATTATATATTTTCTATGTTCATAAATATAGTGAATCTTTATTATATCCACAAATATTTCAATTAGAGAAATTCCCTCTTCAAAATAAACCCCTTAAACTTGAGAGTACAATTTTCAAAAAATTATATATTTATTCTTGACATCATGGACTTGATTGATTAGTTTGTTTCTAAATACCAACTTATTTCCAATGAATTGTTTTCCAATATGTCCTTGAATAATGTCCCATGTTATATTCAACTCAACATAACTTATCTCATATTATATAAATTCAATCCACTCAATATGTTGAAATAATTAATCCACTAAATGTCGATAAACAAGAAAGATTAAAGAAATTTGATCTTCTAACTAAAACCATCATCTAGTACGAATTGGTTCTGATTGATTTCCCATAATATTCAATTCCTTCAAATGATTGTTTATAATTTAAAAATACATTTTTACAGAAATGGGGACATAAACTTCTTCATTTTTCTTATCATTGTCAAAACCTCTTAAATTGGATTCACCATCAAATGTTCTTTCACTTATATCCCTTGATTTCTACATTTTTATTCCATTTTCATCTCATAAAGAATCTATTTTCATGTCATGGTTCATGGGTTAGTATTCAATAATTTTAGCTTCATAGAGCTCAAACAGATTTTTAAGTTTCATATTCAAGAATATATAGAAATTATTATTTTATAGGTTTCATTCATGAACCCATCCATCCAAAAGTACTGCTCTAAGGATATTAGTGAATAAAGGGACACAATAATCTCTGACCCCTTCCTATAATAGGCTACAGGTTGGTTACTAGCACTAAGGGTATTTATTCACACATATGGGAGAACCAATGTTAATATAAATTTAAGGACAATAGATAAGAAAAGAAACAATGTTCAACTCCATATAAAAATTAATCCAATTATCCCAATAAATAAATATAATGACACACATAAACTAAAACAACTCAAAGAAAAAAAATCCTTGGTAGTGACAACAAATCTCCAATTTCTCTTTAACAACACTATGAACTTGTAATGAATATATTGATCACCAATCATCTCCTATGAACCTGAAAAATGGTTGATAGAAACATAGGGTTATCATGACAAGTATTCTCAGTAGAATCCTACATAAATACTCAAAGTAAAAAATTTAAAATTCGCTTACAAATGTTTGTTGAATAAACAAATGTAACCAACTCATCACCTAAATAGGTAATACTATATTCTAACATCCACACAATGAATTACTCACTAAGTAACATATAGAAGTAAAAACATATATATCAGAATTATAAATACAAATAATGTAATATTTCATTCCCATCCCCATTGGTGTTTTACTCTCATCCCCAATGCCAATCATTAGGATCTCATCCATTCCATAAGTCAAGTCATTCCTGATGTGAGTAAGTCCTTATCCCAACCAACCTAATTATTTCAAATGTTCCAACATCACATGTTGTAATAAATATGAATATCCATCCCTTAATCATCATCCATATTATAAATCAATTGTTTTCTGAGAATAAACTATTAAATTTGAAAATTAATTAAACCCCATGTCATCATATCTAATTCATTGGGTAGTCGTAGTCTCCATAACCAAATAAAATTATGTCGTATTCCTCATGTTGTTAGATCTTACACATGAATATATAGGAAAACTGAGATCCATAAACGCACATTTAGGAATTCACCCTACACCATAAGACATTATAGTATGGGATATGCCTACTAAAAATACATCAGATAGGAGAGTGGGTGTAATAGAGTCATATTTTTTAGGATCATTCTCAATTTTTACATCATTTAAGAAAGTGTATTGATCTATTATTTATTTAGTCCATGTTATATGGGTTTATTGATGGTTTTAGTGATTTTTAAGGAATTTGTGGAGCTTAAAAGTTTTATAATGGTTTTGACAAACTATTTTGATCCTCTATGGAAGAATTCAGGTAGTGGAAGGGACTCATGGGGTGTTGTATGGTTAAGGAATTTGGTTTATCAAATTTTTTGGCATTTACTAAAAAACCATTTAATGTTATCTAGGAGCCAAAAATATAGTTGGTGTATGGTTTGCTAAACCATGCCACCAAAAAATGAGAGTTTCAAGGAGAGTTAGAAATCCTCTCAAGATTGGTTCATAGTTTTCCAAATAGTTCTCACATGAAATAATTATCTCAATGTAATATTTAGACGCCATTAATATCTTGTTTTGAGTTGATATTTATTCAACATGAATTCCTCTCAACTAATGAGACTACATTAAAATTTATTAATGTTTTCATCTACTCCGAATCTTGATTCTAGTTGATTTGTGAAGGTTTATTTATCAGGAATTAATGTATGTAATCTAATATCCTTGTCTCCATTTAATTTCTTCTTCTTCAAAATATTTTCCATTAAGAAAAAATCATATGATTGGTATTTAATTTAAAAATATGTGGATTCTGATACCATGTACCACCGAATTATTATATTATATCTAGAAAAATGGCGGTTTTTACGTGTCAATGAAATAAAAAAATACCAAGATATATATCATATAAATGGTGGAAGAATAATTTTAAGTTATCATAGATTGATCATCTTGAGACCTTCATTGTCCTGACCTGTCCCAAAGGGGCCCATTCCATGACAAGCTATTCTCACCTCTAATAGTCTAGGGGTGGAGAAAAGCACGAAGTTGGAATCTTGAAATCATGGGAAGCCTTTGCATAATTTCCTATACATATGAACACATCTAAAATCCTATACAGTACTAAAATGTATAAAAATGGAACAAATATGCTTACATACATCTAAATACCACAATAAGAGTATGGTAGAAAGTTAAAGAATGTAAACATGGCCAGATAAATCCCACTATATAGAGTCAAAAATAGAATTAAAATCCGAATGTCATGTTGGAACAACTTTCAAAAATCCATAGGAACACACCATGTTTTGTTCGGTCTCACTAAGAACCATCTGGTCCGTGTGCATCATAGAATCTATCAAAAGGTAGATCATCTGTGCAAGACACGACATGTGCGGGATAAGAGCATGCAGGGAATGTGTATAACAACACTTAGTAGGACACCCTTAAACCACAAAGCATATAAAAATTGAAATAAATTTAGATATAAATAGGTATATATACACATCACATATTATAATAATATCCAAATATACACAACAAATACACATGTTCTAAAGGAAAGTCACAACTGGAGAATACCCATCTAGGATTTCAGCTCTAAGAGTCCATAAAGCACATACCAAGTATTACACACTCCTAAGTATAATATCATTGATTTCATTTCCCTTAGAGGTAATAATCATAAGTTCATTCCATTAGAAGTACACGTTGAAAGTTCTACAAGAATACAATACACAAATGAGGATCACATCCATGTCCATGGGGTGATACCAACAACTCAATCTATGTTAACCTACTAAGTAGTCGATCGGCTCCCATGTTGTGTTGTTGATATTGATACCAAGAACTACGCCTTGGGCCTAAATATGAATATAGGATCCCACTTTAGGCCTTAAATTAGGATTCCTATGATTCTATCCACGAAGTCCTACTTATGCGAACATAGCCCTAGGAGTATGAGAAGATTCCATACTAACCCTCAGAGAAAGGATAATGGGAAATAACCCTAATAAAACGTGTCCAAGAAATATAGTAAAAGGGCTATATTCCATGTACAATAATGTAAATTTCATGTATTAGGGGTCACATGTTGTGTCCATTGAACCCAATTCTTACCCATGTAAACAGCATGTGTCTCTTTCCCATGTCTGTATAGAAGTATTGGGTATGTAAGCGGACTTTGAACCCTACCTATGATCCTGTACCTAGATTGTAGCCCATGAACAAGTTCATGTGTATAAGTACACTACCTAGCCCATGTACATGGTCAATTCCATTTATGTGTGGGGGATTAAACGATTTTCTCCATCTTGTATACACTATTTTGTGTCCATATACCCTCCGAGGTAGACACCAACTCAGCGGAGAGGGGACACACCCAGTGTGATAGGGTTGGGTCTCATGTGATCCTTGAATCCTACCCGAAAACCTAGACATAGAAAATTAAGGGCCAATATATCATGTATATCTTAGTTATGTGCTGTATAGCATAGAAAATTCCAAAAATCATGATCTGGTTCCCTGCATCCCAGTCCTTTCTCCATCCTTTAATCCAGAAATCAATTTAATGTAAAAACTCAGATTGGGCCTCATTAATTCATTCCGTAAACAAAAAAATAAGTAACATTCCTTCAATACAATTATAAAATGATATTTTTCATATTTTATCATTATACACCAAAGAACAAGAAAAGCAGGAATCGACATCATCTGATCCACATTAATCATTATCGCCACACCACCACCGTGTTTTACTGATCACAGATCTAACATATCAGATCATTTCACCAAGAAACAGGTTCTCAACAATCGATTTATCAGGATGTGTCAAACCCCAGACCAAACTAACAATGCCCTTGGTTAATGAAGAACTGCAGGAGAATTGAATGAGAAAAAATAAGTGGAACTGACCGCGATCAATGTTATGTCGACCTTGATCCATTTCCTTGGGAATAAAAATGAATAAATCAATAATTTCAATGTTATTCTACCAAATCCAAATTAATATATCACATCCCACAAGATGATTGAACCTTGGAGATATCTATTCATTTATTGATTAATGTTTGTCATTGAAATCATGAACAAGGAAGAAAAAAAATAAAACTTCCACCCTACATCGACTGTATTGATATCTAATGATGAACTAGGTGATTCCATGATCATTGGAGATATCTTTTGAATCATTTGAGAATCAATCATCGATCCATGAGCTAGTTTTCATTTCCCTGAGATATACTACAACACTCTCTCTAAGGGTTCTCTAATGGCCTGACGTTATGTGGATAACCCTATGATTTCTCCATAACTGTTTATTTATAGACACCCCAATCACTACGTTCAATAAATCAAAATAATATTATTTAATTATTATTTTATACATTTTTCGCATGCGTTGGATTTTCCAAAAACAACCCCTGTTGTCTTAGGTTATTTCATGACTAGGATAAAACCCACATTTTGAACTTAACTGTGGCATATGGTTTTAGTTTAGGGAACTTTTTTATAGGTTATTCCACTTTTTTTGGGAAATTGTGTGCACATAATATTACGATATTTAAAATAATTCAAACATTAATTATGGGCACACCTGGCATCAAAATCACACACTGGGTTAGAAAATGGTTGTTCAAATAATCCATACAATATCAAAAAATGATACATTAAAAATCCTAGTCATGACATCCACCCAACCGTGAGAATTTACATCTTGAAAATCAAAAAACTAGGGTTACACAATGAGATTGAGTAATGATAATTAATATAAGTCTCTCTCTATCATGTGCTCTCCTGGAAATTCTTGTGTTGACACTAACCATGCAGTAAATGAATTTATCTCACACGAGGGATTCACTCCTACCAATCCTTGACATCTATCATAAAAAGGTAGTTGCATCCTTGATGTCTAGCTCAGCCTAGTCAGTCACATGGGATGGTTCATGTGCATACCTTTTCAACTGTGACATGTCGAAGATGTTGTGCAACCAGTCAAACAATGAAGGTATATCTAAAAGGTACACCACCTCCCCAACACTATGTATTATCTATAATGAGCTAATGAATATGGGAGATAGCTTATCACCCTAGTCAAATCTCTATAATCCACATCAAGGTGAAACCGTAGCAACACATCACCTCATTTCTTGAACTCCAAAGGCCTCAATGAACCATATACATAAAATTTTTGATGGTTTTTTATAGTCCTAATCCTCTCCTAGACGATTTGGACTTTATTAGTAGTCACTCACACCACCTATATTCCCATGTGTTCTGATTCTCCTCGGTCAGTCCAATAATGTGGTGACCTATAGGGATGCCCATACGATGTCTCGAATGGTTCTATACTTATGGTGGAATGGTTACTGTTTTTGTGTGTAAACGCCACTGGTGGTAGGTGGTCCACCCAATTATGTCCAAAGTCCAACACAGAACCTCTAATCATGTCCTCCAGAACATAAAAGGGTCACTCATTCTGGTAATCAATTTGGGGTTGGATTGATATGATCATGTGTAACATAGTCTCAAACTCCTTTTTTAATCCCTTGCAAAACTAGGATGTGAAGAAATAATTATAGTAATAAACAATATTCGATGGCACTCCATGGAGTCAGATTATATCCTATACGTAGAGGCTTCCCATTCCCTATACTAAACACTTCTCGTACATATAAAATATGTGTTCTGATTTGGAAAGAAAGTCTATAATCACCCAGATTACATAATGTCCCCTATAAATATTTGTAAATTCCATCATGAAGTCCATGGATATCCCATCCCACCTCCATTATGGAAAATCAATGGGTAGGGATTAACACATAAGAACTTCATGATCAACCATCACTTGTATGAAATTAAGGCATTGAGAGAAAGACACCAGAACTCCCTTCTTCATCCCTAGCCACAAAAATGATGTCAGAATTAATATTACATCATTGTTAGAAATGGATGTACCACAAATGGAGACGTATGAAACTCTCACACAACTATCCCCATAAAATCAGTTGCACCATCATGCATACCCTGAATATTAGGATTTTCTCACCATATTTAGAAAATCCTTAAAGAGTCTGTTTAGTGGAAATCTTATTATGTTGGGTCACACAGCTGACGCCCTAGGTTGTGCCTCCCAAACCCACTATAAGAGTGGAGGGGTGGAAACTAATAACATGAAGTAAGCTGATCCATATCAATTAATAGAGGTTAACTAAATTGATACCAAATCCTCTAACACGTTGTTCAGCAACTGCGATTAATATCTTCTATTGAGAGAAAATGTTACCACTTTCCCTTTCCCAGTAGTATTGACAACATTGATTTCATAATCCTAGAGGGACATTAGCCATAACCTCTATCTCATCTTATGATCCTTCTGAGAGAATATATACTTGAGGATCTTATTATCAAAGTATATGATAAATCATTGACCCATCAGGTATTGTTACCACATCTTTAGTTCAAGACAACCAATTCTAATTCCTGATTATGGGCCATATTATTTTTCCCTTTTGGATCCCACTAACCTGAATCATATGAAATCATCACTTTCCACTTCCTTAGAACACAACCACTCCATGTTCCTAATGCATCACAAAACAATATACACTCATAAACACCCCTTATAAATTCCTAGATGGGATCACTCATCAAAATATACCTCAACTGTTAAACACCCTATTGGAACCTCTGTGTCACATGATAGGATACCCCTTTCGAGTCAAAGATGTTAGCTGTTCATATATTATGGAGAAAACCTATATGAATCTCTAGTATTGTGCTTCCAACCCATGGAAACATCATGCTTCTTCAATTCTCTTGGGTGGATCCCAAGATAACACTTCCTTGACCATAAACAGGTCCAATGCCACACCATCTACTGATATAACACGTCCTAGAAAGTGGACTGCAAATATCTAGAACTATTACTTTGACATATTTTTGTAATGTTTTTTCTCTCAGAATTATTATAGAATTAACCTAAAGTGTCACATTTGCGAAAACATTAACTGTAAGTTCCCAATGATAAAATCAATGAATACTTCCACGAACTTGTCCAATAACGTAAAAATGATCTAGTTCATGAGTCCCATGAACATAGTTGGGGTACTCATCATGCAAAAGGGAATCACCGAGTACATATAGTGATTTAAGAAGCATCATAATGTGTTATTCAGTATATCCTCATCCAATACTCACAACTGTTGATAGTCCTACCTGAGGTCAATCTTCACGAACTGTCATTCCCATATCAACTAATCAAATAGGTCATCTATTATTTGAATTAGATATAAATTTTTCATTTTCTCCTTGTTAAAGTGTTTTTAGTCCACCAAAAACCACATTACCTTGTCTACCTTCTTAGAAAAGAAAACTTGGGCAAGCTATGGTGATAAATTGGGTCCAGCCAAGCCCTTCTTCTACGTCAACCTAATGCACCCATATCTTGTTAATCTCTATGGGATCCAATCGATATAATGGACAATATATATTTTTTCAAACGTGTTGATAAATTTAGAATTCTATCTTCTAGAGGAGAGGTAAAAATAGAACCTCCTCATTGAAAATTTCATCGTTCTCTTCCACCACTACAGGAAATTGGGAACCCATAACATCCACTACACCAAGGATTATTCTAGCCAAATTATGGGTAATGGTTCACACCCTCTTATGCATGAGTCTATCCTATGCTGTCTGGGTTTCCTTTTCATTAACCAATTAGAACATATTTCCATCACAACATTCACATAGTATCCCCTTTCTGAAAAAGTAAATCTACAAATGAACCATCGAGAAATAATCTCAACCAAAAATGACATTGTAAGGTCTCATAATTACAACAAAGATATTCCAATATATACTCTCTCCTAAAATATTTGTTTCAAACTATCAACACAATTGCATGATCACTGATTCATCTCTAATAAGAGTATCCAAGTGTAAGGGTAGAATAAATGGCTCAATGGGAATCACTGAGTCTCATTCTCAGTATGTGGAATGAAAGTAATGACTAGAACCTATGTTTATTAGTACTAAAACTAAGGTGTAAAAGACACAAGTCATACCACAAGTACTTCTTAGAGCCTCTAGGTCATAATCTTCAACCACCTATAGTTGTCCCCACCCTTTTCCTCCATCTCCAATAGCCTAACATGGAAAAAATGGAATTGGTGTTGGTAAAAAGTCAAATCATCAACCACCTCCTTCTACCCTCATAGATCCTATCCCAATTTACGACCATAAAAACCTATCATCTCATGTCACTTCCTCAACCTCAGTGGACCATCTATAATATTTCTATGATCTATATGATGGGTTGGACAATATCAAGAATGATGTCTCATTCCATCACCTGAGAAGAACCACCTATCTCGGGGATAACTCGACCCACCATGTGAGATTGGATCCCTATAACCTCTATTATGGGAAATACATCTAAAAATTATCTCGCTTCCAGGTCCCTAAGAATAATGTTTGATCCTCATATCCAATGTCCCTACTCCTTCTTTCCCACTATAGATAACCACCGGATAAACCTTCTATGCCATGAAACTCTCAACCACCAATGCTCACTCTATAACCCCATTATAAGTATGGATTCATAAAGGGATAACACTAGCAAAAATGTCTTTATGCAATCCTAGATTGATGGTATGATCCCCGAATAAATGGGTTGTAACCACATCCGTTGAGTTCCTAGAGAGTATGGTAAACCTCAGTGAATATATAGAAACTATCATTCAATCATATCAAAGCTAAAAAATATCTTTTATATGTACATCTGTCACCGTAGTTGAAGATAACTCCTCAAAAAATGGTGCTCAAACTCTGACTAGACAAGAGTCATCTAATCATAAGACTGGGTCACCAAACTCCACCATTACCCTGCTGAGTCTTGAAGAAGTCTCACAACTGGGACCACCATTTGATCTTCTGGTGTTATTGGTGGGAAAAAAACTATGACAACTTCCTCAAGGTAGTCATCTTCCTACTATGGGTCATGTTATCCTCATAACAAAATGGGGTTTGGCCACCAAAACACATCTAGTGTACTTATCCCATTAACCACATTCATTTTTACTACGGGTACCTCGATATTCTCTATGGGAGGTGGTATATTTGGATCACCACATAGATAAAATACTTTGTGATCTAGTCTATTTATCGTTACCTTGTCACTGAGGGGATTATCCTCACTATAATTAAGCGTAATACTATAAGGAATATGTCCCAGAGGAATCATGAAAGTTAACAATATGTACCATATTCAATAAATATATCTGGAGAGATGAATTGAGAAGGATATGGAAAGTGAAACCAATTATAATAATATTCTCATGCCATTTTTTACCCTACAACAGGTTTTCCCATGTGCTGAGTTGAAAAGAAGGTGATCATAGTCCCGGTATGTGGATATGCCAGCCACCTCACCAACAATGTAATCCCTTTTATGAAATAGGATCTTCAAACACTTAACAATCATTCTCCAAAACAATCTCATAGACTCTGGTCCAAAGGTATAATCGACTACCTTTGATACCATTATGTCAGGACCCATCTAAAAGGGGCATGTTCAACAACTCCAAAATCATACCTCCAATAGGATTGGGGATGGGGACTAAAACTATTTAGGAATATCACTATCTTGGGAGGCCATATCCTAAGTACCTATATACATGCACACATATCCAAGCCTATGAAATGATAAAATGTAAAAAAGACTGAACAGCCATATATGCATGAAACTAAATTCTACAACTGTAGAATGATGAGATGTAAAAGAATGTAAGCATGTAAAAATACAATCCCACCATAAGAGGTTTTGAAACACCATTCCACCCTAAAGGGAATGTTCGTATTACTGACAAAAATCCAATGGAACACACCTCAATATGTTCGGTCTCACTTGGAATCATCATGTTCTAGTCCATCAAAGACTCTATCAAATGGTTAGTTGTCTACCAAAGAAACCAAACATGTATGAAAATCACATTTAGGGGTGAGTATAAAAACACTTAATAGGATAACCTAAAACTTAAAATAATATATCAATGGAAATGTAGTTAGGACTACACTTGTAACTTACTAAAACACATATAAAAAGTGTATAAATATATAATCAACAAAGTCACATAATGACAATTTAATTCCCAACTAAACTATACCAGGATAGGATTTCACCTAAAAGATTCCAAAAAGTACTCATCTAGAATAATACACTATTGAGTCTGATAGCACTTATGATATTTTTATGAGAGTTATTGATTATTGGTTCTCACCAATATAAGTACACACTTATGGTTTGAAGTGAATTTGGTGCATATATAAATAGAATTTTCAAGGCTATGGGGTGATACCAACAACTCAATCAAGATTAGAACATAAGTAGAGGATCAGATCCTACCTAGGTTTGGTCACAATGATACTAAGAACTCCACCTAGGGAATGAAGATGAATCGAGGATCTCGCTAAAGACCTTGAAAAGGCATTTCAATGACCCTATACAATAACGCTTTCTGAATGGATCATAGTCTGAGGATAAGAGACGATTGAGTATAACCCCTTAGAGAATGAATAAGGTAAATTCACCCAAATGAAAATTTTTCCCTGATCCAAATTCCAAGGGCTCTAATCCATGTATAATAAAGTACATGATGTGTATTATGGATCACACATCATGTCCCTTGACCTTGTTTCCTAATATTATAAATAGATCGTGTCTCTTAGATGTGTCTTTATATAAGTGAACGGCTTGTAGGATGATCATGCACTCTACCCGTGTTATAATAAATGGATTTTAGTCTATGTATGTGTACCCATGTTCTAGTACACATCTCAGCCCAAGTACTTGGTCTGAGTCGTTTATGTGTGGGGGATTACATGGTGTGCTCCCACTCATATACTCTAACCCATATTTGTGTACCTTCCAAGGTAGAAGTCATATCTCTAAGGAGGTGTCACATGTCATGTGATAGGGTCACACACCATGTTATTCATAACTATTAACTAAACCCCTATCCCTCATTAAGGGGTGGGGCCTACACATCATGTAGATTCAGTTTATACGCCATGTAGAAAAGAAAAGTAAAAAACCCATATCCAACTTCGTACATCACATCCATTTCACCAGAATTCCATTTGGTTATATATTCACTACAGAAACATACATCTAGCCTCACCGGGTGATCCCATAACCAAATCAACATGATGTGGGACTTCATTCTACTCCAAAAATATGATTGTTTATCATTCTTCGTTGCACATCTAAGAACACAAAAATAAGGCATCAACAATATTTGATCCACTATCTTCATCGTCACTGTTCCACCTTCATGTCATATTGATCCCTGATCTAGGATATTGGATCATTTCACTAAGAAACTATTGTAAAATGATTGATTGATAAGGACGTGTCAAACCCAAGTCCAAATAAAGAATGTCCATGTTGAATTATGAACCGGGGGGAAAGGAAAAGAAAAAATAATAGGAACATACCAGGATTGATTTTCATACCAACCTAGATTCAATTTCTTGAGAATAACAATGGGGAAATCTAAAATTTCAATTTAATTCTATCAAAACCCAATTAACCTAACCAATCTAGAATGATGACTGATTCGAGGATAAATCATTATGTTGTTTGATTCACGTTCTTTGTATAATTAAATAATGGGAAATAATAAAAATAAAAAAACCAACATACCTTTATTTGGATCGATCGCTAATGAAGAATGGGCTTGTTCCATGATCATTATGTTATCCTTTGAATCTAGGGTGCATCGATCATCAATCCATGATCATGTTATTGTTCTCATTAGAGATTGTCCAACTCTCTCTCCAAGGGTTATCCAGTGACTATAGGGTTAGGTAACTAACCCTTGGATTTCCCCATAAATATCTATTTAATAAAACTCCAATTAAAGAATTGATGAATGAGGAAAATTTATCTAATTATTATATTAATTTTAGGCCTATGATGGGTTTTCCACAAGTGAAACACACACCTTCTAAGGATATGTTGTGACTAGGATAAAACATGAATTCTAAACTCAATGGTTCCCTCATAATTCTGATATGGGAACCTTTTTTAATGTTATTCGACTTTTTCCTGAGAACATCACATGTGTGATATTTAATATATTTAATATAGTTTAAACATATATTTTTGGCACTCTTTGCATTTTAATATCCCCCCATCTCAGTTCCTAGTCTCAAAAATAATCCATAAAATATCCACAAATGATACATGGAAAATATGATTCATTACATTCATCTTCTTTAATTTCATTTAAGATTGCTATTTTAATGATGGACTAATGGTGATCGATGTTCATTTACTATAACTGAGTTAATATTTTATAATTTATGAAGATTCCATGATCAATTCTTAAATAGAAAATATATTTTAAAATTTTGAATCAAATTCTTCAATATATCTATGAGATAGTTTTTTGATGAACATTGTGTGTTATGTGTTTCTAGATTTTTCCTTCATGGAATGGAATCTCCTTAGGTATGTTTTCAAAACCAATTATTTATTAAACTAGAATATGTTATAGTAATTCTTGGTGTTTGAAGTAGATTTATGTGGGTGGAAAACATGATTTCGGCTTCGATCCCTGGATAAAAATTGTCGTATGTCATAAAAAATCTTATGGAAGAATGTTTTTTCTAACATTTGGGGACCTTATATACATATTATTCCTTAATATGATTCCGTTTTTTCATAATTTATATGACCATTCATGAAAATTATCATATGTGGGTACATGCACATCCCTTAGGACCCATATATGATGTCTGATTACCTGAGTATGCTCAGGTATCTTATTATACATGTTCTATTTTGATCAAATGTACTTTTATGTTTCTACTTAATATCTTGATTTCCTATTATATTTTTTATTTTATTTTTGGCCCTATTATATGTGATTACCATGATTTTGGTGTCATTACATTGGTACTAAAAAAGGTGAACCTCTGTAACTTTTTATTCCATTTTAGGAGAGTTTCCTTGTCATGTGATAATGTTTTTATGTTTTATACATTTGATTTTTATTCATTCGCAGGTACAGAGAACCTTGGTATGTTCTATAAGTGACTTTTTCAATGAGTGGCCTCCTAGGAGAAACTTTTTGTGATCTCATTGAATAATTTTAATATTTCCAAATGGTTTCATCTGAATAAATGAATTTTTTTAATTTTATGAAAATATTTCCTCAGATATGTCTGAATACTCCCATTAGTGATGATGTGATAATTCCACCATGTGTAGTGCAAGAGGATGCCCATGAGCATTATCTCTCACATACTCATGTTGTTCAGAAATTGGATCCAGTCCATCCTATAGTCATTCATATCATACCTTCCTATGGTGGAGGAGTATAAACGACCATGGATAAATTTTCTCATGACTCCCATCTCCAGAATATACAATTCATTTAGGTCCCTTGAGGACCACTGGGCGTTATGGGGCATTTATAAATCATTGAGGTAATATTCAACATGGTCAATACACCATTAGATTAACGGGTCAAGCTATCAATGTTTACTATTTAGGGACCTTACATATGATGGTTGGGAGTCCTGTAATAAGTAGAACTAAGGGTCTTTCTTGGGAGGATATAAGAAACATGTTTTTAGAATATTTATTTCATGGGATGAAGAAGCTATACTATGCCGAATAATTTATTGAGTTTTAGTAGAAAACCATTACCATATCTATAAACTTTATTTATTTCAATAAATTGATTTATTTTTTACCTATCTTGGATGTAAATGTGGCACAAAATTTTAATAAGTTAGATACCAGTCATCATCCAAATAATAGTTTCTAGTTTAATAGTTTCAGCCAAACAACATTCCCATAGGTTTCATAAAAAGCCTTGACTTCTGAGAAGGGACTATAAGAGGAATGATAAGTTTATTTCATTCCACAATTTAATACATAGTTAAGTAGACCTCCTACTACAATAGTGAGTGTATCTTCTAGAAGCACGAAGAGGAAGACTAGGGACTTTTAAAGGGGGTATATGTAAGTAGTTTTAGGATAGAATGGATTATTCAACCCCCTGGGGAGGATTTCCATGTTGATAAAACTATGGGATGGTTTGACATTACCATATATTATAAAAATAATATCAAAAAATTGTTCATATTGTTGGAATATTGGTCATTTATATAAATTATTCTCTAGAGAATTGGGTGAGGCCTCTGCAGGGGACTAGAAAAGATGTGACATGAATCCCATGTATCTAATAATGGAAATTAGTAATATGCATGGCTGATGAAGACTCAATAAAGTCATGTATCGTGTGTAAGGATTGTTGAGATGGGGTGAGCAATGTGTAAGAATTGGAATAGATTCCAGTTGATGGTGGTGAGGGGATTTAAACTATTTAATGTATAGTCTTTAAAACATATATGTGTTGTTCTTCATTGTTTGATACTGTTGTTTCCTATTCATTTATGTTTTGTTCCATTTTTTATTGAACATTACGTAATAAACATGTAATATTCTGAGTTCCATTCCCTTCATACACCTTTGATCCCAAAAGTGGACTATAGTGATGCCTAGAGTGTCATATATTCATTTTTTTATGGACATCTATGGGACATCATGATTTTAGGAGATAATGGTATTTTATGTGATTGTTATATTGGACTAACTAACAAGTTTATAATAATACATTAATAATTATCAAATGTTGGTATCATTTTTATCACCTTAGGGAGATAATTTTGAGATGATTTGTGAGTGGGTGTTATGTGCAGGTAGAGCGGTTTTAATCAATGAGATACCTTGGGAATATTATAGCATAGATTATTGGATTTGCTCTTTTAGTAAGATTAATGGTCCCCCCTTTGGTTTTCCTCATGTTTTTCATATTTATGAGGATTTCTTCCCTCATTATTTCACAAGTCATCCCCCAAATATAAGAGTTGAGTTTGAAACAAAACTCACTCCACATTCATATCACATTTCGATATCCAATTATCATATAGTGTTATCCATGTCGATGGAGATCCATTTACAGCTCGAGGACATTGAGCGTAAGTGTTGTATCTAGACAATTAAATCATAAAAAACTGAACATGTTTTGTTCACGAAGAAAGGGTATGGTAGTATTTTAATCTATATATATTATTGAAAGATAAGTCAGATTACTAGGAAGATTGGGTACCCTTTTCCACAGATTATTTATTTGATTGATCAATTAGAAATATCTTGATGGTACTACAAGATGGATCTCTATTTGGGCTATCTATAATTTTAGATTAAAGAGGATGGAATTATGAAGATGGTGTTTCGAAGTAGGTATGAGACATTAAAGTACATAGTGATAAAAATTGGACTAAATAATGCACTAACAATATTTATTGTTCTCATGAACAAGATCATCCACCCATACCATGACTCATTTTTCAAAGTGTTCATCGATAATATCATTATTTATCAGTGACCCCAAAGTAATAAGCTGATCACATTATAAAAATCCTATGTACACATCAAGCTTATTATCTTTTTAAAAATATTTCAAAGTGTCACTTTTGGATTCATGAGGTGAAATGTTGGGCGCTTGTGGTTTCTACGTCCAATATATCAGTGGAATCATTTAAAGATGATGTGGTGATGTCATGGACATGTCCCTAGAATTTTTTTACATTATTTACATTTGGGTGCTAGTAAATAAATTTCACCAATTTATCTAGTAATTCTCCTATTTATTACAAACCATGACAACATTGATAAGAAAATGGGTGTGGTCGTAGTGGTTAGACTCATGTGAGGATGGTTTTATTAAGTTGAAGAGGATGTTTACTATATCCTGGTGTTGATTCTTCATGATCATGTGATTGGATATGATTTATATTATGATTCATTATGAGTTGGTTTAGGGAAAGTGTTTAGGTAGATGGATTGATTGATAGATTATGAGTCACGTCATCTATGACACCATTATGAGAATTGTCCTAACCATATTAGATCTGTTAACTATGGTCAACACATTGAATTTTTTTTGAAATTACCTCCTTAGAAATAAGTTTATTATCGATATAGAAATTAATATCTTCCAGTATATATTCTCACCATGGGATCTAAATTTTAGGTAGAGGAAATTGTTAGAGTACATGTTGATGTTTGACTTCGAAATTCCCTTTTCACTAGGTAATGTTAACATCATTTAATATTATATTAGTTGTAAGATACAGTTATTTCATGATCTTTTTGAATAAATTTAAGAGAAATAGTGGCTTCTAGTGAGCTTTTTGGGAGATTATAGGATGCATGTTTATCAGTAAAATTGATTGATGACATGTTCCCCATTAGTTATCAAATATTCTTTAATACACTGGGTGAAGGATAAATAATAATATGATCTTATTTGTGTTGTGATACAAGAATAGATAACAGGTTCCGATCTGATACCAGGTTTGTCTTTAGATGGAAATCATATGATCCATGTACATCAGAGAGCTATATTACCCCAATTGATGAAGGAGTAGGTGATGATAGATTTCCATGCCTCAATGTCAGAAATTATTCCTTGAGTGACCAAGATATACGATGACTTTATTTGAAAGTTCTAGTGTCCAGTGATGAAGAGGTACATTGTATGATTCAATTCCCAATTCCTTATCTTCCAGAGGATAATGGTTGAGTACCAGCATCCTAGTTTTTCTACAACCACGTCATATTACCATATGTAAGTGGAAGTACATCATGATGGAATTTTTGTTGATTTTACCTAGGACCTAAGGACAGTCGGCATTTATTGAGAGATTATTGATCTACTAACAAAATATTATCGTTTCTAATATATCTATGGGACTCACTCAGTAGTTGATCTATGACATTTTTGGGTTATCGATATTTAAAACATTCATGGAGTTCTAAGAGAATTATATCTGATAGAGATTTATGTTTTACATCATAGTTTTTCTAGGTATTACAAAAGGAATTAGGGACTCATCTAATATTGAGAGTTCCATTCATTCCCCAGATAGATGAAATGTCAGAGAAGAAAATTCATATAATAGAGTATATTATTGTGGACACATTTTGGTATTTTGGAGTAGAATGGGATGATCACATTGACTTGTTTGAGTTCCTAGAATTTTTTTTAGGATTCAATTCAGTGGAATCATGTGTTGATATTTATAAAATACCATTCCATTTAAAAATTTATTACTATAAAGCTAGTGAGGTGGATGTTGTGTGGTTGAGCATCGTATATGACATATCTAAGAGAGTGCATCTAATCTGGAATTGGTTAACTGCTTCTCAAAATTTTAATCAATAATATCTAGACCAGAGGAAATGACCCATATAGTTCTAGGTTAGTGAAATATTTCTTTTGCAGGTGACTCCTTGGCATGGGCAACAACTTTTGTGTGAGTAGGAATGATGGCTCTATGATTTGTTATACAATTTTATATTTTCAATTATATCAAAACAATGGATTATGATCTAAAAAATCACTCATTATATCAAGGTATCCATGATGTGTTTCATGATTCTAAACTCTTTGAGGACATAAAGTATTCTATGCATGATATCAACTATGAGGATTTTGACCGGGAGCATGATGCATCATACATAGGACACCTAGTGTGGATTATATATCACAGTGAGAAGTTTTACTGGGGAAAGATAGCTATAGAGACACTAATATATCCAGGAGGAATCATGGTTGAGGGATTCTGATACTCAGGCATAGTGGCCTGATTTGTTCAAAAATGATTATTATAGAAACATCATGGGAATTAGAAGAATATAGAGGGGGTTATTTTAACAGCCACATATTTCTAAATTGAATTACAAATTTTTTTCATCCAGTAATCACCTTTTTTACTATGAATTTTTTGGGATGGGTTTTGGGTGGTCAAGGTAGGTTTGAGAGTGTTTTTAAGGCTTTTATAATGTCCAATGATGAAAACTGATTTTTAGAGACCATAATGGTCATAATGGAATGCTTGTTACATGTTTTAGGGGCTCAAGGGGTTTCATGTGGTTAAGGAACATTGTTTATAAAAATGTGAATAATCTCTTAACAAACTAGGTGACATGCTTCAGTGGACAACAATACATGTTTCACATGGTTTGAAATTTTTTTCCACCAAACCATTTGGGTGCCCCAAATTGGTAGAAACTCTTGCACTGTTTGAAAAACCATGTGACCAGACAATGTGAAGATTAAGTAATTATCTTATAATCCACTCTAATATCCACTAACTACATATTTTTACCCATTATTTCTTCTTTATGCAGCCCAATTGAATCATTAGACTCTTTTTGGACATACTCAACATTTTCCACTCCTCCCAATATTGATTCAGGAAGATACAAGAGTGTTATTGATTTGTAATTAATGCATGTGACATAAAACCATTGTTATTTGGAATTATTTTAAATATACCTCTTGTACCTTTATCAAAATCATAGACTTGAAATTTTTCATATAGATCAATGGATTTTGATTCAATATATATGTATATGAATTCTTGAATTGTAGTAAGAATGGTGGTGTGATCAATATATTCACAAAATTACCTTGAATATAGCTATATCTCTACAAAATTGTGGATTAATCATTGTAATTAATCATATATCTATCATCAAGGGAAACTATTCTTCTTGAGTCTGCTCATGTATAACTATTTTGATAATAAATATTTTGTAATTGAGATTTAATTAAAAGTCTCATGGTACTCTAATATATTACATGAGTAATTCATAATTAATTATTAAATCAATAGTGAATCCGTTGAATCATCTTTTTATTATTAGATATATCTCAAATCCAGTTTAGTTGATAGAATATGTGGTTTATGTTTTCCTAGAACTATCCTAATTGGAAAGGAATATCTTCTAATTTTATTTCAAGACATTGTTTTTGATTAACTAGAATCTTATAAAAGAATACTAGGTATGTAAAAAAAAATTTGTGAGTGTGCAATTTGATTTGGGATTTGATCTATTGAAAAATATTTTTGTAGTTTTCCATCAATATTATGGTTGCATGTTTATTACTATTTGGTTCCCTAGTATACACTTGATTCCTTGATATGATTCATTTTTTTTTCAAATATTGTGTTCACATTCTTGATAGTGATCACATGTGTCTGTATGTGTAGCTTTTGATAGTCATAAATGATGATTAATTCATTAAGAATTTTTATGTATCTTGGTATCCAGGTGTTATTTTGATCCCATGTACTTGAATATTACAACTAATTCTCAAAATTCCCTAATATGTTCATCATTGTATGTTCAACCCTATTAGGTATGATCTCTACTCTTTTTGAGGAATTTATTTGGAACTCAGAATCTGTGGAATATCCTTATATATTTATCCCTTAGAGGGGGAGTCGTCTTGACATTTGATGATGGAAATGATGGACCCTGACATAGGGTAAGGGCATGAAGACATGAGACTAGACTTGTGGTATCATCATTAGGGGTATGATGACTTTTTGGTCTTACCCAATGTTTATATAGAATGTGATACCCTTGAGGAAAAACATGTTATTGTGGTGGTTAGTAATAGACATATGGCTCGATCAGACTTGCTTCCCTAAGAATGCTAAGAGATATGTTCACAATCCTTGTTACTCGATATTGGACACTTTCAATATCATTAAAATTATTTTTCTGGCATGAAGATATGGTAGGAATGGATAGGTCTTGTTGTGGCTTAGATAGAACCTGAGTGCTTGACAAATGATTGTCTAATATTTCTCATGCATTTATATTTAACCAAGAATACACCTATTATACCTATGAAAACAAGTTAGGGACGAATTGGTGGTGTCCTACTAGGTTTTATTACCCATAACATGCATATACATATCGACTCATGTGTATACGTCATGATTAGGGATCCAGTTAAGGGAAAGGGGCCCCATTTATATAGCTGATTAAGGATCATGGAGAGAGTAGCGGTACTAGGATTATCCTTAAAGGATTCCTACATTGTTTTTCATATTTATCTTATTTCACCGTTATACATTGGTTTCCCTTAACACGTTGGGAACATAATTCATTTATATATGGTACATAGGTGACTTATGTTTCTTAGTTATAATCATTTAGGTTCTTCCATGTTTCTCAGTGTTTTTTATATTTTCTTCTTCTGATGCTGTATGTACATGATTATTGAGGGAACGATCTTCATAAAAATGGAGTTTAGGACCTTTCCATTAGTTAATAGCCACTTTCATACAATGAGTCATTTATTAATTCTTGTGGATATTTGGATTATACTAGATGTTTCAGGTTGGGAAATGATAATGGGGATGAGGTAGAATTCAGTCATCAGTTCCCTCCCCATCCTTGATGTTGGGTAAAACACCACCCCCAACATTTTGGTTTCATTTTTCCAGTCGACGTGGGTAGGGTAGCTATATTAAATTTGAAAATATATAATAATGTCACAGAAAATCCACACAAATTGAAACATCCTTGTTGTAGACTCATCTATCATTATCATCACACAAGACCCATATCTTCCATAACTATGATCTTAGTCTCAGGAAGTCATACAAGAATCATATTTCAGAATTATTTAATTAATTTAACAACTATTTGATATTTTTCCAAATTTTCTTCCAAAGTATACACATTAATATTTTAAGATAATTCTGTTGTAACTATAAATACATGGATTATATTTTCAATTTTTTTTATCATCGTCTAGGAATACTATGAACCCTGCTGAATCATTAATTTCCCAATCATCACTTCTAATTGATATGGGTTCTCTAGAACACAGCCTAATCTACCATATTAAGAATGAAATTACAATTAATAACCTTAAAATGTGTCATGAATATGGAATCTGGTTATAAAAATATTATCTGATCATTTGTACATTAAGAAATCATATAGAAAGATTAATTTTGAGGATGGGGAAGTAATTTTATAAACTATTCATTACCATCATATTTTCATTCCCACGCCATTTCTAAAAGTATAATATATCTCTCCATTTCGGACAGCAACCATTACAATAGCCATGGTTCTCATCCTATTTCTCTATACATAACCAACTGTCAATATAACTAGGGACTCCAACCCATTCCTTATTAAATAATTTCAACTGTAATGTGTTATTAATAAATCACATCAGTGTTTTATATTCTTAAGGAATACATAAATTTTAAATTTATTTTTGGCACCTAAATAAATGCACTGTGGCCATAGAATAAAGGGTGTCAAGCCTCCAATTAATTAGAAGTCTTTTTTCCCCAATAATTTATTCTTTAGAAATATTGATTTTGGTTCCATAATAAATTAACAGGTTTGTTTTTAAGAGATTAATAGTGAAAATAATCCAATAAGAAATAGGTAATATATTATTAGGAATGAAATGTGGACATTCTCTAAACAAAATCTTCAAATTCATTCAGTTTCATTGAGAATATTGATTAATTATTTTATGCTTATTACAATATAGAATCATTCCAAATTTATGCTTTTTATATATTTCAATGACTAAAAATTCTAGAAAATAATAACAAAATATATCCATGTAGATAGTATAGTATCTAGTAAATAGAAAAATTGAATATCATACTCAAAATATAAGAGAACACACAAAACTCAACCATTTATTTTACCTATTACAGGAAATACTAATTATCTACACATTTCAGAATTGTCCAATTTTTATTTTTAAATAACATATTTATATAATAATTATCATCATTAAATAATAAATTGATACATTGAGGTGTTTGAAACTATAATTATTTTTTTGCATTATATGCTCAAGAATTGATATTAATAAATTTTCATGTGATTATTATTTTGATATACCTTATATAATTACAAGATTATTTAATAATAGAAATATTTTAATATGATTCCATATTCAATAATTACCAGCATTTTCTCACAGTATGCAATAATTCTTCCAAAATAAATTATTTTTATTTGATTTCATGAAATATTAAAAATTCATTTAATGGGATAAAATTTTATGTATCCTACAATAATCTCCATAGTAAAATAATAATATTTGGAAATATTCATATGAATATCATGATATTTCAATTCTTGAAATTATTGTAATTATAATAATATTATTATTCTAGAATATGAATTTTCATAATCATTTTTTACCTTTATGTTTTTTTAGATTCGTCAACATTATTCTTCATTTTATTACAAGATTATTATATTTTTATAGAAAAACAAATTAATTTAGATAAGGTAAACTAAATAATTCTTCAAACACACATTCAAATAAAATTAAGCAGAATCCACATATCCCCTATCTATAGAAGTTTCTATTATGAACAAGTTTCACCCAAAAATAGGGATAGATAAAAACCTCAAAAAAGCATGTAAATGTAATGAAGCAACTCAAGCTGATTAGTGAAGGGAATCCTGAAATTACCTAGAACCAACCTCTTAGGTCGAGTTCTGAAAAACATTTATTTATTGTTTTTATTTATTTATAAACTATTTGATACAAGAATAAGTGAATCAATAAATTAAAGTATATAAAATTAAAACATCTAATCCAAATATTGAGAAACAATATTCCAAAAACATTTTTAGGTCCTTAATTCTTCTCATTTTTTAACTCTCTTATATTTCAATATCATACTATTACTTTTTAAATGTTAATTTTCCAATTAGTAAAATCTCTTAGAAATTTTACTCCAGAATCAGTGTTTCAAAACAATCTAACTAATAAATGTCTCTATAATAACCCATACTCTATGAAAAAACCTGTGAAAGATAATTTCAAAACCTCTTTTGAACAAAAATTATCATTATAGGTATTAAAATTATGATAAACCAATTTTTTTGGAAAATAATTTAAAATGCATTGTAACCATTATAAACAATATATAACTCTTTTAATTTAGAAATCATTTTTAAATTAAAAAAATAAGTTTCAAATTATAATAAAAAAAATAAATTTTATAAAAAAACCATTTTTTATTATCTTAAACAAGGGGGAAATTTTTATTCATGAAATATTTATTTTAGAATATTTTTTAGATATTATAATCCTCTTTCATAAAATCAATGACCTTTGAGATTTTATAAAATCATTATATAAAATTTTGTGTGAAACAAAAAATTTAACCTAAACGATTTCATAAAAATTCATTATAAAAAATCTAGTTGTTCTCCATAAAAACAACTTGAATGCTTCTAAAAATAATTTCATGAGGAAACCTAGAACATTCAAGGATATATGGGGCCTAATCATCACTTGGTGCACTATTTCCATTTCAGTTTGGGTTCTATATCTTTTCCCCATTATTATTTACAATGTTTGGGTGCCATTTTTACAAAAAAAACAACATTTTTTGGATTGAATTTTTTTTAATTATAAAAATTTATGGTCATAAGAAAATGAAAATGAATCTGAATATATTTATGGTTAGTCGATGAAAGCATTACAATGATTTTTTTTAAATGACCATTTTTTAAGAAATAAAGAAATTTTTTAGAAGTGAAAAAAAATCATGTAATTACATATTTAATTATATTATCATGAGATGTAATTTTAATAAAAACATCGAAAATAATTGATAAAAATAGTAATTGTTCATTAGATAATTTGAACACAAATGATAACCATGATGATAAAATTGTTTTTAACAGAATACATGATTTTAAAAAATATTTAATATGTATGTTTTCAAATATAATATATTAAACATGGAATGATAACTTTTTAATAGAGGTACAATTCTTATTATATCATCATTAAATCTATCACTTAATAGACATTTAATTTTTCAAGAAAATATATGAAGAGAGAATTTTTTTTAAAAAATTGACGAACACGTTTGAAACATTAAAAAAAATTAAAATAGTTTCCCTTAAAAAGAGTGTTTGGAAAATTTACAAAAAAAATAACAATATATTGTATAACATTACCCTAAGAGGGTTTAGTTTAAAATTTTAAACAAAAAAACATTATAATACTTTTCCCTGAAATAATATGTTTTTATACAATGTAATATATTTCTGAAATATCCCATACCTAAAACTAATCAAAACATACTTCCCTTTAACCAAATCATTATATAAGAAAATGTCTTAAAAATATGTACTCATCCTTTCCCCCACCCCCAACTTAAATGACTTCCTTTAGGATGGAAATATCATAAGAATTCGATCTTTGTCTGTTCAATATTCTCTCTACATCTACCTCCCCCTAATAATAGTTCCTTCTAGAATGTAATATCTTATAAATTTTATCTCACTCTTATTTATAACTCCCTCTATCTCTTGATGAAAACAATATTGGAATATATAAAAACATTCTTTAACCATACAACAGTTACAATGATGTTTATGTTTATGTATGTTTAATTTTATTTTACCCATGTTTTTTCATAGATTTATCTATACGTAATCATGCTTACATAAAAATGAAGAAAATTAGAATGTTGAATGTCATAAGGGACATATAAATTGAGCTTTTTATGTGAATTTAAATATTATTACTCGTCCTTTTATAGTATAGAATTTATATAATTCATGGAATTATTATTTTCAACCATATCTATGAAGATACATTTTTCTTGGGTTTCAACAAACACACAAATATATGGGTGTGTGTGTGTGTGTTCTAGAATTTTTCAGTAAGGTCCCTATTCCACTTTATAGTTAGAATGATTATTTTTTATCCCATATTGAGTTGGGACTTATGACTTTTTAATTCATAATATATAAATATATATGTATTTATTGTTTGATAATCTAGTTGAAAGAATTGGATGTGTGTTCAATATGATGGGTGATTGTGATTTTTTTGAGTCTGTGTGTACATGGGTTGAGGAAAACAATAATTGCATGTTTAGGAAACATAGAGGAGGAGGATGTTGAATGGGATTCCATAGTTTTATTCACCGAGATTATGTTAATTTTAAAATTATTTGAACATTAACATCAAGAATATATACTAAGTCAGACCCAACCTCAATATCTCACTCACTTATATATATAGAAGAATCTTAGTGACTCATTTAGAGTCATGGGGATCCAGTGTTCTCCCTCGTCATTTTCTACTACCATACACAATCCGTCCTAATTACTCTTTTCCACCCGCATTCTTTTTATCCTCTGTTTGACTGATGAGGAACCCTAGAACTTCTGAAATATATTTCCCTTACTCAATATAACTAACACATTCCTCTTTTTATTACCTAGGCATATAATTTTACACTATTTTTATAAATTAATAATATCATTATAATTTATTTATTATAAATCCATTGTCTAATTTTAATTAAATCTATTTATATAAAATAAATATTTCAAAATATTTCATTATGTTTATTCATTAATATTCTCATAAAATATTTATTTTCTTCACTAAATAAAAATTTATTATTTACTACATATTTCAACTAATTCGTTTATTTCAGTAAATATAATTTTTAATTTATTATATTAATATTTCAGACACTATAATAATCATTATATTATTATAATTCTAAATTTGTCCTTAAATATATTCCCTTCTAATTTATTTAATTACATTATCTCTATAATTACCATTATATTCATACAAATTAAATTATATATATAATTAATCGAATAATTATATTCCCATGAAATTTTATAATTTATATAAGATTAATATAGTTCACGTATAATTTTTATTATCTTATATATAGTAATTAATAATTTCTTAATTAACATTTTATATTTCTAAAAGTTTATTTAATAGACATATATATTTATTTCAGGTTGATAATTTTGTAAAGTAGAATTAATTTATTATTAAAATCTAAAATTTCAATTTATATACATCAATTTAATATAAGTGTACTCATTGTATTTTAGTCACTATAAATTCTATTTTTCTCAATTAATGTTATATTACCATATAAATTTATATCCACAGTTCCAAATCAAAAATAATAATTTTTATAATAATTTTATTATAAAATAAATCGGGACATTAAAATACAAACATATTTTAAATATTGACACGTATCTGAAAGAAATAATTAATAACTAAATGACTTCAAATTTTATCACTTTTTTTAAAAGACCCCATCATGATTTCCCTTAAACACGTATATAATGGTAACATTTTCCTATTTAGAAACCAACACATCAACTCTAAATTTTTGTCACATGGATGTATCTTATAGTTCATTTTATCATACTTATTATAATAATTAAGGTTGGTGTGATGATTGTCATCAGAAATCATGAGGATGAAGATTACATGTTCATGGTACTTTTTTATCCTTGTGAAATTATCCCACTTTTAATGTTCATTTTATTGAATATTTTTTCATCCTGAAAATGTATTGATTTTTATTATATGTTGAAAATATGTGTCTCCATAAAATGTATCCATTATATTCTATGTTAAAAAAAATTATTAAAAATGGGAAATATGTATCTATGTATATATATACACAAAATATTACATTGTATCAATTAAATAAATATCATCCTCCAAATTTTAATTTCTTCATTACTGTTAAAAAAATATTTGTGTTTCCATAATATAGTCATAATATGATTTATTAAGATTTATCTACAATGATATAGTGAATAATATTCATTTTTACCACATAATATTTAAATATATTCATTTTTTGCAACCATTTGCACAAAATAATCCTCCATAGCAGAAAAACTAAAGTGTTTCTAAAAACATACATATCATAGATTTATTTTCCGGATCCTGGAATCATCCAAATATAAAAAAAATTACCATTATAATAATTGATAAATATATTAATATTAAAATTAAAGGATATTTTACTTATACATTGACACGTCATTTTAATCTAAAATAAACTAAAATCACATTCAAATTTTATTCAAAAATACCAAAATGCCTAAAATATTGTTGATTAATTCATAAGGACCCTCTAAATTAACTTTCAAATATTTAAATTATCAAAAAAAATTGAACTATCCTTCACTAATGAAATCCTAATCTCCAAAGTTATCTTAACCTTTTTTCTTATACCAACTATAAAGCACTGAACTAGAACTACTGATTCAGAAGCTAAAATTTTATTTCATTTAAATTTTATTTACATAAAATGATCATGAAAGTATAATGAGTGACTCAAAAAATAAATTAACATTAAATTACAACTTCAAATGAAAATAATTTGTCACTGCATTCCAAATATCATTTCAGTTCTTTGTTTTATATAATTAGGAACCCTATTAAATTTCAATATCAAAATATATTCTTTTAAATGTGAATTTAACCATTATTAATAAATCTTCAAAATGATACTCCATGTCTTCCCTTTCTAAATAATTCAATCAATAAATCTCTCTGTAGAAGCAATTACTCATTAATAAGAACTGTGAAAAGTCATTTTAAACATTTGGTTTTGAAAAATTATTAATAAGGGTTTAAAAATCAAGATAACCAATTACTTTAAATCAGGAAAACATTTATCATAACAGGATAATGCATTCAATTTAGTAATAATTTTATTTTAATAAAAAAAATGACCTTCTAGATTAAACATAAAAAAATATTGTTTTGACAAATATTTTTTAATAATCATTAACAATAGGAAAACATTTATTTTTTAAATAATTCTTTAAGTTTTTTTTTAAAAGAACATAATCCAATATCAAAAATAAATAATCATATTGATGTTTTAAAATTAATATGTCTACATTTATTAAAAAATATTAAAATTTACACTGAAAAAATAAAAAAAATCCTTCTGAAATAAATCTAGTTATTTTTATTAATAATACATTACATGCTCATAAATAATTCATGAGGAATCCTGGAAAATTATGGAATAAATAGATCATAAATATCACACTATAGTTGAGTTATTTTGATTTTTATGTTTTAAGGGGTTTTATTTTAGGTTTGGTATGTTGCGAGGATGACACAGTTGTTCTTGGGGGTAGCATGGCCTTAATGGTAGTAATATTAGGCCACCAACCAGCCATTGGTTTCAGAATGAGATACCCTTGGCCTTTAGAGCCCATCGGATTGCCAATAGAGAGGATTAATCCCACCAATAAGGATCCCAATCAATATGAATTCAATTAATAGCCACTGACTAGTTAGTTGGTCACCACCAGCCAATCGTTTGGGCTAAAGGTTAATTTTTTGTGTTCAAATAAGAATATTAATGAAGGGTTATATTGTAATTTTTCTGAACCATATTATTAACCTCTTAAATTTTAATTTATAACCCTAATTCAACTAGGGGTCTTATATAGGATTCTTTTTAATTTTTATAGCAGCCTTGACAATATATGACTAGAAAACTGAATGTATATCAATCGGTTGCGCTCAAAATGGAAAGTTCAATCCATTTTTTATGTTTATACTTTATCTATTGTATTTTAAGTGGTTATATTAAACATTGATACAATATATAGTTCATATTATATTTCTTAATTTGTTTCTCATAGATCCATTCTGTTTTTTTATACCAATGGTTGGTTCTGGTTTAGTTGTGGTTTGCCTCTTTTATTTAAAGAGGAATGTGATCTTATTTCTTCTCTTTTTCCTATGTGACCCCCAAATATGGTTTTTAAGATTATATAATTGATTATTAGGGTCTAATATTTTCATATATTTTTATACCTTTCATTTTAGTTCATGGATTCCACTATTATCATTTTGTGAACTAGATGTTGAGGAAGTTAGTATCGTATGATTTCATTATTTAATGAACTACACATGCTTAATAGTTTTTAAACCATTTATCTAAATGATATTGTAGTGATATTGGATTTATGAAATGTGTGTGTAATTATTCGGTAAATCAAATGCTTCCCCCCTAAAAGTGGTAAATAAAGGATTACTTCAAATAATTGATCAATTTTTTAGAAAAATTGTTTTTAATGTATATTTTTATGGTATGGAAATGGTTATGAAATTGTTTTTCTATTATAATTTTGATAAAACCTTTTGAAACATTTTGATATATTCAAAACATGTTATCCATGAGTACATCAAATGTTGTTTTCAATTGGGATATTCCATTTATTTTTTAGGGACATCACATGATAGTTGGTTCCTCTGCACCTGATTTCAACACAATGGGGTATTTTTAAATGAAAGCATCTGGGGGATTACACATCATGGTATTCCACCACTATCTTGGTCATCATACCAAGGATAGGTTTAGTGTACACTAGACATGATTTATCAAAAAATTATAAACATAGATATCCTAAACTAATTTTATCATTGGGGTACCTTCCATTGTTCTATGTTATGATATGGATTTTAATACATTCTTGATAAATAGAAAATGAGTTATTTAAAGTTATTTAAAAAAATTATAAAGTGTTTTTGTAAATAATAAATGGGGTAATTTACATAGTGTTGATATAAATAGATATTTTTCATATCATTTCATGTTTTATTTTAAATTGAGAAAATATGTATTTATCTAGAAAATAATATTTATAGAACACATGGTGGGATCCTATGGGGTTGTTTTAATCACACTTTCCACACACCCATGAGTGTGTGTAAACCCTATTTTATCTGATACATGAAAGGGAAACGTGATACAGTGAGGCACATGGTCTCATGGGTAGTTTGGAATGTGTATAAGGTGGTGATATAGTGAGATGTTTCCCATGTATAAAATGGAAAATTTATCATCATTTTGGTGAAAATGGGGCTTTTTATATTTGATATATGAAAAAATTATCTTTTATATCCATTGATGTATCTTAATCACTATTTAACTCTGTTTATAGCGCCTTTATTATTATTTTCTCTTTCCTAATACATATATACCATTTTAGTCTTCTTTAGTTTGGGAATAAATTATTCCCAAGGGTTGTTCTTGATCCACTATGCACGCAACCATTTCTATATCATCAACAAGGTTCTGGTTGATAAGAGTATTTCCTTGTGAAGAATTACCCATAGCATCCCCCCAAGGAACAATGTGAATTATTATGGTAAGCATGTATATACACATAAAAGGATTAAAGTAGACTATCATATGAGAAACAAATTCAGTATAAATCAAGAGAACACAGGCCTCGAAAAGAGATACCATCAAAATTCCACATGGGATCCCATATTTCAATATCATGTTGTGATTAAGGCTTTTTATGATAAGATCTGGATATAACTCAACTACAACCAACCCTTAATGTCCAGAAAATCATATCTTATTGCTACTAAAATTCATAATACATGAACACATTGAGAACAACCTACTCTAATACTAACATGGGGGTAAAATACATATGGAATTCAAATTTATTGACTTCATTTATTGAATTGAAATGATATCTAACATCAAAACTAATATTTATATTTCCAGAATATGGTTAGGGATTTTTGAAATATTGTGTTTCATTAGTAATAGGTTTCATATTTATGCTTATGCAACATGATCATATAGTAGAGTACAGATCTCATCATATTCAGTCACATGATATTAACTATACCAATCATGACTTGGATCTCATATATTTTATTCATGATCATTAGTGTTCATGACACTACATGTGATGACCCAAATTTTTAATACATGTATTTTAATATAATTTATTTAAAAATAATTCATTAATAACATCAAAGGATCTTTTAAAGGGCCAGTTTCTTGGAAACTACTTACAAAAAAATTAATTTCATGATGAATTAATAAACATTATCACTATTGAATCTATTTGAAATAATCATTTTCTATGACATCCTATATCACCTCACTACAGATAATTTTCTTGGGACATACATTTATTGTATAGGGTGAGAATAAACACCAATAATTGGGAAAAAGGAAATAAAACATGAACAATCATCATGGATAAAACATGAGGTATGTAATAAAATAATGATCATAAGTACTAATAAATAACATAGAAATGTTGACATAACATATAAATAATTCATTTAGAAGCATATCACCATATTTATGACCAAATTTTAATAATTCATAATTAATAAGTTTATTAAACAAGGTATCATACAACATTTCATCTACTGAGAATAATTCGTTAAACAATTCATTGGAGCACTATCAAGGTGCACCCTTCATAATATAATGGTTATTGACCATGGAATCATAACAAATTTCCAAGGAATACATCCATGGTATCATGAACATTCCATATCATCATGATAATAATTTACTAATTAAATTAATGTTATATCCGGGAACACCATTAATTATAATTTATTCATTTTAGACACATAACATTATATGTCATTTCATTAAAAACCTAACGAGAAAAACAATATGTTTCATAAAAATAATTTAATATATAGTGTCATAATGACATGAACAATAAATAATGTTTTAACCAATGAAGAGTGAATAAGGGTTAATACATGTAAATCCTTGAATCAATAAATGTTGTTTACATTTATGTGAATACCCATTGAAATTGATGTGGTTTTTTTATTCACAATATTATGAATTTCTCATGTAAAATTGTTAAATTGAAAAAAATAATTCATCAGCATGACAGTATACAACATGGATAAAATGGAGGGAATAATGAGACGGAATGAAGGTCTCCCATTAGTAAAACAATATTTTGGAAATAAAGGGATAATCAATAAAATTGGAAAAGAAATTATTTCAACTTTGGCAGACATACAAAAAAATTAGGTACCTGAATGAAAATTGAGATGTGGGTAATTCCCTAACATTTATGAGTATCTTCATAAGTCTTGTTGAAGATATCCTTTGGACAAAAAAACTCTTCATGATTTAATAGAGAACAATATTAGAGACCCATTGGGATGTATATGATGATTGAAATTTTAATTAGGAGTGTGATAATGGTAATAGGGGTGGAAAATTATACATGAATAGTGGTGGTGTTATGGGTTTAAATAATAATTATTTTTCCATTAAGGCCAAAGAGTTTTGGGTGGAATTAATTATAATGTTTTTTCTTTAGAATTAATTATTTCAATATTTGTTATGTTCATCCCATTCATAAATCTTTCATTTAATTTTATGTTATTTATTAAATACATTTTGATCAAAAATAATGATTAATAATTATGAAAATTTCAAGGTAATTCTTGTTTTTCCTTTTCAATTTCACATTATAATTTTTTTCTAATGTTTTATTTCATATGTATTTTAATTTTTTATCATGTTTATAAAAAAATAGATAAATTATTCATTTAGATGATGAAATTTGGATCCTCATTTGGAATGGTGACAAGTACCCATGAAGTCAATGCTGATGTGGATCTGACTGGATGGTCCCACTATAGTAATTCAGTCATAACATTTTCCACATTTTTGGATTAAACCCAAATTTTATATGATGTTAGACGAATTAATTGGGATCATTTCATCCAACTGGAGTAAAAAATGGTTCAAACATTATCATGGTCAAAAGACATTGTGAATTCAATGCATCCCAATTCAATTAATCTTTCAGGTTGGAAATATTTTCATCAATTATTCATCCATAAATATTACAAAACATAATCTAGGGGGATGCAATTTTTAGGGTGGACACTCAACACATTGATGAGAATTCCCACAAAATACTTCATTCCAATATTCTATCCCAGAGATTCATAAAAACATGTTGATGTTTGGTACATTGAATCTTGATAGTGTATCTAGAAATAATAATTTTCCATCATGATTCATCCATAAAATCTTTAATACATAGCCAAATAAGTTGAAATATAATGGTAGAAATAAAATATGTGGTATAAAAAAATTAATTAAAGACAACATATCCATATGTAGCCACTATGTTTAAAAATATTCATAATTTTTTGTAAGATATGTTTGAAGAAATTGATTTTTTAATGGCTATGAATAAATTTTATTAATTTAATACTCATTTGTTCTTAATAAAATACATTGTGCATAATTAATTTATATTATCATTTAAATGTGTGTATTCTGATTGTATTTATCTTATATTATACTACCCTACTAATATTAATAAAATAATATATATTTTAAACATATGTATAATGTATAAATTTGAAGATACATTTATTTTATCATATATATATTGAATAATAAACTATCAAGAAAAATAAAAAATTATTTTTTAGTAAAAAAATATTTAACATTGTTAATTGTATAATTATATTCTTTCTCTCATCAATTATATATATTTGAAAAAAATCGGTTGTTACATTCTTCCCCCTTTAGTGAAATTTCATCCTAAAATTTTTCTTCTTATGGGGAATCCTATAATAAAAAATCTTGTTGAAATATTAATCATAAAAAATTTTCATATCAACCATCTTAGACGATGTAATGAAATATAAATAATTGGTTTATATTATCTATAAATCCTCTATGATGCTCTGTAAAATTAGGTGATTATCCAAATAATATCCACTGTGAGTTTAAACACAAGTGTGTAGAAAGGAAAATTTTCATGCCCCAGGTGATGATTTAGTCCAACTCAATGTGACCATTTTGAGGATATTACCCCTATGTACAATAGATTTGGAGACACATACACATTAGGTATCCATACAATGATGTATTTTCATAGAAACAACTCACTGAATACTTCACCAAAATTCTAAAATGTTTTCCTATATTTAGAATTATCCATGGGTTATTCTACAAATGTTTTCGAGTCCTATATTCCATAAATAATTAAACCATCCATTTATGCCAACTATGGAAACCCACCTTTTAAATTCTTGAATTTTAACATAATTCAATAAAAAATATTAAATTAATAACTATGAAGGGCCTTTTGAGGTATTTTTTCTTAGAAACAAAGTACCTAACACCTAAATTATATGAGGGAAACATAAAAAAATATTATTAATTTTTTTTGAAATGATCATTTGTTATTCTATCTTATTTCACCTCACTATGAGTAATTTCTTTGTGACATACATCAATAGAATATAGCGTGTAATAAAACCAACTGATGGAAAATTATAGTAAATTAAACTTCAATGATCATTATGGATAAAAATGAGGCATATCATGACATAATAATCATATGTACTTAACCCATACAATGATAATGTGGCTTCCACATAAAAAAATATGTTCATAATCATATCACCAAGGAGTCATATGAATAATTACCCAATTTATTCTTCATTGTATCATAAAACATATCATATCGTAGATAAATTATTTTTCAAATTCATTGGAGTTCTATCAAGGATCAACCTTCATATTAACAATGTTATAAACTGAGGTATCATAATAATTACTACTGCATGATTTCATGCTATCATGAACATTATATCTCTAGATAATAATTCACTAAACAATTCATTAGATTTCTATCAGGATGATCTATTCATATTAATTAATTCATGTAATCTATATTGATCAAAAAAAATCATTTCATAAATAAACTGAGATTTTATAAAGAGTTTCAAAAAAATCCTAGATTATATTGGTTCTTGATGAAATTAAAATTACAAAATTTATAACCCATGAAGAGGGATTGTGGGTTTCATACATATAAGCCTCCAAATTTAATAAATTATTTTTACATGTTGGTGAATACCCATTGAGAAATAATTCAATTGGGTATTCCCAATATTTAAAATTTCTTATGTAAAATAATGAAATTAAAAACTTTTTTTAGAATGACATTATACGATATTATTTAATGTTAGGGTATAATGAGAGGGAAAAAGGTATCCCATTAGAAAGTTACATTTTTGGTAGTGAAGAGATAATAAAAAAGTGATTTTAAAAGATATTAATTTAAAATTTACATACAAACCATAAATTTGGTACTTGAATGATATGGGATAAGATGATAATTCACTAACATTGTTGAGTAACATCGTGAATCTTATAGATAATAATATTCATGACAAAAAAAATATTTTAATACTGAATATATAGTAATTAAATAAAATAATATTGAGTTATTTGATGAGATTTCTTTTCATTGGGTGTAGAAGAATGGGAATGGGGGTGGGTGTTTATACATGTTGAGGGGTGGTGTTAAGTGTTTAATTAATAATTTTTTTTTCTTTAAGGAAAAATAATTTTGGGTTCCATTCATTCAAATTTTATTTTTTTGAAAAGTTATTTTATCATGGATTATTACGGTCTTCCAATACATTAATCCCTAATTTAATTTTATTTATTTATTAAAAACAGATTTTTTTCATGATTAATGATTAATAAATTTGAAGATTTCATGGGAATTCCATTTTCCCTCTTTCAATTTCACTTTAATATATTTATTCTAAACTCGTATTTCATATATATTGTTTTGTGGATTTTATACTAATATATCTATATTTTTTATTAAAATAATGAAAAATGGATCCACATTTTCTGGGAAGATTAGTGTCCATGAATTCAATGATGTTGCAAATCTAACTAGATGGGTCTCACTAAAATTATACATTCACAACATTTTTACCAATTCTTGGATTGGAAGGAAATTGTTAAAGATGTTAGATGAATATATTTAGATCATTTAACTCTATTAGAGGAATATATTGTTTTATATTTATTATTTTTCAAAATAATGGGTGAATTAAATGCATCCAAATTCAATGAATCTAGTAGGCTATAAATATTTTCATTAATAATTCCACCACAAAGCTTACAAAAAATTCTGTAAGTTTCTAAAATTTTATGGTAGAAATGAAATACTTAACGTATACAATACTAAGAAGATTAAATTCCAATATTATCTCATTAAGGAATCTAAAAATGCATTGAAATTTGTTAAATTAAATATATATAGTCTATTGGGACAGAATTATTCTCTTTTTTGATATTACCATAACTTCTTTGATAAATTTCCAAATAAGAATAAATTTTGGGGTAGAAAATAGATGATTTTTATGAAAACAAATTCCTAAAGAAAATTTATCATGATATAGTTATTATTATTTCAAAAATGTGTACCCTTTCAGATGATTGAATTGGATTATATAATTTCATAGTGTGTAAGAATAATGTTATTAGTGTAATACTCATAGGATCCTAATAAATAAATTATGACTTATATAGTTTATATTATAATCTAAAGATGTTATTTTCATATAGTATGGATCATATATTTTACTACATTACTAACAATAATAAATGTATAAAAAAATTAGAATATGTGTATAACATATATATTTTAATATACATATATTTTGACATACATATATTTTAACACAGACACATGCACATATATATTTATAAAGAGGTTTAGGATTAATCCCCCATTATTGAACCTTAAGTTAGTAACACATGTTTTGAAATGGATAGAGAAATAATCCATAAAAGATATATGGAAAAATAATCATTAATTAAACATTACCAAATGTTCTTCAAATGGTCCCAAATGATTCAAGTGAAAAAAAAATTAAAATAAGCATTAGAAAAAGTCCCCCCCCCTCTCAAGATAATACTATAGAGGAATCAATATATGATTATGTGTTTCCCCCTGATAAGAATTTTATTCAGGTCATCCAATACAACAACGTTTTTCACTCCTCCAGGTCACACTAATATGTGTTGGAGGACCATATGATAGATTTGAAGACGCCAATATCTCTTTAAATCCACCCACCTAAAAAATCATCTAGGAACTCCTTGTACTATTTACCATATGTAACACAAAACTGGACAAAAAAATCCTATGAATCATGTCAATGGAGGTGTACCCATCATTCCATAAAGAAGAGGACCAGTAGATGATGTTGTATTTCAACACACCCAATCATTCATCATGGGTTCCCACCCAACGACATCTATATTTTGTATTACTTCTAATCAAATGAAATGATATAAGAATTGATGATTACAAAGACAACATTCAACAAACAATTAGTGTAGTGTCTAACCTTAATGCCTTCATATAAACCATACATCGACCCAAATACCGTTGAGGGATCTTAGGATACTGATAAATACACCCATAACACCCGTTAGAGAAGTTTCCTACAAAGCCATAGGTACATGGAAACTAATCCAATAATAATTGACAGTATATCAGCCTTTCACCCAGTCATCCAAACAGACCCTCCAATAGTGTCTTTTGACCACGATATATCATGCTAAACCAAATCAAACCCTACACCCTAAAACCCATAAAATTCCACTCCATCATTTGAACCTAGAATATTCCATAGTAAAGCACACGCTGATGGGTCGAGTGATGAAGTAATTGATATTATAGGTATATATAAGGACCACTGATGTTAACATTAAAAAAACACATTTCCACCACGACCTCCATCATTGTGAAATCAGATATGATGCAAGTATGATATTTTTCTAGTGTATTTTGACATATAGTATCATTAAATCAATTTATTGGGGACAATATTAGTATTATGTGTTTAGGGGAAATAGAAGTTGCTAATATAGAGAGGCTATCATTTTTGGGACATCTCTATATACTAATGGATTTCTTTACTTTGGAGATCATTTTCTCATCCCATTGTCCATCAAACATTTAGTAATGTAATATTACTACATTTCTTCATGAGTTTTTTAACTTAGAACCAAAAAGTCATATTATATCATGGGAAATAGGTTTTCTAGGCATGGGTTAAAATTACACAGGGATAATTTTGTGTCTCATTTCAATACATACCAATAGAATAAGGATATGATATAAAATCATTCTAGTTGTCTTAATAATATTCTTGTACCAGTGTATAAATGTTATGAGTTGTCCTTGGATTACATTGTGGGATTGACATTGAATCCCTAAGGGAAAAATTCTATTAGGATGGTGATTATTGAGTTGACTAAAATTGATAAATTCATTATAATTTGGGACACTACCATTGTTCAAGAATTGGGGAATTTTTACATGAATAAAATGTCAGGTTTCGTAGTTTTCCATTTGTTTTCATCATATATAACTATCATATTCCTAAATCCAGATTCTATAATTTTTTTGAGGTAGTGATGGGGGATTAGGTCTGATTAAGAATATAGTACCATCCATAGATAGATAGTCACATGGAACAAGCTATTTAGATTCTGGAGGATGTTCTCTATACCTGTGTCTTAGATTTTTTAGGATCATGGGATAGAATTTGGGGACTGGTTGTGTAATCTTATAACAATAGTTTCTAGCCTTCTATCATAATGGATCCTTTCAATGACCTTTATGGTCTAATGTATATGTCACCTCTTTGTAGGTTATTGGTGGGTGGGGTTTGTCTTCTGTTACAGAGTATTCTCTTGGAGATGTAAGAAAATATTCGGGATATATGCTGATTCTTGGAGATAGATGAGATTTGAAAAAAACATTTGTAGATCATCAATAATGTACATTGGAAATCCTTATTGGTGACTAGTTTTTCTTGAATGTATTAAATAAATTAGATCATAGTCATCATGGTGAGTAATAAAGATGAATATAAAATATTTTAAACAGTTATTTATCATTGAGGGGATTAGAATGGATGGTTATCATTTGGATTAACATAGCAGCTGATTGAGATTTGGGATTTATTCCTCATATATCAGATTATGATATATCACCATGATCCCACCCATGTTCCGAATTGCAAAGAATTTATTTTGGAGAAATATGTATCAGTATTAGATTATTACGTTTGGATTGTTGAGTCCAATAGGAATTTTTTTACATGAGAAATCTATTTCATCATTTAAATTTATATGGAAACACGAATCAAATTCTTATGACATTTGGGAGCATGAAAATTCAATGATGGGGTAGTGGCCTCATCTTATTTCAGACCATCCCTCTTTTTATTGAATTTCAAGGGATATAAAGTTATTTGGTGGGGGAGAATTGTCACATTCTAGTCAAGGTACATATATTTGTAGGTTTTAGAGGTTATATTTTTGTTTGGGAAGTAGTGGATCTAGATCAATGGTTCATGTGGGTGGCATGGACATAGTGTTGGTTTTCAAAGGCCATCATCCAACTCATAGTTTCAGATAGAATCTCCCTAATCCTACAAATCACACTAGTGGTAATACTCCATTATAATGGTATGGTATAGAGGCTATAAGAATTCATCTGTATCCACTGACAATCCATTTCATAAATTTTCTATTAGGTGATGGCCACTGATCAGGTGATGTCATTCTAACAATAATGTTAATGAATTGATATTTTTTAATCCCACCAAATCATCCTAGTAACATCTTAATATATATTTTGTAATCTTAATTTGAACAGGCCATTTATAGAGTATACTTTTTTCATTTTGGGATACCTTGATCATCTTCTATTAGAATATTAATCTCAGATCAATATGTTATGTTCTAATTGTTATTTTTTATTTTTTTCTTCTATTTCTTATTCTTATCTTGCAATTAAATGCCTCTATGTTGTGTTTATATGGTTTATCAATAATATGAATTTTCCTTCTTTGATTCTCATTTATGTTTTATGTATTTGGTTACTGAATTATTTGTATTGTTTTTTCATGGTGTGAGTCTCCAATTTGATATGTTATGTGATGTACAATCTTTCCCACCAACCATGTTATAACCGAATCTGGTTTATAAAACATGGGAATTTATTTTTTTGCATCTCCTATTATATTTTATTAATATCCCTTTCCTTTTGGTGTGGGTATCCCGTTATTCTTTTTGGGTAAAACAAGTGTTGCTGTTTTTGGTTTCCTATAATGTATTTGTTTAATTAACTACCCATTATTAAGGGATTCAAAACATTTTTACGAAATTGTAATGGGAATAAAGGTAATTTTAAAAATACATTTGTAATGGATTTTTATATAAAATGTTTTTCCATGTGAAAACTGATAATGAAATGATGATTCTAAATCCACTATTGTTTTTTATAAAAATGTATTTTTTAATCATGGTTTTGATTATCTGAAAATCATTATTGATTTTTTTTCAAATTTTGGAATGAAATTTTGAATAGTTTTAATAAACATAACACATGGGATCACTGTGTACTTACGTGGGGATTTGTTATTGAGAATTTTCATTGATCTTTCTAGGGGTTCACACATCAGTGTGTTCCTCTTCCCACTATGTTAGAAAACCGGGGGCTTGTTTACATGACATCGTCAAGGGGAATTACACATCAGGGCATTCCTATACACCATTGTTCAACATATTATGTATATATATTCAGTTTTAATGGGTCGAAATTGATAAAAATATGAGAAACCTATATATAAAAACATATGATGTCATATAGGTTCCATCCATTTTACAACATTTTAATATTTATTTTTTTTATACTTTTATAAATTTAAAATTGATTATTTAAAAGTCATTGAAAATTTAATCTATAAAATGGTTCTATAAATCCTAAAAGGGGTAAATTCCATTATTTTTATATAAATTGAGAAATTTTTTATAATTATATTTTTTAGTTAAATTTGAGAATATCTAGATTTATTTAAGATATATTGATTATAGAAGACTTGGTGGGACTTTACTGGGAATGTTTTTTCAAAACTCTTCAAACCATCCTGGGATTAGGTAGACCGTGTTTTATCTGATACAGGAAATGTCATGGATCCACAGTGATGAAATAGGTCTCATGATTTTATAGGTATGATAACATGGCTGTGAGATAGTTGGTTGATTTCCATGTATCAGATTGAGTTTCCACCATTAGTTTTGAGAACGTTTAGTTTTTTTTACTTTATGTATGATGGTATCGGATTATTTATCCATTGGTGTATTTCTACCACTATTTAATTTTTTTGGAACATTTTGTTATTTATTTATCCTTTATTATAATTATATTCCATGTAGATTGTTTTTTTTTTGTGTTTATGGAAATCATTCCCAATGATCATTCTCAAATCTTAGGTGCCTGTCACCAGCCCATAGGGATCGGGAACACCCCTCGAGCATTGTCACAGACTAGTCTGAATGCCTAGATTGATGGGTGAACCAGGTGTGCTTATGAAACTAATCATCACATGGTGTAAAATTTATGTAGAGGTTTATGTTCTCTGCCTATTCCCTATCATTGTTTATAATTTTCGAGTGCCATTTTCGTAACAAAATATTATGTATCGTGTATTTTTTTAAAGAAGGAAACTGAATTCATAAGTGGTATGGAATATGAATAATTATTTTCTTAAATGATTAAAACATTAAAAAATATATTTTTTCACCAAAATTTAAATTTTTAATAATATAAATACATTGTTTAAAATAAATAAATGTTCATGGAAATAAATCATTAACTAGATTGTGATGAGATGTACTTTTCAAAATAAACGAGGACCATTAATGAGAAAGTTAGAGTATTTTAATTAAAAAATGTAAACCTAAAAGATATCCATGAAGTGAAAATTATTAAAAATAGAAATCACGATTTATAAAAATAAAAAAATTGTCTATTTTGAAATAAAATATTTTAGAGGTAAAATAATAAATTTTGAAAGTAATTATAATTCTATAAATTTCATCTTGAACACAATAACTTTAGAGATTTTTTATAACCAAATTATGGAATATTAGGAGATATTTGTTAAACATAATAGAATAACATTTAGGAAACATTTTAAAAAATAAAATATTTTCCCATACAAAGAGGATTTTGAAAATTAAACAAACAAATAATTCATTTTAAAATATTTCCCTTAGAGTGTTCTGTTTGAACATTTAATACAAAATTTCTTAAAACAGTTTTCTATTACTAGAATATGCTTCAAAAAATTAAAATGGAAATTTGAAATATCGATTAACTGAAAATAAAAAGCCTTTAATTACTAAATAATAATTACATATACAATGTAGTCTCTTTGGAAATTGATCTCCCTCACTCCTCTATATCACTCTCCCATTAATTCTCTCTCACCCCCATTTTCCCCCACCATCTCTCTTAGATAAAAAACGATGTTAAAATTGTATACTAAAGGTTATTCACATCCAAACTCATTAAACTTTAAAATAATTTTTATATATAACACACATTATTACAAACAGATATGTAATTAATATAATTATATTTAGATTCTCTCTTCGGGGATAAATAAGTGAGTTGGCCTTTAAAATGAATCGATTTTGTTAGTTTATGAACCTAACATAGCATGAAATTAACATATAAATTTATTTACCCTTACTCATACTATCTTATGAAAAAAAATAAAAATGTGTACACATATATACAACATATCATCTATCTTACAATATTTGTATTTATAGTTTTTTTTTCGAATTCATTTTATTTTAACCATGTTGAGTTGTAGATTCTTCCACGTTTAATCATTCTTACATCCATACACAGCTATTTCTGTAGATATATATAAGAAGTGTACTATAAATCATGTATTTTATGTGTAGTTGAAGATAAAAAATCATCCTTTTACAGTTTAAAATTTATTTTATCTATTTCTAAATTTTGTTCCACTTTCTTCATAAAGATTCACCTTCCCTAAATTTATGTATATATGTATATATATTTCACCAGTTTTTAGTAACATTATTGTATGTTGTTTTATAGTTATCATTTATATTTTTTCCCCTTCTTGAATTTCATTTAATGATTCGATGATGCATAGTATATTCCTATATATGGATCACCTTTATGATCATCCTTTTAAAATAGGTGGTTGGATCTTCAAGATAATCGGTAGTAGTGAATTGCTTCATGTATGTGTACGAAATATTTTCATATAATGGTAGTTACAGGTTTTTCACACATTAAGGAGGAAGGAGACATGGTGGATTGTATAGTTATACTTTCCAAGCAAGCCTGATGTTCTAAAATTTATGAACAATTCCTTCTAGAATATATCCCACATTAGAATATCCATCAGTCTTACTCATTCGTAATTATATCAATGTGTATTAGTGGAAGATTAAAATCTATTGGGAGCCAGTGGTCTCCCTCAGTCATCCTCAACCATCCCCCATGGTCAAGCCTAACCACCCTTCTCTATCCACATGACTTATTTCCTAGGTCAGACAAATGTGTGTCCCTTATTAATCACCTATCACCCACCCCGGATTGAGATAACTATATTCTGACTCCCAATTTTATTTATCCACATTTTTTTGCACTATGTTTATAATTTATTAAACTTATTATAATTTTAGAAATGATAATTATATTATCTATTTATAATTCAAAATACTTATATAGAGTAAATCTTTTTAAAAGTTTCATTATCTGTTCTCATTATTAAACTCATAAAATATTTTTTTATTCAATTAAAAAAAGTTTATTTGTTACTAAATATTTTCTATATTTTCAATATTCCATTAACAATGATTTTTAATTTTTTATATTGATTTTTTATAATCTATAGTAATCATTCCTATGTTATAATTTAATATTATCCCTTAAACATAATCCATTATAATTAATATAATCCTCTAATAACTATAACTACAATTATATTCGTAAAAAATATATTGTAATTATATTAAATAATTGAATTATAACCCCATTAGATTTTATAATTATCCTTGGATTAATATAGTTATCCAATAGTAATAAATGTCTTATGTATTATAAGGACCCAACATTAAAATATTAAATAATCTTCAGTTTTTTTTGACAAGAATCACATTATTTCTTTCTGAGATACCTCTAAGGATTATAATTTTAAATAATTGGATCATAAAAATTAAATAAGAAACCAACATATTATAAAGCATACAATTCCACTCAGCATCATGTTTTCCATAATATAAATCCATAAAAATGAAAAAAAAATCATGAAAATTATTCTTCACTTTCAACGTGATTTATTCTTGGTTCCCACCATTCCATAGAAATTTTTAAAAAATATTAAATCGCATTATGAAAATAGAAATCTCATCCAGGGATATAAATGAAATAAATTTTTTATTCTGGTGAAAAACATTAGAATCCATAATTTTTTTACCTTTTCCACATTATTCTTAGAGTAGATAAAATAAATCATATACCTATTGGGAAAATAAATTTATTCAAAACAAACCTTTAATAACCATAAAAAAAATTGAAAATCATATTGGAATTTTAGAGCTTTATATTTATAACCCTTGTTCACTCTTGTCAAAAATAATCAGATCCCATTTCAATACAATGGAGAAAAATCACTTTTTAACTCCTTTCCTATTTCATTTGAATATAAGGAACAATACCAATACATTAGAGAACAATATCAGGCCTATCTATCACATATGTTATAACATGATCACCCATCATATAAGTTGTACTAGGATCACCCATCATTATATATAATGATCATGTACCATATAATAAAAAATTATATGTTATGAGTTTATATATTCATTATTAAACACTTATTAACTAATTTTAACCCCTAAGAAATCAGATTCCAATCCTGCATAAAAATGTTGAGAAATATCACTTTAAAAAAAATAAGGAACAAAAATTAAAAAAAAATAAGGAAATAGAATATTATTTTAAAACCCATGATAACATTTAGAGGAAGATTGATAATAAATAAGGGCTTTGTTGGCAGGAATATTTTGTGAATCTTTACATTTTAAAAACATTCATTTTTTACATTTTTAAAAAATATGAAATTAACCATATTGAAAACATTGAAAAAACTCATTTTTTAAAAAAATAATGTAAAATTTATATATAAATAAAATTTAAAAATATTTTAATTATAAATAATAATTTTATTGAAACATTTAAATGTTTATTTATATGAAGGTAAAAGTGTTTTAAGTTTTTAAATAAACATTTGAAATGAAAATACCTTATGTTAGGTCTCATTTATATTTATATGTTCTTTAAATCCTAAATAAAGAAATATTTTGGTTTTTTACTTTCTTAATAATATTTTTCATCTTCGTTTCATTATTATTTTTCCTTTTAACTCATTTTTTACATATTTGTATTTATTTACTAAAATGGTTACGTTCATGTTGTACGTTTTGGGGTCATTTGGTATATAACATCAAAACCACAATGGAATAGTTATCGTGGTCAAAAGGGTTGTTTTTAAATTATGTAAAAAATTATTAAAAATATTATATTTCTTATATTTAAAGATTATATACACTTTTAAAACTCCCCATTTTAGGTGGTCAATAAAAATGAACTACTGTGTTTCATGGAGACGGTAGTCTGTATGTAAGCATGAATGAAATTTTCACTTTTATAATATGTGGAAAAGAAATAAAGTAGAAAATATGTTAATTTTTCAAAATTTTAAATATTTTATAAATTTCATATTTATTTATGATTTCTATATTTTTGACCATCTTTATATAGTTAGAATGAAAAATGATCCATATCACTTCCCAGGTGTGGTATTCCACACGTATGCATGAATGATGTTATGATTCTTCAATGGATGGATGGTTAGAAAAAATAGAAGATATCATACATTTAAATAATTATAATTATGTCCTAAATTCCACATATATATATATTCATTTTTTTATCATTTTAACACTACATATTATTAGGTTATGATAATGGTAATGCATCACTACATGGAGGTGGTAGTCCACACATACGAATGAGTAATGCTTTCTTTTACCATAAGATTTAAAATGATATTAAAAATATTATAAAATAAATATAAGAAAATTTAATTTTATGTGATATAATAAATTAATTATATCATGTTTCTTATGAGAGTTTTTAATGATTTAAATAACGAAAAAAAATAAAACACATGGTTAAGAACAATACATCTACTTCAGACATCCTATTTAATTTAAACTATGACCTATAAGATTTGGGGGTGGATTTTCAGAATATATTTTGTTATGTATTTGATAAGACTCGAGGCTCTTGATGTGTGAGTAAGATAAGAGATGATTTTTCTTTTTAGATGTGAGGGAGAGAAATCACATGAGAGTTTCTGAAAGATTAAAATATATTAAATTCTAAAACTATAAATATTGTTCCAAAATGACTCATATTAAATGAATATATCGTGAAAGTGGATTTAATAAAAAAACTATAAATTATGATTCCAAATAGTGGTTCAGTTTTTTTAATAAAATAATTATAATTGGTAAAAATCACTTTTAAAATAACTTTTCAAAATGAGGCATAAATTATTTTATAGAAAAATCCATTTTCATGTGTAAAAAGGTTTCTTACCAAAATAAACTATAGTACTGATTGCAATGAAATTTATTAGATAATTTTTAATCAAAAAAACTAATAAAAGTTTAAAACAAATCCAAAATATTAATTTACATTTTAAATAAAATAAATAAAATATCATTTTCCTAAGAATTTGTATTTTCAACTATTCACCTAGAAATCAAATTTTCAAAAAATGAAATCAAAAAAAGAAGTTTAAGAATTTTTTTTATTTTTGATATAAAAAATGGAAACATTTTTTTAAAATTAAAATTATAAAATTTTGCATTTTAGATTTTAAATAAACCCCTATAATATGTGTAAGAATATTTTGTAAGAATATAACTATTTCCTTTTTGATTAATGTTTACATAACATTAATGTAATGAATATAACTATATAAAATATAATTAAAGAATATTAATAAGGTATGAAATTGATTTAAATTTTCATTACATGGGTTTTTTCATGAACCCCCCCCCCCGGTAAATATTCCATAATGAAGGAAGATAGATAATGACCTGCGCGTCCAGTATCTGGTAGGCCTCGAGTTAGCGACAAGAACCGAGGGTAAAAAATATCACAAATGCATTGCATAACAATATGATATAAATTAGTATTGGTATAGAAAAAAAACACTAAACAAATAAATATAATCACATAAAATTAAAACCAAAACCACCTCGTAATGCATGAATAATGTAAACTGATACATACAAAAATCTGCAAAATAAAATGCCAAAAAGACAGGTACTATAGTAGTAACTAAAATGTAAATCAAACTCAAGCTAGTAATGTTCAATCAAGTTCCCAAATTACTTCGGGAGACCTGAAAAACAATATATATTTATAGGGTGATCATCCATGTATACTCAGTAAAAATATACATTTGGTCTCAAGAGCACATGTGAAATGACAATGTTAATGTCCTTGGGAACAGACAACAAAACAAACAATAACCTATACAGGTAAACTAACTGAACCCAGAGACACCAAATCATACATAGAATATAGTAATATTTCATTGAGATCATAAAAAATGGATCCCCAATTCCACTTCCCAACTGATTTACTGCTCTCACACCCCAACATTGAATATCATATGATCTCGTCCATTCTATGAATATCATATCACATACCAACAATCTATTATATGGGTCATGATGCATCCCTACTTACCCCACTATTTTAAGGACAAGCATTTAGTGCTGGCATCAGGTATCATCACATCACATCTCAACAAATGATTAATATACCATCAGAACACATCTCACCGCATATCATAACCATTGTAGTGGGGCATTATGAACGTGAAAGACATTAACAATGTTCCCTCCTCTTATAAACATGACCCCCAGATAATATAATATCAAATAACATCATTGGAACATCACTTTATCTCACCCAAATACACCTGATCAATCACACCACATCTCACCCAAATAAACCTGGCTGATAACTACTGAAGGAATATAGGGGTAGAGGGGGTAGCCAGTCATTCATACGACCACCATCATGGATGTTCAGAAAAACAACTAGAACCCATAATCATTGAGTGTTGGAATGTTATCTGACTTGGGTGGGGAACTTATTCAAATAACACAAAATACATGATATATTTATAGAACACAATTCTGAACCTATGGGTTCAAAACAACTATTCTAGCACACACCACATCACGACCACCATACCACACACTAACCATCAGGATCACTAACACCACTGTTTCAATCTCACCATAAAACCACTACACTAGACACCAAACATTCCACACTATCATTTGAAAGATACGTAATTGACATTTATAATTTCCATTTATTTAATGTTCAATTCATTTAATAAAATCACCCCACATCCATTTCTAGGACATCCCATTTGTTTTTTATCCACACTTATTTTATTATGAAATCAAAATTTATTCCACGGATTACCAATAAACTAAAACAACCATTGTACAATAACTCACCTATATTTCATTATAAATTGTTACTTTACCACACTAACCAATCCTTCTTACCAAAACAACCACAAATCATACAACAATATCATATCTCGCAAAACATCTACCACAATCAACAACTATACATCACCATCACAAATCATCACCACTACTCTACTCAACCATTACACACCAAAACCATTATACACTACATTGCACAACTACCCACATTGCATCCATAACAACTAACCACCACATCATAGCCCCACACATTAGACAAACCATACAGTCACCACAAATACCGTAGAATAACCTGAAACATGCATGGAAATGGAAAAAAACAGCAATACACAACAATAATGCATCCGGACAACCAAAATTTATTCAATGGATTTCATTTCATTGCTTATATATTCAGAATGCTTATTATCTACCAATCCAAATTCAATGGGAAACCAATTCATTATCCACATATATGTTCTTTAACTTTTGATTCAAGATATGATCACATAACAATAACGGAAGGGTCTCAACAAATATCATCTACTGTTTATGTAAGGCTCACAACATCCATTATTTTTTTTTTAGGAAAAGAATTGAATAATATCATCAAAAAAATGTATCATAAAAATAATAAATATATGATATCATAAAATACCAAAAAATATTATCTATTCTGATTTATTATCTTATTAAACTGGTCCTTACTATCCACCTAATGGGGTGAAAAGAGCATTAAATTTCTATATATAGAACATAAATATGTGAAAATAAATATCCACTACCAAAAAAAATTACTTATATCATTGGAAACTAATGGGGGAGAAAAATATCCTGAAACCAAAACCCCATAAGATAGAACAAGATCAACCTGAATCACACTATACTGTTTTAAAAAACACAACCCAATATAACCCAAACTAAAGTAACATTAAAACAACAGATCCGTGAAATATGACTTCATAGAAAAAATTTTAAGGGATGAAGGTTTACCACTGAACACCAATACACCACCCCTGAAAGCCGCAAATCAAATTAGGATAAAGGGGGATAAAAGGTCTCTTAAATCCTATAGGGTTCCAATAAAACAAGGGGGGTATGAGGCCGAATGTGAATAGAATTCAGCTATACAAATGATATAAAAATGTTATCACTCACCGGATTTATAGAGAAAATTACATGTTTACCCAAATGAATTCCATAGGGACACATACCATATCCATTTAAAAAGACTTTTTAGGCTATAAATTAATTTTAAAAAAAAACAAGGAACATCATGATTGAATTAACATACATCATAAATCCCTATCATATGGCATAGAACTCATTTTCATGCCCATCCCCTTACAATATAAAACCCATAAACCAGTGGATTATTAACCCAAAAACAACACACGTACATTGTAAACCCCTTATTTATGATGTAAAATACCTATTATAGTTTGTATGTTTCTCCAACCTCTACAAGACCTCTCAATCCTTCACTGAACCACTCGCATGACCAAAAATTGACAATGTAATGGGTGGGGAAATCCTGGCCTATTAAATTTGATATCTCCCAATTATTTTTTTTTCTTGATAATCTAAACCATACTCGTCAAAAAAAAATGGTTCCAAACAACCAGCCTACAAGAAACCTCTCGAGTATCTCATTACATCACAAAGCTACCACTAGTTGAATGGAAACGCCCAAAAAACATCTCACACCACCACACCATCAACTCTCACGAGTCACAACACCACATCATCAGGTACTAGCCACGGTCCTCCATATTTCAATATAGTCATCCACATCAATATATCAACCGCTACACTATTAAAATCAACCAATCCTACAACTAAAACAAACTAATTCCTTGAGCACACAAATCATGGAATTACATCTTCTATGTCAAGATATTATCCAACTTGGGTAGCTCAATGTTTCATATATGGTTTTAATGAAGTAAAAGTATAACACTTGTTTATTAGGGTCCATGTTTTACATTCATAATATTTAAGAAGATTTTTCTTGCATCACAATAACAATAAAAAACACTTCTCATAAAACAACATGATCTGGTCATCACATCATCAAGGGAAAAACAATCAAGGCTAAAAAAATACAGATATTGGGCATGCATATTTCATTATCACTTCAATGAAATCTAATCCAGGAAATCTTTCTTCCATAAAACCCTAACCAAGTGAATGGTTCATACATGAAAAACATTCTCTTGAAGATCCAAGATCTTGACAGACCACTACACAAACAACACATCATCCACAATATCTATCTTTCCCTAGAAAAATATATGGGAGTCATCGTGAATATTTCTATGATGCTATGTCACGTGGAAGACATCATGGATTCTCTCTAGCCATAAACATAAATAAAAACACAAACTCACCCCCAACACATAAAAAAGACTATATAATTATGGGGACTGAATAATTCCACTAAAAGACCTATTATTCCCATACCAAGGAGGGAATATCAAGAATGCATGGTCTCTTTCTTCAAAATATAAAGAGCTCTACCAATGATCGACATTTTCCATTTAATTTTATTGTTCTAAACTGACCCTCTCTTAAAACAACAAAATATACTTTTTTATTCATTGCACCATGTGAGGACCAATTATTGTTGTTTCTCTATCCTTCATCTAGTATAATATAGATTGATAAGGTCTCCCACATAGTAAATCTAATGGAGTCATTCTGATGGATGAGTGAAAACTGTTTTTTTATGTATAACAAACCAGATGTAGGATCCTTACCACTGATTCACCAAATCCCAGGACATAGGCTCACAATATATCATCTAATTCATAGATTGTCCACTCTATTTCCCATCTTCCAAAGGGTGGAAAGAAGTACTATAGTGAAATAGATAACCAAAAACATATTATAATCCCCACAAGACTCATGAGCTAAAATGGGGATAATAATCCTATATTATTGTCCACACTTCCCCATTAAACCTAACCACATCATCTACATACCACCTTGCCAACACATCTGTGGTACAAGAATCATAGATCTCTAGAAAGTGAGCCAAATTTTCCAATTGGTCCACTATCCCCCAAACTGCATCATGACCTCCCTGATCCTAGGTTAAATTAATGAATAAATACATCACTATGTCCTCCCATTTCCACTTACAAAAATCCATGAACTACAAAAAAAACCACCATCAATAAATTTTTCCTCTTTCACCTGCTGTAATACCATAATCCTCCCCAAAAAATCAACAATTATCCATTTCATCCCTTGAACCTAAATATTTCTGATTAATGAACGGTACATCATTGTTATATTAGGATTTACCACTAAAGGTGATCTATGAATCTCATGAAGAGATCCCCCGTGCATCAACAATGGAACAAACAAATACCCCTAGAACACCAACTGGTTTTAAACAACTTCCAATCATACCTATGAAGCATCTCCATGGCCAACACAATTATATATCATCTATACCTCCGAGTCTCTCCCCTAAGACTCCTCCACCATCCACCTCAATAATGTCTCTATATTTATCTGATAAGGACACCAAATAACACTAATCACTTTGAAATCAACAAGAATCACTAAAACCTCCTCCACCCCATTTAAAACATATTTAGACTCCCATAAAAAATCACTCTAGGAAATCTCTCTCAATGCATCAGCAACATCATTCCCCTTTCTTGGTTTATAGGAGATCTCAAAATAATAATCCTAAAAACTCCATCTACCTCTACTAGCATATATTTATATTCAATTGATAGAAAACATTCTTCAAGCTCTTGTAGGCGAAGAAATCGAAAAAGTAATATCCAATGTGGTATTGACTCCAAAAATTCAGTGAAAACACAAATTTTGATAACTCTATATCATGGGTGGAATAGTTTTTGTTTTGGGTACATAACGTCATAGACACATAAGAGATCAACTCCCTATAATGCGTCAACATGTATCCAAATATCATACAAGAAGAGTCATAGATAATAGAAAACAACAAAATATACTTGGTAAATTGAATAACTAGATCACTAAAAAATTCTCCATCAAATTAAACAAATACAACCTAGAACTAATCAATATTCACAAAATCATGGTCATTACTAATCAATGATTTTATTAAAGATGAAATTTGATGTAAATTAGAAACAAATACTATGATAATTGCTAGAGGGACCATGGAAACTACAAACCTAAACAAATTTCATATGTTCTACCCATGAAACAACTACCTAGATCATAAATAAATCCATTACCACAACCTATTCAGGCACCAAAATCACATGGAAATGCACCTATCATTCCCAGAACATGCACTTGGAAAACATAAAATATATCTGATGGTGTCGAAGGTCTAGAAAAATATCCCAAAGTTTCTCAGCATGATCCACCTCTAAAATTGAGTAATCTAATATTACATTGATGAATATAAGGAAGAACTTGCCCAGTAATTCATGGAACATGGATTCCATGATCCCCATGAACAAGGATGCTTCATTTGTAACACTGAATATTTAACCATGACTTCTAAGTGCACATTCATTCGCCTGGATGATTTATTGTGGATATCCAAATATTTTACACTCATTTAGTGATATTGAGACAGCATGTTAAACATAAAAAATATAATGCGTCCTCTCAAATGGTTGAATATATATTTTATGCTTAAAAGGAGGTAATGGTTCTTGGTCATCACCTGACTCAACCTTCAATAGTGTATGTACAACCTTATACTGCCATCTAACATATTGGAAAACAACACAGTATCACCCCTTGACAACACTCTAGGCCAGATGAAATCCATTTTCCAGATTTTATCCTCCGACAATATTAAATCTTATAGCTCTATAGACACCATTTGATAGGTATCCATAAAAATTATAGATGCACCCGACTACATCTATATTTATAACTCTACATATGGTCATAGGGGTAGTTCTATAACCTCATCAGTTAAAATGTATAGGAACTCCTCCACAGCCCTTTAAAAACCATCTTCCTGAGATTCCACTGATAAATCCTCCAATTTGGCCCAAAAAAGATCCACTTTTCTACAACCCATTTGATATCATTTCTCTACAATGAATGCTACCTACTATTCATCCACATTAGAAAAAAATCCACTATAAATAGTTTATAACTGTAGGCACAATATATAGCCAATCCATGTGTAAGATAAAATAGATTAGTTTTATCTTCTACGAGATGAAATATATAATTGACTTTTCTTTCCCCATAACCATTATACACCCCCAACACACATCGAATAATGAAGATTTACCTCTAACTGGTGTAGATATTACCAACTGTACTGAAAGTAACTTCACATCGAGTCCCAAGTCATGGATAGAAGTAAAAGAAAAAATGTACATGTTTATCCTGAATCAAAAAAATCACACACAAGAGTAAATGATAAATTGTTCTTAACTTGAACAACTCATGGATCTACAAGAATTGATTCCTCAAATGCGTCCATCTAACCATGCCTAACTCCTCTACCTCTCTGTTTTCTACCTCCATGACCATGTTCTGTATAATTTGTTAAGATTTAAATATATATGAATTATATATATTTAGATGAATATTATATACATAACACAAACACATTTCAGAGGCTCATAATAGCTTTGTGCCTTTGGAAACATGGAACATTATCATTATAACTCATAAAAAATATTCATCGTCGCTTGTAAATATCTTCCCCTTTACTACTCTACACAAACATATGCTACTTAAACCATTATTCCTAACCTGGGGAAATGAATCATAAAAAAATGGTGATCTCATATATTCAGTAAGCATAAAAAAAAGAGATACATAATCATAACATGATCAAAAGGGTATGAAAACAAGAGGATAACATTTCAAAACTAGATGCAACATATCAATGTTTACAATTCTAAGTCGTGTAATATTGATTGATTTTTTATAAGACATGAAAAATAAGGGAATCTATGAACATGATCCATGATGAAATAAAAATACAAAAAGGCAGTTCTTTTTGGAACACATATTAGCATATAACGTAGTTAACAATTATAAAAAGAGGCAGTTTCACTCATTATGTTTAGGAAATGAAATCTATCCCTCATATAAACTTATGGACATGAAAATAGGTCCACACATAACCTTATGCACATGAAAGACCAGTCATAATATACAATAGTTAACATGTAACCAGGTATATGCATAACATTGTGAACATTTATTCAGGTTCATTAATTACATTTTTAATATGTAGGCAGGTTCATGAATAATATATTTACAAATTATTTATGCATTAGTACCCAATGCTTTGGAGATAGATATAGTTCCCACACATCTAAGAATGAAAACAATATTTACTTGTTCAATTAAATATTAATAATTAATCATATATTTTACCATGAAATGAAATGGGGACCATAAACATTTCATCATGCCATAACCTATTGAAATGTGATAGGTTTTATAATTATTTAATCATTACATCATTTCATAACCCATGAAAAGAAGTGGGTTTCATGAGAGTTATATAATTCTATAACCCATAGATGAGAAGTAAGATTCATAAACATATTTTACTAATACACCATTCCATGAAATAATATGAATGTTATATTAGGTTTGTATACACATAAAATCATAATTTGAAAAAAAGGATACAATCATATATGGAAAATGATTTTGGATGATCATTTAAAACATTTCTTGAGAAAAATATAATTTATGCTCTGAAAAATACATTTTAAAATCATAAAACATATTGAAAATATTTTTCGTTGAAAATAAATTTCAAAGTTAATAAATTAATCATTAAATAAAATAATTTTCCTATTGATGGGAATTTTTTATGTGATACACATTAAAAAAATGATTTCTTCCACCTTTTCGATAAAATCCAAATGAGCATTGTTTGGAAAATATTAAGAAGATTCCTTTAAATTGATTATTTATAAAATGAAACTTGGGTAAAAATATGTTTTATAAATTATAGGATAGTAATAATACATTTCTGTGGAATTTTTATAAGGCTTGGTTCTGGAAGAAAATAGATTTTTTACTAAAGAGAGAAATAAGGATATATTTTATTACAAATATTTTATCATTTATCTTGAGTATCAAAGAGTGGGAAAATTTTACTATTACTTAAAAATACCATGAATCATAAAAGGAGAATAAAATTGATGAGTTTCATGAGATATGTATCATAATATTTTATCATGGGAAATATAATCAGAAACAATCCCGATAAATGATGTGATTGTAACATAAAATATTTGCCACATTTGTATCTTTGAATAATAACACAATAGACAAAATAATATAACACCGAACATAAAATATAATTTGGAAAAATAAATTCATTATATTAATTTTCAAGGGGTCATTATATACACCTTGAAAAAAGAGATATGTTCATGACATAACATATTTATCAAAGAAGGAAAATTGAGACAAAAATCCATTATCGCTATGGAGAAAGTTTATCAAAAAAAATTGAAATGGAGATCCTAAAATGGATATTTATACCCAAATAATTATCATTATAATTGTCTTAAAATAAATTCAGTTTTATTATAAACAACAAATCAAATAGATAGGTGGTGAATATGTCTTGTGTCTTGCAGAAGTAAAAAGTGAGACGAAAATTCCATGTTGTAAGTCTTGACTACCATCACACTCATTAGAACCATATATAAAATAAAAATATGTTTATTATAAAATTATTGTAGAATAATAATTATATATATAATAACATATATTATATACTTAAGTCTATTTATTACCATTTTTTACATTTCCAGGTTAAATCCACATTTCTAGTAATAAACTCTTTGTTTTTATTATATGATTTGATTTGTTATTTTCAATCCTTCTAATTTGATAATGATTCAATAATATCAAGATTAATAATAATGTAATAATTATCATATTTAATCATCAATTATACTTATAATACCAATTATTAAATATGGTTTTGAAAAATTATGTATGTTACTATCATGGAGATGGTAGGTCATATGTATTCAAGAGTAACATCTCCATTTTACCATGATCATTTTGGAATGGAGGTAAATAATATATTATATTTATATAATTATTCTTATATAAAAAATAAAATATTATTTTTTTAAATATAATTATAAATATAATCCATGTGGTTTTGTTTGAAATGAGATAGTCACATCGCTTTGTGAAGGTGGTAGTCCACACGTACATGAACAATGTTGTCGTCCTTAAGTGAGTGAAAAGGAAATAATGAAAATGAAATATTATATTCTAATAATTATAAATACTTCCATAATATAATAATTATTTATTTTATATCACATATATTTATCTTTATTTTATCACTTATTTAGCGTTAGTGAATCTTAATGACATCGCTTCATGAGAAGGTAGTCCACCGTACACACGAGCGACGAAATTGTATCCCAACCAAAGGGAATGAAAAAACATGTATATATGATATAATGATTACAGATTAATAATTATGATATAAATATTATATATATATATATTATACTTAATCATACACAATCGTGAGAGGTGGTAATGTAAAAATGAATAACATCGGTTCCTAAGGTGTTAGTATTCCATATTCACGAACGATGATTTGATAACCCATTTGATGGAAATTGAGATTGTAATAGGTAATTAAAATAATATAAAAATCTAATTATTTTTAATATAATAAATTTTTTATATAATAATTTAAAAATAATATTTGTATGATTTGGATGAAGAAACAAAAAAATTCTCGTTGGTGAATGTCAACTTTACTTCAGGTATCCTCTTTAGTTTTCCGCAAAAAAATTATTCCTAGGATGGTTTTATGAACAAAATATGGATTATATGATTAGAGGATGGAATTTGGGAAATTATATTGGTTGGTAATTCCCTAAAAATGGTTTTACTACGTGAGGAAGAGAGGAGAAGGGGATGCCTTTGTTATTGAGTTTAGTGGAACACATGTAATTTTTTTAAAAGAAAGAATTACACTCATTTTTTTTCATTTCCCATGATTGAACCTTGATTATTCACACAAAAATAAATGAATAAATAAAAATATTTCTTTCTCATGAATTTTTATACGTTTTGTGTCATTTTTTACCCTTATAATTTCATATTAAAACCCCATTAATTACATTTTTACCGAACCGCGGTAATTATTTTTTACATTTTTCACTATTTATTTGGCTCAAAAATTATGTTGATATTATTTTATAATGTAATTATGATGATTCCTATTATGGAATATCTTTTTCTAAACGAAATTCATATAATTATTAAATTTAATATAAAATTAATCTCACATACATGATGAGAAAGTAGTTTCGTATAAGAGAAAATGTTCTAAAGTTTATAAGGATTTTTTATCAAGGTTAAATATGATATTTATTCCAATTACCTATATTGGTTTAATTGATTTATAATTAAATTAATTATACATTTAAAATAATTTAAAATTTAATTTTACTTTATAAATAAAATAATCCCAAACCAGTTTTCAATTAAAATTGAGTATTTTCACTACTAATCAAAAAAATGATAATTTTAAAAAAAATCCTTCAAATTCACACTAAGATAATTTTTATATTCATATTAAAAAATAAATATTATTTTCAAAAATAAATTTTAAAAATTGGATAAATTTTTTTCTAAAATAAGTGTGGTAAAAAAAGGTTGCCAAACTATTTTTTTAGAAAAAATTAGTTTATAATCATTGAGTTTATATATTCTTATATATTATCTAAAAACACTTAATATGAATTTTAGTAGTTGATTGAATATATATAATATATAAATTTTGTTAAAATATTTCAAAAAAATTTAAATTTTTTTAGTTAAAACTTGTTCAATTGAATAAAAATAATTTCTCAAAAAAATGGTTTCCTTGTTATCATTTATAAATTAATAGTCCCAAATATTTAATTTCATATACATGTGTAAACTATATTTTAATAATTCCATTAATATTATTCATAGCACCACTCCAATAGGTAGGTAATAATAGTCATATTAAATAATAATATTTTAATAATAATTCATCTTTCTTTTTAACTCGACATTGTGTATAATGAATAATATACTCTATGTTACATATAACACAACATAAAAGTAGTGTTATTTGTATCATGAAATGTAAAAAATATTAAATTTACTTAAAAAAATCATGGTGTTACATTATATCTCCCCGAAAATAAATTTTGACCATTAAATTCATCTCAGTAATTAAATGTAAAAAATTTAAACATTCCATTATCGAAATACACATTGTACAAATGAAAAATATAACATACCTTAAAAATGAAAATTTTGAAACACAACATTTTCCTAAATTAACTCATAACTAGGTTTCCACATGGGAGAACATAGGTGGGAAGTGAATATTTGGACATTGAATAAAATCATAAATAATTAGATATAGTGATATATATCATTGATCCCAAGAAATTGGTTGATCCATTGAAGGTTAAGGATAAAAAACTACTCAAATAGGCATGAAAAATTTCTTTGATATCATTAGAAATGATGATAATGGGATAAAATTTTATTTCGAGATCATTTTCCTAAAATTTATGATTCCTAAAAAGAATATATAGTTACATTATTGCATTCCATTTCAAAAGAAAAATATCATCCTTTGGTTTTTCCCTGATAAATTTCTTCTACATATCTTACATCAAGAAATGAAGATGAACTGTTTATGCTTAACTGAATAATGGATCATAAGATCCATAAATATAATGATAAATCATTCGATCTATCTTTGGTATTAATCCGAATTAGGACTTCCTAGTCGATATGCATAAGTATTCATATAGTGAAGTAATATTTTAACCACTAAAACGTATTCTAATGTTAAATATTAACCATTCCATATATGGTTGACCTTATATCCTTCCAAAATATTAAAATCTAAAACAATAAAAATTGGGATACTAAATTTTCAACATGAATGTATCATTAATCCCCATGTACCATAAAGTGTTTCTAGACTATCAGATACACATTTATCATGAAATATACTGAAACATGGTTATAACCTAAATTACCATAAAACCTTAATGAATACATGGATTCTTCATCATTACTTAAATAAAAAATTGATTTTTGTATATATTACTTATATCCATAAAAATGGAAAACTCCATCAACAATACCATTGTACACGTTGTGAAAAATTCATTAATAATTTCTAATGTAATTAGTATTATCAAATTTACTAATTCTTATTGAACATCTCTATATCCTCTCAAACATTTTCTTAAAATTTAGAATATATAAAATTTTATATTTCCTTAAGGAAAATATAGCCTTTCCATTTAATCGTTTTTCAAGTCAATTGTTACAATTTAAAAAACTATTGAATGTACTTAATGCAAATATTCTACAAATAGTCGTTTTATATATTCATATAACATAATTATATAATTATAATACACAAACCCTTTGATTATTCGACCTCGTTCTTAAGCCATTAACAATGATTCTTCATATTATTCCCCAATACCTATTTCCATTCATATGTATTTTTAGACTCTATATGATAAATTATGTATCCATTGATGATACCACATTGATGATTCTCTTCATGAGATTTTCCAATAGGATATAGATGTGTATAATTTCCATACCTTCCATTTTGAAAGAATTTATTCATTTGTAATACCATAGGGTTTCCAATAATCTTATTCTTTGAGTTAACTGAACAATTCATTTACTGCATAAATTAATTAATCTGTGACCTTATTTTACACACATAAAACATCTTCTCCATCTTTGAGACATTCCATGTAGTTCTTATTCCCATATTCTCAACATATAGAAAATTGATTATTCTTTCCTCTATGTTATCCACTACCTGAACTCTCAACGATGTTTATCCTTCTCATATTTTTTGAGTTTGAGAGTTGGTTATAGTGTACAATGTTAATCATGTTACATCATAAATTATTAGATATAATCACTGTATCCTTCCCTCCATTCATCATCCCAATTGGTTACTCATCAATACATTATATATCAAATTTAATGTTATGCCAGTTCTTTCTAGTCCCCGCCATTGAATAAAACCAAAAAAATAGTGTGAGAAACACTAATCATAATAAGAAACCAAATAATCAGGAAAATCAATTACAGGTTGTATGAATAATATCACCTTATTTTTAATCAGTTAAACCTTTGGTTTTTATTGGTTTATTCACAGTAATCATCTATTTAAATCATTCAATATGGATCATAAAGAATTTTAGAAATTTTAAAGAATATCGCTCAGTATTTTCAAACTAGGTGTGTAGTTAAGGACATTATCATCCATTAGGTGAAAATTGAGTCAAGCACAATGATCTCGTTTTTTGAGCTATTACCCCTAGGTACCTCTATTCCAGAGCCACTTCAACAATAAGTATCTAGATAGGGTTATAATTTCATTGAAACCAATTACTCTATCCATTAAAAAAATTCCAAGAAACATTCTTATAATTATATTCATACTTAAACGTATACATAGATAATTCCATGGAAAAATACTTATAAATATACATATGGATCATGATAAACTTTTCACATCCGTATTTCAAAAGGATAACTAAACATTCCCACTAATACCTACTATAGAGACCTAGGATTTTCATACAAGGATATTTCCTATTTTTATATGAATATTCAATACATTAAATAAACACATTCTTCAGGACAGTAATATTTTAGGGCCTTTGGAAACATGGAAAATATTCTTATTAAGTCATGAAATATCTTAAATTTATCCCATAATGAACAGCCCCTTTAGTACTCTTCAAAAACATAACCTAATTAAACCATTCATCATAACCTGGGGAAAGGAAACATAAGAAACGGTGAGATCAAACGATAAATAAGGGTAAAAAAGGGAGATACAAAATTATAACATGATCATGAGGGTATGAGAATAAAATTATTATATTTAAAAACCACACCCTCCATATCAGTGATCATAATATTGATTCATGTCATAAATATTGAAAATTCATAAGACAATAATCATATGGGAATAAAACAACATGATCCATGAGGGAATAACATAGGAATAATATATATATTTGTGGAATACAAAATAGAATATAACATTTTTAACATGTATAAATAGAAGCATGATAACTCATTATGTTAATGAAATGAAATTAAGCCCTCACATAAACTAATTGGCATAAAACTAGGTTCATCCCTATAATATGGACATGAAAGATATGACCATTCATAACATTATGGAAAATTTAGAAATTTCCACATGTAACATTGTTAACACTTATTCTATGTTCATGAATAACATTGTAAACATGCCATCATGTTTATGAATAAAATAGTGAAAATTTAATATGGTTCAGGAAGAAAATATTTACTCATGGTTAATATATATTTACCAAATTCATTAGAGGGAGATATAGGTACCACCCATCTCTTAATTAAACAATATTTAAGTGTGGCACAAGATCATAAAAACTCAACTTTTCAAAACTCATTCAATTAAATGGGTTTCATATAAATTTTATTTTATCATTACCTGGGGAAAAGAGACAGAATTTAAAATAATTTCATCATTTTATCATAACATAACCCATGAATAGAAGGATGATTCATGAGATTTACGCCATGGAAAACCCCAGGAAGAGACAAAGGATTCATAAAAATATTTTCCTGATAAACCATTCATATAAATAATAATAATGGAATCATTGGTTCATATTGTAATATCCCAACCTGATTCCTAGATGAAGGTGCCTCGATCTAGTTCTCCACATTACCTCAAGAACACCTCCCCAAATTCTAGAGGCATTATAATAGCAGTGAGGGTATAGTAAGACATTCAGGGGGAGGTTATACCCTCATTTATTAGTGTAAAGATCTAGTGGAAATAAATCATAAATAGACAAAGAATATATAACCATAATAATACACATATCACCAGATAACCAAGTAGGAAATAGAATATTGAACTGAAAGTGAAAACATCCTTTAACACTATAATTGTCCCGTCTCGATAATAAATTTGAAAACAAAGACACTAAGACTCCCTATACAGGTTTCGAACCATGTCTGGTCCCCTCAATCAAGATTAATCAGAAATCAGCAATCCATCCCAAGGTCTTTCCACTTGTGTTGTCCTACCACAATATAGTCTATTCATGTACCGATTAGGAATCCCCAATAGGGTGTGAGTACAACTCTCTATAACACCACCAACAATTTCTTAAACAAATTCCAGTAAAAAATAGTGTATTTAGTTCTATAACAAATAATTACAATGAATAAATAACTAGTTATTACATTAGAATTTATTCTTATAAAACTACATTAACTCCATGGTTCCAATGGACACTCGTACCATATTACAAACACCATCTCATACTAGATCGTGAAGTGTTACCGAGATAATAAAATATCTTAATACCTACTTCACACTGAATCATGAAGTATTCAAAGGTGATTTGATATCACAATACATGATTCAGCACATGACAGATTTTGATTCTTTTTTTGTGTGGCCATAACTCCAAGTACCGTTACTTAAATTCTTTATTTTCACATTTATAAGCCACATTTTAATGTAACCAATATCTAATACATAAGTAATATAACCATGTTTCCAGGCATACTCGTTAACAGACTGACCATGTTCCCATTATCATTACTCATAAGTCTAATGATCATGTTACCATGTGTAATTCTCAATTTAGAATGACGATGTTCCCCTTCTCTTTAGTCATAAGTATGGTGACTATGTTACCACATGTAATTATCAATTTATAATGATCATGTACCAAATATTTATCACATAATTAATTTATCAATAATTAATCCACCTTAGTTTCATTACAAATTCAATAATTAGTTAAACACAACTATTTCATTAGTTAACTCAAAAATCAAATAAGTGCTTAATATCATTAATTATTTCATCAATTAATTAATCAATATCACAATTCATTAACCAATTTTTTTTTACAAAATTAATTGTCTCATTCTAACCTCAATATTCCAAAATTTATCCTGCAATTAATTACTTATATCATATTATGAATGGGACATAATTAATCCAAAATTATTTATCGCAACATAACCATTTCAATATCACATAATTAATCCCTAGATTAATTATAAAGAATACAAAACCTACATCTAATAATCAATTTTAAAAAATTAATTATCTAATAGGGTATCCCATTAGCCTCATGATTAATTCACCAATTAATCACCCATTTTAACAAAGCTTAGAAAAATCATTTCTTCAATCTAATAAACCAAATTCAAGAATGTAAATTTATAAAGGTTGATATAAACTATAAAATTTTCTCATATTAATATGAAAACTATTTTATGGGAATTATATTTTGACCACCTAAATCGTTTTGATGATAAATGTTTTATCAAGGGAAATTCCCCAAATTCGACTAGCACAAGGATGTCAATATGAGTTATCATTCTAAATCCCTAAATTGAGATCATTATAAAAAGATATATTTAAACTAGATCTCAACCTCTAATAATAGATATAGATCTCACAACATGTGTTTAGAGATAGGAATATTGAGGATATCCACCACCAATAGATGAAGGAGAGAGAGGATAATGAACAAAAAAAGCATTGGGATGAGATCCACCTATAAGGAAGGTAGAGGATCTTTGATTCAAGTATTCAATATAAATGAATACAGTTTGTATGGCCTTTTAATCCCTCTATGTTAATGGTAGAACCATACCTTACCCTTTGGAAAACAAAATCTCGAGTTAGGGCTACACATGAGGTGAAATAGTTCATTAAAAGTTGAAAATTAGTGAGATCCACAGTTTTATGATATCAATGTTTACCCATGTGTGGTTTAGTCACAAGTTTATAATAACCTTGGGAAAAACGTGTATTAACAAATACTTCAATGGGAAATTTCATGGTCTCCTCGCACGACCTCCCAATTTATGCTTAAACCATGCTAAAGATACTTCCTCAAATGACCATAGAATACACAGTTTGTCCAAGAAATCTAAATGGTTTGTACCAACCATGCACAACACCTCTTCTCCAAAATTTTCTTAGACATCATCCAAATACACCAAAAGTCACAACTGCCCCAGATGTTACTTGAGTAAAAATAAAAAGTACCTAAAATCTCATCTAAGATAACTCTATAAAAGATTGGGACATTATAATATTCCCACCTTATAACAGCTCATCCCTGAGTTTCTCCTCCAAGCCTTTCTAAGATTACAAGCCAAAAAGATCAGGGTTATTGAGCATTCATATCTTCTTCTCTTTCTCAATTTTTCCTATTCCTCAAATCAATTTTTCCATAAATCCCGAACTATCATCACTGTATTTCTCCACAATTCATTCTCACAGTGATCCAACACATGTATTGGATGCTCCTCAAACAACACATCAATCTAATGTTCAACCTCACCCACATAGATCACATGATATGGGTAGGTGTTTTATCACCAAAGTTGTGATAGATAGAAAACATCACGCATAGTGTTGTATCTCAGTAGAATATCTGATCATTATGACACTTTCCTGATTCTCTCCACTATATTAAATGGTTAAACAAACCTGGATTCCATCTTTCGATTCCTCTATATCCTATAGTGACCAAACCTAGGTGATACCCAAATAAACACATGATCACCCTCTATAAACTCTAGGTGTGGTATCCTTTTTTCCGCATACAAATTCTATCTACTCTGAGTTGTAGACACATGTTTCTGAATCAACTATACTGGATTAGATATTTCTTAAATGAGAAACATTCCAAAAAACTCTGACTCACCGGCCTCCATACACCATAGTGGTGATCTATATTTCCAACCCTAAATATCCACATATGGTTCCATCTATATAGTTTCCTGATAACTATTATTATAGGAGAACTCTACTAAATCCAAGGGATTTTCTCAAGATCCTTCAAAATCTAGCACCCGTTCCTAGAGCATATTCTAATGCACCAATATTGTACATTATGACTACCCATCATTCTATGGGTGTAAATACATACTCCATAATACCTGTGTCCCAAGATTTTTCTACACCTCTTATAGAATCCTGAAGTAAATAATGGATTAGGATCTAAAACTCTAGTCTGTGGCACTCAATGAAGATGAAATATTTCCCCAATGTATAGTTCAAGAAATTTTTCAACTGTAAAGGATTCCCTAATAAGTAGGAAATGTGTTTCCTTTGTCATTCAATCAAAAAAGAACAAAATAACATCATAAATCCTAATATTTGATTGGAGGCCCACCACAAAATCCAAGTTATTTTCATCCCACTTCCATTCTAGGATATGCAATGGTTTTTGTAAACCTCTAAGTCATCGATGATCTACCTTAATATTTAGATAGGTGAAGTATCTTCTCACAATCCATGTTATCTCCTTTTTCCTTCATGGCCACCAAACTATCGTCGTAGTTCACGGTACATTTTGGTTAAACATGGATACAATGGTCATTTCAATTCATGAAATTCTTAAATGAGCTATTATTACACGTTCCTTGGTACCATAAAACGATTCATCAAATAGGTGATATTATAATCATTTATCAACCATTCTAATGATGTCTCTCCACCATGAATGATTACACACAAGGGTAAACACTATGGATCTTCATACTCTCTATCCCTGGTCCATCTTAAAAGTGTAGACTCCACTATAACAGAAACCATATTAATCTGATCTTGAATTTCTTGAATCACCACATTCATTTCATCCAGTAAGTTCATCATATTCTACTATGTACTTGAATCTTGAACCATCTGAGTCAGGGTTTTCCTACTCAAGGAATTATACAGACTATTTCTCTTCCAAGGAATTTCTGCAAGTTCAAAATGGAAAGCCTCCATATACTAAAACCATGTGCAATATAGTAGACTCAAATCATGCTATGAAAATATATACTTTATTCTCTTTTGGTTTGTATGGACTATAAACATTTATTCCTGATGACTGTGCGACCGAAACTTAAGAGAATAAACCACTACTACAAACATGATGTCTTTCATAGGGTAATTCCATTCATGAGGCCTCAACTACTGGTACCCTTATGCCACAACTTGATCTACTTACCTCTGTGAAACTCCATCTCTTATCCCAGAAACATCAAAATAAATTATACACAACTCACGTCACTCATGTAGGATCAAAATTGGTGTCGATGATAAATGCTACATTGACTCATGAAAAGCTCTCTCACAAGACTCTAACCATTAAAAATTTACTATTTTTGTATCCCAAAAGTTGTGATTCCAAATGGGAAATGACTTGGAAGAATCTAATGTTATATCCATCTAATCATAGAATTCTTCAAATATCAAAAACATTCTTTGGATGCTCCCAAGAAACCATTGGGTGAACCTTCTCTATGTCCACTGACACAGCTTTCACCAAGATAATGTACCCCAAAAAGTGTACCTGGTCAATCCAAAAATGACACATAGATATCTTAGAATATAAATGGTGTTCTCTCAGTGTACTATAGATGAAGTTAAGATGTGGGGAAAAATTGCATGAGTCTCGGATTACACCATGATTTCTTCCACAAACTGCATCATGGACCGATCTAGATACGGATGAAATATCCTTTTCATCAAATGTATAAAAACTTCTAGTGATTTTTTCAACGCAAACAGTATTACGGAAAACTCATAAAGGAAATACCTACTTATAATTGTAGTCCTAAATATATTATATGTCTATGCACTCCTCTGATGAACCCTGATCTCAAATTTATCTTTGAGAACACACAATCTCCCTTGAATTTTTCAAACATATAATCTCTATATAGAAGAGGATATAGGTTCTTTATAGTCAATTTTATACTTCGGGAAATCAACACCGAAGCATAAAATCCCTTAATCATTATTTTCAAACCAAATTGGTGACCCCCAAGGTGATGAACTGGGATGGATTACTCCCTTATCATCTAACTCCTCAAACTGAGTCTTAAGATGATGAATATCAGTCGGTGTCATTATGTACTATAGAATAGATACTTGATCAGACCCCGACATGAGCTCATTAGTGAATTTGAAATCTCTCTTAGGTGGTATCCCTAAGATGTATTCTAGAAATTCATCTTGAAATAATTACACTACTGGTGGAAGGAAATCATTCCTAACACCCCCGTCATCCAAAAACAAAATAGCAACTTGGGTTGTGATCTCTCCCAATTGCTGGGTAATTTTCCATTCTTGCCCAGCCGAGATATCCAACTCTCCATGATGAATATACTGGTCACCATTAGGAGGAACAAAGTTCACTATCATAAAGTGACAATTTATTTGGGATTGGTAGGTGACTAGCTAGTCCATACCAATAATCGGGATGAAGCCTATTATATCAAGAACATAGAGATACCATAGGGAATGATATTCCTCAATCTGTAGTGAACATCCCTCACATATATTGATATATCTAACCCGCACTCCCAATAGTGTATCTATATTCTTTACCTCACTCCCAAATTACATTGTCAAGCTCATAAACTCATCAAATTTTCAAGATATAATGGAATTATAGGAACCTATATCAAACAAGGCACTCGATAAAGTATAAGATACTTGAATATAACTTCTCACTTTCAATGTTCAAGCCTCACTATCCAAAATTGTAGGATGTAATCCTTGTAATTGTACTGCCCCTCTCCCCTATGATTTTTTCTTACTCCCAGGAGTAGAACCACCCTACTGATGCGGGCACTACTACCTAGAAGCACCATGTCCACTCTCTCTACAGCCTCAGTCAGTAGAACACCGACTGCCAACCCGATATATTGTAGAAGATCCTCTTCACATACAACGACTCTACCAAACTACTCCTTCAGTACCAGTCTATCATTGTAACCTAAAATTTTTCTATAAATGTATAATCTTGCTTCAATATAGAAACCCTATATGTGGTCAATAACAGTGTCAGTGATATTATCCTTTCCTACCACACTAATGATAGATCACCACGTTAAGGTCATATCCAACTGACCCTCCATTCATTGTACTTTTCTTCCCACTACCTTGGTTAAAGTTTTCACAATGGTGCTTCCTACTCTCATAATTCACACCTATTGATCATCTAGTAACAACTACATATCCATCATTCGAAGACTCCCTCGGGTTCACTTCAACTATGTGTACCGGATCCACCACTTCCTTAAAAATTGTCAGCAAGAAGATATTCACCTGGGATGTAATCTTGCCCCTAAGTTCATCCTAAAAATGTTCATTAATATCTGCCTCATCTCCTATTAACATTGGCGAAAAGAGTGGCAGATATTTGTATCATCCATTATAGTACATCACTGAAACCTTTCCACATGTCAGATGCATGAACTCTATAGCTTTGTCATGTCTCAGTGTCTCTAGATAAATGTGTACTTAGAACCTCACTATGTAGTCCTTCCATAATATACTCTCATTTTATCTAGTTCATGCATGATTTTACCACCTATGCTTCTCTTATCCCCATAGTATATAAGCGGCCAACATGACCCTCCTCTCAGCTAGAGTCTCTAAATGGTCACACGTTTCCCATATTGACTCAACCTATAATTCTGCTCTTTTAAGTCCACATCTCTAGTAATCGTCAAAGCATGCTACAACAGAAACTCCCTTATCAACATAGACCTTCATTTAAAAACTCAACATGGGTCTCTTCCAATGAATTTCATGAAGTGAGTGAAGTTTTCACAAAACATCTCCCCTTCATTTTCAGCTGGAATGATCGATTCCTCAAATTCCCTAATTGGAAAAACATTTCTCGGCACACCCCTTGATCGTACCCTCATCCAGCATCATGGAGGAATACTCTATAAAATTCCAAACATATGTATTAGGTCTTATTACACAACCTTATATCATTATGTATGTTGAATAAACACAACAAGTGTTTTTCCCCACCTCTCCACGTGGTTAAAACTATAGCGATATCACTACCGCTAATCATCATACAACTAAGTTTTGTTTAAAAATGGTAAACCCATTATTTTAATCATGTTTCTCATTTTGACACCCAATTATTCTCATTTTGATTCTTTTTTTACAACCCTTTTTAATTCATGGTAGGAATGTTTTTCTTTTTAATTCCACAAACATGGAAAACAATCCATTTGTATCAACATTCCCATAACCTGTTTTCCCATGCATGCATAAAATGATGCATTTCACAATAACCCTAAATGCCTAGAATGATTCCTGTATACTCCATTATAATTCTATTCTAGGCCACAAATCAGTACAAAAAATACATAGAAAAAATAATCACACTGCTCAACAAGTGTTTCACTTGACGTGAAATAATATTGGACTACAGAAACAAACATAAATAACCACAAACCCACCATGCATACTTGGGTTTTCCCTAATACATGGGTGTGAAACTCCCATGAAAGAGTCATTACTAATCCTTGACTCTTCCTAGTCTCCTTTATAACTTTTTCAAAATTGAAAAACAAAGAAGAAAAAAACCAGAACTCTGATACCATTTTGTTATGTCCCGACCTTGGGGACACACAAGTGTTCCCCATTCCGGTTACCCACATGACCTCAAGTGTGCCTCCCTATATCCAAGAGGCTTCCTACTAGTAGAGAGGGTCTTGTCTGTCATTCATGGGGAGACTGTACCCACATTTATCTGAGTAAATGTAACATCCCATGAAAAAAAGAATAAGAAATTTTCATATTTATTACATTTTTTTATTTAAACATTAATTTAAATTTAAAAGGGATTCTATTTTAGATATCATAGCTAATATGCAACAACGGGTTTCTTTGAAATAATACATTGCACAGAATGTTGGGTCATACTAAATTATAATAACATAATATTATTTTAAATGGTAGTTAACGCCTAGCTATTGTATTGGATGGAATGTACAAAACTAACTACAATATGAATATTCATGCTTTATAAATGTTTTTACATTTATCTAATAAATTTTAGAGACATAAAATAAGAAATAATATGATTTTAAGCATAAATACTCTAATATTCATTAAAATGTTGATTTAACGCCTTTTGATGGAGAACCATTTTTAAATATATACTGGTCACTTTTATATGTTATTTTTTACAAAATAAAATTCTTCTTTATAATTGGGACATCAAATTTTACTTTGGCTAAATTTCTGGTATTAATCTGATAAAATACATTTTAATGAAAAGTTAAAAATAGCGTATTTTTATTAAAAACAACCTTTTAGTCTAATTTATTTATATGGATAGATTATATTTTTAATTGGTTCTAAGTGTAATTATATTATATTTTTATCATTTAATCCAATTACGGTTACTATAAGTAATTTCACTTTGAAATTGTACATAAAGTAGTGTCAATCATTTGATAGTTATTGTTTCTTAAAAAGCATGCTTTTGTTTTAACAATTGGAATTAATTTTAAATTATTTAATCAATCTTCTATGTTTTTAATTTAGTAAAATATACATCATTTTTCAAATTGGAATATCAAATATATCTTAGGCTGAATTTTTGGTATTTTTCTGAAATCCTTCAATTTTTGATGAAATGTGAAAACACTGAGTAGTAGTTAAAAATATACTTTTTCATTTAAATGAATATTTACCATATATATGAATTGAATTTTGAAAATCTGACATACATGGTTGTTATAAGTAAAATTTTCCATAATAATATTAAAATAATTTTTTTAGAATAGCAACTTTTGACTCTTATTTATCATGGTTAATGGTAAATAGGCCAATTCAAGGTAAAAATAATATTGTAAAAATATTAATTTACCCTACCTTGTGTCATAATCCAATTAGTTGATACACTGACAACCATTGGAATAAATTTTTCTATTTTGGGATCCCATAGATCCACTTAATAGTGATAATGACACTTTATATTAATTAATTTAATGTAAAGACAGTAATGACATAAACAGATATATTTTAGTAAATAAATTTTAAAATGTGGATATATAAGTTATGTCCTCGACTATAAATATTCATAAGAAAGCTAAAAAATTCATAAATTATGGTATTTTTTAAATTTTTAGAAATCCAAGAAATATAATTATTTATGACACAATAATGATAGTGTGTTTGCCTCATTAATGATGGATTTTAATAAATAAGATTATAATGATTAAAAAATTATCCAAAACCTGTACAACTATTATTGAATGATTTTATTTCAAACATGAGTTATCTTATCTTTGTATTTAATGAGTTTTGGACCTTTAGAAATAGAAAATCATTATATAATAAAATAATATATTCAAATGTTCCAAAAGATCCCCTCCTCCCCCTTATAAATAGCCCTCACCTCTAACTCATTACCCACACCACTCAAAACATTGGCCCACCCAAAATCTCCCAAATTGAGCTCCCTTCATATCTCTATTCCATTTGGAAGCCTTATCTTATGTAGAAGGCACATCCCGGAAACCTTTTTGTTCAAACCAAATGGAGTTACCAGATTTAATGGTAACATCTTCTCTAAAGTTCTTTTGTTTTATTTTCCTTGTCCAACCGTATAAAATCATTTTATTACATTATTTAAAAAAAACCAATATTTTCAATATACTAGGTTTTTTTTATAAAAAATATTTAAACTACACTTATACACACCTCCTTCTAATTGGTAATGAATATACTGTTTCTGTGGATGAAAAACTAACGCCTCACGAAACGATGATTGTTCAATTATCTCCTAAAAAATCTCATGGTGGCCAATATGATGGAACATTAATTATATGTGACATATATTATATTTATATGGTCTCTATGATACTTTTTATTTAATGTTTATCATACCATTATGGTTTCTATTATGGGAAAACGTGATAATTTCATTTCAGGAAGTGCCGACTACCACCCCCACTCAAAGTGATATGATGCATGCATGCCATATGTGGGACATATAAAGGATGTAGTTACTAAAATTATTTATAATATTATACTAGAATTATAATATACTTATGTATAATTATGTTTTCATTACATTAAATTATGAAATGGAAATGAAAGTCGCATTCATGCGTACACACGGCTTATCGTCTCAATGAACAGCACATTTCATTTTTATCTCCAAATCATATATACTATTATGAATACATATATATATATATATATAATGGATATATATGATATATATGATATCTAAATCATTAATATCATTCTATAGATAATGTAATTTTGACCACATGGACAATTTATAATTATAATAAGTTCATTTTTAACTCATGTTCCAAGCATCGACAAAATGTATGATATGAACTCAAAAATATAACTAATTGTTATTGAAAGGTAATAATTTATATAAAAGTAATAATGAACCTGAAAAATAATCTTAAGAAATTATAAATTAACATATGTCTATTATTCAGGAAATTAAAGAATGAACGGGTCATGTCAGACACGAAGTATGGGAACATCTTAATCCAATTTCCTTTCTTAGGGTTAAACTTCCACTCGTTGATTATGTCATGCTATGATTATGTGAGATATATCTTTTGGTATATTATCTTTTATGTATAAATGATTTATGTGTACTTTTATTTAATTAAAATAATTAATCTATTTTATTTATTAATTGATCCTTGTAAGGTACTTCGTATCAATATCCTATCATTGAGTCATATTTTGATAATATACACCTCTTTCTTTTGTACAATATATATTAAACTTCTTTGACATTTAATTTCATTCAAAGAGAATCAATTTTTTATGAAGAATTTTATAAAATGTCTAAAGGAATGTTTTTAAAGTTTATGGTGATAATTATCACTACGCAGCCTAATTGTTAGTTGGGTTCCTCTATAAGCCTTAATGTTTTTAAAATGAAAAAGAACCCCCTTATTCTGTTTTTAGGTGTTTTGGTATGGAAAATGGTTTTTGATATAGATTAATTATTTCAATATCTGGAAATGATTTATCATTATTTAAAATGAAATTTTATTAATGAAATATTTATATTTTAAATATTTTATGTGTTATTATTTTATAATGGTACTTGGGAATTTGACAGGTGGTTACGAGAGAAAAAAAACGGCAGGTGGTGCCATTATAAACTAGGATGGGTGATTACTTTAAAACCTATAACTAATTTGGTATGGAAGTTGTCCATATGTTTATTCCATTTACAGATATGTGTGGAAGTCGACCATATGGTTATTCCATTTATGTATGTTTACATCCCATGTTACCTTTATAAATAATGATTTCTTTCTATGGGTTTTATGGAAATATTTTGGTTAAAAAATGGTAAATAATGGTCTTTTATTCATGGAAGAGTATGTAATACCTCATAAAGGTGAAAAGAATTACTTATGATAAGGTATTCATTATTTACTTGTGGTTTTCAAAAAAATAACAGTTTTCCTTCTTTGTGTATCCCTTTCAGATCTTTTTAAGCTCATACCAAGTTTCTTTTAATGAAATGTTTTTCACAGGACATAATGATTAATATGGTCAAGGATGGTTTCATGGAAAATAAATTATGTCTAAAATATGGAACTAGACATGACTATTTTTTAGACTTTATTTAAAGAAAAATTAGAAACTGAGTAAAAGTGTCTCCTTTGTAATTTTTGAGATGTAATGTAATTTTTATGAGATAATTCTCTAAAGCTCTAAACCTGAAAATATCCTCAATGCGAATTATTAACATAATTCAAGATTATGTATTTTTTTTAGTTTGGGACCTTATAGTTAGTATTAGAGACCAGTTTTGACCACTTTAGGAGTAATATTATTGTGAAAATAATGTCCATAAATAAATTTATGGTAATATTGAAATGATATAGCATTTACAGATTTCCATGTTTCTTCACCTAGGATATTTCTTTTTTCATAATGTTGTTTGTAAAGGTAATAGGGTAGCTCTACTTGGAAGTCATACAGAGGGAAATGACATACCAAATTAGTATATTAATATAGTCAAAATCAAAATTGAATAGGGTTTTTAGCAGTGATGTATCAATTAACTAGGGTGATAAATGGTGTTTTATTTTATAGATGGTATTTTGGTTTATTCCAAAATTCAAGAATACGATGAAATACATTTTAGGGTTGTCTTTCAAAATTTAAATGAAAAAAATATATGGAAATTCATAAAGTGTGAGTTTTAGTTACAAATTTTTTTCCTTGGTCACACTGTTTCCAAAAATGGAATAATTGTTGATCCTACTAAAAAAAGTTGAAGTTGAATGGCCAAGACCCACAAATATAACTGAAATTCGATGTTTTGTTGGTTTAGCAAGTTATTACTAGAGGTCTGTAGAAATTTTACATATTTATCTAGCCCGATGACTATGTAAACTTGAAAAGGTGTTATGTACATTTGGATATTAGGATGTGATGATTGTTTTTAGGAATTAAAAAAAGATTGGTTAATGCTATTGTTTTGGCACTGCCTACGTGAAATGATGAATTTTTTATCAACAATGATGCTTCTTTGAATGGACATGGATGTGTCCTTATGAAAAATGATTAGGTAATTTCTTATGCGTCATGTTAGTTGAAACCTCATGAGCTAAATTACCCTACACATGATTTTGAATAAGATGCTGTTTTTTTGATTAAAAATTTTGAGGAATAATTTGTATGGTGTAAAGTGTGAAATATAAACTCATCACAAAAGTTTTAAGTATATATTTATTCAGAAAGTATTAAACATGAGAAAAAGGAGATGGTTGGAATTAATCAAGGATTATTATTTCACGATCCATTACCATTCTGAAAAAGAAAATAAATTTCCAGACGCTTTGAATAAAAAAAGTAAACATTCATTAACCTTATTACATTTGGAACAAGATCCTTTTATTAAAAAATTGATGAACATTGGCATAGATATTGTTGGTGAAAGAATTTTATATGTTTTGTTTCAGTTTTTTGTGAAATCATCTCTGTCAAACATAATTAAGAAAGTGTAGAAGGAACACGATGAGTTGCTAAAAAAGATAAAGTCGGTTCATAAGGGTATATTGCCTAATTTTAACATTAATAATGACTGTGTTTTATGATTCAGGAAGAGATTATGTGTTTCTCATGATTCATAGTTGAACAATGAGTTGTTATGTGAAGATCATAGTTCTCTGTTTTTAGATCATTCTGGCAGTACTAATATGTACAGAGATCTTTGGGAGTATTACTGGTGGGATGGAATGAAAAGAGATATTGTTGATTTTACTATAATATGTTTGAATTTTCAATAGGTTAAAGTAGAGAGGAAGTTACTGAAAATGATTCTTCAGTATCTACCTATGCCAGAGTGGAAATGGGAAAATATATCCATGGACTTCATTTTGGGATTACCAAAGACATCTCGAGGTAATAATGCAATCTTGGTTATTGTTGACCGAATGACTATATCATCTCATTTCCTTACAATATGAAATACTTTGTCTCTAGATCAACTTTCTCTATTATATGTTAAAAATATTTTCATTTTTCATGGAGTTCCCCACTCTTTTGTATCTGATTGTGATCTTGGGATTACTTCTAACTTTTGGAAAGGCCTTCTGACATCGTCATGTACTGAATTAAATTTTAGGGCAGCTTTTCATCCTCAATAAGATGGGCATTCAGAAAGAAAAATTCCTACCTTGGAAAATATGTTACGTGATTTACTGATGGATTACCCAGGAATTTGGGACCACCATCTTTCTAAGATTGAATTTTCTTATAATAACAGTTTTCATTCAAGTATACAGATGGCTCTATATGAGGCATTATATTGGAAGTACTGTCAAACTCTAGATTTTTGGGATGATGTTGGTGAAAGAATGTTTATGGGACCAGAATAGGTAGAAGAGATGGAAGAAAAATTGCAGTTTATTCAGAAACACAAGGTAATATCTTATTGTATGCCGAAATGTTATGTGTTAACCTAAGGAAGGATCATTCTTTTGAGGGAGTTGATCATGACTTTATCAAATTTTTTCCATGGAAAAGTGTGACATGTTTTGGTAAGAAGGTAATGTTGAGTCAAAAGTTCATTGGAACTTATGAAATTTGGGAGAAAGTTAGATCATTTTCCAATATAGTGGATTTAATTCCATGTTTATCCAAGGTACACCATGTTTTTCATGTTTCCATGTTAAGAATGTATATGTCGGATCCTTCCTATTTTTTTTGAGCCTAGAGGTAGTTCAATTGGATGAGAATCACTCCTATGGGGAACAGCTATTCCAGCTTCATGAGAAAACAGAGAAGATGTTGCAGAATGAGGTAATTAATCTGGTAATGTTTTTGTGGAAAACCCATATAGTCTAAAAGATAATGTAGGAATATGAAAATTCTATGAGTGAAAAATACCACCATTTATTATATTAGTGAATAAAATTGTGAGGACGCAATTCCCAAAAGGGGGGAAGGATGTAACATCCTAGGTAAATAAAGAATAAGAAATTATCATATTTATTAATATTTGTGATTTAAGTATTAATTTTAATTTAAAAGGGATTCTATGTTTGAAAGCGTACCTGATACGCAACCACGAGTTTCTTTGAAATCTTACGTTGCACACTACAATGGGTCATACTGAAAAAAAAATATAGTATTATTATAAATGGTGGTTAAAACCTATACATTTTTTGGTGTGAATGTACATAAACATTTATAATTTAGTTGTCTTGTCTTCTAATTTAATGAGTTTTGGACATTTATAAAATGAAAATCATTATATAATAAACAATATTCAAACATTCTTAAAGAGCCCATCCCCCCCTTATATGAATCCATCACCTCTAACTCATTACTCACAACTCTCAAGCCACTTGTCTTGTCAAACCTAGGCCCAATTAGTCTCCCTACATCCCTCTCTTCCACATAGAAGCCTTACCTTAGGCAGAAGGCACTACATCTAAACATTTTAGTTCAAACCACAGGGAGTTACCTGATTTAAAAGTACCGTCTTATCTTATGTTTTTTGATTAATTTTCTTTCTCCAAACTCCAAACCTCTTTTTATTCAATTATTTAATAAAAATAGTAGTATCCAAAATATAATATGTTGTTTTTATGAAAATAATTCTAACTACTCTTACATAAATATCCATATAATTAGTAAAAAACATAATGTTTCTGTGGATGGCAAGCTAACGCCTCACGAAATGATGATTATTCATTTACCTCCTACAGCCTCTCAGGGTGGAAAATATGATGGAACTATATTTATATGTGTTATTTATTATATTTATATTGTCTCTATGATTCTTTATGTTTCATTTATATCGTACCTTTATTGTTTCCATTATGGGTAAACACGATAATTTCATTTGAGGAAGTGCGGACTACCGCCCCCCTCAAAGTGATAGAACTCGTTCATTTCATACGTAGGACATATAAAGGATGGATTTAATAAAATTATATATTATATTATACTATAATTATATTATACCTATGTATAATTATGTTTTCATTCCATCAAAATAGTAAATAGAAATGAAAGTAGCGTTTATGCGTACTTACGGCTTACCGTGTCCATGAACAGTTCATTTCATTTATTATCTCCAAATATTATGTACTATTACAAATACATATATATGCTGGATATATATGATATATATGATATCTAAAAAATTAATATCATTCTGGAGATAATGTAATTTTGACCACAAGGACAATTTGTAATTATAACAAGTTTATTTTTTAAGTCATGTTCCAAACATTGACAAAATGTATTATATGAACTCAAATAATTAACTAATTATTGTAGAAAGGTAATAAGTGATTTAAAGGGAATAATAAACTTGAAAAGGTTATTAATAAATTTTAAATTAACTATGTTTATTATTCAAAAAAATTAAATAATGAATGGGTCAAGTCGGACATGAGGTAAGGGAACTTCTTAACCCAATTTCCTTTCCCTAGCTTAAACTTATACTTCTTGATTATGTCATGCTATGATATTGTGAGATGTATATTTGGATATTCTATCTTATATTTATACTTTATTTATGTTTACATATGGTTAATATACATAATCAATATATTTTATTTATAAAATGATCTTTGTAAGAGACTTTGTCTCAATCATCTTTCATTGAGGCATGTTTTGATAATACAAACCACTTTCTTTTATACGATATATAATAATCCTCTATGAATTTTAATTTCATTCAAAGGGAATATTTTTTCTATGTCTTTTTACTAAACGAAAAAAGGAATATTTTTATCATTTTCGATGACAATGACCTCTCTTCTGTAGTAATCGTAAATTGGCTTCCTCTTTAAGGCTAAATATTTTTAAAATGAAAAAGAAACCCCTTATTCTATTTTATTGGTGTTTTGGTATTGAAAATGGTTTTTGAAATAGATTTATTTTTTCAATATCTTGAAATGATTAATTTTTATTACAAATGATGTGTTATTAGTGAAATATTTATATTTTCAATATTCTATGTGTTATGATTTTATAATGGTACATGGACATTTGACGGGTGGTTACGTGATATACCAAATGATGAGTGGTGTGGTGATAAACCATAATGGGTGGTTACGTTATAACCTCTAATGAATTGGTAGTGGAAGTCGCCCATATGGCTATTCCATTTAGTGATATGTGTAGAAGTCGACCGTAAGTTTATTCCATTTAAGTATGTTTATTTCCCATGTTACCATTAAATGTTATGTGTTATTTTTATGGGTTTTATGGAAATATTTTGGTTAAAAATGGTAAGAAATTAAATTTTATTCAGTGAAGAGTAGGTAATAATTCATAATGGTGAATATTATTACTCATGATAAAGTATTCATTTTTTTCTTGTTGTTTTGAAAAAACTAACTATTTTCCTTCATTGTGTATCCCTTACTGATCTTTTTATGCAAATCCCATGTTTTTTTGAAATTTTTTCACAGAGCATAATGAGGAATAGGGTAAATGATGGGATCAAGGAAAATTAATTCTTTCTAAAATATGGAACTAGACATGACCCTTTTTATAGAGTTTTTATTTTATGAAAAAATGGAAACTGAGTAGAACTATCAATTTGGTAATTTTTGATATGTAATATAATTGTTAGGACTTAATTATCTATAGCTCTAACCATGAAAAGATCCTAATTGTGAATTAGTAAATTAATTCAATATTATGTAATGTTTTAAGATCAGTTAATTATTGTAAATCACAAACATAAATAAATAAGAAATAGCTTAAACATATTTAACCAGAACAATACTCACGTCACAAGATAATAAAATATGAAATACAATAATCAAGTGAAAGGGAAAACATGCCATGCCAATATTATTTCCATATGTCTATAATGAAATTGATTTTAAATACAAAAATTCTCCCCAATTAGGTTTTATATCATGTCTTTTCCCCTCTTCCAAGCTCCTTCCTAAATCAGCAATCCATCCCTGGTACTTTTCCCTTATCTAGTCCCGAAACAATATAATCTATTTGGGTACTGATCAAGAAACCTGAATTGGGTGTGAGTACAACTCATCAAACCACCACAAAGGGTGTTTGAAACAATTCCATTCAAAATATAGTGTATTCAATTATATAAGAAATAAGTACCATACAAAAATCACCAGTCATTACACTATCATTTATTCCTATCTAACTACAATAAATCTAGTGTTCCCAAGGATTCTCATACCTCAATGATAACTTCTTCTCATACCAGAGCCCGACGTGTTCCCGGGTAATATCATATCTTATTACCTGATTCTTTTCAAATCTCAAAGTATTCAATGGTGTTATAATATATCAGTAATTTATTTTTCTCATTTCGGAGTTTGAATATTTTTTGTGAGACCTTGAATCATAGTGCCATTATTTCCATGATTTAATTTTACATTTATAATCAAAATTTCCAATGTTACCAATATCACAATTATGTGTAATATGACCTTAGTTTCAAGATTAATCCCCAATAGAATGACCATGTTCCCATTCTCTTTACTCATAAGAATAATGACCATGTAACCATGTATGGTACTAAATTTAGAATAACCAGGTTCCCATTCTATTTACACATAAGTATGATGACCATGTTTTCATTTTTACCTCTCAATATAGAATCATCATTTTCCCTATATTTATCACATAATTAATTTATCTATTAATTATCCACCTCATTCACATTACTAATTCAATAATTAGTTAAACACATTCATTCCATTAGTTAACTCAACAATTAACTAACTACATCAAACCACAAATTTATTCATCAATTAATTAATCAATATCATAATTAAAACACCATAAATAATTTTTTTATAATTAATTGTCTCATAATAATCTCAACTTTCCAAAATTTACCCCCGAATTAATTGACTAGATCATATTATGAAAGGAACATAATTAATCCTGTATTAATTATCTCAACCTTTCCATTTCAATATCTCATAATTATTCCCCTGATTAATTATCTAGATTGCGTACCCTACCTCTAATAATAAAAATCTCCCAATTAATTATATAATAAGGAATCCCTCAGTCTCATGAATAATTCTCCAATTAATCTCCAATTTCAACAATCATTGATAAATCAATTGGTCAGTCTAATAAACCTGATTCAAGAAAATAAATTGATAAAGGATTCAATAAATTATAAAAATTTTTCATATACATATAAAATATGACATTGTGTTAATTATATTTATACCACCTAACTTGATTCATTGATAGGCGTTTTCTCAATAGAAATTCCAAAAATCTGAGCAGTACAACGACGTAGATATGAGTTCCGGATCTAAATCCCTAAATCAACATCATGTTATCGATATGTAATCAATCTAGATATGGATCTAAAATATGAGAAATATATCTCACTAAATTGGATTTAATCTATTAATAAGATGTTATCCTTCACCAAATGATGAATTCAATAGAGGAGAATAAATATACTAAGCATTGGGATGAGATCCACTTATCGGATGAAAAGAATATCTTCGATTTTCGATTTAAATCTCGACGAACAAAGTTATTAGGGACTTATAATCCCTCCAAGTCGATGGAAGAACCTTTCTTTTCCCTTTGGAAATCCAAATCCTTTGATATGGCTCCATAAGAGGTGAAATAATTCATTAAAAGATGAAAATGAGTGAGATCGACAATTTTATGATCTCATTATTTCCCAGTGAAAGGTTTAGTAACATGGTTAGAAAAACCATGTGCTTACTATGCATTAGCCACTGATTCAATGGGACCTCATATGGTCTCCCCATGGGGCCATTTAAACCTCGATTTAACCATGCTAAAACTATAACCTCAAATGACAATAGAATGCATGGTTTCTCTTATATAGCCACATGGCTTGTACCAACTATGTGCCAACCATGAACAACCCTTGTTTCCCCAAATGTTTCATAGACTTCACCCAAACACACCCCAAGTCACAACTCCAATCAAATTTACTTATGTAAAAAAATTATATAAAATCACTCCCATGATAACTCTGTAAAAGTTTGGGATCTTACACATATCTTCAGAAAATTATAAGTTACATCAAATGATATCATCTTAGATGGAGCATGATTTTCATCGATAATTTAAAACAATTATTTAGGAAAATAGACTTTATTATTTTAAAGTCTCATTTTTAAAACAAAAAAAATAAAATATATCTATTTGAAAATATCCTTGAAAATATATAAATGATTCATCAAATAAAAAAATGGTGACAAAGATGAGATGTTTTGTTCATTTCATACACATTAAAATAATGATTCATTTCACATTTTTATTAAAAACAAAAAGGGAATTGTTTGGAAAATGGAAAAAAATTCTTTCAAATAATTTAAAAAATAATAATAAATAGTCAAAAATGAATTTCATAATACCTTGGAGAAAATTAATACATTTTTTGACAACAAGGTCTTTGAAGAAAATGGACTTCCAATCGAAGAGATAAATAAAGTTTATTTTTCATAAAAAAGAATCCCATTTATCATTGTTACTAATTGTGTAAAAATGGTAAAATTACTTGAAATTTTAAAAAATAATATAGGATAATATAATTCATGAATTTATAGATATATCTATCATAATATTTTATCATCGGAAACATAAACATAAACAGTCCTAATAAATGATGAGATAGTACCATAAAATCATCACCACTTTGATTTCATTGTATCGTAAGTCTCATGAATGTATAAAATAAAATGGAGCTTAAAATATCATAAGGATAAATAAAATTTTCATATCAAATTTTATAGTGATTTTGAATATACCTATTAAAAGAAGATAGGTTCACAACATTACATCTGTCTGAAAAAAGGTGAATTGAGATAGAAATCCCTTACCACTTTGGTATATTTTTAACTATAATCCCCATGAAAGAGTGATAATAAAATGGTTATGTAATTCAAAATAATTATCATTATAATAATAATAAAATTAATTGATGGGTTTTTACACACAACATAAAATTAATTGGAACTAAATATGGCATGTGTCTCACAAAAGTAATAAAGGGAGAGTGAAATCTCATTCATTAAGTATCGACTTCCTTTTTACTTGTTTGAACCTCATGTATAATAAATATATGTTTATTATAAATCTATTGTAGAAAAATAATTATATATATCATACCGTATATTATTTACATAAGTCATTTTATTTCCCTTTTATTAATAAATCCATGTTGGAGTCATGTTTAAGGTAATAACCACTTCGTTTTTAAAATATTCCTGGATTTAGTATTTTTAGTATTCTTACATTGATCAAAGTTATATAATATAAATAATAATATTTATAAATAAATTATAATAATTATGCATGAATAATAATTTTAAAAACAAACATTAAATATGGTTTTTAGAAATGTAGTTTGTAATGATCATGGATACGGTCAGACATATGTACACATGAATAATGATTAAATTTTTCAATGATCATTATTAAAAGGAGGTAAGTAATGAAGTATACTTATAAAATTATCATAATATTATAAATAAATTATTATTATTGAAATATATTGATACATATCATTCATGTGGTGTGGTGATGAAAATAGAAAGTCACATTGCACTGTGATGGCAGTAGTCCCCACGTACACGAATGATGTTATCATCATTCAGTGAATGAAAAGGTAATAAATAAAATTATATACTCAATTTAAAAAACTTTCAATATTTCATTAATATCGTTATTAATTCATTTATATCACTTATATTTATCCTTATTATCATCCATGAAATACGTTAATCAAAATGAATCACATCACTTTGTGATGCGATAGTCCGTTGTACACACGATCGACGTTATCATATCTTCTGCAAAATGGAATGAATAAAGGTATATATGATATAATAAATAAATAGGTATAAATAAATTATATATACAATATATATAATTTATACCCATTGTCATACCCAACCGTGAGAGGTTATAATGGAAGAAATGAATGACGTTGTTTCGTGAGGGCGTAATCTACCGTACACATGGATGATGAGTTTTTAACCCATTTGATGGAAGTGAATATGGTTTTATCTAATAAAATTAAATAACAAAATTTTATTTTATTTAATATAATGATGTTATTATATCCTCATTTTATAATAATTTTTGAAGGTGGCAGAGGAAGAAATAAAACAAAAATGCTCATTGATTAACGTTAACTCTTTTTCAGATATCCTCCATTGGATAGCACCAAAAGCCCAAAAAGGTTGGATTTATACCCCAAGTAGGTCTTATAGGATGATATAATGGAATTTGAAATTTTATTTTCATTTGTATTGGCCGATCCCAAAATATTTTATTGTGTGATGATGATAGGATAAGGGGTGTCCATTTACAAGTAAGGTGAGTAGCACACTTGTAATTTTATCAAAATAAATAATTCCACCGATGTTTTTTAATTTAATAAGGCTAAAAAATGAATTATTTTCAATAATATATAGTATAATGTTAATATATAGTCTCAAAATCGGTTTCTGAGAAGTTTTGGGTCAGATTTTAGCCTTAAATTTTCTTTTTTAACCCCTAGTAAATCCATTTTTACCTTAACCTCAGTAATTAATTTTTAGTACTTTCACTATTAATTATGGTGAAACATTAATTTGGACATATTATATTATATAAATTATTATTATTCCAATATATAATCTTTTTAATAAAAATCCATCCAAATAAGTGCAATATTTTAATTTCAAAATAATACCGCAAACGTGATAGGAATGTTGTTTTTTAAAAAAGAAAATGTACAAGAGTTTACAATGTTTTTATATAAAATTTAAATATGAAGTAGGTTAAAATGACCTAAATTGAATTAATGGATATATAATGGAACTAATTTTAAATTAAATACAATTTATAATATAATTAATAATTAAATATTAACTAAACGAAAATGAAGTTTTCATTTAAAATTCATTATATTTAAATATATATAAAAAATGAAGCTCTTCATAAAAATTACAAATATCCACCATGGGATAACATCGATATTCAGACATCATAAATAAATATTACTTTTTCAAATTCATTTTCTAATAGTGTAAAATTTTATTTTTAAAATATGTTTGGAAAAAAATACAACAAAACTATTTTTTTAGAAAAAATATAGGTTTTAAGAATTAAATTATATTAACTCTAGTATTATGTCTTAAAAACATAAGATTAATTTTAAATAGACGAGTGAATATATTAACTATATAAATGTCATTAAAATAATTCACCAAAATTTTTTGGTTTAGTTTATTTATATGAAACACATTTGTTTTCATAAAAAGTTTCTCATAAAAATATTTCCATTATTTTCCTTTTTTAATAAATGGTACCCAAATAATTAATTTTTTATATATTTTTAAGACATATTTCCATAATTTATTTAATAATAATCATAAATCCATTACAATGGATAGCTTATAAATATCATATTAAATAATAATTCTATAATAATAAGTCACATTTGTTTTAAACTCAGAATTCCATTTAACACATGCTAAGATCAGTGTTACGTGTAACACAATATAAAATTATTATTTTCTGTAATGAAAAATGTTGAAAAGATTAAATTAATTTTGAATATATATATATTTCCTAGAATATTAGGGTATTTATATATATCATTTGTATCTATAGATAATGATAATAAAAATTATTTCCTCTTCCAAAACAATCTACCCTTGGCTACTGGACAAGAATTAGTGGCTCTTATCACTAAAACAGCCTCATGTGTAACTATTGCTGCTTCAAAAATGGGGTCTAAAAACCCATCTAAAACTAGCCTCCCAAAATGGTCAACCATTGAGCCTTATGGTTACTGTGTATTACATAGTCATATAATGAAAAAGGAAAACCATAGGAAGGTAATCAAAGGTCATATGCCCTCGAAAGATGATAAAAAAATCTTTTATGGTCTACTCACCAATGGACCAAACCCTGAATGCCTAAACACCTCAATCCCACTTCCTAAAACTCTATTCCTAGAGGAACCTTTCTAAAAAATATCTTAATTATAAACCCCCATGGAAATAATATTCTTGGTATCCACCAATGTGTTCAACACCTCCAACTACGTAGTAATCCTAAACTGGGTGTCCAGGTACCTGAACACTTAGTGAAAATCCTACTCTTCAATCCATGCACAAGTCTCCTCATCTTGAAAAACAGATGGTAAAAAAATACAATAGGTCCATTAACATTATCCCAAACTCTCACACACTCAAGATACCATTATGAGGAGATGGAAACAACAACCACATTTATTATTTTTTCATATTTGAAAGGAACTCTAAACATAACATCCTATTGATGTCCAGATACAACACATCTTACTCCCTACCTTCACCAAGAAACAAAATTCACCACTGAAACACATCTATCCATGACTTTATAACTTACATTATGACCCAGAACTCATCTTATTCTCATATCAAACCACAAGTGATCTTAAGATTCTCAGGATTGGACTCTGTATCTAGATCTGAAATTCTCACCTGATATATTCTCAAACTCTACAGCTAGAAGGAATGAAAATACCTCATCTAAAAATAATTTTCTCCTTGTAACATCTCAATTAAGTAATGAATAATATATATTTTTATCTATGTATATTAATTATTAAGATAGTGTTTTAGAGGCTTAAAATGAAAATAAATACAATCTTATGCATGGAATACACTAATATTCTTAAAAGATTTTTTTACTGCCTTTTGATGGAAAACCCTTTTTAAATCTATCTTTTGACAATTTTATAAGCTATTTTTGTCAAAATAAACTTATTATTTATGATTGGGACATCAAAATTTACTTTGTGTGAATTTTTGGTATTTTTCCGATAAAGTTCATTTTTTAATGAATAGTGAAAAATGTTGTATTTTAATTCAAATCCTCTTTTTAATATAATTTATTTATATGATTATATTATATTTTGAATTGGTTTTTAAGTGAAATTAGAATCTATTTTTACCATTTTATCCAATGGTGGTCATTGGAATCAATTTCACTTTGAAATTGGACTTAAACTAGTGTCAATCTTTTGATACGTACTGTTTCATAAAAACACGCTATTTGTCATGACAGCGGGAATTAGTTATTAAATTAATTAATTCAACTTACATGTTTTGAATTTTGTAAAATAGACATCATTTTTGAATTCAGAATATCAAATATAGATTAGGGTGAAGTTTTGGTATCTTTCTGAAAAACTTCAATTTTTGATGAATAGTGAAACCACTAAGTGGTAGTTAAAGAAACTGATTTTTCGTTTAAATGAAACTTTGCCACTTCTGTGATTTGATTTTCAAAAATCCGACATACATGGTTGTCATTAAGAAGTAAAATGTGGTTCAATGAGATTAAAATATTTTTTGGTGAATAGTAACTATTAAGTTCTTAATCGTGATTAGTGGTAACTAGTAATGTTTTAAAAATATGAGATGAGCTTGAAACATGTCCTACCCTTATTGGATGTTTCATGGCCGACTAAGACAATCCATGGGTCAACTTGGGGACCCCATGGAGCCACTTTGGTTTGGAAATGACATAAATAACTTTTTATTTAATGTTAAAGTAAAAATGACACAAACAAGAGATGTTTTACTAAAACAATTTTTACATGGGGTTATACAAGTCATATTTTTTATTATAAATATTCATTGGAAAGATAAAACGATTTCCTACATCATAGTATTTTTTTATAATTTTAGACTTTAAATAAATTAAATTATTTATAACATCATGATGATGGAGCGATTACCTCATTAATAAAGCATTTAAATAAAATGAAATGATAATGTAAAATATATGAACTACACATGTACAAAACATATTTTATGGGTGGATTTCGAACCCTTATCACCTTAACATCGAATTATATCAATGTGGGACCTTTTGAATCAGAAACACATTTTAAAATAAAGTAACATTTCTTTACTTTCCAAGAGTGCCCCTCCTCTCCTCTTATAAAAGGCCCCCACCTCTACCTCCTTACCCACACTCCCAAAGCCTTTGTCTCGGCCAAACCCTACCCATTTTGTCTCTCCACATTTCTCACTTACTCCTTGAAGCCTCACTTTGGGCATAAGTCTTCCCAAGGAAGCCTTTGAGCTCAAACCAAAGGGAGTTACCCGATTTTAAGGTAATGTCTTCACTTGAGTCAATTTGTTTTATTTTGCTTCTCCAACCCCCTAAACTCTTTTTATTCATTTCTTTTGTAACAACTCCGGTATCTTCAATATAATAGGATGGTGTTATAAGAATGATTCGAGCTACACTTACACACACCTACATCTAATGGTTAAAGGATATACTGTTTCCGTGGATGGTGAATTTATGCCTCCCGAAACGATGATTGTTCAACATTATTTTAACACCTTCAAAGGTGGCCATTAAGATGTAACTATATTTATATATGTTATATAATATGTTTATGTTTTCCTTAATATTCTGTATTTTTCATTTTTGGCATACCTTTATGGTTTCCATTATGGGTAAAAGTGATATCTTCATTTAAGGAAGTGCGGACTACCGCCGCCTCAAAGTGATTTGATTCGTTAAATACCATATGTGGGATGTATAAAAGATGGAACTATGATATTATATATGATATTATACTGGAATTATAATATACCTTTATATCATTATGATTCCATTCTATAAAATATGAAATATAAATGAAAGTAGCATTCATGCGTATGTACGGCTTACCGTCTCCATGAACGGTGCATTTCATTTCTTACCTCTAAATGATTATGTAATATTATAAATGCATGCATGTACTGGATATATATGACATATATGATATCTACATCAGGAATAAAATTCTGGATATAATGGATACATGAACAACTTGTAATTATAAAGGGATTATTTTTGACTCAAGTACCAATGATCGTTAAAACGACCGTTATTAACTTAAATAATTACATCTGTGTTCATGACATGGAAACACATGATATAAAAGAAATAATGAACTTGAAAAAGGTTCTTAATCAATTATAAATTAACTCAACTTTATTATTCAGGAGATTAAAGAATGACCGAGTCAGGTCGGACCCGAGGTATTGGACTTCGTCTCAATCTCCTTTCATTGAGGCATATTTTGTTTTATACACAACATTATTTTATACGGTGTATAAACCCCTTTGACTTTTACGATTATTCAAAAGTAATATTTTTTATATGAAGCATTTACTAAACTACAAAATGGAATGTTTTTGTCGTACATATGCGGCGACAACGACTTCTCCGCCGCCGTGACCATTATTTGAGTTTCGGCATCCTCTACAAGCCATACTTTTTTTTAAAAGAAAAATAAATACCATGTTTTACTTTTCTTTTATTTTGGTATTGAAAATGGTTTTCATAATGTTTTTATATCAATGTTTTGTATTGATATCTTGTGATTGAAAGGTGGAAATGTTATGTTTCCTTTATGCATGTTTTATGTGATACGATTATGTTGAGGTTCTTGGGCATTATTATTAAGATGGGTGGTTCCGTGATAGACTATGGGCGGGTGATCCCAATATAGCTCTCCAATGCATTGGGTAACGCGAAGGAGTGAAACGTTAAGGTTTCTCCAAAGAGATTTAGGGAATATACTGTGATGGGTATTCCAAACGTAACCAAGAGGGTTACTTCCTACGTAAGAATGTTATGAATGCATAAAGTTACCTATATGTCTTATGATTTCTATGATTAATTCATGATTTGATGAGGTATGTTAAAGTACTTATGTTTTATGGGTAAAGTATGATTTCATTCTTATGTATATATGTACCCATGTTTCCTTTCCGTATTTTTATATCCCTTACTGAGCTTTTTATGCTCATCCCATGTTTTTTTGAAAGGTTTTTCACAGGTCAAGGGAAAGGTACATGATATGATGATAGTGTCAAGGAAGTGTGAAGAAATAATCCATGTTTTATTTTAAATATTTTTCCATTGATGGGAAAGAAGAATACAATCTTTATGTAACCACTTTTTTTATATGTGGAATGTAATGCATGTTTTATGATCTAATTCTCTAAAACTCTAAAACCAAAAAGATCCTCAATGTGTAATCTTGTAATAACTCAAGATTAAGTAAGGTTTAAGGCTGGGGCCTTATAGTTGGCATCAAAGGTCAGTTTAGTTAACTTTAGGAGTTAGAATTATATTAAATGATTATCCAAAAATATTTTTTTTATGGTCAAATTGAAGTGATGTAGTATTTGAAGATTACCATGTTGCTTCATCTAAGAAATGTTTGTTCAAAATGGTTTTCCGCAGAGGAAACAGGGAAGCAGTGCTAGGAAGTCATACAGAAGGAAATAACCTTCCGAATCAGCATCCTGAGATGGTCGGAATTGGAACTGAATAGTTTGTTGCATTAATGGCGCAGTTTACTCAAGCGATAAATGGTGGTGGTATCCATGCACGAGTTCAGCCAGATCAACCGCAGAGGAACATGTCAGTGGTGGAACATTTCATGAGGAAACATCCCCCATTATTTAGAGGATCATCTGACCTTGTGTTAGCTGAAGCGTGGATTAAAGCACTAGAGAAGATTTTTGATGTCATGGGGTGTTCAGATAATCAAAAGGTTAGTCTTTCTATTTACTGTTTGGAGGGTGAGGCCGATCAATGGTGGTCTATGGTTAAAAATATCAGGGACGCCGATGAGATTGATGCTCTTGACTGGGATGAATTCAAAGGTATGTTTCTTGAGAAGTATTTTCCTAAGGCTGTTCGACTTCTGATGGAAAAACAATTCTTTGAATTGAGGCAAGAGGAAGACTCAGTGGCTACCTATGAAGAAAGGTTCACTCGATTGGCATGGTATGCTCCAAATTTTATCTGAGACCTTGATAGTAAAATTAATCGTTTTTACTCAGGATTAAAGCAAAAATATCGAAGGCATTAGCTTCTCATGAGTTTAAAAGTTATGAAAAGCTTGTTCGATGTGATGAGAAGGTGGAAATGGAGTTTGCCGATGATCAAGTGTTCTATAACAACCAACAGAAGAAGAGACTGAGGTGGTAGGAGAAAGGTAAGAATTCTTCAAAAAAGTCTGATGGTAAGAAAACTAGGTTTCTAGTTTGTGATAAATGTGGCAAAAGGAATGCTGGGGAATGTCTTCTGAATTCTGGAAAGTGCTACCGATGTGGTAAGATGGGACATAAGGCTCGTGATTACACTGAAAAGGATCAAGGTGAAGGTAAGACCAAGTTTTATTTACAGTTAGTGAAATGTTATAAGTTCAATGAGATGGGTCACTATGCAAACGAGTGTCCAAAAAAGAGCTTGAGTGATGGGAAGCAGTTAGACTACAAGCAGAAAGGGGTGGTGAAATCCTTTGCAACTACTTCAGCAGATGTCGGGCCATAAAATGATGTTGTATCAGGTACTTTGTTTGTTTTTTCAGATTATGCCAGTGTGTTGTTTGATTCGGGGTCTACACATTCTTTCATCTCTGAAAACTTTTCTAGTAAAATGGGAATACCATCTCTAGAAATGACTCCTGAACTTTTGGTAAAAACACCTGGGGGAAATGTTGAAGCAAAAAGAATTTATAAGAATCTTCCTATCCTTATATGTGGAAAGAACCTACTTGCAAACCATATTGTTCCACCTCTAGTAGAGTTTGATGTTATCCTGGGTATGGATTGGCTCTCTATTTATCTTGCTAAGATTGACTATAGAGCTAAAGAAGTTTCTTTTCAAAAAGACTTCCAGTTTGTGTACAAGAATGAACCCTTACTGTTGATAACTTATCAAGAGGCCGAGAAACTTGTAGCAGATAGAAATGAATGTTACCTTGCACACATCGTTGAAAATAAAGGAACTGTTCAGATTAATGATGTGCCAGTGGTAAATGAGTATCCTGATGTTTTTCCTGATGAGTTGCCTGGAATAATACCAGATCAGGAAGTTGAATTTACTGTTGACTTAGTTCCTGATTCTAAGCCAATTTCAAAACCCCCTTATCGAATGGCTCAAATTGAACTTTTATAGTTGAAGGAGAAATTGCAAGATTTATTAGATAAAGGTTTCATTCGACCTAGCACATCACCATGGGGTGCTCCTATTTTATTTGTTAAAAAGAAATATGGTTCAATGAGACTTTTCATTGATTATAGAGCCTTGAATAACATAACTGTTAAGAAAAAATATCCTTTTCCTCATATCGATGATTTGTTTGATCAGCTCCAGGGAGCTCAGTATTTTTCAAAGATTGACTTGAGATCGGGGTACCATCAGCTGAAGTTAAAGGAAGCAGATGTTCCTAAGACTGCGTTTCGTACAAGATATGGCCATTATGAATTTGTAGTAATGCCTTTTGGGATAACCAATGCACTTGTTGTATTCATGGACTTAATGAATAGAATTTTCCATGAGTTCTTGGATAAGTTTTTGGTTGTTTTCATTGATGATATTTTGGTTTTTTCTAAAAGTAAATAGGAGCATGAAAGACATTTAAGGGTTATCTTGCAAACCTTAAAAGAAAAGAAACTGTATGGAAAATTCAGAAAGTGCGAGTTTTGGTTGCAACAAATTTCTTTCCTTCGTCACATTGTTTCTAAATATGGGATAACTGTTGATCCTGCAAGAGAAAAAGTTGTAGAAGACTGGCCAAGACCCACAAATGTAACTGAGATTCATAGCTTCCATGGTTTGGCAGGCTATTACTGAAGGTTTGTTAGAAATTTTTCACGGTTATCTAGTCCAATGAATAAGCTAACTCAGAAGGGTGTTAAGTTTATCTGGACAAAAGAATGTGATGATTGTTTTCAAGAATTGAAAAGAAGATTGGTGAAAGCTCCAGTTTTGGCACTACCATCCAGGAATGGTGAGTTTGTTATCTACAGTGATGCTTCATGGAAAGGACTTGGTTGTGTCCTAATGCAGAATGATCAAGTAATTGCTTATGCTTCATGATAGTTGAAAACTCATGAGGTAAATTACCCTACACATGATTTGGAATTAACTGCTGTTGTTTTCCATTTAAAAATTTGGAGACATCAATTGTATGGAGTAAAGTGTGAAATATATACTGATCACAAAAGTTTAAAGTATATATTCACTCAGAAAGAGTTAAACATGAGACAGAGGAGATGGCTGGAATTAATCAAGGATTATGATTTTACAATTCATTACCATCTGGGAAAAGTAAATAAAGTGGCTGATGCTTTGAGTCGAAAAAGTAATGCTTCATTAACAATGTTGTGTTTGGAACGTGATCCTTTGGTTAAGGATTTGATGAACTTTGGCATAGAAGTTTTTGGCATAGGATGTTATTCTGTTTTGTTTCAGGTATCAGTGAGATCATCCCTATCAGATAGAATCAAGCAAGAACAGAAGCAAGACAATGAGTTGGAGAAAAAGGTAGAGCTGGTTCAGAAAGGTAAGTTTCCTGAACTCAACATTGATAATGATTGTGTTTTGAGATTTGGGAAGAGATTGTGTGTGCCTTGTGATTCACAGTTGAAGAGAGAGTTGTTATGTGAAGCTCATAGTTCTCCGTTTTCAGTTCATCCTAGCAGTACTAAGATGTACAGAGATCTGCGGGAGTATTACAGGTGGTATGGGATGAAAAGAGATATTGCTGATTTTACTGTGAAGTGTTTGACATGTCAACAGGTTAAAGCAGAGTGGAAGTTACAGAAAGGGTTGCTTCAGCCTTTACCAGTGCCAGAGTGGAAATGGGAGAATATATCCATGGACTTTGTTTTGGAATTACCGAAGACATCTCGAGGTAATAATGCAATCTGGGTTATTGTTGATCACTTGACTAAATCTGCACATTTCCTTGCTATACGAGATACTTTTTCCCTAGATCAACTTTCCCGTTTGTATCTTAAAGAGATAGTCAGGTTACATGGAGTTCCTCTCTCCATTGTATCTGATCGTGATCCCGGGTTCACTTCTAACTTTTGGAAAGGCCTTCAGAAGTCGTTGGGTACTGAATTAAATTTTAGTACAGATTTTCATCCTCAATCAGATGGGCAGTCAGAACGAACAATTCAGACCATGGAGGATATGCTACGAGCTTGTTCGATGGATTATCAGGGAAGTTGGGACCAACATCTTTCTTTGGTAGAATTTTCATATAATAACAGTTTTCATTCTAGTATACAGATGGCACCATTTCAGGCATTATATGGGAAGCGGTGTCGAACTATAGCTTTCTGGGATGAAGTGGGTGAAAGGAAGTTGATGGGACCAGAATTGGTAGAAGAGTTGGCAGAAAAAGTTCAGCTGATACAGAAACACATAAGAACAGCTCAGAGTAGGCAGAAGAGTTATGCGGACAACAGGAGGAAGGATCTCTCTTTTGAGGTAGGTGATCATGTTTTTCTCAAAGTATCACCATGGAAAGGTGTGATACGATTTGGTAAGAAAGGAAAGCTGAGTCCAAGGTTCATTGGACCATATGAAATTCTAGAGAGAGTTGGATCTGTTGCTTACTGAGTGGATTTACCTCCGATTTTATCTCAGGTACACAATGTTTTTCATGTTTCGATGTTGAGAAAGTATATGCCAGATCCATCTCATGTTTTGAGTCCAGAGGTAGTTCAGCTGGAAGAGAACCTATCTAATGAGGAACAACCGGTACAGATTCTTGACCATAGGGAGCAAGTGTTACGGAATAAATTGATTAATCAGGTAACGTTTTTGTGGAAAAACCACATGATGGAAGAGGCAACATGGGAATCTGAAAATGCAATGAGGGATAAGTACCCCCATTTATTCGATAAGTAAATAAATTGCGGGGACGCAATTTTCTAAAGGGGGGAAGGATGTAAAATCCCAAATAAGTAATGAATAATAGATATTTTTATCTATGTCTATTAATGATTAAGATAGTGTTTTAGAGGCTTAAAATGAAAATAAATACAATCTTATGCATGGAATACACTAATATTCTTAAAAGATTATTTTACTACCTTTTGATGGAAAACCCTTTTTAAATCTATCTTTTGACAATTTTATAAGCTATTTTTGTCAAAATAAACTTATTATTTATGATTGGGACATCAAAATTTACTTTGTGTGAATTTTTGGTATTTTTCTGATAAAGTTCATTTTTTAATGAATAGTGAAAAATGTTGTATTTTAATTCAAAACCTCTTTTTAATATAATTTATTTATATGATTACATTATCTTTTGAATTGGTTTTGAAGTGAAATTATAATATATTTTTACCATTTTATCCAATGGTGTTCATTGGAATCAATTTTACTTTGAAATTGGACTTAAACTAGTGTCAATCTTTTGATACGTATTGTTTCATAAAAACACGCTATTTGTCATGACAGTGGGAATTAGTTATTAAATTAATTAATGCAAGTTACATGTTTTGAATTTTTGAAAATAGACATCATTTTTGAATTCGGAATATCAATTATATCTTAGGGTGAAGTTTTGGTATCTTTCTGAAAAACTTCAATTTTTGATGAATAGTGAAACCACTAAGTGGTAGTTAAAGAAACTAATTTTTCGTTTAAATGAAACTTTGCTACTTCTGTGATTTGATTTTCAAAAATCTGACATATATGGTTGTCATTAAGAAGTAAAATGTGGTTCAATGAGAGTAAAATATTTTTTGGTGAATAGTAACTTTTAAGTTCTTAATCGCGATTAGTGGTAACTAGTAATGTTTTAATAATATGAGATGAGCTTGACACATGTCCTACCATCATTGAATGTGTCATGGCCGACCAAGACAATCCATGGGTCAACTTGGGGACCCCATGGAGCCACTTTGGTTTGGAACTGATATAAATAACTTTTTATTTAATGTTAAAGTTAAAATGACGCAAACAAGAGATGTTTTACTAAAATAATTTTTACATGGGGTTATACAAGTAAAATTTTTTATTATAAATAGTCATTGGAAATATAAAAATATTTCCTACATCATAGTATTTTTTTATAATTTTATACTTTAAATAAATTAAATTATTTATGACATTATGATGATGCAGCGATTACCTCATTAATAAAGGATTTAAATAAAATGAAATGATAATGTAAAATCTATGAACTAAACATGTCCAAAACCAATTTTATGGGTGTATTTCGAACCCTTATCACCTTAACCTCTAATTATATCAATGTGGGACCTTTTGAATCCGAAACTCATTTTAAAATAAAGTAACATTTCTTTACTTTCCAAGAGTGCCCCTCCTCTCCTCTTATAAAAGGCCCCCACCTCTACCTCCTTACCCACACTCCCAAAGCCTTTGGCTCAGCCAAACCCTGCCCATTTTGTCTCTCCAAATCCCTCACTTACTCCTTTAAGCCTCACTTTGGGCATAAGTCTTCCCAAGTAAGCCTTTGAGCTCAAACCAAAGGGAGTTACCCGATTTTAAGGTAATGTCTTCACTTGAGTCCTTTTGTTTTATTTTGCTTCTCCAACCCCCTAAACTCTTTTTATTCAATTAATTTGTAACAACTCCAGTATCATCAATATAATACGATGTTTTTATAATAAGGATTATATCTACACTTACATACACCTACATCTAATGGTTAAAGGACATACTGTTTCCGTGGATGGTGAATTTATGCCACCCGAAACGATGATTGTTCAACATTCTTTTAACACCTTCAAAGGTGGCCATTAAGATGTCACTATATTTATATATGATATATAATATGTTTATTTTTTCCTTAAGCTTTTGTATTTTTCATTTTGGGCATACCTTTATGGTTTCCATTATGGATAAACACGATATCTTCATTTAAGGAAGTGCGGACTACCGCCCCCTCAAAGTGATTTGATTCGTTAAATACCATATGTGGGACATATAAAGGATGGAACTATGATATTATATATGATATTATACTGTAATTATAATATACCTTTATATCATTATGATTCCATTCTATAAAATACGAAATATAAATGAAAGTAGCGTTTATGCGCACGTACGGCTTACCGTCTCCATGAACGGTGCATTTCATTTCGTACCTCTAAATGATTATGTAATATTATAAATACATTAATTTACTAGATATATATGACATATATGATATCTACATCAGGAATACCATTCTGGATATAATGGATACATGAACAACTTGTAATTATAAAGGGCTTATTTTTTACTCAAGTACCAATGATCGTTAAAACGACCGTTATTAACTTAAATAATTACATAGTGTTCATGACATGGAAATACGTGATATAAAAGGAATAATGAACTTGAAAATGGTTATTAAAAAGTAGAAATTAACTCAAGTTTATTATTCAGGATATTAAAGAATGACCGAGTCAAGTCGGACCCGAGGTATGGGACTTCGTCTCAATCTCCTTTCATTGAGGCATATTTTGTTTTATACACAACCTTCTTTTATACGATGTATAAACCCCTTTGACTTTTACGTTTTTTCAAAAGGAATATTTTTTATATGAATCATTTACTAAATGAAAAAATGGAATGTTTTTGTCGTACATATGCAGCGACAACGACTTCTCCACCGCCGTGACCATTATTTGAGTTTCGTCTTCCTCTACAAGCCATACTTTTTTTTAAAAGAAAAATAAATACCATGTTTTACTTTTCTTTTATTTTGGTATTGAAAATGGTTTTCATAAGGTTTTTATATCAATGTGTTGTATTGATATCTTGTGATTGAAAGGTGGAAATGTTATGTTTCCTTTATGCATGTTTTATGTGATACGATTATGTTGAGGTTCTTGGGCATTATTATTAAGAAGGGTGGTTCCATGATAGACTAAGGGAGGGTGAGCCCAATATAGCTCTCCAATGCATTGGGTAACGCGAAGGATTGAAATGTTAAGGTTTCTCCAAAGAGATTTAGGGAATATACTGTGATGGGTATTCCAAACGTAACCAAGAGGGTTACTCCCTACGTAAGAATGTTATGAATGCATCAAGTTACCTATATGTCTTATGATTTCTATGATTAATTCATGATTTGATGAGGTATGTTAAAGTGATTATGTTTTATGGGTAAAGTATGATTTCATTCTTATGTATATATGTACCCATGTTTCCTTTCCGTATTTTTATATCCCTTACTGAGCTTTTTATGCTCATCCCAAGTTTTTTTGAAAGGTTTTCCACAGGTCAAGGGAAAGGTACATGATATGATGATAGTGTCAAGGAAGTGTCAAGAAAGAATCCATGTTTTATTTTAAATATTTTTCCGTTGATGGGAAAAAAGAATACTATCTTTATGTAACCACTTTGTTTATATGTGGAATGTAATGCAAGTTTTATGATCTAATTCTCTAAAAATCTAAACCCAAAAAGATCCTCAATGTGTAATCTTGTAATAACTCAAGATTAAGTAAGGTTTAAGGCTGGGGCGTTATAGTTTTTATCAGGGTTCGGTTTATATAACTTTAGGAGTTATAATTCTATTAAATTATTATCCAAAAATATTTTTTTTATGGTCAAATTGATGTGATATATTATTTGAAGATTACCATGTTGCTTCATCTAAGAAATGTTTGTTCAGAATGGTTTTCCGCAGAGGAAACAGGGAAGCAGTGCTTAGAAGGCATACAGAAGGAAATAACCTTCCGAATCAGCATCCTGAGATGGTCGGAATTGGAACTGAACAGTTTGTTGCAGTAATGGCGCAGTTTACTCAAGCGATAAATGGTGGTGGTATCCATGCATGAGATCAGCCAGATCAACCGCATAGGAACATGTCAGTGGTGGAACATTTCATGAGGCAACATCCCCCATCATTCAGAGGATCATCTGACCCTGTGTTAGCTGAAGGGTGGATTAAAGCAGTGGAGAAGATTTTCGATGTCATGGGGTGTTCAGACAATCAAAAGGTTAGTCTTTCTATTTACCGTTTGGAGGGTGAGGCAGATCAGTGGTGGTCTATGGTTAAAAATATCAGGGACGCCGATGAGATTGATGCTCTTGACTGGGATGAATTCAAAGGTATGTTTCTTGAGAAGTATTTTCCTAAGGCTGTTCGACTTAGGATGGAAAAGAAATTCTTGGAATTGAGGCAAGAGGAAGACTCAGTGGCTACCTATGAAGAAAGGTTCACTCGATTGGCAAGGTATGCTCCAAATTTTATCCGAGACCTTGATAGTAAAATCAATCGTTTTTACTCAGGATTAAAGCCAAAATATCGAAGGCATTAGCTTCTCATGAGTTTAAAAGTTATGAAAAGCTTGTTTGATGTGCTGAGAAGGTGGAAATGGAGTTTGCCGATGATCAAGTGTTCTATAACAACCAATAGAAGAAGAGACCGAGGTGGAAGGAGAAAGGTAAGAATTCTTCAAAAAAGTCTGATGGTAAGAAAACTAAGTTTCCAGTTTGTGATAAATGTGGAAAAAGGCATTCTGGGGAATGTCTTCTGAATTCTGGAAAGTGTTACCGATGTGGTAAGATGGGACATAAGGCTCATGATTGCACTGAAAAGGATCAAGGTGAAGGTAAGACCAAATTTGATTTACAGTTAGTTAAATGTTATAAGTGCAATGAGATGGGTCACTATGAAAACCAGTGTCCGAAAAAGAGATTGAGTGATGGGAAGTAGTTAGACTACAAGCAGAAAGGGGTGGTGAATTCCTTTGCAACTACTTTAGTAGATGTCGGTCCATCAAATGAAGTTGTATTAGGTACTTTGTTTGTTTTTTTAGATTATTCCAGTGTGTTGTTTGATTCGGGGTCTACACATTCTTTCATCTCTGAAAACGTTTCTAGTAAAATGGGAATACCATCTCCAGAAATGACTCCTGAACTTTTGGTAAAAACACCTGGGAGAAATGTTGAGGAAAAAAGAATTTATAAGAATCTTCATATCCTTATATGTGGAAAGAAGCTACATAAAAACCTTATTGTTCCACCTCTAGTAGAGTTTGATGTTATCCTGGGTATGGATTGGCTCTCTATTTACCATGCTAAGATTGAATGTAGAGATAAATAAGTTTCTTTTCAAAAAGACTTTCAGTTTGTGTACAAGAATGAACCCTTACAGTTGATAACTTATCAAGAGGTCGAGAAACTTGTAAAAGATGGAAATGAATGTTACCTTGAACACATCGTTGAAAATAAAGGAACTGTTCAGATTAATGATATGCCAGTGGTAAATGAGTATCCTGATGTTTTTCCTGATGAGTTTCCTAGAATAATACCAGATCGGGAAGTTGAATTTACTGTTGACTTAGTTCCTGATGCTAAGCCAATTTCAAAACCCCCTTATCGAATGGCTCAAATTGAACTTTTAGAGTTTAAGGAGAAATTACAAGATTTATTATATAAAGGTTTCATTCGACCTAGCACATCACCATAGGGTGCTCCAATTTTATTTTTTAAAAATAAAGAAGGTTCAATGAGACTTTTCATTGATTATAGAGCCTTGAATAACATCACTGTTAAGAACAAATATCCTTTGCCTCATATCGATGATTTGTTTGATCAGCTCCCGGGAGCTCAGTATTTTTCAAAGATTGAATTGAGATCGGGGTACCATCAGTTGAAGGTAAAGGAAGCAGACGTTCTGAATACTGTGTTTCGTACAAGATATGGCCATTATGAATTTGTAGTAATGCCTTTTGGGATAACCAATGCACCTGCTGTATTCATGGACTTAATGAATAGAATTTTCCATTAGTTCTTAGATAAGTTTGTGGTGGTTTTCATTGATGATATTTTGGTGTTTTCTAAAATTGAAGAGGAGAATGAAAGACATTTAAGGGTTATCTTGCAATCCTTAAAAGAAAAGAAACTGTATGGAAAATTCAGAAAGTGTGAGTTTTGGTTGCAACAAATTTCTTTCCTTGGTCACATTGTTTCTAAATATGGGATAACTGCTGATCCTGCAAAAACAAAAGTTGTGGAAGACTGGCCAAGACCCACGAATGTAACTGAGATTTGTAGCTTCCTTGGTTTGGAAGGCTATTATCGAAGGTTTGTTGGAAATTTTTCACGGTTATCTAGTCCAATGACTAAGCTAACTCGAAAGGGTGTTAAGTTTATCTGGAAAAAAGAATGTGATGATTGTTTTCAGGAATTGAAAAGAAGATTGGTGAAAGCTCCAGTTTTGGCACTACCATCTAGGAATGGTGAGTTTGTTATCTACAGTGATGCTTCATTGAAAGGACTTGGTTGCGTCCTAATGCAGAATTATTAGGTAATTTCTTATGCTTCACGACTGTTGAAACCTCATGAGGTAAATTACCCTACACATGATTTGGAATTAGCTGCTGTTGTTTTCGCTTTAAAAATTTGGAGACATCATTTGTATGGAGTAAAGTGTTAAATATATACTGATCACAAAAGTTTAAAGTATATATTCACTCAGAAAGAGTTAAACATGAGATAGAGGAGATGGCTGGAATTAATCAAGGATTATGATTGTACAATTCATTACCATCTGGGAAAAGAAAATAAAGTGGATGATGCTTTGAGTCGAAAATGTAATGCTACATTAACAATGTTGTGTTTGGAATGTGATCCTTTGGTTAAGGATTTGATGAACTTTGGCATAGAAGTTTTTGGCGTAGGATGTTCTTCTGTTTTGTTTCAGGTATCAATGAGATCATCTCTATCAGATAGAATCAAGCAAGCACAGAAGCAAGACAGTGAGTTGCAGAAAAAGGTAGAGCTGGTTCAGAAAGTTAAGTTGTCTGAATTCAACATTGATAATGATTGTGTTTTGAGATTTGGGAAGAGATTGTGTGTGCCTTGTGATTCATAGTTGAAGATAGAGTTTTAATGTGAAGCTCATAGTTCTCTGTTTTCAGTTCATCCTAGCAGTACTAAGATGTACAGTGATCTGCGGGAGTATTACTAGTGGGATGGAATGAAAAGAGATATTGCTGATTTTACTATGAAGTGTTTGACATGTCAAAAGGTTAAAGCAGTGTGGCAGTTACCGAAAGGGTTGCTTCAGCCTTTACCAGTGCCAGAGTGGAAATGGGAGAATATATCCATGGACTTTGTTGTGGGATTACCGAAGACATCTCGAGGTAATAATGCAATCTAGGATATTGTTGATCGCTTGACTAAATCTTCTCATTTCCTTGCTATACGAGATACTTTTTCCCTAGATCAACTTTCCCGTTTGTATCTTAAAGAGATAGTCAGGTTACATGGAGTTCCTCTCTCCATTTTATCTGATCATGATCCCAGGTTCACTTCTAACTTTTGGAAAGGCCTTCAGAAGTCATTGGGTACTGAATTAAATTTTAGTACAGATTTTCATCCTCAATCAGATGGGCAGTCAGAACGAACAATTCAGACCTTGGAGGATATGCTCCGATCTTGTTCGATGGATTATCAGGGAAGTTGGGACCAACATCTTTCTTTGGTTGAATTTTCATATAATAACAGTTTTCATTCTAATATACAGATGGCACAATTTCAGGCATTATTTGGGAAGCGGTGTCGAACTCCTGCTTTCTGGGATGAATTGGGTGAAAGGAAGTTGATGGGACCAGATTTGGTAGAAGAGTTGGCAGAAAAAGTTCAGATGATACAGAAACACATGAGAACAGCTCAGAGTAGGCAGAAGAGTTATGCGGACAACAGGAGGAAGGATCTCTCTTTTGAGGTAGGTGATCATGTTTTTCTCAAAGTATCACCATGGAAAAGTGTGATGCTATTTGGTAAGAAAGGAAATCTGAGTCCAAGGTTCATTGGACCATATGAAATTCTAGAGAGAGTTGGATCCGTTGCTTACCGAGTGGCTTTGCCTCCGAGTTTATCTCAGGTACACAATGTTTTTCATGTTTCGATATTGAGAAAGTATATTCCAGATCCATCTCATGTTTTGAGTCCAGAGGTAGTTCAGCTGGAAGAGAACCTATCTTATGAGGAACAATCGGTCCAGATTCTTGACCACAGGGAGAAAGTTTTACGGAATAAGGTTATTAATCAGGTGATGTTTTTGTGGAAAAACCACATGATGGAAGAGGCAACATGGGAATCTGAAAATGCAATGAGGGATAAATACCCCCCATTTATTCGATAAGTAAATAAATTGCGGGGACGCAATTTTCTAAAGGGTGTAAGGATGTAACATCCCAAGTAATTAATGAATAATAGATATTTTTATCTATGTCTATTAATGATTAAGATAGTGTTTTAGAGGCTTAAAATGAAAATAAATACAATCTTATGCATGGAATACACTAATATTCTTAAAAGATTGTTTTACTGCCTTTTGATGGCAAACCCTTTTTAAATATATCTTTTTACAACTTTATAAGCTATGTTTTTCAAAATAAACTTATTATTTATGATTGGGACATCAAAATTTACTGTGTTACTTTTTGGTATTTTTCCGATAAAGTTCATTTTTTAATGAATAGTGAAAAATGTTGTATTTTAATTCAAAACCTCTTTTTAATCTAATTTATTTATATGATTATATTACCTTTTGAATTGGTTTTGAAGTGAAATTAGAATATATTTTTACCATTTTATCCAATGGTGGTCATTGGAATCAATTTCACTTTGAAATTGGACTTAAACCAGTGTCAATATTTTGATACGTATTGTTTCATAAAAACACGCTATTTGTCATGACAGTAGGAATTAGTTATTAAATTAATTAATGCAACTTACATGTTTTGAATTTTTTAAAATAGAAATCATTTTTTAAGTCCGAATATCAAATATAGCTTAGGGTGATGTTTTGGTATCTTTCTTAAAAACTTCAATTTTTTATGAATAGTGAAACCACTAAGTGGTAGTTAAAGAAACTAATTTTTTGTTTAAATGAAACTTTTCCACTTCTGTGATTTGATTTTCAAAAATCCTACATACATGGTTGTCATTAAGAAGTAAAAATGTGGTTCAATGAGATTAAAATATTTTTTGGTGAATAGTAACTTATAAGTTCTTAATCGCGATTAGTGGTAACTAGTAATATTTTAATAATATGAGATGAGCTTGACACATGTCCTACCCTCATTGGATGTGTCATGTCCGACCAAGACAATCCATGGGTCAACTTGGGGACCCCATGGAGCCACTTTGGTTGGGAAATGACATAAATAACTTTTTATTTAATGTTAAAGTAAAAATGACACAAACAAGAAATGTTTTACTAAAACAATTTTTACATGGAGTTATACAAGTCATATTTTTGACTATAAATATTCATTGGAAATATAAAAAGGTTTCCTACATCATAGTATTTTTTTTATAATTTTAGACGTTAAATAAATTAAATTATTTATGACATCATGATGATGCAGCGATTACCTCATTAATAAAGGACTTAAATAAAATGAAATGATAATCTAAAATATATAAACTACACATGTCCAAAACCTATTTTATGGGTGGATTTAGAACCCTTATCACCTTACCCTAGAATTATATCAATTTGGGGCCTTTTTAATCCGAAACTCATTTTAAAATAAAGTAACATTTCTTTACTTTCCAAGAGTGCCCCTCCTCTCCTCTTATAAAAGGCCCCCACCTATATCACCTTACCCACACACCCAAAGCCTTTGGCTCAGCCAAAACCTGTCCATTTTATCTCTCCACATCCCTATCTTACTCCTTGAAGCCTCACTTTGGTCAGAAGTCTTCCCAAGGAACCCTTTGAGCTCAAACCAAAGGGAGTTACCCGATTTTATGGTAATGTCTTCACTTGAGTCCTTTTGTTTTATTTTGCTTCTCCAACCCTCTAAACTCTTTTTATTCATTTATTCTATAAAAACTCCAGTATCTTCAATATACTAGTATGTTGTTATAAGAAGGATTCGAGCTACACTTACACACACCTACATCTAATGGTTAAAGGACATATTGTTTCCGTGGATGGTGAATTTATGCCTCCCGAAACGATGATTGTTCAACATTCTTTTAACACCTTCAAAGGTGGCCATTAAGATGTCACTATATTTATATATGATATATAATATGTTTATGTTTTCCTTAAGCTTCTGTATTTTTCATTTTGGGCATACCTTTATGGTTTCCATTAGGGTTAAACGCGATATCTTCATTTAAGGAAGTGCGGACTACCGCCCCCTCAAAGTAATTTGATTCGGTAAATACCATATGTGGGACGTATAAAGGATGGAACTATGATATTATATATGATATTATACTGGAATTATAATATAAATTTATATCATTATGATTCCATTCTATAAAATACAAAATATAAATGAAAGTAGCGTTCATGCGTACGTACGGCTTACCGTCTCCATGAACGGTGCATTTCATTTCTTACCTCTAAATGATTATATAATATTATAAATTCATTAATGTACTGGATATATATGACATATATGATATCTAAATCATGAATACCATTCTGGATATAACGGATACATGAACAAATTGTAATTATAAAGGGCTTATTTTTGACTCAAGTATCAATGATCGTTAAAACGACCGTTATTAACTTAAATAATTACATAGTGTTCATGACATGGAAATACGTGATATAAAACGAATAATGAACTTGAAAAAGGTTCTTAAACAAGTAGAAATTAACTCAAGTTTATTATTCAGGAGATTAAATAATTACCGAGTCAAGTCGGACCCGAGATATGGGACTTCGTCTCAATCTCCTTTCATTGAGGCATATTTTGTTTTATACACAACCTTCTTTTATACGATGTATAAACCCCTTTGACTTTTATGTTTATTAAAAAGGAATCTTTCTTATATGAATCGTTTACTAAACAACAAAAGGGAATGTTTTTGTCATACGTATGCGGCGACAACGACTTCTCCGTCGCCGTGACCATTATTTGAGTTTCGGCTTCCTCTACAAGCCATACTTTTTTTAAAAGAAAAATAAATACCATGTTTTACTTTTCTTTTCTTTTGTTATTGAAAATTGTTTTCATAATGTTTTTATATCAATGTGTTGTACTGATATCTTTTGATTGAAAGGTGGAAATTTTATGTTTCCTTTATGCATGTTTTATGTGATACTATTATGTTGAGGTTCTTGGGCATTATTATTAAGACGGGTGGTTCCGTGATAGACTAAGGGCGGGTGAGCCCGATATAGCTCTCCAATGCATTGGGTAACACGAACGAGTGAAACGTTAAGGTTTCTCCAAAGAGATTTAGGGAATATACTGTGATGGGTTTTCCAAACGTAACCAAGAGGGTTACTCCCTACGTAAGAATGTTATGAATGCCTCAAGTTACCTATATGTCTTATGATTTCTATGATTAATTCATGATTTGATGAGGTATGTTAAAGTGATTATGTTTTATGGGTAAATTATGATTTCATTCTTATGTATATATGTACCCATGTTTCCTTTCCGTATTTTTATATCCCTTACTGAGCTTTTTTTGCTCATCCCATGTTTTTTTGAAATTTTTTTCACAGGTCAAGGGAAAGGTACATGATATGATGATAGTGTCAAGGAAGTGTCAAGAAAGAATCCATGTTTTATTTTAAATATTTTTCCATTGATGGGAAAGAAGAATACTATCTTTATGTAACCACTTTGTTTATATTTGGAATGTAATTCATGTTTTATGATCTAATTCTCTAAAACTCTAAACCCGAAAAGATCCTCAATGTGTAATCTTGTAATAACTCAAGATTAAGTAAGGTTTAAGGTTGGGGCATTATAATTCTATTTGTCCTAGACTTTTTTTATCAATAATTTCATATTTCTTAACCTAAACTACCTGAACCACTAACAAAATATGACCATGAGCCTTTCATAGGTAACGCGGATGACATCCTAAGACCAGAATAATGGAGTTTTATCAAAAACCTATTTAATTAATTAATTTTACCTCTCCATATACCTACAAATTCAACAAAAAATAATTAAATCATGTTGCATATACCTCTATAGAGATTATAACCTACCAATTGGTACACCACACTTGGTCATTCTATAATCTCAGAGTCACTGCACTAGATCACAAACGGTTCCTAAAATCCTATTTCCTAGCTAGATCGCATGACTAAATCATATAATAAGATCAAATGGCATAATTTCCATATCAACCCATTAAGTCCTCACTTTTACTAACTCCATTGTACATCCTATCTATAAAAACCCTTCTCTTTATTACACACATTAAAATGATTTATTATATGAACGTACACTTATGAAAACATTGGGGATTGAGAGGTCTAGTGTCTTGGGATATTAGGAAAATTACATAACCAACGATAACATAAAATTAAATATCATTATTGAAAAATTCTTTTACGTTACCACAACATTCCTTCATACTTATCATTTCATGGGATAACCTGAGGACATGAATACGAAAAGGGTGATATATAAAGGCCAGTAATAGAGTAAAAAAATAATAACATGAAGAATAAAATATATGTTATTAAATAGTTTTATTAGTGGATCATAAGAGAAACATGAACATAAAGGCATAATATAGCATGATTATCATAACATGTAAATGTGGAAACAATATTTTACATGATATTAACATGACCCTAGGATCATTGCACATGGAGCATGAGTAAAGCTTCATTGAACATGAATTATACAGAGTAAACCCTCATTGTACATGAATTAGCATTAATAAACCCTAATTTCAATTAATATATCATGATAATTGTCCTTACCCAATGCATTAGAGCGCTATTAGGGCACACCCTTCATAAACATTTCATTTCATGCATAAGTGTTCCACATGGATCATAAAACATGGATTCATTAAACATCATTATTTATTCCCTGAATAAGAGATGTGGAATACATAAATGTAATTACTCACTAAAAATTTACATGTGTATAAAGAGGAATACCTTTGATAGGGAAATGAGTATGGTATTCACTTACACGGTGATTTTGGAATGGGAAATTTTGGTGTATCTTCTGCAGCATAACAATGCCAAATAGAAATAAAAAAAATGGGTTAAGGAGAGAGAAAGAAGAATATAATCAATTATAAAAAATATTTATAGTAACGGGGTCATTGAACATAATATCCCAACGTATGTAATTTAATTCTTATGAATAATATAAAATAATTTCTAGAATTTAAATGAAGAAAGAAAATCCATTAAGAAATTTTGGTATGGTAACATGTATACATGGAAGGAATTAATGATAGAAAAATGGTTCTATCATCAATCAAACATATGTATGGAAGTATAGATAAGATGCAAAATAATTACACAACATTTTTAATTGAAACTAAATGGTCAAAACAATATTAAGATACTTCGACATAAATGTGGAAGGAAAGTGAGGATCCCTTACGAAATTTCGTCATGGTAACGGGTGTACATGGGAGGCATAAATAAGAGAGAAAGGGGTCACTCATCATTCAAAAATAATGAGGAATGTATAGTGGATGTTAAAAAATATACCCCAAAATTTTTAATTAAAAATAAAAGTTTATTAAAACATAAATAAACATGGAAAAAATTAGAAAGGAAGAAATCTATTACTTGGAAGTGTGATCCCAGAGGCTTTGTAGAGGCTTTAGAGAGGCTTCTTGGGAGCTTGGGGTGACATTGGTGGATTTTTGAGAGAGGAGGGAAGAGTTTGGTTGAGCTAAAAAATAGTTTTAGTGAATATTAATGGGATATTGAGTGGGTTTATATAGGAAATGATAATGAATTCATTATTGTTTAGGTGTTGGACACCACACATTAAACTAATCAAAACCACAATCCAAACCACGGTTTTTTCCCATGGTTTTTTACAAAGGGGAGAGTAAACATTATTTTATAATTCCAGTGGCCAATAATTTTAAAATATTAGTCTTGATTATGTGGAGGTGAGTCACACTCTCAAGGAAATCGTTTTAAAAAGTAAAGATACTATATTAGTATTGGAGGGTCCATTAAGACACCATAAAATTAATAAAACAAAACAAAAATCACATTATTTAAATGGTAAAATATATATTGGAAAACAACACTTTTACAGTATTTTATTACATCACTATTTGGTCATTATGATGTCAAAAAACACATTATATATTTAAATGGTATTTAATTGTGTCCCAAAAATCGACTGTCTCCGAAAATTATGAAAAATTCGCCATTAGATAATTTTGACATCCTGATTCAAAAAATTATATACATTTTATCTAAATAATTTTCTAAATATTTTAATTTTTACATTTAAAATAATTACCGACATATATAAAAAATTCACGGGTTTTGACAAAAACTGCTTTCAATTATAAATAAAAAATCAATTGTATTCATAAAAATTATCTGATAATTTATATTAAAAAAATTTATTTAGTACTAATATTTTATTAAAATATTATTTAACTAAAAAAACATTAATTCATCATAATATATTTCTTAATTGAATATTAACTAAAAATACTAATTGTACATTTAAAACCATTTTCAAAGTAAAAATTATAAAATGAATGTATATTCTTTATGCAAAACAAAATCACACAATTATAGTTATAGGGTATTTTTACCTAACCCCTTATATAATCTTCAAAAGACATAGGGGTATGGTTTGTGATGGTGAGAGACTCTTGGGGTGGCTCAGATAACATCACCCAGGTGGTAATCTCTATTAACTTCCACTTCTTCTGTAGATGATTATGTTCAATCATAACATGTTGAAGCTCATCTTGGGATTCAACTAGAGAGAATCCAAGTGATGCTACCTCCTTTTTGAGATTCGAAAAATGGGCTTCATATAGATCGATTCTATTTTATGAGATAATCACTTCCTTTTTCTGAGTTAATTGTATTTGCTAGAGCCCTATATTTATACTAATCATGTGATAATTTTCATACGACTATATTAGCAATGATAAAAATTCATAACAGTAATTTAAAATCCAAAAACATAAATCCAAGGAAGTGAATATGTTTTATAAAAATTTTACAAAATAAGACATTTAATTAGATCAAGAGGAATTTTTATCAATAAAAGATTGCTTCGTTACAATATTCCCCCCTTAAAACAACTCACCCTCAAAATTTCCATTTCACACACTAAAACAGATGAGGGTAACTCTCCTTTATCACTTTCTTGGATTCCCATGTTTCTTCTTCAAACTTGTGTTTTCTCCAAAACACCATGATGAGGGTTATTGACTTATTTCATAGAAAGTAGTACCTATGTTCTAAGATCTTCACTATATTTTCTTCATATGATAGGTCATTCTACAATGGTTCACCCTCTATATTTAGTTCATGTGATGGTTCATGTATATACTTCCTCAAAATTGATACAAGGAATTCATCATGTACTTGAGATAGATTTGGTGGGAGTGATAGTTGATAGGGCACTTCTCCAACGTGATCAAGGATCTAAAAAGGGTCCATGTACCTTGGACTACGATTTCTCTTCTTCCCAAATCTCATAACTCTCTACTATGGTGATATGTCGAGGAATACCATGTATCCATCATTAATTTCTAGGTCTTGTCATTGATTATTAGCATAGCTATTTTTTCGACTCTGAGAAGCATTAATATGATTATGGATATTCTTAACATTCTCCTCCATTTCTTTGACCAATTTTTAGAACTAGGAGTTCTTTCTCCCAAAATTCATCCCATCATGATGGGGTTCTGAACCGCATCCCATAATGGGATTCATAAGGATCCATTTGGATACTTGATTGGAAACTATTATAGTGAGATAACTCAACCAAGGGAATATGTTCATCCCACACTCCTTTGAAATCCATTGAGTAAGCTCTCAACATGTCCACAAGTATTTGGATAGTCTACATAGATTGTCCATTACTTTGAGGATTATAAGCCATAATGAAGTTCAGCTCTGTATTCATAGCGTGTTGGAGGCTCTTCCAAAACATAGAGGTGAATCATGGATCTCAATTGGAAACAATCGATAGGGGTACTCCATGCAGCCCTACAACTTTTAAGATGTATATATATTCCATTTGATCCAATGAGATGTCTTCTCAAATTGCAATGAAGGGTAAATTATTGGTAATATGGTTCTCAACAACCCAGAGAGCATTGTTTCCTTTTGATTTATTTGAATGTCTAGTAATAAATTATGTGATGATGTTTTCCAATTTCCTTATTGGTATGAGTAATGGTTGCATCATCCCCTTATATGTCCACCTCTCATCCTTCACTTGTTTATATGAAAGGAACATTGATTTATACTCATAAATATCCCTCTTCATTTTATCCCACCAATAATGTTCTCAAAGATCTCATTACATATTTTTGTTTCCTAGGTGAATGAAGTCTAGAACTACGTGCATCCTCCAAAAGTTCATTCTTTAACTCCAGATTTGATGGAACACATAGTCTTGTCCCAAATCTCAAAATTCTGGGTTCCTTAACATTGAACTCCAAGTATTTAACTTTTATGATTGTTTCCACTTTCTTCTTAATTCCCACATCATACTTTTGAGAATCCATTAACTTTTATAGAAGATATGGTTGATCAATCATTTGTGAAAGGATTGATTATGTTCCCTTCTTTATGATTCCCATGTCCATATTAATCAAATATAAGATGAATGGATCCTTTTAAATTCTAATAAATGATATAATCACTTGTTCCTTTCTACATAGATCGTCTTCTACATTGTTATCCTTATTAGGGTTGTAATGGATTTAATATTCATAGTATTTTATCAGCTCTAACCATCTTCTATGGTGCATGTTCAATTCTTTTTGTGTGAATATGTACTTGATCCTTTTGTGATCTATAAATATTTCAGATTTCCCCCCAAATAGGTGTTGTTGCCAAAATTTTAATGTGAATATTACTTCATACAACTCTAGATCATGTGTTGGATAGTTTATCTCAAGAACTTTCAATTTAAAAGGATCATAGGAAATGAATTTTCCATTTTTCATCAACCTAATGCCTAGCCCCTTCAGCGAAGCATCACTAAATTCCATAAACAATTCTCCACTTGTGGGTAGTGTGAGCATGAGCTCAGCGATAAACCTACTTTTCAGCTTCTTGATGATATTTTCAGATTCATCACTCCATGGAAACATGACTCCCTTTGGAGTTACCTTGGTAAAAGGGTTTGAAAATCATGAGGAATTTCTCACAATTTGGCAATAATATCCAACTTAGCAATGGAATCTATGGATATCTGACACAAATGTTGGCCTCATGCTTCCCTTAATTTCATTTGTCTTAAATTGATCAACAAATATCACATTTCTGGTGATGATATGTCCCAACAGTGATACCTCCTTCAACAAGAACTCACAATTATTATACTTTGCAAAGAGCTTATCCTTTCTCAAGGTCTCAAGTAAAGTTCTTAGTTTCTCCTCATGCTCATCCTTCTTTTTGGATTATATTGGAATATCTTCTATAAAGACTACCAAAAATTTGTTGAGGTAATATCTAATGACTCTATTCATCAATTACATTATGATTGTTGGGTCATTAGTGAGTCCGGAATACATTATTATGAATTCATAGTACCCGTACAATATACGAAAAGTTGTCTTGAGTATATCCTCTTTATTCACACATACATAGTAATATCCTGACTACAAATCCTCCATGGGGAATTTTATTTCTCTATGTAGTTGATCAAAGAATTCATCAATTTGTTGGAAAGGATACTTGTTCTTTATCTTGATTTTGTTGATGTCATGTTTATCAATACAAAGGTGCATTGACCCATATTTATTCATGAAAAAGTGGACTAGTTCACCCCATAGTGTAGCACTTTGGAATATAAACCTTTTATACATATTCTCCTATAGTTTTTTCATCGTCTTCTCAAGTTCCACTAAATATATTCAATACATATTCTTCAATATTGTAAATTTCCAAGTTATAAGATCAATAGAGAATTCAACATCTGTTCTAGGAGGAAGACTATGCAATTCCTTGGGACACACTTCAATGAATTAACTACCAATAGTCATGTCCTCAAGGATGGTTGATTCATTAGAATCAATCTACTGGGTAGGATATGCATGCTCATAGGGAAGTAATATCCATTCTTTAGATGATGGTTCTAAGGAAGATTTATCCTCCTCCATGCACTTGTACAGAATCTTGGGTCGATTCATCATATGGAGATTGATATCCCTCTCACAGCAATTTGTGTCGGCTCTATATAAAAAAATACAACCCATGCTATGAATTAAATAAAATTCCACCAGAGGGAGTATGATGAGGTTCACCGGGGAGTTCAAACCAGAAATTGTGAGAGGGGTGGATTTATATTCATGGGATGAAATTATTTCCCCATTTACAGTTCCCAATAAAATCATTACTTCCCTAATTTTTGTTGTTGGTTGGATAATTCTACTAGACATTAGGGATATAAATGAATGTGTAAATCCATAATCAAGAATTACATTCTCTATTATTGAATTAATTACTAGTGTACCTATAACAATTTTGTTGTTAGGATTCCCTTCGGCGGTAGTGATGGAAAAATATCATCCTTTCTACCTTGGATATTTTTGGTTACCTCCGAAAACCCTTGGCCTCGAGAAATGGTTTTTAAAGTTCCATGGTTATTTTTGTTGAAGAAATGAATAGTGTGTTGAGGTTCTAATAATTCATTCCTCTCCTCTGTCACAGTACCGGGTTTTTCTTTTCTGCAGTTAATGTCTAGTTTCCCTTCTCTTCCACAACTAATTAATTTTCTCATCCCATTCATGCAATTTCTGGAATGATTATTTCCACACCATTGGAAAGTGGGTGGTGGATTTTTTTAGCACTATTGGATTAATCTATTGGACCACCAAAATTAAAGTCCAGTTTCTGCTTCATATCCCCATGATACCCCTGAGATTTTCCAATATCCATTTCGACATTGTGGGAACATCGTGTAATTTCCTCGTAGCTATCAAAGTAACAGATCTCCAGGTATTTCTATAGGCTTGGTTTTAGCTCACCAATGAAGCAATCAAACTTGAATTCGGGGGTAACAACAAAGCCAAAGTCATAATGTACATGACTTTTTAAATTTTATCATAAGATCCAATTGATTTTTTGTCTTTATTCTTGTGGTAAAGGAAGTCCCATTACATATTAACTTGGAGGGTGTGAGGAAAATATTTATTGAAAAATATTTTCTAAAAAAACTTCCATTCCAACGCCTCGATAACTTCATCAGGGGTTATAATTTTGATCAATGTACACAATTGACTAGCTTCACCCTCCATATGATAACCATCCAGAAGAACAATATGTTGCTTGGAACATTGAAGGATGGAGAAGATCTTTTCAATGGAGTTTATCCATTGTTCGATGATTGAGGGATCGGATAATCCATTAAAAGTAGTAGGCCTTTTTCTAATGAAGATCTCAATTGTAGCTTGTTCTTTCCTGGGGGGGTTGAACATTCCGCATAACCTATGTTTCTATTCGAAAGAAGAGTTATTTGATAGAGTATTGTGAAAAAAAATTTGATCCATTCGCCCATCAAATTGGGAATCTCATTAGAACTACCATCACATTGATCTCCGCATTTGTTGTTAGCTTGATTCCTCCCATTATCAGCCATTAGATGTAATAAAAGGAATATTATGGGAAACACCTAAAGGGTAATCCAATGAAAAATATGTATAACTAATAAATTGATTTTATTTCCTTAACATAAGAATTTATAGGCTTCAATCCCACTTATACATGATTAAATTCCAAACATATATTAAAAGGGTCATTTTTGTATTCCCTTAATAATGGTTCAAATTAGGATTATGAATTTACCAAACAATATTCCTTTGGAGTTTCATATCCAATAGTGCAGCATAGCCTGTTTTTGGGCCCCAGTTCTCATTTTAGTCTAACTCTAAGCAGAGTTTCTAGGTTTTACCCCAAGATACATCTGCGCCAGATCCTCCTCTAGTTGTTCATATCTAGGCATGGGTGTATTTTATTGATAATACACTTACTCTATACTCAAAAAAAAATTATTGATGTATTTATTATAATTAGTCTTAACCCTAAGTCTTTCACTTGGGTTTTATTATCCTAATCCCAAAAAATAACTAATCCTATCCTCTGATACCAACTATATCAACCCTACTCTTTATTACACGCTTTATCATGAATTATTAAATGAAATTTCACTTATGAAAACATTGAGGATCGATAATTCTAGTGTATTGAGAAAATAAAAACATTACATAACATCTTAGAACATAAAATACTAAATATTTATTGAAAACTTCTTTTACATGACCACAACATTCCTTCGTACATAGAATTTAATGGGATAACATGAGGACGTGTATAAGAAAAGGGTGAGTTATAATGACCAGTAATGGAGTAAACAAGGCATAACATGAATAATAAAATACATGTTATGAAATAGGAATATCAATGGATTAGAAGAGAAACATTAAAATAAAGTCATGATACATCATTATTATCATAACATGGATATTTTCCAACATCATTTAACATGATATTAGCATAAGCCAAGGCTCATTGCTCATGCAGCATGACTAGACCCTAATTAGACTAGAATTATCATGAGTAAACCCTAATTTCACTTGAAATAGAAATAGTAAACCCTCTTTTCAATTGATTTATCCTGATAAAAATCTTTACCCAATTTATTGGAGCCCTATAATGGTGCACCATTCATAATCATTTCTTTTCATGAATAAGTGTGCCACATGGATCATACAACACAGATTCATTAAACATCATAATTTATTACATGAATAATATATGTGGAATAAATAAATGTATTCCCTTAATAAACAATTTTATGTAAATAAAGGTGAATACCCTTGATATAGAAATGGTTATGGTATTCACTTACACGATTATTTGGGAATGGAAAATTTTGGTGTAACATCGACAACATAACGACATCAAATTGAAATAGAAAAATGGGTTGATGAGAGAGAAAGAGTTATCTCATCATTTATACATGATGTAGATAGTAAGGGGTCATAGACCATAATATCCCAACATATGTATTGGAATTTATATGCAAACTATAAAATAATTTCATTAATGTAAATGAGGAAAGAGAAATCCCTTAAGAAATTTCGTCATGGTAACAGGTGTACATGGGTGACATTAATGAGAGATAAAGGGGAATATCAAAATTTAAAAATAATAAGGGATTCATAGGGGAAGTTCAAAATCATACACCAAATTGTTCTATTAAAAATATAAGGTAAAACAATATAATGAAACAAGGACATAAATGAAGAAGGAAAGTGATTGTCCCTTACGGAATTTCGTCATAGTTACAGGTATACATTGGAGGAATATATAAGAGAGAATGGGGTCTCTCACCATTAAAAAATATGTAGGATAGTATAAGGGAGGTAAAATATCATACCCCAACAATTTTAATTGAAAATTCAATGGTATATAAACATAAAGAAACGCGGAAAGAAATTAGAAAGGAACAAATCACTTACTTGGAAATGTAATACCAATGGTTTGGGAGAGAATTGAGAGAGGCTTCTTGGGAGATTGTGGTGACTTTGAAAGATTCTAGAGAGAGGAGTTCAGTGTTTGGTTGAGCTCCCAATGGTTCGAGTGAAGAGAAATGGGATATTTAGTGGGTTTATAGAGGAAAGGAGAGTGAATTCTTTATTAGAAGGTTTTGGACACCATGCCTTAAAATAATCAAAACCACAAACCAACCCTTGGTTTTTGCCCATGGATTTTTCCATATGGGGGTGGAAGGTATTATTTTATAAGGCCAATGGCCTAACTACTTGAAATATTAGGCTTTCTTATGTGGAGGTGAGTCATAATCTTAATTAAATAATTTTAAAAGTAAAAATACTTTATAAGTCTTGGAGGGTCCACTAAGGTACCATTAAAATGATCAAAAAAACCAAAATCACATTATTTTAAATGAAAAAAATCTTATCTGAACATCACTTTTATAGTATTTTATTGCATCACTATTTGGTCATTATGATGTCATAAAAGACATAATATATTTAAATGGTATTTATTTTCTATACAAAAGATCGACCATCCCATAAAATTCTGAAAATTTACCATTAGATAATTTTGATATACTGAATCAAAAAATGAAATTAATTTTATATAAATAATTATATAAATATGTGAATATTTTCATTTAAAATAAAAACTGGCATTTATCAAAAATTCATGGGTTTTTTCATAAACTTCTTTCAAACCTTAATAAAATTTACAAATGTGTTCATAAAAATTATAATATCATTTATATTTAACCAAAAGTGATTTATTAATAATATTTTATTATAATAATATTTAATTAATAAATACATTAATTCCTCCAAATAGATTTTGCAATTGAATATGAACTTAAAATTCTATTTTTCCATTACAATCAATTTACAAATTAACAATTATAAAATGAATGTATATTCTTTATACCAAAAATAATGCACATAATAATAGTGCTTGTGTCTTGTTACATAACCCCTTATAACAACCGCAAAAGTCCTAATAGTATGGTGTGAGATGATGAAAAACTCCATGTGCAGCTCGGATAACATCACTCAGGCAGTAATCTCTATTAACTTCTACATCTCCCGCAGGAGATTCTGCTCAAGCATTAGGAGTTGACGCTCGGCTTGGGATTGGTACTGATAGAAACCATGTGACGATACCTCTATTTTGAGCTCTGACCAAAGGGATTCTTATGGAGAAATTCTACGATATGAGGCCATCACTTCCTTTTTCTAAGAAAATTGTATTTGTTAATCTCCTATATTTAATCTAATAATGTGATCATTGTTCAATGACTATTTTAGCAACGTTAACAATTATTAATGGTATTTTAAAATCAAAAACACAAAACCATGAAATTTCATATGTTACATAACTATTTTACATAATAATAAATTTAATTAGATCAAGAGTAATTTTTATTAGTAAATGTTTAGGTCGTTACACTATATCCCAACCATATCTCTGATACCACTCTATCATAAACCCCTTCATCCAAAGATACTACATTGAAGGAAGAGAGATAATGATCCTTGAGCCCCACCTCTAATGGGCCCCAGGTTGGAGACAAGCTTTAAGAGTATAAAAATATCACATACGGGAGTCATTACCCAATAATATAAAATAGTATTTGGAGATAGGATAGACAACCACAAAAAGACTCCATAAAATAATATAAAAGTAACCCCAAAACCATCCTGAAATGCATAAAAAAAGTAAAATAAGGAATTTAAATATATCCTAAGTAAAATATCAAATAGAAAATCCCTATAGAAGCAACTCAATAGTATCTCCAACCTAAGATATATCCATCTTTCTCCTTAATGTCTTCCGAAAAACTAAAAAATAGTTTGAATATGTAAAGTGTGCATACAGGTATACTTAGTAGGAACATATGCAAGGTCTCAAGTGCCCATGTAAAAAGATAATGTTAATGCTTCAGTGAACAAATAGTAGAACCAACAAGAACCTATATAGGCCAACTAACCAAACAAACCCTCAAAATGGACTGCAAACCAAATCACTCATCCAATATAGTAATATAGCATCTAAATTATAACAATACAAGGAACCCCGCTACGAATTCCCAACTAATTTCCCACTTGAATGCCCCAATATCAAACTTATTATAATATTATCCCTTCTACACATATCATATAACAAATTATCCATCTTTGATGTGGTTCAGGACACATCCCCACCTACCCTGCCATTGAAAGGTCTAGAATTTGGTGTTAACATCAAGGATCATTCCATCATATCTCACCCAAACACACTTAAGTCGTCATAAAACATTTATCCTCATCTCTAAACCGTGGTAGAAGGGTATCATGAATGTTTAGGAAATAAACATTATTCAATCCTACTACCACCCATGACCCTACCACATATCACATCATATCACATCACATCCAAAGCACCAAATCTTACTCAAATTCACCAGGGACGTCACACTATATCTCACATGAATTTTCCTAGGTAATCACTACAGAAGGAATAATATGGAAGAGGTTGAAACCAAATATCCATACCACCGCCACCCTAGATGTTGGAGAAAACACCCAGAACATGTAACCTCTGATCATTGGTAAGGTTATACATATTGTGTAGGGTGTGTATAGAAATAACAAAAAAATAAATTCCATAATGACATCACATAGTATCCAACCTATGGGATGAAAATAAATTCACTAGTGCATACTACATCGCTACCACTATACCATACACTAATTTTCATTACTGATTCGACTACAATTTGTAATACATCACACAACCACTACACAATCCCCCCAATAATTCTCACATTAATTTACAACAATGTTCATCCCCATTTAACCTAACTCTTAATTTTACATTTTATTAATTTAATCAATTCACCAAAAATCCTTTTCCAAGACTTCTCATTTATTTACCAACTAATATCATTTTTTAATAACATTATTTATTGCATGTCTAACCAATAAACTAACACTACCACCTCATGATAACTCAAACATTATTAATCAAATATCATCATTGTTCCACACAAATCTGACAATAATTACACAACAAAAAAAATACCACACAACACACCCATATCTCACAACACCTATAATGCGCACTAAAACTACACATCACCATCACACATCATCACCACTGTGATACTTAATCACTACACACCACAACCACTATATACCACATCACACAACTACTCATGTTACATACATACCAACTAACCACTACGTCATATCGCCACACATCACACATCCCCTCAAGTAACCTCCATTACTGCTTAATATCTTATAGTATACAAGGAAACACTACAAATAAATCACCCACAGTAGCAACACATCCCATATTCTATAGTTTAATATAGGGAAATAATTACATTACTTCGTTATATTTATTTGGAATTAATGCACATGATTGATTCAATGGGAACCTAATTCATTAACCATATATTCATTATTTAGACTTTTTTTCAGGATGTGATCACACACTAGCATGGAAGGGTCCTAGTATATATCATCTATTACACAATTAGGGGTCCCAACAACTGTTATTTTTCGAAAGGAATAGAATGAAATAATATCATCAACATGATATTTCAAAATAATCAAAACATGTGATATATCCTCATACACATCAATTTGTGGTTCTACCAATTCATTATCATATTATGATGATAGTTTATATCAACTCAATTAAATGAGAAAGTCTAAAATCCCCGCACATAGAACATAAAAAGGTGAGAATGTGGATCCCCAACCTCAAAGAAGATTTTGGATCTTGATGTGAACTTCAGTGTGAATAAGAACATCATGAAAACTATAACTAAACAAGATAACCCTATATCAACATAAACCACAATAATGGGTTCACAAAAACATATCTTAAAAAACCCTGAACCAAATAAACATCATTTCTACAGATCAATAAAGGAAGAACATCAGAAACAATGTATACAAGAGGTGGTATTACTATGGAATGCCAAAACACCACCATAGGAATCTATAGATAAATGTATGAGGAAGGGGGATAGAAGATCTCCCAAAACTACTAGGGTTCCTTTAAATTTGAGGGGGGGGATTCTGATTGAGAATATAATTTTTTTGAGAAAGAGATATAAAAATGTTGTCTCTCACCAAATTTTCTTTATAAAATTAAATTTTACATTGTAAATACCCTGGTCCCACAAAACACATGGAATAAAACCAATTTTTATCAAGTAACTTATTTTCCCACAAAAAATAATGGAGCTATGGTATGAAATAAACATACATCATAAATCCCTATCTTATGGCATAAAATAATTTTTTACACCCATCCCTTCACCACATAAAATAAGAAAATCATCGGCTTCTCAAGCCATAAACAATCCACTTATAATGTAAACCCATTTTTTGATATAAATGAATTTTAATAGTTATTATGCAACTCAAACCTCTAGAGAACCTCTCATGACTCCTTAAAAGCATTCCCAACACAAAAACAAGGAAAATTAATAGGTCAGGAAGGCACAAACCATTACATGTTAAATATATATTCATTTCTAATTTTTAAATTGTCCCTTTATATTTCTCTAATTGTATTTAATATATTTATATATTTATATGAAGTTTATATTTGATAAACCATATTAATTTTGTTACTAAATACTACAATTACCAAATGATAACATAAATTTAATATAATCATAATAATTTTATTTTCTCACAAAAAATTATATATTTTTAAATAATTTTTTTGATATATAAATTTTTAAGAAAAAATATATATCATCATTAATTAATTTTATAATTTTTTTATTACCAAATAAATATTATTTATAAAATGTGATCACAATTATAATAACATCATGTTTCCAAAATAAAATTTTTTAAACTACACTCCTCCATATTTTATCCATCATTTAAAAATACCCAATCATGATTTACCTCCATTGGATATATTGCATTCCTATTTTTTCATTAAAAACCAACACATTTATTATCAAAATTTTATTCGCATTATTGATTATTATATTTATGCTTATTAGTCTTATTAGTGTAATTGTGATCATGTGATGTTTTTCATGGCAAACCATGGGGATGCAGATAATATATTCAGGGTACTTTTATTTAATTTTTCATTTATCATACTTTTAAAGATATTATTTTTTATTATTATTTTATCCTATAGATATTTTTTATTTGATTTTGAAATTCATTATTTCATTTAAATATATCCCAGATTTTCTTAAATAAAAACATACCATTTATTTAAAAAGGAAAATATGTATATGTCTTTGTGTATTTCAATACTCAGGATGTCATATTAAAGATCTTTAATGAAATAATTTTTATTACCTAGACTCAAATAATAACTCAATAATCTAAGAAAATAAGGACTCGTTGTTTTAGATGATAGCATATATACTATCTAGGTATTTTATATATTGTCATCAAACGTCCAATTTTAATCCAAATATTATTTTATTTTATTTTTAATTCCCATGAAATATTCATTTAAATATTTTAAAATATTGTAAATAATTACCAATGTCAAAAGATATATTACATCCATGATTATTTGTCCCTAAATACATTAAAACATAAGAAAATCGTTACAAATTGATTAACCGAAGAAAAATTAATTTTCAATAAAATTTCTATTACCTATACGTGACCCACATATGATGTGAATGTTTAAGTTGAAATGGCCCTTACATGGCTTTAAATTGATTCAACACATTCCATATAAAAGTGTTATGTAAGGGTAATATTTTTTAGCCTTGGGTAATTTGATACCTACATACAGGGTTGTAAAATAAACTTTTCATTACCCACACACAACAACCCACATATAGCCACACGAAAGACCCACACATAGACACAATCACCCTATATTCACCCATGTGAAGATCAAAAATTCACTACCCATAGGTGTGATTCAAAACAAACACAACCTTTATACATGAATTCCAAAAAATGGTTGACTCTTTAATAGGTATCCAGTCTTAAATATGGGTAAGTTTAATTTTTTATATATTAATTTTTCATATGGAAAAAATTGAAAATAATTTAAATTTATCTTAAATAAATTTATTAACATTTAGAAAGATAGTTTATTACTACATAAAAAATATTATAAACCCATTAGAAAATCATAAACAAATTAAAAAATCTTCACTATAACTATTTGAAACTTTAAAATTACATTTATAATTTTCAAAACAATTTTAAAATGACGAGATAAATTTTTTAAAAAATTATCATGAACTACTGAACATCCCAAATTGAAAAAATCTTGTAAAAAGACTGAAAATTTACATTATATACCTCTAAAATAATTCCCATCATACAAAATTTAATTTAAAACTAGGAAGAAGAGAAGATGTATAAAAAATAAATCAACTACCCCATGAGATACCTCTCAAGGATATCATTATATCATGAACAAAACTAATACACTATTGGATCTATGAGTATAGCCACACAACATTAACAATCAACCTCAAAACAATCTCTTGGGGGAGATACAACTAAATCAAGATCATGTTCATCAATAAAGATTGCATGAAGGAAGAGAATCAATATGACATGACAACATGAAGTCAAATAAATCATCTCAATAAAACCAAGAATTAGAAATTTCAGGATAATAGGCATGAATCTAGGGCTCTCATTCTTAATTTCATTCACACAAATAACAAAAATGTCACACATATTGTAATATAATTCCCAAAAAAAATCTTTTTAATTATCTATTTTGGTATATATAAACACTATTTCACGATAAACCATTAAGAAAAAATCATCTTAAGCTAATTTGAACAAAATACATAAATATTTTTTAGGAGAAATAATCATATCTAGTACATCAATAATTTTATATTGGAATTATCTAAAATTAATTTTATACATGATCTGTCCTCATGTGACTTTATTTTAATTTACTACTTAATTTATCCCCCCCCCCCCCAATAACACATTATACATAATTAAAACATGGAATAATAAATCGTGAATCAAATTTAATCTATAACATTTAGAACATATCAATCTTAACATGTCATTAATAATTTAGATTAACAAGATCTTAAGAAAAATTGATTTAGAGTATTAATTGATAATATCAAATATATCACCTATGAATTTATTTCATTTTGTAACTATTAAACTCAAAATTCACACATGAATTAGATATTAGTTAATACAAAACATATATTATCATTTTTATATAATAGGTTTCTAAAAATTTTAGATATTATACTCAAAACATTTCATTAATTCATGCTGGTTATGGACATCAAAATGATTACATTATTTTTTTTATTATTTCAAACATTCATTGAATTCCAATAGGATTTCTATTTTATTGTTTTCCTAAACACATAAATCTCATTTTATATAAAAATATGAAAAAAATTTAAATCATACTTCTATTGACTTTTAAATAATTGATTTTCATTAATAATACAATATGTTGGAAAACCATTAAATTAAAACCTTATAATCCTTATTCAGAAAAAATTTTCATCAAAATTATTTATTTAAAATACTCCCCATTAATATTGATAATACTTTATTAAAATAATTTAGGTTTTATAAAATAACCACTGTCTTTTTTTATGTAAACCAAATAACATAAAATAAAATTTTTATCAAATATTATCAATGAATATTAAGAAAACATTATTAAAAAATATAGAAGAAATTACAATGTATAACACACTAAATGTAAATTATTCAAAAAGAATATTTTTCATTTTAAATTAAACCAACCCAATATGTCAGTATTTTAACTGATTTAATTTATCATGAAACACCGAACATGACTAATCTATTAAATAATATAATAAAAACAATAACATACTTCATGTTTTAATGAATTGTAACTAAATGTAATTTAAAACATTCCTATAATGATGTATAACTTCACATATTTTACATTCCTTTTATAATAACTCGTGTATCGAAAATAAGTTGCACGCTTTCATAGAATTAAATTTTTTTAACTAACACATCCATGTAATTCACATTATCAATTTAATATTGTTACACATAAATTCAAAAATGGGGAATTAAAATAAACTTATAAAATTCATCATACAACATGAGGTTTAAATAATACAAATTATTCAGTTTTTAAAATCAATTTTTTTAGAAAAACATCATCCCCCATGAATGAACTGATGAAAAAACCTATAAAAATATTAAATTTTCCATTTACCATTCTTTGTAGGTGAATAAAATTTATTTAAAAAGTTTACATAAAACACCACATAGTATTAATTGAGAAATGGAAGAACATATATCAATAATGTAGAGTTTATATAAGAACAAAATTTAAGGGAAATCTATAAGGACCCGGCCTTTTCACATTACATAATCATGAGTTAAATGAATAATTCACATAAGGGATCTTTTCAGGTTTAGAGTTTTAGAGAATTAGTACAAAACTATTACATCTCCAAAAGATTACAAAGTAGACACTTTGACTAAGTTTCCATAAAGTAAAAACTCTTAAAAAGAAACATGTTCAGTTCCAATTTTTAGATAGCATGACTTTTTCATGATCCCATCCTTCAACATATTCCACATTAAGTCCTGTGAAAAACATTTCAAAAAAACTTGGGGTGACCATAAAAATCTCAATAAGGGATACACAAAAAAGTAAAGCTATTAGGTTTTAAAAACAACAAGTAAACCAAGAATACTCTATCAAAGTATTACTTTTCACCTTTATGAAGTAGTAAAAACACTTCATTGAATAAAAGATCATTACATACCCTTTTGTAACCAAAATATTACCATAAAACCCATATAATGAACACATAACATATAAAGTTAACTTGGTACATAAATATACTTAAATGGAATAACCATACAGTCGACTTCCACACATATCACAAAATAGAATATCCATATGACTAACATCCATACCCAATGCATTGGAGGTTATAACATAACCACCCATCCTGGTATTCACAGCACCACTTGTCATATCGTTTATCACATAACCACCCGGAAAATTTCCAAGTACCATTATAAAATAATAACACATAAAACAATTATAAAGGAAAGAAAACATTTCCACATTTCAAGAAAAATATATCACTTAAGTATATTGACATAACAAATCCTTTATCGAAACCATTTTCAATACCAAAATACATAAAAGAGTATACGGTATTTATTTAATTTTAAAAATATAACGGCTTGTTGATGAATCCAAACATCAAATAATACTCGCAGCGGCGGAAAGGTCATTGTCACCACGTACGTTAAAAAGAAACATAATTTTTTGTCATTTAGTAAAATGATTCATATAGAAAATATTCCTTCTGAATAAAAGTAGACGTCAAAGGGGTTTATACACCATATAAAAGAAGGTTGTGTATAAAACAAAATATGCCTCAATGAAAGTAGATTGAGACGAAGTCCCTTAAAAAGTCGGTATCCTTAGATTAAGGATAAATCAATTACATGATTATGTGTGAAAAATATAAATACACCAAATATAATTGAATATTAAGTGTAAAAAATCAGATTTCATTCACACATACACGTGCAAAAACAAAACCAATGACATAGATATTTAACTCAACTAAATGAGATTGAGTTATGATTTCCCATACAAGTTCGTATAAATGACGTAATAATTTATCAATGAGATGATTATGTTTAGAAATAGTATATCCACAGAAAGGTTTGTGGAAATTACAACATTGATATTCCACGCATAATCTTGGCATAATAAAATCAAGAAGTAGAGGTTTATCCCAACGAATTGAAAGTGGGTTAAGAAGTTCCCTTACAGAAATCTGACAGCCTAATGGTGTCACATTAGAATTCATAAAATGAGATGATGAGAGATAAAAATGGGTATCTCATTACTTGGACATAAAAATTATAGAAATAAGGATATATAAGAACATATCCCATCATAATAATATTAAAAGACCTAGCAAAAATAAGTCATTTAAAATGAGAAGGGTGAAAGGTTCCCTTACCGAATTGGGTAACTTCTAAAACGTACACCCCATGAAAGAAGGACTATAAAACATTGATGTAAATACCCATAAACGAATATATATTACAAAAAGAGTAGAATAATGGGTAGTACATACACCACTCAAAGGAAATGGTGGAAAATGTATCATAAATCTCACGGGAATAAAAGTGAGATGAAAAATCCCTTACGAAAACTCAGAAGCCTAACGGCGCCACTTAAAACTTCCAAAAATGGATTTACGAGATCAAATAGGGTCTCTCATAATATGAAAATAAAAATTACAGTATTATGAATATAAAATAACATCCCAAAACATATGAAATATGAGCTTAAAAGAAATGACATAAAATAGAGTGCTTTAAAAGAAAGAGAGAGGTAGGATCCCTAACCTCAAGTCCGACTTGTCTTGTTCATTTCTTTATATTCCTGAATAATAAACATTGGTCAGTTTATAATTTCTTAACGACCTCCTTTAATGATTATTATTCATTTCATATCACATATTATAATGTTATAATAATTGGTTAATAATGTGAGTTCATATCGGATGTTTTTATCGATGTTCGATTCATGAGTCAAAATTGAACTTGTTGGAAAATAATTTTACATGTAGTTATAGGTACATCATCTCCAGAATAGTATTAATTATTTAAATATCATATATATCCATTATATATTCATTTTATACTATTCCATAACATTTGGAGATAAAAAATGAAAAGCACCGTTCATGGAAACGGTAGGCCGTACGTAAGCATGAACGCGACTTTCATTTTTTTGTCATATTTATCGAATTAAAGATAAAAGAGAGATATATATATTATAATTTCAGAATTATATCCATAATTAAGATGTAATATATGACATATATATCCGTTATATATATTTATATATAATATTACATAACAGTTAGAGATAAGAAATGAAATGTACCGTTCATGGAGACGGTAAGTCGTACGTACGCATGAACACTACTTTCATTTCTTTGGAACATTAATGGAATTAAAACTGGATGAGATATATATATATATATATATATTATAATTCCAGTATAATATATATGTTATATATATCACATAAGTTCATCTATTTCATTCTTTATACATTCCATGTATTGTATGAACGAGACACATCACTTGAGGGGGCGGTAATCCACACTTCCTCAAATGAAATTATCGCATTTTCACAACATGAAAAGAATAAATGTATGTACTAAATATAAAATACAGAAGAATATAGAGGAAATAAATATAATATATATCATAAATAAATATAGTTCCATCATAATGGCCACCGTGAGAGGTGGTAGGAGAAGATAGAACAATCATCATTTCGTGAGGCAGTAATTCACCATCCACGAAAACAGTATGTTTTTTAACCATTAGATGGAGTTTTGTGTTATTGTAGCTCTAATACTCCTCATAAAAACATCCTAGTATATTGAAGATACTGTTGTTGTGACAAAAGAAACAAATAAAAAGAGTTTATGGGGTTGGAGAAGAAAAATAAAATAAAATAACACTAGGGAAGACATTACCATTAAATCGGGTAACTCCTTTTGATTTGAGCTCAAAGGCTTCCTTGGAAAGGATTATTCACAAAGTGAGACTTCGAGGAGTAAGAGATGTATTTGGAGAGACAAAATGAGCATAGGTTGGCCGAGACAAAGGCTTGAGATGTGTTGGTAAAGAGGAAGAGGTGGGGGCCTTTTATAAGAGGAGAGGAGGGGCACTCTTGGAAAGTAAAGAAATGTTACTTTATATTAAATGAGTTTCGGATTTTAAAGGTCCCACATTGATATATTTCGAGGATAAGGTGATAAGGGTTCTAAATATTCTCATAAAATAGGTTTTTGACAAGTTTAGGTCTTATATTTTACATTATGTCTTCATTTAATTTAAATCTTTAAATAATGAGGTAATCACTGCATCATCATGGTGTCATAAATAATTTAATTTATTTAAAGTCTAAAAATAATAAAAAAAATATCATGAATTAGGAAATATTTTTATCTTTATAATTGATATTTATAGTCAAAATTATGACTTTTATAACCCCATGTAAAAATGGTTTTAGTAAAATAGTACATGTTTGTGACACTTATTTTAACATTAAATTAAAAATTATTAATGTCATTTTTCTACCAAAGTGGCTCCATGGGGTCCCCAAGTTGACCCATGGATTTTCTTGGTCGTCCATGACTTAGCCAATAAAGTTAGGACATGTGTTAATGTCATTTAATATTATTATAATTTTATCATTACCTTAAATTACAATAATTACATGTAATCACGATTAATAAAACTAACAGTTACTATTCACCAAAAAATATTTTCATCCCATTGAACCACATTTTACATCCTAATGAGAACCATGTATGTCAGAATTTTGAAATTAAAATCACAGTAGTGGTAAAGTTTCATTTAAATGAAAAATTAGTTTTTTAACTACCACTTAGTGGTTTCACTTTTCATCAAAAATTGATGTTTTTCAGAAAAAATAACAAAAAATCACCCTAAGATATATTTGATATTCCGAATTCAAAAATGATGTCTATTTTACAAAATTCAAAATATATAAGTTTCATTAATTAATTTAATAATTAATTCTCTCTTTCAAAACAAATAGCGTGTTTTTAAGAAACAATATCTATTAAAATATTATCACTACTTTAAGTCCAATTTCAAAGTGAAATTAATTCCAATGACCACCATTGGATTAAATGGTAAAAATATATTCTCAAAAAACTTTAATACCAATTAAAAATATAATCTATCCATATAAATAACTCATATTAAAAGGAGTTTGTGAATTAAAATGCAACATTTTCACTAAAAATGATCATTATCAAAAAAATAACAAAAATTTACACAAAGTAAATTTTGATGTACAGATTCTAAAGAAGGATTTTATTTTGTCAAATACAACATATAAAATTGTCATAAGTATATGTAAAAACTTTTCTCCATCAAAAGGAGGTTAATAGACTTTTTAAAGAATATTAGAATATTTATACTTAAAATTGGATTCATTTGGATTTTAAGCCTCTAACATTTATGGGATAAAAGTAAAAATATTTGAAAAAAATATATAATCATTTTGTAGTTAGTTCCATTCATTCCCGCCATTACAACAGCAAGGCGTTAACTACCAACTAAAATAATATTATTTTATTATTAGAGAGCAACGTAAGATTTCAAAGAAAATCGTTGTTGTGTATTGGGTACGCCATCGAGCATAGCGTTCCCTTTAAAGTAATATTAATATTTTATTCACAAATATGGATAAATATGAAAATTTCATATTATTTATTTACCTGGGGTGTTACATCCTTCTCCCCTTTTGGGAATTGCGTCCTCACAATTTTAAAATTGGGCATGGAAACTTCATTAAAAATCCCACATCAGAACAAGAGTCAGTAAAACTATCACTTTAAAATAAAGAAAGAGAAGTACAAAGGTCACCCGAGTTAACCCATACTAGGATTCCATGTAGGAAAACATGGACATGGAGGATAAAAAAAAGGGTTATGTTCTGATGGAGAGTGAAAGAAAACATGTTTAGGAGAAAGTTAACCACAAGAAAATCACAAAATTGTGATGGGTTAAACGGTATTTTATTCCCCAGTAGGAAAAATTAACAGAAAACATTTTTGTTTTAAGTTACTTTTCATTGAGGAATTTATTTATGAGATTAACTAAAACATAAGGAAACATACTTACTTGTCATGTTGACTTTCAAATTTTACTATATTTTCTACACGAACTCATACTCCAAAGGACGAGTATTTAGGATGACTTATCACACTAAAAGTGCTATAATCAACTTCTTGAGAATCACCTAATCCACAAAAGAGAACTATATACTTCTCATGTCTTTAGACCTTAACCAAAACCAAAATTGTTAGAACAAGATCAGATAATCCAAAATAGGATAATCCTTTATAAAAAGAAAATCTATTCTTAATCTCCAAAATTTGTCCAACAAAACCCAAATTTCAACGAAGACCATTCGTTAAACAATTGTCCATAAAATTATTCAAAGTAAACCAATATAACATTGAAACCCAAATATTTTAAGGATTTAATAACATTGTCTTCCAAGATAAACCTTAACATTTATCTCCAAATAACATCAGTTACTCTTAAAGTCTCATACTGAAAAGTAATTAACCTAATCACATATCCTATATAATAGGTTAATAATTTTCATAGATAACCCAAAATCAACTTATTATAGATTCATAAGATCATCTAACTAAAAAGAATAAGTCATGATTACCAGGGACTTCATTTAGTCCAGTGGTAGGCGATAAATACCAGTCTCACATTGGTTCTGGGTTCGATTCTCGTAGCTTCATCAGACGCGACAAGTTGTCACACGGACTACGTGTTGTCCTTTTTCCAAAACTACATAATTCTTAAAAAATTCCCCAAAACGAGATAAAATCATCAAAAATAACCATAACATAATTTAACCTCAATTTTTCCTCATGCCTTTCATCTTCGGTCATATAGTAACCCATAATTACCCCAAAAGTAAGAATCATATAAACCCTAATGGTTACCTTTATAATTATTACCTGATCTTCCACATCGAGTTGGTCATCTTGTACATGGTGGATTAGAGAACTCACCAAGGTTCAGGTGGTTGATCATGATTCCTTGATAGTTGGTTTAGAACAACCACGAGTTTCCTCATTCAATCCCCCATTTCATCCAGTCTCTTAATCAGAGAACCACCACAGTTTCCTTCAAACCCATTGTCACTTTGGTGCCTACTAGATCAATCAATTTACTAAAATCAAAAATGTCAGTGTGAGTATATCAACAAAACCATCACGTACTAATGTGGAAGATAAACACTAAGATATACTTATTCATTCACTTTATCTAAAAACTATGACTCTTTCTGAAATCCTAGCCATTATGGTAATTTCACTTATGCTTAGAGAATACCCTAACCTCTAAAGTTGTCTAGACTGACCTTTGATACCAAATATAAGGAGTCAGCCTTAACACATTACATAATCATGAATTAAATTAATAATTCACATAGAAGATCTTTTCAGGTTTAGAGTTTTAGATAATTAGGATATAACTGTTACATCTCCAAAAGATTACAAAGTAGACACTTCGACTATGTTTCCATAAAATAAAAATTCTTAAAAAGAAACATGTCCAGTTCCATGTTTTAGATAGCATGACATTTCCTTGATCCCATCCTTGACCATATTCCACATTAAGTCCTGTGAAAAAAATTTCAAAAAAACATGGGGTGAGCAAAAAAATCTCAGTAAGGGATACACAAAAAAGGAAAACTATTAGGTTTTCAAAACAACAAGTAAACCAAGAATACTCTACCAAAGTATTACTTTTCACCTTTATGAAGTATTAAAAACTCTTCAGTGAATAAAAGATCATTACTTACCCTTTTGTAACCAAAATATTACCATAAAACCCATATAATTAACACATAACATATAAAGGTAACTTGGGACATAAACATACTTAAATGGAATAACCATACGGTTGACTTCCACACATATCACTAAATGGAATAGCCATACGGCCGACTTCCATACCCAATGCATTGGAGGTTATAACGTAACCACCCGTCCTGGTATTCATGGAACCACCCGTCATATGGTTTATCATGTAACCACCCGTCAAATGTCCAAGTACCATTATAAAATAATAACACATAAAAAAATTATAAAGGAAAGAAACAATTTCCACATTTCAATAACAATATATCACGTAAATATATTGACATAACAAATCCATTATCAAAACCATTTTCAATACCAAAATACATAAAATAGTATATGGTATTTATTTACTTTTAAAAATATAATGGCTTGTTGAGGAATCCAAAGATCAAATAATACTCGCGGCGGAGGAAAGGTCATTGTCACCACGTACGTTAAAAAGAAACATACTTTTTTGTCATTTAGTAAAATTATTCGTATAGAAAAGATTCCTTATGAATAAAAGTATATGTCAAAGGGGTTTATACACTGTATAAAAGAAAGTTGTGTATAAAACAAAATATGCCTCAATGAAAGGAGATTGAGACGAAGCCCCATAAAAAGTCGGTATCCTTAGATTAAGGATAAATCAATTACATGATTATGTGTGAAAAATATAAATACACCAAATATAAGTGAATATTAAGTGTAAAACAATCAGAGTTCATTCACACATACATGTGAAAAAACAAAACCAATGACATAGATATTTAACTCAATGAAATGATATTGAGTTATGATTTCCCATACAAGTTCGTATAAATGACGTAAGAATTTATCAATGAGATGATTATGTGTAGAAATAGTATATCCACAGAAAGGTTTGTGGAAATTAAAACATAGATATTCCACACATAATCATGGCATAATAAAATCAAGAAGTAGAGGTTTAACCCAAAGAATTGAGAGTGGGTTAAGAAGTTCCCTTTCAGAAATCTGACAGCCTAACGACGTCACATTAGAATTCATAAAATGAGATGATGAGAGATAAAAAGGGGTATCTCATCACTTGGACATAACATTTATAGCAATAAGGATATATAATAACATATCCCATCATAACAAGATTAAAATACCTATCAAAAATAATTCTTTTAAAATGAGGAGGGTGAAAGGTTCCTGTACCGAATTGGGTAACATCTGAAACGTACACCCCATGAAAGAAGGAATATACAACATTGATGTAAATACACATAAACAAAATTATATTACACAAAGATTATAATAATGGTAAGTACATACACCACTCAATGGAAATAGTGGAAAATGTAGCATAAATCTCACGGGAATAAAAGTGAGATGAAAAATCCCTTATAAAAACTCGACATCCTAACAACACCACCTAAAACTTCCAAAAATGGATTTATGAGATCAAATAGTGTCTCTCATAATATGAACATAAAAAAGTAAAGTATGGGGAATATAAAATAACATCCCCAAACATAATAAATATGACTTTATAATAAATGACATAAAAGAGAGTTCTTAAAAAGAAAGAGAGGGGTAGGATCCCTTACCTCAAGTCCGACTTGCCTTTTTCGTTTCATTATATTCCTTAATAATAAACATTGGTCAATTTATATTTTCATAAGGAACTCATTTAAATATTATTATTCAGTTAATATCAAATATTATAATGTTATAATAATTGGTTAATAATTTGAGTTCATATCGGAAGTTTTTTTCGATGTTCGCTTCATGAGTCAAAATTGAACTTGTTGGAAAAAAATCAATGTAGTTATAGGTACATCATCTCCAGAATAGTATTCATGATTTCAATATCATATATATCCAGTATATATTCATTTTATACTATTCCATAACATTTGGAGATAAAAAAATGAAAAGCACCGTTCATGGAGATGGCAGGCTGTACGTACGTATGAACGCTACTTTCATTTTTTTGTCATTTTAATGGAATTAAAGCTAAAAGAGAGATATATATTATAATTCCAGAATGATATCCATCATTTAGATGTAATATATTACATATATATACATTATATATATGTACTTATAATAGTACATAATATTTGGATATAAGAAATGAAATGTACTGTTCATAGAGACGGTAAGTCGTACGTACGCATGAATGCTACTTTAATTTCTTTGGAACATTAATGGAATTAAAACTAGATGAGAGATATATATATTACAATTACAGTATAATATATATGTTATATATATCACATAATTTCCTCAATTTCATTCTTTATACATTCCATGTATTGCATGAACGAGTCACATCACTTGAGGGGGCGGTAGTCCACACTTCCTCAAACGAAATTATCGCATTTTCACAACATGAAAAGCATAAAGGTATGTATTAAATATAAAATAAAGAAGCATAGGGAGAAAATAAATATAATATATATCATAAATAAATATATTTCCATCATAATGGCCACCATGAGAGGTGGTAGGACAAGATAGAACAATCATCGTTTCGTGAGGTAGTAATTCGCCATCCAGGAAAACAGTATGTTCTTTAACCATTAGATGGAGGTGTGTGTTATTGTAGCTCTAATCCTCCTCATAAAATTTTTGTACTATATTTAAGATACTGGTTTTGTTACAAAAGAAATAAATAAAAAAGATTTTAGGGGGTTGGAGAAGCAAAATAAAACAAAAGAACACTAGGGAAGACATTACCTTTAAATCGGGTAACTCTTTTTGATTTGAGCTCAAAGGCTTCCTTGGAAAGTATTCTGCCCAAAGTGAGGATTCTATGAGTAAGAGAGGAATGTGGAGAGACAAAATGATCAGAGTTTGGCCGAGCCAATGTCTTGAGAGGTGTTGGTAAGGAGGTAGAGTTGTGGGCCTTTTATAAGAGGAGAGGAGGGGCACTCTTGGAATGTAATGAAATGTTACTTTATATTGAAATGAGTTTCGGATTTTAAAGGTCCGATATTGATATATTTCGAGGAAAAGGTGATAAGGGTTATAAATATTTTCATTCAATAGGTTTTTGACAAGTGTAGGTCATAGAGTTTACATTATCTTTTCATTTTATTTCAATCGTTAAATAATGAGGTAATTGCTGCATCATCATGGTGTCATAAATAATTTAATTTATTTAATGTATAAAAATTATAAAATAAATATAATGATGTAGGAAATTTTTTTATCTTTTTAATGAATATTTATAGTCAAAAATATGGCTTTTATAACCCCATGTAAAAATTGTTTTAGTAAAATAGTACATGTTTGTGACACTTTTATTTTAACATTAAATAAAAAGTTATTAATGTCATTTTCCTACCAAAGTGGCTCCATGGGGTCCCCAAGTTGACCCAATGATTGTCTTGGTCGGACATGAATCATCCAATAAGGGTAGTACATGTTTCAAGGTCATTTCTTATTACTATAATTTTATCTTTACCTTAAATTAAATTAATTACCATTAATCGCGATTAATAAAACTAAAAGTTACTATTCACCAAAAAAATACTTTCATCCCATTGAACAATATTTTACATCATAATGACAACCATGTATGTTTGATTTTTGAAATTAAAATCACAGAAGTGGTAATGTTTCATTTAAACGAAAAATCATTTTTTTAACTACCACTTAGTGGTTTCACTATTCATCAAAAATTGAAGTTTTTCAGAAAAATACCAAAAACTCACCCTAAGATATATTTGATATTCTGAATTCAAAAATGATGTCTATTTTACAAAATTAAAAACATATAAGTTTCATAAATTAATTTAATAATTAATTCCCGCTGTCAAAACAAATAGCGTGTTTTTAAGAAACAATATGTATTAAAAGATTATCACTAGTTTAAGTCCAATTTCGAAGTGAAATTAATTCCAATGACAACCATTGGATTAAATGGTAAAAATATATTTAAAAAAAATTAATCTCAATTAAAAATATAATCTATCCATATAAATGAATCATATTAAAAGGATGTTTTGAATTAAAATGCAACATTTTCACTAAAAATGTTCTTTATCAGAAAAATAACAAAAATTTACACAAAGTAAATTTTGATGTCCAGATTCTAAATAAGGATTTTATTTTGTAAAATATGACATATAAAATTGTCATAAGTATATTTAAATAGGGTTCTCCATCAAAAGGCGTTTAATCGACCTTTTAAAGAATATTAGACGTTTTATGCTTAAAATTGGATTCATTTGCATTTTAAGCCTCTAACATTTATTGGATAAAAGTAAAAATATTTGAAAAACATATATAATAATTTTTTAGTTAGTTCCGTTAATTCCCTCCATTACAACGGCTAGGCGTTAACTACCAATTAAAATAATATTATTTTATTATTAGAGTGCAATGTAAGATTTCAACGAAACTCATTGTTGCGTATTGGGTACGGCATCGAGTATAGCGTTCCCTTTAAAGTAATATTAATATTTTATTCACAAATATGGATAAATATGAAAATTTCATATTCTTTATTTACATGGGGTGTTAGAAAACCATCCACTATTCAATGATATCGTCCACATTAGATGGTCTTGAATAGACAACACATATTTGTAACACATCATGATGGGTAATGTTTTCCCACTCCTTATAGGCTAGAACCCATAACCTACATTTCAATCATAAGGTAAATAATTCCTGAAATACAAGCATATAAAATCAAGAACACGTAATAAACAAAGTCACATCCTCAAATCACCAAATATAAGAATTTAATTGAAAAAATATATGAAAATAATCTAATAAAAAGAATGTAAAAATGAGAATAAGAAAATATAAAATATCTCCTTCCCCAAGACAAGGATCTATATCATAAGTCCTGAGAGAAGATTATGTTAATTAAAATAATGGAGGACATATAAGGACCACATCCCCTAAAATACATTTCCACTAAACTACATATGAGGGATGAATTTAAGAATATAATAATGGAAGGGATATAAGTTCCCCTTCCCATAAACCAAATATCCACCACATTGAGCTTTTGAAAAAAGTTGTTGAACATATATGATAACCTTATCCCCTAACTATATCTTCATGAAACTGATCCTGAGGAGGACATTATAATATATTTTGAATAATGTGAAAGAAACCTTTTACCCAAACTGTATCTCCATCTAAAAACTATACATAGGGAATGGGTTATAATTATTCTCACGGAATTAAATTTTGATGCTGGTTGGTTGTTAAATTGTGACATGGTAGAATAAATTATATCATGGAATTAAATGGGTAGATTTAAATTAGATAGGATAATTAAATTTATAATAATTAAGGTGTAGGTTTGATAATGTTAAATTAAGGGTGATAATTCAATTTATTCAATTCTTGAGTATTGAAATTAATGGATTGAGGCTATAAAGGGATTAGAAGGTTCCAAAACATGTTAAGTGAAAAATAATAAAATCCCCAAGTGGAGGGAAAATGTCATAAACTGATAATCTCACCCTGTTTTTAAAGAGGTGAACATATCCTAAAACTAACATAAAAACATTCCACTAAGAAACAAAAAACACTTAGTAAACCTTGGATAATAAGAACCACCACCATTATGGTATCCCGAACAAAAACATTATAGATAATGATACATTTTCCCCCAATGATCATGAATGAATCTCGAGGATATAATTACCTCCACCAACCAACCCTAGTCCACATGATCTAATATAGATCACTAAAAAAACTATAGTCTATTGTACTCTAAATCTTATAGAATCCTCCTTGACGTTTCATTGTTATCCACCTCCACTCTATGGTGATTATTGGAACCTCATTCTAAGCATATTTAGTGAAAACCTGATGGGTTTTCATTGGGAAATCCTAGCATGAGAAAAAAAATAAGGTTAATTAAATAATTCAGTTAAAAATAATTCCCATTTTTTACAAATTAAAATAGATGAATAGAAAATAATGATTCATGATCCTTACCTATTCTCTACCCCATGTGTTGTATCACATTCAAAATATTTTTTAGTAAACATGAATGTCCTTACATCAGATCATGGGGGGATAAAATCTTATATCATAACTAGTCTCCCTAATTTGCAATAGGTATTAAACCCGAATGATATTGTTTCCCTAACAGCCCATGCATCCCCAGTAGTTACTAACTACAAACTATATCCTATTTCTCAACCATCAATATCGATTCCACTCTTTTATAACCCATCCCTGCAAAGGTACTCCTCAAGGTGGTAGTAGTGAATAAAATAAGATAATGACCCTCAAAGAGCACCTCAAATAGGTTATGGGTAGATGGATAGCATGAAGGATCTATAATCATATATATTAGACAGATTACACTAAATATAAATTTAACGTTAAAAAATAATATATAAAACACTAATCATATCAAAATTATAAATAAATAATAGATCCCAATATATTAATGTATTTTCATACATAAACTGAAACAAGTCAATATTCTTAAAAAATCCTTGAAATCTATTAGAAATCTCCAATAGCTCATAAACACCTCCTAGAATTAGTAATGTCAAGCTTGATCACCAACAATCTCTTACAAACATAAGAATAGATTATATATATAGCCTGATCATAACATGTATGTAATGGCCCATACCCACCTAGTCCATTACATTTCCAAAACATGGATCCACCGAAATGGTGGCACCGGTTACCGGGAAACTGGTCACGGTGGAACTGTGAAGGTGGCACCGGTTATGGTGGCACCGTGACGGTCGCACACTGGTCACGGTGGAACCTTTGACGGTGGCAGCATAATGGTGACACCATGACGGTGGAACCGTTATGGTGACACCGTGACAGTGGCACCGTGTCCTCACTGTCTTCATCCCATTTTCTAGTTCCGTCCTTTTCTGCTCCCTCAACATATCTTTTGATGTAAAGATGATTTAATGCCCCCATTCAAAGAAATTTAAAGCCCATAAAAAATATCTAAAATCACCCAAAGGTTGGGAAAACCTTAAACATACCCAAACATGTGGTTTTTCCTCGGTGCCACACCATTTCCCCGTACCTTCCAGTTCTTCCCCTATTGTGCGTTTTCCTACGTTTAAAAGAAATGGTGTAATGTACAGCCATTATGCCACCACCCTGATTGGAATAATTTAATGAGAATTAATCCCATCGTGTGTAACCTCCCAACCGTAAAGGAATCCATGATCCTACTTTAAAGAGGTTCAAAATTCCCTATCCCATAACAATAGAATCTCGTCTTTCTATCACGCTAGAGTTTCTACCATCCCATTCTTGGATGTAATTCTTTCTTCTCCCAGGTGCGCTTGGATTCCCTCCTTCCCGAGGCTTGTGGTGCACCTATACTGGAGTTTTTCTTCTCATCCTTGGAGTCCCCGTAGTACCTCCCCGATAATTCATGCATCCCCATTTATTGGCGCGTGGAGAAGAACTTCAATCCTTGATCAGCCAAGTAGGGTTTTCCTTCGTCTCTCCTTACTGTGTATCTTGCAGGGTGGGTGCGCTACTATTTATGTGGGAATGTATGAATCCAATCCTTAACAAATATAACAAATAGACTTCTAAAAAAATAATGGGGTGGGAATGATAGATGTTTTTGCTATATTTACTTACCTTTGATTATTTATGTTGTGAATTGTGCGGGCCTATTCCAATTGAAAATCATGGCCTTTGGTGGCCTTTATTTGTGCACTAATGAACCCTTTTCTTCTGTGATGATTAAATAACAGTAACATGGAAATCAGTTAATCACCTAAACTCGGCCGATTAAATGAATTTCCATTGAACAACAACCCTTGTGTGATCAACTCGGTCAACCAAACAGAAAGAAGAAAACATACATAATGATGTACATGATTCTGGAAACTTCCTTGTTCTATCTTGGTGGCATGTCTATTTGTTCTGTTTGATGCTTATGGGGTGACGTGGATGAGGATGGGATCCTCTATTGTGGCATGGTTGTTGGTTGTGAATATGAAGCTATGTGGGGCGGCATCTCGAGGCATAGTTTGGTTCTAGTACTTTGAGGGATCTCACTGATCCCTTTGATGTCGTGACTTCACAAGAGAATCGGGTGTGAATGATTAATTTTTTTTGGTTGTTCTCTTTCTCTGGCTTGTGGTTATGCCGGATAGTTTCCCAGTAGTGTATAATTCACCTATATGGAATCACTTGAACATGAAAACAAGAATTATTTAAATGGGGAATTGGTTTCGGGAATGAGTTGTGACTTGGTCGTGAGTGTTGTGCCTTCTTTTATGAATGAATAGTTACTAGGGTGTTGTGCTTAGGATGGCTTTGGAAACCCTAGGTTGGGATGATTGCTTGTTACCTATACATATATCTATAGTTTTCATGTTTCTTATTCGCGCCCACTCAAGTTGAGAACATAGTGACGAACACCCCCATTTCATGGGGGAGGGTGTTTTCTCAACACTCCTAGGAGTGGTTGGTTATTATCTCCATTTCTACCCCCTTTCCCAAATAGCCCAAGACTCTTCGGGAAGGCGGTGATGGTCGGAGGTCCATTATAGCCCAAGATTCTTCGAACAGGGTAGTTTTGGTGGTTGGCCCAGGTGTGTGCAGGCAGGTTGTTTCCCAAGAGTCTTTGGGATGAAGCCCAGGTGTCTTTGGGTGTGTCAGCAGTTGTTCGGGCCCAGGTGTTTTCGGGAGGGATGGTGGTTGTGGCCTAGTTGGTTGCGGGCGGGATGTGTGGTTGCGGCCCAGGTGTGTGAGGGCGGGTGTGGCAGTGGGATTGCGGTGAGAATGTAGGGATTGGTTTGATGCGTAAGATGTCTTCAATAACCATTGGGAAAGTGGATCGAGGTACCCAAATATCTATGTGCTATTACTATTAATTACATGACTTTCATTATTTGGGGAGTGTTCCTTAGTGAGGCTTGTGTGGATATTTTTCCTTGCTTGGTTCATTGGTTATCTTTTTTTTCCACAGGGCATTTGAATGCTTCACCACTTGTTCAAGAGATTCTTTGATTTTCCCTACTGAGTATACTCGTATGCTCACCCTACGTATATTAAACTGCTTTCAAGTTTCTAGGAGGACTTTAGGGGTCATGTGGGGTCGTACTAGCTTAGACGTTGGGATAGTTACAGTTTTTGTTTTTCTTTTCTTTGGTACAATACCTTTGTATCCTCCTTTTACTTGGTAGAATTTACTTTTGTAACATGCATATGGGAATTTTTTTCTTTTGGATTTACTCTTACCTCATAGTTTTGGTGTTTTTGGGATTTACTATCTTATCTCCCAATCCTAATACGGAAAAAGGGCAATTCCTTCCATCTTGTGTGTGATTATATACCCTTGGTGCAAGTTGCCACTCCGGGGCCTATTGAAGGAGGGTCGTAGGGGTCATTATCTCTCCTTCAACTTGAAAAAGGAAGGGTATGGAAATCTGTTATCCCTTCACTCAACTTGTTGAAGGCGGGTTGTGACTGAATGATATCAAAGGGGGTTGAGAGATAGAATGGAGTATGGAGTTAGGAATAGTGAGGAATGTAAGGTTGGGTAGGGCAACAGTGTTGGGTGATCTTGGTGCATGAAATAGGCCAGGGAAGACCGGGTAGGACATGGGATTTAGGGGCCCCTGTGATCTGATGCAAGGACTTTGGCCCTATCAAATGACCATGTGAGGCTGCATTGATTGCAGGGTAGAGACCCTAGTGAAGGTACATGCATCATAATGACTTGTGTTATTATGTTTCATGGGTATTTTTGGGGATTTAAAGTCAATAAGAAGTCTAAGAAAATTCAAGAACAATATTCTATACTATTCAGGCTTAGGAATTCATTGTTTACATTGCAGCTATGGCACCTAGGAGACAACCATGTGTAGTGCGGGAGAATGAGGCCCGAGAGGTTGACTTGGCCGATCGGCAGAGGATGGACCGATAAGAGGAGGACAATCAGTGGGAGAGGACGCTTTGTGCCTTTTTAGTGGTAGACCCTCAGGAAGTACGAGGGTAACATCTCAGACATGGAGACAAAGAGCTGCCTAGAGGAGCTGGTGATAGCTTTCAGCTTGATTCGAGCTCCGATGGAGTACTCGGTTCCTCTGGTTGTAAGCCAGATGTGTGGAGCAGCGCGTCAGTGGTGGACTCTCTATCTTGGGGAGAAGAGGGAGGCTGAGGTGACGTGGGCTAACTTTGAGAAGGAGTTACGGGCGGAATTCCTCTCTTCCATGATGAAGGATGAGAAGATACAGGAACTACTCTCCCTCCATTAGGGGAGTATGTGATTGTGAGAGTTGGGGATCAAGTTCGCGGATCTCATTCACCATTATCCCGGACACTTTCCGGATGAGGATTCTTGGGATAGACGTTTAGAGGAGGCACTTTGATCTTCTCTCCAGTATGTTGTTACTCCCTTCACCCTACCGATGTACTTAGAGGTCCAAAAGAAGGGTTAAGTGGTGGAAAGGATACACACACTAGGAGGTGTATCGCGAGATTTAATCTAGATGGGCTCGTCGAAGGGGAAAGCTGTCAGTAGCAGGCCTCCAGCGTCAGTGCCCTCTAGGTTTGGACCAGCAGGAAGCAGGCCTCAGTAGTTCCAGTTCCGATCTCACAGCCCTCTCTATTTCCTCTCTAGCCTAGGGCCGAGATTCTTTGTCTGTGAAATCCATGTGTACCTTCAGAATCAGTGCCCGGAAAGAGTACAGTACAGAGAGGGTGGGCAGGTTCAGCACCAACATCAGTAGCAGCAGTTTCCAATTAGGCCCTTTCAACTTTAGCAGCAGGGTTAGAAAGCTCACGATCCTCTGAGGGAAGGCATTGCAGGAGGAGGTCGACCTCAGGATGGGTATCAAGGACCTCAACTAGGGTTCGGTCGGGGAGGTGGCCGATAGCTGAGAGGCAGAGCAACTGGGCTTGGGCAGTTCCCAGCCGTAGAGGCAGCAGTCCCAAAAGGGCCAGAAGTCGTCCGAGGTACGATCAGCTTGTTTAGTACTCTTGCCTATGCCTTGTTCGATATATGAGATTCACACTCCTTTTTTTCACCCAGTATGGCCCGTGCTCTGGGTTTAGAAACTTAGTGACTTCTAGTGCCCCTGGTTCAGAGCACACCAGTCAGAGGTCAGACTGAGTTTTCTTATGTTTTTTGAGGGTGTAAACTAATGATAGGGAAACATGAGTCAATCAGGTATCTCCTACTGTTGAGGATACATCCATACGATTTCATCCAAGGAATTTACTGGTTGTTCTCTATATGTGGTGTCATTTACTGCTTCTGGGTAAGGGTAGTGTTTTCAGATTTGGGCATCCAACGTGTAACTTTAATCGGCGAGCGGGGTTCCCAGAAAAGCAGCAGGTGAGAGGAGCCCCTCCTTTCCTTGTTAGTTGGACTATCAGTGGAGTCGGTGGTTTTAGAAATGGCGGAAGTCCTAGGGATCGTCAATGATTTTATGGACGTATTCCCTAAAGAGGTGGTGAATCTACCGCCTCAACGTGATGTTGAGTTCGAGATAGACTTGAAACCTGGTGCCCGTCCGATTTCGATGGCTCCCTACCGGATGGAACCTTCTGAGTTGCGGGAGTTATGGGTTCATATTGATGATCTGATGAACAAGGGATTTGTTCAACCAAGTGTGTCACCATGGGGTGCTCTAGTCTTATTCGCAAAGATGGTAGATGGTGGTCTCAGACTGTGCAAAGACTACCTGAGACTGAAGCAGGTAACAGTCAAGAACTGTTACCATCCCTTGAGGATAGACGAACTTTTCGACCTTTTAGAAGGGGAAGGGTGGTTCACCAAGATTCCCCGGTGGTCAGGATATCACCAGCTGAGGGTGAAGGAGGGTGACATCTCAAAGACTTCCTTCAGGTGTAGATATGGTCACTTTTAGTCTGTGGTTATGCCATTCGGGGTTACGAATGCTCAAGCTGTGTTCATGGGGCTCATGAACTCCATAATCCGGGAATACCTGGATCGGTTCGTAGTCGTGTTTATTGACGACATACTAATAAACTCAAGATCATAGGAGGATCACGCTAAGAACCTGAGAACATTTTTAGAGGTCCTCCGACAGCACAAACTCTATGGGAAGTTGTCCAAGTGCAAGTTCGAGACGTGAAAAGTGCACTTCATTGGGAATGTGGTGTCTGAGAAGAGAATAGAGGTGGTCGCATCGAAGGTCGTGGTAGTTGTTTCTTGGGTAGAACCCAAAAATGTGGCAGATGTTCGTAGTTTCCTTGGACTGGTAGGTTACTATCAGAGGATCATACCCAACTTCTCCTGAGTTGTAGAACCTTTGATAGATTTTACCAAGAAGGACCTAGCTTTAATGTGGAATGGGCAGTTCCAAGAAGCCTTTTGCTATCTATTGGAGAAGATGGTAAGTGCCCCAGTGCTGAGGTTTCCAGAAAAAGGGGTGGCTTATGAGTTATTTTGTGATGATTCAGGACAAGGCCTCAGGTGTGTGCTGATGCAACAGCCGGGGGTAATCTCTTATGGGTCTAGACAGTTATGTCCCCACGAGCGTAATTATTCCACCCATGATTTGGAACTTACGGTGGTCATGTTAACACTAATTCTTTGGCGGCATTACCTCATCAGGGAGCGCTTCATGGTCTTCACGGATCACAAAAGATTGGAGTATGTCTTCTCCCAGCAGGCCCTGATCTTATGGCAGTGAAGGTGGATGGAGTTACTTCGGGACTACAACTTTGAGATTTCCTACACCTCAGGAAAGGGGAATGTGGTGGCAGATGCCTTGAGCAGGAAGTCATAGAAGGCTGCGGTTCGAGATTCGGCAGATGCTTGGAAGGCGATGGAGGAGTTGGTTGGCCTGCACCTGGATACGAGGATGGATGGTGGTTGAGGTTGCCTGTATCAGATGACAGTGCAGTCTTCACTACTATGGTAGGTGGAGGAGTCTTAGTGGGGAGACATAGAAAATGAAGTGATGTGTGATCGGGCTAACCAAGGTGATGCTCTGGAAGGGTGGTCGGAGGATGGTCAGAATCAGATTCTTTGCCGAGGAAAGATGATTTTCCCAGAGGCGATGTGTGAGAGGGTTCATGGTGAGTTTCACAACTCACACCTAGTAGTGCACCCAGGAGTTTCCAAAATGTACCGGTGCTTGAGGGGTCAGTTCTGGTGGCCCGGGGTAAAGTGGGTGGTGGCAGAGTTCGTGGTCAGGTGCTTAGTGTGTCAGCAAGTGAAGGCTGAACACCATGTTCTATGTGGCTTGTTGCAGCCTTTATACATCCTCGAGTGGAAGTGGGATGATATCTCGATGGATTTCATGACAGGGCTACCCATGGTTCAAGGAGGCTGCGACACAATCTGGGTAGTGGTGGACCGGTTGATGAAATAGGCTCACTTTCTGGTGATCAAGGATTTGGGGGTAGTGGATGACTTAGCACGGAGGTACGTGGATGAGGTGGTGCAGTTGCATGGAGTTCTGAGGTCCGTAGTCTCGGATAGGGATGCATAGATTACCTCATGAATCTGGAGAGGATTACAGCATGATTTTGGCACCCCGCTACGTCTTATTATTGCCTTCCATCCCCAGACAAATGGACAGAAAGAGCACACCATCCAGACATTGGAGGATATGCTACAAGCATGTATTCTGGATTTTTGGGGATCGTGGGTGTGACACTTGCCTCTATTAGAGTTTGCCTACAATAATATCCATCACTCTGCCATTGGCATGGCTCCGTTCGAAGCCTTGTATGGAAGGCTATGTCGCTCAGTCGTGTGATGGAACGAGGATGGGGAAACAAGTTTTCCTGGCCTGGAAGTGGTTCAGAGCATAATAGAGAAGGTTCAGCTTATACGGGAGAGGATGAAGGTAGATCAGGACCGGCATAAGTCGTATGCTGATAATTGGAGGAGATCCTTGGAGTTAGAGGTCAGAGACCACGTATTCTTGAAGGTCTCCCCTCGGTGTGGACAATAGTGGTTCGGTAGTGGGAGTAAGCTTTCTCCAAGGTTCATCGAACCCTTCAAAGTGTTGTGGTGGGTTGGAGAAGTGTCTTATCAAATGCGCTACCACTGCCGCTACTAAGAATACATGACATCTTCCATGTGTCACAACTCCGACGGTATCTACATGACGATTCACATGTCCTCAACTAGGGAATGCTGGACATCTTGGCCAACGTGACGTTTGCGGAAATGCTTGTGAGAATCTAGGACTGAGAGGATATGGTGCTCCATGTATGGACCATTACTTTGGATCGTATGTTATAGTGTAATGAAGGGCTCGAGGAATGTACCTGAGAATGGGAGATGTTGATGCGCACCCAGGACCCAGAAATGTTTTGAATTTTGTTAGGTTTTGTTTGTACTTGTTTGTGATGGAACACTTTACTTTGTTAACTATGGAAAGTACGGTTTTCTTTGTTTTTTGGATGTGTATTAAGAGTCCTGACTATGGGGAGGGGAGGAACAGATCCCTAATTAAGACACATTAAGGTGGATGCGATTAAACCTGTGCTGGCAAGTCAGTACCACCCAAAGCGGATAGTATCTTGACATGGAGGAAGAAACACCCTAACCCATATGACTGGACAGTTTTACCATCGAATGTTGCCTATTTGCCTAAGGGAAATGTGTTCCTATATGTCTATGAGGTTCACTCTTGTGAGGTTTCTTTTTTGGTTGTTGTTCGGAAACCCTCTTTTCTTTATGTCTACATTTGAATCTCGAGGGTGAGAATAGTTTGAGAGGTATCTGATGTAATGTCCCAAACCCACCTAGTCCATTACTTTTCCAAAACATGGCTCCACCAAAATGGTGGCACCGGTCATGGGGAAACCAGTTATTGTGGCACCGTGACGCTGGCATCGGTTACGGTGGCACTGTGACAGTTGCACACCGGTCACGGTGGCACCATGACGGTTTCACCGGTTACAGTGGCACCGTGACAGTCACACACCGATCAGGGTGGCACCATGATGGTGGCATCGGTCAGGGTGGAACCTTTGATGGTGGCACCGTGACGGTGGAACCGTGATGGTGGCACTGTGACGATAACACAGTGTCCTCACCGTGTCTTCGTCCCTTTTTCCAGTTCCGACCATTTCTGCTCCTGCAATGTATCTTTTGACAAAAAGATGATTTAATTCTCCCTTTCAAAGCCATTTAAATCCCATAAATAATATCTAAAATCCCCCAAAAGTTGGTGAAAACATTAACTTACCAAAACATCTGGTTTTTCCTCAGTGTCACACACATTCCCCGTACCTTCCAGTTTCGCCCTCGTTGCGCGTTTTCCTCCATTTAAAAGAAACGGTTTAACGCACAGTTGTTATGCCACCACCCTGATGGGAATAATTAAATGAGAATTAATCCCATAATGTGTATCCTCTAGACCAAAAATGAAACCACGATCCAAATTTAAAGCAGTTCAAAATTCCTTATCCTGTAACAATAGAATCTCGTCTTTATATCACACTAGAGTTTCTTCCTTCCCCTTCTTGGATGGATTTCTTTCTTCTCCCTGGTGTGCTTGGAGTCCCTCCTTCCTGAGGCTTGTTGTGAACCTGTGCTGGAGTTTTTTTGCTTGTCTTTGGAGTCCCTGGAGTTCCTCCCCTACAAGTCGTGCATCCCCAATTCTAGGCACGTGAAGAAGAACTTTGATCCATGATCAAACAAGTAGGGTTTTCCTTCATCTCTCCTTTCTGTGTATCATGCGGGGTGGGTGCGCTACTGTTTCTGTGGGAATGGATGAAACCAAACAGTAACAAAGATAAAAAATGGACTTTTAAAGAATAAAGGGGTGTGTGATTGATTTTTTTGTTGTATTTACATATCCTCGATTATTTATGTTATGAATTGTGTGGGCCTATGCCCACTAAAAATCATGGTTGTTGGTTTTATTTCTTTGTGCACTAATGAACCCTTTTATTTTTTGATGATTAAATGACAGTAACATGAAAATATGTTAATCACTTAAACTCGGCCAATTAATGGAATTTCCAGTGAACAACAACCCTTGTGTGATCCCCCCGGTTAACTAAATAGAAAGAAGAAATCTTAGTGAATGATGTACTTGAGTCTGGAAACTTCCTTGTTCTATCTTGGTGGCATGTCTGTTTGTTCTGATCGATGCTTATGGGGTGGCATGGATGTGGAAGGGATCCTCTGTTGTGGCACGATTGTTGGTTGTGAATTTGAATTTGTGTGGGGCTGAATTTTGAGGCTTGGTTTGCTTCTAGTACTTTGAGGGATCTCACTGATCCCTTTGTTGTTGTGACTTCACTAGAGAACTAGGTGTGAATGCTTAAATTTCTATTTTGAGGTTCTCTTTCTCTGGCTTGTGGATATTCTGGTTAGTTGCCTAGTATTTTAGATTTCACCTAAATGGAATGACTTGAACAAGAAAACAAGAATTATTTCAATGGGTAATTTGTTATGGTAATGAGTTGTGACTTGGTCATGAGTGTTGTGCCTTCTTTTATGAATGAATAGTAAAAAGGGTGTTGTGCTTAGGTTGGATTTGGAAACCCTAGGTTGGAATGAGTGCTTGTTACCTATACATATATCTGTAGTTTTTATTTTTCTTAATCTCACCCCACCCTAGTTGAGAACTTAGTGCCGAACACCCTGATTTCATGGGAGAGGGTTTTTTTTACAACACTCCTATGAGTGGCTGGTTATTAGCTCCTTTTTTACACCCTTTCCTGAATAGCCCAAGACTCTTCGGGCAGGCTGTGACGGCCTGAGGTCCATTATAGCCCATGATTCTTCGGGCATGGTAGTTTTAGTGGCTGGACCAATTGTATGCAGGTAGGTTATTTCCCAAGAGTCTTCGGGATGAGGCCCAGGTGTCTTCGGGCAAGGCTGCAGTTGTTATGGACCAGGTGTTTGCCGACGGGATGGTGGTTGTGGCCCAGGTGTTTGCAGGCGGGATGTGTGGTTGCGGCCCAGGTGTGTGCGGGTTGGTGTGGCAGTGGGACTGTGGTGAGAATGGTGGGATTGGATAAATGTGTAGGATGTCTTCAATAACAATTAGGAATGTGGCACGAGGTACCCAAATATTGATGTTCTATTACTATACATAACTTGCCTTGCGTTATTTGGGGAGTGTGCCTTGGTGAGGCTTGGGTGGATAGTTTTCCATTCAATGTGCTTTGGTTATCTATTTTTCCATGGGGCATTAGAATGTCTCCCCACTTGTGCACGAGAGTCTTTGGTTTTATCTACTGAGTATACTTGTATGCTCTCCCTACGTATATAAAACTACTTTCAGGTTTCTAGGAGGACTTCAGGGATCGTCGAGGTCCATACTAGCTCAGACATTGGGACAGTTTTAGTTTCTGTTTTTCTTATATTTGGTACATTTCCATTGTATACACCTTGTAATTTGTGGTATTTACATTTGTAACATGCATATGGGAATGATTTTCTTTTGTCTTTACTCTTACCCATCTAGTTTTGGTGTTGTTGGGATTTACAATCTTTTCTACCGATCCTAATAAAGAAAAAGGGTAATGCCTTCCATCTTGTGTGTGATTCTATACCGTTTGTGCTAGTCACCTCTCTGGGGCCTATTGAAGGCCAGTATCAGGTGTCATTATCTCTCCTTCAACTTGAAGAATGAAGGGTCTGGAAATATGCAGTCCCTTCCCTCATCTGGGTGAAGGTGGGTCATGGAAATGTATACTCAATAGCATCCTCCCATATAACCTCACGTTTAAATTGTGAAATAAACATACTAAATCTTAGTGGATAATAAAATGTAACAAAATCATCACATAAAAAAGTAATTCTATATTCTACCATACTCACTAAGGATCTCTCATCAAGAAACATAAATAGTTAAATCATTCAATATCATAATAATGTATACAAATAATGGTAACCTACTTCCACATCCCCATAGTTTTGACACTAACACACTCCAATTACACATATCATGTTCTCATCCATTCCATAAGTCATGTTTCCCATTATGTGGGTTGGACCTCATCCCTACCTTGACTCAATACCGTGTAGGGCCCAAAATATTGTTTTATAATCAATCCATATATTGTTATCATTATCATTATCCTTGGCAGTAATCAATTGTGTACTCAAAATCCACCACATTCTTTGTAAATTCATTATAACTCATTCTATAATATCCAATGAACATACACCTATGGTATGTCATATTAACCATAATGAGATACAATTTTTGGTATACATGAATCCATTACAACCCACACATAAATGAATAGAAAAACCAAGAGTCATCATATCCTTGGTATGATCAAACACTCTTTTTTTAGCAAGATGGGGGTAAATCTCATAAAAATTATATAAAGAAGAGATTCAAGGAATATGATCAAAATACAACATATCAAAACAGTTTCATCAAGCTTCCACTCCCGGGGGACCCATCTTTTTCCTCAGCTTTTCTGTAACTATTCATTCTTTGTCTCTCCACTCGTTCCATATCCTGACGTTGATACGCCACCGACCACATCCTCTACAATAACGGTCTGGAATCTCCTAAGATTGTTGTAACAATGTGTCCACATATTCATCTGAGCTGCCAGCCTGCACCTTCTCCTTCTTCTTCATCTCTCTCTTTTGGCTTCGAGTTCTTACCTGTTTCCATGTTTCATCCTCCTTATCCTTCTGATGATCGTCATTCCATAGGATATTTTTATCCTCATTTTTAGCTAGAGTGGTTGATGCAATAACATGTTTCCCTGCTTTTCCAGCCATGGATAGTGGCTCTAGTAGTGAAATCACCAGTGAAGCAATAGAAAATTCAACCTCCCTGACTGTTTCAACTAAAACAGAGGAAACAAAATTCCCAGAAGTTCCATGTGAAGAAGAAGCAACTTCATATTCCTGGGCATGTGTGTCCAGCTTTGAAGCCGGAATGGCCAGAGCAGTATCCTTCTTTAGAACAATTCCACCCTCAACATTAGGCTCTGTTTGTGCTGACACCTGTAAACTAGTAGCACTGGAAAAAAAACTACTCAATAGTTCCTTATAACTCATGATCAATAACTAATAATATATTTAAATGGAAAATAGAGAGAGTTGTATAAGTCATACATATATTCCCTCTCCATCTTCGATGTTGGGAACCCCCCCCCCCCCCCCCCCAAGCTTTTTGAGGTTTATTTCCATGCTAATTTAGGTGGGGTAGCAAATGATATCAAGTAAAATATAGAATAATATCATGTACAATCAACACTAAGAGAAATTATATAGACTTATAAACATCTAATACTATCATTACATTATAATATGATCTTTCATTACTATGGTATAGGTCACAGAAATGTTTTCAAGAATCAAAATTAAATATTACTTAATTTATTTATTCATTAATTTAATATTATTCCATATTCATTTACAAGATTAAACCTTAAATATTTTAATCCTTTAACTTATGAATTATAAATTACATTCATGAATTTTTATGTGTTTCATTATATTTTGATAACACTATAAACCCACCTCATAAATTAATTAGTTCAATCATAAATTCATCATCATTTGGGTGATCAATGACTCGTACTAATATTCCACTTCAAGAATTTTCTTATAGTTTTTAGCATAAAACAATATCATTTAGTTGGAAACAAATGATATAAAAAAATCAAGACAACTATCCATTAATAAATCATTAAGAAATATTAAATATATTAAGGAGAAATCACTTCTTTGTACTCATCCATACGTCCCCAATGTCATTTATTCCCCATTATAAAATGTATAATATCTCCATCCATCACAAACTTATTCCATCACTGGATTCCCATTCTCCTGTACAATTATATACATATAACTAACCATCAATATAGCCTATGAGTCCTATCCATTCCTCATGAAACCATTCCTACCATACAAGGTTATCAATCAATCACATTATCTCTCGGAATTCCAAGAGAATTTTTACATTTCAAAAGAATTTTCTATATAAAAACAAAGACACTAAGGCCATGTAATTATGGACCAAAAGCCTCCCATAATCGATAATGGGTTTTTTGATCCCATGAAAATTATTCATTATAAAAAAAAATCTTAATTCCTTCTTTAATTTGAAATTTTGTTATGCATAAGTTTTTCGCGACAAGAAACCGTTAATTAATATAAAACATATACTATGGAATAAAAAGTAAACATTTTATAAGAATATCATGCATGTTTAATCAGTATCAAGGAGAATAGTAATTAACTCATTTCTACCTCTTCCAATATAGAATAATTCTAGTATTAAATTTTTTATTTGTTTTAAGAAATTAACCATTCTAGACAAAAACAATATAATTCAAACAATAGGATGGTATTTAATCTAGTAAATATAAAGTGATAATAACATATTAAAAAAAAATTATTTCACAAAAACCAAAAAATTATTTTATCAATAAAACTAAAATTTAATTATCTACACATTTGGTATTTATTCCACTTTGATTCTTCAGTAACATAATTATATGATATTTTCATCAGTAGATAATGAATAGAAACAAAGTAGTATGTAATGATATCATTAATACTTTAGATTCCATGATTTAAATAAATATTTATAAATTTTTATATAGTCTTTGTTTTTCACTTTTATAGATTGTCATGATATTATCAAATACATTGAATAGTTTCATGTGATTTATATATTATTTAATTGCCAATATTTTCTCACTATAAGAAATAATTATTCATTCATATTTCGTTTAATTTCATAGAATAATAATAAAATAGGATTCATTTGATATGTTTTTATTTATCTAGAAATAATAATAATTTTTTTTCTTATTACACTATAAATATTATTTAAATAATAGTAATAATAATATCATTAACATTCTAAAGAATCAATTTTCATCATTTTCATCTTCTTTTAAATTTTATGGACAATTCAACAATTATTATTAACATTATCACTATATTTTATCTTTTTATTGTTAATATCACTGATTAAGACAAATTACACTAAAGTAATAGTCGAACACACTTTTATATATAAAACAAAAATTCATAGATCCCCTACCGGGATAAGATTCTTTCAAGAACACGTTGCACCCAAAAACATAAGAGATAGGGCACTATGGACATGGTATGTGGATGAAATTAAAGAACATGAACTAATTTATTATGGATTATAGATATTTAATGACGAAATTTCAGTTCATGAACTTGAATAACTCATGAAACTCAAACAATTAGGAATCTTGATTTGAAAAAATAGGAAAAAACATTTGATAATTCCTAAATACTTATTACACTTCATATTTTAACTCTCACATAATATAGTTTGATTTTTATTTCCCATGAAGTATTCATTTAAATATTAAAAAATTTAGGAAAAACATTCACAAGTTAAACAATATTTTAAATCCATGATTCTCAGTCTTTAAATCCATTAAAAATTGTTAAATGGGAGTTGTTTTTCCAATAGTGAACGAAAATAAAAAAAATTATAAAAAATATACTTCCTTTATGAAACCCACATTCACTGCGTAAGGGTAAGTGGAAACTATACATATGTAGTTCATAAGTGATTAGACACACATGACTAAAAGCACTGTTTAAGGGTAATATATTTTACCATTATGTTTCTAGTTACTCACACATTGGATTTTAGAATAAATATATTGTTACATGTATGAAAACAAAAACACACGACCACTCAGAAGACCCTCAGGTATAAAAATCACCATACCATTATACAGGTGATGATTTCAAATAAACTGACCATATGGGAAATTTAGAAAAACTCTACCTTTACATGAGAATTTAAAATAGATGTATGAACTTTATACATGTATCTGGTCCTATGTAATTTAGGTTAAATTTTTTAAATATTAATTTTACAGTTGGAAAAAACATATTAATAATTTAAATTTACCTTAAAGAAATAAATGAATAGTTATAAAAATAATTTATTATTTACTGAAAAATTTAATACCACTATTAATACTCACAAATAAATTCTAGACATCATACAACAATTTCTAATACTTTAAATAACATTTATAATTTTAAAAACTATTTTAGTATAACTTCATAAAATTTTTAGCAAATTATCCTTAACACTGAAAAACCAACAATGATAAATTAAATTCTTGGGAAAATTCCAAACCTTAACATTACCAAAAAGAACACACCCTCATCTACTATTTTTTAATATTTTCCATGATACAAGCTTATGATCTTTATAAACCTATGAATTCCTAAACGTCAAAAATAATTCATTGTAAGATTCTAGTTATACCTAATCACATATGATGTCATACTTGAATTTGACCTTAAAAAATTTCTGTTCTATAGGCACTATTAAGAAAATATCCTCCCACTAAAGGAAAATTAATCTTTCAAATTCCACATGAATTGTTATCCTCATTTTCATAATGGTATTTGTTATTTCTATCAACAAATCCATTTTTTGGGGTGTGAAGGGGGGTTTTTTTAATTTTTAATTGCATACATTTCAAGGTAGGATTATAATTAATTTCTAATGTAATGATTCATATTATATAATTAAAAATTTCTTGAAGTTAAATCCATGATCTCTTTTAGCATATCCTATATATATTGAAAAACTCCACATATTTTTAAAAAAATTTCAAATGTTACAATGTTACAGTAATGTATAATCATCAATTAATGTGCTAAATTAAATGTTACCACTTGTGGATCTGTTTACCATGGGTTCATAAAATTCTGAGTGAATTAATTAATGTTGTATTGGTGATTATGCCTCAAATATTTTGTTCCTCCCTTTAACTATTTTTTTCATTTTTAAATGTTATACAGATATTATATATATTTTGGATAAATAGGAGAAAATACATCACAAATCATTCTTTGAGGATATTACTTCAATTGTTAAAACAAATATATCTAATCCTTCTTTTTCAAAGTGTATTCTCTTGAATTACACTGAGATAGTATTTATTTATAACTACCCTACTCTTAATTACACATCAATACCTGGTTTGTTGTATAAGACTACAATTAATACAACCCTGATGATCGAGAAGTGTAGTGTCTTTAGAAATTATCTACACTACAGAAAAACAAAAAATAGTGAACAAAAAAACTTTATTAAAAACTTCATTAACATTCCCAATGTACTCCATAGATTATAAAAAAACATAGGATAACCTGGGGACATACATAAGAAAGGGGTGATTTATAAATCCCAGTAAGGGAATAAATATGGAATAAGTTAAACATGTAAGAAAACAAGCATATAAATGTGTAATAAAAGGAACATGAATAATAGGGTATGATATATAATGATAATCATAACAGGAGAAATGTGGAAACAATATAAAACACTGAATCATATACATTGGTCAAGTATAAACCTACCATGAAATCATGTTGTAAAAATAACTATAAATGAATCAGGTTCACTCTCTATCCCAAAGTGATGTATGATGATACTAAACATTAGCCAATTCATTGGAGCGCTATTTGCGAGCACCCATTACATTCATTTCATACTCATGCTTATATGTTCCACATATATCATACAACACGGATTCATTCAACATAATAATTTATTCCAGGATCAAGCAATTTAGAATAAAGATATTTAATTCCCCAATAGATAAGTATATTTTCTTAAATGTGAATACCTTTGATAATAAATATGTATGGTACTCACTACACTATTGGTTTGTCATGGAAAATTATGTGTACGTTTTGACAACATAACAGCAACACATAAAAATTTAAAAAATGTGTTGATGATAGAGAAATGGGTCTCGAATCATTTAGAAATGAAATTTAATGTAATATGGTCATGTAAATACTTGATCCAACATTATTAATTGGAAATAGATGTCATACAATATTGAATACACTATAACAATGAAATGTAAGGAAAGAAATGTTATAAAGTTTTGGCATGGTAATGGGTGTACATAAGGGTTCATTGGAGGGAAAATGATAGTGAATGTGGATCTCTTCATTTATACATAATATTTTTTGTAAGGGGATTTTTATGAATATATACCAAAATATTAAAATTTAAATTAATAGTCATTACCTAAAAGGAGTGCAATGATAAAATAGGATAATGGAGGATCCCTTACATGAGTGTGTGACTACAAAGGCATGGAAGGGGCTTCTTGATAGATTGGAAAAACCCTCGGAGGAATAGGGACAATTGGGAGAATAATATGGACATTATCCAAGGAGTTTTATTAAAGATAAATGGGATCTTGGGTGGTTTTATATAAGAAATGAGTAGGATTTCTTTATTTTTTGGGATTTGGGAACTATAATAAAATAACTAAAACCACAAACCATCCCATGGTTTTTCCCGGGATTTCTGAAAAATTGTATTGTTTTAAATTATTTTATAATCTAAAGATTCAATCATAATAAAATAATTTACATGACTATGTGGAGGTGAGTCACACTCAAAAATAAATGATCTTAAAATGTTATAATATATTATAGGATTTGGAGGATTTTTTATGGAAATAAAAAATAAATAAAATAAACTAAAAAATAACATCTCCTATATCTACTAAAGCTGAGTACCTCCATGCTGATTTGTCGCCTCCACAGTCACCCACGTCACCAAAACTACAATTACATTCACAAAAATACCCCCACACCATCGACCGCTACCTCCTAAATCGTGATTTTTCTTGGGTTAGCTAGGGTTTCCGCATTACTCCATGACGTTACGATCCCTCTCCTGCCAAGGTCTCATCTTCATCCGACTGCTCCTCCACCACGTGATCCACCTCTGCATGCTCCTCCTCTGCATGCTCCACCTCCACGTGCTCTGCCTCTGCGTCCTCCGCATTGGCGTGCTCCATCTCTACCTACTCCAACTCCGCGTCCTCTGTCTCCTCTACCTCTGTGTTCTCCGCCTCTACGTGCTCCGCCTCCGCGTGCTCTGACTCCACTTCCTCCGCCGCCACATCCTCCAAAACTGGCAACTACACCTTCATCTCTTCCAAGTATAGATCCTCCATTCCCCACTAGCTATTTTATTATCTGTTGTTCGAATGGATACTTTGATTTTTTTTCATCTACATGGCTTCCATTCCGCATGGCAAAATTTCATAGCATGTTATATTTTTGTATGGAATGATATGTCTATTTATATGTCTTGCGACCTTTGATAGGAATCCATCATTCGATTAGAGTTTTCATCGAGTGATTCTAGACAAGAAGTTTATGTTTTTATCAGTTTTTCAAAGAAGATAAAGTGGGAATTGAGGTTCCCAATTGGTTATGTGCTCCTCATTCTTTGTGGTGTTAAACCCCTATATCTATTCTTATGATTTTAGGTGAATAGGAATCATCATTTTATTTGACTAATCATGTTTCAATGATGGTGTTTCAATGTATAAATGGGATTCTTGGATATCATAGGTAAACCCCGTACCCCTATAGTTTTTTTAATAAGGTCGTCCATTGAATTTATCATGCATCTTAACATCAATGTGGAGGCCATTTGTGTATCCTTCCTAATTCCCATAATATTATATTTAAATGGAAATTTTTTCCCCTCAAATCTCAAGAGGTATATTTGTATCCAAATATGATGATTGTAGGGTATAATATTGTGAATAATAGTGGTTTTTAACTTGATGGAAACCCTCTGATTTTTTAAGGAAGAAAGAGCAGATACATTCAACAACTAAGCCTCTCAGCTGTAGCTTATCATCTATGTGGAGTCATGAATAGCCCAAATGCAAGTGGTAAGCCTCCTAGATCATAATATTTTTGGATATTTATGAACCATTATAGTATTTGAAAGGCCCCCAAAATTCATTCCTAAAGAAATCAGGTAACATATATACTTTCTCTAAGTACACACCCTTAGAAAAAAAAATTGTTGCTTTTTTATTATTGGTTTTGTTGATTGTTTTCTCCTTCTGTTCATCAATACCAATCCCTTTTCTGCATCTTTGAATATTTGTAGGTTATCAAAAAGTAAAGAAACATTCATACTAATTTTTCCTTTTTCAATACTTCAAGTACACATGTTTAATCTACTCGACCTTTATTTACTGACCATTCACTATTAGTCTTGTTTACATTCAATTCATCATAGTATGTAATTTTAACTTGTAGCATTCAGACATACAATTATAGAAGTGATGTTCCTTATGATTTAATAGAGATTACATTACAAGCAGAACAACATTCAATGATTACATTCTCATTATAATGATTTACTGTCTTTAGAATATATATTGTCTAGACTTTGATCATTGTACTGCAATCCATGGTTCTATTCTATTCCTTTACGATTAAATAAAAGGGTATAGAACACAAACATGAACTTCCCGTCGAGATCTAGAGATGGAAGATTTCAAAGAAGACTACTAAGACAACCACTTCAATCAGGTTATATTATTTCTATCCCAGTCTTGATATTGTCCCATTATTTATCAATCAAAGGCTTATATATTTAATATAATTTCAATTATATAGGCAAAATATCTCTTGAAAACTTTGATGCAACTAAATTTGTTACACCAATTGGAAAACTCATACAAGAACACATATGGATTTGTCATCTCTACCCAGTAATGGTAAGTTCAATTTCAAAAGTTCATTACTTTTTCATTGGTTACCATATTGCAAACCGAAATATCATAATTATGTAATATATTATCTTCCTACCTGAAAATGTATATTTTTACCTTACTGAAACTTTGATGATAATAATAACTATTGGAAAATATTGTACAGGTGAAGTGGTCACACTAGCTAATAGCATAGAATGACGTTGATGCATTCCATTACCACCTATATCCCCTAATGGTAAGTTTTGTTTACAATCTCAAATTTAATTACTTTGATTTAATATTGGAAAATAGATAACCATTCCTGGATATAATTTCTCATCTCCCTGTTCCACTATACCTCCACACAGTTTTAATTTTTCAACAATATCTGCTCGATCAAATAATGGAAGACAAAGAATGAATACCATTATACCACACATATGTTAGTTCTATGAGCATGTTGTCATTAAACTTTTTTTACCTATATGGTTTATATGTAACACTTCTATTTAATGAATTCTTATTATATTATTATTCTTACAAGGTATTACTAAAAAGGATCATACATTTAATGAGTCAGCCGTTGCCTCGGAAAAACCAGTCCACTGAAAAATTTATTCTCTGTCAGTGAAATATAGATTCTTAGGCATGTAACTACTATGATCAATAGTTCTCTTAATAATCATATTGGAAACTACAACCATTTTTCATACAAGGTATGTTATACACTCCAGCAATCATATCATGTTTCTCTTCTATATATGTCCTTATATATATATAATATATAATATTTAACAACATTGATTACAACGATGTTATTCTAATGAGGGAGTAATAAGCATGCAGGTTCTACCCAACCGCTAGAGGAACAACATTAAATGGATCTTACCTTGACAGAAACTACTCCTACAAGAAACTCATATATATATATCCTCTATACAACTTCATAGGTCTGCTAACATGGACATTATATTTTCAACATTGAACTGTTATACTTTTTATTTTTTATTACAAAAAATTACATCAATAACTCACAACTTGAAGTTGAATGTTGTAGATAAGTCACTACAACTTGAAACAACTGAACATACAAGTTATTTGATTACACTAAATTGTTATAATAATGCATTGAATATGCATTCAAATTTTTGTGACTATTATTTCATTCCCAAATAACATCAAATACTTTCTTCCTTTATTCTCTAAGCACAATTATAATTTTTAGACCATTCTATTATTTGTCAGCACTACGGTTCAACATCTATTATTCTCTAAATTCGTTTCTATTTTTTTCATAATAAACTGGCTTATTATTTTATGTACTAAACATTAAGTGTTCTCTGCAAACAAATATGGCTTATCATTTTGTCTCAAACTGGTTAGCTGTAAAATTTTCATTTCACATAATTATTGATTTGTTCATTTTACAATAGAGGAACATGATTATTTATCCTAAATTAATTTCTATATCTGCTTCTTCTTTCACTTCTAGACATTTCAGAAAGGAGAACTTTATTTTCTTTCTATGATCTCAATAAGTGAAACTACTTCTATTTGGGTTCTGCTTTGAACAAGGAGATTTTCATTCAACATTTTAATTCTAATATTAATTTTAATGGAATTTATTTGTGTAATTTTATTTATTCTAATTTAATATTTTTATTTATTTTTTAGATTGAATATTTTTCAAATATATATGTCTTTGCCAACGCTTTCTGAAAAAATCAAAGGTCACCTATCATTTGAATTACACTATATATACTAATTTATGTATTTTGGTAATTTTATATTATTATATTTTAAATATCATTGTTTCATACAATTTTTAATAGATTTTATGTATAGACTCATATAATAGTTTCAATGTTCTAATGACTTTCTTAGTTTAGTACATCTCCTATGTATTATACTTTATTGGTTCAATTACATTGACCTCCAGTTTCAAATATACCTTACATGTTTTAGTTAATACTATGGGATATTTCAATATCCTGTTTCATGGTTTTTTTCCAATAGTTTTATTTATTAATCGATTTCATGTTTCCTTTCCAGGAGGCAAAATTTGTACATCATAAAATGTTCATAACCGTTTTTCATATAGTTTTGATTAGTATCAATCCATATTATACTGAAACTATTCTCTTTTCATACACTATAATATATTGTATATAATATTCTGATCATATTCTATTTTTATTATATTTTGCAGGGTTGTTACATGTGTATACCCCTACACTGAATTTATAATTCAGTTTTGACCTGATGAGTTTTGTTTCTCATTCTCAATTATTTATGGGATTACAGTTCGTATTGAAACTGCTCAAGATTATATCAATACAGCTCATAACATATATTTTGTTTATAGTATAATGTAATTAATCCTTCACTAATTTTTCAATAAATTACATCATATCCATTAATGAAATGGGTTTTTGATTCAACGGTCAGGAGGTTGGGAACTCCACTAATTGTCTGTGGGAGGTGATTGAGGTGATTAATTCTTTTGAGAAGATGACTGAGGATTCCATGATAGAAATAGAGGATCTTCAACTCCTACAGATGCAGAACACAAGGCTGCACCTGTGGGTGGAAGAAATGAGATGAGAGTTGGAGGCAGAGAAGCTGAAGTGTTGATCTTAGTAGATTGATGCAGGAATTGCCATAGTTTGTGGTTGGATTGAATCCAGCAAGGCAGAGAATGTTGGTTTGGTTGAAGGGTAAAAAAGAGGATATTTAAAAATGGTAACATTTCATCCTGTTATAATTTTATATCCCAAGGGTTATTCACTTGGCCAGAAAACCATAATTGATATCCTCATTGAATCATATTTCAATGAAATAAAACCTCATTGGGAATATTTTAGAGGATGGGATACAGGTGAAACTAAAAGTGGAAGGAAATTATATTCGAGTAGTTAATATTTATGTTATGTAATAGGAAATATTGAACCCTTATTAAACATAATTTAGTATTGGATAACATATAAGTCATTGGTTATCAAATTCCTCAAATAAGAGAATGAAGTCAATTTATTTCAACAGCACCGCACAAATTACACAGCTTTAATTTCAATAGTTTTATGTATATTCAACATAAAAATATTTTACACTGTATATGTTTAGATACATGAAATAATTTTTAGAGAATATATAAAATAGATTACTCTTTTAAAACCGGTAACCCATTTTCATTGGTTTTAGCATAGTAACTTTTTATAATAGTAACTTTATTTATATAACACATGCTGATTGTGGTGAAGGATCTATAAATTAATACTGCCATTTTATATAATTTTTTTATTGAATAATTCATGTGAAATATGTTTCAACAAAAACACTTGCACACCAATTCTTTCATCTTGGGTACAATGACCGCCCTAACATGAAGCATCATTGAGCACTATGGTTCATGAAGCTATTGCACCACAAATTGTATTTTTTGGGGTGTCTATACCACTTCAGTGGAGACCAATTGAGTATCGGTCAAGAAGCCTTTGTGATGGGATCAAGCCACTATATGCTCGGTGCTCTGATGGTCAAGGTGATTTCATACCCTTAACCTTTATATACTTTAGCCTCATCTAGACGTCTTATCCTGCCCTTTTATTTCGATATTTTAAGTTACAAGACATTCCTTCAAAATCTATATTATACTTATCATAATTTGAATTATTCATTTCATTAATATTTGGTTTTATGTAAATTATTTATTCATCATGAATGTCCAATATAAATTTCTATTCCTCATTATTTCAACTTAATATTTACTAATATGTTTTATGATTTCTTAATAATTACCCAAACTTCTATTCCATTATCATGTACCACTATATATTTTTTAAATATATTCATTTACAGTGATTTATGGTCTTTTAATATGAGTATCATTTAATTGTGGACTCCTTTATTCCCATCAACATGTTTTTGGTGACCAATACCTCAATTGTAATCAAGGGGATGCAAAATAACTTCCATATTGGTGAATCGTCTGATCCATTTTTCTCTTTAGATACTAATTATCCTTCAATGAAACCACATGAAATTCATTCATGTTTCCTACTAATCAGCACATATGCATTTTTTCAAGCCCATAGAATCCAGTTAAAATCAATAAACCATGAAAATCTCTCTAGCTAGCATTCCCTAAATTATCTCAATCTCGCCTCTTGCCTCCATCTCAGCCTCCACCTTCATCTTTTGTTTCATCTCTATCTTTGATACCATCCTCTCCCATTCCATCATGTTCCATCTCTTCCAACATTATTCTTCACACCATTTCCATTTGTCATATTATGTCCACTCACTTCGTCATCATCAATTTTTTTAAGCATTATGTTGACTATATTTTTTCGAATGATGTTGAACTATATGATTTGAAAAAAATTTGATAGTCTCGTACATTTTCACGGGCATATTACTAGTGATATTAAATTTAAAATAGTAATTTGGTCATGGATACCATTTATAGTAATTATTACATAACTTTTGGGTCATTGTGATTTCATAAAACACAAATTATATTTATACGATATTTAGTTTTTAACATAAAATTCGATTGTATCATTAAATAATGAAAACTTAACTATTGGATAATATTTAAATTCTGATTAAAAATATAATATTTATTTTATATAAAAAAATTCTATGTATTAAAATTTTCAGTTTTTTAGAAAAATAGCTGACATTTATTGAAAATTTCATGTTTTTGACAATAATAGTTTTTGAACCCTTATAAAAATTACATTTAACTACATAAAAATTATTTCATCATTTATATTTAATATATAATTTTTTAATAATAATATTTTATTATAATATTATTTGTTTTAGAAAATCCATTAATTCATAAATTAATAAATTGAATGTTAATATTAACCAAAAAAATACAATTTTGTTGTTGTATCTAAATAAAAATACATTACAATGTTACAATAAAATGATGAAAATATATACAATAACATATAAAAAATAATTTAAATATTTATATTTCTTGTATCTTGATACATATCCCTTTAATACACCAGTAAACTCCCTTAGTGTTAGATAAATGCTGGTGGGACATTTAGGTATTGGATTAGAGAACATGGTTTGGGTTGTGATATCAATAAGCTTGAACATCCTTTGTAAATAGTATTGGTCATGCTTATGTTGTTGGATATTATCTTGGGATTGGTTAAGGGAAAATCCCATAAATTCTATCTCCCTTAGAAACTCTGATAAATGGGTTTCATAAGGTATGGTCATACTAGTTGAGGTTGTCGCTTCATTTTTCTAGAAATATGGGATTTTTTTAAACCCTATATTTATATTAATCGTGTTATCATTGTTCAATAGATATATTATCAATGGTAATGATTCTTAACAGTCATTTAAATTTGACAGGATATAATAAAACAAAATAATTTCATGTGTTTTCTATAACCATATTACATAATAATATATCTAAATAAATTGCAAGATGAATTTTATTTATAATAGTTTGGGTCATTGAAATCCACCCACATTAAGAAATATTTCTATTAAAATTTTATTTTCCCATTATAAAATTGATGAGGAGAACTGTGTTTCATCACTTCCTCTAGTTACAATGTTTCTTAGACAAACTTTTTGTTTCTTCCCAACATATTAACAAAGGTCATTATATTATTTCGTATAAATTTTTCTCTATAATCTATGATCTTTTCCGGTGACTCCTTATTGGAATGATCATTATTAAATGGACCACCAATAGATTGATTAGATGTGATGGTTCTGGTATATACTTCCTCAAGAGGGATACATGGTATGCATCATGAACTAGATATAGGTTTTGTGGGAGTACAAGTCATTAGACTATCGCTCCAATGTGATCAAGGATCTCAAATGTGGAAATGTACCTTAGACTATGATTTCCCTTCATTCCACAAATAGTCACATTATTCCTTATCTAAATTTTTAGGAGTACAATTTCTCTAGAATAAAATTCTATGACTCATTGATGATTGTTATCATAGCATTTCTTTCAACTCTAAGAATCTTTGATGTGTTTTTTATATACCTTAAACTTTTCCTCCATTTTTTCAACCAATTTAGGACCTAGTAGTATTTTTCCCCTACATAGACCCAACATAAAGGTGATCTACACCTCCTCCCACAAAGAGAATCATATAGAGACATTTAGTTGATTTCTTTGAAACTGTTGTTGTAAGATAACTCAACCAGAGGAAGATGTTGGTCCGATCATCCATTGAATTCAATTGAGAATGCTATCAACATGTCCCCATGTGTCTGGATAGACTACTCACATTTTCAATAATATTTTAGGTGATAATACATTCTATTTTTTTTTCATTTTTTAGATCTTGTTGGATAATTTTCAAGAATATATTGGAGAATCATGGATCTCAACTGGATACAATTGATAGTTGAACTCCATGCCGCCTCCACAGTCTTATGATCTATATTTGTGCATGTTGATAAAGTAATAAATTCTCTCTAATTGTGAAAATTTGATTTTTCTTCATAAATTGATCCATAATAAACCATATAAAGTTGTTTCCCCTGGGGTTTTTTGTAACTGTAGTGAAAAATTCCATAGTGAAGATCTCACATTTCTATGTTTTAATGGTTAACGATTGAATAATCCCCTTAGACTTATATCATTCAGCCTTCACATTCTAGTATAACATACATATTTATGAATATTCATCAATACCCCCTCTTCATATTGTCCCAAAAATAGTTCTCATAGAGATCTCGATACAAATTTATGCTTCCTGGGTGAATGGAGACAATCAAACTATGTGCATCATCCAAAAGTTCCTTCTTTAACCCAGGATTTGGTGAAACACAAAGTCTTGACCCAAATATCAAAATTCCTTCTTCATCAACATTAAACACTAAGGATTTCCATTTTCTAATAGTTTATTCTTTCTTTAGAATTATGATTTCATATTTTTTTATAATCCTTTAACCTCCCCAAAAGAGAAGGTTGAGATAACATTTGTGAAAGAATTGTTGATGTTCCTTCCATTTTATTCCCATTTCCATCATTTTCAAATATACACATATTGGATCCCTCTATTTTATCATCAATGATAAAATTTCTAGATCATTTATACATACATAATCTACCACTTTTTTCTCATTCATATGATGGTTATGAATTTAGTATACAAAGTCCTTTATCAGCTCTAACCATCTTTGTTGCCGCATATTCATCTCTTTCTATATGGATATTTATTTGAGACTTTTTTATCCTTATATATTTCACACTTCTCCCCCGAGAGATAATTCCACCATATTTTAAAAGTAAAGGTCACTACATCTAACTCTATATCATGTGTTAATTATTTATACTCATGAACATTCAACTACCCTGAAGAATAGATTACTAATTTTCCATTCTGCATCAACACATAACCCAATTGATTCAATGAAAAATCGCTTAATATTAAAAAAAGTTCTCCAATTGTATGTAGTGTGAGAAAATGGGATGTGATATGCCTCTTTTTGACCATAACTAAGCTCTCTTTACATTCATTATTCCATGAAAACATGAATCCCATCCACGATAGATTGTTAAGAGAATTTTCCAATCATGATAAAATTATCACAAATCGGTAATAATACCTAGAAATACCATGAAAACTATGGATATCTATCAAAGATCATGGCCTTGTCATTCCTTAAATTCCTTTTGTCTTTTAAGGGTCTATAGATACCCAATTCTAATGATTGTATGCCCAAAGAATGAGACTTCTTTCATCCAGAACTCACATTTTTCATACATGGAAAAAATAATGTCCTTTCGTGGGGACTTTATCATAGTGCTCAGATGATCCTCATGATCCTCTTTTATTTTGTATTATATTAAAATATCACATATAAATAATACAATTTTTTTTTGATATAATATCTAAATACTCTATTCAACAAGTCCGGGGATATTTTGGGAGCATTTGTGAGTCCGAATGGAATCACAGTGAACTCATAGTTCTTGTAAGTTTTTTAAAACGGTGCCATGGGTATATCTACATTATACATAGATACATGATAATATCTCCACTGATGATCCACCTTGGAGAAGTATTTGTGCTCCATGTACATGATCAAACAAGTTATCAATCTGAGGAAGAGGGTAATTTTTTTTATTATGATATTTTTGTGCTCATCATAATCAATGAAAAGGCACGGTGACCTATCCATATTATTGATGAGGATGATAGGTGCATACCATGGTGAATAACATGGGTTTATGAACCCATTATCTAGATTCTCCTATCATTTTCTCTTTAGCTCCTCATGTTACAAAAAATACATCCTATATCGATTCTCGGATATCTAAAATGACCCATTTATAAGATTGATTAAAAATTCAACCTCTCAGTGTAATAGAAGACCATGAAATTCCTCACGAAACTTATCATCATGATCCCTTAAAATAGGAACGTCTTGGAGGATGATATATTCCCTAGAATCAGTCATTTGATCTTGATGTGCTTTCTCATAGAGAAATAATATCCATTCTTGATATGATGGTGATGAATAAAATTCATTATCCACTTAGAACATGATTAAAATCACGTTTCGATTCTCCATATAGAGAGTGATTTCATTCTCATGGTAATTTATATTTTCTATGTATAGGGAAATTCAATACATTCCAATAATTGCATAAAATTCCAACAAAGGAAGTATGAAAAGGTTTGACAGAAATTTCATCACAAAAATATTGGTTGGGGATGAGTTATATACTTGGTATACCATAGTTTTTCCATTTTTTCATGGATACCTTTACATCCAAGCTTCGTAGTGGTTTTGAAGAGTTCTACTAAAATTTTGTGATGTGGAGAAATGTGTAGAACCAAAATAAAAATGTATGTTTTCTATTATTGAATTAATAAATATCATAACAATCACCACTTCATTTAGGGGATCCACTTCAGAAGTAGTGATGAAAACGTCTCACACTTGAATCCTTGGAAGATGTAGGTTTTCTCCAAAAACCCTTTGCTTTAGGTTAATAGTTTGAAATTTTCCCTAGTTCTTACAGTTCAAGTAATGGAAAATGTGCTGAGGGTTTTTCTGTAGCACTAAATTCCTTCATATCATTAGAGGGTTTGTCATGTTGATACAAATTATCCATGTGTACTTCCTTCCCACACACAAATAATTTCATCATCCCCTTTTGGCCATTTTTGGGGTTCTTCTTTCCCAACATTTTTTAAGTGGGATGTTGTAATTTTTTATCATCATTATATTTCTCCATCGGAACACTAGAATTAAACACTAATATGTGATTCTTATCACCATGAAGCCCTTAAGATTCATTGATCTTCATTTTGACCTTGTGAGAACATTGGAAAATTTCCTCATATCAATCAAAGTAATATGTTGCCAGATTTTTCGTAGACTATGTTTTAGCCCACCAATGGAGGGTTCAACCTTGAATTTGGGGTGAATGATAATATTGGATGTGTATTGTAGAAGTCTTGGGATGTTTTCCTCTTATTTTATAATATATTCATCATATTTTTTCTCTAGGTCAAGGAAATCCCATTATATTTTAGGATATAGATTGTGAGGAAAATATTTGTTTAAAATTATTTTTTATAAATTCCTTCCACTCCATCACATCTATATCATCCTCAGGGTTTATACTCGTGATCAATTTCCACTATATATCATCTTATCCCTTCATATGGTAAAAAAAACATAACCATCTATTATTAAAAAAAATTAATTATGGAGATGATATTCTAAATGGAGTTGATCCATTATTCGTTGGTTAAGGGATCAAATGATCCATTAATAGTAAGAGGATTTTGTCACATAATGCTCTCAATTGAGGCTTGTTCTATCTTAGTGATGTTCATATGAACATCCTGATCTAGGATTATATTTATAACATTATTCAACTAAGTAATTATTGTAATGAAGTTTGTGAATTTGGATCATAATGGGGTTTTCATCTAGTTGGGGCAGTTATCAGATTCTTTTTCACAGTGATTGTTTACTCTCATCCTCAAATATTTTTCCACTAGCATGTATGAAAGAAAAACTACAGATGTTTATTTCTAAACTTTTAAACTCATAAAATTGAATCCATTGAAATTAATGGGATAACATATAAATTACATTTATTTCACTAGCATATGAATTTATAGGTGTCAATCTATGTCATCCATGATCTATATTATAACATATATTTTTTTGGGGTATTTTTTTGTTCCCTTAAAAATGGATTATAATGATATTATGAATTTCGATAAGAATATTCCTTGGGAGTTCCATACCATATGTGTATTAAGGCTCATTGTTGTGTACCTAGTTACTCTATGTCAGTCCTAGAACACCTTTTGAGAGTTATTTCCCCTATGTATATTTGTGCCGAAGAAACATCCACATGACGTATATAGATTGGGATGTATTTTCTTAATAAAACACATAATATATACTTACAAAAATATTTGTATGTTTTTCTTATACTTAGTCTTATCCTTATGTATTTTATCTACAGTTTCTATTTTTAATCCCAAAAATAACTAATCTTATCCTCAGATACCAACTATAATAACCATGATCATTATTTCAAATTAATACATGGTTTATTACATAATACTAAACATAATACAACCCCGATGATCAAGAATTATTGTGTCTTTTAGAATAATGTACATTGGACCAAAAAAATTATATACGGAATACAACATCTTTATTTAAAACATATTTAACATACTCAAAATACTCAATCAAATATAAAATTGCAATGGATAACCAGGGGAAATACATAAGAAATGGGTGAGCTATAAATCCTAGTAGGGGAATAAGCATGGAATAAGTTATACATGATTGATAATAGGTATATTAATTGGGAATAAAATGAACACGAATAATAAGGAATGATATATCATGATAATCATAACATGGAAAATGTGGAAACAACATAAAACACTAAATCACAAGAACATGTCAAGGCTAAACCCACCAAGATATAATTATGGATAAAGTCCTATAAATAAAACATGTTCACTCATTATCCTAATGTGATATATCATATTACTAGACATTACCCAATGCATTGGATCACTATTTTGGAATACCCATCATATTCATTTCATACGCATGCTTATGAGTGCCATATATATCATACAACATGGATTCATTGATCATCATAATTTATTACAATATTAATGATTGTTTAATACACATATTTAAGCCCCCAATCAAAAATTATATGTTTATTAATTTGAATAACAATTATATGAAATGGGAATGGTATTCATTACACAATTGTTTTGTCATGGAAAATATCGGTGACATTTCAGAATCATAACGGTGTCACGTAAAAATTCGTAAAATGGGTTGATGAGAGAGAAGGGTATATAATAATTAAAAAATGAAATAAAAATAATCAGTGAATTATATATAAATGACCCTAGATGAAAAAATAGAAATATAAGTCATATGATATTGAATAAACATTAATAAAGAAGATAAATGAAATAAGCCTTATCAAATTTCGGTATGGTAATAGGAGAATGTAGGGGTTCATACGGGGGAAAATGAGAGTTAAATGGGATATAATAATTTATAAATAAAATATTAACTAAAGATTATATTGAATAACATATACCAAAAAATTCAAATTAAAATTAAAAATATATAACATAAAATGGGTGCTTGATAAAAGAGGAGGGTGGAGGAGCCCTTAATTGAGTGTGTAACTCCAAAGGCATTGGAGGGGATTCTTAAGAGCTTGGGTGTAGCTTGGTAGGACTCTAGATATTTTAGTGAAGGATATGCAACCTTCTCCAAGGAGTTTTAGTGAAGATAAATGGGAACATGGGAGGATTTTAATTGAGATTCAGGGGGATTTTATTATTATTTGGGTTTTGGATTCTATATAACAAAATAACTAAAACCAAAAAGCATCCCATGGTGTTTTCCATGTTTTCTAAAAAATGGGAGTGTTTTACATTTTTTTATAAGTTAAAGGTCCGAACATAATAACATAATACCCCTACATATGTGGAGGTGAGCCAAACTCTTAAAGAATTTATTTTCAAACATTAAAATATATTATTGGTTTTGGAGGATTCATAAAGGTTTTGAAAAATAAATTTAATAAACAAAAAATCAAATTTTTTAAATTAAGACATATATTTGTTTTTTGATCACATTTATAGTTATTATTACATCACTATATGGTCATTATGATGTCATGAAATGAAAATTATTTTTACACAATATTTAATTTTTACTGAAAAATTCAACTATATCAAATAATAATGAAGACATTACCATTAGATAATTTCAACAATATAATTCTAAAAATAATATTCATTTTATCTAAATTATTTTCTAAATATATGAACTTTTTCGAAATGATATGTTTTTTATAATAACATTTTTCAAACCCTAATAAAAATTACATTTGACATCATTAAAATTAAATGAGAATATATATTTAAGGAAAATTACAAAGTAATAATATTTTATTAAAATATTATTTATTTTAAAAAAATCCATTAATTCATATATTCATTTACTTAATTTGAATATTAACAAAAAAATACAGATTGTGGATTACTATATCAACATAAAAATCATTTACAAGATAACAATAATGTGATTAATATATATTCATTATTGTATAAAAACTAATATACATGTTCATATTTCTTGGGTCTCGATACATATCCCTTTAATACAATAGAAAACACCCTAAGGATATGGTGCATAATGGTGGGAAATTCATGGTGATGCACAACGATATGGTATGGGTCATGATCTTGATGACATTTAACTTCTCCTATAAATGGTTTCTCTAATTATTATGATGTTCTATATCATGTTGGGATTGTTAAAGTGAAAACCGCATAAATTAAATCTCCCAATAAAGCCTCCGTAATTGGGCTCCATATGGTAAAATCCTAATTTTTTAATTCATCACTTTCATTGTCTGTGAGAGTTAATTTGGTAAAACCCTATATTTATAATAATCATTTGAACATTGTTCATTGTAAATATTATCCATGATAATTATTCTCATCTTTAAATTAAATGAAATATGAAATAATAAAACTAAAGATGTAAATTTTATTCTATAACCATATTATATAATATAATATTTTTATATATTACAAAGAAATTTTAATTTATAATAGTTTAGGTCAATAAAGGATTACTAGGATCTCTAATATAAAGTAAATTACAACTAATTTAACCACCTCTAATAATATTCCCATTACCATCAATTTTCCTATTAATAAAAAATTTATTCTTGGGGTTTACCTTATTTCCTTCATTAAATAGCTAACTAAAACTCAATGGGTTATATTTAATCCCATCAGCAACTTAAACCTCATGTGAGTTTTTTTGGTTGGTTAAATTTCATCACAACCAATTTCCTTGATTCTTAAAGAGCTCTAATTACCAAAGGTCACAACATCTCTATCATTCTCCCAAATATTTTTTAGCATCTTCATATCTCATAAAATTTGTGAAGAGAATCCACTATCATGAATAAAGGGTCTTCCTATATTATTGGCCTTCTTGGAAACATCCAAAACTATTTATTTTTTATTCTTTTTTCTCTATTTAATCTTATCTTCATTATAAAAAAATCCATGAATAATGGTCAAACATTTCTTAGTATACTGACCGTGTAAGTCACATATTCCACATGTCTCCTAAATAACTTAAAACTTTTTATAGAAAAGCATCATATATTAATTATCATTTTTTTGTAGGTATATTAATTTTTCTATCAATATATAACCCATAATCATCAGCCATATTATTTTCCAAGGGAGAGACATGTTGTACCAAAAAACATAGTATATGTCATCATAATCTCTATAAAACCAATTTGAGCTGGAGAATATAGTTATTATATGAAATTTTTATGTCTAACAAGGAAAATATATTTATTTAGTGCAAAATAAAACCTATTTTTATAGTTTTTAAGAATATTTATTCTTCTGGTTTCCCTTTATCATCTTAAGAGTAGAAAAAAATTATTTATGGTTTTATTTCAATGCATATTTTACAATGATTTCTAATGGAACCTACATTATTAGGATAAATAGCTTTATATTTTTTTGATTTAATAAGTTTAGAAATTACCTGATCATCCATGAATTGTTTATAATTATTTTGATATAACAGAAAATTAACTTCAATGAATTTTGAAAATTAAATTTTCATTTTTTTGTGGGTAACATAATCCTTAAGACAACTTGATTCAACCTTCTTAGGTTCCTAATCATTAATAATAATCTTCTTCTATGATTTTATATAAACTATTTGATACACATATATTTTCTATTTGAGTACTAATCTATTTAATGTAATCATTTTAATTACTGTGGTCCCCATCTAAAACCTTCTTCATCGTGTCAAATTTCATTTTAAAGATATATTTTTCATTCCTATGCTCAGTGTTCTTTTCAAGACACACATTAGTTTTTATCTTTAATATGTGAGATATATAGTCATAATCTCCCACTTCTTATCCACAGCTGTATTTATCTTTTTTTTTTTAACATGATCCACAAATATAGTAACTTTTATAGTGAATTTATTCTATAAATAACCACATAATGAAAATATGTCTTTTTCCACATTTATTATCATTATTCTCTCATTCCATTTTAATGTATTCTTTTTGTAATTTTGAATTCCTCTAAAAAAATGATTCTTCTTAATTTTATACCATGCATTTCTTCTTCTTATGTAACTTTTTATTAAAAAATTTTATTCCTCCATGTGAAATATATTGTATTGGATGTTTTCATATATATTTTCATTTTCCACTTTTCTAATTTTTAGATATAAAATTAATGATTTTCTTATGGTTTTTATTACTCCCATTATATCCATCTGATTTACTTGATGACTCGTCATCCTTTTCCTTGATCATCAATTTATTAAGGGACATAAAACCCTTCTCAAATTTTTACTTCTTAAAAATAATTGATTTTCCTATACAAAAATTCAAGATAATATTGTGTATCATGTAAAGGTAAAAATAAGGAATTACATCCATTTTTGATATATCTAGGTAAAATATATCGGGAAAGCTCATAATTAATATTTAACCATAGTTGAATAATCAATATTATCCCCAAAACCTCTAATATGACTATCTCATTCACCATAGGGAAGTATTTTTCAACATTATCATCTTTATCAATTCTAATGCATTTAAAATTAATCATCTAAATTTATAATTTTTATTATTTTAACATGATATTTGATTCCTAAATGTTCTCAAGATTATCCCATATTTCCTTATATATCAGTAGCCACATTACATTGTTACTCACTTTTTCAATAAAATTATAATATTTTTTCAATTTTTTCTCATATATATTAATATTCTTTTTAAATATAATATTTTTAATGTTATCCATTGAAATTAGTGGATATCCCACAATGAAAAGATCACGCAATTGATGTCCTTGTGATAGAAAAAAAAATGGAATCACTTTATTCTTTCACCCAAGGATATTCATCCAATCAAAATAGGGTACATCATTAATGTTTACATAATTCAGGTTGTCCATGAATCACCATGTAATAGCATAATCTCAGGAGGTACATTTTCTATTATTCCACTTTTAGATTCTAGATTAGATAGGTTACTACGTAGAGGGGTTAAATCAATAGTACTTGTTTTCTTTTTATGTATAATTCTATAATAATCAAATCTCTATAAAAGGTTAAAACCTTAATTAACCCTTTATGATCTCTTCCATTCCCATATGAAAAAAGTACGAATGTCAAGAATTACTGAAGAACTTTTTACTAGTTTTAGCCTCAATGAGAGATCATGCTCCTTTATGTGTTTTAATTTTGTCGAGTACATGGTTTTTCCTATCATTATAAAATTTTAGTAAACACAAATTCAAAAAATTAGTGCTCAAGGAAGAATTAAGAATTATCCATTTCTCTATTCAAAATTTTTTATACTAGAACCAATAGTTTTTAAAATATTCTTCATTCTCTATGGAATGAATCATATCATTAATATGAGTTAGGATAGTTCTTGCATAAAATATAATATCGTCAAATAAAAGTTCCTTGACTTTGGAAAACATAGATAGAAACAACATCAAATTAGCCCTTCTCTTAGTTGTTAAAAACCCATGTATGATAGAAAGCATTATTGAACTGATATTCTTTCTCCATAGTGGTAAAAAACTCATTAAATAAGTGTATACACCTCCCTCATAAATTTAGAAGACCTCTAATTTTATTTTCCTCTTACCTTAATATTGTTTAGAGAAAACACAATTTTTATTTTCAAAAAATTATTATATAAATTACAATAATTTTTGGTTTCACGAGATCTCTAGTCAACATTATGATACTTCAAGTCTCAATGAATTTGATATTGATTGATTTTAAATATTTAGGTATAACTACAAAATAATATTGTATGATTATTCATTTTCAAAAAATTATTGTCTATATCTATTAATTTCACTAAAAATTCGTTAACATTTAATTATTTTTAAAATATGCACATGATCATTAGATTTCAATATTTCCACATGGATCTATATCTTATGGAATAAAACCATTCCCTATTCACAGCATCACATTTGGTATGGTTCTAAATTCACATCATGAATCATAATACCATTTCGATGTGATATTGATAAAGAACATCACATGAAGCGTTGAATAAATTCATTTTATCATAATATTCCGATTATATAAACTCTATTTTTCACCCCGCAGGATCTCATAATTTTTATAGGTTTTTCTATCTTATTATAAATAATTATGATCCCAAAGAACTTTCATTGGACAGAAGTCCATACAAACAAATTATCTTAAAGACTCACATTGCATATAAAGACTTATGATAAGATCCCCATAAAGACATACATTCCACAAAAAAACTTAAAATCAATCCAGAGGATTATGATGATGTCATACATTCATGCATATTTTATTTTCTAGTTCTACCTCATGAATTACACATTTCTATAAAATGACATATAATTTTGTATAAAAATAAAATAACACTTCAAAATTCAACAAAAACACATATCATCCAACCCAACACTTTTCTCATATAGGGATGACAAAAAACATTCTCCAATAAATCTAAGGAAACTTAAAACTTACTAAATAAGTACAGTTGGAAATAATGGTTTCTAGTATTTATAATCGAAATATATTATTATTTTAATGGAAATTTTTAGTTTTATGGTTTTACCAAGGATATCTACGTAAAATTAGAAGTATAACTCATATATGGAGTCATTCCAATTTTAATGATACCCGAACCTAATTTTCACTTATAGATGTCGATTAAAATTTGAAGGATACAATTTTGTTATAGGGTGAAATATAACATCTAGTGATATTATTTTAATTATATATCCCTTAAATGTGTAAAAATATTTTATCATTTCATTCATTTACTTTTGAGGTTAAATATGGGAATATATCTACCATTATTGACTATTATTAATGTATTAAAATAAATATATATATCATATATGTTTTAAAGAACTAATTTATATTTTTATTATGGAAAAAATACTAATTTTATAAAAAAATAACTTAATAATATAATTATAACGCCATTAAAATAATTAAAAATGATATTTTAACCATAATATTTTTTATGAAAAAAGTGTACAATTAAATTTATAGAATAAAAAATATTAATATGTGAATGTATTGGAGATTTGTAATAACAATTATTTCCTATGTTAAAATATAGTATAGTGGTTAACCTATGTTGTCTCCAGAGATGAGTTCTCAACAATCAATTTTTTCATTTTAAATTATAGGAAGAGTTGTTTTCAAACTTGTTTAAGTTGGAAGAAAAAATATAAAAATGAAATATGAAAATAAAAACACATTGATGAAGAAAGTGATTGAGAACGGTGATATGAGAAGGGTGATCTTGTCAGGTTTAGTCTTCCATATTAAATGTCATCCTAGTTCCAATTTGTCTAATCCTCTTCTTCTAAGCTGATTATAGTGAGATTACACAATTACTTCCTCACACTCCCATGGTCAAATTGTGATAGTGAGAATAAACCATTATAAAATCTCATCTTTCCCTACCATTATTCCTATACATTATGGAGTTGTAAAAAATATTCCTAATTAAATTATGAAAAATTTGATTGGGTCTTGTTTATCCCAAAACATCTTGAGTGTCTGCAACCTCTAACACATGTAATAAAAATCAAAAAGTATTTCACCAATAATAATTGGTCTAATATATCAAATATATACTAGAAAATAATGGAGGGAGATAATTTAAAAAATAAAAAACAATAACCAAATCTAAAAAAATAAGATCATACTTGATAAAAATTGTTATAAGAGTATTGAAACCATATAAATAGAATAATGAAAATTATTTTTTCCATTGAAGTTTAGAAACTCAAGGATTAAAAAAATAAAACATACCCTTCCCCAATAACTCAGAATTTTAACCATCCATGTGAATGGTAACCAAGAATAATTTGGTGAGAAATCCATTAATAAAAGATAATAAAAAGGAAGAATATAAAATTTCTTTTCTAAAATCAGTCTCTTGGATGTTTTCACTATTAATTCCCACCAGGTGTATGAAAATTTCCAAGAGTTATTCTTAAGAGTTGTTTGGTATTATGATGGGTGTCCACACTTACAATTTGAATTCCTTTTGTAAATTAAAAAAAGCTTTCCTGAATTACTAAATCTCTATTTTTATAGGTGAATTGACTATTCATCTGCATCCCATTTGACATGTTCATTGGATGGATTAATGAGTAGTTTTCTACAAGAATTTTTTTTCACATGAGACTTTGAGTCATATTTAACATCAATTTAGAATCATATAATTTGATTTCCTTAGCCTCTTATATGTCTGATATAATACAGAGGGGTCCATTATTTTAGAAAAAAGTATTTCCACTTTGATTTATTTATTTGGGCTTCATGGAGTTCGAATTATCTCTAGGTACCAATTAAGAAGATGGATCAAATAAAATAAGGAATCCTTAAAAAAATAATTACTTGATTTTTATCAATACCGAAAATGTTGTTATTGACATGAAAAAGTCATAAAAAGAGATAATATTCTAGAATTAAGAAATTTATCCATTTCATCCCAAAACATCCCTAAAATCAAAAAATGGTCCAATTCTATTATATGTAATAAATTTTTAGGTATTAAGTCATTGAAATACATGTTAAAATAATTATAATATTTTCTCTATCAATTCAACCATGCTTTTCACATAGACTCTTGGACAAGTAAATATCAAAATAGAATCAAAGTGAATTTATAACCCCTACCAATGACATCCACCAATTTAACACCATGAAATAAATGTAATTATGAATCGTAAAAATCACTTATTTTAATTTCTCCATTTTCTCATTCAATCCATTTCCACTTCATTTATCTTTCTATTCACACAACAAACAAACCTCGCATGAATTTTTCCCTAACCACATAAATCATTATTTTCAACAGAGGATTTTTCCATAAAAAAAATGAAAGTGTCACCATATGATTGATAGTTTACTATATCTACACCAAATTTTATTCAAGGAAATGTTTTTATCCGAAATAATTTTCAGGGTAGTTCAATGTATTTTATTTTTTTGGTTTTACATGTCAAAAATGAGACAAAATAAGGATGGTTTTGAACTTTTTAATGAAAAATTTCATGATTATGGTTTTCTCTAAAGTATGGTATCCTACTCACTCTCATTAGTAAAAAAAATATGATCTATTCAACATGAAAACATTATTTAAGGTGTACACCATTCAAAATTTCATTATAAAAAATGATATCCACTCAACTTTATTACAAATAGTTGAATTATTTATTGATATTTTAGAATTCATCACATGATTATTTTGGATGGAAATGAGGGTGAATTAATTTTAAATACGTGTATTTGAATTCGTATCTCTTATCATTAATGAAAATTAATCATTTAATTTTTACAAGAATGATTTTTCCTTGATATTTCTAGTAGCTTCAACTTTGAATATCTTTGAAAAATCTGTAAAAAAATATTTATCATGGAATAGGTTTTGGTAGAATAACATTTTTGCAGAAAACATATCTCTTCATTATTTTATAATACACCAAAAGAAACACAGAATTATATCACACACCCTAATATAACTTATCACTACACTTTAGATCACCTAGATTAGGTAATTTAACATCCAAAATAGGTCGAATATTGGAGATTGTCTAGTAATGTTGTAACCTAATATGTATTTCATGGATACTAAGGGTTTAAAGGATAAAATGTACACAAAAGACTATAAAAATGTAAAATATTACATGGGGATTTTAAACCAAAATAAATTCCCCAATCATTTAAAACAATTCCTTTATACCCTAAGTTATTGACTATAAAAAATCAATTTCTGTTTAATGAAATAAGGGATTGGTTCTTTCAATAAATGAGTTCATCGTAATGAATATGGAATAAAAGTGTACAAAATCCAAATGGGAAGGAAAATTTAATGATAAATACAAAGATATGTGGAATGGGATTCACAAATCAAAGGTATATCCACGAAATTTTAAATGTTTTATAACTAAAAAAATTTCATATTAATCATTAATTTTAATTATGTTTCATGGGATTAATTTTTTAATCATTTAAATGAGTTCCAAAATTAGAAAAGATAAAAATTTAAGCTCATAAGATTCAAAAACACACAATAATTGAAATTGAAAGACACAAAATACTTTAAAAATATAAATTTTAAAATCTTAAACAACCAAGTTTCACTACCTAACAATTAAATGGTGTTTTTTTTCAATGAATTGAATTATATTTAACCTGAAAGTACATTTTTAATTTAATCACAGTAATAAATGATGCGTTTAGGAGAGATACAATGAAATGGATTTTATTGATAAATGTTTTAGAGGAGTGTGATCTCCACCCCTGGATCTAATGAATAGTTCACATAGAATCTCTTTAGTCAATGTCCATTAATAGTGAATGTATGTAATTATATTTCCATCACAAACTTAACAACATAAAAAGGATATACATTAGTAACAATAAATATACCTTAAAATATATAATGATGATTACCTATAATTACTTAGACTCTTGAGTTGTATAAAATCACTTTTCTCCAAGATGAACATCCATCGGTTGAATCAAATTTTCATCAACAACCGTTGTTATATCATTTTAAATCATGGAATTTTAAATTTGTTCCCTCCAAATCTCATACATCTCCTTCACATGTAATCTTATATCTTTTCTATATCATTTAATATCAAAATTATTCTTTCTCTCATCTCATTATGCCTTATGCTCCAATTCCATAAGTTGGTGACTACTTTTCAATAAATAAAACTGTATGAACTCATTCCAATTGGGGTTTTATAGGAAATATTACAATCCCATAAGCTGTATTCAAATATTTTTCCTTAATACTTCTTGTTAAATTTAATGGTTTTTCAAAAAATCCTTTGATTTCTCTGTTACACACTTTAGCTTGATCATTGGTCAATAGATCCCCAGGAGTTGATTTTTTATAATTCACCCAATACTTTTTTAGATAATAACCTATTATAATATTGAAAAATGGTGTCCCAAGATCATTTTTGTTAGCTCTGTGGACTCCAAACCTATTAAATATGTTATCCTTAACAAAAATATATACATCTTTAACATCCCTAGTCCTGATGGTTTTTTCTCCCAAACAATTTGAAATGTAATCAACTGCATGTCAGATAAAAAAATATTTAAATTAAATTGGTAAAATTCAATAATTTCTATCCCATATACTTAAAAATATCAAATAAAAGATAGGTGGTTCATGTATAATTTCTTGTCTGCTTGAAATATTTCCAAAAAACTGACATTTTTCACCCATTGTTCAAAATTAATGAGCATATTAAAAAATTGTGGGATAATATATTACCTATTATAAATCATTATTTACCATTATTGGATGTCCCAAGTGTCCTCCTCAATATAAAGTCTGATAAAAATAAATAGAAAATTCATTTTTACTTTTATGAAAACTTATTTTTGTCACTTGATCATTGTAATTTTTTTTAAAGAAATAGATCTTCCCAAATGAAATATCTAGATTCATATTTTAACATTAAAATTAAGTGGGAATTTAAATGAGATGATACTTAAGATGATACTAGATAATTGAACATGATAGAATAAAATATCACTTTTCCTTAATTTAGTATATCTACCCTCCTAGAATGTGATCATATAGTGGTTATTGTTCTAGAATTTCACCTTTAGCAGTGTCGGGTAGTCTTCTCTAGTGATTAGGAACATTGTTCTTATATACCTTATTTAAATTAATTTCCATATTGAAATTAGGAAGCAGTAGTATCAATTATAGTTTCTCCATTTTATCTTTATCCTTTTCCATCAAGTACCTAAGAGCTGCATAATCACAAAACATAGTGATTTTAGTTCCAGAATATATTATCTAAATCTTTACAAAGAAAATAAAAATTCAAAAAACTCTATTTTTTTGTTTCTGTAATTGAATTGGGTCACATAAAATGTTCCTAGAGAATAAGAGACTACTTTTGTCCTGTACATAATTCTATAAGAATTGACTCCTCCCACTTCTTAGTTAGAAGAATCATAAAGTATATCGAATGGTTTATCCCAATTTGGGGGTTTCATCATTGGTGGATTAATAAATATCCGCTTCAACTCCTAAAAGGATCCCCTAGACACACAATTAAAATAAAAATCATCAACTTTCCAAAGTAATCAAAAGAGAGGGAGATCAATATTACTGAAATATTTGATAAACCAATTGTATAATCCATCATGTCCTAAAAATTATCAAACATATTTCATAAAACGTGGGTAACACAAAGCATTTATCACATTAATTTTTTATTTATCAACATTACAACCATTTATTATGTTAAATTACCATGGAAAATTTCTTTTTCAACCTTGATGTGTACCATTTAAATTGTTTAACCAAAGGTTCTTTTGAATATAATTTCTTAATTCTTTTTTATGATTTTTCAAGAAATGGACAAAATATATTATAAAAACCCTGAAATAATCAAAGAATATCTCCAAGAAATCTTTAATTTATTAAAGAAATATACTTACCATGTATCTCTAGAAAAGTACCTAGAGAATTACCTAATCCAAATAGAATCCTTTTATAAGTAAAAGTGTAAAAGGGACGTTTAAAGGTATTCTTTTCATAATCCTCCTAAGAAATGTGTCCCTAAAAATAACCTATTAATCCATCCAAAAATAAATAATGAGTTCTCCCTAAAAATATATATAACATATAGTCTATGAAGGGGATAGGTAAATTATATTTCTATGTGACCTAATTCAACTTCATAAATTTTATAAAAACTCTCAAACTATTCCAAATCCTCACAAGGACTAATTCATTATTTTCATTCCATAAATTGGATTGGCTAGTTTTTTTAGGAACAACAAGAATGGGGATTACCAATTTTGAATCTAAACTATAATTGATTATCCTTTATTCCAAGATATTATTGATCATCAACAAAATCCATCAAGTTGGGATTTATCATAATTTAGGGTTTTCATATAGGTTTATTATCACCCTTAGTCATAATTCAATGTGAGCATATTTTTGGGGTTATTCCTTGGATGTTTCCTAAGATATACAATTTTTCCTCAACATTCTCTCTCAAATTATAAATAACATTTTTTTCTTGGGATTTATATTGGTTATTGTAAATTATCAATTTCAGTTTCTCTCCATACCTAAGGTACACAAATTTCTAATTAGTGGGATGTTTTTTAATACCAGATTCGGGGGTACATTAGGGACGAAATTAAAATTAATGTTTCTCACATCCAAAGCTTTACTATCTTCTTCTTCCAACATGTAATCAAAATAAATATATTTTTGTCACTCACATTTTCCATTATAATTTCAATGTAAAATTTCACTACTATGGATATGAATTCATGGAAAAAAACCTAATTAATTAATTGTTTTAGTAACTTCTTCATGGGAAAATGAAAATAGTGAGTGATCATCTGAATAGTTCCACATAGATTAAAAAATATTTAAGTTGGAATTTATATCTCCAAACTCAATGCGCAGTGTTCCTTAATTTACATTGATGATAGTTAGGTATGTCTTTATGATATGTCTCCCTAAAATGCTGGGTGAGCATGATAGGCTCATATCTTTTTGCTTGTTTAGCATATAGAATTCATTTGGGAATAGGATAATGTTTAATTTCAAAAGGACATCACCCAACTCCTACTAGAAAAACCATGGATATATTTTCATGTTCGACCACCACTCATGTGTGATTCTAGAATCCCATATTTAAATAAATGTATATTGAGTGAGTTAATAAATTAATTAAAGTAACTAGATCATATAAATCATATGATAAAGTTAAATACCCAGTGGTGAATGGAATATGAATCATTCTTATATCTGGACATTTGGTTAGAAACTATTATCTGACAAGGATCGAGAAATTAGGCCCCAAGATAACCCTCTCATTACCATACATTCACTTCTTATTAATGTAAATAACCTTCAAAATTTTAGTAAGCATTTGAATTTTTTTTAATTCTCACAATAGAGGGATATTAATTAACACATTATAGATAGTGTCCAGATTTTCTTTTAAATTTATTCATTATACATTCAATATGATTATTTCAACCCTGATGGAAATGGTTGTGGTATGACTTTATTATCCATTTTTTCATTAAAATATCCTTTATTTTATCTTTTTTCTTGGACTATCCATCCCATCTTCCTCATTAGTTTCTTCTTCAAAGGGAATCATCAAAGAATCATCAAAATTCCCAACATCATTCTCCTACATAATGGGTGGAATATATTCAGGTTCAATAGTGTTTGGTGGTTTGAGTTATTTTCTAATTATTATTATTATCTTACTAACATTATTCATTAGATTTCAGTTCACCTAATATGATAGTTTCCATGGATTCATTGTCCTAAATTCCATGAGACTTCCAAACCTGATGGATAAATTTTTTATGGTTTCTTTCAAAACATCAACCTTTGAATTATATGCTCAGATATTTTTTAACTTTTTTAGGAAATCTCATAATACTTTTTTATAAAGTATGAGTTTTTTGGAAACCAAAATTGTTATAATATTTCTTTTAATAAAAGGGTGACGGTTTTTGGAACTGATGTTGGAATGGTGTTCGTTTTGAAACTGATAATAGTAAGCGGTTCTATCCTGATTTTTTAAATTCTAATATCTATATTTGACTAGGTTAGTCTCTATCCATCATTAATTTTTTTAATTTAATTTGATGAATGGTTTTTACACAAGATTTCATTCCATGAATATCAGTGTATAGGTTAGTGAAATTAGTAGGTGGTGAGAATAAACAACATAACATAGCCATTAATGTTATTCATTCACTTGTTTCGAGGCCATATTTCTCATCAAACTGGTTATCTCATCAATCTTATTTTATGATAAGGGTGATGGATAAGTATTTATTACCTCATGAATACCACTTTTTCTAGTACCTCTATAACAAACATTTTCATGTTCTGAGAAATATTCTCAATCATGACCTTGGATTCTATGGGTGACATTTAAATCAATGATAATATAGATAATGAATCATAAATTTTTATATCATATACTAGTATTTCTTTGTAAAAATAAAAAAAGAAAGTGATTCTCCACAATTTTCTGATGTGTTAATCTAGTACATTGCTTCTTAAATATCACCCAATACATGTAGAGGGTCTCTCGAAATGATTTTTTGATGGAATGAATCTCATTTCTAATGTATGTTCTTCCAGAGGTGGGGAATAATATTTTTTTGAAACATCTCATTATGTAATACCATTCATGCACATATCCTATTTTTAGGATGTTCAACAATTCTTTTGAAGCTTCATCAATTGAAAAGGGAAATTCATTCCACATTACCTAATTATTAGCTAACACTAGATGTATGAAAGTTGACAAGGCATATGGGACGTTTTAAATATGTTTGTTTGGGTCTTCTCCTTTTAATCCATGGAATTTAGGAAGAAATGGGATCATGTTACTTTCAACCCAAATTCATATTATCAATATGGAATGATAATTTGACTGTTTTATTAAGGAATTTTTGTACACATAAGTCTCTAAGGGTTTGTTTGGGAATTCCAACCATCATTAAAGGCTCAAAATATAAACTGTGAGTTTCAATCAAGATTTCAATATAAATTTCCTAAAATTCAGACTCTAATATAATGTTTCTATTTGTATTCAACAAGTTTTATTCTATTTCAGGATCTAATGGGTATGGATCAGTATTAGTGGTTTTTGTCATGCCATTTAAAAATTAGATTTTCTGCACTACATCTAAAGAAATGGTGGAATGTTTTGACACATTCCAAGGGTGGGGTGAGAAAAAAGTAATTATTTCCTAAGTTAAAATTTCTTTTAGTGGTTAGCCTAGTTTTTCAACATATTGGATCACTCATCAATGAATTTTTTTACTTTAAATTAGTGAAAATGATATTATTGAAATTATAATCTTTTAAAAACAAAATAATTAATAAAATAAAGGATTAAAATATATTGATAAAGTATGTGGTTAAAAATAGTTATATGATAAGGTTTATTATTTTAGGTTTGGTTTTCCCAATGAAATTTTATCATATTTCCAGTTAATACAATATTCATATGTTAATCCAGTTAAAATCATATTCCACAACCACTCCATCTCATTCTATTTGTAAAATAGTAATTGTGAGAATTAACCTCTCCAAAACCTCATCATGGTATAACCTCCTTCCTATGTGTGGGAAAATTATATATAATACCCCCAATTTACATAGGCAACACCAAATCTGCTATTTTTTATCCCAAATAATCATGAGAGTCCACTACCCCTCCCACACGTAGTGAAAATCATAAAGTACATCACCAATAATCAATTGTATATTCCATCATACATAAAAAACCCCATTGAAGTTAGAAAATGATCATTGAAAAAAGAAATATAAAATATAATCTAAAACAAAATATGATCATACATGTTAATAAAAAATGATATTAGACTATTGAAACCAAATTAACAGAAGAAAAAAAATGAATTTATTCCATGATGTTATAGAACTAAAGAATCCCAATAATAATACAAAACCTTCCTTAATAAATCATATGTTTACCCCTACATGTGAATGGAACCTGATAATATGGGTGAATATGAATCCATTAAAAATAAAAAAAATTGAAAAAATATGAATAGGAAATTTATTCTATAGAATATATCCGCTGGAATTTTACATAGTTTCTTCCTAAAAGATAATTGAAAACTTCCAAGAGGAGTTTTTAGGTGTTTTTTATAGGTTGGTTGTGGAACCTCAAAATATCAAGGCCTTTAAAAGTGTACAAAAATTCATACACAAATTATTAAATCACTAATTTTTGGGATGATGATAATTTTCATCTTCCTCCACTTTGACAGGAGAATTGGATAAATAATTGAGATAATTACTATATGGAATTTAATTTTCACGTGATTAGTTTATTCCTATTTCATATTGAACTATAATTTTCTAATTTTTTCTCTATCCTAAGATATTCTACATTTAATGAAGAGTGGTCCATTTTTTCACCTAAAATATTTTTCCACATTTATTTTTTTTATTTTGGGCTATAGGGAGTTCAAATTATCTCTACATCTAATTGAACAAGAGGGAGAATTTGCATAATCAAATCCTATATTCCTCAATTAGGCTCAATATTAAAACTTTTATTCTTCAAATACACCAGTGATAAAAAATAATTAAAATTCAACAATTGATCAATATTCACATTTTTTTGCAAAACATCCCTAAAATCCAAAAATAATTCAATTTATATAAAATTGATAATTTTTTTTGGAATAAATCATTAAAATAGACATGAATAATAAAGGAAATATTATCTTTATCAAACTTATTAATTTAATGAACCAAACATATTGGATATATAGTATGCATCTAATCATGGTATATAATAGTTGTATAAGAGTAAGCATTTCAGATTAATCGGTTTGTATGCGTGTGTGTGTATTGAAACTGTTATGTATGAGTAGTTAAGGGATTTTTAGATGAATTATTCATTAAATTTGATCATAATTGTATATACATTATGAAATATTTTTTATTACTAATATTTTTAAAAATAATAAATATATAAAAATAAAAATATATATTGTATATGGGAAATATTATATATTACATGTATAAATAATTAATTATCAATAATTTAATAATTAATGAATAATAAAAATTTTAAAAATTATCACTCATATCAAAATATACATTTTTTAATCTAAATAAATTATTTTTATGTGTTGTATTTTTTGATTAAAAGTTAAAACTCTCATACTTAAAATTTCAATTTAATAAAATTGATTCCAAATATTTATAATCATTTTTAAATTATATATTGGAGAATTTAATTTATCTAAAAATGAATTTTATAGAATTAGTAGAAATATAGTTCTTAATTATATAGTATGTTTTATGGCGTTATTATGATGTAAAACTAAATAAATAATTTAAGGAACATATTTAATGAATTAAACAGTTTTTAATTTTTAGTTTTTTTTATTTCAAACTAATAGGTTTAATTTCAAAAAAAATAAATAATTTTCAATGTATAAATTATATTTATTTTTAATAATTAAATATATTTGATTCTTTACTTTGAATTAAACATTCCAATGATGCAATTAAATTTTTGAAGGTATCAAATATTATGAGATATATATTTTTAATCAAAAACTATCAGTGTTCATTTGAATCAACATTATTCATTGTGATCAGATAAAATAAAAAATTATTAAATATTTTATTCAATGATATCATTGTTCATTTCTCATAAATTCGCCCATTATCCCCTAATTATACAAAATTTATAAAACTAATTATTCCAAATATCATCTAAAATATCACATTAATCCTTCATAGATACATTCGTAAAACCACGATACAACAAAAAGACCCTCCATTAAAGGATTAAGATTCGCTTCAAAGGCATCATCTCAGAATTAAAGGTAATATTTTAGAAACCCATGTATTTGTTTTTTCTATTATATTGTATTCTAACCCCCTTCATAAAATAATTATACCTTAAATTAATATTAAAATATTATATTGGTTAGTTTTTCTAATCATATAAATACTCTTAAAATCATTATTTTCTAACGGTAGGTTAATACTACCAAATGGAATTATATTTCTTTATATTCATGTATGTATAATATTACTACTTTTAAAATTACTTTATTGTATAACTATAATATTTAAAAAATAATAATTATTTAAATCTTATATATTATAAAAAAGGAAATATATTATTAATATTAAAAAAATTCAAATTCAGTTTAAGAATCTAAAACAAGCCTATAGGGAAACGCTATATGATTTTTAACTATCTATAGGATTCATAATTTGATGATGCATTAAGGAATTATTATGTTACCTCTTTTCTTATCATGGGTTTCATTCATATTTAGTCTTGATATAATATATTAATTTTAATGTGGTATATATATTCTTGAAATATTATGTAACACCCAAACCTCGTTTATCCTTATTATTTTATTTATTTACTTGTTCTTTGATATTTTTATGAGATTTTTTTCCAAAAGATTCCATTATTTTATGTGTACCGTTGTTACAGATAGTGTAATGTCACAATGAATCAAAGATAGGTTGTTTCATGACCCTACCTTGGAAGTATATGTATTTTCAGGGTTTTTGTATAATGAGATGAAAAAAGAGAGTGACACCACTTTGTACCTCTTGTGGCAAGGATCATTCTATTTGGTTTAGGGGAGGTATGTCATGCCAAAAAGTGGAGACTGTGATGTGACATTTTCATGATGTTGGTTAGCATGTCGAGATAGGTAGGTTGTTTCATAGCCTAGTCAACTTAGATTATAATATTGTAAATTTTCCATTTTTACCTTTTATGGATTAAACCCTTTGGGGGTTCTCTTCTTTTTCTATTTAACCCCTACACTCTAGGTGCCTCTCCATCTGAGTTATTATTCACTTAATGGATTCTCCATATTATTTATCTATCTCTTATAATTATCCATAAAAAAATTTATATCGATTAGCTCATCCATTAATTTTATTCCTTCTCCTTCTTGTTCTTTTGCTAATATGGTCTCAACAGCCTAGTGGTTTTCTTTAACATAATGTAAATTAGAGGATATATTATTTTAGGATACTTTTTGATTATATATGGTTTTATTTTTACTTGTTTTGGAACTTCAATTTCACTATTTGTTAATTTAATTGACGTAGGTTTTCTCCAAGCATGACCCTTTAATTTAATTACATTGATTGTTTTCTTTTTCCCTCCAACGATTTAAATACATTAAATGTTATTTCAAGTATATGAAATTATTTCTTATAAGTTATTTAGTTTCTATATATATTTATACTTTGTGTGTATGGGTTTCTCTATATATTTAAATATCCAAATATTTCTTCAGGAAATAATGTAAATGGAGTGTTCTATTATATTCTTGAATGGATCTCATAAATTATTTTTAATGTAATGGATTATGTTATAGTTTTAAAATTTATTTTCAATAATGTTACCTTCAAAATTAAAGTTGATATTGTGTTTTTTAAACTATTACAATTATATTTGATTATTTTAAATGTATTAATTGTTTTCATGAAATTATGTTTCATAAAAATAATTTTGAGACATGGTTTATAAATTAATGTTTCAAATTATTTATTGGAACCTTATTAAGATAATTTTCTTCGTGAAAATATACATATCATGTGTTCCCATGTTGTTTTTCATATTAAGATGTTAAAATAATCCATGTTTAATAAAATGTTTGTTATATTTTATTTTATGGAAAAATTCGCAACTTCCATGAAGGGTGTTCGAAGGTGTGGGTGAGTAATGATTAATTTTTTTGTATATACAATGATATTTCCAACCATTTGATTACACGTCTACATTATATCTCACATAATTTTTATATATCATGGGGAGGAAAGAGTATATAGTTGGGATGTTCAATACCACATGTTTCACTATTTTATGATCACACTATAGAAAGTGGTCCAATGTGTTTGGTACACCCCACTATGGTAATTTTTCCCTTAGATTGGCTTGGTAGGGTAACACTAAGTGTTATGGTGATTAAATCTCATAATGAATTCAAATTTGATGTATTTTTTAATTAGTATCCTATATTGTACCCTAAGCTCCATGATATTCCCATGATTTCTAATATTTAATTATATTATGATGGGTTTGATTCTATAATTTTAGTGACATTTGATTTATGATGATTTTTTAGGGATCCTTTGTCACAAATGTTATGGATGATATGATTATTCTTATTTATAGTGGTGTTTTCTTTTAGAAGTGTAAATGCGTTTTACATATTAAAAATAAAAAGGGAAATAATTGTGTGTACCATTTAACTATATTTCTTATAAATGGGGATTTTAAAGTGGAGTTATAAAACTCGTTTTCATATCAGATTATTAATATATCATTTGAATTTTAAAGGACTATTTTTCCTTAAAAATTGTATCGCTCTTGTTTTAAATTAAATCGACTAAATTAGGGTCGCATATTATTGGTTTTCTGATAAAATGGAAGATATTATATTCTTATTTTTATTTTAAACTATCATAAAGGTCATGAAATATGTGTTGGGAGGATGCCTACTATGTTTTTTTCTTATTCTTATCATATTAAAAGTTTAGTATCAGTTGGACATAAATGACACAGTTTGTTTTTGGATTCTAGTTTAGGTATGTTTTAGTTAGTAAGTGAAGATTCTTCACTTGGAACATAGATATTGGTGGTTGTATTAATTGTTTTATTTTTGGTATTATGTTCATAATTTATACCATTCCATGTAAGAGTTTCATCTATATTTTTTTCAAACTGTATAAGATAACATTTTGATGAGAGACATTTCCATATTGTGGTTAATATTTTTTTTAATGAATATATATATTAATTTTGTTGATATTTATTTTATAATTATATTTGAAGGAAAATTATGATACTGTTACTTCTCATTCATGAGAGAGTCAAAATGAGATAATAGAAAATTCCACTTTTGAGTCAGGTTTTAATTAGGGGCCTTAGATAAAGGATACTTTGAATAGTTTAGTGAAATTTCGGGTGTCCGGTGTTGATTAATGATTAAAACATACTAGTTATTATAGTACTTATGTGATTTCATCTGTCATCCATAAGGGTTCTCATGAAAATTCAACTTCATCATCTATTTCGTAGTATGAAAAGAGGTTTTCAGGTGAGGATGAGATGATATAATAAATGCAAAGATATCAGGAGGATGAGTGTGAGATGTAGTGTCTGATAGATGAGAATATGTTCCTGTATATGTATGGCTTCATGTGGTATTGGAATGAAGCCCCCCCTCCTGACCCTATAGGAGATCCTCATACTCCCTAACACTAGATGATTTAAAATTTGATTGTTTTGTATTTTTTGGTAAACATATTATGTGTAAAATACTGTAATAATGTTATGCACATTTTTATTATATGAAAAAAAAATTAATTAAATTTTTTTTAACATATAAATAATTGGTATGGATTCTAAATTCCATCCCAATTAGTTTTTTAAGAAAAAATCATAAGATGCTTATGATGAATTAGCATTCCGATCTCAAAAAATAATTAATTTTGATGGCCCGTCATAAATTGTTTTTTAAAAAATTAAAAAATATATGTGACAGACCATTATTTCCATAATAATAGAAAAATATTTGTGACAAACCTTCATAAATAATCATATTTTCTATTCCATTTTTTGAGGATCTTTTTATGATGGATTTCCATTAAAAATTGATTTTAACATTGGTAATCAAGAAAAAATAATTAAAATCCAATTTTGTTATACTTTTACCCCCTATTTATGTTGTTAAAACCACTATCTCAATTATAATTTATTGATTCTTCTTATGTGACCACATTACATACACTCATTTGAAATTAAAATATTTAAAGGAGTTGAAACACCCAAATTGTTTTACATGTTTTGTCCCCAATGCGGGAAACCCAATCTTTTCTATGTCTAGTTGTCATCATGATCCATAGATTTTCACTATTCTCATAAGTGTTACAAATTGGAATTCTATTATCCTTTAACCAAGAGCATCTGTCATCCTAAGCTTTGATTCCACAATATCTTAGAATTGTGCATGCTATCTCTTGAGAATACTGTTTTGGTTTTTGATTTTTTTATACCTCCTCCTACTAATTCCAACTTATAAACTCAAACATGGGTCTTTGACTACCCAATATTCTTCCTCTAAACTGTATTGTGCATATGACTTATTCTTTGATGCATATAAATATAATTTTTAGATCTATCGCAACTTGAAGTACTTCGACATTCAGAACATCATCTTGTAGGTGCTACATGCCAGGCTTACTCACTATAATCTGGTTTCCTAAATTCAAAAAAATAACATGTTTCTTCTTTGGAACTATATTTTATAGTCTTCTCAAATCATCAACCAAATTGAACTTATGACGAATTATTTATAGATACACCCTTTATGTTAGCATCCTTCACAAATAGATCATTAAATGATATCAGTATTTTATGTACTCAACTGTTCTTGGAAAACATAGAGGCATTTGGTCTTCAAATTTTAAATCTCTACAGTAATAAATTTTTAATGCATCATAAATCTTCTATGATCGTAGATTTAATGATATTTAAATATATGTAAAATATATCATCAACTCTTATCTGGTATTTTAAAAATCTTATCTAGAGTCAGTAACATTTTGTGATCATCCAACATCCATTCTATAATTTCTTCTTTATATTTTTATTTCACCTGAAGGAAAATTCCCTCGGTATTTTCCTATGATCCTACTTCCAAAAAGATCAAAATTTCACACATGAACTTTATTCTAATATATTCTACTAAAAATAGAGTCTTCATTAATTTCACTCAAACTCCTAATTTGGAAATTATTTTTTCTTCTTCATATATGTGTAAATCATTTCAATCTACTAATCACAAAAATCCATCCATGTATATGCATCTCATATTCACTATTCAATGCACTTAACTCTATAAAATTTAATTATTTCACCATAAACATCAAAAAAACCGTTCTTTTTCTGTGAAAGTATTATCTGTTTTCTACAAAAAATAAGGACTGACTACCAAAGCTCAATTAAAATCCCTTGGATTTTATCATCACTAGAGAATAACTGATATAGGAATACTTCATATGCACTAAAAAATTACTGATAAAGGGTCACTTTAGTATTTCTTTTTTTAACGCTGACAAAGGACCCCCTTTATCTGTCATTTTATTTAGCACTAATAATGTTATCCATTTTCAGCACTACTAAATGTAATGGAAAAGGGTGACCTTTATCAGAAAACCCCTTATCAATGATTTTAAAATAGATGATAAAGGAGAATACTACAGTGTCCTATTAAATTTAGAGTACACTATAGAAACCATAAAAAGCATCAAAAACATGTTACAAATACTGAATTTAAATGAATTAAAATTTAAAAAACAAATACAAGAGAAAAAGAACTATATTAAAGACATTTAAAACATTTCACAATTACATACGTAACTAATAATTGTCAAATAAAAAATTAAAAGGAATCAATGATCCTTTGGTTTTATCCCCAAAACTGTAGTCATGATATTCCCAAACAAAACCACCCAACTCGAGTAAATGATTTGACCTATATAAGAAAACAGTTCGTATCTTAGTAATACGATAAAGAAATAATTTACACACAAATTTTAAATTTTAAACAAAAAATGTATAAATTTATTCATATAAATAGGACTATGTATAAGATTAATTTTTGGTATATTCTTTCTAATCACACCATTTCTTGATTATCATCAAACATTATCTCTCTAAAAATTATCTAAATAAGTATAATATAAAAATTATAAGGAAAATTATTATAAAATTATGAGAAAATAATCTAAACTCATTTTTTCAGTTTTGGGGATGTGATAAACATTTTAAACTAAAAGGAAACATAAATATTGAAGACATGAGATTGGGGTCATACCATTCACACCATGCATTATATTAAATTGTGTTTGATTCAAACATGTCACAAATAACTTATGGATCATTTTCCTAAAGTATAAAAACAATCTGAATATGTTTTCTCCATTTTGTTTATGTTACATATTTTTTAGTAAAATATCATTTAATAATGGGAACATGCACTTAGAGTCATACGGGTCACATCATATGTCCATTTCACATAATAATGGTTCCTAAATGTCAGAAATGACTTATGAATAGTTTTTCAAAATAATTAAGACAATATGAGCAAGTTTTCTCATTTTTTAGTGTGTGACATCTTATTTGAACTAGAATTTCAATATTAAACTAATAACAGGAACATTCAGTTATATCTAGAACACCATGTATTGGTTTTAGGAGGGTATAATTTCTATACATCAAAAATTACTTCTATATCATTTTAATAAATTATCAGAAAAAAATTGTGTTTTCAGTGTTTTGAGTATGTCAATTGTATTTTTTTTAATACAATTAATGTCAATTTTAAATATCAAGACTCTCTTACAGTCATAAAAGTCACCCCATGAATCTGATTTGGGTTCATCAGATTAATAATTTTTTAAAATGAATTTTTTATTATTTTATTAATGTATCAAACCAATCTGAATGCATTTACTCATTTTTCAGTATGTCACCTATATTTTTTTACTAAAATGTCATTTTAAACTGGTCCTGTATTGGATTCACATGATACTGATTCCTACATGTCATAAATGAATTATGAGTCATGTTACTAAATAATTAACATAATAAAAATTTGTTTTCTTAGTGTTTAATGACTAAAACAATTTTTGAACTAAAAAGTCAATTTGAAATTGAAAATGGGAACTCTGTGTTATACCGGGAACACCGTGTGTTAGATTAAGGTTTATATATTTCCTAAAAATTTTAAATTCTATATGATCTTTTTCCTAAATAATAAAAAAATTCATTTTATTTACTATAAGTATATCATATTACCCTTTTACTAAAATTAATGTCAATTTTAACTAAAAAGACACATTTGTAGTCATATCGGTCACATCGTGTAGTTGATTTTGGTTTAGAAGACTCTCACACTTCAAAAATGACTTCTTTTTAGATTTCCTAGTGTCAAAATAATAATAATGTTTTTCCTGATTTTATTATGTCACTTGTTTTTTTACTAAAATTACATTTTAAACTGAAAACATCCACATTGAGTCATACTAGTCACATCATGTGTCATTTTTTTGTGAGACAAATTACTACATGTAACAAATCAATTATGAATAATTTTCCTATATTAATAAGACAATTATTTTGTGTTTTCTTATATTTTAGTGAGTGCGACACATTTTGATCTAAAATATCAATTTTAAACATATAACAGAAAATTTTAGTTATACCGGGAACATTATGTATCATATTGAGGTGATAATGATTCTTATATACAAAAATGACATATAAACAATTTTATTAATGTTTCAAAACAACATGAATGTTTTTTTTTATTTTTTATTTTTTTACTTTTATTTTTTTCAAAAATAAATGTCAATTTTAATTAAAAAAGAGACAGTTGGAATCATATGGGGCACACAGTGTATCAGATTGAGGTGCGGATGATTCCTATATTTCGAAATTACATATGGTTGGTTTTCCAAAAGAATCAAAATAATATGAATGAGTTTTATCATTTTTATTTTGACACTTCTCTTTCTTACTAAAATTAATTTTAATTTTAAATAAAAAGACACACATGGGGTTATACCAGTCACACAGTGGATGGTATTTAGGTGGGGATGATTCCAAATTCTTAAAAAAATTATATAATTTTCTCCTAATGTTTAAAAAAATTGAATGTGTTTTCTAGGTTTTGAGTATATAACTTTTCTTTTTTACTAAAATGACTTTTTAAAATATAAACATGAACTTTGAGACATTCTGGTAACTTCATGTTTAAATTTTATTTCAGACTGATTCATACATTTCAAAATTGACATATGGATAATTTTTTTAAATTATCTATAAATTCTGTGTTTTTTTTATTAGTTTATAGGGAGTGACATTCTTTTTAAACAAAAATATCAAATTTAAACAAATAAGGGACACTTTGAGTTGTAAAAATCACATAATGTATTGGTTTTTTTTCATCTGAATCCTATACATAAAAAATCCCAAATGGATCATTTTTCGATTGTATACAAACAATTTGACTGTATGTGCTCAATTATGAGTATGTCAATAGACTTTTTTACTAAAATTAAATTCAATTTTAAATAAAATTACACATATAGAGTCGTATTGATCACACCAAGCATCGAATTTAAGATTTCTCATTTCCTACATGTCAAAAATGATATATGGTTCATTTTCCTAAATTAAAAAACCAATCTGAATTCATTTTCTCAGTTTCGAGTATATTACCTTTAATTTTTTACTATAATTTCATTTTTAACTGTAAACACACAATTTGATTGATACCAATCACATCTTGTTTCATTTTGATATGATTCTAATTCCTATTTTTCAAAAATGAATTAATAATTATTTTTCTACTTTATTAATAATATCTAATTTATTTTTCTCTTTTTCTCATGTGAGACAAACTTTATGAACTGAAATGTCAATTTAAAACTGATAATGGACACATTGAATTATATTGGGCATACCATGTATCATATTGATGTGCGGCTAATTCTTATGCATCAAAAATTCCTTATGAATTGATTTCTAAAAGTATCAAAACAATTTGAATGTGTTTTCTCATTTTTTAGTATACCACAATTCTTACTAACTAAATTTTTTCTCAATTTCAAATAAAAATATATACTTTTTCGTATTGGTCACACCATCTATCGGATTGACATGATGTTAATTTATAAATGTCAAAATGACATATGGGTCATTTTCATAAAGTATTAAAACAGTGAAAAAGTGTTCTCCCCATTTTGAGTATGTAACCTATCTTTTTTACTAAATTTTCATTCTAAATTATAAACATGTAATTTTAGTCATACTAGTCAGATATTGTGTGTGTTTTATGCAAAAATGATTCCAACTTGTCAAAAATGAATTAATTGTTTTTCATAAATTATCAATAAAACTCAAATTTATTTTCTTTGATTTTCATGATTCACAAAATTTTTGAAATAAAATGTCCATTTTAAATTGATAATGGGAACTTTGAGTTATATATTGAATATTATGTATTTCATTTAGGTGAGGTTGATTCCAACACATCAAAAATCATGTATGGATCATTTTCTATTGTATAAAAATAATCCAAATATTTTTAATTTGTTTTGTGTATTTCACTTTTCATTTATTCTAAAATAAATGTCAATTTAAAATAAAAAGTCACATTTGTGTCATACCGGCCACAACATGCATTGGATTGAGGTGCTACTAATTACTACACATCAAAAATGGAATATGTATCATTTTCATAATGTATCAAAATAATTTGAATGTGTTTTCTCAATTTTGTGTATGTCACATTACTTTATTAATATTACTTTATTAATATAATTAAAGACCATTTTAAAAAAAAGATGCATTTGGATTCATACTCATTACACCGTGCATCATAATTATTTTTTTAGTTACTAGATGTTAAAAATGAATTTTGGGTCAATTTTCAATCATTTAAAAACAATCCAAGAATTTTTAATAAATTTTTACTATTTTGACTTTCATATTAAACTAAAATGGTTCATTTCCATTGAAGACAGGTACTTTGGGTCATATATACTACTTCACATCTTGGATTTATGTTCGGTCAATTCCTATACATGAAAAATGAATTACAGATCATTTTCTTATTGTTTGAAAATAATACGAGCTTTTTTCCCAGATTTAAGTATTTTATGTATGTTTTAAACTAAAAAAACACTTTTTAAAAAAAAAACCTACTTCATATCATACCAATAGCATCAGGTATCAAACTGATGTGCAGTTAATTTCTATACATGAAATATGATTTATATATTATTTTATTACAGTTTGAAAACAATCCAAGATCATTTGATTGGTTTTTACAATTTAATGAATTATTTAATATAAAATGACACTTCGGTATTGAAATTTTTTAATTTGAGTCATATTGACCACATACTATTTTGGATTCTCATGCGGTCAATTCATACATGTGAAAAATTAATTTTGGATGATTTTCATAGATTCTGTAAATAATCTGAGGTCATTTTCATTATTCTAAATAGATGAAGTGTATTTTGAACTAATGTCTAAATTTTAAAAAATAAGTATCGGATATAAAATATAAGGAAATTAACTAAAAATTTAGAAAAAATGATTTGAAAATTAGATAAATAAATAGTAATATGTCACCTCTTAATGTTGTCATTATACTTTTTGACATCGTGTATTCTGCTCATTCTTTTCTAAACAAATTGACTCCCTCCATTTTTATTATCCTTGATAAATGGATCATATATAATATATATTAATTTTAACACTAATTCTTCACACAGAAAATATATTTATAAGTTCATATCCCATACTATATCACAAACATAGTTGGTAATCACATTGATTATATGTTAGCAAACATTATGACAGTATATATGTTTCCAAAGCTGCTCAAAATAAATTTAATTCTACTTTTTAGTGTGAAGGTTTCCATAATCATGGTAGTAATTAAAATACCTATAATAAATAACTATTGAGAAATATTTTTTATGAAATTTTAATGAACTTTAAAAATTAAATTTTTCTAGGATACTGGCATTTTCATGGTTTAGGATCTCTCTCATAAATTTACAAACACAATATCGACAATAATTAATATTATATTGCTTCGATAACTATAGAAAAATTTACCAAAATAAGTTAATAGTTCTGAAATATGTTTTTATAGTTAAATATTTCTATATAAACCTTATTATGTTTCCATTTTATGTATTTTTCATGCTTCATATATTCAGTCACTTTATTCGTACCATGATTTAGCCTATATTTAGAGATCACACTATCATAAAAAAGAGCTGACTAAAAAACATACCGAAACAAATAATTAAAATTATCATTATAAAATGTTGATTTTAGTGCATTATAAATTCTTGATGCATATCATGTGTGGTTTTTTTGTAGTATATCAATGCATTATATCACAAAAAATAAATATTTGGGTGATCAAAGTTGATTACAATCTACATCTAGTGCTTCTTAAAAAAATTAATGAAAATATAAAAATATATTATATTTCAAAATTTTGAATAGTTCTACCTGTGAATTATGGGAATCAAAAAAAATATCTTCTATTATTTTTTTCTCAAATACCTCATTTAGAACATCTTTTTATTATCAATTTCTACCATCTCCTAAAAAGTTTTCTCCACAGAAATGATTCAGGGATTAATGAATACAAATTGTTCTTTATGCAGTTTTCCATTTATATAGTTTTAATATAAATGATTGTACAAAATATGAATAGTTATTAGATTTTAGGAACATATTATATCATTTTCTGGTCAAAAAATATTATGAAAATATACCTTATATATGTATTCAGAACTAAGACTCCCAACTATTACAACATTATAATCTCATTTTTACTCTTGACACCAACTGTATATACAATTAAATATCCAAATATTTATTCTTTATATAGAATGTAAGATATATCCCCATATTTAAATGAGGACTCTACGTGATGTTTTAATGACAATAAAATTTTTTGTGGAACTTTTGCGGAGAAGGTACTTCTAGATGGTCCTTTGGTTTTTCTAGTTGATTTAATATATTGTCCCGGTTCAAACTTCCATTTCACAATTGATTAGTCCTCCAGTAACATTGTACCTCCTTGTATACATTTTTCATCAAATTTTACAGGTTTTAAATTGGTAAAAATTATTAGATACATACCTCATGTGTCTTTATAAGTTTTTATGTTCATGCATTGAAATTTATAATCGATTCATTGATCTTTTTTAATTTTTGAATCATCATGTGGAACATGTAACTCAATGCTAGGTTCTGGAGCTACCTGAATCCCCAAAATCATGTGATATTTTGGGATTTATTTATCATATATCTTGTCAACCAATATGTTATACACCATACCCCTCATAATAAGGTGGTTCATGGGTGTCCACAAATAGAAAACATATACAACATTACCTATAGAATTTTAGTAACATAAAGTAATCAGGACTTATTTCACTCACATTTAGGATAATGATTAATGAAAAAACATATTACCTAAAGTATGTTATGTGGTTCATGGGAATTATTATCCTTAATTATAGTGGGTTCATTTGTTTCTTCATGTGAGGATCTTTGTTCTACCATTGGTTCACTAGGAACCTTTCTCATATATTGTTCTGCAAAAATAGACTGGACAATAATATCTTGTAAAGGATCTATTTTTTCTTAATATATTTTCATTATATTTTATGTATAATCATATGTATATTTATACTAATAATATGATTGATGAGAAACTCTAAAAACAACACTTCAAACATAACCATATTGTTTTGGCTGCTTCAAGGCTAATGAAAGTAGTTTTTCTTTTGGTATGGTTAATGCAGATACTTTTATCTAAATAGTGTAAACAATATGAAAATAAATAGATATTTTATGTAATATTTTAATAAATAATAACAAATTACTGTTATTTCATACCCACACATGTTTCTGATACTTCTTTTCATTCATCATAAAGTTTACCCTTGTTATTTATGAGATCCTCCTTCCATAGCACCTGAAATGGGATTGATGTGGCTTCAGATTTGGATTCATCAATCTACATTTTAAAATAATAACATATTTGGTTTCATGTCAAATAAAAAATTTATATTTAATATTAAATACCTGAAAATATATCCTCTATCAAAGCGTACCCCATCCTTTGGTTGTTATAGGGGTTCATCGGTTTTGATGCATGTTCTATATTTTCATCACTCATTTTATATTTCATAGTTTAATAATTTTGAACCAAATTAGATAATATTAATAATTTAAAATAACATATTATTGACAATAATTCATATAAAAAGATTTATCATCATGAAGATGGATGAATTAATTTCATGTTTCCTTCTTTATGATGTTTCATAACTGCCTAGTGGGTGGGGCTTTACTTTCCCCTTAGCATCATTAGTATGTAGCTTGGTAAGAAGAGTCTGGAAGAATATATGGGATTTTAAAGAGGCCATTAATACAAATTTAATATGTAAATGTTTAACAATAAAAAAATTATACACCAAATATGGAAAATGAAATCAATGTTTCATTATATATACTTTTTATAAAATTAAGAATTTACGTCATTAAATTATTTTTATATCTTTCCAAAGGGTTTACTTCATTAAATGATGGATGTGGTTCCATTAATATATATAAATTATCACATTCATCCTCATTTTGAACACAACATAACTAATGCCCATTGAATTTTGGGGTCAACAGGTTGGTCGTATTGATTCTTTCCAACTTTAGATTTTTTACACTTACATCATTCCTTGATAATTTTATTCAACGTTTTGATTTTGTATCATTCTATTTTCCATCAAAATACTATTGAACCCTTATTAATTCTATGTTTTTAGTATCAACCACCTATTTTGCCCTGGTATTCCTAACGTCATCATGGGCAGTAGACAATGTCTACATGAGTAGTCAAATAATTAATTTAGATTATGTTAATATAGTTGATAAAATATAATATTATGGGTGAAATAATAGTATATTAAAAAACACTTAAACCTTCTCAATGAACACTCATTCTTTTTCTAATGTTGTAAGGGATTTATGTCCTCTATAGAGAATCTGAATCACCTCTTTATAGTCCCCTCAAATGTTGAAGACATTTCCTACATTGGGACGTCCATGAACTGATTGTGAACTTCCATTGAAAGGGTTATCCTTGATGGAATTTTTATTTGACCATACCGTTGGTTTAGTTTCTAGTAGGAAACTTGACCAATTCTTGATTGTAGATATTAGACATAAAATGCATTCTGTTCTATTGATTCCATTACCACTTGTCTTTTTCCCCTTCCACACTAAATTCCACCTTCATGAAACTCATTTCATCAAATTTCACTACACTCATATTTCCAAACCTATTGCAATGGATAATTGGGACTTGAAATGATGTATAATTCAACTCGTATATATAATGTATTATCTCATCATGAATAACCATGGGGGAAAGTTTTAATTTACCAACATGACTGGACTTGAGTTGTGAGTACTACTATATACATTAAAAAAATTATTTCATTTTTAGATAACTCAAGATGGATATTTCTCGATTCATTTCCAAATTCAAGATACCCATAATCAATATTCTTCCAATGATGAGATTCTACCGGATGATGTATTTTCCCATTTTTAATTCTTGAATCTACATGTCATGTAAATTGTCTCACTTTTTATTAACATACATATAATCTTTAAAACCATTTAATGATAGGAAAGTACCATTCATATTTCAACATATTTGATTCATCAATATTTTATCAATACATGCCACACTTATAGAAGTTTAGGAGGGATTCATTATCCTTTAGAGACTATATTAAATCATTTGGACAAAAATGTATTTTTTTAGATATTATGCCCATGGAAAATTGTAATTGTTTAGAAACATATGTTGGATAAGGAAGATCATTTTCTTTTATTATGAGATCATTCCTGTCACCAAGTAGTTCTATAAATTTGGTGTCACTCCATCTGTTTCCAGATTACAAATTATATAACTTCAATACAAATGACTATGTTTTGTGTTTAGTACAACTAGTATATAATAGTAACTTAGTATATCTATTAACTACTCAAACAACTTGGGCTAGTCAATAAGGTCAAATTCAATTTTCAATTTCATTCCTTCTATACAATCTCCATCATTATTTGCACTAGTATTCATAAAAAATGATCCATAAATTGAAGTATCATCCAAATTAGTGTTCCAATTCAGTTTTTTCTATATTGAGTCCAGTATTTACAGCTCTGATCTATTCCATAATAAATGAAATGTTCTTACAAATCTTCCATAATAATTTTTCTTGAGTAACAACAACATAAACCTGCACAAATTATTAGAAAATGGACTTATGAATTTCCTATTGAAAACATGATGAACTCTTTAGATCCATCTTCAAACACTTTTATCATGTGATTAAAATGAATAAATTTTCAATTAAAATAAATACTATTAGGTTCATATAATATTGATTTTTTATAAAAAAATAAATAAATACACATAGGATATTCATAAACAGAGTTGAATGATATAGATAATTTGAATATGGGGAACCCAAAATCAACACTACTACCCAGTATGGGGTGACAATGCTTAGAGTAGTTAAAGAAACATTGTCATGTTTATTTTAAAAACTTTGTAAAGTATCTGAGATGGTATAAAGGGAATAAAATGACATATTATTGGGATTGATTTAGGATTTTTTTTCTCTATCTAATTTATTACTTATATCCTTATAACACTCTAATATTTAAGTATGTACATTTCTTTAAATAAATACAATGTAGGGTAAATTTTTTCAATGAAAACATTAATCTATATGAAACATTAAAAAACATATTTTGGTTTAAGGAAAAAATTGAAATGTTATGGGAACAAAATGTGAAACATCAATAGGAAAATTACTATATTAATAAAACCTCAATAAATTATGAAGATATTAATATTCCTTTTATAAAAACAATATTATAATTTAATATATATATATATATATTCATTTCAAAGAATGATTTAATTTTTTATGATTCCAGAAATTTGATGACACTTAGTGAGGATGAGTAATAAATGACATATTATTGGAATCAATAATGTTAAAAAAAGACATATTTTTTAAAGGAATTTTATTAAAATGGGGTGAATATTATCAAAAAATATATAATTTATATTATCTAAAAGATGATTCCCATAATATTTAATTGTTCAATAAATTAAAATTCAATCATAACAGCAGAGAAATAAATGGTTTAGAATGTATTAAATTAACAGAATGGGCCAAAAATATATTAAAAGCATATGTCAAATTTATTGGAAAAGTTGGTTTTATGGACACCAAATATTATAATTCAAAAATTCTTAATTTAGAAAAATTCACCTGAAATATCACTTTCCTATTTATAATAATATAAATATATTTACAGTTTATGCAGCTATTTTATTTTATTTTAAAAATAAGATATATAATTGAAATATAATATCTAAATTAACCCTTTAATCATTGTATTTAAATATATATTTCATGTTATTTATTTCAATGTGTTTTTATTTGAAAATGAACAAAGTTGTAATGGTTTTCCATATCAACTAGAGAGTAAAGTAGAGGATGATACATTTTAATATTTATGCCATTCAATTTAGAGAAACTGGATTTTCATTCCATTGAGGGTTCAAGATGAATTCACGTCACACTTTTTCTTGGGAATTAGATTAACTTTAAATCTATAGAAAAAAGTGAAACTCATCTTGGGATTAGTGACTTAGAGAACCAATCATTAATATAGAATGATATTGGAATTTAAATTGTCCATGGAACATAGAGATAATTTAATCCAAAGTATCTTGAAATGAATAAAGAGTGGGGTACGTCATCAAAACAACTAATCTCCACTAAAAAAACATAGAAATCATCTTCCCTTGAATGAATCAAAGAATTAATGGATTTAATCCATAAAACTTTTGTTTAGGGACATATATTAATGAATTAGAAATTAATGACCTTATAAATATGAATCCAAATCTTAAACAATATTATAAATATGATGTGCAAGATGGATTTAATCTTAATTAAAGTGAATGAATATGTAATAATGATGTGGAAATTTTCAGTATATTTGGAATACATTGGGGTTCGATTCCCCACTAGTAGAAGAGACCAGATAGTGAGTCAAAAGGTTTATATTAAAATTGATAAAGACTCAACAGGTTTCCCCACAACTATAAGATATTTGATTTATGATAGTGTTATGTTGGTTTGGATAATGTTATTTAATGAAATAGGATTTCACAATGGCCATATAAATAAAATATACCACCAATATAAGTCACCCCATAAACCAAATCGAAAAACTATGGCATATCACAAACCTTAGTCAAATTTTTTTCATCTATTCCAACACATACTAATAAACAACCTTATTTTAAATATATTTCCATGTCCCTTTATAAAATCACACAACCATTTTTTGGAACCATACACAATTAAAAAAAATATTTCCAAATACCATATTGAAATCAACCACTCTAAAGAACTCTTTTCAATAGATCAAAACTTTTTAAATTTCCACAAATTAGTTTAAAATTAAAAATCTCATCTCAAAAACACTTTAAAAATTGAAAAGGTTTCCTTTTTAAATTTTAAAATCCCACTTGAAATCAACTTTTAAAAAATTACACATAAAAATTTACAAACTATTTTTCCAAACACCAAATTGGATAGGAAAACCCTTTTCTATAAAACTGTTATCATCTAGTGAAAAAAAAAATTAAAGACATATTAAAAACCAATAAATAGTAATTTAAAATTTTAAAGCTATTTCCCTAGAAATATGTACACATTGAAATTTTTAAAACATTACACATTACCTTTGAATTCACATCATGAATTTCAAAAAAAATAATTCATTTTAGTTTTTGTAAAGGGAAAACTTATGTTTTTCATTTCTAACCCTTATTTATCATTTAAAACCCATAATTCCTTTTTCAAAATAGAAAATTAAAATAGGAATGAGCATGAAAATGCTAATTAGTCAACCAACCACCTTTCCACAGGACAAACATTTAACGGAAGACCCATTTTAAAGCTAGATTAAAATTTAATAATTCAAAATATGTATATTTTTTCTATTTTAGGAAAATTAATAAAAACCTTTCATAATTTGTTTTTAATAAAACAAAAAAATTATTCCCATTTTAATAAACATGATGATAATTTTATATGGTATAAATAAAATCATTATTATTTGAAGTTTAAGAAACATATAATAAAGTTTCAATGAATAAAAAAATTTCTATATGACATTAGTAAATTAATATTTTAAAACCTCAAACTATGGTAAAGGATTCATCATGTAATTTATTTCAATGCATGAGGATCCCCACACTCTTACTAATCATGGCTATCTAGTGTGCACAATATCCATGTTATATGGACCTTGGTGGTTGGATTACACAGCTACAAGTGTATCCATACCTCACAATTTTTTACTTATTATGTTTATTATAGATTCTATTATTTTTTATATCTAAATATTCCTAACATGATTATCTTGGACTACCCACCTAAATATCAAGGTTCTTATGGGATTCTTTCAAAATTCAATCAAGTGAATATAGATTTATCAAAAAAAAATTCATCAAATATCACACGAGTTGCCAAAAAAATCCAATATTTCACATGAACAATAATTAATTTAAGAATACAAATCTAGAAGTTTTTACAAATATAGAGGACATTGAAAAATATTTTCCAAAATATCATGAGTCGGCCTTTTAAAAAAAATCCAAAACATCATTTGAGAACAAGGAAGAAAGGTAAATTCCCTTAGAAATACCTTTTCTGAATGACCCATAATTCCTCATTCAAAATAATCATATTTTCAGAATATTAATTAAAAGTTCCAAAATTCCTCATGGTTACATAACAGAAACAAATATAAAGGCTTGATACATTGTTACTTAATTTATACCTTTCCCCAAATGAGGTCTAAACTTTATTAACCACAAATTTAATTTTAAACCCATCCTGAAACATTTTCATAATTCCTGTAATTTCAGGAACATTAAATCATTCAGGTCTTGATTCATTTTGGAATTTTTACTCAAGTTGTAATGGTTTCCCTATTTTCTCAATTTTATAAAGTGTTATTCTTTTTTATGTTCAATAAAGTGGCTTGACCCTCAAACCTTCAAAAAATGTATCTCTTGAAATGCTAAGAAAAATATTTATGAAAATTTTTTTAATAACCCATACAAAATTTTAAATGGAAATTGCCATTTTATAGATCCAATCAAGTAATTTGACAAGTGAGAAACTTGAATCCATGTTAAAAAGGTTATTTAAAGATAGAAAACCCCCTTAATATATATCAAAACAAAGTCAAAATCTAATTTATTCCCTTAAAATTCAATGATCATAATTAATATAATTATTAAAAAATTAAAATACCAATATAAGCATCTTGAAAGAAACAGTTCTCAATATTAATTTTCAATCATGAGTAAAACCAACATGGGCCAAGAGATGATGATGAAAACCTCAAGAACAATTAGAGGAGGACCCCATAGGAATATCACATGCCCTATAAATCAAATCCATAATAAAAATAACAGTTCTGAACCCCCTATAGTTGAGCCTAGTGTGTGTGAAATGAGGAAGCTGTTGAAAATATGAGGGGGGAAATGAAATAAAAGGAAGACGAGAAGAATAAGGAATATAAATTTTCCAAATATAATCCAGAATCACTAGAGAAGGTGGAAGACCGTATCTAGAGGAAGATACCCTAATCTGGGAACCCTCATGATCACTCAGTCAATAAAACACCACAATAATGCACACTATAGAATCCGAATGAAAAAGAAATGACAATGGACGAGAAAAAAATAAATACCATATATTCGAGGCATGTTTCGTCTGGGAGAAAGCTGAAGGGGAGTGTCGATAGCAGTAGACTTTTGCAAAAGAATGATAGGTGTGACTGAAATTGGTTTGGTTAGGGTTATTTTAAAAATACTATGGATGTTTTTATCAGTACATCCAAAAAACACTAATAAAGATACATTTTATCATCACTAAAATAATAACCACTATTAAGTGATTGGTAATTATAATTATAAATTAATATATTTGTAAATATATTTATAAATATTTATATATTATTATAAATTTATTTATATATTTATATATATTTGTATATATTTATATATTTATATATTTATTTAATAAATATAATATATGTATTTATTATTTTAATAAAATATTTATAATTTTATAACTATATGAGTATATAAAAATTTATTTATAATTATATAAATACTTTTTTCAAAAATAATATTAATTTATTTATAATTATTAAAATTTAATTTTATAAATATTGTAAACATAAATTTATAAATATACTTATGGAAAAATTAGTTGGTAGGTCATTAAGAGTCACTCTATCTAAATCTCAATGGTGATTAGGGATTTATGTAAATATTTATTAACCTTTTCAATATCTATCTGATATTTTCCACACTCGAGGTTAATAAAATTCCTATAACAATGTGAGAGCTAGATGGGAATATTGAAAGACCACTTACGAAAGATCAATCTTAGCAAATGCAAGAGATTATGGTGCATTTAATAGATCCTAATATCTCTAAAAATGATACATGGATGGTGTCTTCCATCCGAATGGATGTGTTACCCATGTGAAAGATGATATGTTTCATATATCAGAACACTTGAAAATCAGTGATCATTATATTATCACTTGTCTTATTTACTAAGAGTCTTTAAGAAGTGGATAATAGGAGACATTTTCAAACTTATTTCATGTATTTTTTTATTCTAAAACATGAAATGTTTCTCAACGGGATATAGATATTTTTTCATATTCTATTCTCTTAAGAATATATGAAAATAATGGCTTCGGGCTTTGGTACTATATTTCCCATGCATGGCTTTATTCATATCTAATAATGGGATCAGTTGTTCAATACTTTGGTGATAGGTAACTCTTCAGTTCAGCTGTGGGTTAAAGTTTATAGTTTAAATTGGATCCTTTTTCACCATATGATTAAATATTATACATAAATTTCTATTAGAATTTCGAATAAAGAGGATAAGAAAATGGAAGTGGCCAGGTTTGGAAACTATTCTTGTCTCCTTGTAGAAGTGGATCTGGGTTCTATGTTAATTGAGAAAGTTCTTCTATCAACTAAATATGATGAAATTGAGTTGAGAATTGAATATTAAAGAGTAAATTGGATTTTTTTAGACTGTAATTTAGTTGGGAATAGATCTTTAAATAAAAATAGATTTATGGTTTTCAGTTTCTACTCCACTCGAGGGAATGAGGAAACATCATGTTTAAAAAATAATAGAATATTAAAAATAAATGTGCCTGGTGGTCTTGGAAATGATGGATTGGAATAGCCTAAGGATGATTGATTGAATAATCCAGGATATTTGGTGATGAATTGTTTCACTGGGGATATACCTAAAAATCCTCCCCTGCAATTAATGGGCATTGACGTACACAAGGGGATACTGATATTTATCAATCTATTTCTCCAGTTCCTATATAATTTCATGATTCTCTTGCTTACTCTAGAATTGTGGAAATAAATCAGATTGGTCTGGGGTATATATTTTAATTGAGGTCCATGATTAGAAGGAACATACATCTTATTAAGTATTAGAATAGAAAAATTTTAATTGGAATCTACTACATGAGTTAATTTTAGCAATAATATATCTTAAATGTATGAAAATATTATATGTTGAGGCCCCATCATGAAAAAAATTTAAAAGTGTTGAACAAAACTAGAAGTCTACTAAATTTTTCTTAGATAAATTCTTGTACAAAGTCTTATATATATCTCTATCTATGGGTTTATCTGGTTTAGAATGTGACTTCAATAGTTCCTCGATAGATATATAGGAGGTCACCAAGATAGATCATCTAAACAATGGAATCGTAGTGATTCATGGGATGTAGGGTATGAATAGTGACAATAATCTCATGTCAATGGAATGATTCAGAAGTAAGACTCATCATGATAGTGTGGTTAAACTAATCAAAGATCATTATTTGAAAGGGAGGTTTGTTGAAGTTGAATATCTAGAATCTACTGGTCTTAGATTCCAAGGATTGGTTGAACCTACGTTTCTGGATGTTTTGGAAAATTATGGTGGGTCAAATGTCATTTTCCAGCAGCCTATATTAGCTAATCCTTACAACCATCATAGAATCACTAATGTGATATACCATACAGAAGGTGAAATAGAAATGACTTGTATAGGTCAACCAGGGTTATCAAATAAAGATTATACATTGAATTTTGATAACAAAAATAGAAACAAATCCTTAGAAATGGGGGTTGATTTAATTACCCCAACACCAGTAGTTTAGAGTCAACAGTTATTTTATTATAATAGAATTGATATAAGAGACCACATCACCAAGGATTTATTATTTTAGTATCCTTGAAGAATTTGTTTCATACATGGTTCCCTAATTAAATTTTTAATTAAACATAGAACATAATAAAGGAAAATAAACAACTTCCTTTGTACTTATTCAAGGATTTTATATTCATAACCTCGGGAAGGAAAAAAATAAAAGGGTGATATCAAATTCTCAATAATGGTTATATACAGAAACAACATGAATAACTAATAGGTTAAGAACAATCCATAAAGCATAATCAATATGGGAAGTAAAATAACTGAGAAAAAAACATCCTTTAATCAATAAACATAGAATCAAAATTAATCCATAGACTTTATTGTACTGAAAATATCATGGATAGTAATAAGTAAATGTTATATAAATAAAAATTTTAATTATTTTACATCATGTATCTAGAATATGACTAACTTCCATCATGACCTTTTATAAGATGATTTGGGTTTGTAGTAATAAACCTCTCTGATTCTTCTTTGAAACAACCTCAAAGGGTTTTTCACCAACTCTTTTTTCTAGTGAGACATCTCCATGAATCAAGGGTCTATTTATAACTGATCTCCAACCATTTATGCATGTAAAAATAATTCATCAACAATAAAATTTTAGATTTAATTCATAATAAATATTCCTTATCAAAATATCTTTATTGAGTAAAGGATATGTATTTATCAATATTTCTCCAATTATAATAACATTCAAAGTAAACACCGTAGGTAAAAATACTGTACGAATAAGACAATAATCAAATCCATTATACTATAAATATGGATATTTAATGAAAAATAATTTAAATTTTAAAATTATCACAATGTGGTAGTATATACCCCACATAATAATTATTAGGTTCACAATACCATGTATGTCCCAATGAAGTATAAAGAGAGATGAAGTCATTTATCTTATGTATAAATGTTTTATGTGCTGGTACATAATGTCATAGATATTAAAATTATATTAATTAAATAATTAATAAAGAACATATTTATCATATATATTATTTATTATAATTTTATTATGTATGTTTATGTCTATTATTATGTTTTATATGTTTATATCATTGTTCGAGGCGTGTTTGCTTCATGGTTTTATGGTATTTTCCCTTGTGTATAATTATGGGAGTTCTTTTAAAATGGAAGATAAACAATAGAAGTTGAATGGAATGATATTAATATACTCGTGATAGTTTAAATATTCTTCTTATATAACCTTTTGTATTTTTATAGGATGATTCATTACAAAAAACATTTCTGAAAAATAATTAGTTTATTTTGGTGGTTTTTATATCCATCATGAACTATTATCATTTTATTTAATATAATGATTATATACTGTTTAAATAACATTAAATAAGTTATAATAAAAATTTTATAAAATTTTATACCAATAAAAAAATTTATTACCAGATTTGAAGGTGGTAACTATAAACATAACTCGTCATCCATGAAGGCGGTGAATCGACACCTCGTGGACGATGTTTTAATTTCAAGAATAAATGGAGAAGATAAGAGAATTGATGATGGATATTCCAATAATATAATAAATTTTCACTCTTGGGACATCCTGCCCCATCCCATTGGCTTGAGAGGGCAGGGGAATGTCACTTTCCATTCAATGACATTCCCAAGGTGCCAATGGCTGGAAATAAATGTCGATGGAATTGAGAACAAATTTTTGAACGATTTTCCCTCAATATAAAATCAACCAAACCATCCACTAGCAGCCACTATATGATGCATCTCAATAAAAAATTCAAGCATGTATTCTCAAAAGACAACAAATTAGTTCCACAATACATCCCAAAACCAATACAATCCAACATGATATCAGAGTACTATGCGGAAGACTAATCAAGAGACCAAAAATAAACCAAGACAAACTCCACGAGTCCACCCCATGATCCATGCTATAAGAACCACCACATCTCCCAAGAATCACCATGAACCCCTAGCAATGATATGTCTTACCATTACCTGTGTCTCAGAAAACAATATCTGCAAAAGCACCAAAGTGCCTAAGCAGGGGGTGAGTACTAATACTCTGTAGTTTTTTCCCAAATGACTTCGCTACAAATTCCACTAGAATAAAACAGTTAGAAAATTTATATAAAGTTGTTTATATAAAATAATCACATGTGAAACCATTACTATAAGCCAAAAAACCCCTTACCTAGCAAAGAAAACCAAGGGAAATCCACACAAACATGCCACAAGACATTTCCTCATTTACAATTAGCACAACAATTTCCATCTAGCAATTTAATGCACCACACAAGGTTCCACAGCCCAATACTCGTATAACAATCACATCGGCACTTCCGTCCAGCCCGTTTCATCCTTCCCAAATTTTGGGGCACTTCCCATCCACTTCCCATAGACGTTGGACCTTACTTTCACTACCCATCTCCTTAGTATAGTGGTACTTCCCACCCACATCCACACAACATTCAAACAAGCCAAAACCAAGCATATAACCCACCAAGGTCACCAAAATATGTAATTAACCATTTCAATTACATGTCGAACCACTTCAATAAATCAAACATTTATTGAAAACAGCCTTCAACCATTTTACAAGACAATTACCATTTCAATAAAACATCCCCTTTATTGAAAATCTATTTCAAAATACATATTAATTAATTCAACAAAACAACCCTTTTTAAAATCTCCATTTTAAAATCACAACAAGAGAATTTTACCAAAAAACCCATTTCTTCCCAAAAATCTCCAAAACACCACAAAAGGGATTTCCAATTAATTTCGCACATCAAAAACACAATTTATTTTAGGTAACAAAAAATAATTCTAACCAAACTTTAAGTTCTATAAAAATGGAATCGAGAGAGAAGCCACCTACCTCTTAGGGTTTTGCGAAATCGACCCTTCACCCAAATAGACTCCAAACTGGGTGAACGCCTCCTTGAAACCACCTCAAAAACCCTTACCTAACATCAACAAGCTCGAACATTAACACAAAAAGGCCACACAACCCTATAACTACACACAATGGGTGTAGATCTAGAAAAATGAGAGAGAGAGAGAGAAAGATAGAGATTTAGATCTAGGGTAAAAGACAAAGAAGCTAGGATGAGATACTTATGTGGGAGAAACAACCTTCAACCCACCTTCAATCCCCTTTTATTTGCTTCTAAAATGTGTGGTAGAGTTACTCCAACCCTTGATAATTGAAAATCATGAGAGATATTTGAGTGGGAGGAAGGATGAGCGTAAAAAGTGAAATCTTGAGTGGCCCAGGACTAAAAAACCCAAACTTTAAGTGGGTGCACGGTTACCATGCACGGTTTGGAAAACCATGCACCAACCATGTGGTTTCCACTATCTCACCCAGGGACGTAGCATGACTTTCCCACACGGTCTAACAAACCTTTTTCCACTCGTGCGGCACCCACTGTCAAAAGATAATGGTTTCCTATGCTGGACACACTGTTTGTTCAGACTGTGTGCCAACCATGTCCCCCTACACAACCTCCACAACATTAAATGTTTTTCCCAGAATAGTCCAAACATTAACCAACCACTTAAAAAAGCAAAAAAAACTGAAACAACGATCACATACCTAAAACTGGGGGTTCTACATTCTCCCCACCGTGGGAAATTCTGTCATCAGAAATTAGGGAACCCACAGTTTTCCAAAAGAGCTTGGGTGATGGCTTGACCATATCTTCCTCCCGCTCCCAAGTCTCCTCTTGGATCTTTCCATGCTGCCAAAAAACCCAAACCAAACTGATGCTTTTAACCAAAAAGACATTCCCTTGCCTATCCATATCCCATAATGGAACATGCACCAATAAAGCATCCAGCACTAGCATAACATGATCCCATCGAATAACATGGCCCGGGACTGGTTGATACTTTTTAAACTAAGACACATGAAACACATTTCGCACCACACTAAAACTAGGTGGAAAATCTTAATGACATGCCACCACAACAACCTGGTAAAGAATCTCAAAAGGTCCAACATAACTTGGAGATATCATCCCCTTCTTCCCAAACTGACGATGTCCCAACCTTCGAGAGATCCTCAAGAAAGCATGATCGCTCACCTCGAACAAAAATGACCATCGAAGATGAACCACATATGATTTTTGATGACTCTATACTGTCTCTAATCTCTTCCTAATTAACTTTATATTCTCCATAGAATCCTGTACAAGGCTTGGTCCAACCATCGAGGACTCACCCTTTTCCACCCAGCATAGTGGAGAACGACACGGTCACCCATAAAACACTTCAAACAGAGTCATAAGTATGGATTCTTGAAAACTGTTATTGTATGAGAACTCAACCAAAAACAAGTTCTCCTCCCACAAGTCAAGAAAATTCATGACACAAGCCCACAGAAGATCCTCCAATGTTTGTATCATCCTCTGGGATTGACCATCCATCGGAGGGGGATACACTGTACTCATGGTCAACTTAGTTCCAAGGGTTTTCTATATGGATTTCCAAAAACAAGATGTAAGCCTTGGATCTCTATCAGATACGATTGAAACTAGAAAACCATTTGTCTTTACCTCCTCCTGGTTAAAGATTTTGGATAGATCCTCCACTGTATGTGATTTCATGAATTGGAATGAAATGGGCTGACTTCTTTAGCTAATCCACTATCACCCAAATGGCATAATGATTTTTGACCATTCTTGGGAGACCTGGGACAAAATCCATAACTATTTTCTCCTACTTCTAAATAGGAATTAGTAAAGACCACAACATTCCCACTGGCCTCTGATGCTCTACTTTGACCTGCTGGAAGTCAAGCATCTCAAAAGAAAAACTCAGCCACTCATTTTTTCATACCATCCTACCAGAACTACACTTTCAACACTTTATACATATTTTGATATCTAGGATTAATATCCCACCTGGAATGATGATATTCCCTGAGAATATCCTCCTAACATGCAACTATTATAACCATCTGATTCCGAAATCACAAAACTGAATCTCCATTCAGTTTCCAACCCTTAATGGTCTCCCCACCATTGAGATTCTACCTCATGGTCGCACACTCAGAATTTGATAGGTGTGCCTCTTTAACCAGGCCAACCAAGTCAGGAATCAACAAAACTGGAAAGAAGACCACTCTATCGGCCTGGTCCTCAAATTCCAACCACATGTCAGCTATAACTGACATCAACTACCACTGGTCTGATGCCTGTTTCACCACCTGAGAATATGATTTTCTACTTAATGCATCTGCAACCAAATTTCCCTTACCCGGTGTATACATCAACTCAATATCAAACATCTAGAGATATTTTTCCAACTATTTTTCCTCATGTTCGAAACCTTTTTTGAGAAAATGTGCATCAAACTCTTATGATCTGTATATACCGAGAATTTCTCACCAAAGAGATAATGACACCACACTTTCCAAGCATGGACCACTACTGCCAATTCCAAATCATGAGTTGAGTAGTTCTTCTCATGAACCCTCAATTGTCGTGAGCCATATACAACCACATGATTCCCATGCATGAGAACACACACCAACCCTAATCCCGATGCATCACAATACACCACATACCCTTTTCATGGTTTGGGAAAAACTGATATTTCTGCTAATGTTATGTGACCCTTTAGCTCTTCGAAACACTGCTGACATTGTTCATTTCACTGGAATGGAACATTCTTTCTTGTCAGAGCTATCATCGGTGAAGCCAATCATGAAAAATCACAAACAAAACATTGATAATACCTAGCTAGACCGAGGAAACATCATACATCAAACACATTCTTTAGCGGTTTCTACGAGATAAAAGCATCTATCTTTTCCGGATCCATTGAAACACACCTTTCAAAAATCACATGGCCAATAAAATGGACTTCCTATATCCAAAAGTCAGATGTTGACAATTTGGTATATAACTGATGATCCCTCAAGTTCCCCATCACTGTCACCAAGTGCTTCTCATGCTCCACCCTTGTCTTTTAATACACCAGAATATCATCTATAAACACCACCACAAATGAATCTAGATATCTCTAAAATATCTGATTCATCAATGCCATGAACACCACTGGCGCATTCATTAGACCAAAGGCATAACCACATATTCATAATGGTAATATCTAATTCTAAAAGTTATTTTAATAATACCGTCCTTCCTCACCCGCAATTAATGATATCCTGACCTCAAGTCAATCTTGGATAACCACTGGGCTCCCCTCAACCGGTCAAATAAATCATAAATTCGTTGAAGAGGATATCAGATCATTATCGTATCATCGTTATGTCTACAACAATCCACACAAAACACCAAAGTTCCATCCACCCTTATCAAAGACAACACTCGTGATGACCAGGGAGACGTGCTAGTACGGATAAACCCTTTGTTTTCTAACTCTTCCAACTGGACATTCAATTCCCACAATTTATTAAGTTCCATTCGGTAAGATGGAAGTGAGATATGACTGGTACCCAGAAAGAAATCAATCGTAAACTCCACTTCACTTACGGGAGGTAACCTAGTGAATTATTTGGGAAAATCATCCATGAACTAATCCACTGCTACGGGAAGAACACTCTGTCGAACACCCTCTATCGATTCCAATGTCAAACCCTCCAATCGATACGATAACGTTCCCACTACTGCTGCCAACAAACCCGTTGCACCCTACCTTTCATTCCTTTGTCCTCCAAATAGATTTATAACGCCATCGTGTGTAGTAAAATCCATTGTTCATGAATTACAGTCGATGTGGGCCTTAAACGCCTCCAACCAATCCATTCCCAAGATTAGATCATACCCTTCCATCTCAAGCACTGAGAAATTTCACATTATCTCATCCTCTCCCACAACGATACAACATTATCTACACAAGAAGGCTCGACGCTCTCTTAAACCCATAAGACTTGAAAGATTAAAAACTGAAGGCATCATTTCTACCCTTCAACCCAGCAAATCAACCACACATGCTGCAATAAAATAGTTTGAAGCACTCGTATCAAACAACACTTGCATCAAGGTAGAATTTAAAAAAAATAGTACCCCAATCGTGGATGGTCCCGACTAATCATCCACCACAAACTGCTCAGCTCTGAAAAATTCCTTGGTTGCCACACTCTGCTCTTCATTTCCCTACTGAGGAGTTGTGGTGTTCCGAGAATCCCCATGACAGACTTTTCTCTACTGACGAGGGATATGATGATATCCCCATCCCATCAAAGCATATGACGTCTACGATCGCTGAGGAGTGTCACACACAACCGACCTCAGATAATTCCTATAATAGCGCTGAAGATGACCCATCTGCTTGAAATTGTGACATTCTTGAGGTTGTGACATATAGTCCCACTTGATGTGTGCTTTGGAGCCACACTGAGAAAATCCCAGTTTGCTATAGAGCTTCAACGGAAGGATTACAGATCCTACCTTCAGATTAAGTGAAATACTCCTACCTTGGGAATAAGTTTCCATCCTCCGCTTCAACCCAGCGTTAGAGTTCCAACTATACCCCATGGGTACCACCAGGATTCCTCTAACCAGAGTTCCCAACAGATTCTTCTCAGCCACCGATGCTTGATTCACCATCTCTGTGTAATCACTGATACACAGAACTTCTATTTTTGAATGGATCTCGTTCCTTAAACCCTCTTAGAAGATCCTTGCCTTCAACAACGTTCTACCCACCACCTCATGTGAAAACCATACTAAGATCGTACAATTATTTGCATACTCTGTTACAGAGACATTATCTTGCTTCAGAGTGAAGAAATTAGTTGTGCACTGAATTCTGAACGTATGTGGGTAGAATTGTTTATTAAAAATTCCTCAAAGCCTTCCCACATCATACCGTGGTCCATTGCCACTTAGAAAACAAAATCCCACCGCTGAAGATCATGATCCTCTAGCTTATATGTTTCTATCTTTACTTTCAGCTCTATCGGCATCCCCATGAATTCAAAAATTCTATTCATTCTGGGCAGCCACGCCTCTACCATTTCCGGGTCTGAATCACCCCTAATGATCGGTGGATCCTGCTTTTGAAACTGAGCCAGATAATCAACATGATTTTTCTCTTCCACTTTATTAGAACTTCCCAATGCTTGGAGAGCATGCACTATGTTCTGAACTAACTACTGGTTCACTTGTGTCTCAAGTGCTACAATGTTCCCATCATCCACATCCAGTTGGTCTTTACGATGCTTTCCTGGTGCCATTTCAACAAACAGAAAACAAAAACCCTGAGTCTCACTCTCGTAGACTTCAAGAATTCCCATTTCAAATCTCACTACACAACACTATCACAACAAGGAATTCCACATTTCCACATTTTTCCTGTTTCACCATTTTTTTTAACCAAACCATTTTCAAAATATCAAATTTATTCACATTACAATTTCACACATTTTAAAACCCATTTCTCAATTCAGACCATAAATCATTATGCCCAATGAAATATGCATCCTAGAGTGAAGTTATTTCTAACATATATGCAATGCACATCTCATTGGTTACACCCACGACAATGAGATTTCTAATTCCTATATGTGTCTCCAAAACACTTATGTACCCAACTCCCTGGTAACTTGATGTTCAGCATAAATGGTTTAGCTAAGTCCATTTATGCTATACATTCCATGTTCCGACATTATTAAGCCTTGATACCTTCCCGAATAAAGGAATATACCACAACAAATGTTAACTCAAAATCCGAGAATCAACTAAAAAGGATCGAAGAAGTGGATACCACTTGTAACATCCTGCCCCCTACCATTGGCTTGAGAGGGTGGGGGAATGTTACTTGGCCTTAAGTGATGTTCCCAAGGCACCAAAGGCTGGAAATAAATGATGAGGGATTCAAGAACCTATTAAGGAAATATTTGACCTCATGAAAAAACCATCCAAACCATCCATTAACTGTCACTATATAATGCATGTCAATAAAAAATTCAAGCATGTTTTCCCAAAAGACAACCAAGTGGATCCACAATACAACTGAAAACCAATACAATCCAACATGATATCAGAGTACCATGCATGAGAATAAATTGGAGACCCAAAATAAACCAAGATACACTCCATGAATCCACCCTAAGATTCATGCTCCAAGCACCACCACATCTCTCAAGCATCACCATGGAACAATAGAAATGAGATGCTATAGCATTACCTATTTCTTGGAATACGACATCTGCAAAAGCACCAAAGCACCAAAGCAGGGGGTGAGTACTAATACTCAGTAGGTTTTCCCAAAATTACTTCCCTACACATGAAACTAGGATAAAACCATTAGCACATTTATATAAAGCAGTTTATATAATATAATCACAAGTGCTACCATTTCTATAAGCCAAGAATACCCTTACCAAGACAATAAATCCATGGGAAAGAAAAAAAAACATGCCCCAAGACATTTCATCATTTTAAATTAGAAAAAAAATCCATCTAGTAAATAAATGCACCAAACAAGGTTCCACAACCCAATACTAGTATAAAAATCATGGCGGCACTTCAGTCTGACCCATTTCATCCTTCCAAAATTTAGTGGCACTTCCCATCCACATACAATTTATGGTGGCCCTTCCTTCCACTACCCATCCCCTTATTATTGTGGTACGCCCCGCCCACCTCCACACAACATTCAAACAAGCCACAACCAAGCATATAACCCACCGAGGTCACCAAAATATGCAATTAACCATTTCAATTACATGCCGAACCACTTCAATTAATCAAAAATTTATTGAAAACACCCTTCCACCATTTTTAAATGCCAATTCCCATTTCAATAAAACAACCAATTTATTAAAAAACTATTTCACAAGCCATCTTAATTAATTTAACAAAACAACCCATTTTAAAATCTCCATTTTAAAATAACAACAATAACTTTTTACCCAAAAACCCATTTCTTCCCAAAAATCCTCAAAACGCCTCCAAAATAATTTCCAATCAATTTCTCACATCAAAAACATAATTAATTTCCAACAACACAAATTAATTTTAACCAAGAATCAAGTTATAAGAATGTAGAGTTGTGATAGAATCCTCCTACGTCTTAAGGCTTTTCGAAATCGACCATTCGCCCAAAAACACTCCAAACTGGGTGAACACCTCCTCAAAACCACCTCAAAAACCCTTCCCTATCATCAACAAGATCAACCTTTAACACACAGAGGCTACACAACCCAAGATCTACACACAACATGTGTAGATCTATAAAACCGAGAGAGAGATATGTAGATCTAGAGGAAAACACAAAGAAACCAAGAGGATAGACTTACCTAAGAGAAACCTTCTTCAAAACATCTTTTTTACCCTCTTTGATTAGCTTCCAAAATGTGTGGTAGGGTCCCTCTAACCCTTGAGAACCGATAATCCATAGTGAGCTTCGAATGGGAGGAAGAATGGGGGAAATGGGAAATCCCAAGTGGCATGGGACTTAAAAAACCAAACATTATGTGGGCACATAGTTACCCCTGCATGGTTTGGAAAACCGTGCACCAAATTTGTGGTTGCCACTATCTCACCCAGGGACATCGCACGGCTTGCCTGCATGGTCTGACAAACCGTGTGCCGCCCGTGCGGAGCCCACTGTCAAGGGATCATGGTTTCTAGGGCTGGATGCATAGTTTTTTCGGACCGTTTGCCAACCGTGCACCCCTAGACAACCTCTACAACATGAAAATTATTTCCCAGAATTTTACAAACCTTAACCAACCACATAAAAAAGCACAAACAAACTGAAACAAGGGTCTCAAACCTCAAACCGAGGGTACTACAAATATATATATACTTATATATCATTATAGAGTTAACCTTAATCATTTTATAGGGTAGGTGAGGTTATTATAATAAATGAATAGAAATAACAGGAGAAAGAAAGAGGATTTTAGTTCTTGAATATCCACTCCTTGGGGACCTCCTTAATATACTTGTCTTTTGAATTTTGGGAATACCATTAGTTATTTGACATGGGGAGGATTATTAGGAAGGTATTTGGGAATAATATAGATAATTTTCAAGGATTAGTAGGTGTGCGGAGTAGGGGTTGTATGAGGTGGTATTTATAGATGGAGGAGAGGGGTGTATTTGATTATTTTGTACATTAGTTTACTATTTTGGGTCAAGAATATCAAAAAAATTTATTATTATGACTAATTATAGTTACTAGTGCATGTGAGGTCTAAATAATTGGTGATTACATAATAAATGTCTCTAAAATTCATGTATTTGTCTCAAAATTTTAAATACCATAAATTGTAGTATTTCACTATTCACCAAAAATTTGACTATTTCATAAAAATTCCAAAACATTAACCTAATAATTTTTGGATGTGTAGATTTAAAAAATAGTAACCATTATATGAATGTAATTTTAAAAGTATGATATATTTATTTTTTATTTAAAATCACCATGTCTTCCAAAAATATAGATTTTAATATTATAACTGATTTTACAACAGTTTTGATAAATTAATTATGATATCGTAAAATTATATTTTAATAATAATAAAGAATAAAATATTAATTCATGGATCTATTTTATGAAAATTACATTTTTTATATAATTATATTATCTATAAAACTCTAAATTAACATTTTCATTTCACAAAAATATTGGCACTTAGTTTATCATGTTTAAAAGTTCTAATTACCTATTATATGTTATAAATATATCATATTTTATTTTATGAGATACCTAAATTTTATTTATAATTTTCATAGGTGAGTTTTTTATTATAATGAAAACGTTATTATTCCTAGCTATCACATTACTATTTCAACAGTCAATTTAATCATTAATAGAATTTCATGGTTTATTAGTGCAATGTAAACTATCGAATAATTTGAAATTATTTAAGAATATCATGCCGTAAAATATTTTGGTTTTAAACTCATCACCCTTTGAAAATTATTTCCTAAAAATTATTCAAGAATATTTCCTTCTAAATACATGAGGGTAAACTTTGTTTATAACATCCTTATGTTCCCACATTGTTTTTCCAATTTATAGTTTATCTAAAGAACATTTACTATTTGAGTCAACTTATTTCTCAATACATGATCTTTGGTATCAATAATCTTAATAGGAACTTCAAAATAGGAAAAATATGGTTCTACTTCGATCTATTCATAAGTGAGTATATGTTTTGGGTCTACAATTTACTTCTTTTATGGTGATATGTGGAATGTGTCATGAAATTTGGAGAGACTAGTTTTCATTACTAATCAGTAAGCTATATCTCAAATTCATTCTAGAATTTAAAATAGTCCATTGAACCTGGGGCTTAGTTCCTCTTTATTACCAAACCTTATGACACTCTTTCTGGGATATAATTTCAAAAAAACATCATCCCCCACTATAAATTACATGACTTATATCTTGTTGTCTTCATAACTCTTTTTCCAACTTTTAGCTTCTTTAATATGATCTTGAATATTCTTTACCTTTGTTTTTTTCTCTTCAATAATATTTGGTCCTATAAGTTTCCTTTCACCAACGTATTCACAAAAAATTTTGAGTAAATCATCTATAACCAAATAATTCATCAAATGGAACCATTTTAATACTTGGATAAAAACTATTATTCTCTGAAAATGATACCAATAGTGAATACGGATCCCAAAAACCATGAAATTCACTTGATAATTGTCTCAAAATATCATCTAATGTTATAATAGTCCTTCATGACTCTACATTAGTTTAAGTGGGGTAATCCACACTCCAATTAAGCTCAATATCCAAATTATTACGTAGAATATTCTTGACTTTTTAGGTAGAATATTGATCTTGATCAGAAACAATTGATAGTGGTGCACCATGAAGACATAAAACTTCATTAATATAGATTATTTTTAAGTAATCAAGTTGTATATAATATCTTATGACTATAAATTTTTTTTTATTTTTTATGACAGTCAACAATAACACATATCAAATCATTCCTTTTAGGTGTCCATGGTTGTCATGTGACCAATTCCATCATAATATCATCCCACTCCAACAAATAAAATGGAATAGGTCTAATGAATCATATAGTATGGTGTCTACCATCCTTATCTAATTCAAAAAATAGGCATCTTAACACATAATAATCAATTTACTGCTTTATGTTATCCCACTAAATATGTTCCGGTATACCTAATCACTTCATGGAACTACATGGGTTTATAACGAAATATTATCTATAAGAATCATCTAATAGTTCCCTTTTAATGTCAAGTATTTGTGGAAAACATAACCTCTTTAAAAAATTTAGAATTCCATCCTCATACACTCATTCTACCAATCTTGCATCCTTAACTGCTTTAATTTTTAATTGAAAATTCCCATCATCAGATTGAGAGATTTTTATCTATTCCAATAAATATTGTTTGGAAATAATTTAAAAAGGAATGATTTTTACCCTTCCTTAAAAATTCCCATATCCATTTTTATTAAATAAAATAACATGGGAACTTTATCAATACACATTTGGGTTATAAGTCCATGATTTTTCCTTCTAAATGCATCTTATACCTTGTTTTCTTTTCCTTGGTGGTTGTGTATTGTGAAATCATAATATTTGAGTAAGTGGATCCATCATCTTTACCACATGTGGAGTTAATTTTGTGTAAATATGTATTTCAAGCTCTGTTGATATATATATATCCCACATATTTCACAATAGATACAGTTCCTCAATGTCTTCAGAGAAATGATTATGGATGTTATCTCCAAATCATGAGTTGCATAATTTTTTTCATGAATCTTCAACTACATTGTTTAATACACAATAACTATATCATTTTACAAAATTACACAACCTATCCCCTTCATTGATTCATCATTGTATATTCCAAAGCCACAATTTCATGTTAGTACCGTCAAAATCAAAGAATTAACTTATAGTCTCTTCAATTATTAAAAACATTCTAAAAATTATATTTTCCATAAGAACATAACTCCATTACATGTGAACTTGGTTAACATTTTAGCCAATCAGACAGAATTCTGAATGAAACATAATTATTAACCTTCGAAACCAATATAAAATAATAGCTTAGTTAAGTTAATTTGTGTAAGACATTGTTGGATTTCATTTTTCGTTATATAATCAACTGAGATTCCAACCATAGAAACAATAAGTCCATGAAAATAAATTTCACGAAGCAAGAATTCACAGTAGCTAAATTTTCCATATAACTCTTTCCATTTGAGAGTCTAAATAGTAATTTTCAGGTGATTCTCCTAGTATTCATAGATTTTAGAATATGCTTGAATATAATCAATGAATACCAAAAAATATTTTTATGATATTCCATGAATATTTTGTTCATTAGATCTCTAAAAACATATGGTTAATTAGTCAATCCAAATGGAATTAGTATAAAGTCAAAATGTATGTACCTAATTAAAAATGATGTCTTACGAATACCTTCCTTCTTTACACAGAATTGATAATACCTAGAATAAAGGTAAATATTCAGAAAATATTATGCTCTGTGAAGTTTATCAGATAAATAATAAACAAAAAGAAATTATACTTATTCTTTGTTATATTAACAATATTTTCTCTATAGATGGTGCACATCCTCAGCGTTCCATTTTTCTTCTTAATAGTGTGAACATGGGATCCCCATGGGGAAACACAATATATAATATATCTATTATCACTCAAATCCTTTAACTATTTCATCAACTCCAATAATTCCAATGTGGTCATTCTATAATAAGTATTTGATATTGGTATTTTATCAGGGATTAAATCAAAGGTAAAATCAACTTCACGTTATGGGGATGTTCATGTAATTCCTCAAGAAATAAATCAATGCATTCTTGTAAAATTAGTATATTATAAATTTCAAGATTACCTACCTCATACATATATTTTCGTTGATATTACTCCCCAAAAATTTCATTCATTAAAAATACTAGGGGAGGATCTAGATAGGAATCCTATGATGAATTTGTTTCTCTAATGATAAGGAATCTTAAATCTTCATCACAAATCATAATTTCAGTCTTCTTGAAAAAACATTTCTCATCATATTATGAAATTATATCTATAACAACTATTATATCAAATTATACAATAGGTATGATGATAGGTTCTGAAAATAATGCTTCATTATGTTTCATAATGGTTAATACCCAACACATTTAAATTTCAATAAGACTTTCCTTAGAAGTTTTTACTGACTACTCCATTATTAAGTCAAAAATGAAATGACTAATCTTCATGGAAAACTAGAAAGATATAAAAGGGTGTGATGATTTGGAATTAAATAAAACATTGGATAAATTTGAATATAATATTAATGCAACTTCCTCCTCCTCATTGGGTGCTTCTACATCATCTATAGTGATTTCATATATTTGGACATCTTCCCATTGAATATTTAGGGGTATATTCTATTAGAGCATGGGACAATGGTTTGAATAATTATCCACTTAATTATTATGGAATCATTGAAATTAATTTATTTTCTTCTTCCCCAGGAATTCAATATCTTGATTACCCTTTTATCTATGCTTATAAAAAACTCGGATACCTTTGGAGTATTTCCTAGGATTATTTTTCCACATTTATTACATAATGGGAATTGATTTTTTTTTCTTTTAATATTCATTTCATAATAACCATTTTCATGGTTATTAGAAGACCAATTATTCACTTCATTTCACTTGATCATATAAGATCTATCAAATTACATCTCTGTTTTTATGGAACATAATACTATTTCATCATATGATGAAAATGTTTTAGAAGCTAGTACCCTTTAGTGACCTGGATTAATAACTTAAAAGAAATGAAAAAACATGTTTTATAAATCATGTATGTAATATATAGAATTCATATCAAGTGATTTAAATGATTTCTCATACTCTACAACAATCTCTTCATCTTTCTCATTAAGCTAAGTAATGTTCTCTTTATTTCATATTGTTTCCCACAAGGGAAATATTTGTTGAATAAATTATAATTAAAATTTATCCATTAAATGTATTATATTTCATCTTAAACTTTAGTATTATAGATTAATTACTACCATTAATCAGTATCCCCTTGATAAAATATACCACTAGTACTACCCTTTCCCTTTCATCACATCCCAATTCCAGAAATATCATTTCATGTGACTTGATCCATTCATCAACTATAACATGATTAGTTGTCCCACTAAAATATGTAAGATTTTTCTACATTAAATAATCCAAGATATGTGCATTTTGGTTATTACTCTTAACCTATGTTGGATATCAAAATTTGGTTATGATCTGCTCATTTCCAACACCAATTGTGATAATTTTCTCAGTGAGGAAATCCCGACATTTTATATGGGTAATGATTCCCTATCTTCCATTAAGAACCATAACTAAATGATAGAACACATTAAGTACTCAAAACTGAATTATTATAATTTTCATATTTATTTATCATCTCTTTCCCAAGGTTTCTACTAAATCTTTGCTGATACCAACTGTAACAATACCAACCATAGTATCCCAAAGTAAGTGGTAATTTTATTACAATGGAATAGATACAAGAGATTACATCACCAAGGATTGGTCATTTGCATATCCGTGAAGAACTAGATGAATACATGGTTCACTTATTACTTTGGTAATTAAATATAGATAATAATAATGAATAATAAGTTACTTATATGACACTTATTCAAATAGTTCATCTTCATAACATGGGGAAATAAAAAAAGAGTGTGCTCAAATGCTTTGTACGATTTATATATATTTAAAAAATGAATCAATAACAGTTATATATTAATAAATATGAAATAATGAATATGTAAATTTTAATAACTGAGAAAAACACTCCATTTAACCAGTAAAAGGAGAATGAAAATTCACCTATAGATTTTGTCATAGTGAAATTCTCATGGATAGTAATAACTGAATATTTAATGAATAAAATGATTATTTGATGTCAATTATCTAAAACATGAAACACTACCATCTATACCTTTCATAGGATGGTTTAATTCTGTGGGTATAAACCCTCATTTTTATTCTTGGAGACAAATATGATGGTTTTTTCACCAATTTTTTTATCTCATGAGACATGTAGATGCATCATGGGGCTGTCTATAACTCGGAACCACCCGTGGTTTCATGTCTAAAGAATAATTCATACTATAAATAATATATTTAAATAATTATTAATATTCCATATCAAAAAATTATTATTGATTAGAGGATATGGATTTATCAATATTTCACTAGTTAAAATAACATTCAAAGTAAAAACCATCTTTAAAAATTGTATACTGATAAGACAATAAGAATATCTATGATATAAGAAATATTGTTAATTAATTAAATATAATTTCAAATGTAAAATGGTATCAAAGTTGTATTATATACACCACATAAAAATTAATATATTCACTATACCGGTTAACTCTCAATGAAATGGAAATTGAGATGGAGTCCCTTACCTTATTTTTGAAAGCATTCTTCTCTTTTACTTAATGGCCAAGATAATCCAATTAGATTCATTAATTACATAATAAATTAAATATTTAACATATACTTTATTTTTTATAATTTTATTTATTTCATTTATAGACATTCTAATGAGTTATAAATTTTAATTTGGTTGTTATGGGAACATTCGTTTCATTGATTCATGGTCAGTTTCCTTGTATATAACTATTGGAGTTCTTATCAAATGGAATAAAAACTCTAGAAGTGGAATGGAATGATATTAATATAGTAAAATTATTTTAAATGGTCCACATATAACATTTTTTAAAAGGAATTAGAATGATTCATTAGATAAAATGTTAATGAAACCTGATTAGTTTATTTTGGAAGTTTTTATGACCATCATAAACTAGTATCATTTTTTAAAGAATTATGTTTATATACTGGTTCAAGAATATTAAATATGTTATAGAACAAATTTTATAATATTTTTTAACAGATAATTTTTTTTATGATCATCCTTAAAGGCCATAATGAAAAATTAAAACTCATCATCCATTAATGTGGTGAATTGGCACCTCATAGATGATGTTTTCATTTTTAAAATAAATGTAGGAGAAAAGAGACTTGAGGATGTATATTCCATTTACATAATTATATTTTGGTGTATATATCATACTATAGTTACCATTCCACATCATATTAGTGAGTTGAGTAGATGAGAAGAAAATAAAAGAAATTAAAATTGAATGAAAAAAGGTTTTACCTCTCAAATATCATCTCCTTGGGGACCACCTTAAGACACCGTGATTGGGTCTTTTGGTAAGGCATGTTGGGATTTAATATGGTAAAGAGGCTTGAAAATTTATTCTAATATAATTTAGATATGATTAAAGGCTTAGAAGGGGTGAGGAGAAGGGTATTGAGGGGTTCTATTTTTTGTGGGAGGATATGGTTGTTTTTTATTACTTTGTTCACTAGTTAATTATTTTAGCTCAAGACTATCAATGTAATAGTTTATTGTTACTATGTACAGTAACTAGTTCCAGATATTTATAAATAATAGGTTCTTACATCATCAATTACTATAAAATTCTTGTATTAGGAAAAAGTTTTAAATACCATAAATTATTGTATTCATTGTCCAACCAAAATTTAATTCTTTTAGAAAAATCCAAAAACTCACCTTGATCATTTTCTTATGTATAGATTTTAAAAATGTAATTCATTTTATGAAAATAATTTTCTAAATATAAGACATTTTATTTTCAATTAAAATAATTATTTATTCAAAAAATACTGATTTTAACATTATAAATGATTTTATGACACTTTGAAAAATTAATTATGTTCTCACAAAAATACCAACAATTAATTTTTCAATTTAAAAAATTTTATTACCAATTTAGTGATATTAATTTTTAATATTTCCATTTATGAGATGGATAAAATTTATTTATAATTTAATTGGTGTGGTTATTCTTCTAATAGTCACATTACTATTCCTAAGGGTCTCGTTACTATTCCAACAGTCATGTTAATATTTAATAGTATATCACGGTTTGTTTTTGCAACATAAACTATCTAATAAATTCAATTTATTTAAGAAGATAATTATCATAATGTCTTGGGGGTTATATTTCATGCTCAAACAATTTCCAGAGTGAATAATCTGCATGATTATTTCCCTCACCTGGGGGGAGTTAAAAATGGAAAGAACGTTGACTTATTTAAATAATAAAATATTTTTGATAATATCTACAACTATAATTTTTTTGTGTTAGACTATTCTAAGGAGTTCTCCATATAGTCAGGCCTTGATAAAGGAAATTGGGAAGAAGAGTCAAAATAAGTGCAGCTACAAGAGGCATCCTTAAATGACGTGAGTCTTGAGGAATTTGATGAGCCATCCTTAGATTATGGCTATGAACCTTGGTTAAGATCAAAGCCCTATGTGTGTGGTCAGTATCTTCATGGAGGAACCCCATGTAGTAGGTTTGGGGATTGGGGAGGTCCCAACATTAACCGTACAATGTATTTTATGACTTTTATTGTTGCTTTTTTTTGTTGGTTTTCTTTCATTCTCTGACCTCTTTCTCCTTATTATAGCCATTTATTTTAATAAAAACGTATTAGTCCTTTGTTCCCCATCATATACCTTTTTAAGAAATATAAAAATATAGTTTCAAATACTTATATTAATTATTAATTATTTATAATTATAAATATATTTATATCCTTATATATATTTATATAATTATATATATAATAAATATAAATATAAATATAGTAAATATTTTCATTATTTAAATATGTTTAGGATACTCAAAAGGTCCATCAAATAGAAAATCCTCCCCCTGATAAATTTATTTGAAAAAAAATGTTGTTATGGAGGAAAAAAGAGGATGGACGGGGTCAAACAAAGAGGTATTCCATCACCCATAAGGGAAAACTACAAATCAAGAACATGAAAATTACCGTAATCATGGATAGAGTCATCATTATTATCAATAATTTCCCATTTTGTCTTTTAGTTCCTTTGATTGAAGACCATAGAGTACTTCCCCTTTATCTTTTCCTTCTATAGTGTGGTATTTCTCTTAGATTCCTTTGAAGAATACCCGGTAGACACATTTTGGTCATGCCGTCATACAGCTACACAATTTTCATAGCCACATCCATTACCATGGCCTTTTGGAATACTACCCCATATCCATGTTTTATGATTCCATGTTTCTTCAATTAATTCAATATCAATGTCCATGTTGTCTCTTAAATTAGTAAAATGATCCTTACCAATCCATTCACTAATGTATTGAACACCACCATCTTGCCTAGTGGGATTATTTTCTTTTTCTATGTGGATTTTCATATGAAATCCTGACAAGAGTCTAAAATTTAAAAATAATTTAAAGTATTAACATGTGGGATAACATATGAGACAGTAGGTTCTTCGAAACTGCCACCCAAAAAATCATCCATCCTATGTATGTTCCCTTCTATGTCTCCAGCCACTATATTTTCAGAATGCAGTTGAATTTTTAAAGAATTCGTAGAGTCCCAAGACATGTACAATGTATACTACCCAGAATCATCAACGTTATTCAAAATTTGTGAAAAAGGACTATCATTTATACAAATATCTCCTTATTTTCACCCCCAATGTAGGTTTACTTACCCCTAGAGAGATATCTTAGCTATGGCCAACCTGGTTTCTTTTCCCATTGTCGGAAGAATGGTCGACCTGAGTGGGTATCAAATTGTTTTTCAGGGACAAAGCCCCTACGGACCAAGTTGATAGTAATGAGGTAGACCCACATACATTTTTTGATTTCCTGTATGGTCACATTGGAAACCCATCCTCATCTATGATATCATAGGGGAGGATTTTTTCTTACACTCCAAGAGTATAGTGTCACACACAATTGCAATGATATCCTACATTATTTATTGCAGGTAGGCCATCACCATCTTATCATTTCCCTTCTTATTGAAGCTGAGGGGAGCTCTCTCCTGAAATAACTCATTATCCAACTCCTTTTGAATTCTATTCTCAGATACATATATATCATCATCATTAGAATCATCCCTCAATTTCCCCTCTTCTTCTATGTCATCCAAACAATGGTTGACAATAGAAGTAACCTCAACATGTATAGAAGTAACTCTAACTTGTTTAATATGCTTAGCCGTAATATTAGGTGGATCCATCCTACATTCGAGTGTGTCTAAGACACTGACATCATTAGAATTCACCCTAGGATCATTCAGAAACTATGCATCCTACACAAAGACATTAGATGAATTATCATTAAACCCCTTCCCATTTCAATATTCACACCTTGGTTCCCCTTGAAACTTCACAGTACTAGAATGTTTAGCCTTCCTTAATTTTTCAGACTCACCCTTGTTGAAACATTCTAATTCCTCATTCCCTTGAGAAGAATAAAAACTACATACCATAGTTCTTTTACATGTTGATAAATCATGGCCAATTAACATGAATTCTCGATAGATACTTTTCTATTAATCATATTCTATCTTCAATAAAAATTCATCTGAATCAGTAGAGATGAAAAGTGTGTTCACAAGTGTTGAACCAACATCCACCCCCATCAGAAATTGGGAAAAATATCCAATCCAAGAAATATCCATTTCTTTGCCCAGTTTTATTGGTACTCTAATTTTTATTATATTTTCGTAATGTATCTTTGGACGCAATAACATCTAGTTTATGAAAAAAAACCATTACCCATAATTGATGAGAGGATTTTTTTATCTCATCTCGGTTAAAGTTACTATTTCATTTTCTCATATGCATGACGCCTGTATTGTGGTAGACCGAGCCATAACCCTGTGATTTTGTCTTCAGATCATCTATGGGGAATAGGAAATGATAGAATCCATGACCCATTGAAACACATTTCCACATATCAAAACCACAAATTTCAGAGATCCACATAGTTAAATCTTCCAGTTTCTATGGTGTGGTGCCTTTCAGAAGGATAATCCTAGAGAGTATAGTGTGATTACCAAATTGAATATATAATGTAATTGCTTCTAAGTTCACTTTGAAATGAAAAACACTACCCTTCCAACGAATCAGACCACAAACAACTTCCTTATGGGGAGAGAAAGAACCCTCTCTGTTATTGCCAGGTGTTGATGCCATTTTTTCCATCACTAATTCATCTGTTGAGGAACCGACTCACGTGAAGCATGTTTATATAAAATATTCGTAAAAAAGTCATATATTTATATCATTATATATATAATTATTAATTTATGTATATAATTATTTATATATAAATATAAGAAATATATAAAAATATAAATTTTAGTAAGGTTAGGGGTTTAGCTTAGTGGTGAGCATCTTGTAATTCTACATCGAGGTTAGGGGGTTCAAAACCCTTAGAACACATGTAATACAACAAAATGGTTGTAGTGGTGATATTGTAGAACTGGAGGCACTGTAATGGAAGAAGCACTTTAGAAAACATTGTAGTAGTCAAGGTATTGTAGTAGTATTATTCTTCAACGGGACTTTGTGTCAAAAATATGGTCCTACGGGTCACGTAATGTGCTTTCAGGCCCACTGGGCCTATCATCCATGTGATGGGCTTGATGTCCACAAGGCCTACAAGTCATGTATTGTATAAATAAGACTTGATGTGTAATTTATCACCTTGGGGGGGATATGGCCTGCCTTTTCAGCCTGTTCATGAGTTGTGTGTGTGTTTAATTGTAATTGTACCCAAAACACCTAATATAATATAACACAAATATAAATATAAATATAAATATAAGTATAATAAATATATTCGTTATTTAAATATATATTTATATATTATAATTTTATAATTATTTAAAAATATAATTATTTATTTATAATTATATAAAAACTTTTTTGTAAAAAAATATTTATTTATTTATATCATTATATAAATATATATTTATTTATTTATTTATAAAATATATATATATATATATAAGTATAAATATAGTAAATATATTCATTATTTAAATATATTTATTATAATTTTGTAATTAATTAAATTTATAATTATTAATTTATAATTATATAAACAATTTGTTGAAAATAATTTTTATTTATTTATATTTATAAATTTATAAATTTATAAATGTTGTAGATAATAATTTAATAGTATATTTATTTAAAAAAATATTTACCATAATATTTTCAACATTATTAATGAGTATATAATCTGAAATACATGCATGTTAAAAATGTGTGAAATTGAATAATTAAAAAATTGGGGCACTTTATAAATATTTAAAAAAATGGATACATTTAATTAATTAAATATAAATTATTCAAAAAACCTTAATATATATTGAAATTATGCTAAATTCATATTCAAAATATTAAAACAAAGTAAATTAATATATATATAAATAAATATTATATAATCAATAAATTCCCAAAAAATATAAAATAGAAAATATTACAAATGAATAAATAATAATTAACGTTAATAATATAAAAATAAATAAATAAAATTTACCAATTAAAATCATAACATATTAAATGTATCATGTTACCAAATGACAATCTAAAATTAATATTAAAATTCAAATAAATTACATAAATATTACGTGGATGTGTCTCTATATAAATTTCATTAATTATGTAAATATATTTGTGTGTGTGCTATACATAAAAATGTGTTAATTACGTATATGTATGAGTGAATTAAATTTAATACACATTTGATATAAGATAAATTGAAAATTCCAAACAACATTAAATTAATGTCCATTACTCGATACAATTAGTCAATATTTGGAATTATTATTAATTTTTAATTATAAACCATTCTTCACTAAATATATGAAATATTTAATGTAAGAATAATTATTTTGTATTAAATAAATCATATTTTATTAAATATTATATATATTGATATCTACATATATATATATATATATCTATGTATATATTAAATGTATTAATGAATAATTATTTATAAAACCAATAAAAATAGATAATCCATTAATATGTTTTTTATTTTTATTTTTATTCATTTCCTATATTAATATAATATGTATTTTATATGAATATTTATAATTAATATATATATATATATTAAATTTATTCATTTTTATTAATAATTGTTTTATTAATAAATTTTTTAATAATTTTGTAATTTATTCATGTTAAATTTTTTAAAATATTACAATTTATTCATTTTATATATTTATAATTAATATATATTATTAATTAATAGTTATAAATTATATTTACATTACCAGGCATTAGCAAGCACAAACTTCTATCAGCGCTAAAAAGAAAGCACAAATAAAAGGGAAACCTTTATCAATGCTAGCTAAAAGCATTAATAAAGATGGGTATTTATAAATAATTCTCCTAGCACTAATAAATTATTTCAATAAAAAAAATAAAAATATATATATATATATACACACATATATATATATATCATATTTACATTCAAAAAATTTTATTTATATATATTAATTAAAAAATACATGATTATAATTAATATAACTATGATATATTAATATACATATTTTAATAATTCCAATATATATATATATATAATGATTAAAGATTAGTAATTATAAAATTATAAATAAAAATATATATATATATATAATTATACAATTATAATAAGTCTAATTAAAAAATAAGAATATTTAAATATATATATATATATATATATATATTAATTTAAATAAATATATAATAAAAATAAACATATTCAAATAATAAATATTTTTTTTTAATTTATAATCATATATATTAATAAATATCTATATATATTTATATAATTATATATATAATTATATATAATTATATATTATTACATATATTGAAATAATTATATGAATATATTTATATTTATATAAAAATATTTATTTATATCTAGAAGTGTATATATGTATAAATATTTAATGAATTATAAAATTACAATAAATATATTTCAATAATTGATATTTATTATATCTAAAATTTTATTTTCTTATATATTAATATATATATATATATAAATACATATATTTATATAAATATATATAATTTGATATATATATTTTTCATTATACAAAAAAATATTAAAATTATTTTTATTTATAATAATATATATATATATATAAGATTAATATCATAATAAGTATATATATATTTAATGTTATATATAAATTTAAATTATATAAATTTAAATAAAAAATTATTTTCATAATTATATATATATAATTTTTGAATTTATATTAGTTAAATTTTAAATAGTTTATTCATATATTATATTAGGTGTTTGGGGTTGCAATTATATTCGAACACGCACATCCCGCACACACACCGGCCTAAAAGGCATGTCATAGCCCCCCAATGGATAACCCACCCAACCAACCACTATATTACAGTATATATTTGTGGCCTGACAGCCCAGTGGACATGAAGTCCATTACATATCCCATAGGCTCACTATTGGATGGCCTGGAGACCCTTTTGGAATCGTGTCTGCATGACCACATGCACATCATGTATGCGTCACCGCCCCCTTGATGGCCCGAAGGCCCAAAGGCCCAAAAGCCCATTTGAGATGAATATATTCTAGCTACAGTTCCCCGCTATAGTATTCACACTGCTAAAATTCTAAAATGCCGCTACAGTACTACTACAGTGCATGCGGGAATTCTCTCCCACCCTGATTTAAACCTAGGTCTGTTGTAAGATTACGGGGAGCCATTACCACTCATGTAAGCCCGCAACTTCATAACGTGTGTAAAGGTAACACTCATCTCCCAATAGAGCTCCAAAATTCAAATCTGTGTGTAGATGTGTATGTCTACAAATGTATGCGCGTATTTGTAGAGAACGGAATCTTGACGTACTGGGACATTACATTACTTTTGTGGAATACTTAATACATAACAAAAACAGACACATAAGGACCGTAATAGTTTAGTACCTTTGGAAACTCGAAATATAAACATCTAATCGTGTTGGAAGATCTTCAACATCTCCCATAATGATCTTCCCCTTTTTGTTTCCTTACCTAAAACCTTTCATTAAATCCTGGGGAAAAGAAAACATATAAAGGGTGAGAAAAATTGCTCAGTAAGGGAAAACATAGAGAACATAAAACAATCCATAAACATTTGAAAGCAAAAACGTGAACATGAAATCTAAACATTAAAACGTTGAGAAAAGACATAAATCATGGAATTACATAAGGCATTTATCATAAAGGGACATCAATCATGATAAAATAGCATGGGAATAAAACATGTAATTGTGGAAACCATTTAGAACTTGTTATGATTTCCATAGTAGCCAAGGCATTGCTGCCAAGACCGTCTTAGTGGACAAAGTCCCTTTCTGAATCAAGTTCACTCCTCATTTCAGTCCTGTAACACTGAACTAGATTAACTTACCGTTCCAGCCATTTCTATCTCATGAGATATAAATCTTTACCCAATGCATTGGAGGGAGATATAGGTCCCTACTATCTCATAATGAAATCATTCTTACTTGTGCCACAAAATAAACATACATCATTCATAATAACCCAATAAATAAAATGGGTTTCATAAACATCATCCCATCATCACATAATCCATATAAAATAAATAGATATCATTCCATAATAAGAAAAGTGAATCCATGTAAATCATAGAGACATGATACTTGAAATATACACATATGAAATAATGTCATCTTAGATGAAAAATAGTTTTGATAAAACACTTGAAATGGATTCTTGAGGAAAATATCCTTTCTTCTTCAAAATCATTATCTTTTGACAAAATTTCATGCAATTTTAAAATTAAAGTATTTTTTTGAAAATAGTCATGAAATCCTTTAGAGGAAGCTTCATCAATATAAGGCTTTATAAAACTGTAAAAATATGTTCGTTCTGTATAAGTTAAAAAAACATTCTTCTCGTACTTTTGCCAGAAAAGTCAAAAAAATACCTCATAAAAGAAAGATTACATACATACCATGTAGTAAAAGACAAAAATGGGTAAAAATGACATTAAACATACATAAAAACACTTTTATAAAACATGGACTTGGATGATAACAATAACCCCAGCAAATACTTATGAATAATCAAACTCGGATAATAATGAGATTGGAAAGGTTATCCCTTACCTTAGGTCTGATATGCTTCGTACGTATCCGAACCTCCTGTATAATGATTTAAATAATGAAATTTACTTATTACATAATCATATTCATTGTTATGATATCATATATGTTTCACCTATGACTTTATATTAACCATTATTTAGTAAATTCCATGTTAAAGCAGCGTTTTGGGTAAAATCATTTCATTTATCGTATGTGTTTCAACTTGTCGTTCTTGATATTATTAATTATATCCTGATTTACATAATTACAGAATTTAAAACATGATTTATATATAATATATATTCATCATATACACATATAAATTATAGATCGATAAAAGGAATGAAATACACCGTTCATGGAGACAGTAGGTTGTACGTACGCATGAACGTTGTTTTCGTTTCCTTATTGAATTGAATGAAACTAAAAAAATGACATACATATATATATATACACACACACATAAATCCAGTAGAATTATTATTTCATATATTTCATTATTATTCATTATATAAACTTTATGATCATTCATGTATGGTTAACATGGAGAATGAATCTCATCGCGTCGTGGAGACGGTAGTCCGTACGTACGGACGAGCGATTATATCGTTCCCATAATTATTGAATAGAATTGGAGTGGATGTTATAATATATAAGAATCAGCATGATTTTATAATAACCATATATAGTTATTCTTTACACCATTATACCCATCCATGTAAGGTGTTGGTAGAAAAACAGATTTCACCACGGCGTGGAGACGGTATTCCGTACGTACGCACGCTTCGTGATTTCGTTTTCCGTAGGATGGATAGATGGTGAAATAGGGTTGTTTCATACTTATAATAACATATTATTATATGAGTTACACTGATGTTATAACTTCATAATGAAACAACTAAAGAAGAAGAAGTTGAAGAAGAAATAAATTTGAAAGAATCGGTAACGGACATTACCTCTTCTTTGAAGCGCCTCTTTGAGACCTCCTCTTAGGGAACTAAAATTGGTCTTTGAAGAAGACCATAACCTCTAGGATGTTTCTATGGAAGTGGAAAAAAGAATTTGGCAGGGTTTGGACGAGCTTGAAGGATCAAAGTTGTGTGAGGAAGAGAGGAAGGAGGTGCCCTTTTATAAGTGAGGAGAGGAGCACCTTCGGAAAAACTAAAAATATTATTTTATTATAAAGTCATATTAAGTTTTTAATAGCTCCAAATTGATTTATTTAAAAGCTAATGTGGGGATGGGTCGAAATCCTCTTATCCAATTGAATTTACAAAAGTTTAGGTTTCTATTTTAACCTTATCATTTAGATTTAACCTTAAGTTAAATAATTTTACTTTTACCGTGTCTTCTTGTTTTCTTACACTATAAGGTTAATAAACTTACTATAACAAGCCAAACGAACCCATAGTTGTTTATTATTAATATATATAACCTTATATAAGTCATTTGGCCTAACCATATATTTTTAGGAATAAAATAACAATTAATAATATAATATTTTAAAAAAACTATTTTATGTCAATTTTAACACTATTTGGTAATTGATTTTTGTGAAAATCATAACAGAAATATTAGTTCAAAAAAGTTAATTAAATAAATACTTACATGTCATATTAACAAATAAAGTTATTGTAATTCATAAAAAGTCTCAAATTACATTTATTTTGGTATTTATATCATCAATTATGTCAATATTTCATTAACAAGATAATTACTGCATCATCATTGTGTCATAATTAAATTAAATTATTTAATGTCTAAAAATTACAAATAAAATACCATTATTCATGAAATCGTTTTAGCTTTATAATTAATATTTATAGTCTAATTTAAATTATTTATAACCCTATATTAAAAATGATTTAGTTATTAAACTTTGATTTTAACTATTTTAACCCTTCTTTAAATAAATTAATAATAATTGTCCTAATCTAGTCCAAGTGGGCCTAAATGGTCATATTTTATTCCTAAGGTTTTTTCGATCGAATTACACTTATCCAATAGAATTAGGACATGTGTTAGGGTAATAATAATATCATATTTACCCTTAATTACCCTATTTACTTTTAACCGTGGTAAAAAAAGTAAAAGTTACTATTCACCAAAAAATTATTTTCATCTCATTGAACCACATTTTAGTCCTTGATATTAACCGTGTCTCTAAGATTTTAGAAATTCAATTTACAGAAGTGGTAAAATTTCATTTAAATGAAAAAGTCAGTTTTTTTAACTACCACTAAGTGGTTTCACTATTCATCGAAAATTGATGTTTTTCAGAAAAATATCAAAAATTCAGCCTATGAATCATTTGATATTCCGAATTCAAAGTTGATTTATAATTTTCCAAATTCAAAACATATAAGTGGAATTAATTAATTTTAAAATTAATTCTCGTTATCAAAACAAATAGCGTGTTTTTAAGAAACAATAACTATCAAAAGATTGATACTTGTTTATATCCAATTTCAAAATGAAATTAATTCCAATGACCAAAATTGGATTAAATGGGAAAAATATATTCTAATTAAACTTTAAAACCAATTAAAAAGATAATATTACCATATAAATTATTGCGATGAAAAATGTTGTTTTTAATTAAAATATAGCATGTTTTTACTATTCATTAAAATATGAAAGTTATCATAATAATATGAAAATATTATCCAAAGTAAATTTTTATATCCTGATTCCAAAGAATAATTTTATTTTTTTAAATTGAACTTATAATCATGTCAAAACTATATTTAAAGAGGGTACGCCATCAAAAGGTGGCAAAGCTGCATTTTTTGAAAAATACTTATTTTACCCGAAAAAATTATTTTATTCTCATACCATGTTCTAGAAAATATGTAAGATGAATAATAATGTTATAAAATTCCATATGTATTTAATAATATTCATAAAGGCAAGTCCATAATAATATTATAATAATATATCTTTGTTTAGTAACACCCAGTATGGCGTACAACACACGCTATCGAGGAAGGTCGTGATTGCTTGTAATGCAAGCCAAATCAGGGTTGAGCATAGTGAAAGACTCCTTTGTTGTTGCGTATAACAAAATACAACCATATTTCATTTATACATTGAATATATATATATATATACATACACACTCAATGTTGCGTAGAATAACAACTATCAAACAAACTTGAATTTGTTGGTAACACGATCCAAGAATAATGTTGTGTATACTACAAGATAATACGGTGTTGCATATAGCACAAGATAGTCTTGGTATATCGTACAACAGAAGATATGTAAGAAATTAAAAAGAATATATCTTATAAAATCTCAGGATATTACATTGTACCCCCCTTAAAATGAATTTCTCCCTCGAAATTCATTGGGGTTATAAATGGTTTTCTACATGAAAGTTTCTTTAATTGAAACCAACATCGTAAAAAGGATAACCAAAACTTATATTTAAAAAATAAAGTATGAAACGTAACTATTACCCAAATAAACTAATCACTATGTTTCTACATAGGAGATCATAGGTGAAAATATGGATGTGGAAGAGAAATCTAACCATCATGTTCTGATAGAGAGTGGGAGAGAACATGGCTATGAAAAAACCAACAATCACAAAGCCATAGATTTGAGATGATCTAAGGTACCACTTGATTCATCAGATATAAGAGCACTAGGACAACATTTTTGGTTTTCAATATCATTTCCCTAAAGTTTAAAATTTTGAATTAGAAGAAAGACTTGCTTGATTTTGGTACAATCTCACTCTTGTTCGTGCTTTGAACAATTTCCACTTCATCTCTTAAATAAATGAAGTTGAATTTGTTATTCGTGAAGTCTTAACAGATCATTTGATAGAATGATGGGTCATTCCATCTGTTTCAAACAAAAGGTTAGCAAAAGTTTATCAAATATACATAAGTCCATCTATGGTGAGGTTAATCATATATGATTCCTAAAATGAACTTATACTTCATATATCATATAGATTAATAAAATAAAACTAGTTTCTACTAACTAGGGACTTCCTGTAGGCCAGTGGTAGGCGATAAAGGCCAGTCGCACTTTGGTTGTGGTTTTTATTCCCACAGCCTTGTCTGACGCGATGGGTTGTCGCTCGTCCTAGAGGTTGTCCTTTTTCTAAAACTACATTACTATAACATCCCATCAATAATATAAAAAAAAGTTATATACTTAAACAATACTAACTTATGTCCAACATAATCCATTCAAATATTTAGGCTTATCTAAAATACTTCGGTCCATGCTCATAGTATAAAGAAAACAATTACTAGAAAGTTTATCTACCAAGAATGTGAATAAAAGCATTTATCTCACATATATCATAAGATATATCTTGTTGGTTTCATTCCAAACACATGCATACCTTAGTCATATATTCCCTTGAAACATAAATTACCATAGAACCTTAGTGAAAGCATGAATACTGTCAAAAGGTAACTCTTTCCACATAACAAAATCCCAAAAAATCTATATAATCAAACCAAAATATCACTTAGTCCTTATATCAGTCATGAGCTCATGAATACAATCAAACATCTCATTAACTTATTATCCATTCATTATGCGCATATCATCTACTTTCCAAAAATATCTAAATAACCTCCCATGGTTACTTGTACCATTCAAAATATACTTTCAAATACATTAGGAAAAACAATAGTGTAACAATCCTTAGATGATTCTTTATTCCATAGTACCAAACATTATTCTTTATAAACATACAATCATTCCACTAACTTCTTAAACCACTGACTGAGCTTCATCATTTCTTTCATCTCATATTTCATTTGAAGTCTCTTCATCATCATCCACATAAATACTACTCATATGGCCATGCTGATTCTGTTCATGAGATTTTACCTTAGGGCATTGGTTTGCATAATGCCCATACATTCCACATTTAAAACATCTAATCATTGTTGATGTCGTAGCAATACCATTATCCTTGTCTATTCTGTTAATTGAACCTTTTCCTTTGCACTTTCTGGCTGTGTGTCCTTCTTTTCCACACCCAAAGCATCTTCCGGTTCCTTTGAAACAATCTCCCTGATGACTCTTCCCACATGATTTACATGAGGGAAATTGAACTTTCTTTCTTCTATGATCATCATGAAACTCCATCATTCTCTTATTATCTGAGTCAGGAAACTTACAAAAGTTGATATTATTGATCATATTATGAGATTTATGATTAGGCATAATAACGATGGTAGGAATTCCAAATCCCGTTTCATTTGGTTGCTCATGAAGAATATCATTCCATTGTCCGTCATATCCTCCATTATCGTGAATCTTCCTATTTCCAGCCATTTTCTAAAACCCAAAAAGAATAGTGTGAGAGGAAAAAAATCATGTTAGGGAAAACAACATAGTAAAGAAGGAGTACCCTCAATATCTAACATATTATGTTAAATTCTAAGATCGTTACCATAGTTCTAGGACTATATCCTATACGTATACTTATCCTTAGGGACATCCCTAGACATACCTTAGAAATATCTCTAGGGATCTCACTAATGTTTTCGCATCCTAGTTTCCAAAGTTTGAATAAACCTTTCCTCTAATACCAACTGTAGAGACCCGATGCTTGATATACATGAAAATTACATTACTTTTGTGGAATTCTTAATAAATAACAAAAACAGACACATAAGGACCGTAATAGTTTAGTGTCTTTGGAAACTCGGAATATAAACATCTAATCATGTTGGAAGATCTTCAACATCTCCCATAACGATCTTCCCCTTTTTGTTTCCTTACCTAAAACCTTTCTTTAAATCGTGGGGAAATGATAACATATAAAGGGTAAGCTCAATTTCTCAGTAAGGGAAAACATAGAGAACATAAAACAATCTATAAATATTTGAAAGAAAAAACTTGAACATGAAATCTAAACATTAAAACCTTGAGAAAAGACATAAATCTTGGAAGTACGTAAGGAATTTATCATAAAGGGACATCAATCATGATAAAATATAATGGGAATAAAACATGTAATTGTGGCAACCATTCAGAACTTGTTATGATTTCCATAGTAGCCAAGGCAGTGCTGCCAAGACTATCTTAGTGGACAAAGACCATTTCTGAATCGAGTTCACTCCTCGTTCCAGTCCTGTAACACTGAACCATATTAACTTACCATTCCAGCCATGTCTATCTCATGAGATATAAATCTTTACCCAATGCATTGGATGTAGAGACCCGTATCTTGACGTACATGGACATTACATTACTTTTGCGGAATACTTAGTACATAACAAAAAACACACACACAAGGATCGTAATAGTTTAGTGTCTTTGGAAACTCGGAACGTAATCTTCTAATCGTGGTGAAAGATCTTCAATATCTCCCATAAAGATCTTCCCTTTTTTACCTAAAACCTTTCTTTATATCCGGGGGAAAGGAAAACATAAAAGGGTGAGCTCAAATGCTCAGTAAGGGTAAACAAAAGAAATATAAATCTCATCGTATACACAAGCACATAACTTTTGTAAATCTTAACCTGCAAAAGAGATCATAATTTCATAACATGGGATAAATCATGGCAGTGAAATGTAATCACAATAATCATAACTTAAAACATGAAACATTGTGGAATACACACATAATCATAGAGAATCATTTCTTGTTAGTCAAGACTCATTGCCAAGACTATCTTAGTAGACAAAGTCCCTTTCTGAACCGAGTCACCCCCGTTCCAGTCCTGTTTCACTGAACCGGTATAACCTTCCGTTCCAGCCTTCTCTATCTCATGAGATATAAAATCTTTACCCAATTCATTGGAGGGAGATATAGGTCCCACCCATCTTATAATGAATCCTTTCTTATGTGTGCCATATAATCATAAACCATACATCATAGCGTAACCCATGTAATAAAAATGGGATTCTTAAACAACATGACATCGTAAAACAATTCATATAAGATAAAGGAATTCATAAAAATATATCCATCACAACATAATCAAACCAATGTAATAATAGGGATAAAAACAGAACCCTTTTATTATCTTAGATGGAAAATAATTTTGATAAAATACTTGAACTCCATTTTTGAGGAAAATATCATTTCTACTTCAAAAACATTTTTCCTTTCATAACATGTCATACAACTTTAAAATAAAAGAAGTTGATTAAAAATAAACTTGAAAACTTGTAAACGAAGTTTCTTGGAAATAATGTTTTAAAAATCCATTCATGCCGTATAAGTTAAAAAAACATTCTTCTCGTACTTTTGTCGGAAAAGTCAAAAAAGTACCTTGTACGAAAAACGACAAAAGATTCCTTTCATATACGTTACTAAATATTCACCGAAGGGTAAAATTGAATATAAACTATTGTGTAAGGATATAAATATTACATATTGAGGAAACATGGATGTGGATGATAAAATACACCCTAGTAAATGCCAAAGTATAAACAATCTCGGATAAAAATGAGATTGTGATATTTCCCTTACCTTAGGTCCGATTTGCTTCGTAAGTGTCTGAAACTCCTGTATAATGATTTAAATAATGTCATTGACTTATTACAGAATCATATTAATTGTTATGATATCATATATGGTTCACTTATGACTTTATATTACCCGTTCTTTTGTAAATTCCAAGTTAAAGAAGCATTTTAGGTAAAATCGTGTCATTTATCGTAGGTGTTTGGACTTGTTGTTCTTGACATTATTATTACTTATATCATGATTTACTTACAGAATATAAAACATGATTTATATATCATATATATTCATTATATATATATATAATATATAGATAAATGAAATGAAGCACACCGTTCATGGAGACGGTAGTCCGTACGTACGCATGAACGCTGCTTTCCTTTCCTTATTGTCTTGAATGGAAGTAAGTAGATATATATATACATATATACATAAATACAGTAGATTTAACATGTAATATATTTCATTATTATTCATTATATATATACTTTATAATCATTCATGAATGGTTAATGTGGAGAATGAATCTCATCACGTCGTGGAGACGGTAGTCCGTACGTACGCACGAGCGATGATATCATTCTCATGATAGTGAACTTGTGTTGAAGTGTATGTATACTATTTCAGTATAAATATCACTTTATAATAATCATATATAGTTACTCATTAAACCATTATACCCATCCAATTAAGGTGGTGGCGGAAAATAGATTACACCACGGCGTGGAGACGGTATTCCGTACGTACGCACGCGCGGTGATTTCGTTTTCCGTAGGATGGATAGATGGTGAAATAGGATTGTTTCATACTTATAATAACATATCATTATATGAGTGATACTGATGTTATTACTTCATAATGAAACAACCTAATAAGAAGAAGTGGAAGAAGAAAGAAATTGAAAAGATCGGTAATGGATATTACCTCTTCTTTGAAACGCCTCTTTGAATCCTCCACTTAGGGAACTAAGATTGGTCTTTGAAGAAGACCAGGACCTCTAGGATTATTCTAGGGAAGTGGAGAAGGGATTTTGGCAGGGGTTGGCAGATCTTGAGCGCTCAAATTGGTGTGAGGAGGAGGGGGAGGAGGTGTCCTTTTATAAGGGAGGAGAGGGGCACCTTAGGAATATCTCAAAATATTATTTTATATTAAAGTCAAAATCGGTTTATAATGGTTCCAAAGGGTCTTATTTCGAAGCTAAAGTGGGGATGGGTCGAAATCCTATCAACCAATAGGATTTAGACAAGTTTAGTTTATTATTTTAACCTTATCAATTAGATTTAACTCTAAGTTAAATAATTTAACTTTTACCGTGTCTTTTTGTTTTCTTACACTATATGGTTAATACACTTACTATAACATGCCAAACGAACCCCAAGTTGTTAATTATTAATATATATATCCTTATCTAAGTCATTTGGCCGAACCTTAGTTTTTTAGGAATAAAATAACAATTAATAATATAATATTTGATTTAAAAACTATTTTGTGTCAATTTTGATACTATTTGATATATGATTTTTGTGAAAGTCATAACAGAATTATATGTTCGAACCAAGTTGATTAAATCAACACTAATATATCATAGTAACCTAGAAAATTAGTGGAATTCATAAAAAAGTCTTAAATTACATATATTTTTGTATTTATAATATCAATTATGTCAATATTTCATTAATAAGATAATTACTGCATCATCATTGTGTCATAAATAAATTAACTTATTTGATGTCTAAAAATTACAAATAAATTACCATTATGTAGGAAATCTTTTTATATTTCTAATGAATATTTACAATAGAATTTATCTTATGTATAACCCTATATTAAAAATGTTTTAGTAAATAAACTTTGATTTTAACTCTTTTAACTCTTCTTTGAATTAAATAATAATAAATGTCCTAATCTAATACAAGTAGGAATAAATGGTCGTATTATATTCCTAATCTTGTTTTTGGTCGAATTACACTTTTCCAATAGAATTAGGACATGTGTTAGGGTAATAATAATATCATTTTTACCCTTAATTACCCTATTTACTTTAACCGTGGTAAAAAAAAGTAAAAAGTTACTATTCACCAAAAAATTATTTTCATCTCATTGAACCACATTTTACTTACTGACATCAACTGTGTCTCTCGGATTTTTGAAATTCCACTCACAGAAGCGGTAAAATTAAGTTTTATGAAAAATTCAGTTTTTTTAACTACCACTTAGTAGTTTCACTATTCATCAAAAATTGATGTTTTTCAGAACAATGCCAAAATTTCATCCTAAGCTATATTTTATATTCCGAATTCAAAAATGAAGTATATTATACCAAATTCATAACATAGAAGTTTCATTAATTAATTTTATAATTAAATCCCGCTGTTAAAATAAATAGCGTGTTTTTAAGAAACAATATCTATCAAAAGATTGACACTTGTTTATGTCTGGTTTAAATGTGAAATTGCATCCAATGACCAACATTGTATTAAATTGTAAAAATATATTCTAAATATACTTTAAAACCACTCAAATTAATAATTTATCACTATTAATTATTTTGATTAAAAAAGTTTTTTTTAATTATAATTTAGTAATTTTCACTATTCATCAGAATATGAAAGTTATCCGAAAAGTACCAAAATTTCACCTTAGGCTAAATTCGATACTCCGAATCCAAAAATGAAGTCCATTTTGAGAGATAAAATTTATAAAATTTTAAAAGGTGGTTATTACTATTCATAACGGCTAGTTATAATAATATTTTAATAGCATATCGTTGTTTAGTGAAACTCGGTATTGTGTACTACACACGCTATCGAGGAATGTCGCGATTGCGTGTAATGCAAGGCAATTCAAAGATGCGTGTTGTGCAAGCTCCTTTTGGTGTAGCGTACAACACAAGACATTAATAAAATTAAAAATAATATTTTTCATAAAATCTCGGGCTATTACATTCTACCCCCCTTAAAATGAATTTCGCCCTCGAAATTCGTCGGGGTTATAAATGGTTTACTATTCGAAAGTTTCTTTAATAGAAACCCACATCGTAAAAAGGAATATCAAAACCAATCTTTAAAAACAAAAGTATGAAACGTAACGGTTACCCAAATAAACTAATCACTGGGTTTCCACATAGGTGAAAATATGGATATGGAAGAGAAATCTAACCATCATGTTCTGATGGAGAGTGTTAGAGAACATGGCTATGGAAAAGCCAGCAATCACAAAGCCATAAATTTGTGACGATCTATAGTACCATCTGATTCATCAGATATAAGATCACTATGACAACATTTTTGGTTTTCAAGATCATTTCCCTAAAGTTGAAAATTTGAATTAGAATAAATACTTACTTTATTTTGGTACAATCTCACTATTGTTCGTTCCTTGAACAATTTCCACTTCATCTCTTAAATAAATGAAGTTGAATTTGTTATTCGTGAAGTGTTAGCAGATCATGTGATAGAATGACGGGTCATTCCATCTATCTCAAACAAAAGTTTAGAAAAAATTATATACATAAGTTGATCTATAGTGAGATTAATCATATATGGTTCTTAAAATGGACTTATACATCATATATCATACTGCTTAATATAATAAAACTAGTTTCTACTAAACAGGGACTTCCTGTAGGCCAGTGGTAGGCGATAAAGGTCAGTCGCACTTCGGTTGTGGGTTCGATTCCCACAGCCTTGTCCGACGCGATGGGTTGTCGCCCGTCCTGCAGGTTGTCCTTTTTCTAAAGCTATATTACTATAACATCCCATCAATAATATCGAAAAAAGTTCTATCCTTAAACAATACTAACTTATGTCCAACATAATCCATTCCAATCTTTAGGCTTACCCATAATACTGCAGTCCACTCTCAGAGATTTAATACCATCGTTGATCCCCATATATCATAAGATATGTCTTGTTGGTCACATTCTAAACATTCAAAGACCTTAATCATGTATTCTCTTAAATACCCATTGAACCTTAGTGAAAACATGAATGCAGTTAAATGTTAACACTTTCCACATACCAAAATCCTCAAAATTCTTTATAATCAAACCATGATATCACTTAGTCCTTATATCAATCATGAGCTCATGAATACTGTTGAACATTTCATTTTCTCCTTATCCCTTCATTATGCGCATATCATCTACTTTCCAAAAATATCTCAATAACTTTGAATACAACATTAGACCAACACATAAATATTCCAATACTTTATGAAACAACATTATTTTGGAATCCCATTACATAAACACTTAATCATTCCACCACATCGTTGTCATATTCAACATCGCCAATAGTGATCGCATGTGACTTCCCTTTGTCCTTTTCCTTAAGTGGTTGCTCATGTTGATCATCACTAACCCTTGGATTAGGTCATTTATTAGCATAATGCCCCATTTCTTTGCACTTGAAGCATTGAAGTGTTGGTGGTGCGTTCTCTGCAGTGTTTGCTTTATTCACATCATTAGAAACCCTTTTTCCATTACTTCGACACTCAGCTACTCGATGACCTTCTTTTCAACACTTAAAACATTTTCTAGTCCCTTTAAGACAATCTCCACCATGCTTCTTTCCACACTTTGTGCATAAGGAAACATTCATCTTCTTTTCACCATTATTTTGAGATTTCTCTTTGAACTCCATCTTTCGTTTCTTGTCAAAACCATGAGATGGATATGTAACACCAACTTCCATTTCTACCTTGATAGCACAACGCACAATTTCTTCATAGCTACTAAAGTCTCTTATAGCTAATGCATATTCGAAGACTTGGTTTTGAGCCACTGAAAAATCGATCAACTTTACTTTCAGGTTGGATGATAATGCCAGATGCATACCTTGCAAGTCTTGTAAAATTCGCTTCGTATATACCAACAGATTCATCATCCTTCTGCTTCAGCTCAAGAAACTCCTTTTCCATCTTTGTTCGAAGAATACTAGGGAAGTACTTACTGAAAAACAAGTTCTTGAACTCGTCCCATTCCATGGACTCAATTTCATCTCTTTGCCTCGTATTCTTGATAAGATTCCACTATTGATCAGCTTCACCTTCCAAACGATATACTGCTATGATGACTTTATCATGCTCAGAACATTGAAGAACTGAAAATATCTTTTCAGTGGTACTGATCCATTGTTCAGCAACAAGTGGATCGGAAGTCCCACTGAAAGAAGGTGGACATTGCCTCATGAAGGACTCAATAGAATATTGTTCCCTTCTCTGCTCATTTGGAAGTCCAGAATGATTCATAGCTTGTGTAAGTATAGCAATAAGATTTTGCACTCCATCTCCCATAACATTTGTTTGTTCAGGAGGGCAATCATTGCATTGTCCATTGCATTGATCAACACGGTTCCTTCGGGTTCCAGCCATCATCTTCAATATCTAACATCTTAGGTTTAATTCTATGATCGTTAGCGTAATTCTGGTACTATAACCTATACGTATACTTAACCTTAGGGACATCCCTAGACATACCTTAGAAATATCTCTAGGGATCTCACTAAAGTTCTCGCATCCTAGTTTCCAAAGGTTGACTAAACCTTTCCTCTGATACCAACTGTAGAGACCCGTATCTTGACGTACATGGACATTACATTACTTTTACGGAATACTTAGTACATAACAAAAAACACACACACAAGGATCGTAATAGTTTAGTGTCTTTGGAAACTCGGAACGTAATCTTCTAATCGTGGTGAAAGATCTTCAATATCTCCCATAAAGATCTTCCCTTTTTTTTACCTAAAACCTTTCTTTATATCCTGGGGAAAAGAAAACATAAAAGGGTGATCTCAAATGCTCAGTAAGGGTAAACAAAAGAAACATAAATCTCATCGTATACACAAGCACATAACTTTTGGAAATCTTAACCTGCAAAAGAGATCATAATTTCATAACATGGGATAAATCATGGCAGTGAAATGTAATCATAATAATCATAACTTAAAACATGAAACTTTGTGGCATACACACATAATCATAGAGAATCATTTCTTGTTAGTCAAGACTCATTGCCAAGACTATCTTAGTGGACAAAGTCCCTTTCTGAACCGAGTCACCCCCATTCCAGTCCTGTTTCACTGAACCGGTATAACCTACCGTTCCAGCCCTGTCTATCTCATGAGATATAAAATATTTACCCAATGCATTGGAGGGAGATATAGGTCCCACCCATCTTATAATGAATCCTTTATTATGTGTGCCACATAATCATAAACTATACATCATAGCATAACCCATGTAATAAAAATGGGATTCTTAAACAACATGACATCATAAAACAATTCATATAAGATAAAGGAATTCATAAAAATATTTCCATCACAACATAATCAAACCAATGTAATAATAGGGATAAAAACAGAACCCTTTTATTATCTTATATGGAAAATAATTTTGATAAAATACTTGAACTCCATTCTTGGGGAAAATATCATTTCTACTTCAAAAACATTTTTCCTTTCATAACATGTCATACAACATTAAAATAAAAGAAGTTGATTAAAAATAAACTTGAAAACTTGTAAAGGAAGTTTCTTGGAAATAATGTTTTAAAAATCCATTCATGTCGTATAAGTTAAAAAAACATTTTTCTCGTACTTTTGTCGGAAAAGTCAAAAAAGTACCTCGTACGAAAAACGACAAAGGATTCCTTTCATATACATTACTAAATATTCACCGAAGGGTAAAATTTAATATAAACTATTGTATAAGGATATATATATTACATATTGAGGAAACATGGATTTGGATGATAAAATACACCCCAGTAAATGCCAAAGTATAAACAATCTGGGATAAAAATGAGATTGTGATATTTCCCTTACCTTAGGTCTGATTTGCTTCGTAAGTGTCCGAACCTCCTGTATAATGATTTAAATAATGTCATTGACTTATTACAAAATCATATTCACTATTATGATATCATATATGGTTCACTTATGACTTTATATTACCCGTTCTTTTGTAAATTCCAAGTTAAAGAAGCGTTTTGGGTAAAATCGTTTCATTTATCGTAGGTGTTTGGACTTGTTGTTCTTGACATTATTATTACTTATATCATGATTTACTTACTTACAGAATATAAAACATGATTTATATATCATATATATTCATTATATATATATATAATATAGATAAATGAAATGAAACACACCGTTCATGGAGACGGTAGTCTGTACGTACGCATGAACGTTGCTTTCCTTTCCTTATTGTCTTGAATGGAAGTAAGTAGATATATATATACATATATACATAAATACAGTAGATTTAAAATGTAATATATTCCATTATTATTCATTATATATATACTTTATAATCATTCATGAATGGTTAATGTAGAGAATGAATCTCATCGCGTCGTGGAGACGGTAGTCCGTACGTACGCACGAGCGATGATATCATTCTCATGATCGTGAACTTATGTTGAAGAGTATGTATACTATTTCAGTATCAATATCAATTTATAATAATCATATATAGTTACTCATTAAACCATTATACCCATCCAATTAAGCTGGTGGCGGAAAATAGATTACACCACGGCGTGGAGACGGTATTCCGTACGTACGCACGCGCGGTGATTTCGTTTTCCGTAGGATGGATAGATGGTGAAATAGGATTGTTTCAAACTTATAATAACATATCAGTATATGAGTGATACTGATGTTATTACTTAATAATGAAACAACCTAATAAGAATAAGTGGAAGAAGAAAGAAATTGAAAAGATCGGTAATGGATATTACCTCTTCTTTGAAACGCCTCTTTGAATCCTCCACTTAGGGAACTAAGATTGGACTTTGAAGAAGACCAGGACCTCTAGGATTATTCTAGGGAAGTGGATAAGGGAATTCCTCAGGGGTTGTCCGAGCTTGAGTGCTCAAATTGGTGTGAGGAGGAGGGGGAGGAGGTGTCCTTTTATAAGGGAGGAGAGGGGCACCTTAGGAATATCTCAAAATATTATTTTATATTAAAGTCAAAATAGGTTTATAATGGTTCCAAAGGGTCTTATTTAGAAGCTAAAGTGGGGATGGGTCGAAATCCTATCAACCAATAGGATTTAGACAAGTTTAGTTTATTATTTTAACCTTATCAATTAGATTTAACTCTAAGTTAAATAATTTAACTTTTACCGTGTCTTTTTGTTTTCTTACACTATATGGTTAATACACTTACTATAACATGCCAAACGAACCCCAAGTTGTTTATTATCAATATATATATCCTTATCTAAGTCATTTGGCCGAACCTTAGATTTTTAGGAAAAAAATAACAATTAATAATATAATATTTGATTTAAAAACTATTTTGTGTCAATTTTGACACTATTTGATATATGATTTTTGTGAAAGTCATAACAGAATTATATGTTCGAACCAAGTTGATTAAATAAACACTAATATATCATAGTAACCTATAAAATTAGTGGAATTCATAAAAAGTCTTAAATTACATTTATTTTGGTATTTATAATATCAATTATGTCAATATTTCATTAATAAGATAATTACTGCATCATCTTTGTGTCATAAATAAATTAACTTATATGATGTCTAAAAATTACAAATAAATTACCATTATGTATGAAATCTTTTTATATTTATAATGAATATTTACAATCGAATTTATCTTATGTATAACCCTATATTAAAAATGTTTTAGTAAATAAACTTTGATTTTAACTCTTTTAACTCTTCTTTGAATTAAATAATAATAAATGTCCTAATCTAATCCAAGTGAACCTAAATGGTCGTATTATATTCCTAATCTTGTTTTTGGTCAAATTACACTTGTCCAATAGAATTAGGACATGTGTCAGGGTAATAATAATATCATTTTTACCCTTAATTACCCTATTTACTTTTAACCGTGGTAAAAAAAGTAAAAAGTTACTATTCACCAACAAATTATTTTCATCTCATTGAACCACATTTTACTTACTGACATCAACCGTGTCTCTCGGAGTTTTGAAATTCCACTCACAGAAGCGGTAAAATTAAGTTTTATGAAAAATTCAGTTTTTTTAACTACCACTTAGTAGTTTCACTATTCATCAAAAATTTATGTTTTTCAGAACAATGCCAAAATTTCATCCTAAGATATATTTCATATTCCGAATTCAAAAATGAAGTCTATTCTACCAAATTCATAACATAGAAGTTGCATTAATTAATTTTATAATTAAATCCCACTGTTAAAACAAATAGCATGTTTTTAAGAAACAATATCTATCAAAAGATTGACACTTGTTTATGTCTGGTTTAAATGTGAAATTACATCCAATGACCAACATTGTATTAAATTGTAAAAATATATTCTAAATATACTTTAAAACCACTCAAATTAATAATTTATCACTATTAATTATTTTGATTAAAAAAGTTGTTTTTAATTATAATTTAGTAATTTTCACTATTCATCAGAATATGAAAGTTATCTGAAAAGTACCAAAATTTCACCTTAGGCTAAATTCGATACTCCGAATCCAAAAATGAAGTCCATTTTGAGAGCAAAAATTTCTAAAATTTTAAAAGGTGGTTATTACTATTCATAACGGCTGGTTATAATAATATTTTAATAGCATATCGTTGTTTAGTGAAACTCGGTATTGCGTACTACACACGCTATCGAGGAAGGTCGTGATTGCGTGTAATGCAAGGCAAGTCAAAGATGCGTGTTGTGCAAGCTCCTTTTGGTGTAGCGTACAACACAAGACATTAATAAAATTAACAAGAATATTTTTCATAAAATCTCGGGCTGTTACATTGGAAGGATATATAGGTCCCACCCATCTCATAATGAAATCATTCTTACTTGTTCCACAAAATAAACATACATCATTCATAATAACCTAATAAATAAAATGGGTTTCATAAACATCATCCTATCATCAAATAATCCATATAAAATAAATAGATATCATTTCATAATAAGAAAAGTGAAACCATGTAAAACATAGATACATGATACTTGAAACATACACATATGAAATAATGTCATCTTAGATGAAAAATGGTTTTGATAAAACATTTGAAATGAATTCTTGAGGAAAATATCCTTTCTTCTTCAAAATAATTCACTTTTCACAAAATGTCATGAAATTTTAAATGAAAGTTATTTTGTTTAAAATAGTCATGAAATCTTTTGGAAGAAGCTTCATGAAAATAAGGCTTTATAAAACCGTCAAAATACGTTCGTGCCGTATAAGTTAAAAAAATATTCTTCTCGTACTTTTGCCGGAAAAGTCAAAAAATACCTCATAAAAAAATATTACATACATACAATGTATTAAAAGTAAAAAATTGGTAAAAAGGACATTAAACATACATACAAACACTTTTAGAAAACATGGAATTGGATGATAACAATAACACCAGCAAATACTTACGAATAAACATTCTCAGATAAGAATGAGATTGGAAAGGTTATCCCTTACCTTAGGTCTGATATGCTTCGTAAGTATCCGAAACTCTTGTATAATGATTTAAATAATGTCATTGAATTATTATATAATCATATTCATTGTTATGATATCATATATGTTTCACTTATGACTTTATATTACCCGTTCTTTTGTAAATTCCATGTTAAAGCAGCGTTTTGGGTAAAATCATTTCATTTATCATATGTGTTTCAAATTATCGTTCATGATATTATTACTTATATCATGATTTACATAATTCCTATATGTAAAACATGATTTATATATAATATATATTCATCATATACATATATATATTATAGATCAATAAAAGTAATGAAATACACCGTTCATGGAGATGGTAGGCTGTACATATGCATGAACGTTGTTTTCGTTTCCTTATTGAATTGAATGAAACTAAATATATGACATACATATATATATCCAGTAGAATTATTATTTCATATATTTCATTATTATTCATTATATAAACTTTATGATCATTCATGTATGGTTAACATGGAGAATGAATCTCATCGCGTCGTGGAGACGGTAGTCCGTACGTACGCACGAGCGATGATATCGTTCCCATAATTATTGAATAGAATTGGAGTGGGTGGTATAATATATCAGAATAAATGTGATGTTATAATAACCATATATAGATATTTTTAACACCATTATACTCATCCATGTAAGGTGTTGCTGGAAAAACAGATTTCACCACGGCGTAGAGACGGTATTCCGTACGTACGCACGCGTGGTGATTTCATTTTCTGTAGGATGGATAGATGGTAAAATAGGGTTGTTCCATACTTATAATAACATATAAGTATATGATTTATACTGATGTTATTACTTCATAATTAAACAAATAAATAAGAATAAGTGGAAGAAGAAATAAAGTTGAAAGAATCGGTAACGGACATTAACTCTTCTTTGAAGCGCCTCTTTGAGACCTCCTCTTAGGGCACTAAAATTGGTCTTTTAAGAAGACCAGAACCTCTAGGATGTTTCTATGGAAGTGGAAAAGATAATGTGTCAGGGTTTGGCCGAGCTTGAAGGCTCAAAGTGGTGTGAGGAAGAGAGGGAGGAGGTGCACTTTTATAAGGGAGGAGAGGGGAACCTTCAGAAAAACTAAAAATATTATTTTATTATAAAGTCATATTCGGTTTTTAATAGATCCAAATTGATTTATTTAGAAGATAATGTGGGTATGGGTCTAAATCCTCTCATAAAATAGAATTTAGACAAGTTTAGGTTTCTATTTTAACCTTATCATTTAGATTTAACCTTAAGTTAAATAATTTTACTTTTATCGTGTCTTCTTGTTTTCTTACACTATAAGGTTAATAAACATACTATAACAGGCCAAACGAACCCAAAGTTATTTATTATTAATATATATAACCTTATCTAAGTCATTTGGCTGATCCTTAGATTTTTAGGAATAAAATAACAATTAATAATATAATATTTGTTTTAAAAACTATTTTATGTCAATTTTGACACTATTTGGTAATTGATTTTTGTGAAACGCATAACAGAATGATTAGTTCGAAAAACGTTAATTAAATCAATACTAACACGTCATATTAAAATATAAAATTATTGGAATTCCTAAAAAGTCTAAAAATTACATTTATTTGGGTATTTATAACATCAATTATGTGAATATTTCATTAACAAGATAATTACTGCATCATTATTGTGTCATAAATAAATTAAATTATTTAATGTCTAAAAATTAAAAATAAAATTCCATTATGTTGAAAAACAATTATCTTTCTAATGAATATTTATAGTCGAATTTATCTTTTTTATTACACTATATTAAAAATTATTTAGTTATTAAACTTTGATTTTAACTATTTTAACCCTTCTTTAAATAAATAAATAATAAATGTCCTAATCTAGTCCAAGTGGGCCTAAATGGTCATATTTTATTCCTAAGGTTGTTTTTGGTCGATTTACACTTATCCAATATAATTAGGAAATGTGTTAGGGTAATAATAATATCATTTTTACCCTTAATTACCCTATTTACTTTTAACTGTTGTAAAAAAAGTTAAAAGTTACTATTCACCAAAAATTATTTTCATCTCATTGAACCAAATTTTTTTCCATTATATTAATAGTGCCTCTATGATTTTCGAAATTCAATTCACAGAAGTGGTAAAATTTCATTTAAATGAAAAAGTCAGTTTTTTTAACTACCACTAAGTGGTTTCACTATTCATCGAAAATTGATGTTTTTCAGAAAAATACCAAAAATTCAGCCTAAGCATTATTTGATATTCTGAATTCAAAATTCATGTCTATTTATCTAAATTCAAAACATATAAGTGGCATTAATTAATTATAAAATTAATTCTCGTTATCAAAACAAATAGCGTGTTTTTAAGAAATAATAACTATCAAAAGATTGATACTTGTTTATATCCAATTTCAAATAGAAATTAATTCCAATGACCGAAATTGGATTAAATGGTAAAAATATATTCTAATTAAACTTTAAAACAAATTAAAAAGATAATATAACCATATAAATTATTACGATGAAAAAAGATATTTTTAATTAAAATATAGCGTGTTTTTACTATTCATTAAAATATGAAAGTTATCAGAATAATATGAAAATTTTATCCAAAGTAAATTTTTATATCCTGATTCCAACGAAGAATTTTATTTTGTTAAATTTAACTTATAAACATGTCAAAAATTATATTTAATGTGGGTGCGCCATCAAAAGGCGGCAAAACTGCATTTTTTGAAAAATACTTATTTTACCCGAAAAATTTATTTTATTCTCATACCATGTTCTAGAAAATATGTAAGATAAATAATAATGTTATAAAATTAATAATGTAGTTACAACTACTCATAACGTCTAGTCCATAATAATATTATAATAATATATCGTTGTTTAGAGACACCCGGTATTGCGTACAACACACGCTATTGAGGAAGGTCGCGATTGAGTGTAATGCAAGCCAAATAAGGTTTGCACGTAGTGCAAGACTCCTTTGTTGTTAATTATAAAAAAATACAACCATATTTCATTTATACATTGAATATATATATATATATATATACACACACACTCAATGTTGCGTAAAATTACAACTATCAAACAAACTTGAAATTGTGTGTAACACGATCCAAGAATAATGTTGTGTATACTGCAAGCTAATACGGTGTTGTGTATAGCGCAAGATAATCTTGGTATATCGTACAACAGAAGATATGAAAGAAATTAAAAAGAATAGATCTTATTAAATCTCAGGTTATTACAGTATTTCACATAAATGTTACGAATTCATTTTGTTATTTTTTAAAATTTATTTAATTTAATATATTAATTTTTTTATTATATATTCATTAATAATTTTTAAAATATATTTAATCATTTTGTAATATTTATATATTTATATATATATTATACATGTAATATTATCAATATATTATAAATTTATTTGAATAATATTTATTCCTATTTATTTATTAATTTTTAACATTTAATATTTGACTAAAATTTAATTAATTTATTTATCTAAATTATTTTTCTGTCATTTTTTAATTTAAATTTTTAATTTCACCATTATAAATATTTTTAAAAAAAATAGTATTTATGTTGTTTTGAATATATATATATTTATATAATAATATTATAATAAATATTTTTAAATAACAAATATATTTGGTTTATTTAAAATAATATATCAGTTAATATATATTTATATAAATATTTTTAAAATTATATTTAAATTTTTTTTAAATATATTTATTTATAATTAATGTTATAAAAAAATACTTATTCAAATAATTATAAATATATTAAAATATACTTAAATTATTAATATATTTTATATATTTATAATTATATGAAACATGTCCGAGTATGAGTTAGAAAGCCAATCTAAACCCATCCAGTTTATTTGAAAAAACATGAAAGACAATAGAAAGAGAAGGATGGGGATAGACAAAAATTTATGCCCTCCATTAAGTCACAACAAAGAAGTAGTCCTGACAAAGTACAATCAATGGGTAGTGCCCTCATCCATAAAAGTAGACTATGGATTGATAATATCATGGGCATTCCCATAATCATACATAGATTTGTCATCATCAACATCATCAATTTCCCAATCAGACTGTGAGTTCCTTTGACTGAAGATCACAAAGTATCTCTCTTTTATCCTTTCTTCTTCCAGAGTGAGCTAGATATTAGGATCCTTTGCAAAATCCATGGTAGACACATTTTCTACATGTACTCATATAGCAACCCAATCATCTCATCCATGCCCTCAACCATGGCCTTTTGGATTACGACCCCACCTCTGTGATTCATGTTGCTTCCAAGTCCCTTCTGGTACATCCAAAGAGGGATCCACTTTATCAATGATATCAATACCCATATAATAGACATCAATAGTGTAAAAATTTTCTTTTAAAATACTATCTAGTTGTAGTGGATGAGTTTTCTCTTACATTGTCATCTAATTTTGATAATCAGACAATTCAAAAGTGTTTGAAGTGGGCACCTACATGTCATCCAAACTTAGATCAGAAAGAGATTTTTTTTCTTATAATATAACATTTGAAATCCTTCACTAACCATAGGTTTCTACGCTTTAGATGACATCTTGTTTGTTTTTCCCCTTTACATATCACATCGGATTAAAAATATGATTTTTTTACCATTTCTTATTCATGAATCAATTCATTGTTCATGAAAAAAATTCATCAACCACATATTGTATGTTAGTTTCAATTACATATTTTCCAATCAAGGTATTCCTCTTAATGCTCTCCTCCATTAGGCTTTGATTATTATCAACAAAAGGGTTAGTAAAATCCCCTTGGTTGGCATCTGAAAAACATCTTCTACATCAATATGAGACCAAGATCGATTGCGAATTGGGGATGAAAAACCATATAGAGTCTAATTAAACTAAATCTCCATGATGAGGGGAAGAAATAAGATTTGAATCCTTCACAAGATTCCCAATATTAAAACTAACGGATCCTTCCAACTGTTTCTCTACATGCAATGAAGAGGAGCCTAGTGTTGTCCTCCCATCTCATATATCATAATTAGGAAACTGATTTAATTTACTGCTCGTATCATGGGAAGAGTCCTTCTTAGAATTAGGATTCTTGTTGTAGTGACATACTTCATGCCAGTAAATAAAATTGAATGAACAAGAGGAATTTCTTCTGCAGTTCGAATGATCTTAGCCAATTAACCTACATTCTGAATAGAACTCTGACACTTTCTCATACTCATCAGAATTAGTGGAGAGGATGATTTTATCAAATATGGTAGAACAATGTTCTAATTTGACCTAAAATGGAGCATAGTGTCGAAATTTCATGGGGTCAGTTTCCTTGTCCAATTTAATATCGACTCCAATCACAAGCGCAATGTCATAAAGGGTATTTGGTTTCCACAACAACCATGTTATGAAAAAACATTTAACCAACAGTTTAACGGATGAGTATTTATAATTATAAATTTAAATTTAGCTAAAAATCATTTCAAATATATATATTTATAAATATATATATATATATATATTTTATAGTAATTATAAATTAATAATAAATATATTTAAATAATAAATATTTTTGTTATATTTATACATATATTTTGTTATATGTTGTTATAAATATATATAATCAGTTAGGGGATTTCATGAGTGGTAAAGTCTACTCGTAATCCTACATCAGACTCTGGTTCAAATCTGTGTGGGAATGAACTTCCACCAGAAGGCAGGGACATAGGCATGAGCTGGGCTGGTGGTGACGCATGCACGATGAAGCCAGGCAGTGATGCAGGCATGATGCGAGCAGATGGTCACACAGGCACGAGGCAGACAGATAGTGATGCAGGCATGAAACATGCATGATGCATTCATGCCACTGCACTTGGTCCATTGGGTCAGTTTGTGGGCCTTTGAACCATATGATGGGTTTCATATCCACTAAGACTTTAAGACATGTATTGAATAAATAAGGTTTGATGGGTGGGCTATCCTTTAGAGGGGTTATGGTCAACCATTATGATTTCTATGTGTGGAGAGTGTCTCTTTAATGTAATTGTACCCCCGAACAACTAATATATATAAATATATAAAATTATATAAATATAATCATAATTATATTGAAATTTTTTAAGAATATTTATTTATAGTTATAATTAGAAACAAATATATATATTCAAATAATTATAAAATTAAAATTAATATATTGAAATAGTAGATATATTTTTTATATTTTTATAAATATGTGTATATATTTATTAATAATCATATATATTTATATATTAAAAAATATATAAATCAATTTATAATTAAATACAAATATTTAAAAATATTTTTATTTATTATTACAATTATTAATAAATAAATATATATATATATAACTATAAACTATAACAATCATATTTATAACATTTATAATTATATATATATATAATTATATAAATATATTTATAAATATATAAAAATATTTATAAATATATAGATATATATATATGTTTATATTTATTTACAATTATAATTTCAAATAAATTTATATATTTTTATATTACATCATTTTTAGTGCTATTTTTTACACAGATTAAGGAAACACTTTATCAATTCAAAGAAATCACTGATAAAACTAATCTTTATTAATTGTTTAATTTCATCTTAGATAATGACTCGTTTTATTAATGCCTTCTATTTTAGTGATGTAAAAATTACTCTTTATTAGTGCTTTTCTGAACGCAATTGTAAAAGCCTTTCGCATTCATATAAAAATTACCTGAATAGATTCATCTCCTTACTATGCCTTAATGCTCTCATGGAACCTGACAATTGTCACCACTCTCTAAAGCCTAGAATTGCAACCTCTTACATTCTCAATGAATCAATCTCCAAATATAAGGTATGTGTCAATTTATTTTGATATCACATCTCTAGATCTGTTATATGGCTGTCGATGGAGTTTTCTCATGTTTTCTGTTCCACACCTCATCATTTATTTTCTAAATTACCTCTTTAATTTATATTGACCACTCATGTATTATCTGCACACCTCGTAAAATCAGTCAACACAAACATGGTCACTTACACTACATGAATTAGTTCATCTATTGTATGAATATCATGGTAGGTTGATCCCAAATTATCTTTTTTGACCATGAAAATATTAAAATAAGTTTTATCATTATGTTTTCATTTCATCATCTTTATTTTCTTTGTGAGGAATCACTTCATATAGTCATTTTGTTTCAAGAACAGGACATGTTCAATCATGTTCATGCAGTAAGTTCGACTCCTTTCTTGGTGCCAATGTGCAGTTATACATGTGGTAGGTCTCATACTTGTGCGGTAACTTAACCAACCAATTAGTGTATAGAACCAAAACCCTTTGAGGTGGAGTGGATGACTTGCCAGAGGCAGAAACTGTTTTGTAACATCAATTATTGATTGTCCCACATTCTGTCTATATATTATTAATATAGTAACATTTTTTTCATAATGTTATCCCACATCAGAAATCCACTCACCCTTCATCTTCTTAATATATAAATAAAAATTATCTATCTACAATATGTGAGTAATTGGGTTTTTTATGGGAGAATTTTTCTATCAACACCCCTTGCCTGATCCTCTACATCGTGTCACACATCAGCAGGGCATTATTTATCCATATGTGCATGCAAGTAGGTTGTGCACCTCCTTAGCCAGTATAGCCCAGGTAGAGCAAGGCCACCCTAAAACCCAGCCTAGGAATGTCTGGGGCTTCTTGGGTGGTCAGTTCAGAAACTCTTGACCCATAAATATTGTAACTCAATATTCATATGCTAAGTAAAATACAATGTTTAACCTCATAAAAAATGGGTATCCTACCCAGCACTTTCTCTTTAATAAGTCACTCATCTTAGTGAAATGTATTTTTTAAACTCAACCATATTCTCCACTTAATATAATCAATTTTACTTCTCAAGGAATCATTGGAACATGAAAAATACTTCTAGAGTCAACTCACAATCAATATTCAGATAACATTCCTCTTAGTCATCGACTTCTCCAAATAATTTATTTAGGGTATAAGGCTCACAAAATAATTCAATTAATCATGGTACTGAATCAGTCATCTTCAAGAGTTAAATGGATACATTATCAAGAATAAAATTGTATTCCTTCATATTAACACATATTTATAGATTTTCCATCATCATGAAATCTTTTCTAATTGAATAGAACTAAAACTGACACATTGTTAGTTCATAGGATTATATCAATCCAAGGATTTGTTGGCTTTAAATAAGAGAAAATAAACTCACATCTTTTGGAATTCTAATATGAGTTATCATGACTAAATTATTTTGGGTTTATAATATAGGTATCTTGACTAATGGATTTTGGATATCCAAGAGGAGTATCTTGACTCAATGATTCATGGTTTCCAAGAGGATTACCTCATCTCATGGAATTTTTGTTTCCATTACAAGAATCTAAACTCTGGTTTTTTGTTTTTCTAAGAGGATAATATTAAATCAAGGCATTTGGATTCCCAAGTGGAGTATATTGAATAATATTTTTTTGGGTTTCTAAGAGGATAATCACATCTCAAAGATTTTATTTTTGGAATACGCGAATTTAGAATCAACATTTTCATGTTTCTAAGAGGTTTATCTAAACTCAAGGGAGTTTGGATTATAAAAGGATTATAACCACTAAAAAAAATTGGATTCCAAGAAGATAATATCAATTTATGGGTTTTTGGATTCTAAGAGGAGTATCATGAATTTATGAATTTTTTGTTTCTAAAATGAGAATCTCAACTCAATTGTTTTTGGTTTCTAAGAGGAGTATCTCAACTCAAGGATTTTTTGGTATCCAAGACAAGAATCAAAACTAAAAGATTTTGATTTTACTAGAGGATTATATTTATTCAGGGATTTAATATCTAATAAGACTGTAATTAATCATGGATTTTGGGTCTTGATTGAAAAATTTCAACACAAGACTTTTATGTTTCCAAGAGGAGTATCTTGAATCAAGGAATTTATTATCATAACAGAGGGTTAATAGAGGAAACCTGAAGTGACTAAGAATCTCATACACTAGGATGGTATTTCATAGTGGGGGAATTTTCATTATGGTATAGGATCAAAATGAGATGGATTATTTACATTGGTTAAAAATAAATTTAAATGATTAACTTTTTGTATTTTTATAGGAAAAATAAACATCTTAATTTCATAGTTATTTTTTCAAAATATCATGGAAATGATTTACTTTTAAATTATATCCATGGATTTAGGGAGGGATACCAATTCCATTTATTAAAATTATAATATTTTTAGAGTTAATAATTCAAAATCATATTTAACAATTTAAAATAATTAATACATTCTACATATGGAATATAATTATGTAAACGAAAAAATATAAATTTGCATAAAATTTTTTGTTGATTCTAATTGAGAATGCGTATTTTATTTATTTAGAGATAGAAAAAAATGTATTCAGAACAAAAAGATTATATATATATATATATACCAAAATACATAAATTAGATTGGTTCATGAGTCTTGATGGAATCATGGATAACTAAATTTGAGTATGCATGTATAATATGAACATGAATTCTGTTATCTATATTTTTATATATAATGGGATGAATGGTATTTATATTTAGAAATGAAAACACGTGTAAGGATAGAGGGTGGTATCTATGTTTATATGATCATATTAAATTTCTTAGAACTCCTAGATAAACATAATCTCACCTCTTACATAATATAGATTGATAATAACATCCTGGAAAAAGCACATCACTGACTCCAACCAACCCATAGGATGTCCAACATGACCAAACTCTCACAACCTTAGCCTCTTAGGAATCTATGCACTATTTAAATTCAATCATTAGTCCCAAATTATTTTCCTTTTAATGGTGTAATTGAAGGATTTCCTTGAATGTTGAAATTATAATTGATATATCATCATGAGTGTGTGTAAGACCATATATATGTGCCATCTCATGGTCACACCAATCAAGGATCCCCTTATGGGGATCAGACTACTGATATATAATTTTAAAAATTTAGACAACAAATAATGAAATTGTGTCTAGAGATTTTCCAACTCCGCTGCCAGGGATCATTTTTACTTAAAGAGAAAATTGAAATTCTAATTATTTTTATCTCCTAAACAGTTATTATTTCATTTATTTTCATGACACTCATCACCCATATGTGTTGGACAATCACCTATGTTTCATGAACTACCCTGAGAAGAAGTCATCTCATACCATGTATTGGTGATCATTAGGGATTAATTTAGAGGATAACACCTACCACTAGTAGAGTAATTTTTTTCCAAAATTCAATTATTTGTTTCCTTAAGAGAATGGTGGACATATTAAAAACATCAAAATGCTCGGTTACCCTTATATTAAAGGACCTTTTTGTGTATTTATTTATTTATTTAAATGATAATATTAAATAATCAAATTGGATGGATATGAATTAAAAATGGACTGATTATAATTATAAAAACAATTAGCTTAATGATGGGGTGAAAGAGTTCACCATGTATATAAAATACTATACATGTGACCCTACCAAATTTTTTTTGTGTTTACAGTGCTGTTATTCAAGACTGATTACTCTAGAAGAGTTTGAAGAAGTCTTGATCTGTCATGGAATAGATTGAAGTTATAAATTTTTTACTAAACATGATAAAACGTGAGTATAGCTTGTGATTAGGATAGAAATAGATTATATGGATCATATGAAATGATTACACTTTTGGATGACCAAGAGTGAAGTATCATGGATGCGATTAAAATTTTCAATGATGATGAAGATCATGTTGATGAAATTGAGATGACTATTGAATATTTACTTTGTGATTGTCTAAAAAAGTTGAGAAGTTAAATAGTTTCAAACGGAAGCCATTTCATGATTGTTGTAGTAAATATATGGCATTTTCAGTCATACTAATGCTATAAAATTTAAAATCGTGAAATATATGGAATGATTCATGTTTTATTGAACTCATTTTTCACTTGAATGATATGATCCCTGAGGATAATGATCTACCTAGATGAATATATTATGCTAAACAAATTCTACGTTCAATGGGTATGATCTCTCAAATAATACATGTCAATCCATATGAATATATACTATTTCTAAAAAACAATATATCAATTAAATAATACCAATTTTTTTATTGATACAAGAAATATGAATGTGTTCTATCAAATGCTTTATGATACTTTCTAATCATTCCATGGTTTAGAATTCTATATGGAAGTGATGAGACTAACAGGAAATTGATGTGACACATGGAAACATGAAATAAAGATAGGAAACCTCATCACCAAGAAGAATATCCTTAATAGAATAGAATTGATTGTAAGAATCCTGAATTTGGAATCAACATGGGAAAATTTTGTCTTTTTCAATATAAAAATGGATGGAATCCTTTTGGTTTTTAAAGAAGAACTTAGAGTACATGGACTTTTATATTCGTAAATTATAACATTGCATCATGGTTTAGTATAAAATGAAATAAAAATTATCTATGCATATATGAGGACCAAAACAATTGGTTAATTATATTGATGTTTATCTTTCTCTATTGAAAAAATATTTGAAATTATTATTGGATATAGTTGTTACACTATTTGTCTCTTATAGAAATGATGATTTCTTTTTGAGATCCATGTTGTTTGGGAGGATAATTGAATTTAAATATTAGGTTAATTTGTCATGATATAGCATTATAGTAACTCAAAGGTGACCCATTTATGAACTAGGTAAACATTCAATAAGGTTGAAACCTTCATCATACATTGTCTTTGTAGAACATTTCAAATTTCATCCTCGGTGATGTAAGTACCGATCTAGGATAACTTCGTTTGAAGGGATTTAATAAGAATATATAACCCAAACTCCACTAATAAGTGATCAACTATTTATGAATGTAACATATATGGAAACCACTTTTAGTAATGATTTATAAAATAACTATATTAAATCCACCTATAAAAAGAGATCATTTTTTTGGAATTACCGTAATGGGTTTATCTATATGTTACAAATTTTCTTAATGTTATGAATTTTGAAAAATAAATAATGTGATAATTTCTTTGGAACATTATTTAATTCACCCAGCCAAATAAAGTATGGAATTATGGCTAGGTTAGACACGATTTATATGGGAATATGAGAATATTTGGGTCTTCTTACAGGTGAAAAAAGACTTTTCTTCCTCCAGATTAATAAAATATTTCCATAAAGAAGATATATCAGTTTTGAGACATCTTGAGTGATATAAAGGTTGTAGAGGGGTATTTATTGAATATAAATAATAACATGTTAAGGAATGATTTAATGTTCAAGGGTTGGAAATCACATGTTTTTCCTATTATGATGCAAGAGATTATGCATGTAGCTTTATGTTTCATTTTAAAAAAAATAGCAACATACATTAACCAAGCTCTCGTTATTTTTTTGAAGATACATGAATTAATGTTATAAACTCAATGAAATTTACAACTATGGAAAAAAAATTAGTGTCATATTATGTGAATTGAAATTGTTCTTCCTTCAAGAATTACTTGAAATGATGATTTCCTGGATGGTTTACTTGGTTGGAGAGATTGTAATATGTGGTCATATACATTATATATAGACCTTCCCCATTGCATGATATATGGAGAATTTGAGAGAGTATGTTACAAATCGATTTCATAAAGAGGGTTGTATTACAGAGCGATATACTATCGAGGAAGCTATTAAATTCTCTCTCGACAACCTATCTGGTGTGGATAACATCATCCTACCAAAATCTCATCACACTGGGAGGCTTTTGGGTGAATGAATTTATGTAATATATGTTTTTACAATCACTATTAGAGATCGGATTAAGCACACCTTTATGTTTTTCATAACATCCAAATGGTTTCCCTATATATTGAATACCAAAAAGAAATTCTCAGGTACTAGAATCCATTAAGGGATGAAATATAGATATCAAATACCCATAATAAATTCTTTTATAAGATGGTTTTGATTCCATATTATTACAGAGTCATATAAAAATCTAGATTCAATTTTAGAATTACATTGATGGATATCCATAGGACCATGTTTGAATGTATTATATTATAACGATTATGTAATTAATGGTTATATGTTTTATAAAAATTGACATGATGAAGGCATACCATGAAAAATATTGGAGTTACACTAGTGGATGAAGTAGTTAATGTATATATTACCAAGGAAAGAAATCCAATTTATGTGGATATGTCATACTATGGTGTAATCAAAAAAATTTGTGATTTGTATTGTATAACATTACATGTTACTATTTTTCAATGCTGGTGGGTTGATAATAGGAGTGTTGTTAAAATAGATGAATATGGATTCATGAATGTTGATTTTGTAAATAAGGTTATAATGAAAAAACATTTATAATGGAATCATAGGAAGTAAAAGTATTTTATGTTCTAGATCCCAAAAAATAAAAGTGGTTAATTATTCTTTTATCCTGAAAAACTATTGATGGGTCGAAAAAAAAATCAACAGAGGATGACCCTTTCATTAGGATGTCATAATAATTTATCAGGATTCCCAATGTATATGAGTTATTTTATTTTATAGGAAACCATAATTATGTGGTTTGGATAATCAGTAGAGGGATCAAATACCTTCAACATTTAAAAAATTTGTTTAATAATTACGTTTTTTTGTAATATAAATTATGTTACTTCATATTATTAAATATTCTTTACTGAATTTACAAAATCTAAATTAAATTTTGAAACACTTCTATAGATAATGAATTCTATACATATATATGATTTTAATCCGGAGGAAAAATAGGTTTCTCAACCTACTAGTACTCTTAATTTTGAGGAACAACAACCATTAGAACATTTCTATGCTTTCAATCCCTAGGAAAAACATATTGACGATGTTTATCATGAGGAAATTGTAGATGGAGAAAAACGGATCTCCCATTAAAAACAACATCATCATAATGCTATGGTGTTAGAAAAATAATATTTAAGTGAAAAGTAGAAGAATCAAATTTTAGGTTGGATGGAATGTGTGCAGCCTACCGGTTAACAACAACAAGGCTATGTTCAATAGTTTGATTTTGATCGCCACTCAGCAGCATGTGATGACTAATGTAGATTCATGCAACCCTGATCTTCACATTATTACGATATTTGTTTGAGAAGAGATTAAGAGGAAACTATGATATATTTTTTGTTAATAAAATATAAAATAATGAAATTTCAACTTAGTCTTCATTATCCATTAAAGAGTGTAATTATAATAGATGAACCTCATAGACAATTTTTATTACTACATTCTAGAAATCCTCGTAGATTCTTTTGAAAAATTCAAATGAGGTTTCATCTCAAAGATGCTAAAGGTAAAATAACCTACACCCACCACATATATATTCACACTAATAATCCATGAAGTGTGGGATATGTTTACTAGACATTGTGAGGAGACGTATTATTAATAACATTGTGGCAATTAATAAATTGTTTGAAAACATGGTATTTAATAACTTTGATTAAGATTTGTTAATTTATGAAATAGAAACTCTGTGCTAAAAATAGGGAATGGGTAGAAAACCTGATGTACCCATACTATAAATAATGGATGGGGTATTTTCCACTTTAAAAATAATGGTATGTATTATAAATATACTGTAATATATTTTTGTGACATAAAACAACAAACTAATTATGTTCCTATGTTTATTTGTAGATTGATGAATCCAAATATAAATCCTCGGACATACAACATAATGTGCTATGGAAGGAGGGACATGTAAATAATTATTGGATACTAATATATGAAAACAAAAAAAAACTATGATAATAATGCATACGTATGGAATAATAAAAAATATTTCTTATATCACTATTTTATAATAATGATTAATTATTTTCATATACTATTTTTTCAAATAAGACATAGGGAGTATCACTATCTATACCAGATGAAACAATTCTATCAATATCCTTAATTTAGATAGAACCATATGGCCATGTCAAAGGTGTGATTTTTGGGTTGACACCTCGAACATAATTTGTGAAAAGAAAAGAACATGGTTATTAATGTAAACTAATAGAAGATATGCAGTCACAATTACATTATATTAAAGAAATATTTCATTAGTACTTTGAGTTGATATAAATGTTATGGGGGAAATCAAAAAGAAAAGAACTCAAGAATAACTGATGAGTGATGATCCCCCCGCCAACCCACTAGATTTGAGGTCAGTCATTCCCCTAAAATATCTGTCTTAGAAGAGGTAATCATTATTCTCATAATTTTTTCTATGAAATATAAATCAGGAATACACTAATACCTTTTCCTATACTTATATTATATATTGTGAAAAGGATGTTGATTTGTATCTATTGATTTCCACTCATCACCTTGTTGCAAAGGATACTACGTTCAATATCCAAGAAGACACTCTACACAATATACAACTTCCAATATGTCACATGAGAGTGGGTATTAGTGTAGCTTGTGATCTAAGCACCGAGCTACCTGTAACACTTAATGACGCTTATATTCATATGATCGAGTAATCTAATGGATCATTCAAAGAATGGAAGTCCGAGAAAGTAAAAAATATTTATATAAGAGGGTATTCATTTCAAATTTTTGTCATGTTAAACATTAAATTTTAAAAAAAAAATCTAGAACCGCTGAATTTTATTATAGACGAACAAAGGGAAGGGAGTTATATATAAGGTCAAACCAAAAAAATCTAAAGGATCAACTGACTAATTGAAAAGGTCTTTACAAATCACCTTCACCCAACCCATTGAATATCCACAGTTACTAACATTGAAGGCTCATTCAAATAAATGGTTACAAATTTGTACTAGTAACATAATTCTATTTGATGAAAAATTGTACAGAGAGGCCATGAATTTCTACACTTACCTTGAAAATGTAAATTAAATCCTTATATATGAATGGATAGGAATCTTAGTTGTAAATTTATATATAAGGATTGTTTTCAAGATTTATTTTTCCAATAGCAGGTCTACTATGTTAATTATGACTAAATATAATTCATATATTATGAAGGCATCTATATCTATCCTATTTGAAGGGAAACCCCTATGAATATAAATATTATCTAATTAATCCTCATATCACTTCAATAGACCAAACCAAATTGGAATCATCCATAATTGATGAAATATTGGAAAACAAGCTCCAACAATTGAATGTAGATTTAAGGATGATAGACTATTCTTATGACCAATGATACAGGGGTAAAATTATACCATTTAATCATATCATAGATATTTTCATTCTATAATCCACCTATTCCATTTTGTTCTTTAGGAAGCATTGGGTACTCATTTCATTTAGTTTGGATACTCAAGAAATTTATTTCTTGGATTCACTACATGGATACCCAACAAACTGACCACGGATGATGAAGATTTTCATCTATTAATACACCACACACAACATTTTAGAACTACCCATATAGATATATATTTTATATTATGTTTTAATTAGAATTATTTTATGATAGGATGGTGTTTAGATATCTTAAAAATCATGGCATGAGGAAAGTAAATGCATAAAAGGAGCCCATCAACTTCTACATGTGGATAATTATTGGGTTATATATAACAATATTTCACTATCAAAAGAAAATTACTTTTTATTTTCAATGTACCTATAGTGTTCAAAAAAACCATTGGAAATGATTGTTTTAATTATGTTTGAAAATTTATGAGAGATATCGTATACCATTAGCAAACTTGAATCCCTGAAGAGTTATTATTTATGATAATTTATATTTCATTTAAAATGATTATGAATAATTTGTGTATATGTATTCCTCTAGTGCTACCAAGCCCCTTTAATGTCCTAGTATTCACAAGTGGAAACAAATTATTTAGAAACAACTTGGATTCATAACTAATGTTAGAATGTTCACATATATCCTGAATATGAGACTACCTACTACTCCTATAGTAGATTAACTCGTAATTTCAACTATGTTTTTGTAAATTTACTCATCGTTTTTATCTAATACTTATTTTATTAATTTTCATAGATATCATTATGAAATTACTTATTCAAAAAAGATGATTCAATCATGTATTATGATCATGAACTATAAAACAAAAAGATATGGGGGAATCAACCATACCTCAATATGAGACATGGTCTACTAGGTATGACTCAAATTGTGTGGTTTCTATTTCATATTGAAATTGAATTAGAGTATTATTTCATATTTATGTGTAATATATTTATTAATAGTATTTATAGCATATGATTATTTTTCTTATACATGTGAATTCTTTTGGGAATTCATATTTGTCTGTCAAATGTTTTCAATGAGAAAAAAGGAAGAGAATATATTGCTTTCGGATGAGGTGTTTCAGGCAGAATGGTGTTCACTTTTCCATCTAATAGGTTCAATTTTCTATTTTTTTCATGGTGGACATAGTTGAATGAAAAACACACATCTCAAACTCAATCATACACACATAAATCTGATATAACGTTTTCATGGTGTGACTCGAACTATATTTTTTATGTTAGTAATTTAAATTTTACATAGAAACCCACATAACATGCAAAAATAAAATAAAAAACATTTAGATTGTATTATTACATTAATAAAATGATCCAAATGTCATTTGATATGTGTAGGAATTAGGTGCACCTCAATTCGACACAAGGTGTGACTGTTATGACTCAAGTGTGTCTGTTTTTTTAAAATTGACATTAATATTTGTCAGAAGGAAAAGTGACATACTAAATATTGAGAAAATTAATAATTATTGTTTTGATACTTTAAAAAACTGAACCATATTCCATTTTCTATGTGTATTAATCACTCACCTAAATATGATGCATGATGTGACCAGTATGACTCTAAGTGTGTCTTTTAATATAAAATTTACATTAGTGTTACTATAAAGGAAAACTAGAATACTCAAAATCATGATTATAAATTTTAATCGTTTTTATACTTTAGTAAAATGATCCAAAAGAAATTTTAAATTGGTAGGAATTAGTGTCACCTCAATCTGACGCATGGTGTGAATAGTATGACTGAAACTATGTCCTTTTATTTATAATGGACAATAATTTTTGTAAAAAATACAACTGAAATACTCATAACAAATAAAATAAATTTTTATTGTTTTTATACTTTTGTAAAATGATCCATAGGTCATTTTTTTATGTTTATTATTCATCCAAACTACAATAAGATACATGGAGTTCCCGGTATAACTCAAATTGGTTGTGATATGTTTAAAATTAACATTTCACTTGAAAAAGTGTCACTCGCAAAAACTAAGAAAAAAAATTATGATTGTCCAGAAAATTTATGAAAATGATTAATTAGTCATTTTTTGATGTGTAGGAGTCAATATCACATAATATTGACACTTGATGTGGCTGGTATGACTCAATTTTCTTGTTTCCCATTTGAAATGACATTTTAGTAAAAACATAAGTGACTTACTCAAAACTAAGATAACATATTAATATTCTTTTGATACATTATTAAAATTCCACACATGTTATTTTTGAAAAGTAGGAATCGACCAAACCTCATTCTAATGACAGGTTTGAATATTATGACTCCAAGTTTTATTTTTTATTTAAAATTGACATTCATTTTACAAAAAAAGGACAAGTGACATACTCAAAACAAATAAAACAGAATTCATATTATTTTTATACTATAAGAAAATGATTCATGAGTTATTTATGATGTGTAGTAGTCAAACGCACCTCAATCTGGTGCACATTGTGATTGATATGACTCCAAGTGTTCCTTTTATTTAAAATTGACATTAATTTTAGTAAATAAGACTAGTGACATACTCAACACTTAGTAAATTCTTTCATATTGATTTTATTCTTTATCAAGACAATCCATAAGTGGTTTTTTACATATTAGAAACAAATTCACCTCAATTTGATGCATGATCTAAACATTGTGACTCCTAGTCCTCTTATTATTTAGAATCGACATCAATTTTATTAAAAATCACAAGTGACATACTGAAAAATTATAAGGAACGTTAATATTATTGTGATACTTTTAGAGAATGATTCATTATTAAATTTTTTTGAGTAGGAATAAATTGCACCCAAATCTAAAGCACGATATGACTGGTATGACTCCAAATGTGTCTTTTCATTTAAAATTGAAATTTAGTTTCGAAAAAAACAAAAGTGACATACTCAAAAAAGGGGAAATCTTTGTTATTATTTTGATACTTTAGAAAAAAAATCCATATGTTATTTGTGAAATATAATAATCAACTGCACCTCAATCCAATTCATGGTGTGAGTGTTATGACTCTAAGTGAGTCTGTTTATTTAGATTTGACATTTTTCAAAAAGAACAAGTGACATAATAAAAAATGATAAAAACACAAAAATATTGTTTTTAAAATTTACAAACATGATCCATAAGTCATTTTTAATGTTCAAGAATATTATTCACCTCAATCTACTACACTATATTCCTATTATGACTAAACGAGTAAATTATCAGTCTAAAATTGACATTTTAGATCAAAACGTGTTTCAATCACTTAAAATAATGAAAATGAACTAGTATTTACATTATATAGTTCAATAATTATTAATAAGTCATTTTTGACATGTATAAATAAGTTTCACATAAAACCAATGCACGATGTGACCGGTATCACTAAGAGTTCATATTTGCAGTTTAAAATTACGTTTTAGTAAAAAACACAGGTGATGTACTCAAAACTAATAAAATATATTTTTATTATTTTTACACTTTATTAAAATGGTCTATATTTCATTTTTAGATATAGTAATTATCCCCACCTCAACCCAACACACAGTTTGATCAGTATGACTCTAATTTAGTTCTTTTATTTAAAATCGACTTTTTATTAATGTATTCAGTCATTTTTATGATTAATTTATTTCATTATTGTATTAATGACATAAGATATGTTTTATTATAGATGAAAATTCTTTCCCACATTGGGGTGGTTTGTTCGAAAAATGATACCATGGTCCGTCTTTTTTAGAAGGTATCATGGATGCCAAAGATGTTGAAATGTTGATGTTTTTAAATGTTTGATAATAGTAATTGAAAATGAAATTATATAAAACATTTTAGAAAGCTATATAATAGTGTGTTTTTTATTTTTATTTTAAAATTTATTTTAATTAAATTATTTAATATCATACATTTGTATTTTAAATTGTGTGTAATTATTCAAAAAACACACTGGATCGGTAGGGTGTTTATCAGTGCTAATGAAATCAATGATAAAGGGTTCTCCCCCTTTAACAACACTTGGAACAATAGTGTTTTTTTATATTTTTTAATGACCCTTTGATGTTCCTTTAAAGGTATAAACTATGGTATTGATATGTTTTTTAAAGTTATAAATTTTTATTAATATTTATTTAATTCATATATTTTCTAATATTTATTTAATTTGGTCATTTTTAATATTTAATTTTTTAATTTTTTTTAATTTATTCAATATATATACCTATAGTTTATATATAATATTTATTACTATTTATAATATATATATATATAATAAATCTATTAATATGTAATTAATTAATACAAATTTATATACTTTTTAAATTTTTTTATTTTAAATTTTATTTTTAAATTTTTTTAAATTTTTTAATATTATTAATTTATATTTTTGGTGAAAAAATTTGAAATGGGGGTTTTTTGGACTTGTTTCATCTAATCATACATATGTGGGTTCTCTAAAGGCCTAATAGAAGAAAATGGTGGGCCACAACCCACGCGAGCCAGTGAAAGAGCCCATATTGAAGTGTATGCAGGAGCCCATCCATGTAGTAGCCTTCCAAGCTTAGGATGTGGGAAAATTATTTATAAGGGATCAGTCTAACATGTGCAATTCTAATATGGGATTGTCACACACAATCTTGAACTTTATCAACACTAAAAATTCACTGATAAAGGTTTCCCATTATCAATTCTAAAAATGATGTAATGATAAAGGTAACATATATCAATGCTAAAAAATGATGATAAATGCATCCCTTTATCGTCATTGTTGAAGGAAACTTTTATCAACTCGTTTTTCTAGCACTGATATAAGCCAATGTTTAAAATAGTGCATTTTTAGTAGTGATGGACTTCATTCTACATATTGTTCAAATTTTACCTAATTATAGTATGTTTGGGGTGGAGGTACAAAGGAAAGAAATTGCAGATATAGAGGTTTTAAACCAGGACCTCCTCAACTCATCACCAAGCATATAATAGAGTATGAACCACTAAACTATGTCTATGTCTCAATAATACATAACCAATAACAAACTCTGTGTATTTGAACAAATTACGATTTGATACTTGTGTATCCAATGATATTCATCCACTACACTAAACATTTGTTTGAGCTTTGTCTTGTGTCTATATAATTGGATCGACTCGTCTACTAGCCAGCTCCTTTTTATCATCACTTGATCATATTATAGTCTTTTAATGCTTTTGATTTTTTTTATCATCTCCCAGGGTCATCTTCACAATTGACTGCATTACCTTCATGTGCTTACATCCTTTATCTTCTGGATTTCTCAATTTCATGATTTACCAAGATTTGTGATTAATGTTTGATTTCATCAATATAAAATTTAGCTACCTTTCATAATAGCTTCAAATTTCATCTTGGTATTTTTCTAATACCAATTATCATACTTTCAAAAACCTTCTCATTCATTAATATTTTCCTCTCTTTCAAATTTATATGAGAACTCACTCTTTGGAACCTCCGAGATAATCAAAACATGCAGCCTATATTTCTTATGAAAAAACTACATTGAGTATTTCATGCATGAAATTATACATACATTATCTTATTATCTTATTCTCATGTAGAATCATAGTAGCATCAAGATATTTGATGAATTAATCAGACAATTATTCATCACTAAATTAATGTTTTCTCCATTTTTTTATGACCCCAGTCCCATCCCATGATGTGCCACTATTTTCATTTCACAGGATCATCATAAATTAGTTTATTGAATGTGGAATTATCATTCCACATTCTCAAATTTTACTATACTTTATTTATCTTCCTATTTAAATAATTTATGTTTTGATGACTTCCTATGTTACATTTACTGGTATAATCAACATCTCAATCATCACCAACCTCAATCATTCTGACATAATAATGATTTAGTTTTTTTATATATATGGTTTTTTAATTAATTATTTAAATAATTCTAGTTATAATTCTTTATCGAATTATAATTGTTGAAACATATGTGGGAATAAGTTAGTTCTTCCTCTACTTATTAATTAATGAAATAGGATATTCATTAAACCTGGATTTTCCAATATTGAACAACCATGGAATGCATGGAATTATTCCTTTTAATGTTTCTTTTTTTATTAGAATTTATTTTTCACCTCCTCTATAAAATAATATGTAATATTCACAGTTTCATCATCATCCATCATCCCTACAACATCCAAATGTTATATCCATATATTCATACAAAATTTCAAAACATGTTCCACATTCTTCATTTAGTGAGCAACAAATGTATCTTTGGAAGCATACATCATTTTGTTCAAAAATGTTGTTTACCCAGGTAATACATTATTTCCTTGGAAAGATTATGATTAGGAACCCTCATTGAGAGAAAAAATTATTTGAAGATAATTTGGTACTCTATTATTTTTTCTATTTTAAATGAGATTATAGGGTTAAATAAGTTTACATCATGCTCACCATTTTTTATGTAGTGATGGGGGACTTTATTCCACTGCTCTGATTAGGGAGTATTATTTTTTTCTACAACAATCCACATCACCCTCACTATCTTTAAACATTTCATAGGAAATACTAATGGTTCCTACATCCATAATTGGGTATAGAACTGTTTCCCAAAGTTAGGAAGGCATATGTGGTTTTTAACCCAATGATACTTAGGAACTCACATTGGTTGAGAGGATGGGAGGTCTGGCTCAACACACCCTTTTCGGGGGGCTGTTATACCTACTTTGGATCTCTCTTATATATTTAATATTTATTCATAAATATCATCTTAGTCATAATACAAGACCAGTTACCCTAATACAATAACCATAGGATAAACCCTATTTTATTAAAAATAAGGGTATTTCATTAGTGAGCCCATATGTTTTTATATTATGTTCTTTATCCAGTTTACGTTGTTGGGAAACTGGTTATAAGTTGAATCCATATATCCAGGAATTCCAGAGTTTGTTGTTATTTAGGGAGGAGATTAATATCTTGAGGATGGGATCGATCCGTTATAAGGTCTCCTGTATATCATGTTTTATTACATGAATCAAAATCCATGTATTTTATTAAACACATGATGTTTAACATCATATAGAAAAGACATCTATGATGGAACATGGGAACATGGTACTCCAGATTATGTCTTAAGGGGATATCCTACATATTCTAATTATAGTAGAAATCAGAGTTATCAAAGTTCATCCATTCCCTTGGGACTGGACCTGAGGCATATTCCCTATATGAGGTACTTTTATATCAGGTCACTCATCCGGAATACATTCTGATATTTCCATGGCTGGTGGAGATTCATGAGGATAATTATACGAGAATTTCAACTCCCTAAGACCACATGATCTACTATCGGTGTGAGAAATATGTAATAACATGTAATACCCCATAAATTTCAAAGGAATTTTTTTTCTTAATTTTCTATGGGATTTTACGATAACGCAGTTTCTGACGGCATCGGATTCCGAGGCCCGGTGTGCCCGGAATCAATTTCTAAAGTTTAGATCGGGTACGTTCAGTGAACGAATGAGCGGGTTTTCCTAACTTTTAAACCGGTACTCGTAATCAAAATCGGACGGCACCGATGAAACCGCAGTGCCGGTAATTGCTTTGGAACACCTTTTCTGGAGTTGCGTTTTCTCGGGTGAGGTTATAAAAAAAATGGGTTAACTAAAGAATGAAATAAAAATTTGCAACAATTGTAATTTTCTATTCTAAGTAGTTTTAACCTATGCATGGACGTTGGAGTGGGTCTCACTACATCCAAACACCATTTGGTAGGATAATAGTGAGGGGGGGCCCACACGAGCCTCGCCCATTCAAATCCCTTAAAACCTCCCACGTGCATTTATTTGTGTAACACAACCGCACCCCCCTTTTTTTAAATGACAAGTCAACTCTCGAAATTATTTGGATTATTAAACGCTCTTCAATTAAGTCAATTAATTGAATATGATCTTTTGAATTTCGAAAAGGGTTGGCTTGAGTAATCAAATAAGGAAAAGCTTTATTTTATTATTGTTGGATCGTTGTGTGGAGATATTTGGATAGGAGAACTCAAGTCTTGGAGATCTTATTCTTCCTCAGAGAAGAACGTGAAGAACACTGACACACTTCTCGATCTTCTTTCCACGTCAAAGAGAGGGAAACACCCCATCCTTCATCGGGCATGCACCAATGACATATACGGAGTCTCGTTCCGTGACATCATCTTCCGCGACACCATCTTTCGCAATGCCATCTTCCGCGACACCATCTTCCGCGACGCCATTTTCGCGACGCTGTCTTCTGCAATGTCATCTTCCATGATGCCATTTTTCTACGACGACCATCGTTTGACAACTCCTTGAGGTAGGGGTTTGAGTTCCAATTTAATGGCTTAAATTTGTGCTTTCTTTGACGAAGTTATTTTATTTTGGGCCGCCTGTTATCGTTATAATGGGAGGAGGTCGGACCGCATGAACACGGCCGACCCTTCTACCCCTTTGATGTTGTACATGTTGCGGTACAAACAAAGGCAGCGCAGTGCAACGACACTGCACAGAAACAAAGAGGAACGTGGCGAAGAATCACGGGGCCGTCGCACCGCACCGTTGAGGTCAAAGAAGCTGCGGTCGGAGTCGGGCCGCGGTGAAGGGGCACGGCGCCGTCGCGCCGCCCCAGAGAACCTCGAGTAGGCCGTGGCCGGAGTGGGACCACGGCGGAGGGGCGCGGCACCGCCACACCGCGCCGGTTGAACCAAGGTCGCGGCCTTTGTCCCTGGCTGAGCAAGGGAGGGCGACCGGAGACGCTGGCCACCGGAGTTCTGGAGGGCGGGACCAACCGGTCCCACGTGGTGTGTTGGTCGGGCGTTACGGCCGGCCATATCCGGAAAGAACCGGGGTTTGACCCCTGGTCAGCGCAGCTGGGTGGACCCCCCACTGGTCCGCCGTTTCGTCAAAGGGGGTGGCGGTTCCCCCAGTTCCGCGCTCACGCGGCGCGCAGCACCCGTGCCGGTCGGGATCGGCCGCGCCGGTGGGACCGGCCACGCCGGGTCAGGCCACCCGCACAGGGCCGGGCCGTGCCCTGAGGAGCCGGACCCGGACCCGGCTCGGGTCGACCCAATTCGGGCCGACCCAGGGGGTCATGGGCCGGGTCGGCCCGGGCCCAAAACCCCCTAAAACCGGACAGGTTCGTTAAAATGCCCATAACATGGGCTACAGACCTCTGATCGATGCACTGCCAGTTGTGATGAGATCCTTGGATTGAGGTGGTCGTTTTGGTATATTACACTCAAGGTTTCGGAGAACTTTGTGTATGGTCGGGTTGGTTCGAACACGAAACCAACCCGGCCCTCGGTGCAGAAACGCTTATAACATGAGCTCCGGACGTCCGTTTGACGTTCCGTCAACTTTGTTGGTTTCCTCTTAGTGAGACTGACCTTTTGGCTTACTCTCCTCGATGTTTGGACACAGTTGGAGTACAGGCAGGTTGGTTTTGACTTAAAAACCAACCGGGCCCCTGGAGCGAAAAAGCCTATAACTCTCAGACTGGGCGTCCCATTGATGCGATGTCTGTCATATTGTATTCCTTTTAACGTGACGGAACATTGTGATACATAAAATCTGGTCTACGTGACAGTTGATGTATTGACCTCTTGGCTCGTGGAGCAGACCCTCCTGGAACGAGCATGTTGTGTGCGGAAACCCTAGAGCTGGCTGAGACTTAACGACTGTTGATCGATCGACTCGGAGTGTTTTGATAGACCAGTGGGAGCGCTTGGTTGTAGCGGCAGACCCACGACGGAGGAGCGCTTGGTTGTAACGGCAGACCCTTAGTAATCAATAGAAGGAGTACCTCTATATGCTATGAGGGGGATCTCTTGGTTGTATTGGTAGACTCATGGTGGGAAGCGCATGGTTGTAGCAGCAGTCCCACAGTACCTGACAGGTGGAGTACGACATCAGTCCAAGGTTAGTGGGAAGCACTTGGTTGTAGCGGTAGACCCACTGAACTCTACAGAGGAGGAGTTCCTCAGCAGTTATGGTTTCGACATAATGAATAAAATCCTGGTTTGAGATGAGTCAATAACCTTTTTGTTTTCCTCATGTTTGAGATGGGTTACTAGATAACATACGTATATGTATGGGCATATACCTAAGTAGTGGTTATTCGTCGGCTTAATATCTATGTGATACCTCGTGGCTGAGATGGGTTACTTGGTAACTTAGGTATAAGTATGGGCTTATACCTACGTAAGGGTTATCTATTGGGAACTTTCATTGTGATTATCCTTGTTGGATTTAGTGAGACCTTGAGGGTCTCGAGGTCCCTAGTGAGTATCGTATACTCACCCCTGCATGGGCTTTTCCCACACCTCGTTGTGTTGGTTGCAGACGACGGACATCACTGATTTTGGTTGAGGCTTGTAAAGCTAGACAGTACCTGAAGGTGGATCTCATGACGAGTCGGTACCCAGAGGTGGATCTCACGATGAGTCAGTACCCGGAGGTGGATCTCACGATGAGTCGGTACCCGGAGGAGACGGACGGACGTGGAGTGATGAGGAGGACATCTGTACCTACCCTTCAAGTAGGAACCTGGAGGACAATCTAGGAGCTTCTTGTCACTTTTCATCTATTGTCCTTTGAGTTGTACTTTACCTTCAGTTTTATATGTACCTTTACTGTTGGGATTTTATTCCGACCCCTTTGTACTTTCAGCACACTTGTTATACTATTTGCTTAGTGTTTTTGTCTGCTTTTACTCTAGTTGTGTGTGTGTGTTTACGTTTCATAAAGGCAATGCCTTCCCTTTGTAATGGGATTTACGCCTTTGGTGCTAGTCGCCAGCCCCTTGCCTATGGAAGGAGGGCTTGGGGAAATCACGGAACGAGCCCCGAGGACGGGTTGTGACAAATTGGTATCAGAGGAGTTCGGTTCTACCACAAAACTCAGGACTCTAATCTTTCATCTATGTGAAGAAATATTGTTAAGGTAATTGAGTGTGGTTATCAGTCCAGGGAGTCCAGTGTTGGTGCGGCGGCCGACGTATCCATACACCAGGACCCTGACTTCTGATTTCTGACTCAATACACGAAAACATTGATTGCATGTGTGTTTCAAAAGTTTTCTTTGTAATTACTTTGTGTCAGCCCACCAGGTATACTGTTTTAACCACGGCGCACCTGTTTCTTTTCAGGATGGCCCCATGACGGTAGCCAGCTAGGGTTCAGAGCTTTGTGCGAGACGATAGCCCACTGAGCGATGAGGCCTCGGTGCAGGGCCCCATTACAGCGGAGGCACCTGCGGTATCTCTACCCGCCGAGCCACCGATGCCACCAGCCCCAGCTGTTGAGAGTGTACGTCGTCTTAGTGCACTGCACGAGTTTCAGCGTCAGAGACCGCCCAGGATCCGCAGGGAGACGGACCCTCAGGCTGCTGAGGATTGGCTGGAGGCTGTTGTTTGAGTTTTTAGATTGGTAGGGACACCAGCAGACTTCATGGTGATCCTTGCTGCCAGCCTCCTTCAGGCAGCAGCATGCAGATGGTGGAGCCTGATTCTCTAGGTGCACGACGGGGCATCCCTTCTGTGGGAAGACTTCGAGATCCTATTCCAGGAAGAGTTTGTACCAGCCACCCATCGAGCGGTGCGCATTCAGGATCTACTTCATCTTCAGCAGGGTAGCATGATGGTGGAACAGTATTCAGTGAGGTTCACCGATCTCTCGCGTTACTCCACAGATATGGTACAGGACCCGTTCTTCCAGGCCCGAACCTTCGATCAGGGGATTAACCGATAGATTAGAGCTTTATTTGCTTCTCACAGCATCCCAAAACAGACAGGGGTGTTGGAGAGATCCCTCTTAGTGGAGAGTTTCCTTGCTGAGCAGTCTCCAGCAGCAGAACCCGCCACTAGCCGGCATGGGGTAGAGTCTTCTGCAGCAGGCAGTAGACAGATGACGCAGAGGTCCAAGAGGACCAGACCTACAGGTGATCGACCGCATGACACAGGATCATGTGTGCGAGGCACCCGGGGTGGAGAACGACATACCAGGAGCGGGCAGTGTTACTCTTGCGGTGGGGTTGGTCACATGGCATGTGACTGTCCGACCCTCCATACAGATGACCAGCTGATAAACGAAGGACCCCCCATGCAGAGGAAGAGGTTTGATCGGGGCGGATCGCAAGGAGCAGGAGACCGAGGCAGGGGAGTTGGCAGTGCAGCTGGAGGTGGAGGACGCTTCGAGGGGTTACCACCACCACCACCAGGAGGTCCACCCCGACCGTAGGGAATAGATGGACATGGGAGAGCTCAGCTTCAGGCAGCTTAAGCATTTGACTGTGGAGCTCCGGAAGCTGGCGGACAAGAGCAGGACTAGTTCCAGGCATGGGACCTTTGATCTTGGTGCTTCTATTTTCCTTGTTGTCATTATTGTGTGTCATTGTACTTGAGCTACAATAATAAAAGACACTTGTCCTTGTGACATTTGATTCCTTATTTTTTGTGTACTAATAGGTTCCGGTTTAAACTGTTGACTTGACCCTCACTTTTGAGATACCTACTGGAAGAGACCCAGTGACCACACACTGATGCTGACAGTGTGACTCAACCCTTGGAGGCGAGGGTAATGGTTGGATCTTTTGGTAGTAGCGTCGAGGCCTTACGACGTCATCCTTGGTATGGATTAGGATCATCCATGTCGGGATTGACTGTATTACGCAAAGAAAGTGGTTCATCCAGGGGATGAGACCGGATTTCTCTTATCAGCAAAGAAGAAAGCTTAGATGCTCTTATAGGAACAGAGAAAGTCCATGTCATCCAAGAGCAGATGAGGACAGCTCAGAGCCGACAAAATTCTTATGCTGACAGGAGGCGGAGACCACTAGAGTTCGAGGATGGCGACCACGTTTTCCTACGGGTCTCACCTCGACGTGGATTACGGAGTTTTGGTCGGGGCGGCAAGTTATCTCCACGCTTCATCAGACCCTTCTAGGTCCTCAACAGGGTAGAAGTGGTGGTTTACCACTTGACCCATCCACCTCAGTTGCACCAGGTGCACAATGTTTTCCACGTATCTCAGCTGAGTAGATACGTGCACGACCCGACACATATCATCGACCATGGGAAGCAATACATGGATGATGGGGAAACTTTTGCAGAGGTCCCGGTGGAGATCGAGGATCGACAGGAGCAGGTCCTACGTGGGCGGTCGATTCCTTTAGTGTGCATCATATGGAAGCATAGGAACCTCCAGGAGAGCACTTGGGAGAAGGAGGCTCAGATGTGTGCTCAGTACCCTCATTTGTTTCCCTAGTTTGTGATGTATCTTTACAGGGACGTAAAGCCCTGAGGTGGGAGTAATGTAAAAACCCTTAAATTTCAAAGGAAATTTTTTTCTTAATTTTCTTTGAGATTTTACGAGAACGCAGTTTCTAAAGACACGTGATTCCGAGGCCCGGTGTGCCCAGAATCAATTTCCAAAGTTTAGATCGGGTACGTTCAGTGAATGAATGAGCGGGTTTTCCTAATTTTTAAACCGGTGCTCAGAATCGAAATCTGAGGGCCCCGATGAAACTGCAGTGCCGATAATTTCTTAGGAACACCTTTTCTGGAGTTGCGTTTTCTTGGGTGAGGTGATAAAAAAAGGGTTAACTAATGAATGAAATATAAATTTGCTACAATTTCTATTTTCTATTCTAAGTAATATTAACCTATGCATGAACGTTGGAGTGGGGCCCACTACATCCTAACTGCATTTTGTAGGATAATAGTGAGGTGGGGCCCACACGAGCTCCACCCCTCCAAATCCCTTAAAACCTCACACGTGTATTTATTTGTGTAACACAACTGCACCCCCTTTTTTTAAATGACAAGTCAACTCTCGAAATTATTTGGATTATTAAACGCTCTTCAATTAAGTCAATTAATTGAATAAGATCTTTTGAATTTCGAAAAGGGTTTGCTTGAGTAATAAAATAAGGCAAAGCCTTATTTAATTATTGTTGGATTGTTGTGTGGAGATATTTGGAGAGGAGAACTCAAGTGTTGGATATCTTCTTCTTCCTCGGAGTAGAACGCGAAGAACACTGACACACTTCTCAATCTTCTTTTCGCATCAAAGAGAGGGAAACACAGCATCCTTCATCGGGCGTGCACTAACGACGTATACAGATCCTCGTTAAGCGACACCATCTTCTGAGACGTCGTCTTTAACGACACCGTCTTCCGCGACACTGTATTCCGCTACGCCATGTTCCGCGACGTCGTCTTCCCCGACACCTTCTTTCGCGACGCCGTTTTTCCGTGAAGACCATCGTTCGACAAGTCCTTGAGGTAGGGGTTTGAGTTCCAATTTAATGGATTAAATTTGTGCTTGTTTTGTCGAAGTTATTTTATTTTGGGCCACCTGTTATCATTATAAAGGGAGGAGGTCGGACCACACGAACATGGACGACCCTCATCCCCTTTTGATGTTGTACTTTTTGCGGCACGAACAAAGGCAGCGCAGTGCAACGACATCATGTGGAAAAAAAGAGGAATGTGGCGAAGAAGCGCGGGGACGTCACGCCGCGCTGTTGAGGTCGAAGAAGCCACGGCCGGAGTCCGGCCGCAGTGAAGGGGTACGGCGCCGTCGCGCCGCGCCGGAGAACCTCGAGGAGGCCGCGGCCGGAGCGAGGCCGCGGTGGAGGGGCGCGGCGCACTGTCAAACCAAGGCTGCGACCTTTGGCCTCGGCAGAGCAAGGGCGGGTGGTCGGAGCCGCCGGTCGTCAGAGTTCTAGATGGTGGGACCAACCGGTCCTACGTGGTTCGCTGGCCGGCTGTTACAGCCGGCCAGATCTAGAAAGACCGGGGGTTTGACCCTCGGTTACTGCAGCTGGGCGGACCCCCCGCTGGTCCGCCGTTTCATCGAAGGGGGTGGTGGTTCCCCCCCTTCCGCGCTCACGCGGCGTGCGGCGCCCATGCCGGGCCGTGCCGGCGGGTCCGGGCTGTGCCAGCCGGGTCGGGCCGTGCCCTGATGGGCCGGGCCCGGACCCGGGTAGGGTCGATCCGGTTCGGGCCGACCTAGGGGGTCTAGGGCCGGGTCGGTCCTGGCCCAAAACTCCCTAAAACCGGACAGGTTCGTTTAAATGCCCGTAACATGGGCTACAGACCTCAGATCGATGCACCATCAGTTGTGATGAGATCCTTTGATCGAGACAGTCGTTACAGTATATTACAATCATGGTTTTGGAGAACTTTGGGTATCGCCGGGTTGGTTCGAACATGAACCCAACTGGGCCCTCGGAGCGGAAACGTATACAACTTGAGCTCTGGACGTCCGTTTGACATTTCGTCAACATTGTTGGATTCCTGTTAGTGAGAAAAACCTTTTGGCTTACTCTGCTAGATGTTTGGATGCAGTTAGAGTATGGTCACGTTAGTTTTGACTTAAAAACCAACCGGGCCCCTGGAACGAAAAAGCCAATAACTCTCAGACCGTGCGTCCGCTTGACGCGCCGTCTGTCGCATTGTGTTCCTTTTGACATGATGGAACTTTGCGATACATCTACTCTGGTCTACATGATAGTTGATGTATCGACCTCTTGGCTTGTGGAGCGGACCCTCCCGGAACGAGCATGCTATGGGCGGAAACCCTAGAGTTGGCTGAGAATTGAATACTGCTGATCGATCGACTCGGAGTGTTTCGATAGCCCAGTAGAGAGTGCTTGGTTGTAGTGGCAGACCCATGGCGGAGGAGCGCTTGGTTGTAGTGGCAAACCCGCGGTACTCAACAGAAGGAGTACCTCTGTAGGCTTTGAGGGGGAGCACTTGGTTGTAGCGGCAGACTCATGGTCGGAAGCGCTTAGCTGTAGGAGCAGGCCCACCGTACTCGACAGGTGGAGTACTACAGTAGTCCATGTTTAGTGGGAAGATCTTGGTTGTAGCTGCAGACCCACTGAACTCGATAGAGGAGGATTTCCCCAGCAGCTATGGTTTCGACATCATGAATAAAATCCTGGTTTGAGCTGAGTCAATAACCATTGTGTTTTCCTCATGTTTGAGGTGGGTTACTCGATAACTTACGTATATGTATGGACATATACCTAAGTAGTGGTTATCTCTCGACTTCATATTTGGGTGATACCTCGTGGCTGAGATGGGTTACTTGGTAACTTAGGTATAAGTATGGGCTTATACCTATGTAAGGGTTATCTGTTGGGAACTTTCGTTGTGATTATCCTTATTGGATTTAGTGACACCTTGAGGGTCTTGGGGTCCCTACTGAGTATCGTATACTCACCCCTACACGGGCTTTGCCCACACCTCGTTGTGTTGGTTGCAGACGACGGACATCACTGATCGTGGTTGAGGCTTGTAGAGCTGCATGGTACCTGGAGGTGGATCTCACGATGAGTCGGTACCCGGATGTGGATCTCACGATGATTCGGTACCCGGAGGTGGATCTCACGATGAGTCGGTACCCGGAGGAGATGGATGGACGTGGAGTGTTGAGGAGGACATCTGTACCTACCCTTCAGGTAGGAACCCAGAGGATGATCTAGGAGCTTCTTGTCACTTTTCAGCTGTTGTCCTTTGATTTGTACTTTACTTTTAGTTGTAGCTGTACCTTTACTGTTGGGCTTGTATTCCGGCCCCTTTGTACTTTCAGCACACTTGTTATATTGTTTTCTTAGTGTTTGATTTCGCTTGTACTCTGGTTGTGTGTGCGTGTTTACGTTTCATAAAGGCAATGCCTTCCCTTTTTAATGGGATTTATGCCTTTGGTTCTAGTCACCAGCCCCTGGCCCATGGATGGCAGGCTTGGGGTAATCACGACACGAGCCCTGAGGACGGGTCGTGACATAATAATTAATCAGTCTCACTGCACATGGATGATGGAATTATGTACTAGAATATCCCCTGGGATGTTTAATATGGATCTCCAATATTAGGAAGGAGTACTATGTATCTTGGTTATCACAAGAATCAAAGTTATCATAGTTCAGTTGGATTCTCAGTCCGTTTATAAAATTGGTTGAATGATTAGCCAATGGTAATGATTCGGTATCGATGGATGAAATGTTAGATACATTCCATGACTTAAATATAGGTTTATTTACATTTGAGTTATGTATTTTACATTAGGAAGGTAAACTATGTATCCTAGTTTTGGTAGGAATTAGATTTCGTGTAGTTCAAATGGTTTGGGATTACACACCAACGTTTCTATTATATGTGGAGCATTGCATATTATACTTCAGATCGAGGCATACACATTGATGTTACCCTTATCCAAGTAAAGGATTGTGATGTGAATGATATGATCATTGTGAATCCAGAATCCCATGGGAGCTATGCTCGGGGTGAGAAACAAGGAATGGAAGATAATATGCCTCATTTCTTTAAGATGTGGGAATTATTTGTTGGGGATTCCAAAAAAAATTTATTATTGGTATCTGGCCTTAAGAAGGTGTCATATGTATCCTAGTTATGGAAGGAATCCTAGTTCTTGTAGTTTGTTTGATTAGGTATTACAGGCCGAAGTTTCCATTGTATGTGGGACATATCATATAATACAACTAGTCGAGGAATACATGAGGATGTTTCCCTTATATACGATAAATATCTTATTGTTTCACATGTTGGGGATTACAAACCAATGTTTACCTTCTAATCAGGGCTTACACAATGAGGATACACAAGGTTATAAAGTCATGGGATTCCAATTTACCTATTATGTGTATTATCCTGAAATGAATTGATTTTCTCCATAACATGCCCTTATTGTCTCCTTTACAGGTAGTAGGATGTATACCTAACATCTCCATATACAATAGCATGATACATTTGACTTGTTGATGTGATGTCACATAATTTGGATGGAATGTCTATAGTATATCACATAATAAAGGATGAATTTTCTAGGGATCATTATAGGACCATTCCATCTTATTTGGGAACCCATCATGTGATCTTGGATTACATAATTTGAGGGTGTCACGTGATCCAGCTAACTATCCCTGGTGTCATTGATAATGTAGGCTGACTCTCTTGGATGGCATCTTGAGAGTCAATGGGACATGTATCGAATGGTGCCGTATATCCATGTTTATTGTCTGGGTGATGTTGCAGGAGCTTTTTGGCATGCCATGGTGCTATCACAAGACTTAAATGAAATTTAGTGATGTCACCATGTGATATGTGTGACACAACTAGATTACATAAGGAGGCATGGATGGTGATACCATGGGGCTTCATGAAATTTTGGTGGAATTCACTAGAGGCTCTATGTGACTTGCTCTGAAATTTCTAGAGGAATTCACAAGATCAAAATAATATACCTAAGGAGTGTTACATGACTTGGGTGACATGTCCTGGTGTTGTCGTTTGACCCATGGTGGTTCATACAAAGCACATGAGGATCAGTGTATGTGTTATTCCTATAATTATCCCATATTTTAGTCTTTGATCTATCTTTTATTGTGTATTCCTAATATTTTTTTCAGTTTTGTATTTTTTTAAGTCTCACGTATTTTATAAATTATGTCATATGTCCTTCACAAAACCTTCCAAAAGTCCTTCGTGTGATCTAGGAGTGATCACACAAAGTGCCTATGCATATTGTGTGATCCCTTTTGTCATTCCCCAAATTTTATATGATGGAAAAAATTACGTGTCATGGGATCATCTGCTCGGATAAATCCTCTCTAAGGCCAAGGTTCTCTAGTGTGAGGTTACAAGGAAATGTATATCCATGGCCATATGTTTAAATATCCATTTTTTGTTGGGGTGGGGGATTTATAGGCCTATTCACCCTATTTATTTTCCACTTTCCATGGCATGTATCTCTCAAATATAGTATAAACTCAGCGGAAGACTTTGGGGTCACACGTTGTGAGGTCTTTTCGTTGGATATTTCAGGGGAGTTTCTTGACATTTAGTGATCGTGATATCATCTTGTCAAGGAAACATTTATCTGATTATGGAAAACTAAATGTGTCTTTTCGAATCCTACAGGCATGTATAAGAACATTTATATTGTTAGGCTGACATGTCTATGTACATTCATGATATTAGGATACCTACTGAATGGTCTTTTCATGATCATTTATTCATTTTCCATGATATTTTGTGAGACAAGGATGGATTTATATGGGGGAATTTCGATATCAAATTGTCTTGTCAATGGGTCTTGTGAGACCATATCAATGTGTCACAAGAGTTTTAGGACCTTAGAGGCTCCTACCTTTTCTATTATATTTCATTATTTTATATTTTGAGGTCTTTGGGATCATTTTATCTTACATGATTGCTGTCGAAGAAAATCACTTTCCCAATTGGTGATTCACTACATTGATAAGAAAAGTTATTCTTGTGTGGTGTAAGCACTTCATGGATAAAACCTTCTTATTTTTGGAGCCAAAGAGGGAACATGCAACTGTTTGGGTGTGCTTGAAGCATTTTTTGTGTTGGGGGGTGACATGCTAACATGCTATTTAATGACCATAAGTACATGTTCCAATATATTATGTGGTATCTCATGGTTTTCATGGGTTCATCAAATTATTTTTATGACCACAAGAGGATCCTTCCATTCCCCTTTTATTTTATGATTTTATTTTTTGAAGGCATGGTGATATCATGAGGTTTTGTGAGTGTCATTGAATAAAATAACTCTACATATTGGTGATTATCCTAAGATATTTATAACTACAAGAGTTTCCAATAATTTTAATATTTTTCTCAAATTTTCAAAGTATTTTGGGATGGTTTGTCAAGCGCCTTCCACATGAATTTTTTTTTGACGTGGGTGTGATCATATGGAAGCCAACACTTGGTCAATGAATATATAAGGAGCCTCCATAAGAGAATAATTACTTTCCAAAGGGACAAAGGGGACCTTATACAGGCTATGTGATGTGTGGGGCCATCTGTGTGGCCTTTATTTGGTCTTGTGATCACGTGTCTCCTAGAGGTTCATGTGATCTGCCTGATCATGGACACCTTCCTCTTACTTTGTTTTAAAGGGTATTTAATATACAAATTTTGGTACTTCTTAATTTTTGAATTTTTAAATGCTCACTTGCAGGACATCAATAAATGAACACCCTCGTGAGTGATGTCTGTAGGGACAATGGCTTGGTTATGAGGAAAGTAAATGATCTCTTGTTGTTTGGCGCTATCTCCAATCAGTTTCTTAAGATACATTTAGTCTACTATGATATTTTTGGTATTCCACAACATTCCCTATAAATAGGGGACTGGAGAGATATGTATTCACTTTCTAGACAAATATACAGAGCTCTTCTGTCCTACTCTTTACATATAATCTTTCCATAAGTCCTTCCTACAAGAACCCATCATGAGAACTCACTGGGAGCCCATTTTACGAGAAACACATTATAGTGCTTCCTCTTCCCATGTTCCAGTTCGAATCAATCCATAGGAATATCTTCAATAATTGGTTTAACTTAGTCCATGGGGATAGATCACCATCTTGAGGGTTTTGTTGGTTCTGATGGATTGATTACATGATCCTTTTACTATTATGTGTCTCAAATGACCATTTCAAGGCCATGCGATCATGATAATCTTGAGGGGTCATATAGTTTCACAATTCCTTATGGGTTTATATGATATATGAGATTTTCAATGAATATGAGATTCAAAAATCCTTTATGCAATTCTCGAATCCCTTTGATAATTCATGTGACAGTCACTGTTCTATCAATTAATTCCTTTTGATAAGATTTTATTTTATATGCCAAACATATAACACTTAATTTTGTTAACATCAATGTCAGATCACACCAATGTTCTAGTGCTACATCTAATCAAAGAGACATCATTTCTAGAAACTACAATGTTGACCCTAAATATCACATGAATTCTGATAACGAAAAACCTTATTTTATGGAAGCATCAAAATTATACTTTATCTTATTTGCTTCCTCTATATGAGTTCAGCTTAATGGATGATGTCTTCATTCCTTCTTCAGAATTTAATCTACAATCTTTCAATGATTCATGTTCCCTTGACTATATTTCGATGAAAATTTCAGAGGTTGGATGATTGATCAAAAATCAGTCAAAGGGGTTGTCTTATATGTCATATAACACTACCTTAGGTCCATATGATTCTATTTTCTCTCATCAGACCTTCTCTTAGAGCTACTCAATTATATTGATATCATTTATAAATAAATCAAGTGGATGATGGAGATCAAAATTGGATGTTCTTCCTAGTGGTAATTATTTTGATTAATGGGTCTGGCCATTTTGGTTCAATAAAACATGTTTCGAGATTGCTAGCCAGTTATAATTTTTCCATCATTATGAAGAAGTATGGTTTTTTTCAATTTATTTTCTAACAATAGTCTATTCTTATGAAGTAAATGGTTGGTCATTGGTGTCCAAGAACCAACTCATTTATTTTTCCCTTTTAATGGTGGGAATCATCCCATGGGATATTTACCAACTACGTAGGATACCCCCTCTTATAGAGATGTATGATGAGTTCCTTCCTATCGCTGATGTCTTGGATTACCCTTTACAGAATCTAGTATTGGGGAGGGATGTGTTCAACTTTGGAAAACAATATTTAAGAATGGAGCTAACTATGAACTCACTTATCTCTTTCATATATTGGACCATCATTTTCCTTTGTCATATTGGTGCTAGGACGACCACTATTTTCCCCCACTGGTGCCCTTCATGGAATGTTCGTAATAGTTCCAGCTTGAATTGGGAAATTTTGGATGTTTTGGACCATTCATAATAGGGATATTGAGTGAAAACGTATATCTATCAAATCATTAGGCTAGCAGTCTTCATGGACATGTTCCTGAAATGGTGACTATTCCTTGTGGGGACATACATTGTGGAATTTGGGTACATAAGCCGGTAATTCCATCATATCTAGTGGGGGGACAATGCCGTAATCTAGGCGTGAAATCACATTCACACCTTAAACAAAACATGTTCCACATTCTGAAATGCATCATTACCTATAAGATTAGTTGTCCTTTCTAGTTTTTATTTGTCTAGAGAGACAAGAATTTACATTTCTATGAATATTACAATGCCACTAGGATCTCTGATGCCTTATCTCTTCCTAAGTTCCAAAATATATCTACAGTTGTGGAAATTTCACTAAGATCTGACAAGGATACTGATGTGTTTAGTTGATCGGATAGCTTTGATTTCACCCCTTATCCTGCACTAACTTGGTCGGTCACTGATAATGGAAGTGTATCTTTCAACAAAAGTTAGTATAAGATCTCCATTTGAGATGGGGTTCTCATAGATAGGACCAATTATTTTATTGTATGTGATCCATATACACATTATTGCTTTGATCATCAGTTAGGCTTCCATAAAAGGGTATCCCATCTGTCTTGGGTTGGTGTATATAGAAAGAGATACCCCAGGGTCATTCATCAGTTTTGGATGATGTTGGCACATGAAGGCACTAATGCTAAGATCATTCTTGTGTTTTCTAATTCTTCTTTATTTATTACTTATGATTATTCCAAAACTTGGGTATCATCCTACCTGATAGTTTTATAAGACTTCTAGTTCATCATGTGGACAATCCATTTTTCTCAAAAACCACTCTATCGATGGAAACGAAGGATTTTATTTAGAACATTGGAGAGACTTTGAGGAATCTCCCTCATCATGGAAACAACTATCATAATAGTGGTACTGAATATGTTGAGAACATTAGGCCTCTGACACATGTAACAAGTTATGCCTCTATTGAGGTTAAGATATATGAATCATCCTCTCTTAGTTACTTTCAACCTTAGATGGTTGTTTCTGCTTTTGAAATGCACATCCCATCAGTCATAGAATCTTAGAAACGATGCTGGTTGATCTGCAAACAGACTCATTCCTTATTTACTATGACTCATTTGGAAAAAAAATTGAAAAAGGGAAACACATTCATCATCTATTTAATTACTTGGTTTGGATGTTTTTTATCAAAAACACTATTCAAAATCAGGAAAAAATTATCCTAAATTGGAATGATTTGGACACTAATGAGAGGGGTTTGCATGATTTTGAAGATGATTCTGCCCTTTCTAAAGAGATTAAGGAGGCACTGGAGGAATTGGAGTAGTGTCACCAGTTTATTACTAAATTTCAAGACTAGATGGATACCTAGACCATGAAAATATATTGATATGATGAAATCATAGCTTTCATGAGGTCTGACCTTTAAATGTTATCATCCTCATTGTAAACTACTAAAAAGAGATTTTAGAAGCTGACTATTTTACTTGAGATTCTCTGTCATTGGGTAGAAGCAAAAGTGATGGGGCGAGCAGCACTTCGACATTCAACTGGTACTCCCCTCCAGACTCATTTAAATTTTTATATCTTAGTCAATTGAATCTTATTGTAGTTTTACCATTGATATTAACTCTTCTTTTTATGAGACTAATGGAGAGTCTCAGAAATATCAATATTCAAACTACTTCATGGTATCAATGAATGTATTTTCTAAACCATTCATTTTTTTCTCTTGTTCTTCTATCATTCATGATGTGAATGATTTTTTTATTGAATATTATATGAATTTACAATTATTACCATCATTTTAATAATATCAAGAAAACTTGAATGCTTGGATTTATATATTAATGTCATAACAGACTCTTCTCAAGAAGAACTCATGAACTCCCTATATCATAAGGATCCTCATTGATGTATTTTTTCCAATTATCTAGAGATTACCAATTTATCAAAAGTATTAATGTGTAGAATATATGTTGTAGAGGGATACTACTCTATCTTTTTCCCAGTTAGATCATCTAGGAAAGTGTAGCTTGATTTTTTCCAAGTCTATATGGTGGGACTTTAATGTTTTTCCATTCATCCATACTAAATCACTGATGTGTTTTAGTTTAATGTTTTTAGATCGGTCTGTCAAAATCTGTAGTTTAGGTTTTTTTAGCTCCGACCTTCTATCACTGTTGATTATGATCTTTTATCTCAAACATTTTATCTTAGTAGTTTAGGGTCTTTTATATCGGACATTTTGTTACTATACTTCAGGGTCTTTTAGCTTAGACCTTATATCATTTTAGTTTAGGGAATTTTTGGTCAGCCCATCTATTTCTATTGTTTAGGGTTTTTTAGATCAAATCATATATCACATTTGTTTGGGGTCTTTTAGCTCGAAACTTCTATCAATGTATTTTAGGATCTTTTATGTTCAACCTTAGGATTACATGTTGTTTAAGGTCTTACTTTCAGGACATGAGAATGATAAGGGGACATAATGTTGACATTTCACTAATGTCCCAAAACATCCTTGGGTGTTTTGTTCTATCATGGTGTTTTTATGGTTTATGATAATTATATATTATTTCCTACAAGGGTTAGGTGCCTCTTTTTGGTAGTTTCAATCCATAATTCATTGGTAGCATTATCAAAAATAAGTGTCTCCACTCTTTTACAAGGGTCATGGAAGATTTATGGGGGGAATACTGGTTTATGGAGAAATACTGTGGATATAGGGTCCCCATGGATTTCTGGAGTATGGATGATATAATTCATAACCCAAAAGTTTGAGTTAGTGAAATTGTATGGGGAACACATGCTAGGTATGACCCAAGATTCCTGAGTTTTCAGGTTCCTCCAAAGTGTTTCAATGGCTCACAGGGATTGAATCTTTTTTCTTATAAGGAAGATATTATTTTAGTTGGTTGTTAAAACCCCATATGTGTTAATATAATGGAAATAATATATGATACGAACTCCATTTTGAGGTCCATGAGAAATATGTGATGACTCAAACATCTAGATGAGGATTTTGGGTATAGATGAATGTTATCCATTAAGGGTTGTGGAACCCTAAAGAATTTTCTCTATTAATTGTTAAGCTCCATACCTATGCCCTATGGATTGGTATCATGAGGTTTGGGCCATCAATGTTTTGGGAATGGAGTGTCACCCCTACATTGAGAAAGGGTACACTACATAGTGATGTGATGTTGATGATGTGGAATCCGCTTGGATAGTTTGGAATTGATATTGTAAATCATGGTCTAAAGTGCTCCGTTTAGGACGATGATATGAGTAATTGTATGGAGAATGGAATAAAACACACTAAGGTTCATAGTTAGTCTATGATGTTTTCAGGTCTTACTAGTCTCCAAAATCCCTTTTACTGAGTGATGCATTTGGTTGATAATTATAGGCGCATATGCAGGAGCTGTAGGCATACATTCATCATCAATAAAAGGTTCCCATAAAGATAATTATCCTTTTACAAGGGCCCTAGAAGGTATACAGGGATATGTTATTCACCAATCATGATGATTTATTTCTGGAAAGTTTAATATCCATGAAGGGTTCAAGCACCCTAAAAGTCTTGCCAACACCTAGAGAACAAATTCTCTTGGGGAGAAGATATGACAAACCATTATGCTAACTTTTTCCTAAACCTGGGGGGTCTAGTTAGTATATATTGGTTTTTACTAGGTCTACATGGTGGGCACTATGAGATTTATGAATTATATATTTTAACCCAAATTTTTGCCTAAACTCTAGATATGATGAGTTTAGAGAGCTTATAATTAAATTTTTATCAGGCCTCCCATTGTGGGTTTTCAATGTGAGTAGTTTTGTGTCCCTTTTTCTATAAGTTTAAGGTATTTTTATTTGGACCATTATTGTTTAGAGTTTAGGCTTGTATAGATTTTTCTAGAGTGCAAACAATTTATGTTAATGATGTACAAGGACTTAATATTAGGGGTGGTAGACAGGTGGCTAATCAGGATACCTAGGTTAAAGAGTAACCCATCATCCTTTCAAGTGGGAGATGAAAATATTGAAAATCGTGCATTGAGGTTATCATGTCATGAGTAATGATATGGGAAAATCATATTGGGAATGAACTAGAACACACTATGATGTTGAGTTCTCCCATTACAATGTCAGGGCTATCAAGTATTAGAAATACATTTTTGAGGAGTGATGCATTTCATTGAGACTATAGAAACATATGTAAGTGTCATGAACTGTCCCAGAGTGTCCCTTGCCTTGACTACCCCAATACCCACTCAACTAGACCAGGGATAAGAGACCGGTGCTGAGTAGGAATATCCCACAAATGGGTGGCATTTTCCTAAGTACCTTTACACACACACACAATGTCCATGCCCAAAATACTAGAATATAAAAACACTAAATGGAAAATTCATGAATGCACTAAGATACCAACCACTAAGTACAATATATGGAAATTGAAAAGTAAATAGGGCAAGAATATAGGCCCACCAAATAAAGTGTCTTAAAATTAAATAAACAAGTTCTTGAAACTCATGTGCAGAAAACCCTACCTGAAGGGTAGGTGTTGGACATCTGTCTGAAGTTGTAAGAGAACACCTCATTTGTATGATCACTCTATGAACCACCTGGTCCTAGTCCATGTAGAACTCCAAAACATCTTCGATCATCTACACAAGACACAAGATGTGTAGGAAAATATCATGTAGGGTTGAGTAAAAACATACTCAATAGGACACCCCAAAAAACAATGGAATACCACTAAGAGATAGATTATGTATAATGAAAATAAATACATTAATTATATGATAGATAAATACATGATGTATAACACAATGAAAATACTATCATCTCACACATGTATTATTATATAGAATAGAAATCAGGATTATCAAACGTTGTTTGTAGAACACCAAGTATCGATAAGACACTAAGTCTTAGTAAGACAGGGTGTCTTGGTAAGACATGGAGTCTTAGTAAGACTCTAATTCCTAGTAATACATAGAGTCCCAATAAGGAAAAAAGTCTTTGTATGTCATGCATCCAGAAAGTCACCTAGTATTCATGTTATATAGTCTCAATATCATAGTCTCAAGATCAAAATTCCCAGATCATAGTCACCCACAAGATTCCTCTCATAGCACGCTTATTCTAGAAGAACGTACTATTTTATCCAATATTTCATAATAAAACTTCCACAAATATTAACTTAGAGTATTTAAAAAGGAATATCTTGTCACAATGGTCCAAACTCCACAAATGGTTTATCAAAAAGAAACATGATTTGAATGTGTGTGATATTTTCATAAAAATGTCTTACCCTAGTCTGGTCTGGTTCTGACCTAGGTTTGGTCTAGATCTGACCCAGGACTAGTATAGGTTTGACATAGACTGTCCAGCTGAACTCACCTAGTCTGAGTGACCCAACACGGCCTGGCCCCGCTAACCCAACCTAGCCCAGCCTATTGGGTATGGACAGATGGGCCGCTGGACCACACCTGACAGGCCGTTAGTGCGTCCCACTCTATCCATCTTGGCCTACAGCATGCGGTATATACCCCTTCTCCTGCATGTAGTCAACCCAATATCTTTCTTCCAACCAACACGACACTACTTATGTCAACATGGATGGTCACCACATCCCCAGTCTTATTGCGGCTTGCACCTCCCGTAGACTCCACCTCGTGAGCTCCAACACAATCCCTCCTAGACAGTGACCTCGCAGCCCAATGTCATTTGCCTGCTGATGGCCCTTTCACCTCACTCTCCACCTAGACCTACTCCCCTATGGGCTGTGTTCCACCTCCTTCATCGGCTTCCCATTCGGAATCCCAATTTCTACCTCATGCTTTACCTAAACCCGACCAAAGAAAAAACGTTGAGTACTACCTTGTTCCTCTGTAAACCACTACCTCAGGTGATTAACGCCATGATTTTTCTCAAACACCTCCACAATTTCATTGTAGTGTAAGATCTCTGGTCTCAGATCATTTCTCCATAGATCTAAGGTGAAATGATCCTTTGTTAATATTTCTTCAGTAACAGAGAACATTGAATGATTGGAGGAAAGAGATAACTTCAAAGGATCACCCAAAGAACAGAACATGGAATTTTTCATATCGGCTTTATCTATTCATGTTATAATGTTGAATAGATAGGTAATAAAATTAATCACTAAATAGAATCATCCATTATAATCAAACTGCACAAATTATCCATCCTGTAAGAATGATCAAACTGCAGATCGAGCTAATCCTGGGTTGGTTCATGTTAATCATTTAATTTTTTTAAAAATTGTTAAAAAATCATGGGAAAAAATCCCTACATGGAGTTTGGATCAGTATTTGATGATCGGAAAATTTTCACCATCATCCTTCTTTGATCCATAGAATCTGAGGTTCATTGATCTTGATTCACCAATCCATCTATGATCATTGGAGGGAGCTCCTTCTCCTTTCCTAAGAGGATTTCCATGATTATGTTGTAACCCTTGATTCTGGAAAATATGAATCCTTATAAAAAGAAAAATAATGTTGTGTCAAAATAGTATATTTTTATTAAATATATTAATGATGTTTACATCACAAAAAAACTAACTTTCACACACCACCCATGCCAGTCAATGTTGGGACTTCCATAAGGTAAAGTCACTATTCTAAATGAAATGGTTCCATAATATTTTTTATCCAGACACTCGATTAATTGTTATTCCCATTTTAAAGAAAAACATCCCACACACTTTTTTAAAAACTGAACATAATTCACAAATTGTTCTGGGCACATACGGCCCAAGAATCACATACCATATCTACACCTGGTATCATATTTTCAAAAATAATTTTCTAAGAACAAAACCATAAAGAATAAAATTCATTACATTCTCCCAACTATAGGACTTTACATCCTTGAAGGCCAAAACATGGGAAACACAACAAAACGTCGATGGTATTAAGAATGAATCTAGGACTCTTATTCCAAAGTTCTCTCAGGTAGATTCCCGCACTACCATAGAATATGAACTGGAGGAATCGACCACCTATCAAGAATTATTTCATATCAATCCATGATCTCTACAGGGTACTCTATAAAAGTCTCTTTTTCATTAATTTCTATCTCACCCCAGTCGATGATGTGAGATGGATCTGGCACATACCTCCTCAGCTATGAAACATGGAAGATTTCATGCACCTATAGAAACTATGGGTTAGATCTAGCTAGTATGACACCTCTCCAAATCTACAAATAATCTTAAGTGTTATGATGTATCTCAGAGATAACTAGTTTCCATGGCCAAATCTACACAATCCTCATCGAGGTGACAAGTGATGGAACACATAGTATCCGTCTTCAAACTGTAGAGGCCTCTATCTCCTCCCAGGATAAAACTTCTGCCAACTCTATTCCATATTCATCCTTTCCTGGATAATATGTACCTACTGAGTGGTATCCCACACCAACTCTGGACCCATGAGTGCAGAATTTCCTGGGTCAGTCCAACAATGTGTTGACTTGCATGGTTTCCCATACAAGGCCTCAAATGGTACCATACCAATAGTGGGGTGGTAGATTTCATGTACACACACTCCATCAGTGGTATGTGATCCTTCGAACTATGGATAATTTAAAAGATGCTGGCTTGAAAAATATCCTCTAGAACCTGAATGGTCCTTTCAATATGGTCATTCGTCGAGGGTTCAAAAGCTATGCTCAAGAATAAGTGAGTCCCAAATGCCACTTGAAAAACATTTCAAAACTGGGATGTGAAACGAGCATCGTGATCTGAAACAATCATTGATGATAGTACATGAAGATGTGATATATCCAACACATGGAGGTTTCCCAAGCTATCTACTGAAATCTTCTCTTTGATAGATAGGAAGTGGGCCGAATTTCTGATTCAGTCAACAATCATTTAGATGGTATCGTGTCCCCTGGACATTTGTGGTAAACCCATCATGAAGTCCATAGATATCCTATCCCACATCAACTCTAGAACATCAAGTGGTCAATTCAATCCTACTAGAACTTGGTTCTCATCCTTCACTTAGTAAAATGTGTGGCATTGGGAAATTAACTTAGCCACTACCTTCATCATTCCCAACAACAAGAACTGACTTTTGGACATTCTGGTACATCATTACTGCACAGGGATGTACCGTCAAAGGGGATATGTGGAAATCCCTCAGAACCACCTTCTGTAATTCCACTAGTACAATTTTGTGCCCACTGAAAATAATAATGTGCTCCCAATCTATCGAATATTCATCTGGTTCATTCCTTGTAGACAACTGAGCATGTTGGGTCTCGCAGCCTATATCCCCTATTTGTTCCTCCTTGACTTTCTATAATAGTATATGGGTGACAACCATCAACTAGATGTAAGATTATCTATCTACAGCAACAAAGGATACCTATAACGAGGCCAAATGCTCAAAAATATCACTCAGCAACTGCAAACTAGATCCCTGCTGAGAGAATCTGCCACTACGTTCCCCATCCAAAGAGTAGAGACAATATTGAAGTCATAGTCATGGAGGAACTCTAATCATCCCCACTATCTCAACATCAGATTCCTCTGAGATAAGATATATTTAGATTCTTGTGTTCAGATTAGATAATAAACATCTCATGCATCAGGTAGTGTCATCACTTGTTCAATGCAAACACTAACACTGCCAGCTCAAGATCATGGGCCACATTGTTATAGTCATGTTGTTTCAAATGGATAGAAACATAGCCAATCAATGATTGTACCATCATTAGTACTGAACCAAAATAGGTCCCTAAATCATTGCATAACACTACATACCTGACTCCATCCTCTAGTGGTCTCAATCTGAGAGTGATTTTAATCCAATTCATCGACACTTGAAAACACTATAGGAAATTATATGTCTACACAAAGGGCTACCCCTTCTATGTCAAAGCCATCAAAGGTGATACTTCCTTGGAATGTTAGGGTACAAACCACATATAATACCTACCCAAACCCTATAAACTCTGCACCATGCTTACACTCTTATGTGGATCCCAAGAAATCACCACCTTAGTCTTCATCAGATCCAATTCCACTGTATCCTCTAAAGTGGTGTGCCCCAAAAAGTTGTCCTCTTGAATATATAACTAACAATTCAATATATTACCATAAATATGGTGTTCTATGAGTTTGTCAAGGACCATCATCAAGTGTATCATGTGCTCCTCCTCAGACACTGAATTAACCTAGATATCATCAATGAAGTCCACAATGAACTGGTTTATGTATGGTTGGAAGATAATGTCCATGCATCCCATGAACACTGATGGGGCATTCATCACTCCAAAAGGCATCACCAAGTACTCTTAGTGGTCCTACTAACATTAAAATTCTCTCTTCGGTACATCTTCATCTCGAACATGAAGCTTGTGGTAAACAGATCTAATATCAAGATTTGAGAACCGCCTCACACTATTTAACTGATTAAAGAGGTCGTCGATCCTTAGTAGTGGATACATGTACTTCATGGTCACATTATTCAGGCACTCGAAGTCCACACAAACCCTCAAGCTCTCGTATGCCTTCTTGGAAAAGAGAACTAGGGCCTCATAGGGTGAAACGATGGGTCTCATAAATCCATTCTTTTGTAGGTCCTCCAACTATACCCTCAACTCTTGAAGCTATATGGGATCCATCAGATATGCATGGGTAGATATTAGTGTCATCCCATGGTATAGATAAATGACCAAGTATACATCCTTGTGGGGAGGTAATCTAGGGACCTCCTCCAGAATGAAATCCCAATACTCCGTCACCGTAGTAGGAAACTGAGGACTCTTATCATCCACTGCACTAAGGGTCAGTCTATAAAAATAATGAGTAATTGGTTGCACCCACCTATGAGTAATTATATCCTATAATTATTGCATTTAATTTTCACCAAAAATAGTAAACTGGGTCCCATATCCATGAAAACACCGTACTCAATGCCCAAAATAGTAAATATGAGTATGGATTGTGGATAACCAGTCCATACTGAGAATGACATCGTACGGTCTCAACGCCGCTTCTAGGATATCCCTAATGAAACTCTCTACTCCAAGAGTAATCTCACACTGGAAGCACTATTGTGTGATCATCGAATCTCCTCCCATAGGAGCCTCTAAGCATAGGGACTGTGTCAACAGTTCTGCTGGAATCCCCAAGTATCAAACATGGGACATGGAAAGAAAAGAATGACAGGAACCTTTGAATATAAAAACTGATGAAAATGATGAAAAGACACATATCAATCTACTAATATTACTTGGTGTCCTTGGGTCATAAGACTCCATAGCCTGAATCAGGACTCATCCCTACCCCCCAGCTCCCTAAGTTTGTGGTGGACCACATGAGGGTGGTGGTGGTAATATGTCATACCTCTCCCCACGTCCTAATGCCCAACCACCTCCTCTACCAAATTCAATGACCTACGGACCAACCATTTCAGGCTTCCTTGTCAACCTCATCAATCCCTTGAGCATCTCAGGGTCTTCCATATGGCAAGTCGGGCAATCTAATGCCTGATGTCACTAACTTCTAGAAAAGTAACATTTTTTATCCCTTAGTTGACTCTCTCTTCCCTTTGAGGCATGTACCACTGATCACATGTCCTGGGGTCATCCCATGAAGTGATTGATCCATTTTGTTCCCTGTGACTATTTTCATCTACATAACGCTGGTGGCTTAGCTTCCTAGTTCTTACTGGTAGGTCCCACTGTTGATGTCTGCTCCGTCAAAATGCTCCCCACAACGAGATCTCGTTCCAGTTCCCCAACATATGTAGGAATGATAAGGGATATCATGGATTCCATGATCTTATAGAATAATCCATACACAAATATATGATCCCTAATGAATATTTCTTATAGCATATCCTTGGACTGGCAAGAATGATGAGTAAACATCATCAAGTACTCCACCCCAGTTTGACGGCCCTGCTGCAGATGCAAGAGATCATGTATGTGCACTAAGAATAATGTATAAAGGAATAAACTCTCTATGAAGAGTCACTCAAATTATACCTAAAAGAGAGTCTCCTAATCTTGTGTCTGGGTCACTTAGTTCCACCATCACCCCACCGAGACCTGATAAAGGCTCGCAGCTAGGACATCAATCTGTTTTTTAGGTGTCCATACAAGATGGAACACATGAGTAACTGCCTCCTACCAATACTCAGCTACCTATGGGTCTATGTCACCCTAAAACCTAGGACATCACTACCTCTATAACTCATTAAACACACTCACTCTTCATGCATCCTCATTTGGTAGTGGAGGTAGTAACTTTTGCTCGATGGTTGGGACTACAACAGGAAAACCACTCGGAGGTTCCAGATTTGTAACGGGCCCATGTATTGATGCCTCACTACAAGTTGGATCATCCTCCTGATTGCATAATAGAAGCCTGGCTGGATGTCTATATGGAGGCATCCTAAACAGATCAAGATGGTCTGCGGTCAATAGAGTATACCTGGTGAGCTGACTCAAAAAGTACATGAGAACACACCCCAATCCGATATGATTCATGTACCATTATTTTCCCTATAACAACTGTTTTCATGTAATAATTCAAAAATATTGTCTCCAGAGTCCGGGTGTATGGATATATTAGCCTCTACACCAATATTGAATTCCCTGGATTGAATTCCAAACAAAAAACACTTAACATTATTGCCTATAACCAATCTCAAAGACTCCCGATCCTTAAGAAGAATTGAACTGCCTCTGATACAACTCTGTCACAACCCATCCAAGAGGATCCCATGCCATGAATACCCCATTCCATCCTCCATTAGGCCAGTGTCTAGTGACTAGCACTGAGTATGAAAATCTAATAAATCAGAGGCATTTTCCAAAGTACATATACACATGCACACAATCTCCATGTCATAAATACTAAAATTTAAAAACAATACATAAAAAATTCATGCATACACTAAGATACCAATCACATTGAATAAATATAGGATATAGGAAAGTAAATAAGGCTAGAATAAATGCATACCAAATAAATATTCTTCAAAAGTAAATATAAAAGTTCCAAAAACATGTATGCAAAGAACCCTACCTGATGGGTAGGTGTAGAAAAGATTCCTAAAGTCGTAGGAGCATGACTCATCTATTCGATCACTCTAAGAACAACATGTTCCTAGTCCACCTAGAACTCCATCAAAGAATCAGTCATCTTCATAAGACACAAAATTTTTGGGAAGTACCCATACAAGGATCTATAAAACAATACTCAATTTGAATCCTTGAAACTGCAAAGGAATACCCCTAATTTATACATGAAGTACACCATAAAGAAATGCATGAAGTACACAACAATGAAATACAAAAATTATAACACAAGGAAAAAATTTCATATCACATAGATATTATTCTATAGAATGGATTTTATGATTATCAGGAATATTCTATAGAACACCCAGAATCGATAAGACCCAGAGTCTCGGTAATAGATAGAGTCTTGGTAAGACAGGAAGTCTCAATAGGACACACAGTCTTAGTAAGGCATGGAGTCTCAGTAAGAAATGGAGCCTCGGTAATACATGGAGTCTTAGTAATGTCACGCACCCCCAAATTCACATAGTCTGCAAGTCACATCGTCTCATGATCAAAATCATCCATAGGATTCTGTTCATAGTGTGCCTATTCCAGAACAACAAACCACTCAAGCCAATAGGTCATAACACAACTTCCAAAAAGACAGAATTATAATATCTCAAAATTAATTTATCATAGAAAGGGTCCCAAATACACAAACGGATCATCTAAAGAACACACAGTATGAATGCTACAGTGGTTTTCGTTAAAACGGTTTGACAAAGACCAACCTACAGACCTGACCCAGTCCAATCGACCCGACCCAACCAGATCCAGCTAACCAAACCCAGCCTTTCCCATCCCGTTGGGCCTGGATTGATGGGTCGTTGGACCTCTATACCTAGACCACTGGGCCGCTTGACCTAGCCCACCGGGCCGTTCAAACGGTCTGGCCTTCTAGCATGACGAACGACATACGGGTCGGCTCCCTTCTCCCTAATGTGGTCATCCCTGCTATGGGATCCCATTCAATGTTGTACCAATATGGTCAATGACGACAGACACCACATCCCCAGCCTCCCCCATGGCCTCCTCCGTCATAGGCTCCACACAAATCCATCTACATAAATAGTCCCAACCACATACGCAGATCCTTATCACCTTCTTCCTCTACCTCGCAGGCTCACATGCGGCCCCATCTAGATATTAGGCTCACACCCCACCACTAGCCACCCCATCGGGCCACATTCCCCCTTTGTCACCAGCCTCCCTATGGTCGACCTACTATCCACCTCACGCTCTACTAGAACCCGGTCGGAGCCACTACTCTGGGCGCTGCCATGCACCACCATAAACCACTACCTCAGGTGATTAATGGCAAGCCTTCACTCTCACTCCACCACAATGACGTGGCAGTGATAGATCCCCAGTCTCAGATCATTGCACCATGGATCTAACATGAAACGATCCTTTGTTCATATTTTGTGAAGAAATTTGAATGAAAAATGATTGGGGGAAAGAGATAAATGTAGTAGAATTCCCAAATAACATATCTTAGCCTAGTTCATGTTATCCTCAATTTGTTCATTTTAGAATCAAGAATAATGAGGGAATAAAAAATATCTCTAAACAGAATCATCCCTAATAATAAACCCATAAAAATTATTCATCCCACAAAAAAGATCAAACCAAGAATCAACCTTCTCGTTCATTGGTTTTTATTCTTAATTTTATTTTAAAAATAATCAGGAAAAGATCACAAAGAAAAACAATTCCCTTCCTAGTTTTTTGATCAGTTTTCAAAGATGGGCGAAAATGAATCGTTGTTGTTTGTTGATCCATCGAGTCTCAGGTTCATCAATCTTGATTCATCAATCCATCTACATTCATTATTGGGAACTCCATATCCTTTCCTTAAAAGATTTCTAGGGTTATGTCATAACCTAAGATTCTCGACAACAGGAAACTTTGAAAAGAAAACTAACATTGCGTCAAAATAAATCAATTTTATTAAATATTTTAATGATGTTTACGTCCAAAATCCTACATTCATGGTTAATCCAAACCTGTCCTTGTTAGGCCTTTCCTAAGGTAAATTCAATGTTCTGAATGCAATGGTGCCTTCAGACTTATAATCCAAACTGCCATTTTAGAGTTCTTTTAGTCTTAAATAAAACAAAACCACGTGCTTTATTAAAAATTAAACTTAATTAAGAAAACCATTCTGGGCACACCAAGCCTCAAAATCACACACCAGTTAGCGTCTGTTCTTAGATTTTCCCAATTAATTTCTAAAAATAAAACCGGTAAAATTTTGTGCCACTAAAGTAGGATCCATAGGCTTACATGCATAGTCAAATGAAGGGTCTCTTGAATATAGGTTTCTTTTTCCAAGGGCCATGAAATATATTTGGAATCTTTAGGTGCTCAATATATGATGTTTATTTTATGGATTAAGGTACTTAAAATATGGTGGAATAACCTCAACCACATATGACCAAGGAAAGTCCATAGTGTTCCTTTGTTAAAGGATGGTGGTCTAGAAAGTTTAACATCATGCATTTTGTATATACATTTTTCTGTTCAGTTTTACATCATGCAGTAAGGAAATTTTCCTTTTTGTTTAACTTCATGAGGTAAGGACTTTGGAACTATAATAATAAACTATGTAAGAAATATTATACTCAAAATAAGGCTTCACACAGATTTGAACCATTCACATGAAAAAAGGTCTTGTATGGATCAACCCTTTTGAATTTGGGGTGTGTTTTTATTAATTTTAGTATATATGCATGTTAATGGAGATCATGGAATCACTACATATCCTATAATGATAGGAATCAACCACATGTATTTCTTGAGGATCCATTAAATTTAACTTCATACGGAAAGGGTGTTGGCTCATGATGTGAAAATGGTTGTTGTGGCTAGACTCAATGATGGAAAAATGGGCATCGATATTTATCCTATGGTAATGCGAATCAATCCATACATAGTTCTTGAAATAGAATATTCCAATGAAAGTATGACTTATACGCACAGAGGGGGATTTTCTTTCTTGTGACTCGACCTAGGGATGGAGACGTGGATATCACTATGTATCCTTCAATTTCAAGAATCATCTCCCATTTATTTCTTGAATGGAGGTGTGGTTAGAGACCAACACAAACAATAGTTGTCCTCTCAGGCAAGGTCCTCCAGAATGTAAAATGTTATGTCATGCAAGGGGAATCAACTTTGCGGTTTGACAACATGTTGTGAGGGATCGTGGAATGAATTTAATGTTCTTATATTCAGTACCACGATGAGAATGTTGTAAGATATTATTCTTTTTTTGTTGGGAATCCCCTACTGAAATTCCAAATCTCACTTAAGTTCTTCTCTGTGTGAGAAACAAGGAATTATAAGGGTTCCTCTCACCATGAAAAGTCAATTAAGGATATGAATGGGGAATTTTTTATCATGTGGTATATTTACTAAGATATAGAATTGATACATCCATGTGTATCTCATTGAAATTAAAATCAAGTCATATGTAGTTATAGAAATTCATGTAGTTTAATTTCATGTTGAAATGACATCATCGGTGTAGTTTAATGTCATGCGGTGATGATATTGTTCACTCGATGCAAATGAGACGTGACATTGTAGATCCATGAAATTTTAGATCATGCATTAAGGACATATTTCATGAAATTTTACATCTTGTATTTTGGATGAGGATCACTCAATGTGAAACAAAAGGAATATTAAGCTTGGTCCCATGAGTAGTTGTTTGGGAATCACTACATATCCTATGATGGAAGGAATCAAGCAACACATTGTTCTTGGATAAATATATTCCCAAATTGGAGCTGACTCTCACATGATTGATGAGGGTATTTCATCCTTCATCCACATAGATCTAACTCATCTAAGATGATTTGTTAGTGATATGGTTCTTCCTATGTTGTTTAACATCATGTGGTGAGGATATCTTATATACAGTTTTACATCATGCAGTAAGGACAAGTTCTATACTATTTAACATTATGTGGTTAGGATGTGAGATGTTTTGAAATTAAAATTCTTTCTGCTTGGACTTGGGTTACCTAATATGAATGAAGACTCAGCACCAGGGGATCCATGAAGTTTAATTTCATATGGTGAATACATGATCCACATAGTATAGCGTCATGTGGTTTAGTCAAGATATATTGTGCAATTTAATGTCTTCCTTTCAGGACATGTGGCATTGTTCAGTATAACGTCTTACTGCTAGGATGAGATTGTGTAGTTTATTGACATGAATCTATGATGAGGGTTTCTTGATGATATCTATGAATATTATTTCTTGAGAATCCTCGCATTCGTGTGGGAGGTGAAACTTTCCTCATCCATTTTTTCCAGTGAGTATTATATGTTTTGGTGGACCTTATGTATGATATAGGGTCCTTCCTATTTGGGTTCCATATTTGGAGGCTTCTTTTTTGTTATCATTTGGGTCCTGAGAGCCAAAACCAAGTCTCTTTGGAGGAATTAATGAAGGAGAACCATCTTATTAAAGGCTCGTGCAACCCGATTTCCATGAACATCAGGGTTGTTCAATGTACACAATTTGTTCTCATTGAGCCGCTCCAATTCATCGAGAAGATTTTTTTTATTCATCATAATTGGGGAGTAGTCCAAAAATTCATATTTAGAGTGAAGGAAATTGGAATTATATGTGTAACACTTCTTCAATCCCATACACCAATTTGTATAGTGTTTTTTCTGTATCAGTATGAATGGTGGTACGATAAGACCGTAAATCATGTTAGAGTTTTTCTATAGAGGACTTCTTATCTTTGTTAACCATCTTATGGATTATATTTATTGGAGTCTTATTAAAGGCCCATGTATATTAATTTTTTTGAAAAATTATATTGGGACAAATGGTTGGACTCGATATTTAACTCCAGCTATAGTTTCATTAACTTTGTAGAATAGAAGTTAGTTCCATTGTTCGTCAATATTGTGTGAGGGACTCCAAATCTGGTGATGATATGGGAATTTACAAAGTTGATAATATTATTCATCCCAAATTTCGTTAGGGGTATTCCCTCATCCCATTTGTAATAGAATTATATCGTAGTATGGGTGAACTTGAACTACTTAGTTTTGGTTGTGGGATATGGGACCAAAACATCCATTAGCCAAACACAAAATGGGTAGGAATATTTAGCTATATTTAGCAATTCCAGGGGTTTATAGATTAAGTTTACATTTATCTAGAATAAATTAAATTTCTTGGCGAATTCCACGAATTATGTTATCACAGTTTTCCAGTAATTACCTAGACTCTTAATTTAGTGGGAGAGCCTTGTACTAGAATGATTAGAATCGCAGGATCCTACATGGTCTTCTTACATGATTGTGTGAATATTTATTTATTATATTTATCTGAGGAGTATTACCTCAATTAAATAGTTCTAGAGTTCATTATTTTTATGTGGGTCATCATTCAGGTAAATATGTTTTTCACAATGTAGAATCTATTCCTCTCCTGCTCTATCTATGAGGGAGTCCTATTTTGGAGATAACTAATTATTGAATATATCCATGCATAGGTGGATTTCGGTTCATCGTTCTTGAGGAGGTTTTGACCTGATTTATTTCTTCTATATGACAGGAAATTATTGACGATTCCATTATTCATTATGTGATACAGAATATTTCTTCCTACTAATTAGGATCAGCTATGATTGTGTATGTATGACCCAATGTGTCAACATGAGCATTCTGTGATCATGGAACATGATGCAATTTGGTTTCAAAATTGAAACTCTTATATTTTTCCTCTTTATTATCTAGTTAGAGGGGATAATTTTAACTTTCGATGGCATATTCTCCATTAGTCTACTTTATAACTAGTTATGAATCCCCTTTGATATTCGGGTAGGCTATCTAAAGCTATATGGATAATTCCAATCAAGTGATAAGGGCTTGGTATTCAACCTCATTACTCATTCTTCCCTCTGATAGTGAGAAAGAGTAGTGATAAATTGGTTCCTTGGGAGAGAAAAATACAATCCCTAATCAAATCTGATTGAGATTTGGGTTTTCCATCCCTTTTTTATATCACTTCAGTAGGCACCATAAAAATACATCTCCCATGTATAGGGAGAGTGTAAGGAGTATAATACCACATCGTCTAGGAGCTCAGTGTCCACCAGTGTATTCTTTGGTGTGGGATGTTCCATGAGGAAATCATTTAGAGCTTTCTATTTAACCACATTTTGTGACATGAATTGGATGCCATATTATTGTTGAATGACCATCCATTGGTCCAGATACCCTGTTAGAATGGGATGAAAAAGGATATACATGAGTGGATCAATATGAAAGACCATATGGAATTCTTGCTGTTGTAAGTAATGTCTCGTGTTTTTCACTTTGAATTAGAATACAAAAAATTTCTTCTCGAAATCTGAGTATCAGGTCTCAGTACCTAGCATTTTTCATATGATATATTAGAGACAGTTCACTCTCCCTGTATCATTTTTCTATGCAAGGAGGTAACCTAGTGAGCATTCCATGGAGGCCACATACAATATGAGTGGACTCTCTTAAACCATAGTAATAGGAACTAGTGGTTGTAGTAGATACTTATTGATACATTCAAAGGCTTATTGTTAGTACTCATCCCATTGGTAAGTGATTCCCTTCTTTATTAACGTGGTTAAGGGGAGATCTTTTCCAACCAAATTGGATACGAAATGCCAAATTTATGCAAGGTGACATTGGATTCCCCTCAACTCTTTGAGGTTTCTATGGGGAGAAATTTCTAAAATAGAACTAGTCTTCTCTAGGTTGACCATGATGTCTCAGTGGTATACCAGCAATCTAAGGAACATCCCAGATTTTATGCTAAAGCAACATTTTAGTGGGTTCATCTCCTAATTGTGTTATCACAGCTTTTCAAAGATCATTTTATGATCAGTCAAGTGATCACATCACTATCAATTTTTGACCATTAAGTCATTAATATAGAATTCAATTATTCTTCCCAATAATGTCTTAATAGTATAATGCATGTCACATTTATATACAACACAAAAATTTGTTAATACAAAGTGCATAACCTAATAGAAAAAGCCCCCCTCATGCGTTCTAAAGTAATTGGATTCATCATATTCAGGGGCCAAAATTTTTTATTGTACCATGAATACCCATCCTTGATATAAACAAATAAGATTCCAGAAGTTATATCGATCATGATTTATGTGATCAGAATTGGGTAATCATCCCATGGTTAGTACTGATTAACTTTCTAAAATTGATGCAGACCTTAATTTTCCCATTCTGTTTCTTGAAAGTGATGATGTTTGAAAGAAATATTCGTAATTTCAATTCTAAAAAAAATTAGATTTGATAAATTTTTCAACCTATGCCTATATATTGGGGGAGTGAGAGGGGTGTGTCCTCATTACTACCTACTTGAAGCCTCAATTTTTTTCGGGTAAGCCCAGATGGTGTGTAGACACATCACGATTCAACCCATACATTTCTGTAGAGTTTCAAGTGAACACATATCTGTGCTTCTTTATAAATTTAATGTATATCAATTTCTCTTTGATGGGAATGGAAATACTAATCAGTGTAGGTTATGGTTCTTCTTTTATTACCAGATTCACCATCCAAATATCATCGATGGTGATGGAGACACCTTCCTCGAATGTAGGAGGGGTGTTTGTGAGGTCATCCAATTCTTCTTCCACATCTGAGTCAGTGGAGGAATTATCTGACATAGGTGGATATCTAGGGTCATCTATATCACTTTCAGGGGGAGATTGGACATGATAAGAGACAATATCATACCCTACTTCAAATGTTGTTGTACAAAGATGTTGAAAATGGTTGTATTTTATACTTTCATTGAGTACAAGAGCGGATTGGGAATATCCAACCGTTTTATCACATCAACCAGATTTATGGGGAGTTCATAGTAACTATAGATCATACTCTATGGATTTTTATGGGTGTTCCCAAAGCCATTATGGGTTGTAACCTGTATATCATCATCCACCATTGGTTTTTTCTCTCCTATTTTTTAGAAACCTGCTTCATCATATGCAGCTCTTGAAGTCTCAAATGGGGCACTATCACCGTGAAGTAAGTCTACCTTTCCATTTATGGGGTATTTTATACATTAATGGAATGTTGAAGTTAATTCCAAGTATCTATGGAGATAGGGACTTCTGAGTAGGAAATTGTATGCGATGTCTTACTGGATAACCATAAAATTATCATTAGATGTGAGATCCCCAAATTGAGATTTAATTTTGACCTTCCTAAGAGGTTTTTGATCATGCTTATCATACCCTTGAATAGTCAGATATATGGGAAACAAATCACCTTTTCTATATTCAAAAAATTAGGTGGTTCAAACTAGGATGAGGTTGATCTCAAATGCATTTCAAATCTGATCCCTTTTGATGCCAACATTATTGAGTCATCCTAAAACATATAGGGGTTTTATTTTTCCCTAGATAACCTCTTCCTGATCATGCTCTGTGAACAAGATGGAGACATTGAATTTTTCTAAAATGGACTCCATTAAATAGACCTACGTTGTAGTGACTTCTATCTAAAATTATTTTGGGATTTAGAGGGATTTAATGAGTTCCTCTTTTATTTACTTTTCAATGATGGATCACATAAAGGATTAAGAGATTTTTTGTGATAACCAATAGCTATTTCATAATGATTTAATTTTGTTCCAAAGGTTGACACTTCATGAGGTGTGGTTACCCTTTAGAATGTGCCTTAGGAATCAAAACATTACAGGTTTACAGTCTTGGTGATTCTTCCAAGGTCATGGGAGCATCTTTTTTTGGTGGTGCGGGTCATGCCAGCCTTCCCCATTTTCTGGGATGATCGATAATAAAACCCCTTCTTGAAGTTCATTCAATAAAACATGGTTTGGATGAATATTGTAGGGTTGTGGGACACAACCATGTCATTTCCATTCTTATTTGGGAGCATTCCCAAGGTTCTCAACTGTATATATGTTCTATGTGTTGATGTGTCTGAAATATTAGGTCTGCCCATTCCTGTGTTGTCTCTTGTATCCTTAGCTCCTACACTTAAAGCCTCATGTTCAATAACTTGTTGTGGGGAACTAATAAATGGAGGAATATTCATCATCTTAAAAGGGGTATTCCTAATTTATCATATTGATAGAACCAAATATGAGATCTTCTTTTAATGAGGGTTGTGTTTGGTGGGGCAGTTCCCATGCTCTGGATGTTTCAGTATGGAAATATGTAAGAGTCAGATCATGAATTTGAGAAGAATATGACTATTCTGCTTTGATTTATTTCTCACTCTGATGGGAATTTCCACTTTTAGGAGACATATATGATGTCACATTATTGGGTGGTGGTGCTATAGTTGGTCTGTGTATTTTTTCTCTTAGTATGGAATGAGTTTGGTCAACTATTTTTTAAGTCATCCAGTTATTGAACTTATGTACACATATGGATAGAAAATTATACTAATCACCATCTTCTTCAGACTGAGAAATAGTAATGTAGACCACCTTCTCTAAGTGTTATCTAAAACAAAATTTTAGTAATATTCCATTCCATTGAGGACGTCCTTGAAGATGTAGTGGTCCTAGATAGTATTACCCAAACTTCTATGTAAACTGATGTAGTCTTTATGGTAAGTGAGGTTAACCTAATCAGGATTCCTGGGCTGTGGTAGCATGGGTAGGTTAATTTTCATGGATTATAAGAAAAAACTAGGGGCATGTTCATTAAGATGGATTATTCTTTATTCATTTGTTACTCTATTCTCAGGTGACCCATATTTCTCTATGATTCTAGTCAAGGGTGATATTTTTTTTGCACCACTCTAAAGGAGATGTTGTGTGGTTCAGGACCAGCATTGGTGCTTGGATATGCACTTTTGTTATCTTGAGAGTGACAGTTGCAGGTTCTTATTTTCCTAGACTTTTCCCCGATGTTGAGGTAATGAGTCAAGATTTGGATTGTAGTTAATGAATCATGTCTTCAAAACATTATTTCATTTATATGAACTCATAGAACCAACCTGTATACATCATTGGGATAAAAGGAATGTGCCTCTCATCTTGGAGATTTTTAGAACCGAGATACACAAATTTATTCTACAATATATATATTCTGATTTAATAGGATAAACCTTTCCAATTGGTCATGAAGTCAGAAACCCCTTCATTTTCACATTGTTTTCATTTTTTAGGTTGAAAATTATCATTTTCCTTAGTTAGAAGTTTAACTAATAAAATAAATTAATATTAATTTCTTATCATCCTACAATGGATCCTTCTAGAAGATAGTTGTATAAAAAATAAATCACTATCAGATTATATACAAAACACCTCGTATGATTTCACCTATTGATCACAAGATCCCATCATCAGACCACATTGGGATATGATGTGTGTGAGATGTTTTTTGGTGCCACATGAACTACCAAACCTAGAGAAGGTAGGATTTCCTAAATCATGGGGTAGAGTATCATCCACCCACATGGGAAATTTCTTCCTATAATATAACACAAGTGCACGTCCCTACTCAATAATGTTAAGAAGATATAAGATTAATACTATATGATCCTCCTCCAATATCTAGGGAGTAGGTGGGGTTGGAAAAGTTGTCCCCACCTTTATCACCCATTAATTCATGATTCATCATATGGTAGAATGATCACCCTAGTGGGGAGGAGTTTATCATCGAAACTGAGGGAATTCGTGATAATTTTCTACATACACATTTATGTTGACCATCTTCTTAGATCTAGAGCTAGTCTAATTCTCATATACTAAAATTTTTAGTGGGTTTTATTTTTCTATATGTATCGGAGGAGAAATATTTTCCTCATCCTAAAGATGATACCCAGTGAGAATATTTCATTTTAGTAGATCCTTGTTGAGTTTTCTAAAAGTTTTTATTTCATTCTCATATTTTAAAAATTATTCCTATTTTGAAGGAACCTAAACTCTTATAGTTGATTAGTGGGATATAATTACTCCTTTTACTTTATCATTGGTTGTGATCTTCTAGAGAGGGGGAAACTTGATATTCATAAGTTTCATATTTTGGATCTTCCTTTGGATCCAGGTGCGTGCTACCTTAGTTGGTTCATCCAAATCACCCTCCACATAGGGTATATTTTTTATGTTGCATTACCCAAAATTTTTTATCTTGATCCATCATATCTATTGTGTTGAAGGAAACAAAATTCAAAGAGGAATCTCAGGAAATTGTCATTACCCCGTAACTTTGGATGGAACATGATGATTTTTTATTTTCTTCATCAGGGTCATTACTCAGACCCCTCACCATATAAGGCCATTTTGTCTTGCGACACTTGAGGGTTATATTTTCCTTTATCATAATCTCATTCTATCTTTGCCTATGAGTAATGAACTTGAGGTATTTTCTTGTCATGACTATCGAATGGGCCTCAAACAACAGAGGGTATTCTTATTGTAGGAGGAATGTAAGGGATGTTGATTTTGGATATTTACCTCCAAACCTAGAGTAGACTAATAATATATGTGGTAGTGATGATGATGATAATTTCTACATCCCTTCATGCTGGGGGTTATCTGGGGCCATGATTGGAATTTATTGATCCTATTTTTTGGGATCCAATGACTCTTATTATGGATTTCATGACTCCCGATATGGAAATTAAAATATAAATTCCCCCAAAATAGTTGTATGGGGTTGATCTATAATATATGTTGATTTCCCTAGGACCCTATCAAGGGGATATAAACCTGGTGATGGTGACTTAGATATAAATTCTCCTAGCTTAGTGGGACAGAGTGTGTTTATAGATGTTTATGATATATCTTAAATCCTCTTGGTAATTGATGATCTGAGAGGTTTTGTTTGTGGTAGATTCATCCCTAACCTTGTGAGATAGGTCCAGTTTTAGATGGCTATTATGGCCGCTACTAACATGGCCCATTTGATGTGGGACAACTGCACTCACATAGGAGGCGGGTGTAATGGAAGCCAATGATGGAAAACATTATTTACTAGAATTTTTTCGGTTGATTGGAACTTTGGATTACTTTACTAAAGAACATTCAAATTAATTTTAGGGGCATAGTTTAAAGGTCTTACACCTCTCTTCTTCCTCTATTTGTGATGTATGGCCATCATTGAAGTAGGGGAAGTTTGTTGTAGTGACCAACTATCTCATGCATTACCTAGTACCCTGATTTATCAGGAGGTAATGACATTATAGGACATTGTATTTTAAGAGGTTGGTTATTCTAGGGACATAGTGAAGTGAAATTCTCTATATTTCACCCATCATTATGTACAAAAATTGGGTGATTCTATATAAATTAGTCAATGGATATTTTTCATGGTGCAGAGACAAACACAACATAATCATTTTTCATGTTTCTCCATTTGTGGTATTCAGACTATGTAAAAGGAAGCCATATATAGTTTACAACATAGTGTATTGAAGATATGAATATGATACTTCTATACTGAAAAGGTATATCTCTATTTTTCTATCACTATTTATTAACCTACATTTTTTGGAATATATTATGTTGAAAATAATTTATAGCTCGTCTGGGACCTCATTGTCAGAAGTGGAAAGTTTCCAAGACATGGTGGGTAGGTTTGTTTTATATAACTCACTAAATATTTCTATGTTGGCCTCCTAATCATAAAATATACACTCCTCCATCTAGTTAGATCATAGAATATTATTCTTGAGGTTGTTTTCTGACTAGAGTGGTGTGCTTCTAGAAGTTATTGGGGAACTATATATGGTTGACATCAATGTTTCAATAACCTCTCAATATGATTTTTGGAATCCTCTCTATATGGAATTTTCTAGGAAAGGGGAGGATTACATTATCCATGGAAGATATCATTGTGGGGAGGTTGACCATAGAGGATGTTAGTATTAGAGTCATTATGATCAATCTCCACACAACCATGAGGAAGAATATCGTAGTAATGATTGTCTTCCACTTCATTGGAAGAGTTTATAGACCCTTTATGTGTGGAAACTGTGTCCCATAAAACCTCAAGGACACTAGAATTGTACAAATTCGGGATATGATCCTTATTCTACATCATGGTCAGAATATGTCAACCTTACTTTTCTTATTTTACAGGGATATGATCATATTGTATGAAGGTTTTTGAAACTTTTTTATAATAGTAAGGTATTGTGGGAGTATGATCCCACTTCTAAGAATATATTGTAAAATGTTAGTGAGATTCCACATTATTAATAGAAATATGATCCTTCCTCTAATCAAGTTTCTTTCTCACTTGGTTATCCCCAGTCATAATGACAGTATGAGCCTGATCCTAATTCATTGGAATATGTCACGGATCTTTTATCATAGGAATATGAGCCTACCCCAAGGCATGTACAACTCTCACTTGGTGAATCCCAATTGGAATCGGAATATGAGTCTGGTCTGTATATGAATTCCCCAACAAAATATTATGATGGGCCTATGGAATTGAAGCAGCTATATAAGCTCCTAATTTATTTACATAAAAGGATTCTAGTGCAGTCATTCATTAGTAGATGTATGAATATGCGCTTAGATTCTATGATATGATGGAATATGCTAGGAGGATTCCCTAAAAACAATATGATCCGGTACCGAGTAATGTTTCACACTCACCTGGTTAGATATGGCTATAATAGGGATATGATCTTGATTATTGTACTTCTAAGTATGTCAATGGTCTTCTTTGAAAAGAATATGAGCCTATATCGAGGCATGTGCCTCTCTCACTTGGTGATACCCATCTAGAATGGGGATATGAGCCCAATACTTGGATTTTTTAGTATGTCAATGGATTTTTTTGATAGGAATGTTACTAAATACCTAGGAATGTGGTGTTATCACCTAGTGATCCATGGTTGGATTGGGAATATGATCACAATCTAACACCTCTTCCTTTACTTTAATATGTCAATAATACTCTTGGGTGGAAGAAATAATGTTCTATTGCTTAGGAAAAAACACTTGTTCATAATGATAAAATTGTTGAGATTACCTATTTTTAGGGACATGAATATTCTCCTATCCATTTATTTCTACCAGTACTAGAATATGCCAGTGGAGTTCTTCATTTGTTGTTAAGATGTAATGGCATTTTAGAAAAGTGTGTGCAGGGAAATAAGACTGTACATTTTATATATCCATTATATATTGGTAGTTATATTTAACGGGTGTGGGGATATGATCCCACTAATTTCATATTTATTCCACCCGAATATACATATGGGCTTCATGCATTGAGGTGAGGATATGTGCCTCCTCCTTGACAGTTGCAGGAATATGCCTGCAGACATTCTCTGAGTGAGTATAGATATGAGCCTACTCACTAGTTAATATTGGACTATTCTAAAAGACATCATCAATGAGAGTGGGGATAATATCCCACTCATGGTTATCGAGAGCATTCCTCACCTGAGTTTCATTCCTTGTTTTCAATGCATGGGTACCATAGGTGGCACTATGTCAGGTGGTGACCTCACTAGGAGACTGATGCGTGTTAGTGGGATGGTGTTGATGATGGTGGCTGATAGGATCCCTCCTTTGCAGCTCCTGAACAATAAGGGATCCATATTTTACTCCCTTTTCCACCATCATTAGATACTAAATGTTCTTATTATCACACTTTAGGGATAATCTCCCAAAGTTATTGAATGTGTAAATGAGGGCCACTGCCTTAGCTATATCTTTCGTTGGATGAAGTAGACTATTCTATGTTAGGAAATGGAGACCATCATGGGATGAATCAAGAGTCGGGATTGTACCAAGTATATTTTCTTCTAAGACCATTTTTTTCACCAACTAACATTGAATCTTTTGGGCAGGTGAAATCAATTTGTAACCCATGGGGGTTTCATCGATAACTGGTTTTCTAGAATGATCAGTGGACGAAGAAATTGACTTGGATCGAGATGATTTTTATGAGGTAGGTATATAAATTAATGTAGATAACATGAAACAAGGTCACCAATTAGTAAAATATCATAGTCAAGATGTGTGATCAATATTATATGCATGGTTAACACAATTGTTCTTTTATTCATGATCGGGTCATTATACTCATGTGGAATTTTCAAAGAGAGGATGGAATTATTTCATAGGTAATTTTCTTATAGAGGATCATCTATAAAATTTATGTTAGTCCTATAAAAATTTTTATATTGAATATTCCAACAAATCAGAATTTCATATGGAAAATATACCATCCTTCTATTAGAGGGTTTTACATTGGGATGCCTATTTTTTATTTTTTTGCATATAATTTGACCAAAAAATGTCTTCATTCATGATTAACTGATCATTATATTATTTGAGTGATTCATGTCAGAATCACCATTTTTGTTTCCCCGAGAAGATGATGATCGGGCACCCTCATTGAGAAAAAAATAGGTTGACAAGAATTGGTAAGTCTTTCCATTATGTTGTGAATTAGATGTTGTGGTAAAATAATTTTATATCGTGTTCACCATTTTTTCAATGGATATATAAGGGATAATTTAGTCTAGTGTTCTAATTGTAAGGGGTTCGATGTTGTATGAAATCATTCGCATCGGGCCCACCATCTTTCTACCACTCCTAGAATCTCACGAAGGTTCCCATATCAGTAACTAGGTATATAATTTCTTTCCTATGGCAGAAAACCTATTGGGGTTTCATACCTAATAACCCTTAGTCAATCACATTGGTCGAGAAGATGGGTGGTCAGGCTCATTACACACTTTTGGGGGATATTTTTTCCTAATCTATGACATTATTTTATATTTAAGATATGTTCATGAATCTATTCCTATCATGATATGGGACAAGTTACACTAGTTTAACAACCATAGGTTAAATCCTTTTATGTGAAAAATAAGGGGATCTCATTATTGGGTCCATTTGTTTGTATTTGAGGTTTTTTATCAATTCCCAAATAGTGGGAAGCTACTTATATGTTGAAGCTATATAACCAGCCACTCTAATGTTTGTTTTTATCTTGGGAGGAGATTTATATCTTCGGGATGGGATTGTTCCATAATGAGTAATCCTATATATCTTGTTTTATAATAAGAATCAAATCCCACATAATTCGTTTAACCCATTCAATTTAACATCAGATGGAATGTACATATATATGGGAACCTAGGCACCTAGTATTCGTGATTTACTCGTGAGGAGGAATCTTGTGTATTATGATTATAGAAGGATTTTGTGTTACTATAGTTCATTTATTCCCTTGGGACTATCCCCATGGTACATGCCCTTATATAGGGGATTTTTCTATTATGCCACTCATCAAGGATTACAAATTGAGATTTCCCTAGCTGGTAGATATTCTTTATGTGAATAGAATTACCATTGCATCTCCCTAAGACCATTTGAGTTATGATCAGTGTGAGAAATAATGGATTACAACTAATCAATCTCACTCTATACGGATGTGGGAGTTATATACTTGGACAACCCCATGTTATTTTAAAATGGATTGTGAGACTTAGGAAGATGTCATGTGTATCGTGATTATCACATGAATCAGATCCATCATATATAATTTGGATTCTTGAACCTCTGATGGATGAGGGAGAATGATTATCCCATCAGAATAATTGGGTCCTGATGGTTGAAATATTGGATACATGGAGTGACTTACACTAAAGTGGATGCCCATTTTTGATTGGTCATGGGCCTTAAAAAGGCATCCTACATATCCTGGTTATGGGAGGAATCGAAGCCCCCATAGTTCTATTTTTTGGGGCTTACACACTGTTGTTTTACTTATTTTCAGTACATACTATATTATGCTACTAGTTGGGGATTACACATTGAGGTTTCCCTTATCCAGATAGAGGCTTGTGAATGGAATGATAAGAATATTGTGGCTCCCTAAGACCATGTGATCTATGTATGGTGTGAGAAAAAATTGATGGTAAATAATCTATCTCAATGATTCTGGGTGTAGAAATTATATGATGGGACTTCCCTACCAATGTTTATTATGGAGATCGGGCCCTAAAAGAAATCCTATTTATCCTGGTTCTAACAAGAATCAGAGTTCTCATAGTTGTTTGGTCAGGGCTTGCACAATAATGTTTCCCATACATACCAGACATATCATATTATATTATTGGTCAAGTATTACACACTAATGATGATCTTGTATCTACGGAATATTTATATTATTCCATTGATCGAGGATTACACACTAAGAATTCCCTTCTATTCAGCATATACACACTGAGGATAGACAAGGTTATTATGTCATGGGAGGCCCAATTTCTCTGGTCTACTTGTCTTCCTGAAATTCATTGATCTCTTTCCTGACACGCCATGATTGTCTTCTTGATATGTCAGAGGATGATTAACAGACATGTCCCAATAAAATATCATGACCCGTTTTAATTTTTTAAGGGATGTCACGTAATCTATATTTCATGTCTACATGTTATCAAACTATAATGTTTGACTTGTCCATAGGACATTGTAAGACATGGTCATATTATTCTAGAATCCATTATATGATCTAAAATGAAAAGCTTAGCGGGAATCTCATGATCCATATAACATGCCCTACTTTCATCATTGATGTTAGATGGCATGCTTGGAGGGCATCATGAGAGTGAATGTGGCATTTCAAAAAGGTTTCCACAAGTCCTCACTAACATGTATGGGATATGTTGTGAAAACCATTTGACATTCCCAAGTATTAGACATTGAATTAGCTTACATGTATTGTTGTCTCCATTTGCCCTGGGTGACACAGCCAAAGTACCTTGTGTGACCTAGATAGAGAGACTTGGAAGATTTTCACAACACTGGTGGCATTTCATAGGGGATCCATGTGAATTTCGCTAACATGTACATGGGAATTCACATAATCCAAATAATATATAAAAGGAGAGTCGTGGGACCTGGGTGATAGGTCCCTATGTTGTCGTGTGACCTAGGGTGGTTCCTAAAAAATCTTATAAGGACCATAATATATGTTCTTCACATAAATATCTTTTATTTTATTCTTTTTTATAGCCTTTTAAATTTTATTCTTTATATTTTTCTAGGATTATATTGTTTTAAGTCTCACGTGTTTTTGAATTTATGTGGCATTTTTTCATATAACCTACCAAAAATCACTTACATAATCTATGAGTGATCAATCAAAGTGTCTATGCATGTTGCATAATTGATCTAGTTATTCCTAGAATTTTACATGATGGAAAACAATCTTGATCATGAGATCATCCACTCCGATAAATCCACTCTGATTCATGGGTGCACTGGTGAGAGGTTCCAAGGAAAAGTTTGTTTTTCCCATATATGTGATCAATTTTTCATTCTAGGGTGGGGGTTTTATAGGACTCTCCCCTAGATATTTTTTAATTTTCATGGTGTTTATCTTGAAAATCTTGGCTCGATTCAATGGAGGTATTTTTCAACATACATCTTTATGAGGTTTTCAGTAGTTCATTCTGGGGGCATCACATGATTTTCATCGATCAATGATCATATTTTCAATGCCTCATTTATTAGATTATATACAATTAAATGGGTCTTTCATAATCATGGGGACATATAGAGGGACATTAATTTTTTCAGGATTACATTTCTAATTACTTTCATGAGATCTGGATTCCTGTTGAAGAGCCTTCATGTGATCTTTGATTCCTTGTCAGAGATATTCCAGAAGACAAGGATGCCTTTCAGGGGGGAATTTTCTAGATTAAACCATCATTTTAGGGGGATTTCAAGACCATGATAGTTCATAAAATGAGTTTTATGATGGTAATAATATCCCTAATTTTCTATTTTATTTTATTCTTTTATTTGATAAAGAATTATGGATATTGTGAGCTTGCATGATTATTTTCATAGACCATACCTTTCACAGTTGGGGATGTACTGCATGACCAAAAAAATTCCTAGTTATAATGCATTATAACTTCATGGATAAACCCCTCTACCTATTTTTAGAGCCAATGAGGGAGAAAGAGACTACCTAGACCTGTCTGGAGCCTTTTGTGTAATGGGGGTGACAATATAGAGGGCGCTAGTGCATCCTGGTTGTCATGAACTTTTGGCTTCCATTGTCATGAACCATCCTAGAGGGTCCCATGACATGACTACCCCAAGCCATCCTACAACAGGCTAGGTGGTGGTGACTAGCACTGAGTAATTATATCCTAGAAATGGTAGGAATTATCCTAAAGTACCTATATTAATGCACACATCTCAATGCCACAAATGATGAAATGTAAAAAACACTAATTAAAAAATGAATGAAAACCATTATAACCCACAATCAGAGTATAATAGAGAGATTACTAGAAAGTAAACAAGGCTAGAATACAAGCCCACCAAAAAGAGTCTATTACCACAAGTCCAACCTGTATGAAAATTGGTATTGGGAAGTATGTATGAACTACAGGAAATCCTCGTCTGTTGGGCCTCTCTAAGAACCATATTATCCTAGTCAACCTATGACTCCTTCAATGGGTCCATCATCTGCACAAGACATGACAGATGTGGGAAAATCCCATGAAGGGATGAGTAAAAAATACTCAGTAGGACACCCAAAAACCACAAAGGAAAAACCAAAAAGGATATATCAAAACAGAAAATGGTCTAGAGGTAAGGATCCACCAATTACCCACCATGTGATTCTTCTTGAAGAATGCTCGTTCCAGGAGATATCACTCCTCAAGAAATTATGTCATTAGATACAATCACAAATATGTCAAGCTCATTTCGGCCCTCCCCAAAGAGAACACATTGGTAAAGGGAGATTATGATACACAGAGAGGGGATCCTTCTGAGAGAATACTACTAACCCCATTTGGATAAATACACAATACAGGGGATCCTACCTAGAGAATACCACTAACCCTAGTGATGTGGCTCGTAGTGTAGGGGATCCTACCCAGAGAACACCACTAACCCTACTGATGTACTCCACTAGATGGAGGACAAACACCATGTTTTAGGAGGATAATTGGCTAAAAAAGACTCTACTAGGGTGATAGATGATTAAACTCCAATCCCCGGGATGGGTAATAGAATCTATCTTGGACTCGACCTCTAGAGGTGACAATAATCTAGTAATGTGGACGTAATACCATAATGAACCCTAAGAAAATAACCAAGGTAAATTATCACATACTATACTTGTCCTTGATAAAAACTCATCACATTATTTCAAATGGACCATCTCAACATTATAGTCCCAATTCCATAGACGAAACATCAAACAGATACACTGTTTGAAAGTTCTCTCAGTTTGAATTATCCAAGAAGGGGGCTATCGAGTGGTGGTCAACCACTGTGGTCGATCAACCCTGTGGTCAACATCCCCATGGTTGATCATGTGATTGCAACACTGTCAACCATATTGCGGAAGCTCAAGCTTCCATGGCAGTCGACCGTGCGACCACCTTAGGTCAACCAAATGTCTGACCAAGGTCTTAACTATCCCACTCGGTTCAATCCATCCCACTAGGCCTAGCCCATTCACTCGGCCAAGATCACTCATCCCAGACTTGTTCATTTGGACTGGCCCTCTCAGCCCGTCCCTCCTCTTCTCCACATGGTCACCCATTATGACTGCTACCTCTACACGCAGCCTCCTACCACCTCTCAAAGTTGGCAGTCACTACACCACCACCACCTCATCTCACAAGAACACTATGCCTATCCTGTACTAGCGGTCTCTTCTGTAGATGACTGATCCACCTCTAATGCCTAGAATTTAAAATGGCTTCATATCTGGGTTCCTCGGGTCCCAAACTAAAATTATCCATCCTATTTTTTTGGTTTTCAACCTATCTAGATTTCTGATCGCATTCAGAGCCACCCGATAAGTGGAAGCATAGCCAAGGGGGTCCAAAGTTGAAGAACGTGAAAAACATGGGAGAGAAAATAACATGAAAATCATGAGGAATAAACCACGGCCTTTTTTCATTTCAACCTCAATTCTTCTCTATTAAAAGTATAATCGAAGAGAAATTAAAATAAATCTCTGGATAATCCCGTAGATAAATTCTATCCCACAAATATGATCAAACCATGGATAATTATATTCATGGATTGACCCATGTTCATTATGGAAATCAAGAATAGAAAAAATCACAAAGAAACAATTGGCCTACCTCGATTCAGATCAATCACTGACAAAGGAAAATATTCGTGTCATTTTCATTGGTGAGGTTTCATTGAATCAGTTGTGGGTTGATCATCGATCCATGATACATCGTTGTTTGTTCAAGAGATTCCATCCAAATATCTACCAAGTAATTCTCCAATAATCATATAATTAGGTGCCTAACTCAAAGACTTCTGAATAAGGATAAATTTTATGTAAAATTCATTGTGTCAACAAAAATAATTTTGATTCCAATTATTTAATGGTGGTTACGTCTTTTTTGAGTTTTTACATAGAAGTCTCACGCCAACTAATGTTAAATCACACCTAGGGAAAAGAACCACATTACAAAATCAGTAGTCGATTTGGATTTCTAATATGATTCACCATTCATGAGATATTATGATTTTAAAAAATTAAATAACATTATTTAATTAATTTATTTATGGTTGTTTCCTTGGTGAATGTTTCTACATATTTCCTATGCCAACTATAGTTAGGATGGGTATTGGGTAATGCCAGAGCTCTCACCTCAATGGTTCCCTTGGATTCCGATCCGGGCACCCATTTAATAATTATTTTAATTTTTTAAGAAATATGCTTGAACATGATATTAAAAGTTTAATATTTTTTTAATCAATTGCTCTAGGAAAACATGGTCTAGAATCCCACTTCGTCTCAGCACCTAGTCTCAAAATTAAACCATGTAATTTCTAAAAATAACGAATGGAAAAATCCAAGACGTTACATCTATAGTCTCCCTCAGGATACATGGGTGCATCACATGAGTTTTATGATCACAACAGGCTCCCACCATTTACATTTCATTTTCTCCTATTATTTATCAAAGGATTAGTGATATAGTAAGTTTGTATGAGTTTTGTCAAAGATAATAACTGCACCTATCGTTGATGCATTGTTTGATATCTACAACCAGAACAACCTACCACTTTTTGATATTTTCCTCATATTTTTTATGATTTTTGGATGGTTTGTAAGACACCAACTTTTATGTTCTTCATGTGTCCATGATCATGACCTTTAGAAGGTCATTCAATCACATGACTTGTAGGGGATCACGTGTTCCATGTGATCATGTCAAGTATCCTTTTCCTTTGTTTTTCAGTTAAAATAATACACATATTCAAGTACTTATTACATTATATATTTATTTATTCTCATTTGGTGGGTATCAAAATATAATCATACATCTCTAAAGAGTGTTTTTAGCCATCTCACATCATCTTCACAGTTTATCAACATCCTTTAACTTACTATCTTTGGTTAAATTCTGAAGAACTTCAAATTTTTCATTGGATATGTATTCTACCAAACATATCCACCTATATATTCCATGAATTGACAAAATTTTCTATTGAAACATTCTTCCTTTATATACCATATTTACAAATTTCTTGTTCTAATCCATGACGTGTCATTTCCTTCACAAAAGAAGAATATTTTATTGGGTGTGAAATATTTCTTTATTCATTGGTGTATTATGCATGGTAACGTCCATTTCTATACACCCTTAGGTAAACTAGAATTATATAATATCTTTTTCTTCATCATTTATGTCAAAATTCTATTAATTATAATTCATTTGTTTTTGGGTGATGTAAATTGTCACTCTCCATCACCACTACAACATTAATTTTATATTTCACAAACGTATTCATGATATTAGAATTTATTCAGTGTAATTATAGTTTCTTTCTTATATGATTGTTTTTTGTACTTATATGAATCCTTATTAACATTCTCTTTTATCCCCCTTACTACAGGCCTCCATTGTATTTTTCTAGTTGAAAAGTAAAATTTAATTTTATGATCTTAATATAAGAACCTTCTACAACCCCGGTAGTAGCCAAGAAATCTAATTTTATTCCTCTTTTAGTATGGCTGGTTAAAGAATCATTTAGTATTGAATTGTGAACTTATTTATTTCAAAAACCACATAAGTAACTACTATGTGAATTTCAAGAAGGATTTTTAATATAAAACACATTGATTTTTGTGATTAAAATGGTCAATTATTTCATAGATTTGTAATGGATTTGTTAATATTTTATAGGATATAAAAATTTATAGAAAAGAAGAAAAATTTCCCAAAAAGATATATTAATCTACAAAAATAAGGATTGACATGATGTAGGATGTATATGGGGCGCTTCTAGTGTTCAAAATTGAATAACTGAGATGAAATAGAGGTTATGGTGTAGAAAATAAAGGATTCATGTCATGAATCTTTTTTAGGATATGAATATTTGACAAGGCATGATGTGAATGTTGAGTGTGAACTGAAGAAAGCATAAAAAAGTGGAATTCAATACTTTTACAGCATGAAAATCACTTTCATGGCCTAACATAGGGTGGAAAGTCCCAGTTTGGAATGTTTTTCTTACTGATTTTGATAGAGACTCCACAATAATGACCCAAATGGACAACCCATTTTGGGATTGAACTACACTTCATAAATTTATGAATTAATGATAAATTAAATCTAGCAAATAATACCCTTAAAATATATTAATTGATCATTGTTTCACTACTTACTGGTATTGATATGGAGACCAATGCTTGGGGTGAGAAGCTTTCCTATGCAGGGTCCTCGACCACTATTTTTTTCTAGTTTTCTTTCATGATTTCATTTTTATTTTCTACATTCCCAATACTCCCTTATCTCTACGATAATGAGGAAACTCATTCCATGTTCTAGGGTGATTTAGAAAATGGGGGGATGGAGTTATAGATTTTATCATTTATTTGTTTAATGTATTAGGGTTGCATTAATTTCAATTAATAAATTCCAATATCTTAGTCCTTATTAAATCCAACCATTGATTGATGAATCAAGAAATTTCATTTAAATTACACAAATAATTAACCTAAAATTAGAATTTCAATTGTCCGGTTTTGGGTTCACTACGGGAAAAATAGGCATTTGCGACGGGATTTATTCCCGTCGCAAATAGTCCGGTTAAAAACTTATTTGCGACGGGGTTATTTGCCCGTCGCAAATAAGTAGCCTTTTGCGACGGGATAGCTTTCCCCGTCGCAAAAGGACTGGCGCGGTTTCCGCGCCAAATCGCGGGAAACTTATTTGCGACGGGGGAATATTCCCGTCGCAAATAACCGACGGCGGTAAAAGGTATTTTCGACGGGAATATTCCCCTGTCGCAAATACTATGTCGGCAGGGGTTATTTGCGACGGGACCCGTCGCAAATAACTATTTACCCGTTGACCGTAATAAATGTTGGCTAAGGTATTTGCGACGGGTACCGTCGCAAATAATACTATTTGCGACGGGTACCGTCGCAAATAATACTATTTGCGATGGGATACCCGTCGCAAATGGGCCCGTCGCAAATAATCTAACCTATAAATACCTCCATCCGTTTTTTTCATTTCATTCTCATTCTCTATCTTCTCCTTCTCTCAAAATTATATTTCTAGAGTTTAATTTTTCTCCAGTTTAATTTTTTTCTCCGGAGCTGATATTAAAGTTTTGAAAAACGATCAGAGCAGATCAATTTTCAAGGTATTTATGTTCATTTTAATTTAATATTTATTTTTAATTTTTTATTAGTTTCAATTATTCTTAATTAGTTGTAATTTAATTATGTTTATATTGTTTTATTACTTAGTAAATTTAAATTATTAGTATTGTTCATAGTTAATGATAATTAGGAATAATTAGTAATAATTTTTAATAATTAGTAATAATTTTTAATAATTAAGAATAAATATTAATAATTAGTAATAAATACCAATAATTAGGAATAATAACATTATTACATTATTAGTCTATTTTATTATTAATATTAAAATAATATAATTTTTTATATATATACAATTCTCTTTTCATCTGTGTGTTTGCTGTCTTCACATATATTATTTGTATGTGGAGATAGAAAACGCACAGATGAAAGGAGAATTGTATATAAATTAGAAAATTATATTATTTTAATATTAATAATAAAATATATTAATAATGTTATTATTTGTAATTATTGGTAATTATTCCTAATTATTCATAATTATTCATTTAATTACTAATAATTAGGAACAATTATCAATAATTATCAATAATTAAGAATAATTAGTAATAATTAGTAATAATTAACAATAATTAGTAATAATTAGTAATATTTATCAATAATTAGTAATAATTAGTAATAATTACCAATAAGTAGTAATAATTACCAATAATTAGTAATACTTACCAATAATTTGGAATAATTACCAATAATTAACAATAATTAGTAATAATTAGTAATAATTACCAATAATTACCAATAATTAGTAATAATTAGTAATAATTAACAATAATTACCAATAATTACCAATAATTACCAATAATTACCATTAATTAATAATAATTAGGAATAATTAGTAATAATTAGGAATAATTAGTAATAATTAGTAATAATTAGTAATAATTAGTAATAATTAGTAATAATTAGTAATAATTAGTAATAATTAGTAATAATTAGTAATAATTAGTAATAATATGTAATAATTAGTAATAATTAGTAATAATTAGTAATAATTAGTAATAACTAGGAATAACTAGGAATAACTAGGAATAACTAGGAATAATTAGAAATAATTACCAATAATTACCAATAATTATTATTAATTAGCAATAATTACCAATAATTAGCAATAATTAGTAATAATTATTAATAAATACCTAAAATTAGGAAAAATTAGGAAAAATTACCAATAAATAGGAAAAATTACAAATAATTAGTAATAATTACCAATAATTAGAATTAATTGCCAATAATTAGTAATAATTACCTATAATTAGTATTAATTACCAATAATTAGTATTAATTACCAATAATTAGTAATAATTAGGAATAATTACCAATAATTAGTAATAATTACCAATGATTGGTAATAATTAGTGATAATTAGTAATAATTACCAACAATTACTAATAATTAGTAATAATTAACAATAATTAGTAATAATTAACAATAATTACCAATAATTAGTAATAATTACCAATAATTACCAATATTTAGTAATAATTAACAATACTTACCAATAATTACCAATAATTGCCAATAATTGCCAATAATTCCCAACAATTGCCAATAATTGGCAATAATTAGCAATAATTAGTAATAATTCGTAATAATTAGTAATAATTAGCAATAATTAGCAATAATTAGCAATAATTAGCAATAATTAGCAATAATTAGCAATAATTAGTAATAATTAGCAATAATTAGCAATAATTAGCAATAATTAGCAATAATTAGCAATAATTAGCAATAATTATTAATAATTAGCAATAATTAGGAATAATTAGTAATAATTAGTAATAATTACCAATATTTAGTAATAATTAACAATACTTACCAATAATTGCCAACAATTGCCAATAATTACCAATAATTCCCAATAATTGCCAATAATTGGCAATAATTAGCAATAATTAGCAATAATTCGCAATAATTCGTAATAATTCGTAATAATTAGTAATAATTAGCAATAATTAGCAATAATTAGCAATAATTAGCAATAATTAGCAATAATTAGCAATAATTAGCAATAATTAGCAATAATTAGCAATAATTAGCAATAATTAGCAATAATTAGCAATAATTAGCAATAATTAGGAATAATTAGTAATAATTAGGAATAATTAGTAATAATTACCAGTAATTAGTAATAATTCTTAGTAATTAGTAATAATTAGTAATAATTACCAATAATTAGTAATAATTAGGAATAATTAGTAATAATTAGGAATAATTAGGAATAATTAGTAATAATTTGCAATAATTAGCAATAATTAGCAATAATTAGCAATAATTTGCAATAATTAGTAATAATTACCTATAATTAGTATTAATTACCAATAATTAGTATTAATTACCAATAATTAGTAATAATTAGGAATAATTACCAATAATTAGGAATAATTACCAATAATTAGTAATAATTACCAATAATTTGTAATAATTAGTAATAATTACAAATAATTAGAAATAATTAGTAATAATTAGTAATAATTAGTAATAATTAACAATAATTAACAATAATTAGTAATAATTACCAACAATTACCAATATTTAGTAATAATTAACAATACTTACCAATAATTACCAATAATTGCCAATAATTGGTAATAATTTGTAATAATTGGTAATAATTAGTAATAATTGGTAATAATTAGTAATAATTAGCAATAATTACTAATAATTAGTAATAATTAGTAATAATTAGTAAGAATTAGTAATAATTAGTAATAATTACCAATAATTAGTAATAATTAGCAATAATTAGTAATAATTAGCAATAATTACTAATAATTAGTAATAATTAGCAATAATTACCAAAAATTATGAATAATTGTCAAAAATTTGGAATAATTACCAATAATTTGGAATAATTATCAATAATTCGAAATAATTACCAATAATTAGTAATAATTAGCAATAATTAGTAATAATTAGCAATAATTAGTAATAATTAGCAATAATTAGTAATAATTAGAAATAATTACTAATAATTAGTAATAATTAGTAATAATTAGTAATAATTACCAATAATTAGTAATAATTAGCAATAATTAGTAATAATTAGCAATAATTAGTAATAATTAGCAATAATTACTAATAATTAGTAATAATTAGGAATAATTACCAAAAATTATGAATAATTATCAATAATTTGGAATAATTACCAATAATTTGGAATAATTACCAATAATTTGGAATAACTACCAATAATTTGGAATAACTACCAATAATTTGGAATAATTACCAATAATTAGGAATAATTACCAATAATTAGGAATAATTACCTTATTACATTATTTGTATATTTTATTATTAATATTGAAATAATATAATTTTCTATATTATATACAATTCTCTTTTTTTCTGTGTGTTTTCTGTATCCACATGTAATATTGGCATTCTTTTTCAAAATTATCAACCTACTCGCCAATGGAGAGGTGAAAGTGAATGTCAGTATTACATGTGGAGACCCAATGTTAAACACACAGATGAAAGGAGAATTGTATATAATATAGAAAATTATATTATTTTAATATTAATAATAAAATATACTAATAATGTAATAATGTTATTATTATATAACTAATATTTATGAAAAATTATATTAGTATTAATAAAAAAAATAAAAAATCAATATAATATTAAAATTATCAATATTTGTAACAGGTTTTGATTTATTCTCAATATATTCAATCCTTGCTTGAGTGTTTTTTCTAACAAATTATTCAAAATCAGTAATGCTTTTATATTTTATAGAAAAATATGGAACAACGAGGTCGTCAACAGTCATTATTAGATGACCGCATATGGATAAATCAACGTAGAAATCCAAATGGTTCTGGTTTAAATCCAGTATATATAGAGGGTGTGGAGATTTTTTTGTCATTTGCGGCATCAAATCCAGAATTTGTTTCAGAAGGAAAAATAAAATGCCCTTATAGAAAATGTGCATTGAGAACGTTTGACACGTTTGACAAAGTGGGGGAACATCTCTTGCGTTTTGGTTTTCAAGAAGATTATGTTTTTTGGTATCAACACGGTGAAGGAAGTTCCAGAGCAGGTGATACCAACTTGATTCCGGATCCATCCCAGTTTCAAGATTTAGTACATGATGTTGCAGGTTCATCTGTTCAACATACAGAAACTCCGGCTGATATAGATTCAAATCCTGAGTTGGTACCGTCTGAATTTTATGAGTTGTTGAAGTCTGCTGAGGATGCATTATATCCTGGCTGCAAGATGAGAAAATTAGAAGCAGTTGCAAAATTTATGGCTATCAAATCAGAAAACGGAATGTCAAACACCTGTTTTGACCAGATATTTTCTTTGCTGAAAACACTGTTACCTGAAGGAAATGTTTTACCTGCAAATTACTATGAAAGTAAGAGGCTGGTTCGAAATTTGGGACTTACTTGTCAGAAGATTCATGCATGTTCAAATGACTGCATTTTATATTCTGGGGAGAATGAGTCGTTGGATAGTTGTCCCACATGTGGGCAACTGAGATATAAAGAAGGACAACACGGGAAGTCTGGTTTGATTCCTGTAAAACAGTTGAGATATTTTCCGCTTACATCCAGACTTCAGCGTTTATTCATGTCTAAGAATACAGCGACAATGATGTCATGGCATAAAGAGAATATTTCAACCGATAAAATCTTGAATCATCCAGCCGATGGTGATTCATGGAAACATTTTGATAGAGTGCATCCATCCTTTGCTTTAGAATCTAGAAATGTTCGACTGGGCCTTTCCACTGATGGTTTCTGTCCGTTTGGATCTTATGGTAGTCAATATTCATGTTGTCCTGTTTTTTTAACTCCGTACAATTTACCTCCATGGATGTTGATGAAGGAGCCATATATCTTTTTGACTTTACTAATTCCAAGACATCCGAAGAAAAATATTGATGTTTATTTGAAGCCATTGATTGATGAATTAAATTTATTGTGGAGTACTGGTGTAAGTACATATGATGTTGCAACGAAACAGAATTTCATACTGAGAGCAGCATTGATGTGGACATTAAGTGACTTCCCGGCTTATGGGATGTTATCTGGCTGGTGTACACATGGTCAGAAATAATGTCCTTACTGTATGGGAGAGAACAAAGCATTTATGCTCATTCATGGAAAGAAACCTTGTTATTTTGACTGTCATCGCAGATTTCTTCCAGCTGATCATCCTTTTCGCAGAAACAGATCTCATTTCAGAAAAGGAACAGTTGAAATGGATGGACCTCCAAAAATTCTATCAGATTCAGAGTTAAAATCAGTTGTATTTTCATAACCTCCCATCACTTTTGGTCCCACAATAAACCAACAGAAAATTTCTGGATTTGGGAAAGAACACAATTGGATTAAACGTAGCATATTTTGGGATTTGCCATATTGGTCTGATTTTTTAGTCCGCCACATGTTGGATGTCATGCATATTGAGAAGAACTATTTTGATAATTTGTTTCATACAGTTTTGGATACGCCATGAAAGAGCAAAGACAATGTAAATGCACGTTTAGATCTTACCCAAATTTGCAGGCGTCCAGAATTGGAACTCTTTGAGAATGTCAGAACAGAAAGGTTACTGAAACCAAAAGCAGCTTATACATTGTCTAAAGAAAACCGTTTATTATTTTGTCAGTGGATTGCATATTTGAGACTTCCAGATGGTTGTGCTTCCAATTTGGGTAGATGTGTAAAGAATGGTCATATTACTGGATTAAAAAGTCATGATTGTCATGTTATAATGGAGAGACTTCTACCCATTGGATTAAGAGGTTTGTTGAATTCTGTGATTTGGGATTCCATAACTGACATGTCTCTTTTTTTTCGGGAAATTTGTGCGGCTACGGCAGATTATGATGCTCTAGGAAAACTTGAAAAAGATGTTGTTGTAATTATATGTAAACTGGAAAAAATATTTCCGCCGTCTTTCTTCGACTCAATGGAACATTTGATGTTACATTTGCCATATGAAGCCAAATGTGGAGGTCCGGTACAGTTTCAATGGATGTACCAATTTTAAAGATGCATGCAAAAATTGAAAAGAAAAGTACGTAACAAAGCATCTGTTGAAGGATCTATTGCAGAAGCTTATTTGCAAGAGGAAATATCTTTTTTCTGCTCCCATTATTTTGAATCTGAGTATCCTTCAAAACACAACCTAATGGGACGGAACGAGAGGAATATTGATGAAATCGACAATCAATTATCTGTTTTCAACTAGTCAGAGCTTGGTTTTGGTGGAGTTTATGAACGCTGGCTTTCAGATGATGAACATCAGAGAGCTCATACGTATGTTTTTCTCAACTGTGAAGAGATGACATCAGTTGTATTGTAAGTGTTTATATCACTTATTCTATCATTTATGTTACAGTAAATAACTTTGGTTTTTATAGGTTGTATGATAATCATATCAAGAAACAAATTCCACAAATTACAGCAGCTGCTCTCGAAGAACGTCGACTGAAAAATTTCTCTCAGTGGTTTCAAAAACTGGTAACATAAATTCTTTTTCTTTTAGCAACTCATTCAATGTATAGTTTACTATATTGATAATTATTTCACAAATTTTCAGGTGTCTCGACATGCAGATAAAATTGACAAACGACTGTGTGTATTGAGTAACCCACCTTCCAAACTTGTTAAAACTTATAATGCATATGTGGTGAATGGATTTCGATTCCACACACATACATATAGGGAATCGAAAAAAACAATGAACAGTGGAGTTAACTTGAGAGGATCTCATCATCGAGAAAATGAAGTTGACTTTTATGGCATACTTGATGAAATCATTGAACTCTGTTATCTTGGACAACATTACATAACCATGTTCAAATGTCGGTGGTTGGATACAGAGAGAGGTGTGCGTGTTCATCCGACTCATGGAATCATCGATATTAAATGTAAAAGTGTTCTCGCAGTAAATGAACCATTCTTATTGGCTCAACAGGCATATCATGTTTATTACGCGAAGTACTGTGCAACATCAAGAGAATTGACTGATTGGTGGAGTGTAATAAAAATCAAAATTCGAGACAATCAGTTTAGTCAAAGTGAATGTGCTTTCACTGATGTGCAAAGAATTGAAGTATTTCAAGAGAGTACTCAAAATCAATATTTTTTACAAAGAGACATGAGTATCGATGACGACACCCCACATTTAAGAGTCGGTGATGACGATGATGTTAATGATGTCACATATGAATTTGAAATGGTAAGAGATGAAGCAACTGCAACTCGAATGGATATCGATGATGTTGAGGAGGAATATGAAGATGACATTGACATATATGAAGATGATGATGAAGATGAACACTGATAGCATTCCATGGTATTTATATACAATCATAATATGTATATATGTATATATAATAGTAATTATAAATTATTTGATAACATTAATATTTTCTGTTTCAGATGGACGACGCCACATTTCGTGAGTTGGCGGATGCTGATCTGACTTTCGATGCAGATGAGTTGCTGACAGATGACCCTCATCCTGCAGGTGCTCCAGGGAGTATGCGGAGGGGGCGCGGTCTTGCACGATTGATGATTCCTGACCCCGTCCCCAAGCGACGTCCACGTCTTGGTTTTGATCCACGCACACGGAGGTGTGATAACCTGTGTGATAACCTGTGAATTTGACTAAGATTTCATTAATCTATTCACATAATAAATGTTTATTATTTTTTCAGTTTTCCGCATATAGCAGTCGGACAGGGCAGCACTATTTTGTGCAACTATTTCTCTCAGCCGTGGACCACATGGGATCAGATTCCCATTGATGTGCAGCAGGCCATGTTCGGCCATTGGTTGGTACGTACGTAAATAAATAATTTTTATTTTGAAAATTATTTCATTTCTAACTTGATATTTTGATTTATTTGTAGGGTTTATGGTATCCGATCGAGGATACCATGCGTGACGCCATCCACGAGGCATGGGAGGTGGCCATGCGTGATCACCTTCGTCAGTTTTTGCACAATTTAAGAAAAGCTGCGATGAAGAAAGCAGGAGTGTCAGATTTTGAGGAGTCCTGTAGAGCACACCGACCAGAGTATATTTCATCCCATGTATGGGATGGATTATGTGCGCACTGGTTGAGTGGTGCCTTTCAAAGGAGATCATCGGTGGGGAGGCAGAATCGGGGGAGACAGGAGGTGACTCATCGAGCTGGGAGTCGTTCTTTCAGTACTCATAGACAGCATCTGGTACGTACATTATTATTTATAAATATTTTATATAACTATAAATATTAACAGTTTATTTTTTATTCTTATAGGCTGTCGAGCACCTCAATATTACAGAGTACGACGTATATCGGAGGATGTATAGTGATCCTGCTACTGGGGAGCTCAGAGGTGATCGTCAGCATCACATCGTGGTCAGTATTATTTGTTTTCAAGTTTAAAAATTAACTGCATATAATATATTCACAATTTTAATTTTAAATTGAAACTATAAGAGTCATATGAGGCCGCAGTGGCACAGGCCCGGCCTGAGAGTCAGGCCGAGTCATCAGATCAGACCACTGCCCGTCAGTTTGATGAGGCGGCATGGATGCAGGCCACCCAGTATGCCTTCGAGAAGGGCCGGGTAGTTGGTATCGGCTCTCGACTGACTCCCGGAGATTATTATGGCAGTGCTGCGATGTCGGCGTCCAGCTCGAGAGGAGCTCGTGCATCTTCTTCTACACAGTATGAGGATTAGTTGCGATCTCAGACTGCACAGATAGAGAGTCTCCGACAGGAGCAGGAGCAGATGCGTCAGCAGCATGAGGAGGAGCGTCGACGCCAGCAGAAGCTGTACGAGGAGCAGGCGAGTCGGTGGTAGCAGCAGCATCAGGAGCAGATGGAGTACATGCGCCGACTCACTCATGCTTTAGGGATGGAGTTTCCTCCACCACCATCTGCAGATCCCCCACCTCCCCCCCTCCTTCAGATTAGAGTTTGTATTTCTGTTATAAAATTTGTGAAATCAAAATATTTTTTTTTTCTATTCGTAGTTTCTGTCTCATTATAAAATATTAATAATATTATATTTTTAAATAAAAATATTAATATGAATAATAATATTATTTATATTTTATAATATTAAATTATATATATATATTAAAATTTTATAATATTATAATTTAATTATATTTTTTGTAATACTTGAATTATTTTAATATTTGAATGTAAAATAATTCTATTATTTTTATATTAATTAAAATAACTTATTAATATTTTTTTTATTTATGAATTATAATTCTAATATTATTATATTAATCAAATCATTTATTAATATTTTATTATTTTTTATTTTTGAATTATAATTCTATTATTATTATATTAATTAAAATAATTTATTAATAATTTATTATTTTTATTTGTGAATTATAATTCTATTATTATATTATTTAAAATAATTTATTAATAATTTATTTTTTTTATTTTTTTTATAGTATTTGCGACGGGATACTATGCCCGTCGCAAATACTAGTATTATTAAGTTTTTGCGACGGTTCCCGTCGCAAATACTATAAATAGTATTTCCGACGGGATACCATGCCCGTCGCAAATACTAGTATTATTAATATTTTTTATTTTTTAAAAAAAATAGTTTTTGCGACGGGTCCCGTCGCAAAAACTATTTTAAAAGTTTTTTTACAAAAATACGGAATACTATTTGTGACAGGGAGAATGACTGTCGCAAAAAAAGGCTTTAGCAACGGGCCCGTCGCAAATAAGTGTAGTTGCGATGGCGTTTTCAGCAACGGGCTATTTGCGACGGGCCCCCGTCGCAAATGTCTATTTGCGATGGGATCCCGTCGCAATTGTCCCGTCGCAAATACCTGTTTTTCTAGTAGTGGTTATTAGGTCTAAATATGGTATCTGACTAAACATAGTTCCTTAAAACCATAATTTTTCAAACTATGAGAATATGTTGTTATTTTTATAAGTAGGGGATATCCTAACCATAAAATCCTACCCATATCAACTATAACTCCAATATTGAAAAATAAATATAATTTCATAAATAAATTTAACCAAAACACTAAAATCTACACAACCCATTATTTTTTCTCTTTTGATTTCTAAAGAAACAATCTTCTTTATTTCTAGGTTTTTTCAAATTTACATAAAATCCAAAAGTTATTTTCTTTTTCGTTCATCAATTCAATAAAAAAATTTCTTTTTAAAACATAAAAATCAAATTTAATTGAATCGGTGGGTTCATCCTTGAATAGATTCAAAAAAATATTTTAATTAATTAATCACACTTGCCTATTTTTTTAAATTTTTTGGATTTTGGTTATCCTATTAGGGAATTAATGACACCATATAGGTGACCAACAGTAGTTTAGTTTATGAGGATTTTTGAAACTTAGTTTTTAGGTTTTCAATTTTTTGTTGTACGATATTTTTTAAATTAATCATTTATATCAGGGTATTTTGTGCTAAAATTTATGATTTAAATCATTTAATGCACCACTTTAACACTAGGGAAAAAGGAAAAGACATAATTAAGCTCAATATCAGTTTTTAACTATGCCAAAAGAGAAAACTATCTATGAACATGGTGGGAGCGGAACACAAATTACTTACAGGATGTGTATTATATAGAGATATAGGGATGTCTATACTCACTGACTATGGGTCTACATCCAACATAGTATTGGAACTGAGCATCTTCATACCTCCCATTTTAGAAAATCTATTTGATATCAACCATTAAATCATTCATACGATCTCAAACACTATAAACCTTAATGTACTTTAGTTTAAATTCCTGAAAATATACTTGGGAATCATATTGTCAAAATCTGATACAAATTTCTATTCCAGAATGTCCCAAATGACATGGAAAGACTTTGATTGTCTATATTTTTACTTAGGTAATAATATTGTGAGTGTATTCAATGTTTTCCCACTCATTCCATCACCACATGGGGTGATTTGGCATGTAACATTCTATCTTGCTTCATTCCAACACCACAATAAGTAGATATTTGGGTAAAATTTTTAATTATCAATAAATTCATAGATGAATTGTTCTACACTGAATGTGAATATTTAAAGAATTTCATTATATAATTCCATCATTTTGGAATGGAGACCAGAATTTTAATAAAAAATTTCTATAAAGGACTTATATAGGGAAACATGTCATTTCTGGAAAATGTAGATCAAGGATCACTAACGAAGAAGTCACCTAAAGAAGTCTACAACCTATTAGATGAAAGGAACGAAAAGGAATCCAATGGAAAAGTGAAGGGACACAAAAAATTTGGATGAAAATTGTGGGAAATAGTTGGATTATTAACCAAATAAAAACCATGAAAATAAATATGGATGTGATGATGGTTCTAAAACCCCATAAGGAACATATATGGAATATGTAAATTATGTATAATATAATAGTCAAAAAAATTTATGGGTTCAGAAAACTAGAACCAAAAGTGTAGGTGTACCAACAATGTGAACAATAATACCAAAAAAACTACCCCATATTCATTCACTCAAAAGAATAAACTATAAATTGGAATAAATAATAGGAATTTTTATAACCATGATCAGGGTTGTAATCAAAGAGATAAAGGAAGAATCTGCACACCATAAGGCCATATTCTGAAACCAGTGTAACGCCCCGACCCTAGATTCCTAGAGTCAGTGCATTTTTCTAATACAATGGCATGATTACAAGGAATCATATCCCGAAAGACTGATGAGTTTAGCTGTCTTGGAAAATAGATTACATACATGAACACTACATTACACTTTCTAACATACAATACAAAAAATAATAATCCATTGAGAATGTTATTATTCCCTTAGCATAACCCTTCATATCAGACATAAAACACTTCTTGGAATCTTGGGGTGATAAAACCTAATAAATGGGTGAGCTCAGATTCTCATTAAGGGTAAATAATTTAGAGGAATTTATAAACTTTTAAGGCAAGATGTGTAATAAAAACAACATCCTTTCAAACAATAAATTGAACATAATATTTCAAAAATAAATATAATAATACAATATAAACATGCACATGGATATTATACTAGTCAAATAATCCCCTGTAACAAAAAATTTCATAATGATGGAATGTATAGTATCAGACTTTAATTTCGATGTCAGGGCCTCGTGCCCAAACGTATGGGTTAACTGTTACCGAAACCAAACCCGGAGAGTCTCTGTAACAGAACTTCATCCCAAAGATCCTCTGTAATCTAACTCCAGCCTGAAGAGCCTCTGTAACAGGAATCCAACCCTGAGGGTTTTCTATAACTAATCCCAAACCCGGAGGGCTTACTTTTATCGGTCCCCAACCCGGAACATACTACTCCAATACACTAATCATAAGAAAAGGTTGAAATATAACATAAACATTCCTATTAAGACTAGCATACAAAATGTAAATACTTTATCAATAAACCATGAATGAGAAAAGAATAAAACATCTATAGTCAAAATATCACAAAACATTCAATACAATATGGATGATTTGTATCATAATAAATCAACTTCAAACAAGTTTAAATTCCATTAACGGATGTTGACATAGATGAAAATCATTAGTGAAATGCTTTGATTGAATTACCCATTTTTCATGAAATCGTTTAAAATTATTATAATTTATAAAGTTTTTCATTTTAAATGGATTTTTTAATCAAAGTGTCCCATACCACTTTGAAACTTTTTAAAATAATTAGCATTTCAAAACATTCATGTCCATATAAAAAATCCTTAAAACCATTTTAAAAAAATTGACATCAATGAGAAAGGTTTTGAAGAATAAATCTTTTAAAACATTTAAAATGATGTTTTAGTAAAATATTACCTTAAAAATAATCCTTTTGAAAATTATTTTATGAAACATGGAAATTTATAATAAATATATCCTAGTAAAAACTTACACATAAACAATCTCGAATAATAACGAGATTGAGGAATTAACACTTACCAATTTGATAATTTATGAAACAGACACCCCATGAAAGAAGTACCATACAATGAAGATTTAAATTCACATAAATTAAAGTGTATTACATAAATAATTAAATTATGGGAAGTACATACACCACACAAATGGAAATAGTGGCTATATAGCACGAATCTCATGGGAATAAGGAGTGTGATGAAAACCCCATACTTCGTTGTAATTAATCAAGTCGTATGACCAAAAGTTAATATCCACCAAATGAATCATATAATACCATTAATATAAAGAGAATAATGATAATATATATCAAATTGAAGTATACAATACACCACATGAAGTAAATAAGTGGCAAACAATGGAAATCTCACGGAATTAAATGTGAGGTAAGAAACCACTTATCTTGCACTTTTCTTTGGTCGAGGGTACGTTTAACCTCCTGTATAATTTTCATTGTATGTTATTAGATTATACCATAACCATATTTATATATATTATATAATAAATTATTCTTTTATTACATTATACTACCCATTTAATAATGATTTTCATGTCAAATTACCATTTCGGGTAATAATTGATTTCTTTATCGTACGTATTTTAACTTGTTATTATTGACCGTATCATTTATATCATGATTTAAATACTTATAGAATACAATCCTGGATTCATATATCATATATATTGAGAATATAAATATTTATAATTGATTGATATATGAAATGGAAAACACTGTTTGTTGAGATGGTAAGTCGTAGATACGCTTAAACGTTGTTTCTGTTTTCATATCGTATAGAACGGAAGTAAGTGAATAAGATATATCAAAGTACATAAATATATATATATATATATATATATATCCAATATAATTATTATTTCATATATTACATACTTATTAGTAATATATATTTTTATAATCATCGATGAATGGTGAACGTGGAAATGAATCTCAACGCGTCGTGGAGACGGTAATCTGTACGTACGCATGAGCGATAATATAATTTCCTTAAAGGTGTAGAATTGGATGCTATATTAATTTTAAAGAGACATTATAATTTTATTTTAATTATTTATATACATATTACTCATCATTATATCCATCCAAATAACATAGTGTTGAATAACAAATTACACCACGGTGTGGAGACGATAAGTCATACGTACGCATGCATGGTGACATTATAAATACTAGGATGGATATTATAATGAATATGCATATGACATATTTACAATAGAATCAATTTATATATATGGTACTAGAGTTATTATTTTTTATGGTAATAACAAAGAAAGAGTAAGTGGAAGAATAAATGAACTTGAACGAGGGTGATGAAATCATTACCTCTTCTTCAGGTTCTTCCTTTTGATTTGATAAAAAGGACTCCATAGGGTTGCTTTATTACCAAAGTAAGGCAACTAGGTTGAAGGTAGGACATTTGGGAGTATATTTGGGCCAGGTTTGGCCGCGAAAAATGGATTTGGAGGTGTGAATTTGAGAGAAGAGGATGTTCCCTTTTATAAGAGGGGTGAGGGGCACCTTTGGAAAAACTTAAAATATTAATTTATAATAAATTAATTTTTGATTTATGATGGCTAAAAAATGAATTATTTAAATTATAAGGTGAGTATGGGTCAAAAACCACTCAACCAATAGGTTTTTGACAGGTTTGGGTCACTATATTAACCTTATCTTTTAGATTCAACTCTTAGATAAATAGTTTGACATTTACCACGTCTCTGTCTATTTTTATATTATATGGTTAATAAACACACTATAAACATCCAAGAGAACCCCAAGTGGTTCATTAATGACATACATAATTGTATTTAAGCCCTTTGGCCGATCCTTAGAGCTTTAGGAAGAGAATAAAAATTCATAAAATAATATTTATTTTAAAAACTCTTTTATGTCAATTTTGATACTATTTGGTATTTTGTTGTTTCTAAATTCATTATAGCATTATTACTTCGACTTAAATTAATTTAATCAACTCAAATATGTCATATTAACCTATATAATTAGTGGAATTTATATATAGTCTCAAATTACATTTATTTGTGTATTTATAATATCGATTATTTGAACATTTTATTAATAAGGTAATTACTGCATCATCATTGTGTCATACATAAATTACATTATTTAATGTCTAGAAATTATAAATAAAATACCATTATGTAGAAAATATTTTTATCGTTCTAATTAATATTTATAGTCAAATTTATACCATTTTTAAACCTATTCTAAAAATAGTTTATTTATTAAACTTTGAATTTAACACTCTTAATTCTTCTTTGAATTAAATAATAATAAACGTCCTAATCTATTCCAAGTGGACCTAATGGATCATATTTTATTCCTAAGGTTGTATATATTATAATTACACTTATCCAATATAATTAAGACACATGTTAGGGTAATAATATTAATATTTTTACCTTTAATTACCCTATTTAATTTTAACCGCGGTAAATAAAAGTCAAAAGTTACTATTCAAAGAAAATTATTTTTATCTTATTGAACCACATTTTTTTACGGATATCAACCATGTCTTTCAGATTTTTGAAATTCAATTCACAAAAGCGGTAAATTTACGTTTTATGAAAATTTACAAATGCTCCTAGGAGTTGGTAAAAGACTGTAAAATTTAAATAAACTTTTTATATATCTAAACTTATTATAAAATGACTCCAATTAATTTAATTGAACTTATATATGTATTATGTATCTATTTTTACATTAAATAAATTTAAATGAAATAAATAATTATTTAAATTAAATGTCAGTTCTAACCAATAACACAGTGTTTTTCACTCTTCAAAAAAAATTAAAAGTATTCAAAAACAAACGAAGAATTCACCCTAAGCTAATTTTGATATTTTGAATTCAAAAATGAAGTATATTTTACCAAATTAAAAACCTAGAAATTGAATTTATTAATTTAAAATTAATTCCCACTATCAAAACCAAAAAGCGTATTTTTAAGAAATAATAACTATCAATAGATTGACATTTGGTTATGTCCAATTTCAAAGTGAAATTACATACAGTGAAAACCATTGGATTAAAAGGTAAAAATATAATCTATTTATACTTCTAAACCATTAAAATTTATAACTTAACACTATAAATTATTTTGATTAAAAATGTTGTTATCAGTTAAAATATTGCATTTTTCACTATTCACCCAAATATGAAAGTTTTCAGAAAAACACAAAAATTTTATTGAAACTAAACTCTTATGTCCCGATTGTAAATAAGAAGTTTATTTTTTAAAATTTGAATATATAAAAATTTCAAATATTGGAATTAAAAAGGGTTCGCCAATAAAAGTTGGAAAATTTGCATTTTTTGGAAAATACTTCTTTTATCTGAAAAAATGAATTTGGTCTTAAATTATGTCTAAGAAACTCATAATATGGATTCTAAAATTATAAGGAATATATAATGTTCAAAATTCAATTAATATTATTCATAACTTCTTTTGAATGGATAGTTCGGTAAGTCATGGTGTGCTAGAACTCGGTGATGCGTGTAGTGTAAGTTGTTGGATTACTTTGAAGAAATAACGTACAATGAAATCTTATGTTGTTACATTCTTTCCTCCTTCAATAAATTGTTTTACCACAATTTGACATTTTTTTGGCAAATAAAAGGTTGAAAATATAAAATACCTTTGTGGGAAAACCAACATCAGAAAGTGGGTTAATAAAATTTTGTCTTAATAAGGGGAAATGGTAAATGAAAAGGTCACCACAAAATTATGATCTCAATTAGGAGAACATTGGTGGAAATTGGAGACCCATAATTGGAAAAAAAAAAAATATTTATAGGGAGTGATTGAGGTCATCAATCATAAACAAGTGTAAAATTGAGGGCCTCGAAACCATCAATCTATGAGGAATTGAAATACCATCAGTTCAAAAAAAACTTGAGGTATTAGGATAACACATTTTTGGTTTAAGATTCCTTCCTTAATGTTTAAGAATTAATTTACCAATAGAATAACAGGTAAAAAATTATATATATATATATATATATACCTAACAAGTATAGTTTTATCCTTCAATTAATTCCTACCACAAACTCATCATTCACTCCAAAAGATTTCAAAAAAAAATTATTTTTATCCTAATAGTATAGGGTTCCAAAAATAATGAATTTATAATTCACATATTAGAACCTTTAAAAATCTATATTATACAATCCAGGGACTTCATGTAGTCCAGTGACAGGCGATAAATCCCAATCGCACTGTGGTTGTGGGTTCGATTCCCGCAGCTTTGTCCTACACGACGGATTATCACACGATCTGTGTGTTTTCCTTTTTATAAAAATCCATGAATAACCATAACAATAATGTCCAATTTCAATCTTAATCTATTCCAACCTTTAGACTTACCCAAAATAATTCTATCCAAACTCAATGTCCAAAATTTATAAGGAAGTTAAACACAATGAAGATCCTTTTTCTCATGTAATAACTTTTGAACTCCTTCATCATGTATTATTTTAAAACATAGTGACACCCTGAATTACAATAAAACCTTATTTATTAAATTCATGCTTCCTTATCCTTTATATAATACTAGACATATTCCTTATATCCAAAAAATTTTGATTATTCCAACAACAATGAAATAAACAAAACATTAATCAGTTCCAATGGAGTCAAGAATATCCAATATAATTTATCCAAATCAACCATCTCTTATTCCAAAATCACTGCATCACTATCAAAACCATATTTAGGATTACCTTTCCTTAAACCATTTATTTTTCAAAAAGTGTAGCTTACTATTATGTCACTTTTCATAGAACCATATAATCTCAAATCCTCAATAAAATATTACTGCAGTACAATCCTTATTTATCTCCTTAATTCATATAACTAGTATATTGTTGATACAAAATCAAATTTAATAATTCTATAACAAAAAATAAGAACACTAGTCATTCCTATTGATTTGATGTAGTATTATGACTTGATTATTATCCAATAGCATCATTTGGGGTATACTCAGATGATTTGGACATTGATTCGCATTGTGACCCAACTCCTTGCAGATGAAGCATTGTACACATGAAACCTTTTTCTTATCCTTGAAATCACGTACTTGGTGCCTTTTTTCTCCACATTCATAAAAAAATCTCATTCCCTTCAATAATTTACCAGGGTGATTCTTTCTACAATTATCACAAATGGGAAAATCCTTCTATCCCTTCTTACCTTTATTCATCTTTCTCTATACCATCCGTTTCTTCCCTGGTTTCCCTTCAAATCCATAGGACATGGAGAATTCATTACTTATCTTATTAACACATGATAATATTTCATCATATGTTTAGAATACGTGGGATACTATTTCCCTTCTAAATTCATTCTTAATACCATGAAAGATATGATCCTTCTTACATTTTGGATCATACGTATTACTGGAGTTCTCATTCCTTCTAGTGGGCGCCATTTCAAAACAATGGCATACACTATGTCAGTATATGAATTACAATGAATAATTCCAAACATGTAAAATACCTAAATTAAATTGAATAGTTTATGGATCTAATCCATAATAATAAAAATGTTTTCTTTGAGGAAGTATTTATTCCTAAATCCTTTATAATGGATTGTAATGAAAATGTGAATTATCCTAAGCATATCCCCTGAGAGTGTCGTAACCAAGAGTGCAGCAAGGGCCATTGTCATGCACTAGTTCTCGTTTGAGTCTAGATAAAAGTAGTGTTTTCAGGTTTTACACCTAGGTACATCTATTCCAGAGCCGCCTCTACCTGCTCGTATCCAGACAGGGATGTATTGCTTGGAAAACCCACAAAATCTCTACAGTACCAAAATTCTAGGAAGTTCATCCATACTAATTCACAATGTCTATCTTAGGATAATGTGCTCTAATTATAGCGTATCTAAAATTAGTTTCCAAGGATTGTACTGAACTTTATTTGATACCAACTATAACGCCCCGACCCTAGATTCCCAGAGTAGGTGCATTTCTTTAATACATTTTCATGATTACAAGGAATCAAGTCATTAATGACTGATCAGTTTAGCAGTCTTGGAAAATAGATTACATACATGAACATTACATTACACTTTCTAACATACAAAACAAAAAAATAATCCTTTGATAATGACATTATTTCGTTAGATTAACCCTGCATCTCAATCATAAAACACTTCTTCAAATCCTAGGAAAATAAAACATAAGAAATGGGTGAGATAAGATGCTATGTAAGGGTAAATAATTTAGCAGAAGCTATAAACTTTTAAGGCAATATGTTTAATAAAAAAATTCATTCAAACATAAACATGAACATAATATGGAAAAAATAAATCAAACATTACCTTATAAACATGCACATCGATATTCTACTTGTCGAATAATCACATGTAATAACTAATTTCATAATGAAGGAATATATAGTACCAGACATTAATTTCTATGTCAAGGCCTCATTCCAGGACTAATGGGATAACTGTAACAAGACCCAAACACGAAGATCCTCTGTAACCGGACTCCATCCCGGAGAGCCTCTGTAACAGGACTCCAAACTAGACAACCTCTATAACTGAACTCCAACCTGGAGGGTCTGTTGTAACCAGACCCCAACCCGGATGGCTTATATTTACCGGTCCCCAACCCGGAACATACTAGTCCAATACATTCATCATAAGAAAAGGTTGAAATATAACATAAATATTCATATTAAAACTAGCTTACGAAATGTCAACAATTTATCCATAAACCATGAATGGTATAAAAATAACACATCCATAGTCAAACATATCAAAAAACATTCAATAAAATATAGAAGAATTGTATCCTAATAAATCAACATCAAACAAGTTTAAAATCCATTAAAGGATGATGACATGGATGAAAATGATCAGTAAAATGCTTTGAGAGAAATACCCCTTTTCATGAAATCATTTAAAATTATCACAATTTATAAAGGTAGTCATTTAAAAGGGATTTTGAAATCAATGTGTCCCATACCACTTTGAAACATTTTAAAATAATTATCATTTCAAAACATTCATGTCAATATAAATAAATACTTAAAACCATTTTAATAACACAGACATTAATGAGAAAGGTTTAGAAGAATAAATCTTTGAAAAAATATAAAATTATGTTTTATTAAAAGTGTCCCTTAAAAATAATCCCTTTGAAAATTCTTTTATGAAACATGGAAATGTATAATAAATATGTCCCAGTAAAAACTTACATATAAACAATCTCGAATAATAATGAGATTGAGGAATTAACCCTTACCAATTTGGTAATTTATAAAACATACAACCCATTAAAGAAGTACCATACAATGAATATGTAAATACACATAAATTAATGTTTATTAAACAAAGAATACAATTATGGGAAGTAAGTACAACACACAAAAGGAAATACTGGCAATATAGCTTGAATCTCATAGGAATAAGGACTGAGATGAGAACCCCTTACTTCATTGTAATCAATCGAGTCGTATGACAAAAATTTAATACCCATCAAATGAATAACATAATAAAATGAATATAAATATAATCATGATAATATATATCAAATGGAAGTACATAATACACCACATGAAATAAATAAGTGGCGAACAACGGAAATCTCATGGAATTAAATGTGAGATAAGAAACCCCTTACCTTGCACTTTCCGTTGGTCGAGGGTACATTTGACCTCATGTATAGTGACCATTTTATGTTATTAGATTATAACAGAACCATATTCATATTTATTATATCACACCTGATTCGTTTATGACTTTAAACTACCCATTTAATAATGATTTAGATGATAACTTAACATTTTGGTTAATAATTTCTTTCTTTATCTTAAGTATTTTAACTTCTTATTTTTGACCGTATCAATTAGATCATGATTTAAATACATCCACAATAAAATCCTTGATTCATATATCATATATATTTAGAATATAAATATTTATAATGGTTAGATATATGAAATGGAAAACACCATTTATGGAGATGGTAGGTCGTACCTATGCATAAATGTTGTTTCTATTTTCATATCCTATTGAACGGAAGTATGTGAATAAGATATATGTATGTAAATAAATACACACACATATATATATATATATCCAGTTGAATTATTATGTCTTATATAACATAGTTATTAGTAATATATATTTTTATAATAGTTGATGAATGGTGAACATGGAAATGAATCTCTATGCGTCGTGGAGACTGTAATCTATACGTACACACGAGCGACAATATCATTTCCTTAAAGGTGTGGAATTGGATGGTATATTAGATTCATAGAGACATTATCATGTTATTTTCATTATTTATATACATATTACTCATCATTATATCCATCCAAATAACATAGTGTTTAATAAAAAATTACACCACGACGTTGAGATGGTAAGCTATACGTACGAACGCATGGTGGCATTATTAATCATAGGATGGATATAATAATGAATATGGATATTACATATTTATAATAACATCATAGTATATATAAGGTACTAGATTAATTATTTATTTATGGTAAAAACAATGAAAGAATAAGTGGATGAATAAATGAACTTGAAAGAGGGTGGTGAAATCATTACCTCTTCTTCAGGTTCTTCCTTTTGATTTGATCAAAAGGGCTCCATAGGTATGCTTTATTACCAAATAAAGGCCTCTAGGTTGAAGTTAGGATATTTGGGAGGATATTTGGGCTAGGTATGGCCAAGAAAAATGGCTTTGGTGGTGTGAATTTGAGATAAGGGGATGTTCCCTTTTATAAGAGGGGTGAGGGGTACCTTAGGAAAAACATAAAATATTAATTTATAATAAATTACATTTCGTTTTATAGTGGCTAAAAAATAAATTATTTAATGGATAATGTGAGTATGGGTCTCAAACCACTCAACCAATAGGTTTTAGAATGGATTGGGTCACTATATTAACCTTATCTTCTAGATTTAACTCTTAGATAAATAGTTTGACATTTACCATGCCTCTTTATATTTTTATATTATATGCTTGATAAACTTACTATAAACATCCAAGAGAAACCCAAGTGGTTAATTAATGAAATATATAATAGTATTTAAGCCCTTTGGACGATCTGTATAGTTTTAGGAAGAGAATACTTATTACTAATATAATATTTATTTTAAAAACATTTTTATGTCAATTTTGACATTATTGGGTATTTTGTTATTGATAAATTCACAACAGCATTATTATTTTGACAAAAATTCATTTAATCAACCCTAATATGTCATATTAACCTATATAATTAGTGTAATTCATAAAAAGTCTCAAATTACATTTATTTTTGTATTTATAATATCAATTATTTGAATATTTCATTAATAAGGTAATTATTGTATCATCATTGTGTCATAAATAAATTACATTATATAATTTCTAAAAATTATAAATAAAATACCATTATGTAGGAAATATTTTTATCTTTATAATTAATATTTATAGTCTAATTTATCCAATTTTTAACCTTATACTAAAAATAGTTTATTTACTAAACTTTGAATTTAATACTTTTAACTCTTCTTTGAATTAAATAATAATAAACGTCCTAATCTTTTCCAAGTGGACCTAAAGGATCATATTTAATTCCAAAGGTTTTATTTAGTTGAATTACACTTATCAAATAGAATTAGGACACATGTTAGGGTAATAATATTAATATTTTTACCTTTAATTACACTATTTAATTTTAACCGCGGTAAACAAAAGACAAAAGTTACTATTCACCGAAAAAAAATTGTATCATATTGAACCACATTTTTTTACTGATATCAACTGTGTCTCTCAGATTTTTGTAATTCATTTCAAATAAGGGATAAATTTATGTTTTATGCAAATTTACAAATGCTCCTAGGAGGTTGGTAAAAGACGGTAAAATTTAAATAAACTTTTTATATATCTATAATTATTATAAAATGACTACAATGGATTAAATTGAACTTATATATGTATTATTTATCTATTTTGACATAAAATAAATTTAAATGAAATAAATAATTATTTAAATTAAAAGTCAGTTTTAACTAATAACGCAGTGTTTTCACTCTTCATAAAAAATTGAAAGTATTCAGAAACACAAAAATTCACCCTAAGATAATTTTGATTTTCTGAATTCAAAAATGAAGTCTATTTTACCAAATTCAAAACATATAAATTTCATTTATTAATTTAAAATTAATTTCCACTGTCAAAACCAAAAAAAAGTATTTTTAAGAAATAATAAGTATAAGTAGATTGACACTTCTTTATGCCCAATTTCAAAGTGAAATTACATACAATGACCAGAATCGGATAAAAAGGTAAAAATATAATCTATTTATACTTCTAAACCATTAAAATGTATAACTTAACACTATAAATTATTTTGATTGAAAAAGTTCTTTTCAGTTAAAATAAACTATTTTTCACTATTCACCCAAATATGAAAGTTTTCAGAAAAACACCAAAAATTTATTGAAATTAAACTATTATGTCCTGATTCTAAAGAAGAAGTTAATTTTAAAAAAATTTAATATATAAACGTTTCAAATATTGGATTTAAAAAGGGTTCACCAATAAAAGGTGGTAAATTTTCATTTTTTGGAAAATACTTATTTAATCCGAAAAAATGAATTTGTTCTTACATTATGTCTCAGAAACTCATAATATGGATTATAAAATTATAATGATAATATAAAGTTCAAAATTCAATTAATACTATTCATAACTGCTTTTGAATGGATAGTTTGGTAAGTCATTGTGCGCTAGAACTCAATGTTGCGTGTAGTGAAAGTTATTAGATTACTTTGAAGAAATAACGTTCAATGAAATCTTGTGATGTTACATTCTTCCCTCCTTCTATAAACGTTTTTCTCAGATTTTGAAATTGTTTTTCGAAAATAAAAGGTTGAATATTGATAATAACTTTTTGGGAAAACCAACATCAGAAATTGGGTTAATAAAATTTTGTCTTAATAAGAGGAAATGGTAAATGAAAAGGTCACCACCAAATTATGATCTCGATTAGGAGAACATTAGTGGAAATTGGAGACCCATTATTAGAAGAAAAACCTAAATATTTATAGGGATTTATTGAGGTCATCAATCACAAAAAAGTGTAAAATTGAGGGCCTCAAATCCATCAATCTATGTGGAATTGAAATACCATCAGTTTGACAAAACTTAAGGTATTAGGATAAAACATTTTTGGTTTTATTATCCCTTCCATAAAGTTTAAGAATTAATTTACCCATATAATAAGAGGGAAAAAATTATATATATATATATATATATATACTTGACAGGTAGAGTTTCATCCTTCAACTAATTCCTACTACAAACACGTCTTTACCTCCAAAAGATTTCAAAAAAAATATCTTTTTATCCTAATAGTATAGGGTTCCAAAAATATTGAATTTATAATTCACCTATTATACACTTTAAAAAACTAGATTATACCATCCAAGGACTTCATGAGGTACAGTGGTAGGCAATAAATTCCAATCGTACTATGGTTGTGGGTTCGATTCCCGCAGAATTGTCCGACATGATGGATTATAACACGATCTGTGTGTTGTCATTTTTATAACAATCCATGAATAACATTAACAAAAATGTCCAATCTCAATATTAATCCATTCCAACCTATAGACTTATCCAGAATAATTCTATCCAAACTCACAGTCCAAAATTTATAAGGAAGTTAAACACAATGAAGATCCTTTTTCCCTTGTAATAACATGTGAACGCCTTCATCATTTAATATTTTAAAACATAGTGACACCATGAATTAACATAAAACCTTATTTATTACATTCATGCTCCCTTATCCTTAATATAATACTGGATATATTTCTTATATCCAAAACATTTTGATTATTCCAACAATGATGAAATAAACAAACCATTAATCAGTTCAAAGGGAGTCAAGAATATTCAATATAATTTATCCAAATCAACCATCTATTATTCCAAAATAACTACATCATTATCAAGACCATATTTAGGATTACTTTTACTTCAACCATTTATTTTCCGAAAATTGTAGCTTACTATTATGTCACTCTTCATAGAACCATATAATCTCAAATCCTCAATAAAGTAGTACTGCAGTACAATCCTTATTTATCTCCATAATTCATTTAACTAGTATATTGTTGATACAACAATTAAATGTAATAATTCTATAATAACAACATAAGAACACTAGTCATTCCTATTCATTTGAGTTAGTATCATAACTTTATTATTATCCAATAGCATCATTTGTGGTATACTCAGATGATTTGGACATTGATTCGCGTAGTGACCCAACTCCTTGCAGATGAAGCATTGTACACATGAACCCTTTTTTTATCCTTGAAATCGTGTACTTGGTGTCCTTTTTCTCCACATTCATAACAAACTCTCATTCCCTTCAAGAATTTACCAGGGTGATTCTTTCCACAACTATCACATATGTGAAAATCCTTCTATCCCTTCTTCCCTTTATTCATCTTTCTCTCTACCATCTTTTTCTTCTCTGGCTTCCCTTCAAAGCCATAGGACTTAGAGAATTAATTACATATCTTATTAACACATGATACTATTTCATCATATGTTGATAATATGTGGGATACTATTTCCCTTCTAAATGTAGGATTAATACCATGAAAGATATGATCCATCTTACACTTTGGATCATACATATTGTTGGAGTTCTCATTAATTCTACTGAGAACCATTTCTAAACAATTGTATACACTAGGTCAGTATATGAATTGCAATGAATAATTCAAAACTTGTAAATTTCCTAAAGTAAATTGAACAGTTTATGGATATAATCCATAATAAAAAAAAATTCTTTGAGAAAGTATTTACTCCTAAATTCTTCATAATGGTTTGTAATGAAAATATGAATTATCCTAAGCATATCCCCCGAAAGTTTCGTAACAAAGAGTGCAGCAAGGCCCATTTTCATGCACTAGTTCCCGTCGAGTCTAGATCAAAGTGGTGTTTTCAGGTTTTACACCTAGGTATATTTGTGCCAAAGCCGTCACTTCCTTCTCGTATCCCGACAGGGATGTATTACTTGGAAAACCCATAAAATATCTATAGTACCAAAATTCTATGATGTTTTCCATACTAATTCACAATGTATATCTTAGGATAATGTACTCTAATCAGAGTTTATCTAAAACTAGTTTACATGGTTTGTACTAAACGTTCTCTGATACAAATTGTAATGCCCTGACACTAGATTCCCATAGTCAGTGCATTATTTTAATAAATTGGTAGGATTACAAAGAATCAAATCACGAAAGACATATCAGATTAGCATTCCCGGAAAATAGATTACATACATGAACATTACATTACACATTCTAACATACAACACACACGAAAATAACCCTTTGATAATGACATTGTTCCTTTAGATTAACCCTGTATCTCAATCATAAAACACTTCTTGGGATCTTTAGAAAATAAAACATAAGAAATGGGTGAGCTCAGATTCTTAGTAAGGGTAAATAATTTAGCAGAAGCTATAAACTTTTAAGGCATGATGTTTAATAAAAAACAGCCTTTTAAAAATAAATTTGAACAAAATATGGAAAAAATAAATCAAAAATTACCATATAAACATGCACATGGATATTATACTATTCGAATAATCACATGTAACAACTAATTTCATAATGAGGGAATGTATAGTACAATACATTAATTTATGTGTCAAGGCCTCATGCCAGGACCAATGGGCTAACTGTAACAGGACCCAAATGCGAAGAGCCTCTGTAACCAGACTTCATCCCAAAGAGCCTTTGTAACCAGACTCCAAACCAGAGAGCCTCTATAACTGGACTCTAACCTGGAGGGTCTGTTGTAACAGGACCCCAACCCGGACGACTTACTTTTATAGGTCCCCAACCCGGAACATACTAGTCCAATACATTCATTATAAGAAATGTTTGAAATATAACATAAATATTCATATTAAAACTAGATTAAGAAATGTCAATACTTTATCCATAAACCATGAATGGAATAAAAATAACACATCCACAGTCAAACATGTCACAAAAAATTCAATACAATATGGAAGAATTTTATCCTAATAAATCAACATCAGACAAGTTTAAAATCTATTAAAGGGTGTTGACATTAATGAAAATGATCAGTAAAATGCTTTGAGAGAAATACCCATTTTTCATGAAATCATTTAAAATTATCTCAATTTATAAAGGTAGTCATTTAAAAGGGATTTTTTAATAAATGTGTCCCATACCACTTTGAAACTTTTTAAAAGAATTATCATTTCAAAACATTCATGTCCATATAAATAAATCCTTAAAACCATTTTAAAAACACGGACATTAATGAGAAATTTTTAGAATAATAAATCATTGAAAACATTTAAAATGATGTTTTAGTAAAAGTGCCCCTTAAAAATAATCCCTTTGAAAATTCTTTTAGGAAACATGGACAGGTGTAATAAATATTTCCCAGTAAAAACTTACACATAAACAATCTCGAATAATAATGAGATTGAGGAATTAACCCTTACCAATTTGGTAATTTATGAAACATACAACCCATTAAAAAAGTACCATACATTGGAGATGTAAATAAACATAAATTAAATTTTATTAAACAAATAATACAATTATGGGAAGTACATACACCACACAAAATGAAATAATGGAAATATATCATGAATCTCACAAGAATAAGGACTCAGATGAAAACCCCTTACTTCATTATAATCAATCGATTCGTATGTCCAAAATTTAATAACCATCAAATGAATCACATAGTATAATGAATATAAAGAGAATCATGATAATATATATCAAATGGCAGTAAATAATACACCACATGCAATAAATAAGTGGTGAACAGTGGAAATCTCATGGAATTAAATGTGAGATAAGAAACTCCTTACCTTGCACTTTCCTTTGGTCCACGGTACATTTTACCTCCTGTATAATGACCATTGTATGTTATTATATTATACCAGTACCATATTCTTATTTATTATATCATACCTGATTCATTTATGACTTTATACTACCCATTTAATAACGATTTATATGATAAATTAACATTTTGTGTAATAATCGCTTTCTTTATCGTACGTAATTTAACTTATTATTTTTCACTGTATCATTTAGAAAATGATTTAAATACTTCCAGAATACAAACCATGAATCATATATCATATATATTTAGAATATAAATATTTATAATGGATAGATATATGAAATGGGAAACATCGTTTATGGAGACGGTAGGTCGTACATATGCATAAACGTTGTTTCTATTTTCATATCGTATTGAACGGAAGTGAATAAGATATATGTATGTACATAAATAAATAAATATATATATCTCCAGTAGCATTATTATGTCTTATATAACATAGTTATTTAAAATATATATTTGTATAATCGTAGATGAATGGTGAATGTGGAAATGAATCTCAATGCATTGTGGAGACGGTAATCTGTACGTACACATGAGCGACGACATAATTTCTGTAAAGGTGTGTAATTGGATGGTATATTAGTTTCACAGATACATTATCATGTTATTTTCATTATTTATATACATATTACACATCATTATATCCATCCAAATAACATAGTGTTGAATAAAAAATTACACCACAGTGTGGAGACGGTAAGCCGTACGTACGCACGCATGGTGACATTATCATTCATAGGATGGATAGAATAATAAATATGGTTATGCCATATTTATAATAACATCATAGTATATATAAGGTACTTGAGTAATTATTTTGTTATGGTAATAATAAATAAAGAGTAAGTGGAAGAATAAAAGAACTTGAAAGAGGGTGGTGAAATCATTACCTCTTCTTCGGGTTCTTCCTTCTGATTTGATCAAAACGAATCCATTGGTTGGATTTCGGAACAAAATAAGGTCATTTAGGATGAAGGTAGGATAGTTGGGAGGATATGAGGGTAGGGGTTGTCCAATCCAAATGGCTTTGGAGGTCTGAATTTGAGATAAGGGGAAGTTCCCTTTTATAAGAGGGGTGAGGGCACCTTAAGAAAAACATATAATATTTTTTTATTACAAATTCATTTTCGGTTTCTAATGGCTCAAAAATGAATTATTTTAAAGATAAGGTGGGTATGAGTCTCAAACCACTCAACCAATATGTTTTAGACCAGTTTGTGTCACTATATTAACCTTATAGTTTAGATTTAACTCTTAGTTAAATAGTTTGAAATTTACCATGTCTCTTTGTATTTTCATATTATATTGTTAATAAATGTACTATAAAATTCCAATAGAACCCCAAGTGGTTCATTAATGACATATATAATAGTATTTAAGATCTTTGGAATAACCCTATATTTTTAAGAATAGAATACCAATTAATAATATAATATTTGATTTAAAAATACTTTTATGTCAATTTTGACTCTATTTGGTATTTTGTTTATGCTAAATTCATAAAAGCATTATTACTTCGAAAAAAAGTCATTTAATCAACCCTAACATGTCATATTAACTTATAAAATTAGTTTATTTCACAAAAGTTTCAAATTACAATTATTTGGGTATTTATAATATCAATTATTTTAATATTTCATTAATAAGGTAATTAATACATCATCATTGTGTCATAAATAAATTAAATTATATAATGTATAAAAATTATAAATAAAATACCATTATGTGGGAAATCTTTATATGTATCTAATGAATACATATAGTGTAATTTATCCTATGATTAACCCTATATTAAAAATTGTTTAGTTATTGAACATTGAATTTAACACTTTTAACTCTTCATTTAATTAAATAATAACAAATGTTCTAATCTAATCCAAGTGGATCTACAAGATTTTATTTTATTTATAAGGTTTTTTACAGTTATCTAATCGAATTAGGACATGTGTTATGGTAATAATAATATCATTTTTACCTTTAGTTACCCTATTTACTTTTAATCGTGGTAAATAAAAGTCAAAAGTTACTATTCACCAAAAAAAATTATCTTGTTGAACCAAATTTTACTTTCTGATAACAACTATGTCTCTCGGATTTTTGAAATTCAATTCACAGAATTGGTAAAATTATGTTTTATGAAAATTTGCAAATGCTCCTAGGAGGTGGGTAAAAGACGGTAAAACTTCAATTAAATTTTGATATATCTATCCATATTATAAAATGACTCCAATGAATTAAATTGAACATAAATAGGTATTATGTATCTATTTGACCTAAAATTAATTTAAATTAAATAAATAATTATTTAAATGAAAAGTCGGTTTTAACTAATAACGCATTGTTTTTCACTATTCCTAAAAAATTGACCGTTTTCATAAACATACCAAAAATTCACCCTAAGATAATTTTTATATTTTGAGTTGAAAATGGAATTCTATTTTACCAAATTCATAACATAGAAATTTCATTTATTAATTTAAAATTAATTCCCCTTGTCAAAACCAAAAACCGTTTTTTTAAGAAGTAATAACTATTAAATGATTGACACTTGTTTATGTCCAATTTCAAATTTAAATTACTTAAAATTACCTACATTGGATTAAATGGTAAATATATAATATATTTATACTTCCAAACCATTGAAATGTATAATTTAACACTATAAATTATTTTGATTAAAAAATTTGTTTTCACTTAAAATATAGTATTTTTCACTATTCACACAAATATGAAAGTTATCGGAAAAACATCAAAAATTTATTGAAACTAAACTCTTATGTCCGGATTCTAAGGAAGAAGTTTATTTTTTTCAAATTGAATATATAAAAGTTTCAAATATTGGATTTGAAAAGGGTTCGCCATTAAAAGGTGGTAAAATTGCATTTTTTTTGAAAAATACTTCCTTTATCTGAAAAAAAAATGATTTTGTTCTTACATTATGTATAATAAACTCATTATATGGATTTTAAAATTATAAGGATTATATAAATTTCAAAATTCAGTTAATACTATTCATAACTGCTTTTGAACGACTTGTTTGGTAAGTCGTGGGGCGCTAGATCTCGGTATTGCATGTAGTGAAAGTTATTGGATTACTTTGAAAAAATAACGTAATATGAAATATTGGGGTGTTACAACAAGGAAATCCAAGTTGTATAGATCACTGACCATCTTAGATAGAGATAGAGATGATTATAGCCAAGATACCCAAAAGTATTCCAAAAGGAATTTTTAATGTCATTTCTCTGTGAAGTTGAAAAGTCCCCAAAGACCATCTTGAATTAAGGAAGAGACAACTTGAAGAAAATGAAATATAATCTAAAGAGATATAAAAAAATAATATGATGATGTATTTGAAGAATAACCACCATAGTACAAGATTATTCTTCTTCTTCCATAACAACTATTATAATTGAAGATTAATGCTAAAAAAGGTAAATTTCCTAAAAAAATTACTAAATTTCATAATAACAATCCTTTTTCAATGGAACTTACCAATACTCTAACTTAATAAAAATTCATGAAAGATATGGTGACAAATAATAAGAATCTATAAGATATTAGAACCATACTACTCATATGGGAGTGCTCAATGGATGTTTTGAATGACCTTTAAAAGAAGAAATCGGACCTGGGTATTTTCACAATTATAAACATTATAGGGTCTAATAAATTTAGAAAAGAATTATTTGATTTAGGTGAAAATTTTAATATTATATTATATACCACATTAAAAATTTTGGGACATTACGGACTAAAAAACATAAGAGTTTCACTTTAATTAAAAGAATCAACCGGGATATTCCTAGGAGGACGGATCAAAGAAACTATGATCCAAGTTGACAAATTCAACTTCCCTGTTGACTTCAGAGTACTAGATATATAATATGATCAAACTCATATCAATATGGGAAGGAACCTTTTGGCTACTGGGCAAGAAATTATTGATTTTAAACGAATAGAACTATGTCTAGGAGTTGGTAGTGTATAAGTAAGTTTCATTATTAATTGGTTGATGGAAAATTATGATGTAATAAAATTAATATTCTAGGAGATGATAAAATGACTAAATATGGATATATTTATGAAGTTAAATAAGTTCATGAGGAATATTCTATCATAAGAGTTGATATCCAACATTAAATCACTAAAAAAGAAAGAAAAGGCAAGAATAAGGCAATAAGAACTAGAGGGGAATGAAAATCCAAAATATTGGAAAAGGGACAATAGGTATGGATGGTAAATGACCTTCCATCTAGTTATTTATGATTAAGAAATAAATGGTGTATTGGCCTCATGGATATTCAAAAAGTTCTTCCAATAGGTAGAGTTAAGTAGTTTAAAGAGGACAGAGACTAGCCTATTTTGAATGGTCACATATGTCGTGAGACATATTCACATAATTAATAAAGTGAAAGAAGAACTTATGGATCCATGTTTGAGACATCATTGAAAGGGGAGTAAGCAATTAAATTCTATAATTTTCTACCATACTGTCCAAAATTAATTGTTTTAGGGTTTGAACTACCCATTTCATGATCTCAATTAATTTATACTTTAATCAACTACACTTGTAGACATAAACTATCTAGGATAATTACCTTTCAAAGAATTTAAATGTAACACCCCAAGATTTTATGAGATATATTATTTTTAATTTCATTAATATATTCTATTTTATGCTACACCAAGATTATCTTGCACTATACGCAACACCATATTAGCTTGCAGTATACGCAACATTATTCTTGGATCATGTTAAACACAATTTCCAGTTTGTTTGATAGTAGTTATTCTACAAAACATTGAGTGAATATATATATATATTCAATGTATAAATAAAATATGATATTATTCTGTTATACGCAACAAAAAATGAGTCTTTCACTACACGCAACCTTAACTTGGCTTGCATTACACGCAATCGCGACCTTCCTCGATAGTGTGTATTGTATGCAATATCGGGTTTCACTAAACAACAATATAAGGTTGTTATATTATTATGAACCAGCCTTTATGAATAATATTAACTACATTTTGAATTTTATAACATTACTATTAATCTTACACATTTTCTAGAACATGGTATGGGAACAAAATAATTTTTTCGGGTAAAATAAGTATTTTTCAAAAAATGCAGTTTTGCCACCTTTTGATGGAACACCCACATTAAATCTAGATTTTGACATGTTTATAAGTTCAATTTTACAAAATAAAATTCTTATTTGTAATCAGGATATAAAATTTTACTTTGGATAAATTTTTCATATTTTTCTGATAACTTTCATATTTTAATGAATAGTAAAAACACGCTATATTTTAATTAAAAAAACATTTTTTCATCATCATAATTTATATGGTTAAATTATAATATTGAATTTTTTTAAAGTATATATAGAATATATTTTTACCATTTAATATAATTTATGTCATTAGCATTGATTTTACATTGAATTCATAGGTAAAATAATTTCAATCTTTTGCAATGTTTTTACTTTTAAAACTCATTTTCTTAACAACAGTATTAATTTTAAATTACTTTCTGCAACATCTGTGATTTGAATTTGAAAAAATGGATTCCATATTTGGAATCATTAGGTCCAAATTATGTTAATAATCTACTTTTAATTTTTAGTCATTATGAATAGTAACTACGGTAAATTTTATTTACCATAGTTAAAGGTAAATCGAGTAATTAAGGGTAAATATAATATTATAAAATTACACAAACACTTGTCCTAATATAATTGGATGATTATATTTTAAACTAAATCATACTTGGGTTGAAATGGAATCTAATGGAACCCACTTGTATTTGATTAAGACCTTTTTTTAGTTTATTTAAAGAAAAGTGAAATGTCTCACTCAAACTTTAATAATTATATTATTTTTAATATATAGTTATACAGAATATAAATTCGATCATAAATACTCATTTAAAATATAAAATGTTTTTATTTATCATGGTAATTTATTAGTAATTTTTAATAAATATTTTATTACCTTAAAATCTTATACATTAATGATGTAGAAATTATTTATTTAGGGAAAAATCAATAATATAGTTCTTATTAAAACACTAATACCTATCAAAGGGACCAGAAACATGACCAAACCTTATTTTTCGAGTATATATATACCCTAATCATCCAAGGGTCGATTTGTGGCCCATTTGGAGCCTTATAAAACTGATTAGGAAATTTATATTATTTTATTTTAAATGATGTCAAAGATGGCACCTTCATAATTTAATAAATATAAAAATTTAAATGATGTGATTTTAAGATTATAAATTCGAGTAAAAATCTTATTATGAAATTTATTATATTTATCTTCATCATAGGATTTTATTTTTAATTGTTATGCAACTAATAAGTATATTAAATGATTATACAAAAATGATGTACTAATTGTTTTATAAAGTGATATATCAAATAAATGGTTTTATAAATATTAAAATAAACATTATATGATCTAATTAATGTTCTCCACAAATTTTCTAGATGAATATGACTTGTTAGGAATCTATTAAACATTTTGGTTCTAATATATCCAATGTGTGTATTTTATTTAAATTCAAAGAAATGAATAGATTCAAAATTAATACTATTGTTATTTTATAAAAAAATATTATTAAACTGTTTAAAAATCACATAAATATTTAAAAATTATAAATTTAAATTTATATTGTCTAAAATTTCATAAAGTACCCAATTATGGATAATTCACAACATATAATTAATTATATATAACAATTTAAAATTTAGAATATTATTACCATAAATAAGATTAAATAAATTAAATAAGGATAAATCAAATTGATATGGTTTAAAATAAAATCACAACATGTTTAAATTTTATTGGATGATGCGATTAAAACCCTATCTCATATAATCTTAGGATTTTAGTCATTTTTTGAGGTTTTCATGTGGGTTTTAAAATTATTATAAATTAATATTTCTTATGTTTCCAATGGTGCCCCTCTCCTCCCTTATAAAAGGGAACCTCCTCCCTCTCCTCTTCACAACACTTTGAGCCTTCTAGCTCGGCCAACCCCTACCCATTTCTCTTCTCCACTTCCCTATAAATATTCTGGAGGTTCTGGTCTTCTCAAAAGACCAACTCTAGTGCCTTAAGAGGATGCTTAAAAGAGCTGCGTCGAAGAAGAGGTAATCTCTTCTACCAATTCTTTCATGTTTCCTTCTTCTTCAACTTCTTATTCTTTAGTTGTTTCATTTTAAAGTAATAAAATTAGTATCAATAATATACTTATATATTATTATAAATATGAAAAAAACCCATTTCACCTTCTATCCATCCTACGAAAAATGAAATCACCGCACGTGCGTACGTACGGAATACCGTCTCCACGCCGTGGTGTAATTTTTTTTTTCCACCACCACCGTACATGGATGGGTATAATGGTGTAAATAATGAAAATATATATAGTTATTATAACATGATACTAATTATGAGATATTATATCATCCATTTTAATTCCATTCAATAATTATGGGAATGATATCATCCCTCGTGCGTACGTACGGATTACCGTCTCCACGACGTGATGAGATGCATTCTCCAAGTTAACCATTCAAGAATGATTATAAAGTTTATATATTATATAATCATGAAATATATGAAATATTAATGATACTGGACTTATGTATATGTTATTTACTTACTTCCTATCAATTTAATAAGGAAACAAAAACAGCGTTCATGTGTACGTACGGCCTACCGTCTCCATGAATGGTGTATTTCTTTCCATTTATCGATCTATTATATATATTTATATTCTGAAAATATATTATATATAAATCATGTTTTACATTATCGAAGTATTTAATCATTATCTAAGTAATCATATGAATAATTACAAGTCAAAACACGGACGATAAATGAAACGATTTTACCGAAAACGCTACATTAACATTAATTTTCAAAAGAATGGGTAATATAATGTCATAAGTGAACCATATATGATATCATAACAAAAAATATGATTCTGTAATAAGTCAAGGACATTATTTAAATCATTATATAGGAGTATTAGATACATATGAAGCATATCAGACATAAGGTAATGGATAATTATTCAAATCTCGTTCTTATCCGATATTATTTATTTGTAAGTATTTACTGGGGTTTTATTTTTCATCCTTGTCCATAAAAATGTTTTTAATAAGGTGTTTAATATTATTCCATCTATGTTTAAAGTCATGTTTACCCCACTTTGACTTTTACTTTGTGTTATGGAAGGAATCTTTCTTTTGTTTACCATACATGGTACTTTTTGACTTTTCCGTTAAAAGTACGAGGAGAATGTTTTTTTAAATTATACTGCATGAACAGATTTTTACGGTTTTATAATGCTTTATTTTCATGAAAATTACTCTACAACATTTCATGAATTTTTTAAACAAAATCTGTTTCGTTTAAAATTGCATGGCATTTTGTGAAAAGAAAATGATTTTGAAGAAGAAAGGATATTTTCCTCAAGAATTCATTTCAAGTGTTTTATCAAAACCAATTTCCATATAAGATGACATTATTTCATATGTATATGTGTCAAGTATAATGTCTCTATGATTTATATGGTTTCACTTTTCTTATGATGAAATGATATCCATTTGTTTTATATGGATTATGTTATGATGGGATGATGTTTATGAAACCCATTTTATTCTTTGGGTTATGATGAATAATTTATGTTTATGTTGTGGCACACATAAGAATGATTTCATTATGATATGGGCAAGACCTATATCTCCCTCCAATTAATTAGGTAAATATTTATATCCCATGAGATAGACATGGCTGGAATGACAAGTTAATCCGTTTCAGAGATAAAGGACTAGAACGAGGAGTTAACTCGATTCAGAAAGGGGATTTGTCCACTAAGATGGTCTTGGCATCAATGCCTTGGCTACTATGGAAATCATAACATGTTCTTAATGATTTCCACAATTACATGTTTTATTACCATGCTATTTTATCATGAATAATTTTTCTTTATGATATATTCCTTACGTACTACTTTTTTTTATGTCATTGCTCAAGATTTTGATGATTAAAAATTATGTTCTTGTTTTTTTAAGTTCAAATGTATATGATTTCTTTTATTTTCTCCATGCTTACCCTTACTAAGCATTTGAGCTCACCCTTTATATGTCTTCTTTTCCCAAGGATTAAAAGAATGGTTTTAGGTAAGAAAACAAAAAGGGGAAGATCTTTATGAGAGATGATGAAGATCTTTCACCAGGATTAGAAGATTAAATTACGAGTTTCCAAAGACACTAAACTATTATGGTCCTTGTGTGTCTGTTTTTGTTATGTATTAAGTATTCTACAGAAAGTAATGTAATGTCCATGTACGTCAAGATTTGGGTCTCTACTGTTGGTGTAACACCCCGAGATTTTATGAGAAGTATTCTTTTTAATTTATTTGATGTATTGTGTCGTATGATACCCCAATATTATCTTGCATTATACACAACACCGTATTACCTTGCAGTATATGCAATACTAATCTTGGATCATGTTACACAGAATTTCAAGTTTGTTTGATAGTAGTTATTCTAAGTAACATTGAGTGTATATATATATATATATTCAATGTATTAATGAAATATGGTTGAATTTTGTTATATGAAACAACAAAGTAGTCGTGCACTACACGCAACCCTGACTTGGCTTGCATTACACACAATCGCGACCTTCCTCGATAGCGTGTGTTGTAAGCAATACCGGGTTTTACTAAACAATGATATATTATTATAATATTATTATGAACTAGCCGTTATGAATAGTATTAACTAATTTTTTAATTTTATAACATTATTATTCATCTTACACATTTTCTAGAACATGGTATAAGATCAAAATAAATTGTTCGGGTAAAATAAGTATTTTTCAAAAAATGTGGTTTTGCCGCCTTTTGATGGTGCACCTACTTTAAATATAGTTTTGACATGTTTATAAATTAAATTTTACAAAATAAACTTCTTATTTTGAATCAGGATATAAAAATTTACATTGGATAAAGTTTTGATATTTTTCTGATAACTTTCATATTTTAATGAATAGTAAAAACACGCTATATTTTAATTAAAAACAACTTTTTTCATCGTAATAATTTATGTGGTTAAATTATAATATTGAATGGTTTCAAAGTATAAATAGAATATATTTTTACCATTTAATATAATTTATGTCATTAGAATTGATTTTACTTTGAATTCGTAGGTTAAATCAATTCAATCTTTTGCAATGTTTTAAACAAAAACTCGTTTTCTTTCGACAATGGGATTAATTTAAATTTAATTTCTGCAACTTTTGTGTATTGAATTTCAAAAAATGGATTCCATATTTAGAATCAGTGGGTCAAAATTATGTTAATAGGCTACTTTTTATTTTTTGGAATTATGAATAGTAACAACGGTAAATTTTATTTACCATAGTTAGCGGTAAATCAGGGAAAAAGGTTAAATATAATATTATAAAATTACCCTAAAACATGCCAAAATTATATTGGATTGCTAAAAGTCGACCCATATCACCTAAGGGTAATATTAGATTCATTTTATGGACTTTTGACCATGAAAATAATTTAATTATTATTAAAACCAATGAAAGTGACAACATGTCACTCTCTTAAATCTTATAAGTATAATAATTTTAATTTAGTGATAAAATTCATGAAACTTAGAAAATTAATAATCTCCAGAAAGCTAATAAAAATTATCTACATCATATGAATTTATTTATAATTTTTAGGGATTAAATAATTATCATTAATTGTGACACAATAGTGTTGTAGAAATTGTTTATCAAGTGAAAAATCAAGAATATAGTATTTATTAAACTAATAGTGACCATAAAATGCACCAAACCCTAACCAAAACTTATTGGTCATGTAAATGTAAACCATAATCATCCAATGGTCGAATATTTGACAATTTGGAGCCTTATAAAAACGATTATGACAGTTATATTATTTTATTTTAAATGATGTCAAAGTTGTCAGCTTCATAATTTAATAAATATAACAATTTAAATATTGTGATTTTAAGATGATAAATTCGATTAAAATTATTATTATGAAAGTTAATAGATTTATCTGCATCATAGGATTTTATTTTTAATTGTTATGAAACAAATAAGTATATTAAATAATTATACAAAAATTTTGTAGTAATTATTTTATTAAGAGATAAACCAAATAAATGGTTTTAAAAATAATAAAATAAATATTATATGAACTATTTAATGTTATCCACTAATTTTATAGATACATATGGCCGTTTATAAATATATTAAACATTTTATTTCGAATATATCCTCTGTTTAGATTTTATTTAAATTCCAATAAATGAATATTGTCAAAACTGACACTATTGTTATTTTATAAAAATAACATATTATTAAATTGTTTAAAAATCACAAAAATATTTAAAAATTATAAATTTAAATTTATATAGTATAAAATGTCATAAAGTATCCAATTATGGAAAATTAACAACACATAAGTCATTATTTATAACCATTTAAAATTTAGAATTTTATTACCACAAATGAACTTAAATAGATTAAATAAGGATAAATCAAATGATAAGGTTTAAAATAAGATCAAAACATATCTAAATTTAATTGGTTGATGAGATTACAACCCTATATCATCTAATATTTGAATATGATTCATTTTTGGAGGTTTTTAAGTGGGGTTAGATTTATTATAAATTAATATTTTTAAGAATTCCAAAGGTGCCCCTCTCCTCCCTTATAAAAGGGAACCTCCTCCCTCTCCTCCTCACACCAATTTGAGCTTTCAAGCTCAGTCAAACCCTTCCAAATTCTCTTCTCCACTTCCCTAGAAACATCCTAGAGGACCTGGTTTTCTTCAAAGACCAGTTTTAGTACCCTAAAAGGAGGTATCAAAGAGGCGCTTCAAAGAAGAGCTAATGTCCGTTAACGATTCTTTCAACATTATTTCCTCTTCCACTTCTTCTTCTTTAGTTGTTTCATAACGAATTAATAACATAAGTATCACTAATATACTGATATGTTATTATAAGTATGAAACAACCCTATTTGACCATCTATCCATCCTACGGAAAATGAAATCACCGCGTGTGCGTACGTACGGAATACCGTCTCCACGCCGTGGTGTAATCTATTTTCCGCCAACACCTTACATGGATGGGTATAATGATGTAAATATATAACTATATATGGTTATTTTAAAGTGATATTTATTCTGTAATATTATACATACACTTCAATACAATTCCACGATCATGGGAATGATATCATCACTCGTGCGTACGTACGGACTACCGTCTCCACGAATGCGATGAGATTCATTTTCCATGATTAACCATTCAAGAATGATTATAAAGTATATATAATGAATAATAATGAAATATATGAAATAATGAAGCTACTGGATTTATGTATACATACATATATATATATATATATATATATATATATATATATATATTTCATCTACTTAATTCCATTCAATTCAATAAGAAAACGAAAATAGCGTTCATGCATACGTACGGACTACCGTCTCCATGAACGGTGTATTTCATTCCTTTTATCGATCTATAATATATATGTATATGAAGAATATATGTTATATATAAATCATGTTTTAAATTCTGGAATTATGTAAATCTGGATATAAGTAATAATATAAAGAACGACAAGTCGAAACACATACGATAAATGAAATGATTTTACCCAAAACGCTGCTTTAACATGGAATTTACAAAAGAACAGGTAATATAAAGTCACAAGTGAAACATATATGATATCATAACAATTAATATGATTATGTAATAAGTCAATGACATTATTTAAATCAATTTACAAGAGGTTCAGATCCATACGAAGCATATCGGACCTAAGGTAAGGGATAACTATTCCAATCTCGTTATTATCCGAGATTGTTTATTCATAAGTATTTACTGTGGTTATTGATATCATCCATGTCCATGTTTCCTAAAAAATGGTTTCATGTATGTTTAATGTCATTTTTACCCATTTTGTCTTTTACCCAATGGTATGGAAGGAATCTTTCTTTTGTTTACCCTACAAGGTACTTTTTGACTTTTCTGACAAAAGTACGAGAAGAATGTTTTTTTAACGTATACGGCATGAAAGGATTTTTACGGTTTTATAAAGACTTATTTTCATGAATATTCCTCCAAAATATTTCATGACTATTTTCAAAAAAATACTTTTCTTTTAAAATTGCATTACATTTTGTGAAAAGAAAATGATTTTGAAGAAGAAAGGATATTTTCCTCAAGAATTCATTTCCAGTGTTTTATCAAAACCATTTTCCATCTAAGATGACATTATTTCATATGTGTATGTTTAAAGTATAATGTCTCTATGATTTACATGGTTTCACTTTTCTTATTATGAAATTATATCCATTTATTTTATATGGATTATGTGATGATGGGATTATGTTTATGAAACCCATTTTATTTGTTAGGTTATTATGAATGATGTATGTTTATTTTTTGGCACAAGTAAGAATGATTTCAATATGATATGTGTGGGACCTATATCTCCCTCAAATGCATTGGGTAAAGATTTATATCTCATGAGATAGACATGGCTGGAACAGCTAGTTAAACCGGTTCAGTAATACAGGACTGGAACGAGGAGTGAACTCGATTCAGAAAGGGACTTTGTCCACTAAGATGGTCTTGGAAGCAATGCCTTGGCTACTATGGAAATCATATCATGTGCTTAATTGTTACCATAGTTACATATTTTATTCCCATGCTAATTTATCATGATTAATGTTTCTTCATGATCTATACCTTACGTAATGCCATGTTTTATGTCATTGCTCAACATTTTGATGTTTAGATTTTATGCTCATGTTTTTTACATTCAAATGTCTATGGATTATTTTATGTTCTCTATGTTTACCCTTACGGAGCATTTGAGCTCACCCTTTATATGTTTTATTTTCCCCAGTATTTAAAGAAAGGTTTTAGGTAAGAAAACAAAAGGGGAAGATCATTAATGGATATGTTGAAGATCTTTCACCACGATTAGAAGATTATATTCTGAGTTTCCAAAGACACTAAACTATTATGATCCTTGTGTGTCTGTTTTTGTTATGTATTAAGTATTCTGAAAAAGTAATGTAATGTCCATGTGTGTCATGCTTCGGGTCTCTAAAGTTGGTATCAGAGGAAAGGTTTAGTCAACCTTTGGAAACTAGGATGCGAAAACATTAGTGAGATCCATAGAGATATTTCTAAGTTCTGTCTAGGGATGTCCCTAAGGATAAGTATATGTATAAGATATAGTCCTAGAACTACGGTAAAAATCTTAGAATTTAACTTAAGATGTTAGATATTGAGGGAACTCTCTCTTTACTATGTTATTTTCCCTAGCATGATTTTTTCCTCTCACACTATTCTTTTTGGGTTTTAGAAAATGGCTGGAAACAGGAAGATTCACAATAATGGAGGATATGACGGACAATGGAATGATATTATTCATGAGAAACCAAATGAAACGGGATTTGGAAGTCCAAACATCGTTATTATGCCTAATCATAAATCTCATAATATGATCAATAATATCAACTTTTGTAAGTTTCCCAACACAGATAATAAGAGAAATATGGAGTTTCATGATGATCATATAGGAAAGAAAGTTCAATTTCCCTCATGTAAATCATATGGGAAGAGGCATCGGGGAGATTGTTTCAGAGGAACTGGAAGATGATTTGGGTGTGGAAAAGAAGGACACAAAGCCAGTAAGAGAAAAGGAAAAGGTTCAGTTAACAGCATGGACAAAGATAATGGTATTGATACGACATTAACAATGATTAGATGTTTTAAATGTGGAATGTATGGGCATTATGAAAACCAATGCCATAAAGTGAAAATCTCATGAAGAGAATCAGCATGGTCATATGGGTAGTATTTATGTAGATGATGATAAGGAGACTACAAATGATATATGAGATGAAAGAAGTGTTGAAGCTCAGTCAGTTGTTTAAGAAGGTAGTGGAATGATTGTATGTTTAACAAGAGTTATGTTGTATAGTTAAAGGTACTATGGAATAAAGAATCATCTAAGGATTGTTACACTATTGATTTTCCTAAAGTATTTGAAAGTAGATGTTGAATGATGCTGGTAACCATGAAAGGTTATTCAGATATTTTTGGAAAGTAGATGATATGCGCATAATGATGGGATAAGAAGATAATGAGATGTTTGATTTTATTCATGAGCTCATGAATGATATACGGACTAAGTGATATTATGGTTTGATTATATAGATTTTTTTGGGATTTTGGTATGTGGAAAGAGTTACCTTTTGACAGTATTCATATTTTCACTAAGGTTCTATGGTAATTTATGTTTCAAGAGAATATATGACTAATGTATTCATGTGTTTGGAATGCAACCAACAAGATATATCTTATGATATATGTGAGATAAATGCTTGTATTCACATTCTTGGTAGATAACCTTTCTCGTAATTGTTTTCTTTATACTATGAGCTTGGACTGATGTATTTTAGATAAGCCTAAATATTGGAATGGATTATGTTGGACATAAGTTAGTATTGTTTAAGGATAGAACTTTTTTCGATATTATTGATGGGATGTTCTAGTAATGTAGTTTTAGAAAAAGGACAACCTGTAGGACAGGCGACAACCCATCACGTCGGACAAGGCTGTGGGAATCGAACCCACAACCGAAGTGCGACTGGCCTTTATTGCCTACCACTGGCCTACAAGAAGTCCCTGGTTAGTAGAAACTAGTTTTATTTTATTAAGCGGTATGATATATGAAGTATAAGTTCATTTTTGGAATAGTATATAATTAAACTCACCATAGATGGACATATGTATATTTGAAAAAAATTTCTAACCTTTTGTTTGAAACAGATGGAATGGCTCATCATTCTATAACACGATCTGCTAACACTTCATGAATGACAAATTCAACTTCATTTCTTAAAGAGATGAAGCGGAAATTGTTCAAGTCACGAACAACGGTGAGATTGTACCAAAATCAAGTAAGTATTTCTTTTGATTCGAAAATTATTCAACATTAGAGAAATGATCCTAAAAACCAAAAATGTTGTCATAGTGACCTTATATCCGATGAATCAGATGGTACCTTATATCATCACAAATCTATGGATTTGTGATTGTTGGCTTTTTCATAGCCATGTCCTCTACCACTCTCCATCAGAACATGATGTTTAGATTTCTCTTCCATATCCATATTTTCACCTATGTTCTCCCATGAGGAAACATAGTGATGAGTTAATTTGGGTAACTGTTATGTTTCATACATCACTTTTTAAAATTAAGTTTTAGTATGTGGGTTTCTATTAAAGAAACATTCAAGTAGTCAACCATTTATAACCCCGACGAATTTCAAGGGAGAAATTCATTTTAAGGCGGGTAGAATGTAACACCCCTAGATTTTATGAGAAGTATTCTTTTTAATTTACTTGATGTATTGTGTTGTATGATACCCCAAGATTATCTTGCGTTATACGCAACACCATATTAGCTTGTAGTATATGCAACACTAATCATGGATCGTATTACACACAATTTCAAGTTTGTTTGATAGTAGTTATTCTACGAAACATTGAGTATATATATATATATTCAACGTATTAATGAAATATGGTTGTATTTTGTTATATAAAACAACAAAGGAGTCATGCACTACATGCAACCCTAACTTGTCTTGCATTATACACAATCGCGACCTTCCTCGATAGCGTATGTTGTACGCAATACCGGGTTTTACTAAACAACGATATATTATTATAATATTATTATGAACTAGCCGTTATGAATAGTATTAACTAAATTTTGAATTTTATAACATTATTATTCATCTTACACATTTTCTAGAACATGGTATAAGAAAAAAATAAAATTTTCGGGTAAAATAAGTATTTTTCAAAAAATGCAATTTTGCCGCCTTTTGATGGTGCACCCACATTAAATCTACTTTTTGACATGTTTATAAATTCAATTTTACAAAATAAACTTCTTCTTTTTAATCAATATATAAAAATTTACATTGGATAAAGTTTTGATATTTTTCTGATAACTTTCATATTTTAATGAATAGTAAAAACATGCTATATTTTAATTAAAATCAACTTTTTTCATCGTAATAATTTATATGGTTAAATTATAATATTGAATGGTTTTAAAGTGTAAATAGAATATATTTTTATAATTTAATATAATGTATGTCATTATCATTGATTTTACCATGAATTCGTAGGTTAAATCAACTCAATCTTTTGCAATGTTTTAAACAAAACCCCATTTTCTTTCGACAACGAGATTAATTTTAATTTAATTTCGGCAACTTTTGTGTATTGAATTTAGAAAAATGGATTCCATATTTGGAATCAGTGTGTCAAAATTATTTTAATAGGCTACTTTTTATTTTTGGGAATTATGAATAGTAACTACGGTAAATTTTATTTACCATAGTTAAAGGTAAATCGGGTAATTAAGGGTAAATATATTATTATAAAATTACCCTAACACATGCCAAAATTTTATTGGATGGCTAAAAGTAGACCCATATCATCTAAGGGTCAGATTAGATTCATTTTATGGACTTTTGACCATGAAAATAATTTAATTATTATTAATACCAAAGAAAGTGACAACATGTCACTATCTTAAATCTTATAAGTATAATAATTTAAATTTAGTGATAAACTTCATGAAACTTCGAACATGAATAGTCTCCAGAAAGATAATAAAATTATATACATCATATGAATTTATTTATAATTTTTATAGATTAAATAAGTTTCATTAATTGTGACACAATAGTGATACAGAAATTGTTTATTTAGTTAAAAATAAACAATATAGTTTTTATTAAACTAATAGTGACCATAAAATGCACCAAACCCTGGCCATAACTCATTGGTCATGTAAATGTAAACCATAATCATCCAATGGTAGAATATTTGACCATTTTGAGGCTTATAAATTCGATTATGACACTTATATTATTTTATTTCGAATGATGCCAAAGTTGTCACCTTCATAATTTAATAAATATAAAAATTTACATATTGTAATTTTAAGATGATAAATTCGAGTAAAAGTATTATTGTGAAAGTTAATATCTTAATATTCATCATAGGATTTTATTTTTAATTTTTATTCCACAAATAAGTATATTAAATAATTATACAAAAATGTTGTAGTAATTACTTTATTAACAGATAAACCAAATAAATGGTTTTAAAAATAGTAAAATAAATATTATATGAACTATTTAATGTTCTCCACTACTTTTCTAGATACCTATGACCTTTTATAAATCTATTAAATATTTTAGTTCGAATATATCCTCTTTTTATATTTTATTTAAATTCAAATAAATGAATAGTGTCAAAATTGACACTATTGTTATTTTATAAAAATAACATATTATTAAATTGTTTAAAAATCACAAAAATATTTAAAAATTATAAATTGAAATTTATATAGTCTAAAATGTCATAACATATACAATTATGGAATATTAACAACACATAAGTGATTATTTATAACCATTTAAAATTTATAAGTTTATTACCATAAATAAACTTAAATAGATTAAATAAGGATAAATCAAAATGATAAGGTTTAAAATAAGATCAAAACATGTATAAATTTAATTTGTTGATGATATTATAACCCTATATCATCTAATATTCGAATATGAGTCATTTTTGGAGGTTTTTAAGTGGGGTTAGATTTATTATAAATTAATATTTTTAAGAATTCCAAAGGTGCCCCTCTCCTCCCTTATAAAAGGGAACCTCCTCCCTCTCCTCCTCACACCACTTTGATCTTTCAAGCTCGGACAAACCCTGCCTAATTCTCTTCTACACTTCCCTATAAACATCTTAGAGGACCTAGTCTTCTTCAAAGACCAATTTTAGTGCCCTAAAAGGAGGTCTCAAAGAGGCACTTCAAAGAAGAGGTAATGTCCGTTAACGATTCTTTCAACTTTATTTCTTCTTCTACTTATTCTTCTTTAGTTTTTTAATTATGAAGTAATAACATCAGTATCACTCATATAATGATATGTTATTATAAGTATGAAACAACCCTATTTCACCATCTATCCATCCTACAGAAAACGAAATCACCGCGCGTGCATACGTACAGAATACCGTCTCCACGCCGTGGTGTAATCTATTTTCCGCCAACACCTTACATGGATGCGTATAATGGTGTTAATAAATAACTATATATGGTTATTGTAAATTGATATTGATTCTGTAATATTATACATACACTTCAATACAATTCCACGATCATGGGAATGATATCATCCCTCGTGCGTACGTACGGACTATCGTCTCCATGAATGCGATGAGATTCATTTTCCATGAATAACCATTCAAGAATGATTATAAAGTATATACAATGAATAATAATTAAATATATGACATAATTAAGCTACTGAATTTATGTATATATATATATATATATTTCATCTACTTAATTCCATTCAATTCAATAATTAAACGAAAACAGCGTTCATGCGTACGTACGGACTACCGTCTCCATGAACGGTGTATTTCATTCCTTTTATCTCTCTATAATATCTATGTATATGATGAATATATATTATATATAAATAATGTTTTACATTCTGGAATTATTTAAATCTGGATATAAGTAATAATATCAAGAACGACAAGTCGAAACACATATGACAAATGAAATGATTTTACCCAAAACGCTGCTTTAACATGGAATTTACAAAATAACGGGTAATATAAAGTCACAAGTGAAACATATATGATATAATAACAATTAATATGATTATTTAATAATTCAATGTCATTATTTAAATCAATATATAGGTGGTTCGGATCCATACGAAGCATATCGGACCTAAGGTAAGGGATAACGGTTCCAATCTCATTCTTATCTGAGCTTGTTTATTCATAAGTATTTACTGCGGTTATTGTTATCATCCATGTACATGTTTCCTAAAAATGGTTTCATGTATTTTTAAAGTCATTTTTACCCATTTTTCCTTTTACCCAATGGTATGGAAGGAATCTTTCTTTTGTTTACCCTACAAGTCACTTTTTGACTTTTCTGAAAAAGTACGAGAAGAATGTTTTTTTAACGTATACGACATGAAAGGATTTTTACGGTTTCATAAAGACTTATTTTCATGAAGCTTCCTCCAAAATATTTCATGACTATTTTCAAAAAATATCATTTTCTTTTAAAATTTCATGACATTTTGTGAAAATAAAATGAATTTGAAGAAGAAATGATATTTTCCTCAAAAATTTATTTCAAGTGTTTTTTCAAAACCATTTTCCATCTAAGATGACATTATTTCCTATGTGTATGTTTCAAGTATAATGTATCTATGATTTACATGTTTTCACTTTTCTTATTATGAAATGATATCCATTTCTTTTATATGGATTATGTGACGATGGGATTATGTTTATGAAACCCATTTTATTCGTTGGGTTATTATGAATAATGTATGTTTATTTTGATTCAAAAGTAAGAAGGATTTCATTATGAGATGGGTGGGACCTATATCTCCCTCAAATGAATTAGGTAAAGATTTATATCTCATGAGATAGACATGGCTGGAACGGCTAGTTAAACCGGTTCAGTAATACAGGACTGGAACGAGGAGTGAACTCGATTCAGAAAGGGACTTTGTCCACTAAGATGGTCTGGGCAAAAATTCCTTGGATACTATGAAAATAATATCATGTGCTTAATGGTTGCCACAATTACATGTTTTCTTCCCATGCTAATTTATCATGATTAATGTTTGTTCATGATCTATGCCTTACGTACTGTCATGTTTTATGTCATTACTCAAGATTTTGATGTTTAGATTTTATGCTCATGTTTTTTACATTCAAATGTCTAAGGATTGTTTTATGTTATCTATGCTTACCCTTACTGAGCATTTGAGCTCACCCTTTATATGTTTTCATTTCCCCGGGATTTAAAGAATAGTTTTAGGTAAGAAAACTAAAGGGTAAGATCATTAATGCAGATGTTGAAGATCTTTCACCATGATTAGAAGATTATCTTCCGAGTTTCCAAAGACACTAAACTATTATTATCTTTGTGTGTCTTTTTTTGTTATGTATTAAGTATTCCTCAAAAGTAATGTAATGTCCATGTATGTCATGCTTAGGGTCTCTATAGTTGCTATTAGATGAAAAGTTTAGTTACCCTTTTGAAACTAGGATGTGAAAACTTTATTGAGATTCCTAGAGATATTTCTAAGGTATTTCTAGGGATGTCCCTAAGGTTAATTATAAGTATAGTTTATAGTCCTAGAATTATGGTAATGATCATAGAATTAAACCGAAGATGTTAGATATTGAAATTACTCCCCCTTGATTATGTTTTTTTTTCTATTACGAGTTTTGTCTCTCATACTATTCGTTTTAAGAAATGGTAGGAAACAGGAGGATTCATGTTAATGGAGAATATGATGGACAATGGAATTATATTCTTCATGAACAACCAAATGAAACAAGATTTGGATGTCCAAACATCATTATTATGCCTAATTAGAAATCTCATAATATGATCAATAATCTCAACTTTGGTAAGTTTCCTGACTCATCTAATAAGAGAAATATGGAGTTTCATGATGATCTTAGAGGAAAGAAAGTTCAATTTTCCTCATGCAAATCTTGTGGGAAGAGGAATCCGGGAGAATGTTTCAAAGGAACTGGAAGATGCTTTGGTTGTGGAAAAGAAGGACACAAAGCCAGTAATTGAAAAGGAAAAAGGTTCAATTAACATAATGCACAAGGATAATGGTATTCCTAAGACATAAATAATGGTTATATGTTTTAAATGTGGAATGTATGGTCATTATTCAAACCAATTCCCTAAGAGAAAGTCTCATGAAGAGAATCATCATGGTCATATGGGTAGTATTTATATTAATGATGATGAAGAGACTATAAATGATATGTGAGATGAAATAATTGTTCAGGCTCAGTCAATGGTTTAATTAGGTAGTGGAATGATTTATGTTTATCAAGAGTTATGTTGTATAGGTGATGGTACTATGTAATCAAGACACATCTAAGGATCGTTACACTGTTGTTTTTCCTAAATTATTTGAAAGTATACATTGAATGGTACCGGTAACCGTGAAAGGTCATTCAGATACTTTTGGAAAGAAGATGATATGCGCATAATGAAGGGATTAATATAAAATGAAATGAGCTCATGACTGATATAAGGACAAAGTTATATCATCGTTTGAGTAAATAGAAATTTTGGGATTTGGTATATGGAAAGAGTTAACTTTTGACAACATTCATGTTTTCACTATGGTTCAATGGGTATTCATTTTTCAATAGAATACAAGATTAAGGTATTCACATGTTTGGAATGTGACCACCAAGATATATCGTATGATATATGGGGGATAAATGAAGGTATTCATATGCTCGGTAGATGAAATTTCTGGTAATTGTTTTCTTTTCACTATGAGATTGGACAGAAGTATATTGGATAAGCCTAAAGATTGGAATGGATTAAGTTAGACATCAGATAGTATTTTTTAAGTGTAGAACTCTTTTCGATACTATTTCTAGAATGTTATAATATTGTAGTTTTAGAAAAAGGACAACTCATAGGACGAGTGACAACCCATCGCGTCGGACAAGGATGAGGGAATCGAACCCAAAACTGAAGTGTGACATGCCTTTATAACCTACCACTGACCTATAGTATGTCCCTGGTTAGTAGAAACTAGTTTTATTTTATTAAGTGGTATGATAGATGAAGTATAAGTCCATTTTAGGAAACATATACAATTAATCTCACCATAGATGGACTTTTGTATATAACTTTTTCTAACCTTTTCTTTGAGACAGATGGAATGACCCATCATTCTATCACATGATCTCCTAACACTTCAACAATGAAAAATTCAACTTCACTTCTTTAAAAGATAAAGTGGAAATTGTTCAAGGCACGAACAACGGTGAGATTGTACTGAAATAAAGTAAGTATTTCTTCTAATTAAAATTCCTCAACTTTAGGGAAATGATCTTGAAAACCAAAAAAATGTTGTCCTAATGTCTTCATTTCCGATGAATCAGATGGTACCTTAGATCATCACAAATTTATGGCTTTGTTATTATAGGCTTTTTCATAGCCATGTTCTCTACCACTCTCCATCAGAACTTGATGGTTAGATTTCTCATCCATATCCATAATTTCACCTATGTTCTTCTATGTGGAAACCCAGTGATGACTTAATTTGGGTAACTGATATGTTTCATACTTAACTTTTTAAAATTAATTTTTATTATTCCTTTCTATGATGTAGGTTTCTATGAAATAAACTCTCAAGTAATAAACCATTTATAACCCCGATGAATTTCGAGGGTGAAATTCATTTTAAGGGGGGTAGAATGTAACACCCCGAGATTTTATGAGATATATTCTTTTTAATTTCATTCATATCTTCTGTTGTACACTACACCATGATTATCTTTCACTATACACAACACCGTATTAGCTTGCAGTATACGAAATATTATTCTTGGATCGTGTTAAATACAATTTCAAGTTCATTTGATAGTGGTTATTCTACACAACATTGAGTGTATATATATATATATATATATTAAATGTATAAATGAAATATGGTTGGATTCTATTATATGCAATAACAATGGAGTCTTTCACTACACGCAACCATAACTTGGCTTGCATTACACGCAATCGCGACCTTCCTCGATTGCGTGTGTTGTACGCAATACCGGGTTTCACTAAACAACGATATATGGTTATAATATTATTATGAACTAGCTGTTATGAATAGTAATAACTAAATTTTGAATTTTATAACATTATTATTCATCTTACACATTTTCTAGAACATGGTATGAGAACAAAATAAATATTTTGGGTAAAATAAGTATTTTTCAAAAAATGCAGTTTTGCCGCCTTTTGATGGCATACCCACATTGAATATAGTTTTTGACATTTTTATATGTTCAATTTGACAATATAAAATTCTTCTTTGGAATCAGGATATAAAAATTTACTTTGGATAAAATTTTCATATTATTCTGATAACTTTCATATTTTAATGAATAGTAAAAACACGCTATATTTTAATTAAAAACAACTCTTTTTCATCGTAATAATTCACATTATTAAATTATAATATTTAATGGTTTTAAAGTGTAAATAGAATATATTTTTACCATTTAATATTATTTATGTCATTATCATTTATTTTACATTGAATTCATAGGTAAAATCATTTCAATCTTTTGCAATGTTTTAACTTTTAAAACTCGTTTTCTTAACAACGGGATTAATTTAAAATTAATTTATAAAACTTTTGTGATTTGAATTTTGAAAAATTTATTCCATATTTGGAATCATTAGGTCCAAATTATGTTAATAAGATACTTTTTTTAGTCATTATGAATAGTAACTACGGTAAATTTTATTTACCATAGTTAAAGGTAAATCGGGTAATTAAGGGTAAATATAATTTTATAAATTTTCCCAAACACTTTTCCTAATATAATTAGATGATTATATTTTACCCTAAATCATACTTGGGTCGAAATGGAATCTAATGGAACCCACTTGTATTTGATTAACACCTTTTATTTAGTATATTTAAAGGAAAGTGAAATGTCTCACTCAAACTATAATAATTAGATTATTTTTCATATATAGTTATACAAAATATAAATTCGATAATAAATACTCATTTGAAAGCTAAAATGTTTTCCTTTATCTTGTAATTTATTCGTAATTTTTAATAAATATTTTATTACCTTAAAATCTTATACATTAATGATGTAGAAATTATTTACTTAGTGAAGAATCAAGAATATAGTTTTTATTAAAATAATAATACATATCAAAAAAACCTGAAACTTGACCAAAATTTATTGGTAGAGTATACATATACCCTAATCATCAGAGGTTATATTTTTGCACCATTTGGAGCCTTATAAAACCGATTACGACATTTATATTATTTTATTTTAAATGACGTCAAAGATGTCACTTTCATAATTTAATAAATATAAAAATTTAAATGATGTGATTTTAAGATGATAAATTCATGTAAAAATATTATTATAAAATTTATTATATTTATGTTCATCATAGTATTTTAATTTTTAATTTCTATGCAACTAATAAGTATATTAATTGATTATACAAAAATGATGTAGTAATTGTTTTATTAAGAGAAATATCATATAAATTGTATTATAAATATTAAAATAAACATTATATAATCTAATTAATGTTCTACCCAAATTTTATAGACTAATATGACATGTAAGGAATCTATTAAAAATTTCTGTTTGAATATATCCTCTGTTTGGATTTTATTTAAATTCAAATAAATGAATAGAGTCAAAATTAACACTATTGTTATTTTATAAAAATAACATATTATTAAATTGTTTAAAAATCACATAAATATTTTAAAATTATAAATTTAAATTTATATGGTCTAAAATGTCATAATGTACCCAATTATGGAAAATTCACAACACATAAGTAATTATTTATAACAATTTAAAATTTAGATTATTATTATCACAAATAAGATTAAATAAATTAAATATGGATAAATGAAATTGATAAGGTTTAAAATAAAATCACAAAATGTATAAATTTTATTGGCTGATGAGATTAAAGCCCTATATCATCTAATATTCGGATTTAAGTTATCTTTGAGGTTTTAATGTGGGGTTTGAATTTATTATAAATTGATATTTCTTATGTTTCTGAAGGTGCCCCTCTCCTCCCTTATAAAAGGGCACCTTCTCCCTCTCCTCATCACAAGAATTTTTGCCTTCCATCTCGGCCAACCCATGCCCATTTATCTTCTCAACTTCCCTAGAAACATTCTGGAGGTTCTGGTATTCTCAAAAGACCAACTCTAGTGCCTTAACAGGAAGCTTAAAAGAGGTGCGTCGAAGAAGAGGTATTCTCTTCTACCGATTCTTTCAAGTTTCTTTCTTATTAAACTTCTTATTTTTAGTTGTTTAATTTTAAAGTAATAACATTAGTATCAATAATATAATTATATGTTATTATAAATATTAAAAAACCCCATTTCACCTTCTATCCATCCTACGGAAAACAAAATCACCGCGCGTGCATACGTACGGAATACCATCTCCACGCCGTGGTGTAATCTATTTTTCCACCACCACCTTACATGGATGGTTATAATGGTGTAAATAATAACTATATATATGTTTATTATAAAATTATTCTTATTCTGAGATATTATATCATCCACTCTAATTACATTCAATAATTATGGGAACGATATCATCACTTGTGCGTACGTACGGATTACTGTCTCCACGACGCGATGAGATTCATTCTCCATGTTAACCATTCAAGAATGATTATAAAGTATATATATTAAATAATCATGAAATATATGACATATTAATGATAATGGAATTTATATATGTTATTTACTTATTTCCATTCAATTTAATAAGGAAACAAAAATAGTGTTCATGCGTACGTACGACCTACCGTCTCCATGAACGGTGTATTTCGTTCCATTTATCGATCTATTATATATATGTATATTTTGGAAATATATTATATATAAATCATGTTTTACATTCTAGAAGTAAGTAATAGTGATCTAAGTAATCATATGAATAACTAAAAGTCAAAACATGGATGATAAATGAAACGATTTTACCCAAAACGCTACATTAACATGAATTTACAAAAGAACAGGTAATATAAAGTCATAAGTGAACCATATATGATAACATAACAATAAATATGATTCTGTAATAAGTCAATGAAATTATTTAAATCATTATACAAGAGTTTTTTATACATACTAAGCATAACAGATGTAAGGTAAGGGATAATTATTCCAATCTCGTTCTTATCCAAGATTGTTTATTTGTAAGTATTAATTGGGGTTTTATTTTTCAAACTTGTCCATAAAAATGTTTTTAATAAGGTGTTTAATATTATTCCATGTATGTTTAAAGTCATGTTTACCCCTATTTGACTTTTAATTTGTGTTATGGAAGGAATCTTTCTTTTGTTTACCATATGTGGTACTTTATGACTTTTCTGTTAAAAGTACGAGGAGAATGTTTTTTTAACTTATAATGAATGAATGGATTTTTACGGTTTTATAACTCATTATTTTAATGAAGCTTACTCTACAAGATTTCATGACAATTTTCAAAAAAAAATCCCTTTATTTTAAAATTTCATGGCATTTTGTGAAAAGAAAATGATTTTGAAGAAGAAAGGATATTTTCCTCAAGAATTCATTTCAAGTGTTTTATCAAAAAAAAATTCCATCTAAGATGACATTATTTCATATGTGTATGTTTCAAGTATAAGGTCTCTATGATTTACATGGTTTCACTTTTCTTATGATTAAATGATATCCATTTTTTTTAAATGGATTATGTTATGATTGGATGATGTTTATGAAACCCATTTTATTCTTTGGGTTATGATGAAAGATTTAGGTTTATGTTGTGGAACACGTAAGAATGATTTCATTATGAGATGGGTCGGACCTATATCTCTCTCCAATGCATTGGGTAAATATTTATATCTCATGAGATACACATGGATGGAACGACAAGTTAATCCGGTTTAGTGATACCAGACTGGAACGAGGAGTTAACTCGATTAAGAAAGGGACATTGTCCACTAAGATGGTCTTGGAAGCAATGCCTTGGATACTATGGAAATCATAACATGTGCATAATGGTTTCCACAATTACATGTTTTATTCCCATGCTATTTTATCATGATTAACATTTCTTTATAATCTATTCCTTACGTACTGCTATGTTTTATGTCATTGCTCACGATTTTGATGTTTAAACATTATGTTCATATTTTTTTAAGTTCAAATGTATATTATTTGTTTTATTCTCTCCATGCTTACCCTTACTGAGCATTTGAGCTCACCCTTTATATTTTTTCTTTTCCCTAGGATTTAAATAAAGGGTTTAGGTAAGAAAAAAAGGGTAAGATATTTATGGGAGATGTTGAAGATCTTTCATCATGATTAGAAGATTATATTACGAGTTTTCAAACACACTAAACTATTATTGTCCTTGTGTGTGTATTTTTGTTATATATTAAGTATTTCGCAAAAAGTAATGTAATGTCCATGCACATCAAGCTTTGGGTCTCCACGTTAAATGTATTTACAAAAAAATTAACTATATAATTGGGATAAATAATTAATATAGATAAGATTTTGTTTTGAATTTTAAAATTCATTAATAAGGGATATCCACAGACATTTGTAAAGGAAATTTTTATGAGATTTTTCCTACCCTAATTTTCTAATATTTTCATTTATTGATTTAATTAATCATATTAATTTTCAAGATTAGTATTACCAATCCTTCATCTCATTACTAGGACATTATTTGTGCCCAATATTTCTCATTACTTCTATTTTATATATCTTGGGAGACTAAATAGTGTTCTCTTCTATAAATTACATGGCATCTTATCAGATCTATTACAAAATAGAATCAATTTTAATATGATTGAGGAATCTTTCTGTTTAACCTCTTATCTATTGACCTACCTTGACATCATTAGTTCATTTTCACAGAGAATCCATGAATGATCCTATTATGAAATGATCCATGATATAATATTATTATATCCATTGATATCCTACTCATAGTGTATTGCATGATATTTAAAAGAATATGTTTGGGGAGAGGATGTCCATGTATCTAAATATAATATTGTGAAGATAATTTATTGGGGGTTTTATTATAGATTTGGGAGAGTCCTTGATTCATTCATTGTACTATATTATTCAACTAACTTTTTAAAAAATTGTATTGTTTCATAAGAGTGTTAAAAAATCACCACAGTCATACTAATGGTTTTTTTATCATATGTGGTTAGGTGTGGGATATGATATTTTTATTAAGCGTATATTTTGATAAAAAATCATGAGAGTTTGATCCGTTCATTGGGATTAAGTTTATCATAATCCCACTTTGAACTTTATGAGGGGAATAGAGGGATGACATATTTGAAGGGATATTTACATTAGGCTTATATTTTATATCAAGCATTTTGCTTTAGAGCCGAAAAACCTTTTTTAGATTTTTTTTTATTTTTACACCATTACCCAACTACCCTAAATCCTAAAAGATATATGGACCTTACAAATATCCATCATGATTAACTATGATTTATGTCTTTATATAGTGGAGATGCTAGATTAATTTCAATCCTATGGTAGGTGACCTGTTCTTGAGAAATGTGTTGAACTTTCTCTACAATTATACTACAGCGATGATAGAAAAAAATCAATGTGAGGTAAATTGGAAATTGAATGTGTATTAATAATTAATTGAAAAATAAAAATGGATGAATGAAAAGTCTTGGATGTTTCAAAAGAAGAAAATTAAAATACTTTATTGAACACTTTCATTGAATAATGAGGCATTGAGGAATTTTACTATGTGATTCTTAAATATTTAATTTCCAATTTCATCAATTTATTTAATTGATATTACATTTAAAACATATTAAGGTGAAAATAATTAGTTATATATTAATACTACATCCATGAGTACAAGTATAAAATTTAATGCGGGGGACTATATACATTTCATGAATGATTGTTAATATCAAAAACATTAATTATTATGATTTAAATGGTCATTTATTTGTTAGATTTGTAATGGATTTTTTTATATTTTGAAGGATATAAAAATTTATGGAAAATAAGAAAAAGGATATAAAACTGGTCAATTGTTCCACTAAAAGAAGGCTTCCCATGATGTAGGATTTCAATGTAGCACTTCTGAGGTTTGAAATGGAAGAACTGATCTTAAACAATGGTTTTAGTTATGAAAATACATTATTCATGAAGTGAATCATGTTTAGGATGTGAATGTTTTACATGGTGTTAATAGAAGTTACAGGATGATGTGAAGAAAGCCTAAAAAGGAGGGGGTTTATATTATTATGGAGTGACACTTGATTCACATCATGGCTTGGCCTAGACTTACCCAGTTGAGAAATATTTTTATATTGATTTTGATGGAGACTCCCCAATAATGGGATGAATGAATAATTAATTCTAGTATTGAATCAGGATTCATTAATGGACACATTAATGATGAATTAAAACCACCCATGAACCTCATAATGATCTAGAAATAGAATGTTGTTACACTTCTACCAGGGATCAATATAGAGACCAAATCATTGGGTGACAATTTTTTCTATATAGAGCGATCCATCCTTCTTCTTATCTATTTCTATTAAATACTATATTTTGGTTTTTCCCTTTACACTTACTCCTTCATTACTAGGATGATCGGGTAACACAATCCATGTTAAATGGTGATGTAAATGATGGGGAAGGATCATTGAATTTTATTCATTCTTTAGTTCATGTATTCGGTTTGTTGAAATTTCAATTAAAAAATTCCCATCTCTATCTTCTTAAAAAAACATGACCATTGATTAAAGAATCTAGAATGTTATTTTCAAATAAGCCTAATAATTACCTTGAATTATAATTCACCATTTTCATATTTAGGGTGACTATGTTTAAATGTGGTATAAGGATAATCTTAGTTAATGAAGACCCTAAATTACAATAAAAAGGTAAATAGGGTATTTTTTACTAAGGAAGAGACATCGTGGCCATCAAATCCACCTCATCCGGACAATGAAAACAATACTGAACAATGATTATAATTTAATAATATTAATACACCTAAACCATAAAATCTGCAGACCCCCATCATGTTTTTCTCAGTTGATCTCCAAACAACCAATCTTCTTTCATTTTGTGGTTTCTGAAAATTGCCTTTAAACCCAAATCTTCTTTGCTTTCTCTTTGTTCAATTCAATAAAACATTTTTCCTTCTAAAAATAAAAAATATATATAATTTCATTATCTCTGTGGTTTAGAAAATAACTCATTACTGCCTATGTTTTAATTAATTAATCCAACTTTTCTGAATTTTTTGATTTTTTTATTTTGGTTAGCCCCATTGGGATTTAACGATGCCCCATGGGCTATCAGTATCATTATATTCCTTTTTTATTTATTCCACCTTCATGGAAGTGGTGGGTTTATCCAAAAATTTCTCCATCCATTTTTTCTGAAGTATAAAGTGTATCATTCACTATTCATAAAATTAGAATAATTTCAAATCTTTTTAACAAAACATTGATTTAACATATTCATCAGTTCTAATTATGATGTCTGATATGATATTTTCATTATTCTTCTTCTACTATAATAAGACTTTTCAAAATTGATACTTGGATAGTAAGGTTATAGATCATTTTGTTGCTTCATGTGAGGATTGAAATTAAGTATCTTTCATGCTTCCCAATTTTTTTTGACTCTATGAACATTAAATTAAAAGGGTTATTTTTTCATTAAAAGAGTTAAATTTATATAACAATTCATCTTTCAACATCCACATCTTCTAATCATTCATATTTCTTTCATCTAGTAACATATTATCAAGATATTTTATTATTTCGTTATTAATATTCAAATGAATGTATTTAACATCTATCCTATCTTTTAATTCATATATTACACCAAAAAAACATTTAAAATTATATCTTCCTCACTGACATCCCTTTCAAATTCTTCATCAACTAGGTAAAATAATTCATTGAAAATCTAGATTTATTTTTCATTTTCTTCTAAAATCTCTATGATTGAATTTCACTATGAATACTTCTTGGCCAATTCATAATCCATCACATTGTGTTGTTATTTGAGGTTTGATTTTTTATCTTAAAAACCATTTGAAAATGAAATTATGTGTGTAACACATTAAACAATGAATTTTTTCTTTTAATTGTTGATTTACGAGTAAAAACTAAACTACATTAATAAATTTGTACTATTAATAGATTGATCCAGACTTATCAACATTATTACACTCAACCAATTTTCTAGTACAATTACCACTCAATTTACATTTTAGTGGTCAAATATCCTCCTTTCATTGATTTTGAGAAGTTAAATTCCTTGATTTCTTTTCCTCCCAACTCTTATGGTTTTTCAATGTCTAGGTTGAAACCTTCATGGTAACACTAATAAGAGTTTCATCCTTTTCATTCAACTGAGTTATATTTTTACCTTTTAAAAATATAATTTTCTATGAAAATAGGTAAAATTACTGGGAAAATGGTAGAACCTATCATAGATAAATTATTCTCCAATAATACTTGACGGCATATGGGGATTATTTAGTCACACTAAGGGGGATGAATTAGTTGTGACTAACTTTTACTGAATTATTCCAACTTATAATTTTACGTCATTTTCAAGTTGTTCAATCCACTATCTCATATAGGATGTATTGATCTTTATTATATGTCCTCAATGATTAATCTCACATGAATGTGGATAACAAATGTAATAAAAACAGAGTGGGAATTTTACAAGGTATTGATCTAATGAGTAAAAGCACCTACTTGATATCTCTGGTTATTATCCCAAGCCATATATTTTATCTTTTCTTATATGTGTTAAAATGGGGGAAGTTATTATATTTTACCCAAGAGTATGTATCATCCTAAAGACTAATTACACATTATCACACAATTGTATAAGGTATCTCTTGCAAATACTGTTTTTGTTTCTCAAACAGTTCTCCACATTGCCTCTTACCAGTCTTTCATATTATAATTTATGAACTCATGAACAATTCTTTGACAACTAAAACTTCATTTTTTTTAACTAGTATGTACATAAAAAATATTATTTGGAATCCTGAATTATAATTTTTAGATATGTCACCTCTTCAATAACCTCAGTTGTCAAAACATTAGTATATAGGTTCCTGAAACCTTCATCACTCACTAGCATCTAGTTTCATAAATTTTGGAAACCACACATTGCTTCTTCTTTATTTCATGTTTTGGTATTCTAAAATCCACTACCAAATAAATAATTTGACGAATACAAGAATGATACCCCCTCTAGTATATAATCCTTTAGACTCCAAAATCAATAATAATATATTTCTCACATAGATCTTAGAATGAATTTTGTATTTTATATACTCAATCGTCCCATAAAAACTCATTGTTGAATGGTTTTCAAATATCAATTCTCAACACATTCTTATTTTAATGCCTTCAAAATATTCAAATAGTTGGATTCAAGGATCTATCAGATCTCAAAAAAATCCATCATTAACTCTTCTCTAGTCATCTAAAAATCCAAGATATAATCATGATTTCAATCATCATGATCATTTAATATCCTTATTAGTATCATCGCATTTAATTTTGACTTCATGGGAATACAGAGCCACACAAAATTATACATTGAACTTAATTCCAAAGACTTTAATAATTCTCACATGATATTTATTCTCTTGTATTGTAATGAACACGGATTGAGACTCTATTTTAATCAATTTGATGATTCTAAAATTCTTTAATATTCTCCATGTATTCCCTGATCATAATCAATTTTCTTATCAAAAAAATTATCACGTGAATGCACATATAATTTTCATTGTTTACTTCTCTTAGGTTTATAGAATTCAATAATTTCAATGTAGACTTTATTTTACATATTGTTTTGATGTATACTTATTTACTTATAATACTAAACAACTAACATATTTCATGTCTTAGAGAAACATATACATGATACATGTAACTCCAGTGATCTTCATGCACTATAATGACACATTTTTCAGTCACTCACTTGCATGTTATTTTTTGGATCAACCCATATTCTGAATGGATAATTATTTCTTCATCTATTGATTATATTTTGGACCTGTAATAGTTATATTACTTATATTTGTCATTAAACATGTTCATTCACATAACATGTTGGTTTATATTTATGTTCATGTAAACTTTATCTTTTGTCTTTCTCAATTTCCTACTTCAACATTATTTGGGATCAAATTTAATTCTGATCACCCAAAATTTTAGTTACCTTTCTTTAATGTTTCAACTATTTTCATCATCTTTTGTTAATTTCCATTATCATACAATAGACATGCTACTCCTAAATTCATATTATAATCCATTTCTATATTCGGTGAATACTCACTCATAATAACCTCCTAGATAATAAAAACTTGAATACATTATTACTTATAAAATAACTTTGTGGAGTATCAATTGTATTCCCTTATATGTTCATTATCTTCTTCACTTCCTCATATCTTGAATCAGATTAGAATCATGAAATTTTTAAATTTAATTGACTACAAAAGAATCCTCAAATTTTTTTGTAGTCATTCTACTGGATGAACTCATTCTTATCCAAAGCAGTACTACTATTTTCATTTATTGGAATCAACATAATGTACTATTTTTTGATAAATTCTTGTCAAACATGGTAAAAAGTTATTATACGTTCATTATAAACATCTATAACTACTTTATTTTCTATTGTTTTCATATATTACATTTATTCATAGAATCAACATCTCAAACTTCATCAGCATCAATAATCCATCCACAATCATCACTCATACATCCTTTGTACTCATATTCTAGTAGCATATCAAAATAAAAACTTACCATTAGGGATCAATATCTTGAATTTAAGATGTGTTCATAAAAATCACCCATGGTGATTTCACTCAAATATTGAAGGTGTCATGCTCATGGTAGTTACATTGAGACTATTACAGATATGGAATTGTCTTACATGAAAACCATATAAATAGTAAAATAGTTTGAATGAACAAAGTCTTCAAATTTACATTATACACATGCATTTAACTTAAGTGATGAAAAATTTATTATTGAATAGTAATACCTCATTAGTATGTTAATTGAATATGTTCTCCTTCACATATTTAGATGTAATATAATCAATCCATTGAATTCTTGAGTATCAACCCCATTACAAGGACAATGTTCTTGTCTTTTACTTACACCACCCTATGCATGACTCTCGCTATCTACGTGCTAGTTCACCTCCGAGATCCCTCTATTTCTAGTGTACCTTTGATATTTTTCATTAACTCTCTTTTAGATGGATACATAGGTTGTCAAAGGTTGAGATATGGGAAAAAATTATCCATAATAATAGTTTTCCTTTTTCGTAAAGAGATCTATATTAATAGTACCCATTAAAAAAATTATTGAAGAGTTGGATAATCTATTCAATTTACTTTTTAGATTATGAGTATAACTCCAAATATCTTCAAATATAATTCCAACGTTATTGTTTCTTGTCTGCTCAAATTCTATGATCATTAGAAATTTTTCCACTGAATTTCAATTTAAAATTCTATTTACTAAATCTGTTTCATTACTTCTAGAAATCAAATTTATTATTTTCTATATAAATCATGTAGACATATACAATGTATATTATTTGGTTTTATTTCATGTATATTATTTTATTAAAATTTTTAATATATTAACTTTTATATTTTGCACATTCCAAAATCATCATTTAAAATAAAAATATTCTTATTATTTTCCTATTAAATTAACATCTCATTGGATTCCCATTATCAAAAAATAAAAAAAAATCAACGCAATATATTTGGACATTCATAAAGAGAGTCAATTTGGTCTAATAATAATTTAAAATGGGGTTTGGTTTTATATTTTTTATGTAAAATGTTTTAAAGCATTTCATTTGGGATTTTATAAAATCCATTGAAATCCCTTTAATTTTTATGTTTTTGAATTTTAAAAAACTAGTTTTTTTATTTTTTTTATTTTAAAATGATGTTTGGATTTATTATTGTTTTTTTAACCAGAAGAGGGGAGTATAAAAAAGTAATTGATTTTATAGAAAATGAAAATTTCATTAAATGATTCTACATTAGAACCATTTATAGTGGGTTGTTTGAAAAATAATTTTTTATTTGATGAAATGATTTCATAATGTTTTATTTCGTTATAGAATTTTTATAAATACTTTAAAATTCCATGTGGGGAGGCTATACTTTTATCTTTTGGAAAAGTTATAAAACAATTCTCTAGTTTTCTAAATGAGTTGAAATGTTTTAAAAATCCATTGATTTTTTAAATTTAGTATTTTTGACTCTTTGTTTTATGAAAATGGTTCCAAAATATGTTCCATATGAATATATTTTTTTGTGGATTTTTGTGTCTAGAATTTTAATGTGGTCTGTATTTGTAATTATTGATTTGAACGGGGAAACATAAATTGATTAGATTCATGTTTTGTGTCATTTAGAGTTTTCCTAAAATAAAGGCCTTAATTAATTATATAAATATTATATCTAAGGATTATCTTTAGGTTTATTCCTCTCATTATCTCTATATGACATAGTTTTTTGGATGGTGATAGTAATATATTTTGAGATTAGTTCATGTAGAGTTTAGAGTAAAAAAATATTTAAGGATATTTTTGTTCAATGTATTTATGTGGAAATCCCATTAATTATTACTAATACAGTGTTGATTATTTTGATAATTTTTATACCTCAATGAATAGTTGTTCCCACTGGATTTTATGTGATTATGACCTTATGGTGTGGTTATGTTTTTGAAGGGTTGTACATTTGAAGTATTGGGAGTGTGCTTGGGTAATTGGGAAAAGTATTACTCCTAGTATAGATTTTGATCTGACTGGTTTTTTTGGGTTCACCATAAACTAGTTTCCTCAAATAATGGTCTTATGTTACTCTATATTCCACCATTAAACAAATCAAGAGACCATGTTCTTCTTATTGAGTTATTTTTTTCTTGATGTAACTTTAATTCTATCTTATCTTTTCCTTCATGCTCTTCTTTTATTTTTTTGAGGTAGTAGACATTATGAGATTTTGGATTTTGATAAAGTGTTTAAATCATATTGTGGTTAATATCATATAATGGTATTTCTGAATTATCATTTAATTTTTTTTGATCCTCCTATCTTATTCAAATTCTTTATCATGCGTGGAGGTTTTTTCATTCACTGATTTTTTGAAGTGATTTAGTTTTCTTTGTTTAATGGTTTATTATTCAATTCCATGTATAGTGGGGAGACTACCATGGATGTTTTATATTGTGTATTATTTAACATTATTCATGGAGAGTTAGTGTTATAAGGCTAATGGATGATATAATCTTAATTTATTATGTTATTAATCTTGGATATCATATTGGACTTTGTAATGGTGATTTCATTATGTTCCTCAGTTTTGAGAATTTATATATTAATGATAAATTAGAACTGTATCAATTATATGATTGAAATTTTATATTAAGACTTTATAGGGGTGAAAAATATGATGTTGAGGAGAATTATCAAACCCATAACTAGCTTATCCTTATTATTTTATTTCTTTTTTAGTTCTTGGATATTTTTATATGCTTCCATTTTTTCAAGAAGTTTACAATTTTTTGGGAATTCTACAAATTTTGGACTATAGTAGGTCACACCTAGAAACTAACCAGGTAGTGGGGGTGTTTTGGGGGAAGGTGTGTTGCGCTATGATAAAGGAGGATATTTCCATGATGTAACCAAATTAGGATCCTCATTTATGTTTGGCTTGGGGGAAGAAAGTCAATCCATGACTAGGGGAGGAAGAAAATTGGATCTTGATTGGTGGATGTGAGTCATATCATGATAATGTTGGTCTTGTAATGACCCCATGTAACTGTAGTTTAGAATTATGAAAAAACTATTTCCCCTTTTTGAGTTTCAACCCTGTATGGGATTATTTTCCCCTCATATTTCATTCTCACACTCTAGGAACCTCTCCATCTCAGTTCCTCTTCCCTCAAGGGATTCCCCTTAGTATTTATATCCATTTTTTGATGGTTGTTCAATTAAATATCATATAGATATCCTCATACCTTAATTTTCTTCCATATCATTCTTTTACATTCCCTAATATAGTCTCAAAAACCTAACGTTTACAATAACATCAATTTAACTTTGAGAACTTTTTTTGTTATGTTTTATTTTGATCTTATAAGGGTTTCTTATGTGTTTTTGTGGTAGTGTAATATCATGCTTTATGAATGTGATGGGACTATGTTGGATTTTCTCCCTGACGGAACCATTAATTTTATAACCAGGATTTCATTCCTTGATTATTCCCAAGATTTTATGTTTTAATGGATATTTTAAGTATATGTATTTTTTCATTGCTTAATTTATTATTTTATCTCTTGGGTGTTTCACAATGTGAAGGGGTTTTGCAAATAATTAAATAAGCAGATATGTTTTCATGAAATATGTTTCACTAAGTTTTTTCATATATTATTAAATGACTCTTATAAAGGAATATAATGGTCAAAGATGATGTTTTACTTTTCAATCCATATTTCAAAGATGTTACCTTCTAAACTAATGGTATATTTAGTGTTTTTTAAATTTTTCATGTTATAATTGATTATTTGAATGGTGTTAATGATGTTCAAGTGAGTTGGTTTTCTAAAAAAAATTATAACTTAGTTTCTATATGGATGTTTCAAAGGCCAAATTGGAACCATATAAAGATAGTTTTATTGATTAAAATATACCCTAAAATTGTTCTCTTTTTTATTTGAATTGACTAGATGATATTTTCAATATTAGTGTACATGTTTGTTATATTTATTCCCCTTGAGAAAAGGTGTTTCTTGTATAAAGGGTATTTAGAGGTGATGGTATCTTATGATTCAAGGTTGACATATATATCTCTAGTTTCTACCATTTTATTTATCACCCCATCCTATCTCACTTCCTTTTTATACACCCTTGGGAACCAAAAGTAGCTAATTTGGATGTATGGGCTCAAATGTTGTACTATTTTATTATCATTATATGTGTAGTAGTGCCATGTACAATGTGGTTGGTACTAGGTGCATAGTTGAAGTGGACAGACTAGGGATTTTAAAAAATTACTGGTTTAACATCATAACTTCATCTCTGGTGATGCTCAGCCTTGTTATCAACTCAAGGACCGTGTATGGAAGGATTACAAAAAAATATGAAATCAAATTGGTACCTTTTTTATTTTGAATATGTGATCATGTTTTTCTCAGCTCCGGCAATCGATGCTAGAAGTAACTGACATCAGGTCCCTCTAGATCTCCATAAATTCTACATGAGTCTTTCATAACATCAAATTTCATATTCTTGTTGATAAAAAAATTTATTTATGACCCTTATGACCTTTTAATGATATCCATTATGTCGTTCCTATGATATGTGAAGGTGAACATGGATCTACTACTTGGTACATAAACTTCTCTCACTAAGATATTGAAAAGGCATGAGAGGATATCTGAAATTTGAGTGGATAAAATGTGTTTCAAATTTTACTTTCTTCCAACTTAAATAACTAGGTTAAAAATGATTAGATTTCACTATAAAAACTTATATATATTTTACATAATAAATAATCCATAAAATAAATCTTATCTAACTATGTAATAAATTTGATTTATGTTTTTATCACATACTTTTAATATAATAAATATATTATGTGATAAAAATGAGTCATTAATTCAAATAATTATTCCTAAAAATATTAAATGAACCATGAATATTTATATAATATTTTTAATTATATATTTTTCCATGTATTCACTTAAAATTTATGGATATATTGACAAAATAAATTTTATTCCAATTATTATATAATTTAATAATATTTAATTTATTTATTTCATAGTGATAATTTGAACTCATATAGATCACTGACCTCATGGTGGGTCTCACCATGTCCTAAACTTTTATTAATTATAATAAGATAGACTTTTGAATATGCTAAGTGTGTGGCCCTCTAAAAATTAATCAAGATAGAAGTGACTATTAATCACAATTCAAGAGTGGTGTTTAGAAACCCATAATAGGCCTTGGGTAGATAAAGTATAGTCATATTAATTATAACCTCACCTACGAATACATTTATTATAATATAATCTCTTTTTCATGTGATATCCCACAAATTTGGACACATAAACTTTGTCACCATCCAAACCTTTTTTATTTATTCTATACCATACTTGACGAAAATACCTTCTTATACTATTTAAATGGACTTATCAATGGTACTTACATCTTGGTCAACTAGACCAAGATATCCCTTTCATTTATAATGGAAAAAACCAGTCTTGATTACTCAACCAATGTCATATAAACAAGGAAAACCCTAAAACAAGATACCTCTTCCCAACATCCATGCCATGGTATCCTCTTTCATCAACGTGTGTAGGTAAATGGTACACATTTATGAGGTTCTCAATTCAAGAGACTTATATACACTCTCACATATAGGGAAAAACAATTAAACCTATAAAATTTGTTTCTCCTATTAGTGGGATATCCCTCATGATATCATAAACGTGAGATCATTGAGGGAAAAATCCATGAGAAGTATCAATGATTTTGAGCCCCTAACACATAATAGTCAAACTTAATTTTTAGCTGGTCAATATAATTTGTTTATACTATAGGATATATATTTAATATTACATTCATTGTATATTTAGGTTCACATTATACCCTAATAACATCCATAACCTTTTGATATTATATGTAATCCAAGGTTATTACCATAAAAATAGTGTGTTTCAAATTATCTACACTATAATGGTAATATAAGCACATGTATATATGAAACTATATAAATATAATGGTATTCCATGTGAATATAGGATTTGGGTCTAGGGAAACCACTCACAACACTCCCACTTGCACTAAATTAAACTGCTAACAAATCTCAACCCACTATCTCTCATATAACAATCATGACTCCGTAGATATATGGATTTATTCAGGGTGTATACCATATTATCCTTTGTGTAAACTCTGCTTACTGTGACTTCACCTCCTAATGTAAGTTCCCTAAAGAGTTAAAAATTATAAAGTACATGATTTTTCCTCTAGTGTAATGTGGGGTCCTTTTAAATAACCATTGCTATGATATTATAATAGTTATGTTTATTGGGTTTTACACTAATGGGAACATCACCAATATCTGATAAACAATTACTGGGATCCGTGGAAAGAACCACTCTCTGATATAATAGTTTATCAGGGGTTCATGTGTCTTATCCAACACACCACACCACCATTAAAGAAAAATTTGTATCCTTACTATGATTTAATATCATCATGATCTATCTAGAAACTAGAATCATTTTATCCCCACACTACTTGTTCCTCATCTCCTTTATACTCTAGGAACATATCCTTTGTACATCTCAAGTACATCGTGATTGTTTTTATACCTACCTAATGCATCTCTCCTAGATTATCTTGATATATTCTCACTATGTTTATATAAGGTCACATAAAACCAAGTATATGATATGAAATACATGATAGATCCCACAAATGAATCATAATGGATTATATTTATCCTTTTAATGTCATCATATGTTTTTGAAAACATTTTTTAGAGAGATTGAAACCATATGACGTTGAAAAAAAATTACCTATTATATTATTCCATATTGTACCTTATTATTACCTTATCAATATATAAAATTTTTCTTATAATTATCATTCTATGAGGTGTATATTGATATATCTTGATCCCTAGAATATTGTCTTATTCAACAAATTTTTTATATAGAAACAATCATTTAACCATGCATTATCTTTGTGTAATTTTTTCACTTCATTTCCCATTATCAATATGTAATAAAGATAAAATACTAGGAAAATGATAGCATTCCCACTAACATGATTATAGACACATGGATTGATTTAGTTCATTAAAAAACTAAATTCTCTAATGGCCTCATAAAAAATAACATTCTGATATCATGATACCTTCTTCAATCCATAAATTGATTTCTGAAACATTTATAATTTATTGTAAATATTATAACTAGTAAACCATTCAGGTTTGTTCAACTAGATTTCATCAATTAGTTTCCCATTTAGAAAATCATTTCTCACATCCATATACAAAATTTCATAATCATGTAATTTTTCTATTACAAGTAATATTCTGATAGATTTTAGCATTGTCATTAATGATAATGTTTCATTATATTCAATTAATTTACATTTCTTGAAATCCTTCATGACCATGTGAGATTTATCGGTATTTAAATTACATCCAAGTATAGATTTTTCTTGAATACCCATTTAAATATAATAGGTTTCATGTCTGTTAGACTTTCTACCAAAATACACAATTGATTTTTTATATGGACCCTATTTTAGAATGCATGCCCTTTTTTATTTAGTGACATCCTTACCATCTACTACCTCCTTGTACATAAAAGGATCATCATTATCTCGAAGTATTGTGTAATTGAATCAATGATAAGAAAAGCATATATATCTTGTTATTTAACCTATCTAGTACAACAATGAATTACTTATGTATTAGAGACATATTCATCTCCAATTTTCTCTTATAGATATAATTCGTATACCAACTCTTGTGCACCTTGAGCATCAAAATCATCAAATTCGATCTCTCTCCCAACATTTCCAGTGGAAAAGTGTTCCCTTTCTCAAAATGTATCATGTCCTGCCATAATGAATTAACTATATATAGGGTTATTTATATAATACCCTTTTGTTTTATTTTAATAACCTATACATATTCACTTTTTTCGGTATTATTTTTCATTCATTGGGGTCATGAAAAACAACTTGTATCCACAAACCTATATATATTATTGAGGGGTTTCCTTCCATACCAAAACACATATGTAATTTCATAGAATGCCTCACTTTGTACTTAATTAAGTGAATATAATTCTATCTACAATTTTTATCCCTAAAATATAATGGAAGAGTTTCATGACTCATTAGCGATCTCTACATGTCAATAAATATATGATTCCCTCATTAACATACATCATTACATTGATTTGTATAAGGAGGAGTGGGTTAGGATATTAAACCAAACTCAATCATGTGATTGATTACATCTCAATTAGGAAACTCTCAAGATCCGTATGAATGTATTGTCTTAATCATATTCCCAATATCAATTTTTAATTCATTCTGGTATGCCTTAAAATCTAAAGGGAATTTTATTTATACCTAACTAAGTGGATATAAAAATACCTATTATAGTCATTAGTATAATTAATGATGTATGAAAACCGACCACTTAAATTTATCATAAATGAAGAAAAAATATTCTTATGAATCATTTCCAGTAGTTTTGTGGCCCTTTCTCCATTCCCAGCCAAGGGTTTTTTGGTGGCATCCCTTGTAAACAAGAAATACATATATCCAAGGGTTTTATTTCAGTGGAATAAAAATACCCTTTGTAATTTAAATTATTTAAATACTTCTAATTTATATGACAGTGACTGATGTTCTATAGGTGGGAGTAGTATAATTTAGTCTCACTATTTTCCACTTACTTCTAAAATGGTATTTTTTTTGTTCAAGTATATACAATACAATTTTAATATGTACCATACCGTAATTTATGCTAACCATTTAAAATAGAAAACATTTACTTCCTAAGAAGAAATAAAACTTATAGTTTCTATGCTCTACAGTAATATTTTGTTTCTTGTAAAAGTAGTTTCAAAATAAAAATTATTTCATACAAGAACCAAACCACTAGGAAATGTAAGGTGGTAATATCCTATTGTTAATGTTGTCAGTATTTCACCATTTTCAGCATAGAGATCCACCTCATCCTTTTTAATCTTTTTTAATCAACATGGTTCTTATATTTGAATAATAATTTCTGAGCCACATGTTATATCCAATACCAAATGTGTAAAAAGATATATATTGTATTCATTAGAAGATATACCTGAATAAGAAGCATCACATTGATTAGTTTTCATTTCATTGTTATTATTCTACCAATTGTATTTCTTATCGCATATAAACTAGACTGCCTTCTTACCATTAGTCTCCTCCTAAATCATTAAGTTTGCGGAGGGGTGTATCATTCGTGTCTTTGGATTTTTTTAGCCTTTAAGACCTTAGCCTTTCCCATGCCTCTTTTCTTCACTATAAGAACTACAGAGTTGGTATAATTCATATCATTTTCAGTTTTGAGAATGAAATCCAGTAGATTTAAAAGTGTATTTTTCATGTTATTCATGTTATAATTTATAATAAATGTGAGTAATATTGGTAAAAAAGAGGCATGAATGAGATCAGTCACTAGTTCTTGGTTCAACATGAACCCAAGGGACTCCAATCTCCAAATGTACCCAATCATGTTGTGTACATGAATTATTTTTTATTTATTCATTCCAGCACCTATAAAATGCCATGTATATCTCATATCATTCTTATTAGGCTCTTTCTAGGTAATTAACTTAGAGATTAGACAACATTTTATAGGAATTTTTATCCTCATGCATTTTATACAGTTAATTGGGTATAGAAGATAACATGATACACTATATATATAGTGGATCATATAAATTATTCTGGTAATTTTCATTATCTTACTTACTTTATCCCACATGTGGTTCAATAGGATGTTATTATTTCTACACCTAGAGCTTCCTCTCTTTCTATAGTAATATGTGAAACCGCTTGTACCACTTCTCAATGTTATTTTTATAAGTGTATTATTTTTATTGAGTAATTATAATAATGATATTGAACTGATGGTGGTGATTTCTATTTTTGTCTACAATAAATAAATTTAACATATTTGTAATTTATTTTGATTCATGTTGGACATTTGTGATTATTTAGTCATTAAATTTCTCCTACTATTTAATAAAAAATTATACCATCCATCAATAAATATATTTATAATACTCGGTCACTTGAGTATTCTAACGAAAATGATACATGAAACATCTTCTAATATTTAAAGATATGGCTATTCCTATACTCTCAAAGTTTCAAGGTAGGATTTTGATAGGACAACCTTATTAACTCGCAATACCTTGAACTGTTTAGGGAGGTCCCAACATCTGGAAATTGTTAAATTGTTTTCCTCAACACTTTGCCTCAAAATTATCAATAATATAGTTATGGATATTTACTTACATAAAAATATAGTTTAGATTATTCATAGCACTTAAAATAAAACCCAATTAGTCAGAGTAACTCTGAAATATGGATGATGATCACCTCAAATGATTAGTTTTTTCCAAATTTAAATGACATAAGGTGATGTGAATTAATATTTCATTGAGGGATATTTTTATTTCTTGATGAATTAAATCATTTTCTATTTACCTTACTCGTACTATGTTATTGCACTGAAAAATTAACACATTAATAAATAGAAAATGATTCATCATGTATTAGTTAATTTTTTGTATGAATGATTGTTTATTATACTATTTTATTATAAAAAAAATATACAAGAATAAAATTATAATAAATCATGTGTAAATAAATAAATGAAATGGATGGTCATGATCGTCAACTATCTATTGATCTATTGAACTAAAAATGGATCAACTTGGAACATGGGGGTTAACTGCCTATTCTATGATCAAATAAAGCTGTGAGACCCACCATATAAATTTTATTCTTGTATCATTTGGTATTTTTCTATGTTTTAGTGTGGTCCGTGTCTTAATACATCCATGAAATTATAAATAAAAACATAATAATTCTAAAAGTACAAGTAGACTAAAAATATTATGCTCACAGACCCTTAAACATATGATGTTGGAGAGGGGTGATTCACATACCATCATTTAACAATTTATGATAATAACCACCACACATAATTGTAAAATAATTATAAAATAAATAAAATTCTAGACATACAACTGTCATTTACTGCTCATGATTTGTCGACACATAATATAATTTCTTAATAAAGTTAAATTTGTGATAAACTCAACTCAATGACAATAAAAATGAATTAAATTAACTTATTCTAATTTTAATTCATAAATATTAGTTCCATAGTTTACAAAAAAACAAAATATTCTAAAACAATTAAATGGTTTATTGTTGAAAATATATTTTTCACCTCTAGGTGGACCAAAAACCAAAAAATGTGGTTTTGGTCCATTTCTGGACCTAGATAGATCAGAGGAGGTCAGTCAATCAATTTTTCCCCACATGGACATGCATAGGGATTGTAGAAAGGATGGTTTTGGTCTGTTTCTGGCCCTGTGTTGATTGTGTGATCACTAACAGTGATTTCATTTTTTTATATTCTAAATGCATTTTTCTAGCCTATGGAAAATCCTTTTATTTTTTAATATTTTTATTCCATATAATGTGTATAATTAATCCCATTATTGGCAGTATTATTCTTACCATAGGAACCAAGAAAAAAAATTAAACCACCACCCACCACTATCTAGTAAATTATAACAGATATATACACAAACAGTGAAACACAAACACACATATACATGTTCTTATTCTTTTAAAACCCCAAAGAGGGTTTTCATCAAAAATTAATCTTTAAATGGCACCAAATTTATCTTTTGAAATCGAATAGAATCATGATTCATTATGATGGGACCATGACAACACCCTCTTCATGAATCTATGAAAACATAATTTAAAAATGTATTAAAGAGTATTGCATTCACTATAATACAACATGTTATTGAAGAGCACGCAACAGAAGTGGATAATTTATAACTTTACAAAAATCCATCACTATTTCAACATCCTAACATCATCTCTAGAAATGGGTAGTCTGATTATTATGTCGAGGATCCCGCATAAGATTATTTATGCACAAATATTAAATCAAACAATTTCCATATTTTATTTGAATGAATTATCATGTTATTCTCATTATTAGTGATTTCTTATCATATAATATTATTTTAGATCCCTCTATATGGTACACATACACTACAAGAATCAATCAGAGCATCAAACATTGGATTCTTGGTGCTATCATGGATTTGAAATATGGCTAAAACCCTTCCAATGATCACTGTTACACCATTCCTTTAACCTTTGAAGGTTAAATTGTATAAATTTCTTTAAATGGAACCTTCTATCACTTGGATAATGTAATATGAGATAGAATATCTCAAATTCTAGTGGATGAATATTGTGTCAAATTTTATTTTTCTTCGTCTTAAAAATCTAGGTTAAATATACATAAATTACACTATATCCCACCATATATATTTTACTTTCTAAATAATCTATAAACAATATCATATGGATTATTAACTATTTCATAAATGTCATTTATATTTTTATCACTTATTCATAATATAATAAATATAATATATGATAAAAATTAGCCATTAACTCCACTCATTATTCGTGAAAATATTAAATTAACCTTGAATATCAAAATAATATTCTTTTATTAAATATTTTTCCATGTATTCAGAAAACACTTGGGGACATATTGAGAAATAATTATATTCCAACTATTATATGCTCTAATAATATTGAATTAATTTATTTCATGGAAGTAATTTAGACTCCAACATTAGCCAGATCCCATGGTGGGGACCTCCATGTCCTAAACTCCTATTCATTAGAATATGATAGACATTTTAATACACTGTTTGTGAACCTCTATGACCTTATCTAGATTGTAGTGAGTGTTACTCACAAACCAAAAGTAGAGTAAAAAACTTCATCAAGTTCATCATGGAGATAAATTATAGTCATAGAAATAAATATATCACCTACAAACAAATTTAGTTTAACATAGTATCTTTAATATACAATATCTCATAAAGTTGGATGCACAACTAGTGTCACCATCTAATTTTTTTTTATTTATTCCTAACCATATTGGATGAACATACCTTCATATACCTTTTAAATGGATTTATCAAATGTACTACCGTTTTAGTCAACTGGCACAAGATATATCTTCCTTACGGAATAGTTAAATCCTATCTTGATCATTCAACCAATGTTATAAAACCAATTACACACAAAATGAATGATACCTCTATAACGACCCAAACATTTATCAATGAAATATCTATTCTCTCAAAAAAACATCGACATCACATAGAGAGACCAATAAAAATTCCATTCTCATAAATGAATAATGAAAGAAGTAAAATTTATTGAAATTAAGAAACCAATAATGATGGAGTAGTAACCTGATTGTTGTAATAGTAACATGACCATTAGGGATAGTAATATGGCTAATAGAATAGTAACCACACCTATAAAATAATTAATTAAATTTATATATCATATAAATTAAAATATGATATAATAATATCATATTATAAGCAGATAAACTTTTAAAATTAAAAAATAAGTGTTTTTATTTCTTATAAAATGTAAATTATAATTTACAATTTCATAAATAATATAATTATTTTAAGTAAAATATATTTTCATTGAAAATATTCTTAAATTAATATTTTTTTATTATAATCATAATATAATTTTTTGAGGCCTTAATTGATTTTTCAATGTGTCATAAAATCGGTAATAATACTAAAATCTATATTTTACAAATATTTGATGATTATACTTAAAATTGATATTTCTCATATTTAAAATTATTTTCAAATAATGGTGTCCCATTTTGAATTCTACACATAAAAAATGGTTTGGGGGGGTTTGAGATTTTTCTAAAATAGTTGAATTTTTTGTGAATAATAAAATATTATAATTTAAGATATAAGCTAAATAAATGAATTATTGAGTCACGAATGATGGTTGGATGAGGTAATCACCAATTGGTTTAGACTACCCAAAATATTTTACTATATTTAGTCACAAGAATCAATATTATTGATATTCATGGGCCAAAATAATAAACAAATGAATGAAATAATCAAAAAATACCCCCCTCAGTACATCAAAACCAACATTCAACAGCACCAATATTTATCAATGCTAGAAAAAAGAACTAATAAATGAAATCTTTATCAGCACTAAAGAAAACATTGATAATTTCAACACTTTATCAGTGATTTTTTACCACTGATAAAGGTTCCATTTATCTCACATTATTTTACCGCGGTTATAGCTTACACTTTCTTATCACTTTCTTTTTAGCGCTGATAAAGGATAACCTTTATCAGCACTTTATATTTAATACTCATAAAGGGTACTCTTTATCAGCATTATATTTTTTCTACTCATAATTTAGTCCTTTATCAGTTTTTTAGCAATGATAAACGTTCGAATAAATAAAATGAAATAATTAAATAAATAAAAAACAAAAATAATATTTTTGTTAAAAAAAATATAAAAAATTTTATTAATTAATCAATTATTGATAAAAATGAATAAATTTTTTATACTATATATAAACTATAAATAAAAATAAATAGTATGCATTAAATTTATAGATATGAAAAAAATTTAACAAAATAAAAATTATAAATAAGTAAATTAAGAATAATGTTAAGCATTTTATTAATTAGATGATTATTGATAATGTTAATAAATAATTTACATATATTAATGTATATAAATATTATTTATATATTATAAAATATTTATGTTCTATATTTAGTGAATAATGGTTTATAATTAAAAATTAATATGAATTAAAAATAATAACTAATTTTATAGAGTAATTGACATATAATTGAATGTCGTTTGATTTTTCAACTTAATGTAGATCAAATGTGTGCTATATTGTTTTCACATATATGTAATTTATTAATTTTGGTATACAATGTACACACACAAAACATATACAATTTTTCAATATTACTAAAGTGTGCTCATTTTTAATTAAACTAATTTCACTCATTTTTAACATGCATGCACATAAAATTAGATATTATTTAATAATGTTAAAAATATTTTCTTAAAATCATATTTATAAATATTTAGTTATAAATAAATATATTTAAAAATGTAAATACTATATTTATAATTATAAATAAATACGTTTTATATATTATTTATATAATTATAAATAAATAATTATTTAATTTGTAATAAATTTACTTATATAAATAATATATATTCACTTTATTTATATTTAAATATATTTATTATATACATATCATTATATAAATATATAAAATTATATACATATTATTTATTAAAAATATTTATATAATTATAAATAAATAATTATATATTTAAATAATTGTAAAATTATAATAATTATATATAAATTAGGAATATATTTACAATATTTATATTAATAGATATTTATTAAGTATATATATATTTAATGAAATTATTTATAATTATAATTATAAATCCTTTATACGCACATAAGTAATAAACACTGATATGAGGCTTTATCAACGCTAATAAAATTGTGGATATGAGGCATTATCAATGATAAAAAAATCATTGAAAGAAGTCATAATTAACAGCACTAAAACATCAGCATTGATAATGAAATTCATTTATCAACACTAAAAAGGTGTTGATAAATATACCTATTATCAGTGCTTTAAAAAAACACTAATAATGGTGTCCCAATCTAATTAAAAAAACTATCTTGTTGTCCACTTATCACGATATCAGAAGCATTACATGGGTTCCACCCATTGTCGGTGCTCCTCCTTGGTGAATTGAATATTGAATCACACAAACCCACAAGAATCGCACAAACCCACTACCTCCAATTGATTGAACATCATCAGACATTCAGTTTTCAGTTACATTTGGGGTTTCCAAAGAAAAAATCTAGATTTGAATATGAGGGTCTTGGATTTTCTTCATCCTAGTGAGGTATGTCTATGTTTTCCTTTGTAAGCTCTGATTTTCTTTCTCTATTTGTGATTTGGACATCGAGATTCAAGGGTTTCCGATTTCACTTTGTAGGTTTTTATTTTCTTTCTATATTTTTTTCTTGTTGTTATATTCTCTTTTACGTTTTTAGGATTTGTTTTTTTCTTGACTACTGTTTTGGATATCCTTTTTTGGCCTTTTAAAATTGTTGTTTGCAATCAATTTGATTCACTATTTACATCTATACCCCAACTTTCATTGCTTTTTTGAACCAATTCTCTTTTTTATGTTCCAAGAAAATTTATGTAGCAAACCAATTATAATTCCATTGATGGTGACAAGTAAGAAAAGATGTTGATTTTATGCAAGTCATGTAGGAGAATATATTTATTTATATTCTATTTTATTATTATGATGTAGGTGTTTTTCCATAAAAAAGTTCTCATAATTATGTTGTTTTATTTTAAGATAAATATTTAATATGTTTGATGCCATATTTATTTATTTTCAATGGCTCTCAATTTTCAAAATTAGTATGGTGTTGTATTTATCTTACTATGGTGTGATATTATTCGGTAAGGGTTACAAATATTTTTATCAATTTATGTTTATTTTATATTTATATATATGCATATATATATATATATATATATATAATTATGTAAATATATATCATTTTTTCTATTTAGATTCACTTTCAAAACATATAATGTAAGGGTGATTTTATAATTATTCCTTCCCAAATTATGGTTCTGGATTTTCAAATTAGGAAGGTATTATATTTATTTCCAATAAAAATTATGGTTAAATGTTATTTTTTTCAATTATATGTATTATAAATTCCATGATATATTTGTGTGTGTGTGTGTGTGATTAAATGTATATGGGATAGACATTGCAAGGGTTAGTGTATTTTTATCCTTTGTTTCTGATATATCTTATTGATGTGTATTATTTCTTTATTCCATATTCTTTATGGACCTCCCTAAAATCTCAAGGATGGGTCAATGTTTATTAGATGGCCTCCCAAGAATACATCGACTGCAACATCATTTGTTCCAAAAAAAATAGATTAGAAGTTATCAAATTATATATATTGTAAATTATTTTTATTTTCTCATCATTTTAGGTCTATATATCCATTTAATAAATAGTAATATAATTTAAACTTAAATAAACAATAAAATATTTTAAATTCCTATTACATTCAAAATAATAAAATTAGGTAACTATATATACATTATTTGGATATAATTAAACTTTTAAAAATTTAAATAATTATATTTTATACATAATTACCAAAAATTGTAATTAGTTATAATTAAAATAATTTAGAAATTATTATTAATAGTAATTTTTAGTTTCATTACAAAAAATTGTATTATATGTATCAAATAATATATTTTTTAATTAAATAAATTTGAATATGATAAATAATATATATATATATATAATTATATATATAGTTCTTTTCAAATAAAGTTACTAATATAATATATATATATATATATAATATTTTGGTAGATTCACTTTATTTATCAATTTATTGAATGAGGAGTGACCTCCATTTTGTAGTTTTTGAAGGTGGAAGGTGTGAACCACGTTCAATATTATAGCCTATTGAGGTTAGTATGAACTAAGTACACAACTCCATTTTCCACTTTGTTCCAATCATATAAACCCCTAAAATTTTTTAATAAAATAAAACCTATTAAAAACCCATGTTTTATTGAATAAACAATATAAAGAAATCCACAACCAATTATTTTTGTTAAATTTTTATTCAGATCCTTGTTGATAAATTTGAGGATAAAAATGAAATAAATTCATAATTAACTTTTCCACCACATCAAATAAAATAAATTAATTTCATTAACATATAGTAGTCAGGTGAAATTATACTATAGCAACCAAAGACCATAAGGCTGCACAACACTACAGTTGCGTATTCTAATTCTTCTATCTCTACCCTCTTTATTTCTTTCCCACCCTTCACTCTATCATTTCTCTGGTTGTGTGGATCTTTTCAATTGAATGAGTTTATGTAAATAGAGGTATTTAGTAAATAATTAGTTTTAATAATTTAATTCTCACAAATGGGAGGCATTTCTCTTTTTTTGTGAACACAATGAATTACACGGGGTAGTGACTCCCATATACAAAATTGTGTTCTCTAAAAGGGGAAATGCCACCCATTTGTGATAATTTCATGATTGACAATAGTTATTACTCGACACCTCCATTTCCACCAACTCCTTGTATATAAATTCTCTACACAATCATAGAAACAATATAGTGGTGGGAAGGAATGAAATGGAGAGGGTGGAGATAGAAGAATCAGAATACACAACTACAGTTTTTTCCAAAATGAGTTGATGTAAATGGAGGTTTTCAGTTAATATCTATTTTTAATCATTTAATTCTCACAAATGGGAGGCATTTTCCTTTTTTAATATGTTTGAAAACGCATATAGACAGTGTCTTCTTCACATGATGATGTTACCAATCCCTCATAAAAATAAACTATAATGAAGGAAACCCTTTTGAATGATGTAAAAGTAATGTTACAGTATATATTGTCTATTTTATGGAAAATTATTTAATGAAATATTGATTTAATTTTCATTATTCCATGTAGAGTTAATTTGTTTTTGAATATTTCTATCAATTTTTCATACTATTGAAAGAAGGGAAATGAAATTGTCGGTACTCAATCTCAGAGGTAATATTAATGTTTTCAAAGTAAAACCATTATCCCTAAAATTAATGTATTGTTACATATATATGATTAATTTATTTATTTTTAGTATTACTCATTTCATATTTTATTCTTATATAGGTGTATTCTTTTATTCGTGTTGCGGTGGTCTTTCCAACTTTCATGCATTTCTGCACAAAAATTTTGACATACATCTTCTCACTTAAAACTTTTTCACTAGTATAGTGTGGTATTTATCACTTTCATTCAAGTTATCTCAACTTTCATAGCAAGATGATAAATGATTTTTTCTCGGCTCAATCACAGAGGTAATCTTTATGTTTTCACCATACAATATTCTTACATATAATTAATGTGTTGTCTCATATTTATGTTGTAATTATTTCTCTTTAATATTAATCACATTATAATTTTTTCCTTATAATGGGTTATTCTTTTGTTAGAGTAAAAATTCTCTATCCATCATTCATTCCATTATAAAAAAAAGCATCCATGGACTTCTTCTCCATCAAAACCCCTCACCACTACAATGTTTACATTTATCACTTTCCATCAAGTTCCCTCCACTGACTTTGTAAGAAGAGAAATGGTGATTACTCTCTTAAGTTATAGAGTTAATATTATTGTTTTCATGGTATAATAATTTTCCAAAGAATTAATTTATTATTTCATATTTATGTTTAATTTATTCCTTTTTAGTATTACTCACATAATTATTGTTTTCCTATTCAAGTGTATTCTTCTATCCAATTTGGGATTCTCTGTCTATCATTCATGTGTTTCTACACCAAAAAATCAACATAATTATTTTCCATCAATACCATTCACCACCAAAGTGTTGAAATTTATCACATTCCTTCATGTTCCCTTTACTTTCTAATCACATAGGTAATATTGATATTTTCATAGTAAAATTATTTTTCATTGAATTAATGGGTTATTTCAAATTAATATTTAATTTATTTATTTTGAGTATTACTCATACTAATTTTTCCCTTATATAGGTGGATTTTTTTTTGATTTCACGTGGTTTGTTCGATGATGATAAAGTAGTTTTGCCAGTTTGACAAATAAATTCAATGGAAATCATGATAACATTAAAATTTTGTATTTTGTTTTGAGAATTTTAGATGTGTTGTAATTAACCACACCAAAATCCGACACATAATTCGACAGATATGACTCTAAGTACTTATTTATATTTAATATTGACATTAATTTTTTTTTAAAAATAATACAGACTCATTGTGACTGTTATCAGTTTAAAATCATCATTTGACATAAAAAAAATTCACTCAATGGAAACTGAGCAAAATAACACAAATTTTCTTGATAATTTATTTCATTTTTTCATAAATAATTTTTTATTTGTAGGAATCTTTCTCACATAAAAACAATACACAATGTCATCTGTACGAGTCAATGTGTGTGTTTCAATTTTAAAATGAAACTTTACAAAAAAAGACAAGGGAGCTACTCAAAAATGAGAGAAAAAAATTTATATTGTTTTTATACTTTTGGAAAAAAAATCCATAATTGATTTAGAATGTGTATTAATCACCCACACTTCAATATGATGCATGGTGTGATCGATATGACTCTAAGTGAATCTATATTTATAATTGACATCATTCTCAGTAAAAAAATGGACCTAATAAAAAATGTTAAAACACATTCAAATAGTTTTTATACTTTAAGACAACAATTCATATGTGATTTGGTATGTGCATGAATTGGCCTCCCCTCAATCTGATGTACGGTGTGACCGGTATGACTCAAAGTGCATGTTTTTATTTAAAATTGACGTCAATTTTTGTAATATGGTGAACTAAACTACTCAAAACGAATAAAAGGGAATCAAATTGTATTAAAAAAATTATTAAAATTATCTATATTTCATTTTTTATGTGTAGTAATCTGTCGTGTCTCAATCTAATAAACAATGTGATCACTATTAGACAATGTGAATGTTTTAATTTTAAAATTACATTTTAGTAAAAAAAGTAAAGTGACATAGTAAAAATTAGGAAAACCCCTTCATATTGTTTTGATAATTTTTTAAAATTTTCCATAATTCATTTGGGACATGTAGGAATCAACCGCACCTCAATCTGATGCAATGTGTGACCAGTATGACTTAATGTGCATCTTATTATTTAAAATTGTCATCAATTATAGTTAAATGGACAGTTGTACTATGAAAAACTGAGAATGCACATTTAAATTGTTTTTATACATTACTAAAATGGTACATAATCCATTTTTTGATGTGTAGTAATCTGTCGCACCTCAATCCAATACACAATGTTCCCGGTATGACTCAAAGTATCTGTTATCACATTAAAATTGATATATTAGTTCAAAAAGTGTCACTAACTAAAAATTAGTCAAGCACAGTTGGATTTTATTGACAACCTATAAAATGATTCATAAATGATTTTTGATGTGTAGGAATCTGTTTCACATCAAACTGATACTTGATGTGATCAGAATGAGTCAAAAGTCCGTGTTTCCCGTTGAAAGTGTCATTTTAGTAAAAAATAATTCTACTATACTCAAGACCAATAAAACACATTCATATTGTTTTGATACTTTGGGAAAATGATCCACAAGTCATTTGAGTCATGTTGGAATCAGTCGTGCCTCAATCTGAGGCATGGTGTAACCAGTATGACTCCAACTTCATCTTTTTATATAAAAATGACATCAATTTTAGAAAAATTAACACTTTATATTAATTAATTATATTATATTATTATTAAAATTAAAAAAAATTCATACATTTACATTCTTTTGTTTGGACAAGGGTGGTTTGTTTGGAAATATCATGAGTGAGTTCTGGATTAGAAAACAAAGGAACATTGATATTTTTGAATGTATGTAATAATTTGAATTTATGTAATTGTATAATGGAATTTTTGAATTGTCTATACTATAGTGGTTTATTTTTGTGTTTTTTTTGTAAATTAAATTTCATGTAAATTCCGTATTGGGACTTGTTTTTGTTGATATCTGTTCTGTTTATGGTGTCGTGGTGTGCTGTTACAACACGCTGTAGTATAGCCCTTTATCAATGCTTCTATCAGTGCTGATAAAAGGTCATTTATCAGTGCTTTTATAATAATGTATAAAGGTATGCTTTATTAGTTCATTTATAAGAGCTAATATGTCACGACCCGTCCCCCGGGGCCCGAGTCGTAACTACCCCAAGCCCGCCTTCCACAGGCCAGGGGCTGGCGACTTGAACCCAAGGCGCAAATCCCTATAACTGGGACGACATTGTCTTTATAAAACATAAACTCACACTACTAGAGAACAAGAGGAAGCATACACTAAGTAAAGTAGTTAAACAAGTGTGATGAAAATACAAAAGGGGATGGAAATAGAATCCCAACTGAAAGGTACAACTACAACTGAAAGTAAAGTAAAACTCAAAGAACAACAGCAAAAAGGTGACAGGCAGCTCCTTGATCATCCACCATGGATCCTAACTGAAGGGTAGGTACATATGTCCTACTCAGAACTCCGCGATCGTCCGTCCGTTCGTTCGTCTCCTCTGGGTACTGTCTCGTCGTGAGACCCAACTCTGGCTACCGTTCAGTCCTCGTACACTCCACCACAGTCAGCGATGTCCGTCGTCGGCATCCAACACAACGACGTGCGGGCATAGCCCATGCAGGGATGAGTATAACGATCCTCTGTAGGGACCCCGAGACCCTCAAGGTCTCACAAAATCCAACAAGGATAAACCACAAAGAAAGATATCAACAGATAAACTTTACTTAGGTATATGCCCATACATATACCTATGTTATCAAGTAACCCATCTCAATCATGAGGTAAAACACAAAGGTCATTGGCTGAGCTCAAACCAGGATTTTCATTAATGATATTGAAACCACAACTGCTGAAGAGATCCTCCTCTGTCTAGTACAGTGATCCTTTCACAACTCCGAGGTGCATCTCACTAACCTTAGACTGCAGAGGTACTCCTCCTGTCGTGTACTGCGGGTCTGCCACCCCAACACAGTAGTGCTCCCCGCCATGGGTCTGCCACCCCAACACAGTAGTGCTCCCCCTAATAGCCTACAGAGGCACTACTTTTGTCGAGTAATGTGGGTCTGCCACCCTAACACAGTAGTGCTCCCCTCCATGGGTCTGGCACCCCAACACAGTACTGCTCCCCACTGGGCTATACAAGTCACTCCGACTCGAATCGGACAAGCAGTCATCAGGTCTCAGCCAGCTACAGGGTCTCCGAACTCCATACGCTCGTCTCTGGGAGGGTCTTCTCCACGAGCTACTGGTCGATATTTCCAAGTGTCATGTAATCTCACGTGGAAGTATCTCAAAGGACTGCCTCGTCATAGAGGTCTCAACGCAACAGACGGTGCGTCAATCGGACACTCGATCTGTGAGTTATTAGCATTACTGTTCCATGGTCCCGGTTGGATTTCGGGTACAATCCAACCCGGCCATACTACAACTGCATCCAAACCTCAGGTGAAGTATTCCAAAAAAAACTGTCTCATCAAGAGGAATCCAACAAAGTCAATGACACTTCAATCGGACGTCTGGAGCTCAAGTTATAAGTGTTTCCACTCCGAGGGCCCGGTTGGTTTCGGGTTCAAACCAACCCAACTGTTCCCAAACTTCGCTGATACCTTGAGTGTAATATACCTAAATGACCGACTTGACCCATGGAATCCTAAGAAACTGACGGTGCATCGATCGGAGGTCCGCAACATATGTTATGGGTGTTTAACTGAATAAGGTCTGAAAATAGGGGGTCTGGGCCCGGTCCGACCCGTCCCAACACCCCAAGGGTCGGCCTGAACCGAGTCAACCTGACACGGGTCTGGGTCCGGCCCGGGAGGGGACGGCCCGGCCGGGTGCTGGCTGCCCAAACCAGCGTTGGCGGCCCGGCCCGGCCCGCGTGGCCCACGCGGTTGGCCGCTGGGCAGGCCAACCAGGTGGGGTGGCGGCGCCCAGTGGGGCCCACCCTAGCCGCTGATTGGGCTGGGGGGGGGGGGGGGGTTACACCCCCCCCCCCCCCAAGGTTCATTGAAAACACCGACAGTGTTGGCCGACCATTGGCTAATCGCGGGACCCCTCGGGTCCCGCCTCTTGATAATACCGGCAGCCGGCACAGCCGGTCGCCCTTCCAGATCCGCCGCGGCCTTAGGCTACTGCTCTGTTCAACCGGCGTGGTGCGATGGCGTCGCACCCCTGCCGCGGCTCCTGTTGCTCCATCGGGGTGCGCCGGTGTCGTGCCCCTCCACCGTGGTCCGTCCTGGCCACGGTCCAGCTCTACTTCGCACGGCACGATGGTGCCATGCCTTTTCGGCGACCCGGCAATCATGCGCTGACGATCCGCTCGTGGTCGGCCCAACGCTGGACGGTTCTTCATAGTCTGCCTCCATCGTCCGCAAACAACAAATGAGAGTGGATGGGTTGAACTATTTTCGTGCGGTGTGTGCCCTTCCTTGTCAAGATGGTATCATGCGGCCAAATGAATCTCAATAAAATGAAGAACGATGATGAACGGTATTAAGACTTGAATGTAACAACCCCTACCTCGATAAGGCGTTCCACGCCGTCGAACCGTGGAAGACGAACGTCACAGTGATCGGATTCCACGGAAGATCGGTGTCGATTCCATTAACATCAGAGGAAGAGCTGTCGTCGTTGGTGACGTTCCCCACGGCGGTGTCTCCTCCCTTGATGCGGAGGAAGAACATGAGAAAAAACGTCATCGATGACTTCGTGTTCTTCGTTGAAGTCGTTCTTTGTCGAGAGTGGAAGATGTTCTTCATTGAGAGAAGAACACCAATCTTTATTTCTCCAGAGTTTTCCCCCACAAAATATTTTCTAACCCCATAATAAAAATAATATCTCCCAATTTATAGAAATGTCATGCCATTTCAAAATAAATCAAGCTCTATAATTAATTAAAGAGGTTGATCTCCTTAATTAAAATGTGTTGGCATGCATTTAAGTGGGGAAGAGGGAGGTGAAGAGTTCTCTTTTATAGGGGAGTTAAGGAATTAACAAGTTAATTAAAAAGGGGTTTAAGGGAGATATTTGGGGAGTTTAATGAGGGGTTTGAAAAGTGTTATTGAAGGAGGAAGGTTGGGGATCGTGTGGGCCCCACCTCCCAAATATCCACACAAGGGTAGTTAGGTGGTTGTGGGTCCCACCCTTTACTCCACATTGTAGTATTTAACGTTTATAAATTTAAATAAAATTGTACACACCAATTTTATTTATTTTTAAACTAATTCCCCAAAAATTAATTCTCAACCCGCTTAAAACACAACTGCGCTAAAGGTCCCCTTAAGAAATTACCAGCACTGCGAGTTCATCATTGCCCTCAAATTTCGATTCCGAGCACTGGATCAAAAGATAGAAAACCTGCTCGTTTTTTTACTGAACATACCTGAGCTAAACTTCGGAAACTTATTCTAGGCACACCGGGCCTTGAAATCAAGTGTTGTTAGAAGTTACAGACTCGTAAAATTTCAAAGAAAATAAGAAAAAAAAATCCTATAAATTTCCAGGTCTTTACATTACTCCCACCTAAGGTTTGTACGTCCCCGTAAAGCTATAAAACAAACTAGGGACTCTGAAGGTGGTACTGAGCATGCATATGATCCTTCCACTCCCATGTGCTCTCCTGGAGGTTCCTGTGCTTCCAGTGAAAGAGCACCTGAGGAATCGACTGTCCACGTAGGACCCACTCCTGTCGATCCTCGATCTCCACTGGAACCTCCGTGAATGTCTCCTCGTCATCGATGTCCAGCTCACTGTGGTCGATGATGTGCGTCAGGTCGTGCACTTATCTCCTCATCTGAGATACGTGGAAGACGTCGTGCACCCAGTGCAACTGAGGTGGAAGGGCCAGGCAGTAAGCCACCTTGCCTACACCGCTGAGGACCGGGAAAGGTCTGATGAATCCCGGAGATATCTTGACACCCTGGCCAAATATCCTTAGACCTCGTCGAGGTGAGACCCATAAAAATACAAGGTCCCCATCCTCGTACTCAAGTGGTCTCCATCTTGAATCAACATAGGAATTTTGTCTGCTCCATGCAGTCTCAACGGCCGTGAACCATCTCTACCAAAGCTCAAGAAAGCTCTACTGGAATCTAACCGACCACACTAAGGGTTGTCCCTTTTCATCAATGCTAAAAGCATTGAAGCAAATCTAAAGAATTTTGGAACAAATATGTCTGGCCGACTCATGAGTGATCAACTATACCCCCTTATGCCTGATTCCATTCTGTGCTACCTGGGTTTTCCTTTTCACCGACCAAGGGAAAACCCCATACCAACATTGTGGGTAAACCATAACCTTTTTTCCTAATACAGTCAATCTGTGTATGAACTGTGGTTGCCCAGTCCATACCCAAACTAACATCGTAAGGACTCGACGCTGCCACCAAGAGGTTCCAACCAAAACACTCACCTCAAGGGTCAGATCACGCCGTTGGCGTAAGAGAGATTATCGAGTCTCCTCTCAAAGGTATCTCAAGACGTGATGGTCAAGTCAACAGCTTAACCAGAAACTCTATGTTTGGGACCAGACTCGTGGAAGGAAGGAATGATTCGTATCAATGCCTGTTGTTACGGAAGTTAGTAGTAGACATAGACCATACCTCGAATCATTCCTAGATCCCTGAGTCATGCTTCTTGACCGCATGTAGCTACTCTCTTCCCCTGCCCTCCTGCTCCATGAGCCTGGCAGGGACTAAAAATGCGGGTGGTTGTAACATGACGAAATGTACACCACCTAGCTCTGCTTCCACATCTGCTGCTCTGCAGATTCATTTATCCTTAACACTTTCTATTCTTAAAACATTTCACATGCCCAAGTCTCTAAGACTAGTTTTAGTTCCTTGACTTCCCACTGCTAACATTCACTAGTTGTATCCACTCATCCATAGAACATTCAACCACAATGGTTCTTTCTAGCACCCTAACATAAGTAAGAATGCATAGAGGAAGATGTGCTAGGTCAGATGTACTTTAAACATGCCTCGCTCAGAAGTCTGATCCCTGAATCACTGATCGCATCGTATTCATCAAGTACCATAAATGGTTGATACGCCCTGATGAATACTTATCTACCGACATGTCTCCTTGCTGAAGTTGTATAAGCTCTAGAAAACTCTCATCCGCCTCCTCAAGCCAGTCCTCAGCCGCATGTGAGTTAGGCTCGCCTCGGATCCTGAGGGGTATCTGATGCTGAAACATGTGTAAGGCACTAATCCTACATGTGTCATCTACCGGTATCGCCGATTTTAACTACTGACCAAAAGGTAGTGATATAGATGGCACACTACCCAAAGGTACTATCTCAGGCATCAGTCCACGTACTGAAGCCTCATCACTATGTGGACCAACCTCATGGTCACTCACTGGGAAAACACCGGTAGCTAAGATCACCATCTTATATACTAGTGTCTAAACTAGGTGTAGAACTATAGCAATCGCCTCCATCCAGTCCACTACTACCTAGGAAACTGCCTCGCCTCGTAACATCGGAGGCCTCTACTGCTGGAACTCGTGCAACGCGCTCTGTCAGCGTGCACTGTCCACTAGTACAGCTGGTGGCATCTGCTGCCTAACGGGTGGTGCTGCTACTGGTACACAACCCGAAGGTGCCAACATAGAAAGATGGCCCTACACTAGAGTCTCATCGCTCGTTGGTCCGTCATCGAGTACTCTCTCAGAACTCTAACTGAATGTCGGCGTAGAGATATCCTGAATAGATGTGACATGGTCAAATGATTTAAACCTCATGAGCTGACCTGGATGAGATGACTTTAAGAAAACTTTTGAAAACACACACGTAATCAGTGTTTTCGTGCACTAAGTCGAAAATCCGAATTCAGGGTCCTAGTGTATGGATATGTCGGCTGCCACACGAACACTGGACTCCCTGAACTAAAAACCACACTCGGTACCCTTAACATTATTGCTTCACAGAAAATAAATATCAGAGTTATAAGTTTTGCGGTAGAATCGAGTCTTCTGATACCAATTTATTACGACCGGTCCCCCCAGGCCCCAGGCATAACTACCCTAAGCCCGCCTTCCATAGGCCAGGGGCTGGCGACTAGCACCCAAGGCATAAATATCTATAACTGGGAAGGCATTGCCTTTATAAAATGTAAACTCACACAACCAGAGAACAAGAAGAAGAATACACTAAGTAAAGCAGTAAAAAAAAGTTTTCTAAAAATACAAAAGTGGCCGGAAATACAATCCCAATAGAAAGGTACATCTACAACTGAAAGTAAAGTACAACTCAAAGGACAACATCTGAAAGGTGACAAGCATCTCCTGGATCGTCAACCACGAATCCTACCTGAAGGGTTGGTACAGATGTCCTCCACAGCACTTCGCGTCCATCCATCCATCTGTCTGTCTCCTCCGGGTACCATCTCATCGTGAGACCCACCTCTGGGTATCGTCCAGTCATCGTACACTCCACCATGGTCAGCGTTGTCCGTCGTCTACATCCAACACAATGAGGTGCGGTCATAGCTCGTGCAGGGGTGAGTATAACGACACTTAGTAGGGACCCCGAGACCCTCAAGGTCTCACAAAATCCAACAAGGATATACCACAAATAAAGATCTCAACAGATAACCTTTACTTAGGTATATGACAATACATATACCTAAGTTATCAAGTAACACATCTCATTCATGAGGTAAAACACAAAGGGCATTGCCTCAGCTCAAACCAGGATTTTCATTAATGATATCGAAACCACAACTGTTGAAGAGATCCTCCTCTGTCGAGTTCAATGATACTATCATGAATTTGAGGCACTGCTCACTAACCTTAGACTGTTGTGGTACTCCTCCTGTCAATTTCCGCGGGTCTGCCACCCCAACACAGTAGTGCTCCCCGCCAGGGGTCTGCCACCCCGACACAGTAGTGCTCCCCCTAATAGCCTACATAGGTACTCCTTCTGTCGAGTACCGCGGGTCTGCCACCCAAACACAGTAGTTCTCTCCACCATGGGTCTGCCACCCCAAAAAATTAGTGCTCCCCACAGGGCTATACAAGTCAATCTGACTCGAATCAGACAAGCAGTCATCAGGTCTCTACCAGCTACAAGTTCTCCGAACTCCGTACGCTCGTCTCCGGGAGGGTCCACTCCACGAGAAAATGGGCGATACTTCCAAATGACATGTAATCTCACGTTGAATTATCTCAAATACCACATCGTCATATGGGTCTAAATGCAACAGACGGCTCGTCAATCAGTCGCTCGGTCTGTGAGTTATTAACATTACCGTTCCAGGGGCCCAGTTGGATTTCGGGTACAATCCAACCCAGTCATACTCCATCTGCGTTCAAAACTAAGTTGAAGTATGCCAAAAGAACCATCTAATCAAGAGGAATACAACAAATTTTATGGCACATCAATCGGACATCGGGAGCTCAAGTTATAAGTGTTTCCGCTCCAAGGGCCCAGTTGGTTTTGGGTTCGAACCAACCCTACCTTACCCAAAATTCGTCAAAATCTGGATTGTAATATACGGAAATGACTGTCTCGATCCAAGGAATCCAACACAACTTAATGTGTGTCAATCAGAGGTCCACAACTCACGTTATGGGCGTTTAACTGAAGAAGCTCCGAAAATGGGGGGTCAGGGCCCGGTCCGACCCGGCCCAACACCCCCTAGGTCGGCCCGAACCAGGTCGACCCGACCTGGGTCCGAGTCTGGCCCAGGAGGGTGCGGCCCAGTGCTGGCAGCCCACCCCGGAGCTGGCATCATAGCCCGGACGGCGCGGTCCGGCCTGGCCAAGCTGGCTGGGCGCGGCCCAACGCTGCCGGCCCGGCCCGTAGCAACGGCACGGCCCGGCCGGCGTGGTCTGGCCCGACCGGCGTAGCCTAGCCCGCATGGCCCACATGGTTGACTGTGTGGATGGCTGACCAGGAAGGGTGGTGGCGCCCATTGGGGCCCACCCTAGCCGCTGATTGAGGGGGTTACACCCCCCCCCCCCCCCGGTTCTTCGAAACAGTCGGTCGTGTTGGCCGACCCTTGGGTAACTGCGGGACCCCTCGGGTCATGCCTCTTGATGGCACCAGTGGCTGGCACAGCCGACCGCCCTTCCAGATCCACTGCGGCCTTAGGTCGCGGCTCTTTTCAACCAGCGTGGCGCGATGGCGCCACGCCCCACCATCGCGACCCCTGTAGCTCCGGCACAGCCCGCCCCGGGCGCGACTCCTGTCGCTTCGGTGCGGCGCGCTGGTGTCGCGCCCCTCCGACACCGCCTGTCCCGGCCATAGTCCGGATCTACTCCACATGGTATAACGGTGCTGCACCTTTTCGGCGACCCGGAAATCATGCGCTAACGATCCGCTCGTGGTCGGCCGGACGTCATATGGTTCTTTGTAGTCCTCCTCTATCGCCTGCAAACAACAAACGAGAGAGGAAGGGTCGGACCGTGTTCGTGCGGTCCGAGCCCTTCCTCATAAATATGGTATCATGTGGCCAAAAGAAACCCAAGAAAATGAAGAACGGTGATGAACGGTATTATGAATTGAATGTAAAAAACCCTACCTCGATAAGACGTCGCACGTCGTCGAACCGTGGAAGATGAACGTCACAGGGATCAGATGTCACGGAAGATCGATGTCGATTCAGTTGACGTCGGAGGAAGAGTCGTCGTCGTTGGTGACGTTCCCCGCGGCGGTGTCTCCTCCCTTGACGCGGAGGAATAAGATGAGAAGGCACGTCGTCAGTGACTTCGCGTTCTTTGTCGAAGTCATTCTTCATCGATAGTGGATGATGTGCTTCGTTGAGAGAAGAACAACAATCTTTATTTCTCCAGAGTTTCCCCAACAAAATATTTTCTAACCCCATAATAAAAATAAGCTCTTCCAATTTATATAAGTTTCATGCCATTTCAAAATAAATCAAACTCTTTAATTTATTAAATAGATTGATCTCCTTAATTAATATGTGTTGGCATGCATTTAAGAGGGGAAGAGGGAGGTGAAGAGATCTCTTTAATAGGGGAGTTAAGGAGTTAACAAGTTAATTAAAAAGGGGGTTTAAGGGAGATATTTGGGGAGTCTAAAGAGGGGTTTGAAAAGTGTTATGGAAGGTGGAAGGTTGGGGCTCTTATGGGCCCCACCTCCCAAATATCCACACAAGGGTAGTTAGGTGGTTGTGGGTCCCAACATTAAATCCCCTTTGTAGGATTTAACCACCATAGATATAAATTAAATTGTACACCCTAGTTTTATTTATTTTTAAACTAATTCCCCAAAAATTAATTCTTAACCCGCTTAAAATGCAACTGCACTAAAGGTCCCCTTAACCAATTACCAGCACTGCAAGTTCATCAGTGCCCTCAGATTTCAATTTCGAGCACCGGTTCAAAAGATAGAAAAACCTGCTCATTCGTTTACTGAACGTACCCGAGCTAAACTTCGGAAATTTATTCTGGGCACACCGGGCCTCTGAATCAAGCGCCGTCAGAAGCTACAGACTCGTAAAATTCCAAAAAAAAATAAGAAAAAAAATTCCTTGAAATTTTCGGGTCTTTACATAATAAATTCCCCTTTATCAGCTATTTTATAAGAGATGATAAATGGTTCCTTTTTTGGTACTAAATTAAAATACTGGTAATGGTACCATTTATTAGTGCTTTTTAGCACCAATAAAGGTCCCCCTTATCAATGTTTTCTTAGTGATGATAAAAGACCAAGGCCTCTATCCTCACTCATGTAGTTAGACATTTTATAGTGTGGATAAATTCCATTTATAACACTATTAAGTTCCTATTTTATATTAGTGTATCCTCCCCAATAAATATCACCCCTCACCAACCCTTCTCCTCGCACCTCAGAAGCCTTGTATCCTATCCAAATTCTACCCAATGTCCTCCCAAAGTCTCTTCCCCATGTCCATGGGTTTTTGTTCTCGTCCAAAGACCATACCCAAGTTCCTTAAGGAGGCTCCCAAGGAGAAAACATTTCAGAGGTAAAATCCCTAATCCATCTCTTTTAATTTCTTTTCTTTTCTTGTCCTCTCTATACCACTTGTTAGGAACCAACCTGGGTTAACCTTGAACCAGTTGCTCGAGACAACCCCTAACATAGATCGAGAGGCATTCCTAATCCACCCAATCTTAAAACTATTTACATACATCAATAATACATATTTGGGAATGATTTATCCAATGGAAAATAGATGAATAAAAAATATAAACATAATAATAAAACTAAACACTAATATTTGATGGAAAATGAAATTATACATACCACCATGTCACCCTTTGGGTCACAACTGACGTTTCCCCATGGTGACTGAGACCAATTTGGAAGCAACACACAATCTAAAAACATAAATAAATCTATACACATTAGTATTAAAACTCGGTAGTAGTTCTCGAATTAACTCTTACCTAGGAGATTCCATTAAAAACCCATTTCAATCTGATTTGAAAATACTACTATATAAGAATCAGATCTTCCCTATCTATTTAAAATAATTCAAAAGATAAAATTTCTTAAAATCTATTTCCACTTTTTATATTTGGAAAACCATTTATAAATCTTAATAATCTTCCAATAAACCCTTTTTTGAAAAGATCATAAAATGGATTTAACATTTTAGTAAGAAAGAATAGCTTCCAGTGCTACCAAACATGGTTAAGTAAAACATTTTTTTTATTATTTTTGAAATGAATGAAAAACTAAGCATAAAACATTTAATAAAGAAACACCATATAAAAATAGTTATAAACAATAATAATCACTTTATTCATCCTCTAATTAGATAGGGTAAGTGGGGAACTAGGATCCTCGTACCTCCGTGAAATTGAATAGAAAATATATCCCAAAGCATCCTCATGCATGGTCCACTAGAGAGGAGTCAATCCAAATTTCTAGTGGTATATAATCATCATCACATGTTTAGTTAGTGTTGTAGAATCAATCCATTTAGGGGGAAATTAGGCCTCATCCCTACCGATCAGAACAGAATACTAGTCCTAGTCTACCCACCTAGTACCCAGGCTTCACATTTTCTCTATTTCAAATGGTGCTGAGTTTTTATCAAGAAAACATATATGCACTTATCATTTTCTTTTACCCAAAAACTCATCCAAAATCTCACTACTAATCTCCCTCCTTAAGAACATCCCCCATTTTATGTGACAAAATAATTCACAAGCCTCTTCATTAAGAGCATATAAAAAATCACACATTTAATATAATCATCATATTTCGATAAAAAGGGGGAATGTCTCAAGATAGGTTTTCCACTTCTATAAAGCATTATCAAAGTGCCAAATAGTCCTCAATATTTTAAAAAGAGTAATTTCACTTTTAAAATAACTATTACCTAAAAAAATAAATTCCATAACTATATAAATTTCAATTGAACAACCAAGGCACCACAAATTTAAAAAAAAGTTTGAAACCTCGCATAACTCTAACAAAACACATTTAAAATGTATATAAGAATACCTAGAAAATAAATGAGGAGACACATACCATGAACCACAAAAAATAACACATATATATATATACAGCATAAACATTTCATATAAAAATGGAAAACACATTTAAAAAATGATGCATGAAATCATAGATTTCAAATTTAATGGATTAGAAATAAGAAACCAACCTCAAACACAAGTCACTCAACATTATATACTAGCCACATGAACCTTTCCTTTACTACTTGCATTCATATGCACATTCTATTATATGTAAGAACACTTATCCCCTATGTATGTATTTCCATGTCCAAATATGTACTCGTGGTCCGTAGATATTTTCATAAACATTTATATAGCCCTTTATACTAACACATGTATGAATTTTCATATACACATGTAAGAACACCTATACTTGTTATATATATTCATACATCCATGAAAGGATATATATAAAGTGGTAGCTTATATATATACATACCTACCTATGCATACACATGTAATTATTCAAAGACTATGGCTTGAAACCACCGTAGCGAAGACCAAAATGAATTAAATCAATATTAGGGACCCAAATATTAAAAAACCCCTCATTAAAATTGGTTAAAAATAAAAGAGAGAAGAAAAACAACCCCAAAATGGTGGTTGGTGGACTGAAATTATTTAGCTTCAGTAAAGATTCCAAAACACACCTAAAGAAGGCCTTAAAGATCCATTAGACACCCTATTGATAAGAGAAACATAAAAAATAATCCCACCCTAAACCCAAGTATTCATCTAAGTTAATGAGTTAATGTGGAAGAAAAAACAATGGGATGAGGTAGAATGATGGTAAAAGGAGCTTACCATGAGACATTGACAAAAAAATCGGAAGATACTCAGTGGATTCATTGCACCAAAGGAGGTATTGAGTAGGGTTGGTCATGCGCCATGATCTTCAAGCGAGGTGGGGGGAAGAAATGTGACTCGCAGTGAGGGGGAGAGAGAATAGAGGGAATAAAATAAAAAATAGAAACGACGAAAAAAGAGAAAAAAAACCAAAATTTCTAAAAACTGAGCATCATTTATGGTTTACCATACTATGCACTGACCGTGTTATCTCTACAAGGAAAGCATGAGGAACCCCATGGTTACCCCTAACTAAGTCGCATGGTTGGGAAAACCATGCTCTAACTTTTCCATATAGAACTTCCAACTCACAGATAAAAACCACATGCTTGTCGCATGGTTTAATAGGTTTTGTTCATGTCGTATGACACACTACCGTCACACCTAGGCACATTCAAAGGTACCGCATGGTTACTACTAATAATACAGGCTAACCATACAATAGTTAAGGAGCCTAAAAAAATATAAATTTTGACCCTAAAATTTCCATTACTCAAAATTGAAACATAAAAATAATTTAAATAAATAATGTAATTAATATTTCACGGTCGAGATGTGATAATTATCCCAACCGTAAACACTTTCTTCCCAAATAGTCAACCAGTATCTTGAATAACCAAACATGAAATTGAAATGGAATGAAGTGGGAAAAACTAAAAAAATCAATTTGAATCTTTCAACATTACAATTCACACTTAAATAGCACTAACTGAAACCATAATCAAGGAGATCCATGGAGTATCACCACATGACAAGTGACTAGCTAGCACAAAAAAACACTATAACCCAGAGCTTCCATCCTAAACTAGATACCCTTAGCACAAGGGGAACCTCGTAAAATGAACGTGAACCAATCATCAAATCAAACCATAATTCATCATTTCTATAACATACAATCATCTCTAAAGTTATCAGAATCCATAACCAAAATAAATCCACAAATTCCCAAGATCACAAGAAAGAATCACCAACAAAATATTCTCTTCCACAAAGGAACAACCACTAGAATTTCATGAGGATAAGACGAAAAAAGAATTACAATAAGGAGAAATATACAATGAATAGGAAAAATAAAATAAGAACAATTAAACTACCTACACCTAAACAGTGGATAAAAAATCTAAACACAGGTTTCCCACACCCCCAGATATTCCTGATTGAGTTAAGGCCTTCACTCTAGGACCTATGGCTAGAGCCCTGATGTCTTAAATCATTTGTTTCCCCTTAGTTAGGATCTAATAAACCATTATTACAACTCCTTATAATATCATGAGTGGACACATAGTCAATAATAACCCAAAGAATTACAAATATATGGCTTATAATTCTAAACTAACTATACTAAAAACATTAAAGGGGATAGTCCAACAAATGAAAGACCAGAACTGACAGAGAGACTTTCCCAGGATAGGTTCCTCTAGTATTCACTCATTGTCGAATGGGGGGCCTCCGTACGAACAATGAAAAACTAGTCCCTGAACCTTGGATAGATATACCATATGAAAGGAGGAGCTTCTATCTAGCCACTCAATGCCATCTATTAATAAAAGGAAACTGTATCATTAAAATGGTCAGTATTATCCTTCATCGCCAATTGACCTTTCCAAACATTCACGAGGTCTGGCACATTCAACACATTCACTTCATAAAAAATAAACCACTACATGAAATTGGTCTTGAAGATCACCCAATAAATATCAAATCACAATGAAAATATAACAACCACCTTATTCTAGTCCACTCTTTATCCATCAAACATACCTAAGACAACTCACACCTTCCTGACATCTTTAGTTCCCAAAAACTAATGACACTCAATTTACCCAAGCCACTCAACAACCTCAAATAGTCTCTGATGACTATAGAAAATAGGAATTTATTGATAATATTTTTCCCCACTACTCCACTAGGAGTATTGGTGGGGTTAACGACTAGTTGATAACCCAAAAAACCCTTCTGGATCTTTCTGGGTGGCATAATCTCAACAACATAAGGTACAAATCTAGATTATCATTAAACAAGAACATGACCAGTTAACATTTTAAACCCAATTCCAAGATCACAAACCAAAACATCAAAAAACCATATCAAATCTAAATTAAATATAAAGTAAAACAAAACCACAACAACCTCACAAAACAAGTCAAATCCCTTTATTAAAAATAATAATTTTCCATTTTCACCCATTTTGATATATAATTCCACCTTTCAAAATTAAAATCATTTTCTATTTCAAAAATAATTTTAGTACATCCTCTTTAAAATTATAAACAACATGTCACTTTTCGATTTTAAACCATAAATATATTTATAAAAGAATCCCCTTTTCAATAGAAACCATCTTCCTTTCCAAATTTTTTTTAAATAATCAAATATTTGATTTTAAATATTCATCCACGGTATCCTATGAACTATCACATGTGTTTTCTTCCCCACTTTATCTTATATAATCTAAAAATACATACCAACATTCACATTCTGTACAGACACACAATTATGTGAACATCTAAAAGAAATAAAAAAGGTCATATATACCATTTTATCATAAAAACCAAACATTTACGAAAACTACCAATTCACTTTTCCTCCATATTTTCCCAAAATTCTCAATATTTCGAATCAACTTCACTTTTAAACCCCATTTTTTCAATAAAAAACCATTTGAAGAAATAATTTTCATTTCAAAATTCCACTCACACCAACTCAAATCAGACTGAAGCATCACCAATACCAAAATAACTAGAAAAGGTAACTAATGGTCATGTATACCCTATCCACATGGTTTAGTAGATCATGTACTGAGCATGTACTTACAAATGGAAGCATACTAAATCTTGAACATGAGATTCACATGGTTTTCTATGCCATGTAAGCTCACCGTGAACCATCAACTCACTTCCATTGTCAACCCCCAACATACACAATCTCCTAAAACTAAAAAAACACTAGTTGTATAACCCTAAAAAATTAGTATTTGAAACAAAACTACCCCTTGTGACTCAGTTCTCATCATGAGTGTTGATTATGAGGCATAATAGTTAGGCCTACATCTTAAGCCATGAAAATCATATCCCCAATATTCAAGACATCCTGAATAAAAATGGGCCTCCCCTAATACCATTTTTCAAGAACCAGACTCTGTTAACCCTGAACTGGTCACCTGATCCAGCCCATGACAAGGCCTGAGAGGTACTCCTAATCCTCCCAAGCTAGAAATTGATACCCAAATTCAAGAATACGCAGTTTAGAATGATGTATCCCATGAACAGCAACAAATAATCAAATATAAATTGATTAATAAATATAAACACACAATATGGAAATAAAATTAAACTATACATACCTTCATGTAACCCTATGGGTCACCACCATCCACTAAATCGATGTCACCCCATGTCGACTAAGACTGTGAAGAAAGTTTCACCCACGATAATAACATAAATAAATCTATAAGAATGAGTATTAAAACTCAATATTAATTCTTAAATAAACTATTCCTTAATACCATCCTTTAAAAAGAAATCCATTTCAACATCATTTGAAAATACAACTACTTAAAAATAGGATCTTTTATTTTATTTAGAAAAATTAATAAAAAGAAATTTCTTAAAATCCATTTCCCCCTTTTAATTTTCAGAAAAAAATTTATAAATATTATTATACTTTTGATAAACCCATTTTAACAAAGCTCATGAAATGGAGGAACCATTTCAATAATAAATAAAAACATCTGGTTCTACCAAACATGGGTATGTTAAACATGTCTTTCATTATTTTTTAAATGAATGGAAAACTGGGGAAAAAAATTTAATAAATAAACTCCATATAAAAATAGGGGTAAATGATATCAATAACCATGTTAATCCCTTATATAGCTAGTGTTAGTGGGGACCTAGGATCCTTGCACCTCAGCAACACGGTATAGAAACCATAACCCACAACATCCTAATGAACGATCCACTAGAGATGATTCAATACAATTTTTTAGTGGTCTCTGATCATCATCACAGGTTTAGTCTGTGTTATAGTTTTAATAAAACTAGTGGTAAATAAGGAATCATCATTATCAATACACCTATAATTTTAGTCCTAATATACTCACCTTGGTATCCAGGTTTCCCATGTGCTCTTTTCTAAATGGTGGTGTGTTTTAATCAAGAAAACATATATTTTCATATCATTTCCTTTACCCAAAAAACCATCCAACTTATCACCAATGATCTCTCTCCTTTACTGCATTCTGTTTTTTATGTCACACACCAATGAATAATTCTCTTCACTAGAAACATGTCACAAATCACACATTTAACATAAACATCATATTTCTAAAACAAGGGGCTTCCCTCAAGAGGGGTTTTCTATTTCCATTAAACAATATCAAAGTTCCAAATGGGCCTTACTATTTTAAAAGAAGTAATTTCACTTTTTAAAGAACTATTTATGAACACTTTTAACCCTAGAACCATTTAAAATTTCAATTCATCAACCTATGAAACACAAACATAAATTTCTTTTTGGAACCATTCTTATCTAAAAAAACCTATTTAAAAATAATAATAGATTTCAATGAAACTATGTGAAGAGACACATTCCAACAACCAAAAAAATTAAAATAAATATATATAAACCATATGAATTTCATAAAAAATGGAAAACTCATTTTGAAAATGAATCAACCAGTCACATATTTCCAATTTAAAGGATTGAGAATAGGGTACCTACCTCAATCTCAAGGCGTGTTGCTTTATATATTGGAAACTCAAACCTTCTCTTTATGACGTGTATATATATGAAACTTCTATTATATATAAGACATATATCCTCTATGTATATATATCCACGGCCAAATATGTTCAAGGGAATCCTTACATATATTCTTATACATGCATATACCCCTTTACACATACGCACATATAAATTTTCTTATACAAATATAATCACACCAGGCCCAATTATTTATATTCATCCTACCTTGGGTGGATATATATAAATGGGGAACTTACATATATACATGCTTACCTATGCATACACATGTAATAATTCAACAAAAATGACTCTAACCCACCCAAATAAAGACTAAAACATAGTATAATAATATTTGGGACCCACATATCACAAAAACCCCCCATTAAAATTCACCCAAAATAAAAAAAAGAAGGAAACAAACCTCAAAACGGTGGCACAAAGATCAAAATTCATCACCATTGGCATTGGATGTAAAAACATTCTAGAAAGAGGCCCAAAAGATCTATCACATGCCCTATTAATAAGATAAGAATAAAAAATCATCCCATTGGAAACCCTATGGTTTAGTTGAGTGAATGGGGTGAAAGGAAGAAGAAAAAGAGTTCTAGGATGAGGGAGAAGTGTGGAAGAGGGATCTTTCCTTGAGACATCGACCGAAAAAATGAAATAAATATAGTGGACTCAACTCATAGAAGTAGGTCGTGGGGAGGGGAGGTCGCACACCCTGATGTTAGGAGGAGGGGTTAGTGAATTCACACATCTCATAAGGAGTTAGAAGAGAGAACATAAAAAGGAAATGAAAATAATAAAAACCCCAATTTTCTAAAAAAAGAGCATCGTGCACATTTTACATACAGTTTAACAAACTGTTAACTAATCACGATGTCCCCACTTGTAAATAATGGGTCACCACATGGTTACTCCTATAATATATACACAGTTGGGAAAACCATTCTCCAACCGTACCAAATGGCACTTCCAACTCAGAGAGCCAAACCGCACTCTTTCTGCATGGTTTGACATGCCGTGTGCAAGTCATGTACCACCCTAGTGTATTTTCTAGGAAACCACAAATCCACCATAGAATTACCAATAATCATGTGGGCTAACTTTGCAATAAATAAAAAGCCTCTAAAAATTAAAAAAAATTCTCATTGAATCCGAGAACTCAAAAGTGAGGCTTGAAAACAATTAATGTAATTAATATTTCAAGGAAGGGGTGTGGAACCTCACCTATCCAAAGATGCATGATATCTCTTGTATCTTATATATAGATAATTTTTTGTGTTAATATAATATCCATAATCAAATATCTTCTCTAATCCTTTTATTCTAGAAATCAAAACCTCATCCTTGACATGTCGATTCTCCACCGTCATGGACGATGAGTTTTTATTTTCCATTAGAGCCTTTAATGATGGTCATAAAACCATTATAATGGTTAAATAAGATATTAATATACATATTATAATAGGTATCATGTACTGAATATAATATATAAACATGATATTATATAAAATGATACATTTTGGTGATGGTCATAAAAATTTCCGAAATAAATTAAAATATTTTCATCGATGTTTTTTCAAATGAATCATACTCATACCATACAATAAAATCATATGTGATAACATTTACTATTATTTAAATTCATTAGTAAAAAATAATTTTACTTCAGGAGAAGGTATTCCCATTTTACAAGAACCCACATATGGATACTCAAGGGAATCAACCATAATCCATGAAAATGAATGCTCCCAAATTGATGAGATTAAACTCTATAACTCAAAAAAATTGCCATAAAAGAACTTAATATAATTTTTATTATTCAAATACATGTATAAAATTTTCATAATTATGTAATTAATTAATATAATTTTTATTACCTAGGATATTAATTACAACTGGAGAAATAATTAAGACATAAGGAATGGGAATCTCGAACACAACTCCTTTTCTTTGGGTTATTCCACTTTCACGACTTATTTTGTATAAATATTTCTATAATGTTCATTAATTATAATTTCATTGTACTTACACTTTATTTTATGGGATATACTTGTTTCTAATATTATTTTGTTAAAAAACATTATTTTCCAAATGAATTCTTCTTTCCAAAACACATTTTACCTCCTCTTAACTTGTTACTTCTTTTCTCAAGCATGTTAAATCTTATAACAAGTATGTTTTACCTCTTTATTTGGGAAACCAAAGATTATTCATGATTGGTAAAATCATTATGAAACACAATCCTTTACATGGGATACTTCATGACTTTTATTTATATATGTTCTTTATGGAAAGCATGATTATGTAAATGTTAGGATGTGATGGGTTCACCAAGAATTATATGTCTCTCCAACACATTGGGTAATGTGATATATCTCATGAGATAATGTGAAATATGAATTAACATGATTATATATTTGTTTGAAATTATTATTTTATGATTATACACATATTTTAGGTGTGAGCAGAATGGTATAATAGTTCACAACTATCTATATTATTTGACAACTAGGATATGATGTTTCATTTTTTTTCATTACCACATTTTATGCCTTTATCTAATGCTTCATCTCAAGATTATGATGATGAATATATACTTTTGTTATGATTATTATTATTATTACAAATTTAATATTAATTCATGTCCTAATATATCCTCTTACTAGGGTTTTAGATTATCCCTTTCTTTGGTGTATATTTTTATGTTACTATGTGTACTGAGAATAACACGAGCTTTAAACGGATAAAGAATAATATTTTTTATAAATTTTTTCATTTTATTATTGTGTAAGCTATGCATATTCATAATTTTACAAAGACAAATAACCTTTGGCTCCACGTTTTGTAACACTATTAGATTTTAATCTTAAAGATAATGTAATAATTATGTAATAAAAATAAGAGTTTTTATTTTTTGTATCGGAACATGGTTTAGTTAATTTTGGAATTAGGATTAGTTTTTTTAATGAAAACCCTTTGGATAAGACTAAGTATATAAATATTTGTTTATAAAAATGGTCACCATATGGATCTGATAAGATATCCATATAGTGTTAATTACATAAAATAATAAAATATTCTTTCTTTGTTGACTTACTTTTTATTCCAAACTTTTCTACTTTAGAACATGGTGGGATCTAGGTTAAACAAGTCCAAAAATTCATGTGATAGACAATGAAATGATTTTCTAAATGACATCCCCAATTCCATTGAATATGGATTTAAAAACATTATGGTGATTCTTATCCAGATGTCTCTGGCTATGAACTTCAACTTGAACCACATCGAATGTCTGGCTTCACCTAATAAGGAGTATTTAGTCATTGAGTCATTTATATGACAAAAACCATAGAAATTTAGTGGATTTTATGATCCACTTATAGTAGAATAGTGGGACAACCCAATGAATAAGATCTTTTTTGTGCTCCAAAATTCTAATAAGGATAAGGTGACTATATCCATATATCTATTAGATGGAGAGGCTGATAAATGGAAGGAATTTAATAAGAACACTAAGATAAAGGATGAATCAGAAGAGATGGAGTGGGAATACTTTATGAAAATATTTATTAATAATTATTTCCCTTTGAATCTTCAAGAACATATGGAGAGATAATTCATAGAGTTGAAGGAAAAGGATTTTGAATCAATATTGTCATATAAAGAAAAATTCACAAGTATTTAATTGTATTCCTTGTGCTTTTTTATCAATAATGATGGAATAATAGATAGATTCTTTAGTGATTTAAAACAACACCATTAAAAGGATATAGGTATTTGAGACTTTGGGAGCTATGAAGAAGTGGTTTGATGTAATATCAAAGTAAATATGGAGATTGTAGAATGGTCCCATGGTTATGGAGATAAGAATTGAAGAATGTATTTTTGAATTGGTTGATCAAATGATAATGGTGGAAAGAGGATCCAACCACCCAAATGTCCAAAATGTTGGCAGAAACATCATGTTTATTTCCAAAATGGGATGGTAAAATGCTTCAAGTGTGGTAGATAAGGCCACCAATCTCATGAATGTTAGAGAGACATGAATAAGATGGAAAACTTGATAGTGTCCAGGGGAAACCCATCCATAGTTCAATGCTTCAAATGTATAGAGAAAGGTTACGATGCATTCCAATGAACTAAACCTTGACTTATTTATGGAAATCAATGTCTGCATCCACCAAATCCAAAGGACCAAGGGAATTCTTTTTCCATCACTACTACTAAAGTGGAACAAGAAAATGAAGTATTAATAGGTTCAATTTTTATTCACTCAATAATGGAAACAATTGTATTTAATTTTGGTTCTACTCATTCCTTTATATCGTGCATGTTATCTAAAAATATCCAATCAAAAACCTATTACATTGAAGTAGATATATACTTAAGAACCCCATGTGGTGAGATCATTGAAACCCAAGTATTGGACTCTTCTCATATTAGTCTGTGTGGGAAGACTCTTTAAACTAATTTCATAATACTTCCCTTCATAGAATATGATGCTATATTTGCCATGGATTAGATCTCATTATATAGATCATGAATAAACTATTGGTAAAAGGAAATATGTTTCTATATTATGGACCATCCCATGATCAGAAAAAAAAATTAATCTGATACCATGAATATCTTTTGTAAAATACCTAATTGATTTGGGTTTTGATGCCATGTGAGGAATATTACATCACTCAATTGTTTGAGTCAAAGGAATTCATCAAACTAGAGTAAATAACCATTATAATGGAATACAATGATGTATTTCTTGAATACTTACCCAAAATTCTCCAAGATGATGAGGAAGAGTTCTCAATAGAACTCATACCTGAAGATAATCCTAATAAAAATTCCCCTACATGATGGCCATGATAAAATATGAGGATTCAAAGAAGCAGTTTCAAGAGCTTTAGAAGAAAGGATTTATACACCGAATTGCATCACCTTGGGGTTCATTAGTGATCTCCATAACGAAAAAGGATGGATCAATATGGTTTTATATCAATTAAGAGGAGAACAATAAGAGAACCATAAAGAATAATTTTCATCTTTTAAGGATTTATGACTTATCCGATCAACTATGAGAAGGTCAATACAAATCAATGTTGTATCTTCATTCAGGATATCATCAACTGAAGGTGAATCAGGACGATATTCAGAAAACTACAATTCATAAATATTATGGAAATATGAGTTTCTAGAGATTCCTTTTAGACATATTAATACCCAGTATATATTCATAGATTTTATAGATTTAGTCTTTAGAAACTAACTTGAAAAAAAATTGTAATATTTATCGATGATATTATCATCTACTCCAAGAGAAAGGCTGAATATGAAGAACATATAATGATTGTGCTGAGGACATTAAGGATGAAGAAATTGTATTCCAAGTTTAGAAAGTGTGACTTTTGGATGCAGGAAGTCACATTCCTAGGACACATGATCAAAAATTATGGAATTTCTATGGGCCCTTTAAAAAAGGAAATTTAGGAATAGAAGAACCACTATTTTCTGTGATTTTTGTGGTTTTCTTAGATTAACAGGGTACTACAGACATTTTGTGAAAAATCTATCATCATTTACTATCCTGCTAACTAAGTTAACAAGGAATTAGGTAAAGTATTTATGGATGGGAAAATATGATGAAATAAGCAATGATCTTTATAATAGTATAGTAACTGCACATGTACTCACACTACCAAAAAGTGGAGAATGTTTTTTTGATACACATTGTTTCTTTAAAGAATGTCTTGGTTTGTGCACTCTTGAAGAATGTTAAAGTGATATCCTACACCTCCCAAATGTTGAAGATCCATGTGTACAACTACCTTATGCATGATATGAAGCAAGAATCTATAATTAATTCCTTGAAATTCTAGCGACACTACCTCTATGTTGAGAAGTGTGACATATATGCCGATCAAAATAGTCTAAATTATATATTCACACAAAAGAATATCAACATGCATCAAAGAACATGGTTAGAGCTAATCAATGACTATAATTACATTATTAACTATCATACAGGATAGGAGAACAAGGTAAATGATTCTCTTATCATAAAATAACTTTCTACTCTATATGTGATGCATGTTGAGAAAAACCCTATCTTTATGTATATGAAAAGGATGTATTTTGAAATCATAACGATATGAAATAAATCATACCTTGCCAAAATTATTTCCCAAATATATATCTAAGAGATGAATAAGGAGGAAAAATGATATAGTGTAGCAAAAGAAGGTGAATACTATAACAGTCGAATAATTTATGGTATTTCCTTTTGTAAAATTAGTTTAATCTCTTTGATAGCTTACCTCACACAAAACACTGAGAATAACCAAACAGTAAAAATATTAATATTTTAATGATGTTTATTACCTAACAGGTTGAATGATAAGAAAAAATGATATTGGATAAATTATAAAAAAATGTTTAAACATGTTTATAAAATGAATTCATTGGTTACTAGTTAATAATAAATGAAAATAAAAAAAATGAATGAACATAAACAATTAGTTTTTATAAAAGAAACAATTTTTATTCCCATAATGGAATTTTATATTACTTAATTAAATTAATCCCTATTAGAGAGAGATATTAATGAAATCTATATTTTATATATTTAGAAAAAAAATTCAAATTCATTCAATATGCTTGATAGGATTATCATAAGAATAAATCCAATTATAACAATAAAAAGTTATGTTTTTCTAATAGGAAAATGCACCACCTATTAATGGTGATCCTATTTTTAAAATAATTTTTGACACATTAATATGTTTGAAATGAAAAAATAAACATAATTTCTAAAATAATAATTTAAAAATTAAAGTAGGTGGAAATTTCTATTATGTTTCAGATAAGTCTAATTTTTTTATGAATAGTTAAAAACTAAGTTTTATTTTAAACATATATTTTTTTCTAATTAATATATATAAATAAATTATATTATAAATTTTTTTAAACTATAATTAGACCAATTAAAGATAAATAAAGAATATTTAAAATATTTTAATCAAATTCCCATACAAATGGGATATAAAAACATTTAAAACATTTAAACATTTTTAGTTTAAAGACCCACTTTCCCGTTTCATCTTCGAGATAAATTAGAGAACTAGTTTTTCCTATTCATGTAATTGAATTTAGAAAAATAAATTCACTAATTGGAATTATAAGGTCCTAATCATATTGTAAGAGAAATTTTATTTTTAGGTATAAAATTGTAACCATGATAAAAAAACTTTATTTACCACAATACAGGTAAAATAATGACTAGGGTAAATGTTAAATGGTAAAATCATAAAATTCCTTTAAAATAATACATTAATGGATATTTGAGGTATTTATCAACCCAAAACAAAATATAAAACATTAATTAACAATAAAAATCAGGTAAATTAATTTCACCTCAATGTTCTTGGATTTAAATATAAAATAATCATTATTTTAATAACTTAAACCCAACTCTCCTCAAGTTTAAACAATGCCCCTCACCACCCAATTTTGACTCACAAGACATGAATATCATAAAATATATTCACAAAAATCTCCTCCACACTATCACCATATCTTAATACTTATTTTCTCACAAAAATACTAAAAAAAATGTCCTCAATAGTCTCTCAAGGTGGTCATATTTATGAGGCAATTTTCTGAAATTACCTCTCTTAATTTATTTTCTTCTTTTGTTTTCCTCCAACAACCTTTTTACATATCTACATAACAATTATAGAATCAGGAATATAATGGAATTATATATCTCTAATGTAATATTTTATATCCATCCCTTTTATTACCTCCTCTTAATCGAATAAGCAAATCTATTGTCCAAATTATGCATGTTAACTGCCACTCTAAATAATGATTTTGTTCCTTTTTCATTTCAACCTTCATGGATTGTCCAAAAACCATTATTCTGGTAAAAAATATTGTAATACCTATTTTGAGACCTATTAAATGTTCTGTAACTAATATACAATGAAAAATTTAATTAAAACAAAACTTGTTTGTTATGGTCGTAAAAAGTACAAAATTAAACTATATATTTTTTGTTAACATTTTATCAAATGAATCATCCTCATATGTGAAAAAAATGATAAATGAGAAATTTTAAAATTATTTATGTTCATAAATACTGTTTAATTTTACTATATTATTTTTTTTCTATTTTATATGAAAATCAATAATTGTAAATAAATAAACTGATCTTGAAAATCCTGAAATGAACTCACATGAAATAATAAAATCGTGAAATATTATTAATTGATGGGTGTTAAGATTTTATAAAATTATAGCATAAGTTATTTTAAGTATGAATTTAGTTCACTAATTAATTAATAACATACTTTAACCCTTTACACATTAGGTTAAATTATTCAAATCTAAAGGGAAGTTTGAGGTAATGGTTTCTCATCTCACTTTTTATTCTATAAGATTTGGACCTTTTTCATTGATTACTCATTTTGTGTGGGATATAAAAACAACCATTAATAGATAATATAACTTTTTAAATTATATTAATGTTATTAAAATTCTCATTTAATAATTATTACTTTTATGAGGAATACGATTCCATTGATTACTAAGTGGTAAGGGAATTCTTAACCCAATTTCGATTCTTTGGGTTAACCATCAAATTAATTGATTATGTCATGGTATGATATTTTGTGGAATGAATTTTTATTATATAATATTTCATTTATAAATTTTTTTTATAGTTAATACACATAATAGACTAATTTTTTTAATGATCATTTCAATGATATGATATTTATAAGGGATTTACTTTTAATAATTAGCTTTTAAAAATTACCCATAAAACTATCTTTTTCTTCCATATTCATGTTTCCAAAAATTACTTCTTCATTTCTTAATATTATCCAATGAATATTTAAATACATTTTTACACATGTTTTACTTTTTTCAAAATTATTTGAAAATTATATTTAATCATTTACTAAATGTGGTTATTTATGAATTTTATGAAAACGTTATGGAAGGAATGTTTTTTTAACTTATAATACATAAGTAGATTTTTCCATCATCATGAAACACTAAATTACTATAATCTTCATTTACAATATTGCAAGGTTATTTTCAATAAAAAAATTTCATTTAAAATTTTTCATCATTTTAAAAAAATGAAAATAGAAAAGATATTTTCCTCAAGAAATATTTCATGTGGTATCTAAAAATTATTTTCCATATATGATAACATTATTTGATGTTCTCTATGTTTTACTAGGGATATTATAAAAGGAAATTATACTTGTTATTTTTATGGTTGGTTTACGGTTATGATGGATTGATATTTATGAAGTCGTTTTTTCATGGGTTATGCTTTGAAAAAATGATTACGAAACATATTTCTTTTCATGGTTTCTGATATTATGAATGTTTTATGTTCTTATGGAAAATGTATGTGTTGTTTTAATTATGTTATTTTTGGTACCTATATATCAGAATTATATATTTGGATGTTATATTATATCTCATGTGATTTACTTGATGGGAATGGTTATTGAACACTGTTCAGACAGGATAGAAACGAGAAATTATATCATTTGAATAAAGGACTTTGTCCACCATGATAGTCATTGGAGAGAAACTTGAATAAAATTTTAGTATTGGGGTGGAACCCATTTGACTATTATATTATTTTAAAATAGCCTTGACTACTAATGAAAATATTTTCTATTCTTATGTGTTTTCTAGAATTCCATGTTTTGTGCCATGTTATTATTTGATGATTTACGTCATATGAATTTTTTATGATTTATTCTATGACTCAAGATTATAGTCCTTGATATGCAGGTTATGATTTTGAAATCTTATGTTCATATTATTATATATTTATGTGTATCTTATGATTAATATTTTCCTGTTTACCCTTTATGAGCATCTAAGCTCACCCCTTTCTTATTTCTATTTTCCTTAACATACAGAGAATTATATTAGGTTTTTTATGTCATAAATAGATCTAATTACAATGGAATAAGTGAACTCCACAGAATAAATTTTATAAAATAGTTGTTTTTGTTTCAATTCTTCCAAATACAATAAACCCATTTCATTCTGGCATGGTTTTGACATTTAATGAATTTTCATATATTTAGATGTAATATCAATGTAGGAAAAGAACGGGTTGTTACAAATATTGTAAATGAAGTAATGTTAATTGATTTCCACATCAATGATGATAGTGTCGCTCGGTTTTGAAAAAGGATATATGTGCCTTCATAATATAATATAATTAAGGATATATTGGATAATTCACATAGCTCACCTTTCTCCAACAATCATGGAAGTACTAGGATGTATCGTGATATTTGAGAACACTTATGGTGGATTAACATAATGAAGGAGATTATGGAGCATATCTCAAGATGTTTGATATGTTAGAAAGTTATAGTGGAGTGATATAATTCCCTAGGGGTTATTTAACTACTACCTATACCCATATGTTAATGAGATTATAACACTTTGGACTTTTTCACTGATCTCCCAAAGTAATCCCAATAAATAAATATGAAATGGGTTGTGGTGGATTGACTCAGAAAAACTACCAACTTTATGGTTATTCAGGAAGATTTATTTAATGAGAAACTAGCTGAGATATATGTGAAGGAACTATTATGGCTATAAGGGTTTAAACATTCGATAATATTTTATCATGGTATAATGTTCACATATAAATTTAGGATAATTATTCAGAATTATTTGAGTACTAAATTGAATTTCACACCGGTCTATCACCCCCAAAATAATGGATAATCTAAAAGGTATATAAAACACATGAGGAAATTATGGGAGCATATTCAGTGTAATTCAAAGGTGGATGGTATCATCAAAACCTATAGGTTTAATTCTCATATATAAATAGTTTTCACCCATTTTTCCATTTGGATCTATATGAGGATCTATAATGGAAATGATGTAGAATGACACCCTATTGGGATGAGGTTAAAGAATGAAAGATACTTGGACCTGATCTTGTGCAAAAGATGACCATGAAGAATAAATCCATCAAAAAACACAAAAAATCTACTCAATGTTTTTAAAATATCTATACTAACAACCATAAAAGGGATTTGGAGTATGATGTTAGTGAAAACGTTTCTTTCAAATATCACTGTGGAAGAGAGTCATCTTTCTTAGATAGAAAAGGATTGTATCCCAAGGCATAATGGCCCCTTTGAGATCATTGATCTCATAGGATCAGTGGCCTATATTATTTTAATTCTACTAAATATTTCTTAAGTTCATGACATATTCAATGTTTCTCTCCTAAGGAAGTAAAAAACTGACCCCTCACATGTACTTAATCTAGAGGTGGTTTCACTAGAGAATGACCTCTCATATGAAGAGAAGTTAGTGAAGATCTAGGACTATTGAGACAAATTACTATTCAATAAGACAACTCACCTTGAAAAAATGTTTTGGAGGAACCATAATTGTGAATATATGACATATAAACCATAAGTATAGATGAGGGAGAAGTGATATTACATATTTTCACCTTAGTATAAGAAATAATACTTTGATGTTGAATTTTCAAAAGGGGGAAAGAATGTAATGGTCTAAACATTTATCAATAGAATTTAACTTCATTCATAAAACATATATATAAAATATAGAGACCAAAAAACATCATTCTCTAAAATGAAGAATGAAATAAGTAATATTTATATAAATTAAGGAACCTATACACATGGAATTGTAACATGGCCATTGGAATAATAAAATAAATTTAAGGAATATTAATCCACCCAATAGAATAGTAACCTCACCTATAAAAGTAAAAATTAAATTTTTCAATATTATAAATTAAAACATGATATAATATATTTCAAGGTATAATTAAATAAGTTTATTTAAAAAGATAAATTATATATTGGGATTTTACTAAAATGTAAATGGTTATTTGCAATTTTATAAATAATATAATGATTTAATAGATAATTTATTTTCATAAAATATATTCATAAATTAATAGTTTTTGTGATATAATTATATGATAATTTTAGGAGACCTTCATTAATTTTTAAATTATTCATAAAATCTGTTATAATATTACAATCGATATCTTTTGAATAAATGATTATTTTAGTTAAAAATTAAAATTTTCATATTTATAAAATTATTGTAATAAAATGGAATATGTTTTTTAATTCAAAAAATTTAAACATGGTGGGGTTTATTTTTTGGTATTTTTTAAAAATTGTGATTTTTTATGAATAATGAAATATTATAATTTATGATATAAGAGAAATAAATGAATTATTGAGTCATGGATGACGATTCGATGTGGCAATCCTAGATTAATTTGAAATAACTTGAAACATTTACTATATTTATTCATATCAATCAACATTATTTATATTCTTGAGCTAAAATAATAAACAAATGCATAAGATAATAAAAAACACACCTCCCCAATAAATACCACCCATTCTCCTCATACCATTAAATCCTTGTAGATTTTCTAAATTATTCCCAGTTCACTCCCCTAGACTATTCCCCACCTCAATGGGCTACTAGTCTTTAAAAAACAAAACCCAAGTATCCTAAGGATATTTCTAATGAGACAAAATTCAAGAGGTAAAATCCTAAATCCCTATCTTTTAATTTCTTATATTTTATTATCATATCTTTTCCTCCCCTATAAAAAGTTGAATGATAACTCATGTAGATTATATAAACTGTAATTTTATTTTTTTAATTAAATATCCATCATCCAATCTCTTCTCATATCCTTTAATTCTAAAACTTAAAACATTGCTAGTGACATGTCTATTCATCGCATTCTTGGATGATGAGTTCTCATTTTCCATTACAGCCTTAAAGGATGGTCATAAAACCATTATTGTGGTTAAATAAGATTTCAATATTCATACTATAAATTTTATTATTTAGTGGGACTGATAAATAAACATGATAATAAATAAAATGATACTATTTCATGACGATTGTTAAAACCACCAAAATAAATTAAAACATTTTCATCAACATTTTATCTAATGAATCATCCTCATACCATATAATAAAATGATATATCAGACCATATAGACATAGGTAATTTCATTAATACTAAATAATTTTTCTTCTTGATATTTTATTCCCATTATATAATAACCCCCATATTTATACTCAAGGGTGCCGACCATAAACCATGAAAATGAATGCTCAAAAACGATTATATTAAACAATATAACTCCTAAAAATGGCCATAAACAAACATAATAAAATTATAAAAAATAAAATACATGTATAATTTGTTATAAATTATGTAATTAATTAATCTAATTTGATTATAAAATATATTAAGTTCAATTAACAAAGGAATTTTGACATAAGTTAAGGGGATTATCAAACTCAACAATATCTCTTTGGGTTATTCCTCTTTCACAAATTATTCAGTATAAATATTTCTCTAATATTCCCTAAAAAATTCATTGTAATACTGTTTTATTTTATGGGATATACATGATTAAAATATTAATTTTTAAAATATATAAATATTTTAAAAAATAAATCTTATTTCCAGAACACATTTTGACTCCTCTTGACTTGTTTCATCTTCACTCAAGAATGATGAATCTTATACCATGTAAATTTTTCCCTTTATCATTCAGGAACCCAATGTTTATTCATGATTTATGAAATAATTATGAATCCCATTTCATTACATGTTTTACTTCATGACTATGATTGATATATGTTCTATGTGTCATGCATGATTATTTAAATTTTATGATGTGACTGTCACTCTTGTAATTATATAATAATACAATTCTTTGGGTGATGTGATTTATCTCACGAGATAATGTGAAATAGGTTTGAAAAGTATTCTAGATTTTTTCACAATGATGATTTTCAGATTATTAAAATGTGTTGTGTGTGAACATGATGTTATCATTGTTCACAATTATGTTTGGTATATGTACACGAAGACATATTGTTTCATTTTTATGCATTTCCATATTCTATGCATTTATATAATTATTCCTCTATTGATTATGATTATGATCCTATTATAATTTTATGATTATTATTATTATTCTCACCAATTTTATATTGCTGAATTTACTTTTTTATCCTCTTATTGGCCTTTTATCTCACTCCTTTCTTTGGTTTACATCCTCAAGTGAGTACGTGTACTAAGGATAACTTGTGCTTTAAAGGGATAAATAAAAATATATTTAATAATTTTTTATGTTTTTTTATTTTAAAAGTTATGTATATTACTAATTCTCCCAAGATCCTAAACCATGGGATCCTTGTTTTTTAATTCAATTATGTTTTTTATCTTAAAAATGATGAAATAGTTGAATAATAAAAACAAGGGTCTCCATATCCTCACCACAACATCAATCTGAGGGTTTTTGTATTGCATCAAATTTTGTGATCAAATGGTTCACATTGATGATGATATCATGTTAAGATATCAATACACATGCTCAAAAATTGTAACAACTAATGAATCCTATAACATGTGGTGTTTTTATTAGCAAGCTAGTACTCATAATCTCATAAAATCTAGATGAATAGGTGTGGACTTCATGAGATAAAGTCTCAATGATTTTTATCCCCCCTCACCATATATTCAAAAATTAAATATTTCTTATAATCCTAATTTCACTAGAACATAAGACATATATTTAAGATTACTATAATTGTATCTTGAGGTTCTCATTATATATTTGGAACTGTGATAACCTTTTTATATGATATGTAATCAAAGGACATTTCTATTAAAATAGTATATGTGGAAGAAAATGTATCAACATAATATAGTATGTTGGGTATATCTTCTATAATAATATCCTCTTTCTCCTATATTGATTATTTATAATTTACTACCACACTTTTAAATTAATTACAATAAACCATAGGGAGTTATTACTAAGATAATTCTGGTGAAGAAAACCACACTTTAAAAATTGGTAATGTTACACCCACCTAAAAAATTAATGCCTCTTTTTTTGTAGTGAACTTCAGAGTAATAAGAGAAGAATCGATATATCCCCAATATCTCATAAAATATTATAAATTCTATGAAAAATAGATTTGAAACTAAGGATAAAACATGCATTTTTATCTAAATTTTTTAATATATTTTTATTTAAATTAATGACAATGTTCAAACCGATAATTATTTTCTCCATCTATTAAGAGGTTTCTTAGTATTCTTAATAAACATAGATTATAGAAAGAAATAATTGAAAAAAACTACAATAATTTGTAGAAATTTTTTGAATCTATAACCATAGTATCTATGATAACATCATTTATAGATTCCACATTTAGTTTTAAGACCATATATTCTAAAAAATTATCATTTCATGGTAATATCTATCACACAATACAAGCCGTTTTATTTCATTATAATAGTAGGGAACACACTAGATAGTTATAATAACCAAAATATGATACTAGTAGTTCTATAAAACATGTCATGATATATTTCAACACTATATTAATTATATTTAGAGGACCATATTATAAAAATAGTTTAAAAATATAAGACACATTTCTCTTATAAATAAAACAATATGCAATAGAAGATGAATGATATAGAAACTATGATAATTATATGAATGATTGAAAAAGTTAGATTTATGTTTATTTCTTATGGTTAATATAGTCATTATAAGGTTAGGTTCATAATTATAATAGTAACATAACTTGATATGACCTAACCCATCAGACCACACCTAGCCGGGGGTATGCCGAGAGTTCCACCTAAAGACTGCGAAAAATAGGTTATGGTCTGGTGACTAGTAATGAGTAGGCATATCACACATATGGGAGGTCTTTGCCTAATTTACTTGTACACATATACACACATCTCCACATACACAATATTAATGAAGAATATATATAACTAGAATAATAAATGTCTATGAAACCTCTAATACCCCAAAAACGTGAATGGAAACACATAACCAAAATATAAAAGGGAAAGATACAAGACCATAAAAAATAGAAAATTGATTTAAATCATCGACCGATGATAAAATCATATCAATATGTAACTATAGAATATGATCATGTTCTAGCTAACATATATTATAATTACTAGTAAACACTTGTGGAATAAGGGACACCTGGTAAACCATTGATTTTTCTGTTATCGGTGGAAGACACAACACGTGATGGAAATTCCATATAGGGGTGAGTACATACATACCTAGTATGGCACACCAAATCATTGAAGATATAAATAATTATATAAAAGTATTAATTTATAAACTAAAATCAAGTGGGTAAGGAATGAATTACCCTAATCTGACCATAAGAGGTACTCAAGTTATAGATTATTGTATTAGTCTTTAAAGAAATTCAAAATAATTTGGTAACACTTTCAACATATTTGTATCAAGATAACTATAAAACCATTTAACATTGCCTGATCTGTAATAGACAGTCCCAAACCCGTGTAAATGGGAAAAAATACTTACAATAGTGGTGTATCCTAGGTATGTGTGATCTCTTCTCACTTAAAAAACTTCCTATAATATGTATATGAGATCCTTGAATCATACAAGTGAGCAGAAATATAAACCATTTCTGATCAGAGATACTGAATCTAGTTCCTTAAGATAGTGATTAATGGGGGGAATAAAAACCCTATCCTTTGAAACATGATATGAAACTATGTCTGAATGACACTACATGTTGTGAAGGAGGTTGAAATTCACCAATAAGTTTGAGTTCCAATCTTATCCTTCATAATGTTTCCACACTCGATCGTTCTTACCCCATCAATAATAGCATCTTTGAATCCCATAGTATGTTTATCGTTAAATTATTCATTGAACTATTCTCATAAAATAAAACATCAGTGTCTTATTACAATCTATTGAAAAGTACATGGAATTGAGGGGGTACATGTTTTGTCACCCAAAAATGACCTCCTAGTCATGTACGTCCATAAAACATGGAAAATGAAATTATAACTACACAATGTGTAAAAGGGTACATAATATTTAGATTACATGGGTTACATGGAATGTACTACCTATACAAATTGGGATATATTTTTCGGTCACACGGTGTTTGAGTTATCAATGAAACAAGTGATAATTAATTTCCTTCAAAACCTTATCCAAAGAACCTCCTAGAATACATGATGTGCGTTCTTCCAAAATACTTATCATATAGTCCTGATTTTCCTAGATACTCAACTTCCTCATAAAGTATATCTAATTTCATTTTCTTTTTCTTCAATATCATTGAGATACCAACAACCCATGTTGATTGATATTGTGTCACTATTAGAGATTTGATTTCGGCCACTGCTCTCCCAGAAAATGATTAATATCACTCTTCTATATTTCCCACATGTCTTGTCTTGTGAAAAATATATCCAAATTACATACCTAGATTCAAGTCACAATAAATTATCCTCTTACATTCCATAATTTCCATTTTTTAACTCACAACCATTTTCTATAAAACAAAAATCGATCACAAAAAAAAATTGGACTAAATGGTTGAATCACCCGAGAAACTAGATACTTGTGGTGAACACATAAATAACATAGGGAAGAATGTATAAACCAAAATATATATAACTAAAAATAGTCATACATGATTGGAAATAAAATAAGTTTTAGGAATATAAACTAATACATAATAATTCCACGTCTCTAAATCGTTAATTCCTAAATCACAGTTTCAAGAAAATATATAGTTTAAAAAGTCATTGTAGTGGTTTATCATTTGTTTAATTCTAATTGAACTAACCCATGATAAAAATGAAATCAAATATAGGGTGAAAATACATCAATAATTTAATCAATACTTTTATTTAGTTTTGTTCACTATAGATTAACACGCACATATATGAGGCCATAGACAATTCTGTTGTTTTTGCCGATATATTATTCCTTCTTGATCTCCCATTGAAGATTCATCCAATGGTGATTCCCCCCATCAACCTCATTTCATAGAATTTGTGACTAATCATATAAAATTATATAATGGTTGTTAAATAGAGTCTTGATTAGGTTGAATGTTTATTTAACAATAAAATTAATTATTTAATAAATGTTTCTCAAATATACCAATGACTACAAATCATTACAATGTCCAATGTGAATAGAATTAATTCCATGCCTAGGATAAAACCCGCATTAATAATTCATTGGAAATATTATATTTTCCATCTACATATCCATTCAGTAATAAATCAATTATCACTAAATTAAGTTCTCATAAGAGTTAATATTTTTAATATTTTTAATTTATCGATATTCAGGATCAACAATGCCTGAAACAAAACTCCAACGTCAGTACTAACATAAAAAATATTATTTAACATATAAAAAAGTTCTAATTATAAAAATTTGTTTTGTTAATATCTCCCCACCTTCAAGGGTTTTAATCCCAAAAAAGAAGGGCCCACCCAAACAAGTGAAGATATTGAGCTCGCATTTTCTTCTCCCTCTCCCTTGAGCTCTCCTGAAGATTCTTATAGTCCCATAGAACATGAATAAGGTTAATTACTCACCTATAAAAGATATAATTCTATTAATTTTCAATCACAACTAGGTTCTCTTAAAATATTTCCACATCCTAAATTTCCATCTTTCCCCAGTCAATAACATGTGATGGATCAAGACTGTATCTCCTCAGTTGCAACACGTAGAATACATCTTGTAATCGGTCCAACCACAAAGACAAATCCAGGTATTATGAAACCTATCCATTACTAAAAATCATATAATATGGGAAGATAAGCCACAAATATAGCTTGTGTTGCAATCTTAAATGAATGATAGTGTGTTCCATACAGGTCATGGTTACTGGCTTTAGGGGTGTCAATGCATGACATATGGGTGTAACATCATGATACGTGTTTCCCTATCCGACAATAATGACTGGAGGGGTATTGGGAATCATATATAATACCCAAACATACCCTCCTATTCATAAGACCTTTTCATATAGGTATGGATAGTGAGACCCCATGATGGGAAGTAAGCCCTTTAGAAGAATAAAACCATGAGGCAGTGACCCAAAGATGACAATATTTTGATGGAGGGTCCTGCAACCCCAATGTAGATCCAATGATTTATAATAGAAAACATAGGTATCCTCTGATTCAATGGGAAATCAGTGATAGGAGATTTCTGGAGTCACAAAGTAATGAAATTCCATGATCTATGAGTCATGGGGGCTAGCAATAGGGGTGTCATAGAGTGACATATGGGTGTAACAACATAAAATTTGTTTTTGTGTCCCACATAAAAGACTGGAGGAATTATGGGCACGGTATTCAAGCCCCACCCACCCGATTCCCATCATAAGTAATTTTTTTAGTGAGATGGGAAATAATCCACCCTAGTGGGTAGTGATCCCTACTAAAGAAACAAAATCATGTAGGAGTAACCCAAAGAAGACAATATTTTCGTGGAGGGTCCTACAAACCTAATGTAGATACTATATCTTGTCACCCTAGAAAAATATATGCAATACACACTAGGTAAAGACATTCATAAACACATAATCTCCCTTACTAAAATTAAAAGGCCTCCATCATCATTCCACATAGGAATTATAACATCTTGAGAATCCAGTCCTAGATGATCTATATATTTTCTATCATCAATCACACTAACTCCAACTCAATATGTGCTAAATCTTTCAACTCTAACTAGCACACTGGTGACCTATAAGGTCACCCATAATGGGCCTCAAATAGTTTCATACTAATAGTATAGTGATAGCTATTTTTTTTAAAACACTATACTAAGGGTATGTGATCCTTTTAACTTAATCCAAAATCCAACATGAATGCCATTAGTATGTCCTCCATGACCTAGATGGTCTACTCTATCTAACTTTCTCTCTAGGGATGCAAATTCTTTCTCAAAAACAAATATGCCCTGAAATACTCTTAAGAAAATCTCAAAAACAAGGGTGTTAAACTATGATCGTATTTCTAGATGATTATAGATGTAACACCATCTAGTTAGATGATCTCCTACACATACTAGCATCATAATGTTCCACCAAACTCTTCTCTCACATGATGAGGAAGTGGTCCAACTTAGTGTGTAGATCTCTGATAACCTTGATAGCATCATGAACGCACACTATATGTGGATATATCATCAAGAAATCCATGTATATACTATCCAACTTCTAATATGGAACATCAATGTGATGGGCCAAACCTATTGGAACCTAATACTCAACCTTCACCTGTTGATATGTGACTCTTCAATAGATGAACTCTACAACATTTTTATTCATCTATAACCTTAAAAACTAACATATGAGATCCAGGTTTATCTTTTTTACTAAAAGTATTACCCTTAAGGGAAATATATAAATATCCCTTTGGTCCTCCTCTCTATGATTGACTGGAAACGCCATTCTTCCTCAGAAGATGATGATGTGCTCCCTGTTTTCATATAATCCATCAAGAGAAATATTTATAAATATCAATTCTTGAAATACCTCATAATAAATATCTAATAGTTGTTTCCCCCGCATTTTTTTAAGAATAATATGTTACATATATAAACCTTTACATTTTATACATAGATATTATATCTCAATAGTTGAATATTCATTGCAAAATACAATGATCCATCCCATAACCGCAAAGATTCGGTATCTTAGAGACTATATCAATAAATATATTATTTTGGAATATTATTCATCATATATCATAATGTTCTTTAAACATTTCATACTTTTTGGAATTCCCTACTTAAAAACATTCTCCATAACTTAGGGAAAATAACATAAGAAAGGGTGATCTTAGATGCTCAGTATGGGTAAACAATTGAGATAACAAGGATCAATTAAACATAATATGAGTATAAAGATATGTGAACAAAATCTATTTGAAAATACATAAACACAATATCATATATCTTAATCGTGAATCATATCATAAGTCTTGGTAGTTCATAAGACATGAATCATCAAGGAATCATGGAACATGAGCCATGGGAGTGTAACGCTGGAATAAGACAAAAGTTTATTGTATACACATAAACATAAAAATAAATTCCTTAATAATGTACTAATTCCAATACAATCATGTTGGATTTGGTTCCCTCCACATTCCATCATATCCTTAGTTAAGTTTCACTCACAAGACTAGCATAGTAGATTTATTCCCTTAATAACCTTGGTTCACTCTCCATTCTAGTCGTTATTGTTTTATAAGATATCTATATTTACCCAATTCATTGTAGGGATATATAATTTCTGGTCCACCATTCTCATAATCTTGATACATTCATATGATTTCAACAATATCATAAGACATTGTTCGTATATCCTAACATATGGAAAAGAAATGGTTTTCATTAACATTTCAACAATTTAGCATAGCTTATATAATAAAAAATAAACATGTCTTATAAATATCTCATCATCATAATCATAAAAAATCAATATAAATAATAATTATGGTAACATTTGATCGCATCCCCAGTATATAATAAGTAACATTAAATAATTTCACATGGGATAAAAATGAATTAAAGAGATTATATAGAATATTTCATGCGGAAAACACACTTTTCATTTTGAAATCACTTATTTTAAATATTAAAAAATTAAAAATATTATGGAAATTTTTTTCTTTTAATATAACCATTTAAAATTGTAAAGGAATCATGAAATCATTATGTGTTCATGGAAGTGGGAAATTTCATTCATATCGTTTTCATTTAAATAGTGATTTCTTTCTAGAATACAATATTTTTAATAGTTATTCTTCATAGGAAATATCATTCCCCCAGTGTTACAACCATTGTGTTTAGTATATGTGAAGGATCCTGTATATACATCTTCAAAATGAATACATGGGACAAATCAAGATATTTAGAGAGGTTTTATGGAAGTTCCAAGAGATAAGATGTCATCCCAACTCCATCATGAATCTAGAAGGAGTCAATATATATAGGGTTTGTATTTCACTTCATTTTGAATATCATAACCTTATTCCATAGAGAGACTCTCAGGAATACTTTCTCACCTACTTTTAATTCCATATTTCACTAATAATTAGCTGTATAAATGTTTTGGAGATTCTAGTATTCCTTTATGTGTTGTTTAATGGATCTGATATTATCTAAAATTTCCCCATCCAATGAAAGAACAAATATATTTACTTCTCTAATCAAATCCAATTACATTGGAGTTTTGAACTTATTTCCATTGAGGCCTTCATAAGGAGCTGTCTAAATTCTTTATTGGATGCTATTATTGTATGAAAAAATTGTTATAGGAAGGAGATTATCCCAAACATCTTTGAAATCCATAGAATAATATCTCATCATATTATCTCAGGTTTAAATGGTCCTATAATACAGACCATATGTATGATGATGATAAGTAATACTGAAACGTAGCTCTGAATCCAGAGCTTGTTGAAGACTTATCCATAACTTCAATGTAAACATTGTTTTTAGATCAAATACAATAGAATGTGGTACTCAATGCAACCTGACCACTTCATTAATCTATATTCTAAAAAAATTGTTCAAGAGATAAATATTCTCTGATAGAAAATGTTTTTTGCAGACTTCATGAAGTGACTAACTACAACCCAAATAGCATTATTCCACTTTGATGTTTTGGGGAGTCTGATGATAAAATACATGCTAATATTTTTCCATTTCAATTTTGATATGGGTAACAGTTGTATCATACCCATATAATTTTATCTCTCAGCCTTAAATTGATAACACAGTAAGAAGTGAGATACATACTCTATAATATCTCTCTTAATGTTTTCCTACAATAAATACTACTTAAAATATATATATCTCTTCGTAATTATAGTATGAATAGAGAATTATAAACTATGAGATTAATCAAATAGCTCCTTCTTTAAATCTAGTATGGATGGAACACATACACAGTTCATAAACCTTATCATTCCATCATAATCAATGCTGATGTTAGGAACATTTCTTACCTTCTTTTTAAACAATATATTTTTCTTTTCTTCCTATTTAATATTCACCTAGATAAATGGTTAAACACACATTTTAATAATATAATATTTCTACCCGTAATTTATGATTTCTCTATCAATCCTTTGAAAATATAGAAATAATTCATCTTTTTTGATCCTTGTCATAGATAAGCTATTCCAATCCTTTCGACATAATGTATTGGCCACCATGATCATTTTTCATTGGTGGTAGTGTATTGAGAAGTCATAATATTTGATCAAATAAAAGGATAATTAATTTTGTATATTAAACTCTTCTTGAGTGAATATATACTTTAAACTTTTATGATTAGTGTTTATTTAACACATTTCTCTGTAAATAGAATTCCTCCATTTCTTCAATGAAAAAGTTACCACAGATACCTTCAAATCCTGAGTTGGATAATTTTTATCATGAAACATTACTTTTTTTGAGGAATATGACGCCACCATACCATTATTTATAAGGAACCATCTCAATCCCTTCTTATATTCATCACTAAAGATCACCAACCTTTCTCCACTATAGGAATGTGTAAGCATAGGTTCTCTTACTAACCTTTTTTTTAGTTCCATCAAATTTTCATCACATTATTTTATCCAATGGAAAATGGATCCATTGTGAGTAGACTTGGTCATTGGTATAGATATATTTAACACACAGAGATCCTAAAAAATGATGTTTTTCTCAAAATTGTTCTAGCAAAGCAACACTAAGATTAAATTAAACATGAAATAATATTATTTTAAATATGACAATGATAACCTAGCCATTAAATTAGATGGTATGAAGAGTATTAACTACTTTATGAAATATAGATATAAATTTATTAGTAAATATATGTTTTTTTATAAATTCTTAGAATATAATCAGTCAATTTTTAGTGAGGAAATCTTATTCATTAAAAATATGTTTACCTTAAAATTTATTTTTATTACATCTTATGAAAAAAATATTAAAATTAATTTATAGAGATTTTAAAAAATGTATGTGATAAAATTAAATCCATTTTTGAAATTGTTATATAAAAATTTAATTATAGTGAAACTTTGGTATTTTTCAGAAAATATTTATTTTTCAGTGAATAGTTAAAAATACAGCTTTTTGTAAAACCCTTATTTCATTTAAGAAAATTAAGTAATTTAAAAGTCCCATTGTGATTTAAATTTAATTTTAAGTAAAATAAATATTATATAGTTATATTTAATCCAAAAAATATATATATTAATCAAATTTATGTTGAATTTTAGTAAACATTTATTTTTATGTTCAGAAATGGGTTTTTTAAACTCTTTTAAAGTGAAAATTTTTTCACCACTTTAATTAATTAAAAAAACATAATTAAGAATGATTAAATTAAATTTATATACTATATACCTATAAATATTAATTTAAATTCATATAATTATTATTATTATTCATAGATTAAATATAAAATCATCTTATGCTTGAAAAATGCATCTCTTAAAAAACCATTTGGTCATATATGTGGGTTTTATTTTTAATTAAAATGTACCACTTATGTAAATTTAATCTGGTAAATTTTTTTAAATTTTTGGAATAAGAATAATTTATTTTATATAATAATTTCAACTTCATTTTTATACATAAAATATATTAAAAATAATAAAAATATTTTATCATGGTTAAGGTAAAAATGGGTTTAACTAGGGGTAACCTAAAAATATAATGATTAAAACGACCTAAAACTAGTATAAAATTATAAATTATGGAATTATATATACTTTATATCTTTTAATACTCTATAATGTTTCATTTTGGAGTCTTTTGTCTTGTAAATAAAAGTCCTATATATTTTCTTTTTCAAAAATTCTATGTGAGTCCTCTCCTCCACTTATAGAATGCTAACCCCAATCCTCTTCTCTTCAAACCATTAAATTAATTTGAATCCCCCAATAACTACCCCAATACCTTCCTTAATTTTCTCCCCATGACCTTTATCCCTTGGTTTTATGATAAATCTATCCTAAGATGGATTTTGGTTCTAACCTAAGGAGGTTGTCTGAAAAAAAAAGAGGTATCATAATTATCCTAGAGTTTTTATTTTATTTTGTTATTCCACCTCCTTAATATTTTATTCAGTTATGATGATATAATAAAATAAATATATTAAATATAATAATATGTTATAATTTTAATTTCATAACAAATATTTTTCTCCTATTCCATCAAATTTAAAATTAAACCACCGTTTGTGTGTACAGTGGATTACCACCGCGCGAACCGATGTAATTCATTTTTCATCATCACCACCGACATATTTTTGTAATTATGTATTTAAAGTATATGTATTATAATTGTAACATAATTAAGATTATTTAATTATTATATCACATATAAATTCTCAATATCAATTCCTTTTTTGATTTTAAAACACTAGTCGTGTGTAAGGTGAACTACCGCCTTGCGAAGTCGTGTGATTTTTTTTCACTAACACATTTCGTGGAACATAATAAGGATAAATTTAATCAATATGTGAGATATATAGGACATAATTATGATTTTAAGGGAATATTTATCATTATAAATAGATGATATTTCATTTTAATTCTTACCATTCCACACCATAAAAATGAAAACATCATTCGTGCATACGTGTGGAATACAGCATCCATGAAACGATGCGATTATTTTTCATCCCCAAAACACATTGATGATATATATAAGTATATTTAAATAAATAATTTCTTATGTATTATATCATTTTAATTATTTAATGATAAAATATTACATAAATTTTTCTCATAACGATCTTTGAAAAATGGAAACGTTACTCATGAAATAGTACGGCCTACCGTCTCCATAATTGTTAAGTAATTAATTTTATATAACCAACATTCATGATTGGTTATAAAAGTATAATTTATGTATAAAAATTATAATTATATAATTGTTATAATTATGGTGATGATGTATTAATGACCTATTTATCCTCTTTCAACACACTGAATCTATTTTGAAATAGTAGACAGAACATCCTAAAAACACATGATGTGGAATTAACTGATTAATTATTTAAATATTTCATTGAAATAAATAAAATAAAATTTTTATATTAAATTTATTAAACATATAAAATTTTCTTAATAAATAAAATAATTTTTATAAGCTTATTATACCAGGGTTAAAGGACATTCATGGAATGATTGGACTTGGGGTAAGGGACATCCTCCCAATTTTACTTTATTAAGGCATATTTTAATTTTATGAACCTAATTTCTTTTATATGGTGTATATAATTCCAAATGATTTAATTTATGACTATTTTAATGATAATTATTTTTATTTACAAATCCCAATGATTTTATCTCTTTCATTAGGTTTTATTCTCGATATTACTAAAGCAATAGGGGATTTCATCTCAATTTATTTTCATTAAGGCATTTTTTGTTGTTATGGACCAAATTTATGTTATGAGGTGTGTATAACTCCCATTTTAAAATATATATAATTAATAATCATATTTTCATGATATTTAATGTTTCATTTGAATTTATTATTTCATAGGGATTATGATTTAAAAGTTAGCAAAGTGTAAAAGGCTTTATGTTATAGTCTCATTTATTTTCAGGGTTTTTTATGTTCATGGTTACTTATAGGGGAATAATATTTTCATGAACCACATATATTATATTATAATATGGTTATGAATTTGGTTTACATATTTAGTTTCCATTTTTTCCTTTTATTGAATAATTAACCATTAAAAAGCTGTTTATAAGGGATGATGAACCTGTATATCCTTTTAGATCGGGAGTATTTCTCTTCCAAATCCATATTTTTTTGAATATTTTCAATAATATTCATTTATAAAAATAAAATATTTACATAATATGTATTAAATTATCATTTAACTTATTTTAAAATGTTATAAAAAGGAACGTTCTGATCGTTTTCCAAATGGGTCACTTTTGACTCTATTTACCAAAAGTGTAGAAAGAATTATTTTTCTAACATTTACATCATAAAAAGGTTTTCCAAACTTCATTTTCATTATTTAACTTTAATTTTACCTTATTTTTCAATTTTAAATTTCAAAGAAAATGATTTTCATAATATTTTTTAAATTTTTAGTTTTAAAAATTGATTTTAAATGTAAAAACAATATTTTCTCCCATAATGTTTTTAATGATATTTTAGTGGTATTTCCATTCATAAAATTTAAAAACCCTTGATGTAACTTAAACCTAATTAGGGATATATGATAATGATAAAATACTTTTTCTTTCTCTACATGGACTATGAGATTGACATGGAACCCATTTCTTTTCCCTAGGTGAATAAAGCAAGGACAAAAATGATTATTAATATATTAAAACATGAAAGATTATAAATTTCTTAATCATGGAAAATACATAAACATTATGGGTGGACCTGATACAACTTATATGAAGGGTTATTCCTCATTATATATCATGATTCATATCAATATATCTTATATAATGGGTGTTCCAAGATAGCGCTTGGTGATACTAATTTACCTTACATTATGGGTGATCCTGGATAGCATTGGGTAAACCTGTTATAGCTCATATTATGGTTTATCCAAGACAGCCCTAAGTGAGAACAATATACATTAAAAAATAGGAGAAACCCATTATATCTCTCCAATGCATTGGGTAATATTCATTGTCAATAAAGGTAGGAATTATGGAGTTATTGGGGGGGTTTATCCTATGGATTTAATTAGGATCCAATTATTTCTAAAACTTGTTTAAAATGAGTTATGTAGATGATGTTCCAAGATACCAAAACATTTTTTTCACACATTATATAGATATTAAATTTTTCCTTTGATTAATATTGGAATCACATGGAGAATTATTTTTTATTCTCATCATTATTGACATTATTAAATATTTATTCCATGATACATGTTTATTTATCTAGTTTTAATTGATATGGGTTCTCTTATGTTATACTCATCCACTTTTATTATTTCTTCATACCCTTATTTTAATCTTTGTAATTCATTTGTTAATGCTTATGTATACACTTATTGATAATTTGATCTCACTTTTTTTAAATTCATTTTACCCAAGTAACTAAGATTGATGTTAAATGAACTAAATCTAGAAGGTTTTCATGTGTATTATGATGATGACCTAATATAGAATATGAAAATCTAGATATATTGGAAAAATAGTTCCTTAAATTTATTTGTATTGTTTATGAAAGTGTTTTTCCTAATTATATAAAAAACTAAACCAAAAAGGTCATTGGGAATATAAGTGATCTAATATTTCATTTTAATGTTGTATATTAAGGATTTTGAAAATTGTGTCGCCTTCATTAGTATCAATACCAGAAATGAAAATTTTATGATTTTAGCACCAGCTTTAGAAGTGCGGGTTTGGGGATCTTAATGTTGGTATTAAAGAAGGGCTTAGATAACTTTGGTGATTAGGATTTTTTCTTGTATGTTTATCTGAAGGGTTATGAGTTCCGTCATAGGGTTATGAGTTTATGGTTTATCATCAATTTAATGGTATTTATAACCTTTAGGGTTTATATGATCATTGATGATGAACATTATTTTTAAGTATTTGGATCATATTTTTCAGAATTTTATAAGGATAAAATATTTTTAAAAAGGAAACCTCAAGGCCAGGTGACAACCCATCACATTCGAAAAGGCGCAGGGGTTGAACCTACTAATAATGGGTGATAAGGGTGTACTTCCAAACACTAGCCTGTGTTATTTCCTAGTTATTATATATTTTTTTCACTCAAATTGTTTGAAGAATAATGATTAAGTTAATTTTTGGATAATATGTTTTATCTTACAGAAAATCTTGGGATTGAAAATTTATTTGTTGATTCTTTGAGTAATTTTATTTCAGAATAAGGTCACAATATTGGGAACCTTATAAGATTAAGGTAAATTGAACATTAAGGGATTTTATTTTTATAATAAAGTTTGAACTATATTTTAACTATGGATTTTGGTTCATTCATGTTATTTATTTAAATGATTAGTGTATCCTAGAGATTATATGATTAAATAATATTCCTTTTTTCTATGAGACTTTAAAAGTGATTGGGGTTATTTTGAGATTAATAGTGAATCAATATCAGAAAAATATGTTATCAAACCCTTATGTTTTTTTGGTTTCAATATTTTTCTAGAATATTTTAGATAATTTTAAACATATTTATTTTTCTAAAGATATAATCTAAACATTGGGTGTTGTTATTGATGCCAATGTTGTTAATATTGTGATTCATTATATGGAAAAAAAAATTGATAATTATCATACATGTGATGACATTTTATCATTAATTTATAATGATATGAGTAATTCAAAGTTATAATTTTACGCTTATGTGATCCTTTAAAATAATTATTTCTTCAGGTTATTAAGGTTCATCTTGAATATGTAACACCCTGAAATTCTAAAGTAAGAACCATATATTCAATATCATGCATGAAACATGACATTATATGTTAAAGGGGATATAAAAATGTGATAAAATAAAATATAATTACTATTTTAAATAAATTTTATATTTTTTATATTTTTCAATTGACAAATCATTGAGTTATCGTGCGTTACACTCAAGAGAGAGCTTCTTCAATGGCTTGTGTTACATACAAAAACGGGTTTTACTGAAAAATAATATATTACTAAAATATTGTTATTTAATATAATAATATATAAACTATCCATTTTTAATATTATTAACTAAATTATTAAAATCTATAGTTTGTATAAATATTAAATTAATTCATAGGTTATTAATTAATGATAAACAAAACTAATAACCAATTGGATATAAATTCAAATATTTTTATTTTTATGCTTCCCAAGTAGTTTTATATTAATAAACATATTTAACTAAAATTAATGAGTAATTTTAATGAAATATATGTGTTATATATTCAATAAAATATTTTTTATATTCATCCATTATTTTTTATATTCATAAGTTAAGAACGAACCCTACTTTGAACAAAAAAACTTATATTTTTAGAAAAAAACAATTTACCACATTTTAATTGAACACCTATTTTAAATCATAATATTGAAAAATTTATATATTTAAGTTGATAAAATAAAATTAATTTTTAAATTCCGAATTTCATAATTATATTGTGGTGTTTATTTGGTATTTTTCTGAGAAACAACATTTTTTATTAATAGTTAATAATACTTCATTTTAAGTAAAATTTTCCTTTTCTTTTAAACAATTATTAAGGATACATTATCTATTAAAATATTTTAAGAAAAAATTAGATCAATTATACACCTATTATTACAATATATTTCATTTGAATCAATTGTAATTTTAAATTGAATATAAAAACATAACAAGCTTTTGAACATTTTTCTACATTAAGAACCCATTATTTCGTCTTGTCTACGAGATTAGCATTAATCTTAATTTTCACACTTTTTTGAATTGAAGTTATAAAAATGGACATACACAATTTTAATAAAGATTATAATAAGATTCCAATTATATAAAATTATTTTTTTACCAAAATGATTCGTGAAAGTGATTAAAATTAATTAGAGTGATTAAGGGAAAATTAAGGACTAAACCTTTATCATAAGGGCCCGAATGACATATCCACTTGTCGAAACCCATTTGATATCCATAATTAGTCCATAAACATCCATTATTTATTTTTTTGGTGTTTTATGGATTTTTTTATGTGGTAAAATGCGTACACCTTTCTAGTTTCCAAAAAATTTGTGTGAGTCCTTTTACTTCCCTATAATAGGCCACCACTTATCCAACTTTTTCACACCTCTGAAACCTCTTTGGTTCATCCAAGATCTGCCCAAATAGATTACCAACATCCATTCTCTATACCTTTAATCCTTACAAGTACTACTTTTGGTATAAACCAAAAGATGTTTCCAAATTAAGAGGTAAAGACTTGTCTCAAGCGTTTTAGTTTGATTTCTATTATCCACACCATGTACTCTTATTATTATATGATTATATAACAAAACCAATATCCTCAACATAATAATATTTTTTATGTTAATATTTATACTATAACATACACCCACCTCCATCTAATGGGTAACAAACAAACTATTTATGTGTACGGAAAACTACTACCTCATGTAACGACGATTGTTCATTTTTCCTTTAACACCTATCATGATGGACATTATGATGTAAAATATATTTATATTTGATATATATGATATTTATAATGTTAACATTCTTTTTTACTTTTTATTTAGAACATTCCATTATGCATTCCATATAATAATTTCATTTAAGGAAGTGTGGACTACCGCCCACTCAAAGCAATATAACTCATCCATACCATACATAAAACATATAAAGGATAGTTTATTAAAAATGTGTAACATATATAACATTTATATAGTTTTTGAATTATTATATATAAATGTATCATTTATTTTACTTTATTTCAATAAACCAGTGAAATTAATTTAGTGTTCATTTGTGTGTGTACGATCTACCATCTCCAAGAACAATGCACTTCATTTCTACTTTCCAAATAAAATAGACTAATATTAATACATATAGAATAATAATATATTATAATTAATCCATGGATTACATTTTTTATATGATTAAACCATTTTTTTAATTAATTATAACAACAAATAAAAAGTTAAAACTTACTCAAGAAAACAAGGATATTAACACCCAAAATAGAGAAAATAATGAAAGAGTGTTCACAAATGGGTAATAAAATATTTTATGGATTTAATATATTATATTATAAACATGATTATGGTTATGTTATAAGTCAATAACATATTTTAAGCCTCTGTATAAGAGAATAAATACCACATAAAAACCGTAGGTCTAGGTAAGGGATTCTTGTCTTAATTTTCCGTTCATAAGGCATACGCTATATACACCACTTAATTCTTTAGTGTAGTGTATATACTGCACCTTTTGATAAGTTACAGTAGGAATCATTTTTCTTCATATAATGATAAAATTTCCTTAATGGTAATTATTATTTAAACGATTTATGTGGTATGGGACACTTTGGGATTTTTAAAGATTATTTTCCTCAAAAATGTTCTTAATAATTAACTTTGAAATATCACTTCCTTTTGTGATTTTTGGGATTCTCTTGAAACAATATCTATGTTGTAATAAATATTCATTGTAATTTTTTTAATATCCTTATTATCATATAATGTAATTTTTTATCACCTAAAAAACATATCATTTTACATATAGTGTTCACATTGATGGTTATTTAATCAATTGGGGAATTATTGATAAAACTATATTATTTATGCAATATGGATATTTGATAATGCGTACTATTTATTTTGGTTGTTTGATATGAGGACTAATTTGGACTAGTATTAATTGTTGGATACCAAACATTTTACAGATCCATGATGAATTAATTGGTTCTCATGAGACAAATAAGATGGAAAAAATAAATGGGTTTCAATCCGTAGGTTTAAACCGTATTGTGGAAGGTCTTGACGATATATTTTTTCATGAGCCTCAAACATAAAACCCATTAATAAGTCATTTAAATCATTTATTTTATGTTATTATTCATCCATGAGATTTTTCATTATTGTGTATATGGATACATTTAATTTTATTTCATTGATTAAATGTCATGTGTTGTTGTTTCTTACCTTACCATATTGATTTTTCTTTATCTGGTTTTTAGAATGGAATGTGTTATTAGTTATTTTCCATTTTGTATTTAATTATTCTCATTGAATCATTATTGCTTCCATTTTACTTACCCTTACTAAGCATTTTAGCTCACCCTTATTATGTTTCATTTCTCCTGGTTTTGAAGAAGAAATCACTGAATATGAATTAAAGGATGTGGTTTATTTTATTTCTTTATGTTTCATGTTTTTAATTTCTATTTCCCAATGTATTATGGGAATCATGTATATAATATTTATTTCCTAGACTATTAAACTGATCGGTACATCGGAATTTGATTCCTTGTAATCATGAAAATTTAATAAATTAGTGCATCATCTCTGAGCTTCTAGGGTCGGGGAATTATATTTAGTATCATAATAATTGTAGAAATAACTATGGAAACTAGATTTATAAAAGTTATATTATGTAACATAACCCTAAGATAGACTTTGAGGGTAACTGTAGAAGATTATCTTTTATTTTTTATAAGGTAGGTATTATGTCGGTATTCTTAGAAATACATCATGGTCTGTATAATATTAGTGGGTGTGGTTATGGAATTGATGTATATAGGATTAACAACTCCTACAAGGTTTTTTTCTATGCTTGGGGTATCGTGGTACATGAAAACAGGCCTTACTATGCAGTTGGTTTGACACTCCCAATGGATATGCATAAGATAATTCACATTTAATTTACCTACCATTATTAAGTATTTAAAATTATGATTCCCCCAATGTATCCAAAGTTTATGATTCTAGGTTTCATTATGCATAAATTAATGTTATGTGTTGTATCATATTCATATTTATACAAAATTCACAACTTTATGAGATAATCTAGTGTATTCAATTGTTTAGAAATGGAACCACAAATGATGAATGGTGTCAGTAATCGTGGAAATTGTAGATATTTCCCTACTGAGTAAATAAATACATTTGGTTCTGGTTTTAACCAAGTAATGGATATATTTGGGCAGCTCAGTCAGGTTATGGGAAATAACCTTGCACGAATGGAGAAACTGATTACATGGAGATAATATACTATGTTGGATCGCTATATACAGTAGAATCCACCATATTTTAATAGAACTAATAATCCAATTATTTTTGACAAATGGATTAAATCTCTAGATAAGATATTTACATCCATGTAATGTAGTGATAAGGAAAAGGATACACTTATATTCTATTGTCTCTAAGGTGATGTTGATCAGTGGTGGTCTCTATTCTACAAAACAAAGGAGGAAGATTAAATTAAATTGATGGAATGGAGAATATTAAAGGATATATTCTATAATAAATACTTCCTTCGTGATCAAAAAATTTAGATGAAGAGGAAATTACTCATTTTAAAACAAAAGGAGGAAGAATGTTTTGTGGAGTATGAAGCAACCTTTAAAATGTTAGAAAGGTATGTGTTGGATTTCATACATAACATAGAATGTAATATTGATCATTTATTTAACAGAATTAATACAAATAACTAAAGGGCACTGGTCTCTCAAAACATGTCATCATATGATGAAATAGTTTTATGTGATATCAAGATAGATAAATAATTCACCATTTCCTACGGATTCAAGGGAAACCAAGAGAATAAAAGGTCTCCAAAACACCTTGAAAAAGGAAATGACTCAAAAAATATAAAGATAAAGAAGGATTTTCCAAATTGTAAAAACTATGGAACGAATCACCCAATTAAATTCTTGAAAGTATTGTGAGTTTGTTTTAAGTGTCGAGGAAAAGGCCACCAGGAAAAGGAATGAAAAAGAAAGAAGGAAAACAATTCTATTCAATTTTACAAATACAAGGATATAGGGAAATGCACAAATGAATTCTCCAATCATCATGGGAATATAAAACTGAAGAAGATAATGGATCAAGTTCATTTATATTCTATTGAAACATATAAAGTAGAATGAATAATGTAATTTTATATTTAAACCCATGAAATTTGTTGTAAATGTATTTTTTTATGATGTTATCAATGTATGATTTATGAAATATGTAATGATTTTATTGTAGTACATTTTCATTAAGTATTTGAGATCATATGTTGAATGGTACCAAGAAAACATATTAAGTAGAAAGTTAATATTTTCTAAAAATAAACGATTGAATAGAAGACTAAACTGAATATATTTTTGATTTTAAGAGAATGAAGAAGAAATTATTTATTTGGATAAGTTCTGATTACCTTAATGAATTGAAAATAAGTACTATATGATATTATTTATAGATTTTAAAACATGTTTTTATTTAAGTAGTATATCCAATAACATGTGTCTTACTTAATAAATATGTTTGAATGCATGTTCCCAATAATTTTATATGGTTTTTCGAGTTATTACAATATTTTAAGAGGATACATGACAAAGTTGTTAACAAAGATTGGAATGTGAAAATTTAGAGATACTTAATTTTGATTAAAGGGTAATAATAAGTTCATTTTGAAAATTCAGTGACTCTTCATTTTAAATTATTGGATCATAATCTATTTAAAATTTTAAGTGTTCATAAAATGGTCTAATATGATTATTGGATGAGATTTTAGAGGTAAATGTATTATATAACCATATGATGCAGCATGTGTTAAGAAATCAAGTATAAAGAGTTAATGCAATACTAAAAGTAAAATATTATTTTTATGGAAACGTATATTTACTTATATTCTTATAGAGTGAAATAATTCTTTAACTATAGTAATAAAATGGTTTTGAAATAAAATATTATAGCTTGTCATCATCATTTATGATGATATAAATCAAATTTATTCACACTTATGGTTTATGGTTTTGTTGAAAAAAATATTCATTAGAACAGGTTCTCTAGAACTCTCCATAAGTACATGATTTTTTGAATTTTTATTCCATATCTGTGTTTCCATTTTTCACCTATGTTCTTCTATAAGGGAACCTAGTTAGGTCAAAATTTTACTTTAATTTATCTCTTATTAATAATATGTTATATAAAAAAATTGATTTGTGTCTTTCAATAATAGTTTATTTTCAATACCGCTATCACCAAGATCATGTTTAAATTGCGAGGATGTAATTTAATTAATGTATGTAGAATGTAAGACACCGAAATTCTAATGTAAGAACTTTATATTAGATAGCAGGCATGAAAAGAGACACCAAGTAGGTAAGGGAATATAACACTATGATACATTAAAATATATTTACTATTTTAAATAGATTTTATATATTTTATATTTTTCAATTAACATAACACTGGGATAGCATGTGTTACACTCAAGAGAGACCTTCTTTGATGGGTTCCGTTGTATACAAGACCAAGTTTTACCTAACAATAATATGTTACTAAAATATTATTATATAATATAAAAATATATAATCTAACTATTATGAATAGTATAAACTAACTTATGAAAATATATGGTTTCTATTAATATAAAACTAATTCATGTGATACTAATTAATGGGAAATGAAAATAAGAACAAATTGGATATAAAAAAGAAATATTTTTATTTTTATTCTTCCAAAGGAGTTTTATCTAAATAAACATGATTAATTACATTTAATGAATGATTTTAATGAAATATTTTTTTAATATATTTTTCCTATTATATTTTATATTCATCCATTACGTTTCATATGCATAAGATATGAACAAACCCTACGTTATACATAAAAACCTATACTTTTATAAAATAAATTTTACCACCTTTAAACGAAACACCTATTTTAATTCTAAATGTTAAAAAAATTATATATTTAAATTGATAAAAAAATTCATTTATGAATTGATAGTTTAAAAATTATATTTGGGTGAATTTTTGGAATTTTTCTGAAAAAAACTTCATATTTTGATGAATAGTGAAAAATACTGCATTTTAGTTAAAATTACATTTTCATTAAATTAATTTTTATTGTTAAATTATATATTAAATTTGTTTTTAGACCACAATAGATCAATTATAAACCTTTTAATTCAATTTATTTCATTTAAATAAATTTAAATTTGAAATTTAATATAAAAACATAACAAACTATTGAATATTTTTCTACTTTAGAACCCGTTATTTCGTCCCATCTGCATGATTTTCATTGATATTAATTTTCATTTTTATGTTAATTGATTTTATAAAAACATAAATTCACCATTTTAATAAATATTATAATTATATCCTAAAGATATAAACTTATTTTTTGACCAAAATTATTAATGAAAATGATTAAAATTAATTATAGTGGTTAATGAAAAATTAAGGACTGCACCTTTAAATTAAGAACCCAAATAACCTAGACACTTGTCTAGCACAGATTGGATATCCATAACTCGTCTATACACCTTCCATTACTGATATTGGTTGGTTTTTTATGACATTTTTAGGTAATAACATTTATACACCTAAATTTGTTCCAAAAATTCCAAGTGGGTCATTTTCCTTCCATATAAAAGTCACCAAATATACCACTTATTCACACCTATCAAACAACTTATGTTCATCCAGGATCTAACCAAATAGATTCCCAAAATCCCTATCCTAGAAATTTTATCCTCACTGTGATCATAAATCCTTCCATATAATCCTTCTCGTATAAACACAAAGAAGTTACTCGATTAAGAGATAATGTCTTCTCTCAAACTTTTTAGTTTCATTTCCATTATCCACACCATATACTCTTATTATTCTATGATTACATAATAGAACCAATATCCTCAATATTATATGATGTTGTTATGTTAATATTTATACCTAAACCTTCACAATAATCCATATAATGTGTAACAAACATATTGTTTCTATGTACGAGGAACTATTGCCTCATGAAATTATGATTGTTCATTTTTCCTCTAACACCTTTCATGGTGGGTATTATGATGAAAAATCAGTTTATATATGATATATATGAAATTTATACTTTTTTATTCCTCTTTAATTTTTATTTTGAATATTCCTTTATGCTTTACATCTTGTGTGAATACGATAATTTTGTTTGAGTAAGTGTTGACTACCGCCCACTCAAAAAAATATGGCTCATTCATACCATACATGAAACGTATAATGGATGGTTTTAATAAAAAAATTGTAAAATATATATAATATATATAATTATATAATTTTAATATATGTATTTGTGATTTATTTTTCATTATTTTAATACAATAATGAAATTAAAATAAGGTTCATGCATACGTACGACCTATCATCTCCCAGAACGATGCACTTCGTTTCTAATCTCCAAATATAATAGGCTACTATAAATACATATATACTGATTACATATGATAATGAAGCCATGTTTTACATTTTGGATATGATTAAACCTTGATCAAATTAATGATAACAATAAATAACAAGTTAACACATACACGATCAAACTAGGCAATTAACACCCAAATAGTGAAATTAAGTAAGGGATTCTTGCCTTACTTATATTTCTATAAGGCATACACTATATACACCACTTGATATTTTTTTCGACATATTAATGGATACATTTTATTCATCCCTGATATTTTTTTCGACATATTAATGGATACATTTTATTTAAGTTCATTGATTAAATGGAATTTCATTCAATTTCTTACATTGACATATTGATTTTTGCTTATCTATTTATTTTATGGGCATGTGTTGTTAGTTATTTATATTTCTATATTAATTTATTCTAATTGATTCATTATTTAGTATGATTTTCTTACACTTATTGATCTTTAGATATCACCCTTATTATGTTTCATTTCTCCGGGTTATGATGAATAAATCCTTGAATAAGCTTTCAAGGATGAAGTTTATTTCATTTTATTATGTATCGTTTTTGTAATTTGTATTTACCAATGTATTATGGGTATCATTTATGTAATATGAATTTCCAATATATATAAATTTATCAGTCCTTTAGGATTTGATTCCCAATAATTAGGCTAATTTTATAATTTAATGCATCGTCTCTAGGCTTCTCAGTTTGGGGCATTACAGAATACCCTTTATTCAGTGCAAAAAATGATATTATGGTTGAAATTTTTTAAAGGACTAAATTCAACTTATCAAGTAAGTATATTTATTTTTGTTTTTAGTAGATAAGCTAAGGATTTATTCTATCCAATTAAAAGTATCATGAAAATGAAATGTTACCCTATTATGTTCTTTTCTGAGTAAAAAATGGACTTTTCCACAACTCTTTGGTTTATGGTTTTATGGTTTTTGACATTTTCATGATCACTCACCTTCTTGGGATCAATGATCTCTTTCAATATACATAATTATTTAGTCGTTATTCATTTCCTCCATATTTGAATATTCACTTTACAGAAATGTTATTCTATTTGGAAAAATGGAATTTATTTTTTGAAATTACCTTTTTTACTTCCTTTTCCATCTTATTAAGAAGTTTTTTATTAAACCTTTTAATAATGTGGATTTCCAAAAAATATGTTTTCAAATGTACAATATCTAATTATAGAGATAAATTTATAATTAAAATGATTAAATTTTTTAAAGTGGGTATAATTTTATACCAATATATTTTAAAAAAAGAATATTTCTATGATATCACACACGACACACAAAATTGATCTTAAACGAAATATAAAAAAATATTACATTAAATGTGATTGTTATAACATTATAATTAAATTGGTGTGTATGAAGAGTATTTACTAATTTATAAAACCTATATATAAATTTCCGAATAAATATAAATTTATTAATAAATTATTAATAAATTATCAATCGATTATTAATAAAGTAATTTTTTAATTAAAAATATTTTTTTTTTCATAAATTATTTGTACCTTTTTATAGGAAAATATTATAATTAATTTATAGATATTTTAGATAATTTATTTGATAAAATTATCTTAATTTTTTAAATAATAATATGAAATTAACTTTGGTTCAAATTTTGATATTTTTTAGAAAATAGAGATTTTTTTAGTGAATAGTGAAAAATACCAATTTTGTAATATCATCATTTATATTGAGTAAATTATGTAATTTAAAAGTTAAATTGTTATTTATGATCTATTTAACTTAAAAGAATTATTTTTTAGTTATATTTAATATAATTTATACAGAATATTAGCATAAGATTATTTTTGGGTTTAAAAATCGGGTTTTTCTGAAAATTGTTTTAATGTGTATAATTTTTCTCCATTTAATTTATTAAAAAACCCATAAATATGAATTATTTAAATGAAATTTATAGATTATATATGTAATTAAATAAAAATTAAATTCTTATAATTAATATTATATATCATAGAGTTAATATAAAATCATCTTATGGTTGAAAATTACATCTCTTGAAAAAATGTTTTTCATCCCACTTATAGTTATTATTTTAAATTAAATTCTATAACTGATGTGAATATAATTTGTTAAAATTAATTATAATCTTTTAATCATCATAATTTCCTTTAAATTATATGTTAAACTTTATTTTTTTTCCAGTGAATTGTGAAAATAGAAAAAATATTTTACCACTGTTAAGGTTAAAAAAATTATCAGGGGTTAAAAAATATAAGGTTTAAAATGGCCAAAGGACTGGTATAAAATATATTTTATGTAATAAGTTTTACCTTATATAATCTAAGGATTGATAATGGTACATGTCTTGGCCTTTTTTTATGTGAAAAACAAGGTTACACTGTTTTCTTTTCAAAATATTCAACGGTGTCTTCTCCCCCATTTATAAAAGGTCACCCCCTCTTCTCTCCTATTCACACCTTCAGAGCCCTTTGGAACATCGAATTCATGGTCAAATACATTCATTAATTACCTCCCCATGACCTTTATCCCAATGTTTTATCATATATCCATCCCAAAAATGAAATTTTGTGTTAACATAAGGAGGTTTCCCGAAGAATATGTATCCTGCCTAACCATGAATTTTTATATTATTTCTTCTTCCACATCCTAAAAATCAATTTAAATTAGGATGATATAATAAAAATATTATAATAAATATACTAAGAAATTAATATTTCAATTGAATAACCTAAATTCATAACTTTTTCCAACAAATGGGAAACGAGACCATCATTCATGTATATGGCGGACTATCGCCTTGCTAACCAATGTAATTTGTTTCTCTTCGTTACCTCTAACGGCTTGATATAATGATGGATTCAAATTATATATATTATATTTTTAACATTATTATTATTAAATAGATATTATATCACATATATAATATTAACTTCCATTCTATAGGTGGCACAATAACATCACTCGTGTGTATAGTGGACTACCGCCTCATGAAGCGGTGTTATTAATTTTTTAATAACACTTTACATGGAAGGTAATATGGATAAATTTGATATATATATATATATATATATGTTTTTGTGATATATATGAAATTATTATGATATTAATGACATATTTATAATTATAAAAATATAATATATCATTTTATTTCTTACCATTCCAATCACTGAAAAATGATAATGTTGTTTATGCATACTTGGGGAATATCACCTCCACAAAGTGATCTGATTCTTTTTCATAAAAAATCACAAGGATGACATATATAAGTTTCATTAAATAAATAAGAGAGTATTTATGGTGTTATTATCATTATAAAATTTTAAAATATTACTTATCTTCTTTACATAATGATTGTTAAAAAATGGAAATGTTACTCAAATGCACGTATGGCCTACCGTCACCACGATTGCATTATAGTTAATTTTTCACAACAAACATTCATGATTGTTTTTAAAAGTATAATTGATTTATTAAAAAGATAATAATTTCATTATAATTATTCTAAATATTGTGTAATAATGACATTTTTGACCTCTTTCAACACACTAAATGTATTTTGGAACAATGAACCAAACTTCTTCAAAACACACAATATGGACTTAACTGATTAAGTATTTAAATGTATCATTAGAATATATAAATAAATAATTTATGATTAATTTATTAAACCTGAATAAATTTCTTATGAAATAAAATAATTTATATGATCTTATTATACCTGATTTAATGTACATACATGGAATGTCTCGACTCAAGGTAAAGGACTCCATCTCAATTTTCCATCATTGAGGTGTATTTTTATGTTATGTAACCAATTTATTTTATAGGGTACATATAATAACAATGAATTTATTTTATTATTATTTTCATGAAAATTATTGAGATTTAAAAAATCTAATTGAGGTCCCATCTTTCATGATGTTTTAATATAGATATTACCAATGAAATAAGGGATTTTAACTGAATTTATCTTCATTGATGAATATTTTTATTATATAATGTTAATTAATTTTATGATGTGTATATACATCCGTTTTTTCATTACATAACATGAATACTATTATTTTCATGATATTTAAATTTTATTTTGATGTTTATATTTTTTGGGTATTATGATTTAAAATATTCCAAATTGGAAAAGGATTTATGTTACAATATCATTTATTTTCATGATTATTTATGTTTGTGGTTCCTTGTTAGGAAATAATATTTTATTTCACCACATATATTCTTTTCCCAAGTGTTGATGAATGGGGTTTATATTTTTAGTTCCCATTTCCTCACTTATTTATTATTGAAATATTAATAATGTTTTTGGTAAGTGATATTGAGCTTGTATCCTCTTTTAGATCGGGAATCTTTATCATCGATATTCATATTTTATAAAAAATTAAAAAAATTATTTTCTCAAAATAAAAGATTTCCTAATGTTATTTTACATGATATTTGACCATTATTTTAAAAAAAAATTAAAAGTAAATTTATTAACAGTTTCCAAACTTGTCCCTTTTTACTCTCTTTACTAAATGTTTGAAAAGAATGTTTATTTTAATGTTTACAACAGGAACTAATATTCACACCATCATATCCAATGTTTTCCTTGAATTTTAATTTATTTTTTCTTCATGGTTATTTTCAATGAAACGTTTTTTCATTATATTTTGTGAACTTATAGTTTTTAATAGTTTTTTTAAAATTGAAATGGTTATTTTCATCAAGAGTTTTTTAATGATATTTAAATGATATTTCAACTCATCTACATCAACAAGATTTGATGTAATATACACTCCACTAGGAATATGTTGTAGGAATACTATTCTTATTCTTTCTCTAGATGGATTATGAGATTTAAATGAAACTCATTTCTTTTCCCTGGCTGATCAAATAATGATATAACAATCTTTATGTTATGTTGAAAAGTGAATGATTATAAATGTTTTATTAATTAAATATACTCAGGCATTGTTTTTAAGCCCTATTTAGCTTATACAGGGGGTCGATCCACGTTGTAGACCACGAGAGATCCTGATATATCTTATATGATGGGTGTGACCATATAGTGTCACATGATCCCAGTATAACATATATGATCATTGTTCCTATATAATGTTGGGTGAGACAGATATAACTTATACAATGGGTTCACCTAGATAGCCCTGGTTGAGACCAATATTGCTTATATGATGGGTTATCCCCATTGTAGTTCCCCAATGCATTGGGTAATTTTACTTTTCCTTAGATTTGAGAAGGAGGGAGTAATAAAGAGGGTTTATCCTCTAGATTTCACGAGAATCTAGTTATTTCTTATGCTAGTCTAAAACAGGTTATGAAGATTATGTTGCAAGATACAAAAATTATATTTATTTTTCTTATGTGTTTTAAATGTTTCAATTGATCATAATTAAAATAACATGGCTCATGATTATTGATTCTAATGAATACTTCCTTAAATCATTCTTCAATGCCATGTGCTTATTGATACAGTTTTTATGGTTATGGGTTATCTTATTTTATGCTCATGCACTTTGATTATGTCAACATTCCATTATGATCATCTTTGGTATTTATTTTTTAATGCTTATGTATACACTTACTCAGCATTTGAGCTCACCCTTGTTTTGTTTCCTTTTCCCTAGGTTTCTAATAATTATGTTAAATAAATTATATCTAGAATTTTTTCATTTGGATAATTATAATTACCTAATATAGAATATGAAAAGAAAGGTATAGTGGAAATATACTCTATTAAATTCAAGGGTATTGTCTATGTAAGTCTTTCCCCTAATTCTCTAAAAATATAAACCTAAAAGGCCCAATGGTATGTAAATGAGCCTGTATTTCCTTACGATGTTGTATTTTTTATGATAGAAAAAATTGGTTCACCTTTATTGGAATCATAAACTAAAAAGTAATTTTTATGATTTTAGCACCAGATCTAGGAGTGTGGGTTTGGGGCTCTTACAAAAAAAAATCTTTATAAAGCATTGATAATATCCATAAGAAAATGGAAAAATATGAATTTCAGTCCAATTGGCTGGTCTAGACCAGTTTTCAATAACATTAATCTTTGATGGGTCCACTGATATACGCCCAATTGAATTATATGACCAAAAAATGAAACCTTTTGTAGCTGAAATTAACACATAGTAAATTTTTCATACAACTTATCCTTCCTTAGATTCTTCTTCATAGTACTCAAGAGATTTTCATGATATTCCTTACTCATTTAATATATAAATATATCATTTATAAAGACTACCATTAACTGGTCAAGGTAATATCTGAATACTCTATTCAATAAATATATAATTATGGTGGAGGAAATAGTAAGTCCAAATGAAATCATATAGATTCATTGTCTCCATAACTTGTATGGATGGCTATATTGGTTGTGTATTATCTTTTTTCCCAGAATATATGGTATTCATATTGAAGTTCAATCTTGGATAAATAATTATTTCCTCATAATTGTTCTAAAAAACATCAATTATGGGAATATGATACTTATTTCTGATTATTATCTTGTTTAGTCCCATATCATCAATGTAGAGTCACGTAGATCAATCATTCTTCTTAAAAAATGAACCGGTGGACCTCATGGTGATGCACTTAGCTAAATAGATACATTATCATGATTCTCCAGGAGTGGTTTATTGAATTCCTATAACTAAATTGGGTCCATTATATATATTTTCTTATAAATAGGTTTATCACTAGGTATGATTTATATTTAAAACTCAGAATCACAATTAAATGAAATATTATGAAATTATACCAAAAATAAATTAATAATATCATGTACAATAGTCATTTATTAATGTTTGTGATTCACATATACCATCTAAGATAAATCCCCCTATCAAAAAGGAACCAAGGGTCATATAATCAGTGCATTTTTCATTGTAAGTTCATATTTATGATCACACTGATATATGATCATAGATTAGAATGGAATATCAAGTGTACCTTAACTTCAATGGAAATTAATATTGTATTTATAAAAATAAATTTAATCCCTATCTAAAATTACTACAAATTAAACTAGGGGGAATAATTAAAGTTGTATGAAGAACATTCCCAAAAACATCAATCATATAAGAATCATATTATTTAATTGATATCAACAAAACATTTGGGGTTTTCACTACTTATTAAATATCAAATCATTGAGGAGGTACTGTGATACCTTAAGAATATTTTTCATATATAAAATAGTGGTTAAATCTTGAATAAAATAAGGCATTAGTAATTCATGAGTGAATGGTAAGTATCCCTTTCACTACTTCATTATTATACCCCACATTGGATGTTTTGACAGTGTGATATTTCCCTTTATCATTGGGATTAATTGGTCATTTCCAACAGTAATTTTCATTCTTCTTTGTATTTTAGCACTGGTTGGAATAATTACCATACACCTTTTATTCAAAACACTAGAGATTGGGTTGTGAAATCAATAGTTCATTACCCTTATAATTATCTAACATATTCTTACCATAACTTTAGTATTCAATTTAACTGTTACAATCCTTTAGAAACATAAAACGTTTACCAATGCCATTAATATAATTTCCTCCATGTTTCATAACACACTATGATCATAAAAAATCATATCTTCTTCTTTCCATGGTTTTAATAATTTCCCTTGAATTCCTTCATTCTTTTCCTATAAAAACCATGAGATTTATGTGTAACTCCAATATTAATTTCCATCTTGATAGAACATGGAAATATTTATTCATGGCTACTGAAATATCTTATAGATAATTCCCTTGGGGGACTTGGTTTTAAGCCACTAAAGAAAATAATAATTTTAATTTATTTTTGGTTGACAATAAAAAAATCATTCCTTAAATGTATTGTAAAATTCTCCTCATAGATACTAATGGGTTCATCATCATTCTGCTTAATCTCAAGGAATTAATTCTCTATATGTATATGAAGATTATGAGGAAAGTACTTATTGTAAAAAATTCTATTAAACTCATCTCATTCCATGGAGTAAATATCATCGTGTTTCCTTTTATTCTTTACAAGTTTACACCATTTACCTAATTCTCATTTCAAATGATTAACATCCAAAATAACTTTTTCATGTTCTAAACACTGGAGAATGGATAATTTTTTCACTAGAACTGATCCATTTCATAGAAACTAGTGGATTATCACACCCACTAAAATAAGGTGGATGTTTCCACATAAATGAAGCTACATAATGTTGTTCCCTCTCTTTCTCATTTGTAATCACAATATAATTCATATCATGATAATGTTGTGTAAGAATAAAAAATAGGATATTTTAGTCCTATTATTAAAACATTTGGTTACTCAACAAGACAATCATTACTCTTTCTATCACAACAAACATTAACACAATTCTCTTCGGTTTTTGGAATAGGCTAAAAAAATAAGCATAGTGTGAGTAATAACAATCATAGTTGTAAACCATATAATATATATGTTATAAAAAAATTAGGATGTTATCCAATTCTATGGATTATCCCTAGGTTTTTCACAAAATTTATCTAATCCTAATCTCTAAATATGGACAAAACGTAGTAAAATACCAATTGTAGATACATATAACATTCATACATAGATAATACATATTAATAGAAATATATTAATTATATAATATTATGTCCCATTCCATTACTATAATATTTAAGTATATTTGTAAACTAGATACATAAACAAATTTTTTAGGTACATTACTCATCATGTCTCCTAAAATTCTTGTCGAATTCTACCCTTCAAAACAATCCCCACTTAAAAACATTCTTCATAACCTCTGGAAAGGAAAAAAATAAATGGTGTGATCATAAGGTCATTAAGGGTACAAAAGTTATATATCAATGATAACTTAAACATTAAATGAGGATAAGGGTATGAGAATATATGAAATTTAAAAAAATTTATAGAGAATATCATAGATTATAATCATGAATCATGGTATAATAATTGGTAGTTCATAATACAAGAATCATAAAGGAATAAAATAACATGAGTCATGATAGAATAACACTAACATAAGACACAAGTTTTTGGAATACACATAATCATATAAAATCATTTTCCTAACCAAAGATCACTTTCAAGACTATCATAGTGGATTGGGTCTACTCCCCATTCCATCATATCCAATGTTAGGTTTCATGCCCAAGACTATCATAGTAGATAGAGTCCCTTACTGAACTAGGTTCACTCTGCATTCTAATCTTTATTATCTCATGAGATATCGAACGTACCCAAAAAAACATATAATGATATATAATTTTGGGACCACCATTAAAATAATCATGATATATTCATATTTCCTCCACAAGATACTAAAAAACTTTTAATATATAATAACATAAAGAAAAAAAAGGATTTGATAAGAATTTCATCAATTCATCATATCATAAACTATAGAAAACAAATAGGTTTCATAAAAAATCATTATCACAATCATAAATAATATAGATAAAGAATAATTATAGAATATTTTTATCATATCTCTAGAAACTAATATGTAACATCAAAGGATGTCATCTAAGATGAATATTTCACTTGGAATATTTCATGATGAAAACAACCCTTTAATTTTGAATTTACTTATTTAATACCTAAAACTTTTTTAAATATTATGAAACAAAATCATCAAAAAAGAATCATGGAAAATTATAAAGGATGATTCAATTCATTGAGTGGTAAGGATGGTGTGAAATTATGTTCATGTCATATGCATTAAAATATTGATTCTGTTCTCATTTTTAGAAAATAAGTCAAAAGAATCTCATTCGAAAAATGAAAAATATATATTTAAAAAATGTATGAATTCAAGCATGGGTGAAAATTAATTTAAAAATAATTGTATAATAGTAAAAATAATAATTTAAAACATTTTCAAAACACATGGACATGGTTGAAAAAGAATTATTCTTAACTCATGTTGGAAATAAAGATAGATTTCCTTAAAAAATATTCTTTCAGTATATTGAGTAATTAAAGTGAGGAAAATGAAAGTAAAATATGTAATGTCTATAAATAAACATATGATAAGAATAATTAAAGGTATTTATCAAATAAGGGTCATATAATCTCCACAGTGAAAATTGAAGCATAAATAATCCCGATTAAAATGCGATTAAAATATAAATCACTACCTCAATTTAAAAATTCTTAGAAATAACTCTAAAAATTTATATAATAAATTAAAATTTATTATAATTTTATACCATAATAATTTACATGAATATAATATCACATATGATCCACTTGTAAAATTTCAATACTCTTTTATAAATAATTACTTGTTAAAATTTTCATTTTTTGGTGTTGACTCTTTTGTTTTTCATTAGAGTTTCAATTTCGTCATTCCAATCCTTGTACTTTGAAAATGGTTCATTAATATATATAATTTATTTCATGAAATAAATATCATACATATTCATTATATACATATTTATTATTTTCTATAAAAGTTAGAGATTGAAAAAAAAAATTACACTATTCATGGAGATAATAGGCCATACATACACACGAATGATGTATTCATTTTTAGATGGATGGAATGATATAAAGTTAAATAATAATTAAGATTTAAAGAATAATTATTAAATTATATATATATTTAATAAATTTTTCCTAACGACTATCAATCAAAATTATAAGTGAAAAATTAATCACATCATTGCATGGGGCTGATAGTCCACACATATGCTTGAGCGGCGTTATTTTTTTCTAATGGAAGGGAAGAAGGTGGATAATGGTTGTTCCATCATCATAGTAGAAAAAAATAAAAGGTCCCTATTTAAACAATTTTGACCACCTGATTCCAAATTTTGATTCCATTTTTCAAGATTCAATTTTTAAAAGTGGCTAAAATTATTTAAACATAAAAATGAAAAATTAAATGAAAAATTGTTTTTTGTTTAAATATGTTTTTATGTTTAAAAATATTATAAAAAAATTAAATAATTAACATAATTAAGTTATTCATAATATTAATAAACTTATGTTACATATAAAAAATTAAAATTTTAAATGTTTCAAATGAAAATAGACTTTTCAATTAAATAGTATACATATTTCATTATTCATCGAAAAAAATAATATTTTTAGAAAATTAAAAAAAAATACTACGATAATTCTGACATAGTGATTTAAAAAATGAAGTTAATTTTATCAAATAAATTTTTTAATATGGAAATATTAATTATATTATTTTATCAATAAATAAATAAAACCCATTTTTCCGAGAAAATACATTTTTCAAACATATAACAACTTAAATAAAAATTTAATATTTATTTATAAATAGATTTTATTTATATAAAAAATTTATACATAATTTTAATACTGTATTTTTTCATATTCACTCCATCAATTTAATATCAAGGTTATAATTGTATACAATATAATAGTTACATTAGACTAGGGTTTGTTGTATCACAATCCATTGAAAAAATTAATTTTATTTGAGAAGAAATATATTATGAAATGAGTCCAAAATATCTGAGGCATCACCTAACACTTTTGAATGGAACTATTTTCAGAGATAATCTTCCATAAATTTATTTCACCAAACTATAGACAATCTTAAAGTCAGAGTACTGTAGGAATTCAATAAAATGACTTTACCTTAGGTTAATATAGCTCTAAGTGAATCTATACCTAAAACTCTTATATTTTTTAAAAACAACAAATTACCCACCTTGATGTTAGTGTCACAAACTCTTCAAGGTGATCACCATAGCTACAAGTTCTATGTTTTGGGTCACATGATTTTTTAAATGAGGTATTAGTTGTTTTGATTCATAATAAATCATTTCCTACCATTATATCAAAAAATATCCATGTCCATATTTAGAGGCATCTAGGAACACCATGTACTCAAATCCCTCTATTATTAGTCTCAATATATTTGTTTTCTTTAATCTCTATCACAACTTCTCAAATCACTCCTATAATTTTTATGACAAGAAAAAACATTTTTCCTTACTTGTCAAGGTAGTCAGAAAGTGTCCCAATCCTAAGGAAAATTTTAATGAATCTCTCGAAATAAATGACCAACACAATGAAACTCTACACCCCTGTTATGCTTTGGTGTGGCTCCCACACTAGAAGTACCTAGAACATTTATGGGTCCACAACTAATTCTTATGAGATGACATGTCCCATGAATTATACCTCTCTAATCAATAACTAACACTTCAAGAGATTCTTGTGTAGATGATTCTCTAAAAGTACATCTATGACCATCCCCAAATTATTTTTTTGCTCAACCTTTAATGTTAAGTAACTATGAATTTCATAGATAAATACCACAAAAAACTACTGTAGGAAGTATTGGATGATGTGATTCATAATCCCTATTGACACAATTGGAGATTTATTTATGAAAATGGACACCAAAATGTACTCATAATGATCATCGTAACATCAAAATGTTTTCTTCATTATGTCTACCTCATAAACCCATAGTTTGGGGTAAACTGGTATGAGGTCAATCATTGACAACCACTTCTATCTAGTCGGATGATTGAAGTGGTAATTAATTCTTGATATTGGATACGTATTCATTGTGGACACAAATTTTGTTAATGATAATACAAACACAACAACAAAAACCCATCTACCTTTTTAAAAAACAATATTAGAGCTGCATAGTGGGTCACACAATGTCTGATAAAGAATTTCCTAAAAATATCATCCAACTACACCCTCACCTCTAGAAAATCAAAAACAATTATTATATATGTTATTAAAGATATTATAGTAGTATTGAAGAGAAACTAATTTTAGAAATTGATCACTTAATAGAGTGTTAAACCTGATACTTTCTCTAGGAGGAGATTTGAGCACTCCTCCACCACTATAGTAAATTGAACAACTACTATGTCTGTTATTCCAAGGTTCATGCTACAAAAATAATGGGAAATTGGATGAATCTTATTTACCAAAATCATCTCTTGTTCAACTAGGAAATACTTCTCATGGATGAAGGAATAAATCAATCTATCCACTAATATTCATCTCACACTAAGATAGAAATAATCAATATTGGAATCAACTATAATGATCCATTTCATTAAAATAATAACATCATATGGTCTCATCACAGCTAAAAAGACATCCCAAAATAATATCTCTCCTCTATTATATAAGTCACATTATCATAAAAAAGATTGATTATGGAATCTCATCTTGTAGGAGTCAACATTCATAACAGTCCAGCTATATTATCTACTAGAATATCAAATTCTCAAACAAGGTATAAGGATATAAAGGAATTGACCAAGCCTGTATCTTCTAAATATTTTTTAATGTTAGAAGAAACATAAATCATACCTTTAATCATGTTAGTATCTTATATTTTATAATAAGAAACTTCTTACAAATTATTTTTCCCCTAGAATCTATCTCTTTGATCTTGATGTGGATTTCGTAAAGGTAGTGAAATCATAATTGATTAATAACACCAACCACATCAATATAAACCTCTAGTTTATCTCCCAAAACAACCTAAATATGTATCTCCCAAATTAACCCTATAAGGTCCATGGTCATTCCATTGTATCTAACTCAAAGTCCCATCATCTGTCTACATATAATTATCGTACAACAGGTAAATAAATACCTTTCCAGGTAGAACCTACCATCACATGTGTAGAAATTTCTCACCTTAGGATAACTAGATCCCCTCTGGGATTCTGATGTTATTGATAATTGAATATAAGTCTAAAAATACTATGGTTTCAATTGTCGTGAAACCAAAACCCATCTCTAACCTCTTGTCACTAATACTCCACTCCATAGTGAACACTAGGTCCACCTTCTTTCTACTGAATCTCTAAAAAAACGTTCCCCACCACCCCAGATCTCTCCAATGCCTCATCGTAGAAGGTATTTTAGAGAGGAACCACACCATATTGATTCTCTTAGAGAATACCTAACAAAAACATCAATGCTTAGAAATATACACAATGGATCATGTAAAGGGGGTAACATGTTTGGACAATGAAACATGACACATACTCTTCCATGGAAATTATCAACTATTAAAATTCTAATAACTTTTAAATATAAACTATAATAATTTTTATAGGAATCACTTATCAAAGAAAATGTGTTTTAACTCAAAACACATGATTATCTCTCCATAATGTATCTGAGTTACTGAGCACCACTAGTTCCCTACTACATCATGAATAAGTCTAACTTCTAGAACCACCATCTAATTAGTATGGATATGAATGAAAACAACCACTCAAAATATGAATTCTATCCAATACTCTTATATATATGGATTTATATCTCCCTATAAAGTGGGTATCCTCTTATTTTGGAACTCATGTAGTGCACTTATCCTACATGTGTCCTCATCCTTAATTTATAAAATGATTTGATACTCATCCTGGCACTTTACATCCACAAAAACTATCAATGGTTGATCTTCTCAATTCTCAATTTGTGGAAGTACCTCTTCTTTTCCACCCATAATAAACACAATGTGAACAAGACCCTAAACTAAGGAATCATCACTAAACTATTAATCATCATTATCCCATCATAGAATCCTCATTTGATGTCTATGAAGAGATATCATGCAATAGTCAAGATGTTCCACTACCAATAGATCATATTTAGGGAGTCTAACTCAAGAAGGACATTGAAATCATAACCCATTCTAATATGATTAATGTACCAGTTTTTCCTCCTATTGGTGTCTTTGTGTGTTGAGTTGACATGTAGTTTATTAGGATCCTAATACATAGATATGTTGTCCTCTGCACCAATATTGAGGTCTCTATCCCAAGATCCAAACTTCAGACACTTTAACACCATTCCCCTAAATCCCTGACCAATACTCTCAACTATTATGTCCCCAAACTCTATCATAGGACAAACTAGTAATGATGAAACTCTAATGTGACTCAACTCACTAACACATTCCTGGCTAGATGTAATATGGGAGTGATACCCCAATCCCACCTCTAATAAGGCAAGGCATTTTTACTAACACCAAATAGGAATATCACACAAAAGGGAGGCCATATCCTAATTAACATAAACAAATTTATGCACATATTCATACACACCCTACTAATGTAGAATAATAAATAACTAGACTAATACATTCATACACAACCTCTAACTTCCCATAGAATAGTACAAAGAAACAAACCCAATATTAAAAGGGGGAAAGATGTAGTCTCATTAAAAATAGGTTCAACCTGTCAACTGATGAGAACAACCATCCAAGAATTCAACTTTATATTTTGATCATAGACTATCTAACATATCCAACAATTACTACTATCAACCACCATCACCTATACCACCAAGTACACCATCAATATATCTATCTTCTATATAATATATGTCATGTGTGGGAAAACCCCATTTTGGGGTTAGTATATAAAAAATGAGAATGATTCCCCCATATCACTAAATATATAAATAATCTAGAATATAGATTCATATCTAAACCAAAATCAAGTGGGTAAAAAAAGAAGATCACAAATATGATCTTGAGGGGTATTTAGCTCAAATTGTTGTGGGGAGAAACTCAGTATTGAGGGTATTCTAATAGTGAACAATTATAATGATTTTTTTGTATGGGTTTCTAGGTATTCCCTATATCATGGGGTAGTTATCTCATTATAAATTATATATTAAGTCATGTGTATCATATAGATACAATCACCCATTTTCATTATTAGAGATAATTAAAATTGTGAGGACATGGTTTATTTAATACAAGGGAAATTAACACTCTAGGTTTTAGGAAACATTTTATACCCTTACAAAATATGTATATCATTCATAGATATGTTTTTATATTTTATTAAAAGATTTGAACTTGATTAGGAAGTAAGTCGAACATGATATTAATCAAGCTAACAACATTTCATTCACTCATAATGAATCATTACAAAAAAGAGTACATGGAACCATATATTAAATACTATGGATGATTATATCTTTTAAAATAAAATAAATTAAACTCAAATAGTAAATAGAATATAATAATATCGTTACAACTAGTAAATCCTATGGATCATCTTTACCCTTGAGAATATACATTAGTGTAAGAAAACCTATAATGGGAACAAAAATCATTAAAGGAGAACGCATGTTGTGAGATCCAAAATTAAAACTATAGTAATCTGATGTGTTATGTGTAAAGTTAGAATGAAATGAATATATAAGATGTAATGGGGTTAATATTTCCATTATATTACTATTATTGAAGTATATATGGTCACTAAGTATAATTCTTGTAGACATCTAACAAATTTTGAATTATCGGTATATAGTTAACAAACATAAAATTTATTTAGACGTTGAAAATAAATTTTTTTTGATATAAAATAATTAATTTGGAATAAAATAAACGTTTTTTAAATATAATTAAAAGATACTAATTCAATTTCAGAAAATATTATTGTTTCTAAGGAAATAATTTTAAGGAATTGTCATTTTTTTAAATTAACTATTCTCAAAGAATGATATAAAAATGTATTATGAAAATTGAAGGAATTATTAGTAAAATAACTTAATAACATAATTATGGAACTATAAGGAACACTAAATTATTTATTCTTGGATGAAAAATAATGTTCTGTTTTAAAACAATGTTTTTATAATATATTATATATTTTTATTTAAATTCTAAATTTTTAATTTTTGGAGCACAAAATTTAATAAAATGTATTTATATATATAATGGATACAAATTCATGCATTGATTATTACTTAGTAATAAATAAAGATAAAATCATTCAATATTAAATAAACTATGTTTCAAAAAAAATGTTTTTATGTGTGTACTATATTTTTGTCTCAATAAATTAAACTGGAAATTTCTAGAGAGTGATTTTAATAAAATTGATTTTTAATATAGACAATTAAATAAATTAGAATTTAACTAATTTTTATTAAATGAAAAATTCTTGTAATAAATCTTATTATATACATTAAAATGTATTTTTTATAACAACAATTCCTCATGTTATGCTTTTTTATATTAAAATTGATTTATCAACATTATAAATTGAATCAAATATAATATATTTCATATATGGAATCACAATGTAAAAATTATGTAGTACGATAAATTTTATTTTTAGGTAGAAAAATAAGCTACCAAGGGAGAAATTAGGTTACAGCAATGATGGTAAAATAATATAAATGGGTTTAACTAAGTGTTAACGATAAAAGATATCCTGAAAATTTATATATAAAAGAGTTTGAGAGGTAATTATTGACCTATAATAATCTATTATCCATAAATGTTCTTCTTTTAATCCACTTTACTTTTAAAATGACAATAATATATATTTATAAATAGGTATTTTTAGAAATTCCACTCAAAACCCACCTATAATAGGACCCCTCCTATACCCAATCCAATCCACTCTTACCCTTAGGCTATATCATGATTCCCCAAAAAAATTTATATCTTAATTCCTTTTTATAAGTTTGGTAGATTCTATTCCCATGTAGGATTCATAAATCTATCATTCCAAAGGAGTATATATTGAAAACGAGAGGATTCATCCAATTACCTCGTTATTAGTAATACTTTTTTGTTATAATTAAATGCTATTTATTATTCTAATTTTCTAATATAATGGTTTTATATTAACATAATTATTCTTCTAATAAATTGATATTACTATTATATAACTCTATGCTACTATCCATTCTCTAGTATAACATGCTCTTGTTTGGGTCGATGTGACCACCTACATAAATGATGTTATAATATATTCTCTATTTTAAACATGAATCAATATAGATACATTAATACTATTAATATACGATATTGAAGTTTAACTAACATTATGAATATTTTTTTGTAATGTTTATGTAACAATTAATCATTATAAAGTAATTCATTGTTGTCAAGAAATTATCATAAACATGTTCATTCTCATTTCCATTATCACAAACCATACCCATGATATACATCAAATAAACATTATAATAAAAAACTAATTGAAAAAAAATCCACGTGTTGAATAATCTATAAATGATGAACTTTTTAACAAAGAATAAGGATCGACTTCATCATTATCAAATTAGTGAAAAATAACTAAAATTCCTAACACCCGAAGATGAAAACAGATAATTAAAAATAATTTATATATAATAAATTATTATAATTTTTTATAATAAATGGTAATAAATATTAATAGTGTTTTTAAATAAGTTATTAATTTTATAATGTTTATAATACTAGGGGTTAAATCGTTTTCATGGAAGTCAGGAGTAAAGGTAGGTGTTTCTCATCTCAATTTTCCTTTCACTAATATATGATCCATATTAACCAGATTTATTATTATAAGTAGTGTATATAATTCCATGTGGATTTACATTTATCATTTTTCTCATGAAATTAAATTTACATTCAAATCCATATCTAGATAACTCTTTCAATGGGTTTTGATTTAAAATTTAAAAAATCCATAAGTGTTTCTCCCGAATATCAATTTGAAATTGAGATTTTTTATCACTAAATTCCCACCGAGAGAAATTGTTTTTTATTTTTCTTAAAATACCCATATATTTTCTTAACCTATAGGTATTTATTGGATTTATATTTCCACTTAACATTTTTTTCTATGGTTTCCAATTCATCCAAAAAGGTGATTGTAAGTGGAGATGACCTTATCTCTTATTTTTTATCAAGAATATTTATGATCCATTTTCATATTCATTATTATTTTTTATAAATATCTTTCTATAAAATTATTTGATATATTATGGTCATTTTACTATTATATTTGAATTTATTTATAAAGTGACAATGAAATATATTTTTTCAAATTTTCCACATGGGCTACATTATGTTGAATTTTTTTAAAATGTGTGAAAGGAATACATCATAACCATTCCTATATGAACACATTTTCATTCTCCCTTCTTCAGCTTTCTTTTCAGATATTTTTTTCATTTTTTCAGTCTTTTACAATTTTATTTTGGTTTTAATTATTTTATAAAATATTTCCTTTGAAATAAAAGTTATTAATAACATAATGGAAAAAATTTATTATTTTTGAAAAGTAATTTTTTAATGCGCTTTAATGTTTTTTTATCTTTGTAAGAATGCTTGAAAATTTATTATACATCAATAGAGACTTTTTCTAATTATACCATCCACCTTAATTCTTCAGATGGATTATGATCATGATTTATATAAATATTCAATAAACCCATATATTTTTAATGGGTTCTATGGTTGGATTATGAATGTTTTTATGTTTGTGTGTGACACATATATATGGTTTATCATTATGTGATCGGTGGGTTAATTATATCCCTCTGTTTTACTAGGAAGAGTTTTATATCTGAGGATATTTGGATGGTACATGGGTTGTTAAACCATGTACAAGTGGTTGTGGGGTGAATGTGCTTATCCCAAGTCCAAATATTTTAATGTTATGGGTGGTTAGCTTAAATCCAAAATGTTATAGTGCTCAAGTGTTTACCTGAAGTCTTAAATATCATGGCGAAGGTGGTTAAACCAAGTCTGAAATTTTATAGTGTGTATGTGGTTATCCCAAGATTATTTTCTATTTATAAGGATATTAAGAAGGATTAATAAATTTTTATAATAATTTTAAATGGTATCAAACCAAAACAATGATGGAAAATCCCATCTAATAATTCTCAGTACGTGATACACATATTCAATATATATTTGTGACACAAAATTTACATTAGGACACACATCTAGGTTTTTATGATTTGATTCCGAAGTTTGACTTGTAATGTCTTGATCCGACCTAATCAGGACAGTAATTGGATTATATCTTTATGTGACCTAAGAAGGACCTCCATGAACACCGAAGTCTATAAACTTGTAGTCGAGATCTATGGAGGTACATTTTGGAGAATATAACCCTTTATAAAAGTGAAAAATTATATTTAAATTAATCAAACATCATACACATTAGAGTACATAGGATAAAAGTAAATAAATTGAACATGATGTAATAGAAAAAGGGAATGAAAAAAAGAATAGAAGACCGACCAACCACTGGGGAAATCGCATACATAGAAAAATAAACAAAACAAAAAAAAGTATTTTATGGCTCCCCTGATGCTTTGTTTCTTACCCTCATCTCAAACTTCATATACACACCCATGCCATCCCACTCAATCAACCTAGTCCATGACCTGACCTATTCTAGAAACCAATTAAAAGTTCACTCGGGTACCTAAGTTTTATTACCTCCCAAGAAGAGTGTGATTAAAAAAATATATGGTAACCAACCATGTGGTCCTGTATAAGACTAGTAATGTTGTCATATGTTCATTTGTAATGATTAGTATAAATAAATTCATCATATAAATATAAATAGACAACCAATAATACCTACTTCTTACTAATACCATAATGTATCTAAACACATCTTGTGTACTATTTCAAGACATATATTATAACTTAATAGGGGGAAAACACCCACCATAGTGTTAATACTTAGGTCCATGACCCCAGATAACCATTCATAGTTTGACCAATGTTGGGGTGTATCTAAGCGAATTACGATGTCTGTGCCTCTATATAATCGGCATGGTCTCCCCAGTAAACCAATAAGTAACATAGACCTCCCCTACAAGAGTTTTATTATCCCAACATAATCCATATGTACCATAAACATGGGGATTACTCCTATAATGTATAATCCCAGAATAACAGATCAACCCAGTTTTTATATCCATGGTACCCCCACCGATAATATCACAGACCTCCCATATGAGAGCATTCTTAGCTAATGGAATAGCTCACAAGCGTCATTGAACTCTTTGATGGGAGTTTTTTATCTAATAATCACATTTATATAAATATAAAAACACCGCACCTTTTGTTTTTTTCATCCATAACAAATAGACCACCCATATGGGTGTTTCCCATTTCACCAAAAAAACTATCTCTAGGTAATATACCGCATCCCATAGAAATAAAGAAGAAAATGGGGTTGGATGAGTTCTTAACCTATCTTAAATTCTTACAACCCAATAACACCCTCACTAGGAGAATTATGTCACTAGGGAACCCACCAGGGTCCCCTATGTCTCATCACGGTTTGAGAATATCATAAAGGTCCCTCAATCCCAACATGAACCTTGGGTAATCACCCACCACAAGGGTAATATATTAAATTCTATCCATAATCCAAATGCAATTGATTGGTCTGAATTAAAAATCTATCTATTCTTCTCATTATTATTCACCATTCTATTTTATTATGTCTCTTTGTAAACGAACACCCCACAACATCTCACTTTCCTAAAGGAGTACGATCCTTACTTGGGTCTTACATAGACAACCCCTATGACATTATTCATATCCCATCACTAATATCTACATGGGGTCCCAAGGGATCCAATAACTAGATTCATTAAATCATATTTTCTAGGGGGAAAATTGCACCCCCGTAAGGTTCCATGTACCACCCAACACATTATGTTATTTAGGGTCTCATCCATCAACAGTTGTGGAAAACCATCTAGTAATAACTTATATCAAGGCCTTGACACATTATGAGACCTAATCAATGAATCTCATTTTAAATTAAACAAAATAATTAAATTAATAAATAATTTAAACTAAAAATTACAATTCTTTAAGTGTAATGAACTCATAACCCATTAGTCATAAAAACCCATAAATTCCATAGGGAAAGTTTTAAGGACCACCTACCTCAAACCAATGCTTTTCCAATTTGTTTCTGAGGGTTTATAACTCGATAAATTCTCACTGGGGTTTTCCTATGCCTGATCCACACTCAAATCACCAACAGATCTCTTAAATCATGTCAAGGAGCTCAGAATAATTAATTTCATTGAATATAATTAATTAAAAAATTAATCATAATAGTTTATATTTAGTAAAAACTCACCACATTTCCACATCACACTGGAACCAAAGATAACCTATTATTGGAGGCCTTTAATTGACCTATGGTACCAATATGGGTGAAATAATTACCATATTCTTCAATTCAATCCTTAAAATAATTTAAATTGAATGTAAAACCATTGAAAATTTATCATAGTGGTTTCCATCCTTCAAATCTCTAATATACTACTCAAAGATGAAGTATAAGGATATATTATTATTAACATGAAAAAAAATCACAAATATAATCCACAAATTATCATATGATTTAGTGGAATTGAGAAAAAAATACATAAATATAGAAACTAAAATTTATTTAGAATAAAGAATAAGGAGAGGAGAGATCAATGGAGGTATATCAGTACCTTAATCTACCAAATAATAACCCAATTAACATATCTCTTTAAGGATATTTAAGGGGATAAAATGTTATAGAGATCCCCTAGCCAACCAATATAAAAAAAGCAATAATAGGGGATTCCCCTTAAAACCCCCATGAAAAATTTTCATTTCCCCCCACTAAGGGCCACCAAATATTTGGTAATCTACCATTGAATAACAGGTGTTCTTAGTAGGTTCTTAGGGACCCTAGTTATCTAGTTGTTGTATACTTTATCCACCCTATATCACATCGACCCCGAGCCCTCTTGATACATTTAAAGCTTCAAAATATTTTTAAAAACAACTATTATTGGTGCTCAAACTCTCAAAATTCAATTTTAAATCTCAATACAAAATTTTCCCCATACCCTAATTTAAATTTTGAATTCCTTCAACAATTTACATCTTATTAATACACATGGTGTAATAAAAACTCACCACCAAAACATTATCATCCCGGATAAGTCTTGGTGTTCATCCAATTATATAGTCTGACCTCTTTCAGTCATCAATTTACAATGAACCAGCTGTGTACCAACTCTAATCACCAAACATTATTCTCAGGTTCCATCTCAATATTAAGTCACATAATCCACCTAACCATGAGATAACCCTCATAAAAGACTCTAATAACCTGGGAAGGAACATTCCTAACACCATCCATCTTGAGACACAAAAATTTCATCATTTAGTTCATCAGTTATCCCATAGTTCTCCCCACTATAATATTTAACTTATAAATTCCAATTCCAAGGACTTAAATCTTACATCATTGGAATTTCATATTTAAATCCATGCATGCAATATAATAATTTTCCCAATTCAGTTTCCACCATATTATTCCTAATCATATAAACAAATTTTTTCGAAACAATATCACTAGATCCTCATCTCTAATCTCAATGAATACAATGAGTTTTAAAAGACCAAACCGTCAACCCCTTCATACTAGTTCTCTGTAAAAAATCCCATAACATTTATGAAATGTTCCCATCATATATAATATAATTTTCCCAATGTGGTGGTTTGATATCCATGTATAATCACATTCCAAACCATCAGTCAAACCATCTCGAGTAATATTGTCTCAAATATGCTCGACTTCAATCATCGATGCACTTCTAAAATACTAGATAATGATGACTTTACTCTTGAAGGATCCCTATTATCATCCAAACACACTCACAATAGTCTTTACTTCACTTATGGTGAGATTCACCAGTAAAAAACTCAACCATTCAAACCACCATCATTCCCTACAATAAGAACTGGTGTATTCCAATTCCAACAAATTTTGATCATTACGAACCATCTTGATCCTGATACCTATTCTTATACTCAACCCAGTTCCATATCCAAATTTATTATTGGTACTCACTAGTCCATTGGTATTCAATTATTATTTGAGACATCTACCAACTACTCTCATTCACCCATGACCCTTCAACATGAGGTCTATATCACTTGTGATCAATATGAATCTCCACGCCATAGAAGTGTAATTATGATCATCTCATTGGGTCAAATATCAAATTATCATAACCCATCATCTACCCATAACTGATCATAATGGTCATACATGGATAAAAATACTTATACTCAAGAACCATTTGAAATTTCAATGTTTCTTATTCCCAACATAGAATAATTCTATCATTAACACCCACTGAAATCCCATCAGGAACCAGGGTCATTACCTCAACAACCAAGGGTGCACTCCACACCACATGGCTAATATAATACTACACCATAATCATAACCTCATGGGATTTAATAACATCATCATATTGATCCTCTGATCCATGCTCATCCTTCATATCAACCATTTAATCTTCAATCAATGACTCATTATGATAATTTTTACCACTTTACTCAATCCATTTATAAAATATCCCACACCATTGGGGAAATTCTTTATTTCATAAGTAGATATCAGTCACCCCTCCTACCATCATCTCATCAAAACATCCATTAATATTTGAACCACTCATATCCTTGACTTACTAGAAACACCATGGTCCCATGAGTACCCAGTTCATGATTTCAAGTATCATTCAAAAGTAATGGAGGACACACTTATACCACCCAATATCTCATCCCTAATCATGCTCCCATGAATCAAAAATTATAAAAACATGGTTTAAGTTCCTAACCATTGACCATAATCTTAAATCATGTCAGTATCATCAAGATATTAGTGACCTTAAAACACCTCTTTAAAGTTAGGAACTCCTATTATGATAAGTTTTATCACATGATCTCTCCCCAACCAACATTGTTGCATAACTAGAATCATCCATCCATAATCTATCATTATATGTTTATCCAAAACTATCTGGTTCATGTACTCAAGGGGTACTCACCTTTAAAAATAGATTTGAAGTTAAAAATTCTATTACTCAAGTTTCTTTTATCAAGAAAATTAAATCATTTACATTCTAACATAATATACATAGTAAAACCTCTATTCATAGATCAAATAACCTAAAGAACACACTCATTCTCCCCACTCCCGAGGCACTAATAGACTCGGTCTAACCCCTATCATGGGTTTCCCTTACATTAAATGGAACATTAAATCTCACTAAAATCGTGAGCCATTCAACAATGGTCTCAAGGTCTTCCCACCTAGCCCACCTAATTAGGTATCATGTTAGGGTAACTAGGTATAACCAACTTTCATAACAAGTCATGAATGAAATCATGATCAGTAAGTCTGACCACTTATCACAACCATTTAGGACTTACAATAGAGTCACTAAATCTAACCTCCTAGTTATCAAATAAAGTCTCATAAAATGATAGATTTTATGGGAATTCATCAACACTCCAATCTCATATTTTACTACAACACATGTTCCAAAACACCTACTCAAGAGTATCATTGACAACACATCTAGAAATCACATATCAAACAATCCTCCCTCAGGCACCGATTCTAATGAGTATTCATACATAGGAATGACCCTAGAGAATCCCGATCTCATTATTCATCACGACCTTGGTCAAAAAAAATTTCATTGAAAACCAATACCCAATAACTCATAGTCACATGGTTCAGTTAAGTGGACTTCCATTCCCAGATATACTGGAAAAAATCATATTGGTTTTTAAAAAAACATTAATTAACCAAAACTAAATACTTAAAACATGAAAGGTTTTTACAATGAATGAATGAAATTCCTACATTGACTTAACAGGGTCACTCCATATCCCAGGCACTGAGGGACTATTTCATCATAATTATGAGCATCACATCATAGTTCCAGATGACCTACCATCATAAGAAAATAAATTTAATCGTCAACCCATCTAGGTAGAATGAATCTGAGTACTTATACAATAAATAACCATATAAGAAGTTTATGACACTTTAAATATTTGATCCTTAGTTTTTAGTGATAAAAAACTCACTAAAAAATCATGCATGACAGGTGAATCCAACTTGCTAAGAATTATACATGCACTGATTCCTCTTTCCTCTATGGACTAAGAACTGAATCCAATAATTGGCCTCGTTCCAATGGTCCAAAATAAAAAAACAACAACTCATCAACAATAAATCTAAAACCTCAAGTGTGTCACACTAAGTGAAAATCACAAATGACTAAAGGAACTGAAGCCAAGAACATCAATCTTGTACCCATGGTAACCAACACTTCCACTAGAAAAAGTGTTATTGGTATAACAGTTCCGTTTCCATAAAAATCATAAACACATTTCTATGTCTCCATTATACCAAATTAAAAGGTGTTAATACGAAAATAAAAAATAAGGATATGATACCACTTTGTAACATCCTGACTTGACTCACTCTAAATAGTGATCAGGCCAGACCACCATGCGACTTCAATTACACCTCATCGAATTCTATACAGTACTGATTAATAATGAATGTAAGTGGAGGTACCATGGTGAGGCTATAACCCTAGTATCTGAGTGCAAAATTACATATAAAATAAACTAACATCAAACACATTATATTATATAGGATAAAAGTAAATAAACCAAAAATGCAATAACCGAATAAGGGTATAAATATAATTATAAAAAACACATCACCCACTAGGTCGATCACATTAACATAAAAATAAAAAATAAAAATATAATGCACTATGGATACGCAGCCACTACAATCCATACCCTCATACCAACCTCTAGATACATTCTTGATCCATCCCACTCGATCATCCAAGTCCAAGACCTAACCCAGGCCAATAACCAAGTGAGAGTTTGTCCATGTACCCTAGGGAAATGGCCGCCTGAGTAGGGGGTGAGTATGAAACATCATAAGGAACCAACATCATTTCCCTATACAATATGAGTTACATATTTATATTTAAACAAAACAAGCTTAGAATAAATAAAAACACTAAATATTTAAAAAAATATTTAACAATAAATGCTTCTTCCTTATTTTGAAATGTCTTTTATCACATTTCATGGACGGTGCTGACCCATTTACCGTAACCTCACATGGTGTCCAAGTGCCACTCTATTTTTCATCCTTAGGAAAAATACCCTAATCCACCATAATTTATTTGGATAGTACTAGGATGACTTTAATCATGTCGTGATTACCGTGGTTCTAAATAAAATACTCACCCCCCCCCCCCCCCGATATACCATTATGTTACATGAAATTACTCTAAAAGTGTTTTATCAAACTGGAATAAGCTATAAGTATCACACACATAGAGAATTATCCTAGAAATATCATTTCCAATATACTAAATCAACCATAGCTCCATATCAATGGAATCTCCATTCATAATATCATAGACCTCCCCTGCAAGTGTTTTCTTAGTCATGTGAACAGCCCACAGGTATCACAAAGAACCCCTATCGATGTTTTTATATTCAAGTATCAAATATATATAAATATAAAGTGGTATCCCCTTGTGTGTTTTCCATGCATAATAAAAATAATTCCCCAATGGGTATTTCTTATTTCACAACAAACCTCCACAAGAACATATACCATGTCCCGAAGAAATAAAGTAAAAAATGGGGTAAGATGAATACCTAATTTTTCATCATTTCTCATAATCCAATAGAACCCTAACTAGTGGAAATATTTCACTAGGGAACCCACCAGTGTCACCTATGTCTCATCATGACTCATAAACCTTATAATTTCCCTTCAATCCCAACCCATCTCTTGGGTTAACACCTGTTACAAGGATGATGAACTAAAGATCATACATATTCAAAAAAATAAAGGTTGTTTAAAATACCCAACCAATAAATTATTTCATTATTATTCAATCCTCATTGGTCACCATGTCTATGTTGTTTTTACTTTTTATTGCATAACTTTTCATTACATTTTACAAATTGAGTATTTTTAAAAGTTTTGCGGCTTGTAAATAAGGTAAACAATACATGAAAACATAAAAAATTCTTCTATTACACATAAAAGGATTCTTAAAGGTTAATAATATGTACCTTTATTGTATATAATAACCTTGGTACATACATTAGGGGAAATGGAGAGAAAAAGGCCTATTAAGGGTAAACAAAGGAAATAGTTTACTTGTGATCTAGGGGAATATAAGTAAGATCTTAATGGAATACATAATAGAATGATCAATCAGAATATAATAAAAATAATAACATGAATAATAACATGAAAATTTATCTACAACATTTAATTGAGTCATTCATAATCATAGCAACAAGGTTTGTCACTGAGGTGTCATAAAAATTACCAAGGTTATTCAACAAGGCATCGTAAAAAATTTCATCTCTAGAGATTAAATTATTTGCCGAATGTATTGGAGCGCAATAAGAGAGAACCCTTAATATGTATTAATTATGTTGATATACATAGATCATAATAAAACATATCATATGTAACCCAGGTATAATAAAATAAATGGGTTTCATTTCAAAATCATGGTGTTTTAGAAAGTGCTTAAAAATAAGATCCTTTTGTAATTTTAAAACCATGGAAAAGGAATTAGGGTTACATGTATGTTAATCATTGAATTAAAAAGATAATTTTTACATCTATTTGAATAACCCTATAGATAAAATAGTTTTGGGTACTCAAAAAATAATATAATATAATATCTTGATAAAAAGGAGAAAACTTGAGATAAAAATCTTGCATCATAATGTGTATGAATCATAGTTTATGAAAACATTAAAAAGATAAAGGATAAGGTTATCATATTCATAAATGAATCTTAACATGTGAATTTTATAGGATAAAATGGATCGAATAAAATAATATGGAAATTTTAAATGCAACCCATATAAACAGTAAACTTGAAAGGAAAAGTGAAGTTGAGAGTTCCCTTATCGTGAATAGACACTCTTAAAACATAAATATCGGAACCTTGGGGGATTGAGGAAACCTTGGGGGGCTAATTAGGAGTTAAAAATATCATACCTTCTTGGTGGATGAATTTATTATTAAATGAAACGAATAAATTGGTGGGTATTTATAGAAAAAGTGAGGGAGTTTTTATTAATTTTTGAGTAACCGTAGTAGTGGTATTCGCTATAACCGTGGGCCTGACAATGGTATTTTACCATGGTATTGAACACTTTGGACACCAATTATGTTACTTTGACACATTATATTCGACCTAAATTTTAAATTAATCATTAAATAATTATGATATAGCTGTGATTTCATTAAATTTATCGGAAAAATAAAACTCAATATTTACTATTCATGAAAAACTAATGCATTTTATTAAATTCTTAGAAATTAAACCTCACCTAATATAAATATTATGAATTATAAAATGAAATTTATTTTATCATAAAGAATCTATAAATATGATAAATTTAACTTTTAAAATTAAAAAAACTTATTTATTAAAAACAATGGCAGACAGAAAATGCATAGTAAAATTTTCGACACATAATAAAAATAAAATTATTTTGTGATTTATAATTAAATTAATGTATTTTGATGACAATATTTAATTATAATAAAAAATATTTAAAAAAATATTTTAATATATTAATTTATATCTCTCGTAAAAGTACAATTTTTATCAGAAAGAATCATTTTATCCAATTCGATTTCATTTTTGTAAGAAAAACTATTCTTAAAATGGAAATTATGAGATAAAAAAGTAATTAAAACAACGGGATTAAAATTTAAGTGTTTATTTCAAAGAAAAATAATCCCTTATGACACCCACATAATACCTAAGTGTAAGGTGTGTGATGGTGATAGACTCTAGGGGTGTCTCGGATAACATCACTCGAGTGGTTATCTTCACTAACTTCAACATATCCCATATGTGATTTTGTTGAAGATTAATATGTTGAATCTTGCCTTGGGATTGATCTAGAGAGAATCACAATGATGCAACCTCCTTCCTTGGCTTAGAAAAATGGTATTTGTATGACACGATTCTCTAGGATGAGTCCATAAACTCTTATTTCTGCATTAATTAACCATTATCATTTATATTTGTAATACCAATTATAATGTAAAATTTTTTATTAAGAGTATTGTTTCCAATGGTCATATTTACCATCAGTCATAACTGACCAATGTTCATATAAAATTTGAAACCCAGAGTGCACATTTTAAATATAATCACTTCATTGTTAACAATGTATAATTTGGTTATGTAAAAAAATAACACACATTTTTTAGAAACAAATATCATTTAAAATGTATGGGTTGTTATATCCTTTCCCCCTTAAAATTTTTCATCCTTAAAATTTTAAATCGTTCACTCAGTTGGAAAGAAAGGTGAGGGAACTTCTACCACATTGTTTCATTTGGTTCCCACATCACTTCTTCATACACATGGTTCCTACATGACACTATGATGAGGTGGGTAGTCTTGTAGTGTAGAGCCATGTCCCTATGGTCTTAGATAACTACTAGATACTCCTCATAAGAGAGATCATGTTTTAGTTGTACCACTTTGAGGTTCAATACATGTGAAGGGTCCAGTATTGTTAGGTCCAATAGGCTAGATACCATGAGAGGGGGGGAGGATCAGGGTATGACAAATTAAAGTAACTGCCCATTTTGATCTTTTTTTGTTGTTAGAAAAAACCCCATTCTCTCTCTCCTTCTCATTACAGAGTATAAAGGAATATTAACGAACACACATGACATAGAAATTTTACATGGTTCACCCACAATGGGATACGTCCAAGGGGAAAACACCAGTGATGTGTCGATGTAAAAAATCCACTATAAATGAACTTCTGTTTACAAGTTTGAAGTGGACTCACTGTCCCTCCTTGTTTACAACCACTCACAATTTGAGAACTCACTGCTCTCTCAACTAAAGTGAGATCACTGCTTCTTCAGAAAATCCACTCACAGTTTATAGACCTGTAGGTCAATAAATTATCACTAATGAATGAATCATCCATTGTATGTAAACTATATATTGAAGTCCAAACATCATCCTATAATTAATACCCCTTACCTATAGTCACTAGGAAAAAAACATTTGAAAAATACCTTTACGAATCACCCAACTTCAGGAATCTCCCATTTTTGGGAAGCTCAAACAAGCCTTCCCGAAGTCCTTATCTCTTCTCAAAGAACACCCCTTCGCAGAGCTTGCTACCTCACTGAGCACAATACATTGTAGAGATAAAGCCTTTGTAAAGATAAATCATTTTAAAATCATAGGCAGTCGCAGATCACAAACCCTCACAAAGAGACTTCCTTCACAAAGCTCATTGATTCAATGCGGGACACACCTCTTTCGTGAAGCTAGATTATCGTCCATGAATCTCTTTCTTTCATGAAGCACACTACCTCCACAAACCACCTTTGCAATTTTTGAGAAACAAATTTTTCGTCGAAAACTCTCTACTTCCTTCATGGGGGTCGAAGATTATTTATAGTGGATTCTACCTACCCTCAAACCTTTCACACGAAGTCAGTGCCATGTCAACTCAAATCGATAAGCTCCGAAATTTCCTCCAAAATTCACTCAATATCACGGATCACCATGTAATTTTTCATATCGTGGAGCTCTTCGTAATCACGGAGCATTCCATAAATTCCTTTGTGGCTTCCCTGTGAAGCTCCACTCAAAATGAACTTCGCTGCCACAAAGCACTTCAATACTCCTATTCATGAAGCTCTTCGTAATCGCGATGAACACTGTCAACATTATTCATGTCTTCATGAAATCCACATCAAGAATCTCATCATCACAAAACTCATGACTTATTTATATTTTGATGAGATCTTCAAGGAAATAAACATTTCGCGATGCTCACAAAATCCCAAATTTTGGAACCCAAAAATTTGGCAAACACTAGAAAATAGTGACAACTTGTATTTGTTCTTTTTACCACCTCTAGATCTTCGGTTCATTTTTCATGTTTCTTTGTCAACAAGGATTGTCAACAACTTCTCTGGAACTCAACAATTCACCATGGAATACTGCATTGTAAACAAACATAAGAACACCAAAAATGCTACAATATTACATTTATGGATTTTTTCCCATAAATCCCCCCTTTGGGTTTGTTGACAAATCTTCTCAGAATGATTTCATACTTTTTGATACCCCACTGAGTCTTCTTACATAATATATCATCCTTATCCACTATAATTCAGATAGTGGCCAAATATTCACTCACCACATACTCTAATCCCACATGAGAAATACTCGGAGTGAGAAACAATAGTAGTATGAAATTTTCATCAATTAATCACTTAATTTTTTACACCAATCATTGATACCATACTGATACCAATTGTTGATCGATGGAAACCTTCTAACACCATTACAACACCATTATCTTTCTTTTATCACAATCCTTAGCTGTCATGATATCTATTTTTTGATGGATCACTTCTATCATTATCTGATTTAAAACTCTCCACCTATCTCATTGCTCTCCCCCTATCTCACTACTCAACTTGTCAGATTCTCCCCATTTCATTGACTATGACATTTTCTCTCTTCCTTAGCTAAATTTTCTCCACCTTGAGAAGTCACTATTTCTCCCCCTTGTTCAATGAACCCAAAGGTCACTCCTCTATGGTCTGAGACATAGTAAAGAACACATATTAGCACAGTAGATTAAAAAAAACAATATCTCAGGGAGAGGGGGTGTCCACATCCACACATTTTTAAATGTAGGGAGTCAACTAAACTCCTAGATCTAGTCGATGCCTCTCAAAAGAATCCTTGGGTATGGAATTTGTCAGAATGTTTGCAACCTGTATTTTAGTAGGCACATACTCCAACTTCATGATTCCATGCTCAACTTTCTCCATGGTAAAATGATAATTTATCTCAACATGCTATGTCCTCAAATGATGGACGATATTTTTACAGTGATTTATTTCAATTTAGTTATCACACTGGGTTCTTATTAGAGACATCACTTAAACTCTCGTATCATCGTCATGATGCTTCATCCATAATAATTGTGTAAATTATTGAGTGGCTAAAATAAACTCATCTTTTACGGTTCATAATGAAATTCCATCTTGTTTCTTTCTTAACCAATAAATACACAATCCACAAATATAGAATGCACCGCCTGATGTTTATTTCATGTCTTCCGCTGAACTGGCCCAGTCTAAATCAGTATATCCAAATAACTCTTATTGAGATTTTTTATTATATATCAAGACAAAATACATCATTCCCTTGATATACCAAAGTATTATATTCACAGTAATCATATGTATTTCCTTGGGATTAATTAGATATCACACTGCTTGGAATGTGGAAAAAACAATATTAGGTCTCATCATTGTCAGGTATAGTAAACTCCCAGTATTATACTTGTATTCTAGGATATTAACTATCTTTCCATTATCATCTTTTGATAATTTCATCAAAGTAGAAACTGGAGTCTTTTACTCCTTGTAATTTCCCATTAAAAATAATCTTAGAACCTCCTCATATTATTTGGATTGAGAAATGAATTTTCCATTCCTTCCTTGCATCATCGGTAAACCAAGGAAAAGCTACAGTTCTCCAATCATTGAAATTTCAAATTCACTTCTCATAAATTCAGAAAACATTATATATTGTGATTTGTCTGATCCTCCAAATATTATGTCATCGACATTAACTAGCCCCATCATCCTTTGATTATTGTCATTGTTGAAATAGATATTGTAATCAACTCTACCATGCTGGAATCCATGCTTTTTCATATATTGATCAAACCTTCAGTACCAATGTATTGGTGCTTGTTTCAGTACATATAATTCCATACTCAACAAAAAAACTTTGTTCTCATCCTCATGAATGATAAAAATCATCTAGATTCTCGATATACACTTCTTCCTCCATAACATCATTCAAGAATTCAGATTTGACATCCATCTGGAACACTATGAGATTTTGTTTCACTACGATGGCTAGGAATAATTTGATTCTCTCCAGACTTACAACCAGTGAAAATTTATAATCTACATCTATTCTATCTATCTGAAAGTATCCTTTTCACACTAGTCGTTCTTTGTTTCAAATCCCTATTCTATCTTCATTCATATTTTTGTGATAAACCCATTTAGTTCCGATGACATTCTTATTTGTTGGCCCCGAAACAATCTCCCTTGTCTGATTATTCTCAATATGATCAAGCTATTCATTCATTACTTGAAGCCCTTTTTCATAATCAACACCATCAGAAAAAAATTTAGTCTCTACCAGAGATAGAATGATTTTTGATGCAAATATTTCATTCTTATTATCTGAACTGGAGCTGACTGGTCTCCAATGATATTCTTCCTATCTATTTTATCTTCACTCCTTGTCTTTTGTGCAGACACATATTTTACTTCCTCGTTCTCATCATTATTATATTCTTCAAATTCAGTGTCAACTAGTTTTTCTCCCCTATGTTTCTTTCCTCATTAATTTCATCAGGAAATTGTTCATGGTTCTATTGAATGATCTCTTCATTCTCTACTATAGTGACATCATTTTCGTCAACTACTTTTACCATACTTTTTTTAAGATTTTGTAGGATGTTATTTTTTCTATGATTCCAAGGAATATCCCCTCATCTCCACGTGACTCAAACTTCTTATGTTATTCCTTGTGGATAATGAAGTAATTACTTCTAATGATTCGAAATTATTTCACCGTTGGATTATTTCCATACCACATCTCTTAAGGAGTCTTTCATTCCTTCGAACAAAACAGAGCTCTGTTAGAAATGTAGACCGATGTAACCACTACTTCCTTATAGAACTTACCTGGTAGCCCTTTTTCAATAAGCATTGTTTTGGCCATGATGTTGATGATCTATTTTCTCCTTTCAACCACTCCATTCTATTGGGGAGTTTTCACAGAGGAAACTTTATGCTTTATCCTGTGTTTCTCGGTTTGTGAATTTCGTACCATTATCAGTATGAAACATCATAATTTCCTATACATGCATCCTTTCACACTCCCTCCAATAATATTTTATGAAAATGAACACATCAGACTTATGGGAAATAACAAATACACATGTCATTATGCTCTAGTTATCAATAAAAAGAATGTACTACCTCTTTCCTCCAATTGACCTTGGTGTGATATGCCCACAAACATCACCATGAACCAATTTGAGCACTCTTGTGGACTTATTTTCCATAGCCTTATACATATTTTTTATGAGCTTCCCTTGTTTTTAGGCATCACACATGTGAGTATGATCACATAATAGCTTAGAGAGGTCTCTTGCTGCATCACACATTACCATATCTTCTAGGTATGGTTGGCATAGATGACCAAGTTGTTTATTCCATAGATTGTTCTCTTACTCACTAGACAGAAATCACTTATCTTTTTCTCCAATTTCTAGGTAGAGATTTCCCTTTTTCCTTTTTCCCTATAGAACCACTACCCCTTGTCTTCCTTTGAAGATAAACATCTTCTTAGTAAACCTTATATAATTTCTTGAGTAACATAGTTGACTGACACTAAGAAAATTGTAAATGAGTCCTTCTACTACTAAGACATCAGCACATCTTATCTCTTTGACCCCAAACATGGCCTTTACTAAGCCAATAATATTCATTCCTTCATCGTTTCCAAACATAACAGCACCTTCTTTTTCATATTTTATGCCAGTAACAAGATCCTTATTACCTGTGTTGTTAAATGTGAAACCCCAATCAATGATTTGCACGCAATAATTTTCGGATGCTTTAAAGGAAATTTCTTCCACCACTACCTTATCATCCAATTTCTTCATGGTCCATATTTTTTCATTCACACTCGGCATATATTGAGACTTTATATCATTCTCAGGGTTTGACATATTGGCATCATATTCCAAAGATGAAAATCTATTTTTAATTTTCAACTCACCTATTGGATCATTGATCGGCTGCTTGCAAACATTTTGATTCTGATTTGTCGCATTACACTGTATGGTGGATGTACAGTATCTAGCCATGTGCCAAAATCCACCTCACAAAAAAAAGTGTCCTCTGAAATATGTTATAGTGATCTATTCTCTGTTGGACTACCACCTCTGTTCTTGTGCCCTTCGACATCTCTTGGCTATGGAACACACATACTACGAATGTCCCGTTATTTCAGAACAATAACTCCTGAAATAAGATTCATTCCATCATGTCACTTTTTTACTGCTAGTTTCCCCTTTAGATCTATGAATATTCCAAATTTTATTTGTGCCAAAATAAACCTTCAAAATTGTAATGGGTGTTTTCAGTCTCACATCAATTTTCACAACTTTTTGTTTTCTATCAAGCCCCCCATCGGCCTTAGCAACTAAACATCATTGATTCTTCTTTTCTGTTGAACCACTATTCTCCACATTTAGCTCTGCATTTTTTTGAGTGATCGTCTTTCCAGATGTCCTAGCTGGAGTCAATAGTTTTTCATGATCCTTAACCTTTTTCCACAATCTGACAACTTTTCCTTTAAGTTCTTCAATACGATTTATTTGATCTTTCCATGTATTATTCAATCCATCTATCTCTCTTTTCTGTTCTTTAACCTAGATTTTATAATCATCAACCTTTTCTAATATCTTTTCCCTAGAAGACTTAAGGTTTTCAATTTCATTTATTATCTTACACTTCTCTTCTTCTTGATGTTTCATGTAGTGTTTGGAATCATGCACCAACTAGTTGTCTTTCTTTGTTTTTTCTCTCCAAAAATATATCACATAAATAGTTTCTTCTAATTCAGCCCCTATGTCGACTCTTCCTTCAATTTCCTATACTTCTTAATCATCATTGGTTTCTTCCTTTTTCTGAGTTCTACTGACAACTTCCTCCATAGAATTCTCTCCCCGATCTTTGCATTTCTCTATCTCTTCAACCTCAGACTCATCTGAACTTCCACATTCTTGTGAGAGAATATTCTTTTCCTTAATGAAATTTCTCTTGAATTATTTCTTACTTTTAACAAAGGCTGAATTATTCTTCTTGGGAATTTATATTTCATCCTCCTTGTCTTCATGAAACTTATTTGGGATCCTTGTGGCATGGTGACCATCTCTTCCACATCTACAGCAAGCAAGAAAAAGTTTCCCTTTGAGATTTCCTTCTCCTCTTTGATGATTCGAGGAAAATAATGACATCATCTCATCTATCCATTCTTCTTCCATAGAATTTTTAATGGTGATCTTTTTCATGGCCTTGAATTCCACCTCTTTGGAATTTCCCTTTTCCATAACATCATTATCATCATTTCTCATTTCATATGCAACAAGGGTGTTGTGTTGGTTATCCAATGTCAGCTCTTTCGGGTCTTTATCTTCCAAAACTGAAACATTCAGATTTAACCGAGGTGGAAGTTTTCTCTAGATGTGCATCATAATCATTCTGTCTTCAATAACTTCTCTTATACCTTTCGTGTCTTCCACAATACCATTTACCCAGTCAAATAATTCATCATCAAACTAATTCGGGTTCATTCTCAGATCTTCCTACTTGTTCTACAACACTTACAACATTTCCTCTCTGACCATTGAATATCCTACATATATATTAAATAGCTTTTCCCCCATAGCATGTGACATTTTTCATTACATAACCTTCATATAGATAACATTAGATTGGGCTCCCCCTAAAGCATAGATTCCCTTAGCGTCATCATATAATTCTCTTTGCATGGCTTCTAATAATGCACCACTGTCAATATCGGCGGTTATGCCAGGAATTGCTACTGTGAACACAACCATTCTGAAAGATTGAAAGTTGCGTTGTATATGATTATTCCATAGCTGAAAATTTTTCCCGTCGAAGATCAGAATCCATTTGTGATTGGTGACCTCTATTTGAGAGAGAGACACTGATATCAAACTTTCACTCTGATAACAATTGTGGGGTCCAAATGGCTAGATTCCCTGAGAGGGGGGTGACTCAGGGTATGAAAAATTAATAAAACTTCCCCTTTTGATCTTGTTTTGTTGTTAGTAAAAACCCTCTTCTCTCTATTTTTCCTGTTACATAGTATAAAAGAATATTAAAACATGCATCAGAAAAATAAATTTTACATGGTTCACCCTAACTAGGATACTTCCAAGGAGCATACATAGACGATGTGCCGGTGTACCAAATACACTGTAAGTGCACTGCTATTTACAAGTTTGATGTGAACTCACTGTCTCTCCAGGTTTACCACCACTCACAATTTGAGAACTCACTTCTATCTCAACTGAAGTGATCTCAATATTTCTTTAGAAGATTCACTCACAGTTTATAGACCTATAGGTCTCTTTATTATCTCTAATGATTCCTTACTACACATTATGTAGATGCTCTATTATAGTCCAAACATCATACACTAATGAATTCCCCATTTCCTCTTATCAATGGGAAAAAACCATTTCCAAATACCTTCATAAATCACCCTACTTTGTAAAGCCCACAATTTCGCGAAGCTCAAACAAGACTTTACTAAGTCTTTACCTTTTCACAAAGCACACACCTTTGTAGAGCTCATTGCCTTATGAAGCACACTACTTCACAGATATCAAGCCTTCACAAAGATAAATCCTTCACAAAGATTAGGTCATCGCTGAGCTCAGGCCTTCACAAAGAAACATCCTTCATGAAGCTCACTGAGCCAACGTGGGACACACCTATTTCGTAAAGCTAGATTAGTGTTCGTGAAGCTCCTTCTTTCGTGAATAACACTACATCCGTGAACCTCCATTGCGATTTGAGAGAAACAAATTTTTCTTGGAAAACTCTCTACTTCTTTTGATGGGGTCGAGGCCTATTTATTAGTGATTCTATCTACCCTCAAACCATCCTCGTGAATTCAGTGCCACATCATCTCAAATCAGGAAGTTCTGAAATTTCCCTAGAAATTCGATCTACATCATGAAGCACCAAGGAATTATTTTTGGATCATGGAGATCATCGTAATCATGGAGTGTTCCGTCAATTCCTTTGCGCCTTCTCTGTGAAGCTTCACTCGCAATGCCCTTCGCTGTTGCAATTCTCTTCAATGCTGCTGTTTGTGAAGCTCATCGTAATCACGAAGAACACCGTCAACTTTCTTCATGTATTCACAAAATGCCCATCAAGAATCCCATCTTCGCAAAACTCATACCATTTCCATATTTTTATGAGATATTCATTGAAATCCACATTTTGCAATGCTCACCAAATACCAAATTTTGGACCCCATAAATTTGGAAAACACTAGAAAACAATGCCACCTTGCATCTATTCTTTTATATCGCCTCTAAATCTTCTGTTCATTTTTCATGGTTCTTTGTCAACATGGATTATAAACAAAATCTCTAGAACATGACAATTCACCATAGAAACCAGCATTTTCAACCAATACATGAAACCAAAAAATGATTAAATGTTGCCTTCGAGGATTTTTTCCAAAGAATCTCCCCCTGTGGGGTTGTTGACCAATATTTTCAGAATGATTTTCTCTAATTTGATAACTCACTAAGTCTCCTTCCATAATCTACCATCCTCTACCTCTTTCAATTCATATAGAGACCAAAGATTAACTCACTAAAAACTCTAATCCCACATGAGAAATACTCAGTGTGAGAAACTAGAGTAGTATGAAAAGTTTATCAATGAATAACGTCATTCCTAACACCAATAGATAAAAACAAATTCTAATCACCGGAAACATTCTAATAACATTCCAACGTCGTGTATCTTATTTTGTCATGATCCTTAGCTATCGTGATATCTATTTACTGATCGATCACTTCTAGAATCCTTAGATTTAATACTCTCCCCCTATGTAATTATTATCCACCTATCTCACTGCTCCATGTGTCAGCTTATCCTCATGTCTTTGACTAAGAAATTTACTCCTTTATTTATCCATTATTTCTCCACCTTGAGAAGTCACTATTTCTCTCTCGTTTTCCACAAACCCAAAGGTCACACCTCTGCGGTCCGGGACATGGGAAAGAACACATATTAGAATGGTATAGAAAAACACACCATACCTCAGGGATAGGGGGTGTCCACATCAACACTTTTTCATGTGTGTGGAGTCTACTAAACTCCTTGAGCCAGTCGATTCCTATCACAAGATTCCTTGGGTAAGGCCTCTATCAGAATGTTTCCAACCTGTAGTTCTTTAAGGATATACTCCAACCTCATGATTCCATTATCAACTTTCTACAAAATAAAATGATAATTTATCTCAATGTTCTTTGTCCATGAATAGTGGATGATATTTTTGCTGAGATTTATAGAACTTGAGTTATCACACTAGATTCCGATTAGAGACTTCACTTCAACACCCATATCATTAAGTTATTGCTTCATCCACAATAATTGGGTGCATGACTTAGTGGTCGCAATATACTCAGTTTCAATGGTGCTTAATGAAATTCAATATTTCTTCTTTATTAACCAAGAAATACACAATCCACCAAGATAGGATGCACCTCCTGACATTGATTTCCTGTAATCCGTTGAACTATCCCTATCTGCATTAGTATATACTAATAACTCTGACCGATAATTTTCATTATATATCAAGCTGAAATTCAGTGTGCCCTTGATATACCAAAGTATTATTTTTCACTTCATGTATATATCTTTACTTTAGATTGCTTTGATATCGCGCTACTTGTCATGTGGAGAAAAAAATATAAGGTCTTTTTTCTATCAGGTATAGTAAACTCCCTAGAATTTTCCTATATTTTGTGTTATTAACTGCCTTCCCATTATCATATTTTGATAATTTCATCCTGGTAACAACCAGAGTCTTCATATCCATGGAATTTTCTTTTCCAAATATTCAAAAAACCTTCTTGGAATATTTTAATGGATAAATGAACATGTCATTCCATCCTTTTGTCACATGTAAACCAAGGGAAAATGTCAATTCTCTAATTTTTGACATTTCAAACATACTTTTCAGGAATTAGGAAAACTGTTTGCACTGAGATACATCTGATCTGCCAAATATTATGTCATAGACAAATACCAAAACAATAATCCTTTTATTATTATTGTTGATGAAATAGAGATTGTAATCCACTCCACCATGCTGAAAACCATTCTTTTTCAAATACTGATCAAGCCTGAGTACCATGATCTTGGTTCTTGTTTAATTCCATATAAATCCTTCTTCTTCCAAAAACCCTTTCTCCCATCATCGTGGATGAGAAAACCGTATGGATGTTCGATATACACATATTTTTCTAGAACTCCATTCAAGAATGTAGTTTTGACATCCATTTGTAACACTTTAAACTTTTGTTGCACTACGATGGCTAGGAATAACCTGATTGTCTCCAGCCTTACAACAGGTGAAAATGTTTCATGAAAATTTATTCCCTCTATCCGGGAGTATCATTTTCACACTAGTTGTACTTTGTTTTGAATCATTGTTCCATTTGCATTCATCTTATTACGATAGACTAATTTATTTCCAATCACATATTTATCTGTTGTCCTTGAAACAATCTCCCACGTCTGGTTCTTCTCAATAAGATATATCCCTTCATTCATACACTGAACCAAGTTTTAATCTTCAACTACATTAGCAAAACATTTAGAATCTACATGAGATATGAAATATGTCTGCTATAGATATTTATTTCTCCCTGTCTTAACTGGAGCTGATTGATCACCAATGATATTCTGTATGTCAATTTTAGCTCAACTTCTTGGATTTTATACAGATACATATTTATTTTCTCATGATCATCTTCAGTATATTCTTCTAAATCAAAATCATCCACATCTTCTCCCCCTGTTTTTCTTTCCTCCTCATTAATTTCATCAGGAAATTGTTCACGGTGATGTTGAATGCACTCTTCATTCTCTACTATAGTGACTGTATTTCTCTCAACTACATTTCTCAGCCTTTTGTTAAATAATTTTTATGCTTTTCTTTTTCTTTAGTATCCAAGAAATATTCCCTCATCTCCATGTGACCGAAACTTTTTATGTTTTCCTTGCTGTGAATAAAGCACTTAAAAATATTTGAAAGTATTTCACCATTGGATTCTTTCCGTACCACATCTCATAAGGAGTTATTCTTTAGGACACAATAGATCTCTTTTAGAAATGTAGACTGATGTCAACACTGCTTCCTTTAAGAAATTATATGGTAGAACTTTTTATATATGCATTGTTCTGGCCATGTTTTTGATCATCCAATTTCATCTTTCAACCACTCTATTCTATTGGAGAGTTCTCACTATGGAAATTTGATCCCATATCCCCTGTTTCATGATATATTATTTCACCTAACTGTTAGTGAATTCTGTACCATTATCAGTAGGAAACTTCAGAATTTTTGGTCTGAGCATCCATTCAAAATCCCTCTGGTACTATTATAAGCATCTGAACACATCAGAATTATGGGAAATAACAAATAACCATGACATTTTTCTATAGTAATAAATGAAAAGAATGTAGTGCCAATTTCTGTCAATTTCTCTTGGTGTGGTATGCCCAAAAACATCATCATGCACTAATTCAAGTACTCTTGTTGACTTCTTTTCATTCACTATATACGTCTTTCTGATGAGCTTCCCTTGTTTGCATGCATTTCATTTGTGAGTATGATCATGTGATAGCTTAGGTAGGTCTCTTTCTACACCAAACTTTACCATATCTTATAGGGATGTTTGGAATAGATGACTAAGTCGTTTGAGCCACAACATGTTTTCTTCTTCTTTGGACAGAAATCACATATCTTCCACTCCACTTACCAAGTAGATATTTCCCTTTGTTCTTTTTACCTATACAACCACCCCCATCTCTTCCATTGATGATACAAATCTTCTTAGTAAAACTTAAAGAATTTATTGAGCCACATTGTTGACTAACGCTAAAAAATTGTGAACGAGTCCATCTACTACTAAGCCATCAGCATGTCTCATCTCTTTTCCCCCAAACCTAGACTTTCCTGAGCCAATAATCTTTAGTCCTTCATATTTTCCAAATGTAACAACACCTTTTTTCATTTTCTATTCTTCTAACAATATCCTTATTACCAATCATGTGAGATGTGCAACTGATGTCAAGGATCCGCACACCAGAATGGTGTGATTCTTTAAGGAAAATTTCTGCCACCACTACCTTCTCATCCTTTTTCTTCATTGTCCATATTTTTTTATTCACACTCAGCATTTATTAATACTTCTAATTGTTCCCAGGGTTGATGGATCACCCTTATCTTGAAAATCTATAAATCTATTTTTCATTTTCAACTCACCTGTTGGATCATTAATCTGCTGCTTGCGAACATTTTGATACTTCTTTGGCACATTTTTTTGTATGGTTGATGTATAGTATCTATCCATGTGCCCAAATTCTCTGCAATGAAAATATTTTCCTTCAAAATATGTTCTAGATAATAATTATATATTTTTCTTCCACATCTGTTTTTATGCCCTTGGATATCTCTTGGTTGTGTAACACACATACTGTGAATGTAACATCTTTCAACCACAATAACATGTGATATAAGGTGCATTCCTTCATGTCACTTCTACACTACTAGTTTCCCCATGGGATCTCTGAATATTCTGAATTTTCTTTGTGCCCAAAAAAACCATAAATCTTAGAATTAGTGCTTGAATTTTGACTTCAATTTTCATAGATTTTGGTTTTTGATCAAGCCCCCCGTCGACCATAGCATCTGAACATAATTGTAGATTCCTTTCTATTGAACCACTATGCTCCACTTTAGGCTTCTCGGTTTTCTGAGTGATATGCTTTTCTGATGTCCTAGTAGGTGTCAAGAGTTTTTCTTTATCCTTAACCTTTTTCAACAGACCAACGACTTCTTCTTCAAGTTCTTCAATATGATTGATTTGATATTTCCTTGTGCTATTCAAGACATCTATCTCCATTTTAACTTCCTCAACTATGGGTTTATAATCAATAACATTTTCTAAGCTCTCTGTCCTAAAATATGTAGGGTTTTAAATTTCTTTTATCAGTTCAGACTACTCTTCTTCCTACTATTTCATGTAGAGTTTGGAATCATTTACCACCTGGTTGGATTTCATTGTTTTTTCTCTCCAAACATCTTTCCCTTCTAGAGATTATTCTAATTCAGCCTCTATGTTGACTCTTCCTTCAATTTCGTCTTCTTTATCATCATCAGTTTCTTCATTTTTTGAGTGCTACTAATATCTTCCACCATAGCATTCTATCCCCGATCTGTTTAGTTCTCTATCTCTTCTAGCTCAGACTCAAATGAACTGCCACATTCTTGTGATAGAAGATTCTTTTTCTTAAAGAAATTTCTATTTAATTGTTTCTTACTTTTAACATAGGCTGTTGTATTCTTTTTGGGAATTTAGATTTCATCCTCCACATCTTCTTGAAACATCATGGGGTACCTTGAAGAAAGGTGACCATCTTGTCCACATCTAAAGCAAGCAAGCAAGAAGTTTCCCTTTGATATTTTATTTTCCTATTTTAAGATTCGAGGAAAATAATGACATCACCTCATATGTCTCTTCTTTTTACAGAGAATCATTAATGGTGAGATTCTTCTTGGCCTTGAATGCCACCTCATTGGATTTCCCTTTTTCCACGCATCATTATCATCATTTATCATTTCGTATGCAACAAGGGTGTTGTGGAGGTTATCAAATGTTCGTTATTTCGGGTCTTTATCTTCCAAAGCTAAAACATTCGGATTGAACTGAGGTGGAAGTTTCCTCAATATGTGCTTCACAATCATTATTTCTTCAATAACTTCTTTTATACCTCACATGTCTTCCACTACAACATTTACCCTATCAAAGAATGCATCAACATACTCATTCAGGTCCATTGTCAGATCATCATACTTGTTCCACAACACTTTAAACAATGCCTCTCTGACCTTTGAATCTCCTTCATATATGTTCAATAGCTTTTCCCACATAGCATGTGATATTTTTCATGACATCACCTTAATATAGATAGCATTGGATAGGGATCCCCCTAAATCATTGATTCCATTACAGTCAACGTCTAATTCTCTTCACTTATCTTCCAATAATGCCCCACTGTTAATATTAGTAGTTATTCCATGCATTGCTGCTGTGAACACATCCATTCCCAAAGATTGAATGTAGTGTTGGATCCAATTCTTCAATTGCTGAAAATTGTTCCCGTCAATGATCGGAATCCCTTTGTGATTGGTGACCCCCATTTGAGAGAGAAACATTAATATAATACTTTCTCTCTGATACCAATTGTTAGGTCCAATAGGATAGAGACCATGGGAGGGGGTTGAACCAGGGTATGAAAAATTAAAACAAATGCCCCTTTTGATCTTGTTTTGTTGTTAGAAAAACCCATCTTCTCTATCTCCTTCCCATTTTAGAGTATAAAAGAATATTAATGCAGGCACAGGACACAAAAATTTTACTTTCTTCACCATCAATGGGCTACATCTAAGAAGCATACATCAGCAATGTGTTGATATACCAAACCCACAATAAGTGCACTATTGTTTACTTGTTTGAAATGAACTAATTGTACCTCCTAGTTTACAACCACTCAAAATTTGAGAACTCACTGATCTCTGAACTGAATTGAGCTCACTGCTTCTTTAGAAGATCCACTCACAGTTTATAGACCTATAGGTATTTTCATTATCACTAATGAATGCATCCACCATTGTATGTAGATGCTATATTGAAGACCAAACATCATCCTCTGATGAATACCCATTTTCCTGTAATCACTAGGAAAATCCTTTACAAAATACCTTCACAAAGCACCCTACTTTATGAAGAACCCAATTTTTTGAAGCTCAAACAAGACTTCGTGAAGTACCTACCTCTTCAGAAAGCACACACCTTCATAGACCTCACTACCTGATGGAGCACACTGCTTTGCAGAGCACAAGCCTTCGCAAAGAGATAGCCTTCACCATGAATAGGTTGTCGTGGAGCTCAAGATTTCGCAGAGAATCTTCCTTCACAAAGCTCACTGAGCCAACGTGGGACACACCTCCTTTATGGAGCTAGATTAGTTATCGCGAAGCTCCTTCTTTCACGAAGAACACTGCCTCCACAATCCTTCTTTCTGATATGAGAGCAACAAATTTTTCTTGGAAAAATTTCTACTTCAATTGAGGGGGTTGAGGTCTATTTATAGGCGATTCCACCAACCCCCGAACCTTCCATGCGAAGTCAACGTCATTTCATCTCAAATCTCCAAGAAATGAAATTTCCAATGAAATTCACTCTATATGGAAAATCACCATGGAAATTTTCGGATCATAGATCTTGTCGTAATTGTGGATCATTCTGTCAATTCATTTTCCCCTTTGCAGCAAAACTCCACTCGTAATGCTTTTCACCTCTATAAGGCTATTCAATGTTGTTGTTCACAAAGCTCATCGTAATCACAAAGATCACTATCAACATTCTTAATGTCTTCCCAAAATCCACATCAAGAAACCCATCATCGCAAAAATCATTCATTTTCCATATTTTGATGAAATCTTTAAGGAAACCCACATTTTGTGATGCTCACCAAATCCCAAATTTTTTACCCCAAAAATTTGGCAAACACTAGAAAAAAGGCACCACCAAGAATTTGTTCTTTTGTACTGACTCCAGATCTTCAATTCCTATGTCAAGGTTCTTTGTCAACATGGATTGTCAAAAACATCTTTGGAACTCAACACTTCACCATGAAAACCCGCATTGTCAACAAACACATGAAACCCAAAAATGAATCAATGTTACCTTCAAGTATTTTTTTCCCATCATGTATGAACTTCCTTAAGAGAGAGATACATGGAAAACAACATGAACATAAGATAGATTTGGTGGAAGCGCTAGCTGATAGGCCACTGATACTAAGCGATTAATGATTTCATTGGGTCTAATCTACCTAGGGCTAAGCTTACCTTTCTTCCCAAATCATATGAATCTCTTCTATTGTGAAATTAGAAGGAAGACTCTATCACCAACATCAAACTCCAAGTCCCTTCGATGGTTTTCAGTATAGATCAATTTCCAACTCTGAGTAGCCTTAATGTGGTGTTGGATAGAATGAAACTTTTTTGTTATCTCTTTCATAAGATTTTCCTCAAGAATTATTATCTCACTATTTTTATCCCAATAAGTAGGAGTTCTATATCACTTCCCATATGGAGCTTCATAGGGATCCATTTGAATACATGAATGGAATCTAATTTTTTATGAGAACTCAACTAATGGGAGATGTTGATCCCATCCACTATTAAATTCCAATGAGCATGTTCTCAGCATTTCCTTGAGTGTCTGAATAGTCCTTTAAAATTATCCATTAGTTTGAGGGTGATAGGTCATACTAATATTCAATTAGGTACCCAAATGAAGTTGAAGACATAAATATATTTTCCATGTGAACCTTGTATCATAATCAGATATGACAAAAAGTGGAACTCCATGAAGGATTGACACATCCTTCATGTATATCTTGGTGAGTTGGTCAAGAGAGAAATCTCCCCGAAAAGAGATAAAATGGGAAATCTTGGTGAGAAGGTCCACTGAAACCCATATCACATTATTTCATTGGGATTTTATCCGGAGACTAGTGAGAAAATCCATAGTGATATTGTATCACTTTCGTGCTTGTATTGGTCATGTTTGTAATACCCCTTTAGGAATTTCTTTCAGTACCTTCACTTATTGTCACACCAGGAACCTTATAATGTAATTCGAAATCTCCCTTTTCATTTAATCAAACCAATAATGATATTTAATGTCCCAATAAATTTTAACTCTTCCAAGATGTATAGAGAATTTTGATATATGAGATTCATCCACTAGCTCCTTCTTTATTTTTGGAATACATGGAACACATAACATTTTAATAAATTGAAATATACCTTCATGATCATTATTGAACTCAAGAAACATCTCATACATCATAGCCTCAAACTTCTTCTACAAAAAATAATAATCCCTTTGATACTTATTGATCTTCTCTAGTAAAATTGGTTGATAAATCATTTGGGATACAGTTGATGATGTCCCTTACCTTACAGTTCCCATGTCCATATTTACTATCTCTTTGATTAAAGGATCTCCATGAATCCTAATCATTGAAAAATCAATAGGTTTATTCCAACATAATGCATCAGTGACATTTTTTACTCTTCTGAGGTGATAATTAACTAAAAAACAATAGTATTTAATAAGTTCTAACCATCTCCTATGTCTCATGTTCAATTAATATTTCTTGAAAATATAATTCAAACATTGTTGGTCTTTGTATATGTCATATTTCTACCCATAAAGATATTGTGAACATATATCTAGATAAAAAACAACCATATCTAGTTCCAGATTATGTGTAGGATATTTCTGCCCATGATTATTTAACTATTGAGATTTATAAGAAACAAACTTTTCATTTTTCATGAGGACGTACCCAAGACTTTTCAGAGATTCATTGACAAAAACAACAAATCCATCTTCAGTAGAGGGAATATTTAACACTGATATAGTAACCAATCTCTTCTTCAACTATTGAGAAATTTCATCACTCACCTTTGTCCTGATGAACTAAACCCCTTTTCAAGTTAACTTGATTACTGGATTGGAATGCAGTGAAAAGTTTTTCAAAAACCTCCTATAATATCTTGCTAATCCAAGGAAACTAAAAATATCAGTTACTGTTGTAGGATTAGGCCACTCCACCACATCCATTGTCATTTTATGATCAACAAATATTCTTCACTAGTTACAAGGTTCTTCAAGAAAGAAACATTGTATTACCAAAACTCACACTTTCTAAACATTCCAAATAAATTCTCATTACTTGAAGTTTTTTGTATCACCCTTAGATGATCCTCATGCTCCTCAAGACTTTGGAATATATCAGAATATCATCAATAAAAACTACCAAAAATTTACCAAGTTAGTTCATAAATATTTTACTAATCAAATCTATAAAAATAGAAGTTTTATTTGATAATCCAATGGGCATAACAACAAACTCATAATGCTCATATCTTGATCGAAGGGAGGTTTTTGGAATATATTTTTTCTTCACCCTCAATTGATGATAAGAATATCAAAGATCAATCTTGTATAAGAATTGATTCCCATGAATATGGTCAAATAAATCATCAATTCATGGAAGAGGGTACTTGTTCTTTACTATGATTCTATTATGTTATTATGTTCACTATAATAAATGAATAACTTCATTGATCAATACTTATTATTCACAAAAAGAATAGGTTCTCTCCAAGGAGACACACTTGGATAGATAAATTTTGTCTCTAAAAGATCTTGGAGTTTCTTCTTTAATTCCACCAGCTCCACATTTTCCATTCTACATAGGGTTTTTGATATCGTCTTGGATTGATGCATGATTTCAATGGAGAACACTACCTCTATTTCTGGGGGAGGTCTAGGAAATTTCATGGTAAACACATCAATGTATTCCTAAATTATGGGGACATTATTTTTTTCTTACACTTCCATTTTCTTGTTCATCATCCCTGATCATCTCCATAAATAAGGCGATCTGTGGAGCTTCTAGAAAAAACTAAGGTTGAGATATCACATCTTTGAAAACAACTATAGGTTGTCCATTTAAGAATACTGAGATTTCCTTTATTATGTATTTGATCATAGCATTATACTTTGAGATCTAGTCCATCCCAAGTATAATGTCAAATTCCAACATGGGAATAACTACTAGATTTGTGATGAGATTTGGCACACTAAGGAGAATACTGGATTTTCTAAACACTCTTGACTCATGAATAATCCCCCGTGGATTCTGGACTGATGACACTAATTCTAGAGGTTTAGGGATTGGTTTTATATTCTTTGAAAACATTGAGAAAATTATTGAATGTGTAGAAACATAGTCCAACAAAGTAATTTCAATATTTGATTGAATAATGAGAGTACCTTCCACCACATAATTTGAAGCTTCAACTTTTGTTTTCGTGGAAGAAAAAACATGACCTTGTTCCCTTGGCCTATATTGATTTTGTTGGTGATTCCCCTACACAACCATCATATTTAGACAGTGATTGGAATATCTCCAAAGATATCATCACTTGAAGAGTTTTCCATCAGGTAGGGCATGTACCATATTCCTTTTTTAATTTACATTGAGAAGTTGAGGCTTTGCTTCACAACGACAGTTCTGAGTGATATAGACATCTCTTCAACACTTCTAACACTTCCAGCATTTGAGAAGGTAGTTCCTCGAATGCTTCTTCCCACATTTATTTCATGTGGAAAGTTTCACATTCTTTCCTCCTCTTCCTTGATCAAAATAGCCTCCCTAGGTTTATATATTGAGATCTCTTCTTGTCATTCAATTTGGGAGACCACTACATCTCACTGAACTTCAGTTCAACCTTCATAGAACTCTATTTTATTTTCTAATAACTGTCATAGTCTCGGTTGGCTAAATTCATCTGTATCTGAGGTTTTAGTCAACTGAAGAATTTATCGACCTTACCATTAGGATCCATGATTAAATATAGGTATAACAATAATGTTTTGAGATGTTCATCTCAGAACTGCCAATAGATTCATTCTCCTTCACCTTCATTTCAAGAAATTCTTTCTCCATTTTTATTCTCATTGAACATGGGTAATACTTATTAAATAAGATTCCCCTGAACTCTGTCCACATCGAAGGTTCAATCTCCCCTCTTGGACTCATTATTTTAATCAGTTCCCACCACTTATCCGCTTCTCCATCTAAATTGTACACCACTAGAGTTAATTTATCTTATTTTGAACAATGAAGTAAATAAAAGATATTTTCTATAGAGCTTATCCACCATTCAGAAATCAATGGTTCAGTAGATACACTAATCATTGGTGGTCATTGATGCATAAAGGACTCAACAGAATGTTTTTCCCTTCATAATGAAACCTTTTTCTTAGCTTGATTCAAGTTATTTCTTATAACTTGGGTTCGTTGATTATTCATTCTCATGAAAGTTTCCATTTGGCTTCCATCATAGGGTCATCAGTGCATTGTCCATTGCGCTCACCATTTACACAGTTCTTCCTATTTCTTGTCATTTTCAAAAGAAAGATAAACATTGTGAGAAAAATGTTTATTTTAACAATATTATAACTCTAAAAGATTTTTTTTATTTAAATATCTGACTTAAATTTGTTATTCATTAACAATAATTCAATTTTCTATAAATCCTTCCTAATAGTTCATAAAAAGCATGTCATTAACCAAAAAAAATCCCCCAGGAGTGTCAAACCATGTGTGCAGTAAGGCATGTTGTTATTCACCACTTCCCATTCGAGTCTATCTCAAAGCGGTGTATTTGGTTTTTACCCAAAAATACATCTATGCTAGATCCACATCCACTTTTTTTATCTTTATATGGATTTCATTTTTCAGGGACCACTTAGTTAATATTTTACCAAATTCCCAGGATGTTTTCCTATATTTAAACATTTTTATAAGGTTATTTCTAAAGTTTTCAATTCCAAATTTCCATAAATAACTAGACCATAATTGGATACCGGCTATGGCATCCAACCTTTTTATTACATAACGTTTCATTACATTTTATAAACAGAGGATCATTAAAAGTTATTGTCTAAGAAATAAGGTACATAATACTTTCAAAAAAATTAATCTATTTCACATGAAAGGATTATTAAAGTTAATACTATGTAAATTTATTACATCTCATAACTTTTGGACATATATTAAGGGAAAGGGTGAGCAGAAGCCCCAATAAGGGTAAACAAGGGAACAATTTACTTGTGATCTTGAGGAATATCACTAAGAACTTCATGAAATACATAAAGGAATGAGAAAGGGGAATATAATAATATTAAAAATAGTAATCATAACATGGATTTTTTATTTAACATTTAATTGAGTCATTCATAATCATATCATCAATTTTTATCAACGAGGTGTCATAAAATTTACCAAGGTAATTTACCAAGGTATCGTAAAACTTATCATCTATAAGGATTGAATTCTTTACCCAATGCATTGGAGCACTATCAAGAATAACAATTAATATGTATTAATTAATTTTAGACATATATATCTTAATAAAACATATCATAAATAAACCATGGAGAATAAATTAAATGGGTTTCCTTTCAAAATCATCGGGTTTTAGAAAGTGCTTAAAAACATGATCCTTTTTTCATTTTAAACCCATGGAAAAGGAATTTGGGTTCCATGTATCTCAAAAATAGAATTAAATATATCATTTTGACATCTATATGAACACCCTTAGGGAAAGTAGAGTTTTAGTTACTCAAAAAATAAAATAAACAATTTCTTGATAAAAAGACAGAAATTTTGAGATGAGAATACAACAACATAATGGTTATAAAACATGATTTTATAAAACACTAAAAACATAATGGAAAAATTTATATCATTCATATATTCCTATTAACATAATAAATGTATAGGATAAAATGTATAGAATAATATGGTATGAAAATTTGAAATACATACCACATAAAAATGGAAACACGAAAGGAAAATAGAAGTTGAGAGTTCCCTTATCTTGAATAGTGACTCATAAAACTCGAAGATCGGGACATTGCATGGTTGAGTACAACATGGGAGACTCCCTGAGAGGTAAAAACATTAGGGAATTTTTGAGGATGAATTTTTAATTCAAGGAAATGAACAAATGGGTGGGTATTTATTGCAAAAGTGTGGGAGCTTTTTATAAATTTCTAATAACACCGTAGTACAGGTATTTGAAAAACCATGGGATTTCCAATTGTATTGGTCACTTGGGGAACCTATTAAATTAATTTAACACCTAATATTAAACTATGATATTAAATAAATCATTTCATTATTATGAGATTACTGTGATGTCATTAAAATTACTGGAAAACTCAAAATGTTTTTTTACTATTCATGAAAAACTAAAGTATTTTATAGAATTCCCATAAATCCACCCTAACCTAATATCAATATTTTTAATTCAAAAATGAAATTTATTTTATCATAATAAATTTCTAAATATGATAAATTTAACTTTTGACTATAAAAATACTTATTTTTTAAAATAATAGCGTATAGAAAATGCATTGTAAAATGCATAGTAAAATTTTTGACGCTTAAAAAAATAAAATTATTTTATCATTTGTAATTAAATTAAACTGTATTGATAATAATAATTAATTATATTAAAAATTATTAATAAAACCATAGTTTAATATAGTAATTTATATCTCTCATTAGAGTACAATTTTTACCTAAAAAATCAATTTATTAAATTCGAATTAAATTTTTTAAGCAAAACTATTCTTAAAATGGAAATGATGAAATAATAATTTTATTAAAACGAAGGGATTAAAATTTAAGTGACTAATTAAATGAAACATAACCCCTTATAACACCTACATAAGACCTAATTGTAAGGTGGATAATGGTGATAGACTCTTGGTGTGGCTGAGATAACATCACTTGAGTGGTAATCTCTATCAAAATAAAATTCTCCAGTAGGTGATTTATTCAACCGTAAAATGTTGATGCTCGGATTGGGCTTCATCAAGAGAGAATCATGGTGATTCCACATCCTTCCCATGCTCTGAAAAATGGGCTTTTTATGACATGATTCTACTAGGTGAGGCCATCGACTCTTCTTCATGCATTAATTAATCATTATCACTTCTATTTATAATACCAATTATAATGTTAAAATTAGTATTTAGAGTATTGTTTCTAAAGGTCATATTGACCAATGGTCAAAATAGATCAATGCTAATATAATGGTCAAAACCCAAAGGTCACATTTCAATTAATCTCACTTAATTATTAATGGTGTATAGTTTTGTTGTGTAATAATATAACAAACATTTTCAAGAAACAAATATCATTTAGAAAGTTCTAGTCGTTACAATTTCTCAGTGGGATATAACATCCCATGAGCATATCACTTTTTTGAAGGTGTATGAGCATCACATGGGTCTTACATGGAAACCCCTTAGGCCACTCTTCTCAACTCAACATTAACCTCTAATAGAGAATCCCTAAGGCTCCCACTCCCAGGGTCACTATGTCACATTGAATATGAAAAAAGAAGTGAATTCTTATATGGGGACATGAACCACTCAACACATTACAATATTATAAGCCTAAACCATCGATGAACAAGGAAACCCATTCAATTCCAAGGTTCATCCATGTATTGGAACTTTATGAATCCTAATCAAGGAATATTATTTTAAATTAACAAAAATTATTTAATTAATAAATAGTTTAAACTGAATAGATTAATTCCCTAAGTGGAATGACTATTCATTCCATGCATCATAAGTAATCATAAATTCCATAGTGCAAGGACTAAGAACCACCTGCCTCAAAATGAATCTTTTCTAATTTATGTCCAAGGGCTAGTAGCTTCGCTAAGGCCATCTAAGGACTTCCCATGACCGATACCTATTCATATAACTAACTTGGCTTCAAACTCGTGCTAAAAATCTCAAATCAGTTAATTATATCAAATTTATTTAATTTTAAAAAATTATAAAAATTGGTCATATTTGATAAAAATTCACCCCATCAATGTGTCACACCAGAACCTAAGCCAACCAGCCATGGGAGTCCCATAATAGACCTTTAGTAACAATAAAATTGAAATCTCTATCCTAATCCTAAAATAGAATAATTAAACTAAATTAAATTTAATTTAAAACCATTTAAAATTTATTGTGATGACATACCACCCTCAAATCATCGAGAAATTACATACAGATAATGTCTCGTGTTGTCTAATTCCTTTAATAAACAAAATCCCTAATAGAATTGTCCTGTATCACCATGATTTGGTGGAATTAGTAGAAAATACCTGAATCTAAAATCCAAAATTAATTTATAATGAAGAAGAAATAGAGTTTAGATCAATAAAGGGATATGCATACCATAATCTACCAAGAATAACCCTATGAACAACCTCCCTTGAAGGGGATTCAATGGGAGAAGAATGGGTAGAAATCACCTGGTCATGTGAGAGAAACAAAAAGAATAATAGGGGATGCCCGTAAAAAACATGAGGCTAGAAAAAATTATTTTCTATTTTTATGTTCCAGAAACTAGATGGTAGGCCATATAGGTAAACATGGACCCTTTCGAACCATTGGTTAGCCATTGTCTTGCCAGCGTATAGCCAGTGGTTGAAAACTATTTCCACCTTCTTTCCTAGCCTCCTTGAGCTACCTTTGATGCTTCCCTAGTCCATCAAGATCCATTAAGAGCATAAAAATATGTATAGAGATATTTATTATAGTTTCAAAAACTCCTTAAATTCAAGATTTAATCTGAGTTCCAAAAAAAAATTACCACAAATTTATATTTTTAATTCCTTTTAGAGTTCCCAGCCCTTTAATACAAATGGGGTATTAGAGACATGTTCCAAAATCAATCTTAATATACTAAGGAATTTATAAAGGTTTCCTTGGGTCCATCAATTTCCTCCTTTCTTTTAAAAAGTTTCACTATTAGAAACAATACATTAATAATACCAACATCCATGAACTATGTGGAGATTTGAATAATGAATTTTATGGATATGAAACTATTTTTGCATTATAAAAACTTATGAAAGTGATATAATGACAGAGAATAGTAATCTATTATTCATATTAAAATAAGGGGATTATAATAATTAATCATAATAATATTTCAAATGCAATAAAAAATAATAGAAAATATTATAAGAAAAATGAAGTGAGTAAATTAAGAACTTTTACCTTGCTAAGTAGCTTCTTAGAATTATATAAAAACTCTTCATATCCTTGATATCTTTTTCTAAGGATTCATGAGAGGAAAATTAATAGGAGAACTATAATAAATGATTTTAGAGTGAATATAAATGGGATGGTGGTGAGAATTTTTATAAAATTTTGTAGAATTGTTTAATAATTTTTAGATTTAGGATTTGAAATATTGATTGTGAATAATTAAATACCATTGGATTTCCTATTATTTGAAATCATGGTATTCCATAAACTACTAAATATATGTGTTTTATCAGTGCTAAAATTTTTCATTATCAATTATAAAAAAATAGATATTATAAGTACCCTTAAAATCCAATCACATTTATCCATACTCTAAAATGCGCTGATAAAATCCATGTTTATGATCTCTAAAAAGAGTTGATAAATATATTTTTAAATTTTATATGACTTCCATAACACAGCTCCCCCCTTTATGAGCACCCATCCCGCCCCACCACCCCCACACCATTATCATCACCCCCTATCATCACCCCACAAAATTCTCCAACCTTGCACAACCTCGCACCCAAGAATATTTGAACTTGTGACCTCATTAACGAAGGGTGGACACCATTACCACTATTGAATCTTGTTTTCACCAACATTTAATGATATATATATATATATATAATTTATTTGGTTTTATATTTATTCATATAATTATATATAGTTAAATAATTATTTTAAAATTCATTTATACATATTTTTATATATTTAAATTTGTCCATTTTATAAATTTAAGTTTATATTTATATACATACATGTAATTTATTTTTATATATAAATATTTTATAATGTATTTATAATATTCATATTAGTTGTTTATAAATCTATGTGTTTGTGTATGTCTTTATATGGGTATGTATGTGTGTCACTCTCTCTCTCTCTATTTGTATAGGTGTTGTCTATCTATATGTATAATTTGTATATATTTTGATATATATTTTTTCATTTTATAAAGATACATACATGTATATAGACATTCAACAAGTACAAAATATCATTATCCTATAGGATTTTACTTGTCATATATTGAGATATTTGTTATATATGTATATTTATTTTACAATATAAACTTATTTTAATATATATGTATAAATTTGGGCTTAAGTGGGTTCTCTGTCACCCAGAAATTATTTTAAATATAGCTCCGACTATCGGCATTCCAATCAGAATGAATAACACAACTGAAACTACCAGCTATGGACACTTTTCAAGGATGCAAATAGAGGTTTGTCTTAGAACTGTCTTAATTGATCGTGTTGTTCTCTCAACCCCACAGGATGAAGTTTTCCTTAGGATTGAATATGAATGAACCCCCCCCCCCCTTGCACTGCTTTTGGTATTATTAGAAATCATCTCACTAACTATTGGGGGAACATAATTTGTTCAAATTTTCTTTTAAAAGGTCATGACTATAGTCAATTATGGAAAAAGAAATAGGATGAACCCTTAGTCAAGTCAGAAGAACAAACTAAAGATTCCAACCACACCTCTGAGACTATTTCTTAACCTACTAATGCTCTTCTGAAATAAGCTGAGGAAGGTAGTAATTTGAATACATAAGAAAATGTTGGAGCTAAATGTTCCACAATGTCTAATGGTTGTACTTATAAGGCCACCAATATCTCTCCATGTGTTAATGAAAAGGTAGTGTCTCATGAGCTAAAGCAGGCTAATAAACTGAAATTGTCTTGGGCTGATTTGGTTAGTGCATCCCACCATGACAACTCTCAGATTGGTGCAAATGATGACCAAGATGAAGATGAATCTGATGATAAACATCATGGTCTAGAATTATCTATTCAATATGATGATGACTTTGAAATATGGAATCAACAGATGTAAATGGCATCTAAGGGTTGCACTTGTAAAGAGAAAATGGATGCAACAAAATCTCTAAAATCTAAACACAATAATTCATCTGCTTTGTAGGGTTCTATTACTAAGAGCAATTATACACCTGTGGAATCTCACAAAAAGGTGTAGATTGGAACCTTTAATCACTATATGGATTGGGATGCATCTATGATACATGAAGGGAAGGCTGCAACTCAAGTAGATTCTTCACTCTTGATCTCAACTAGAAATCAGAAATCGGATTTTGTTGCCCTAAAATCTGTTGTGCAGGACATCTTTGAACCAATCCAAAATGATGTTAAGGTAAGTGTACATGAACCGGCTGCGGATCAAGGTTCAGGGGGGGACTCAAACCCCCAATGGGGAGAAGCTTCAACCGACTTTTGGTCTCGGCTCCAAACATTCCAAAATCCAAACAACAAAATGTAAAAAATCTACAATAATCACTCATAATTCTTATGATTTTCTTGCATCTGGAAGCAGAAAAGATGATGTGAATAGTGATAATCCTTCTATAGGAGAAGAGGATAAGAAAGGGGTCATCATTGTTGTGCCCCTGGAGGATGGTGGAGGACAATGGGTGCAGGTGAAGAAAAGAGGAAGGCTCCCTTGTGATAGGGGCGGCCGGTCCTCTCAACACATTATGTGTACCTGGTCTCGAGCAGCATAAGCTTTTTTTGTTGGACTTTTGTTTCGGTGTGATCCTCCCTGTACTCTATTTTTATTATTTCTATTTAAATAAAAGGTCTATTTCCTTTCAATATATATAAATATATATCTGTGTGTGTGTGTGTGTGTGTGTGTGTATAAATTAATATTTATTTACATATATTATTAGAATATGTACATAAATATATATCAGTTGATTAATAAAAACACACATGATTATATATAAACATCATATTTACATTTTTTTTAGGTATATATATATTCATACATTTTTAAGGTAATTTAAATGGTTGGATATTTTTTATGTAAAACGTGCAATAATTATTTCAATATGTTTTATATGTTTAGAAATATATTTTACATGTAAATATGTTTAAATATTTATTTATACAATATTTCTTTATATTTTAATATATTTAAATATGTATATATGTGCATATATTTAGTTATAAACAACACTACAATATGAAAAATGATAAAATTTCAAACCAATAATTTCTATATGAATATAATACCCTAGAATTAATTTAGTCTCCATTGAAGAAGGCAAGAATACCCTATTAAAAGAACTAAAATTTTAATGAATATTAATAAATTAGGGTTTCCAAACTAAAAACATAGTTTTGGAGGAATTATGGTTAATTTTTAACCTATAAAAAATAATGATGAGAGTCATATTGATTCAACATGGCTTAGATATCTTCACATGATTCGATTTGAGATCTCATGGAGATGAAACAGACACCTGGATCAAATTTTTTTGTTGTTTGAAGTATAATTATTTTCTTCAACCTATATAAAGTGTTTAATTAATGTATTTTTTATTTATATCACCAAAATTTTATTAAATTCCTATTAATTCATACTACTTTGTATATTTTTAATTAATATTATTTTTTACTTATTTTATAAAACATTTTCACTTAATCTGTAACATATTATGTGAGAAAAATATTTTGTACTATTTCATAAATCATATTTATTAAACTATATTATATATATATTAATATAAATATTTTTATATTTTAAAATATGATTTTATATAGTAATTATTTTTTATGAAGGTCATATTTTTTTAGTGCTAAAAACAAGTGTGTTAGTAATGATAAATGGATTTCATTATTAGTGATATAAAAAGTTCTTTGGAAAGAGTTCCCTTTTATCATTGCCTTATTAGGATAGATAAATGTTACCTTTATTGGATCTTTAATATAGTGCTAATAAAATATCCCCTTTATCAGCATGTTTGTCTTAACATTGATAAAAGTTATCCCTTGACATTTATGCTATTAATTTTCATAGGGCTGTGAGATTACTCTATCCTTCACTCCCTCTAATGATTCATGGTGGTAGTTGGGACTAGGTATATTCTTTATTGAAGAGGGTAACCATATGTCGGGTAGGGGTATCCAATGGTACATACATCTTTCTATTTCATTGAGTTAAATCCATTTTTTCATCTTTACAAGAAGCTCATACGATGACGTTGGATTATTCTCCCCATAGTAGTGGTCGTGAGGTAATTGAAGGTATGTGCTCTCAATTGATAGTTCCACTCTAACTGTCAAGTTGGAATCATAATTGATTGACCAACTATTGATGCGATAAAAATGAGGCAAAATAAAGTGAAAATTGTGGAAATAAATGGAAAGCATAGGTTATGTGGAAAAACGTCAAAAAATAATATGGGTAAAACCCCCTGAGGATATTGAAGGAACACTATGGGTAAAAGTTCATACAAACTCCCTCACTATTATAATGATAAAACCCTTATAAATATATCTCTTGAATATGTGGGTAAATCACCTCAGAAAATAACAAAAAAAACTGATAAATTTATGGTAATAATATTTAAATTTTCTAATGAGAAACCCTTTGGGATTCCACTTCATTTTATATGAAATCCCCCCTTGCTTCCACCCTCCACTAGATGGTTATTTTGTTTAGCCACACACCATATTCTCCATCCACACCTACCCCCCTGGAAAAATAAAAGGGTGGCATCACTATCCTATATAAAAAAATATTGCATACATTTCTCCCATTTGGAAATTTATTGGGAACAAATCACATCTCTATACATACTTTTTATCTTCCAAATCATGTTTCTTGTGTCTCTGTGAGGAAAATAAATAAATTTCACCATTTTAACTTCTCAAAGTTAATCTCCTTCATCACGAAATCACATAGACTTTATTTAGTGTGAATTTTCTTCATATCTACAATTCTACCACCACACCTTGGACAAAGTGATACTTTACCCCAATAAGATTCATCCAAGAATGAAAATATGGATTCTTTGAAATTTTTATGGAACTATAACTATCAGAAAACAATGTAATATTCACCTATATATGCTCAAGAACCTCCAACAAACATTTTATCCAAGAAAACTCTTTATAAGCCTATGTATCTTCCATTTACTCTACCTCTGTTGTGGGTAAATCCAAAATGGACTATAATTATGAAATCTATATCACAGCTCCTCTTGCAAGAGTAAACACATAACGTAATGCAACATATAAGGTCCCCTTGATGTATCCTTGTATCATAGTCACTATTCTCCAATTCTCCTATCTAGGATTATACATGTACTAACTAACTGTTCACACTACATATGCAATGTCTATACTAGAACATACCATAGTGACCGTGAGACTCCCTATTACTGGTATATATAGTACTTAAGAAATCCTTGTCATCTCTTCTTTACTACTATGACTCATCATAGAGGATAACATGAAATTAATGGGAATAGGGGTAGAGATTATATTGTAGTCTTTCAGGTTGAATTATTTCAAGACTTTCCTCATGTAATTCTTCTATGATAGCTAAATATTCCTATTCATCATGTCTTAATAAATCAATATCCCAAAAATATTGATTTCTAGTCTCATGTCCTTCATATCTTTCTCCATAGAAAATCGTGCCTTCATATCTTCGATATGATCAATATTTGGGCCTGAAACCAGCATATCGTCCTCATGCTAAATAATAATAATGAAATCATTATCATATAAACCCTTGAAATATTCAAAAGGATCTAAATTAAGTATGTTGTATCCAAGTATCATGATATAGGATTCAAATATATTTTACCAACAACTCAAAACTTGATTTAGACCATACAAATATTTTTTCAATCTATAAACCAAGTTCACATTACGTTATTCTATAAAACCTTCTGATTAATGAATATAAATATCTTTAACTAGATCATATTGTTGAAATTAAGTCTTCACGTATAACTGTTTCAGATGAAAAATGTATATAGAAAACATCTCCATAACTATTCGAACATTCATCAGTCTAACTACAGGAGATAATATTTCATTAAAATCAATACCTTCTTTCTGACCATATCATTTAATAACCAGTCTTTCATGATTTATTTCCCCCTAGTCCTTTCCATCCCTCTTTATCTTAAGGACCCGTTTTTTATCGATATCCTTCCTTCCACATGGTAATGTGACAAGTTTCTATGTTTTGTTATTTTCTGGGGTTTCAAGTTTCTCCTGCATCATTTCTATTCATGAGAATACATTTGGCCTCGGATCCATTACCACAAAAGAATATGGATCTCCATACTCCATCAATAGGCAGTGTGAAATATTTCTCTTAGTGACATAGTTTGAGTGCCATAATGGTTCCATTTTCTCCCTTAATGACAATTGTGGTCCACACTCAACTGGTACTTGATCATCATGATATGGTAATGCCTCAAAAGAAACTAGTTCTTCCTTGGAATTATCCTTCACCTTGACTATTTTTGGTTAATTATTCTCTTCTCCATGTCTCTATAAATTGACATTTTAATGTTGTGTTCTGTAAAAAATTAAATCTCTTCTAAAGATGATTTTTTAGGAAATGTGGTTCCATAAACTATACCCTTTCACACCATAAGCATACCCCATGAAGGTACATTTCTTGGATCTTGAATCTAGCATTAACATTTATTGGTTGTTAAAAAATGAAAATATAGGACTCCCAAAAGTATGTAACTTAGAATAGTGAGTGGGTTTACCCATCCACATCTCCATCGGTGTCTTCATATAAATATATGTTGAAGGAGATTAGTTAATAAAATGACATGTGGTATTCATTTCTTTTTCCCAAGAATTCATTGAAAATTCTTATAGTCTTCGACATCACCCTCGTTCTATCTATCATGGTTATGTTCATCCACTCTTCCACTCTATTCTACTAAGGAGTGTACACTACCATGAAATATCACTTGATGCCTTCTTGTTTAAAAAAAAGTGTCAAAATCATTTATTGTATATTTGACACTGTTGTAAGTCCTAATACACATGATTATCCTTATAGATTCGCATTCCCTCATTTCTTTGAAAGTTTTGAATATTTCAAAAAAAATATTCCTTCTTCTTGATTGGTTAAACCAAAAATATCCTGGAATAATCATCAATGAATGATACAATGTATCCTTCTCCTCCCAGAGATATAATCAGTGATTTAAAAATATTAGAATGCATCAACTCTACGATCTACTTTATTTTTCTGTTGATGTCCCAAACATTAAATTGTATTTATTTTTCAAAACATAAATCCTCATAAAATATTGAGGATACTATTTTATTCATAATAACTAACTTCTGATCCAAAAGAATTTTCATGCTTTATTATAATATATAGCCAAGCTTCCAATGTCAAGATGTTTCCAATGCTTCTGTTGAGGTAGTTGATGTGACAACTATCTTTATATCCTTATATATTTCACCCATAAGAACATACAGGTTCTTTGAGATCTTATTTTCCTTCATTACCATAAGAGATCCATTTACTATTCTCATCACTCCATTTTTTATGAAATTCTTTCATCTTATGTCATCAAATTATCCCAAAGACAATATATTATTCTTTAATCCCTTCACATGGAATACACCTTGGATGGTTCATACTGAACCATCAGGTATCTTCAGTTTGATGGTACTAAAGGCAATGATCTTTAGTGTGTGATCATTCCCCATGTAGACAAGTCCTTACAGGATAGTTTCATAGTAATCAAACTATTCTGGTTGAGATTTATTGTGTCATGTTACTCCAATGTAAATTATCCATTCATCTTTTTTATGCTTCTTACTTCCATAATTCATCACCACTTCACTTGATAGTATATCTCCAAAATTACATTCCACATTTCCTTAATATTATATTTTCATTACTCAACTTTTTCAAATAGTCCTTCTTTACATTCCCCTTCCTTCCATAATTTTTACATGTGAAATTATTATTCTTACCCATTGATTTGGACCTACCATAATTTTAGATCACATAGGAACCATGCTCTATAATCCTTCCCCTTTACATTGATAGAGCCTCTTCTTGGTGATAAGATTCATATCTTTCCTCATTGTCCTTGCACTAGATTTCTTCTTTAAGAACTACAACTTAAACATCATTTAAGAGTATCATATCCATCAAGTTATTTTTGGTGAGGTTGATAATGAGTCAGGCACATGAATATGGAAAACTATGAATTATAATATTCACATGTTCAGTATCCACAATTTTATTACCCAATTCCATGTGCTTAGAAAACCTAGAATTTAAGGTGTTGATGTGGTCAATCACAAATTATTACTCTACCATTAGAAGAGTGTATAATTTTCAATTTATGAATTTTTTTGTTTTAATTGACTTTGAGTCATGTATCTTCTCCCATGTATCCAATATTTACATCACCATATTTTTTTACAAAATTCTTGGTAGGACCCAATCTTCCAAATCCAAATGGATGTCTTTAGTATAATTCCCATCAATATCAATCTATTTATCCTCCATCACACCATTTGGTCTTTCAACAATTTTTAGTAGGAAATAATCCTTCCATAACACTACCTACATCATTATTTTCCAAAATATAAAATAATTCTATTTGAAATTTTTTTATATCAAATTTCACCGCCATCTATACACACCGTTAGTTTAGAACCTACTCTATTTTAAAATTATGTATTTAGTAATCTCAATAAATTTTATTCTAATGTGAAAGATCAACCAGAGTCATAATCATAGAGAACACTCAAATTTATGAGAATTATTAATGCCCAAAACAGTAAACAGAACCTTTCCATATCCATTCATTAATACCACATGATATAACCATAATTAATTTATCCACTAGTGAAGTGATAACAATGTTATAAAATAAAATGAAAAATGAAGACATAAATGGGCACCAGATGTAACATGGAAGACCCCCCCCCCCCAAATAAAGGGGTAAAACATGAGAAAATAGAAGGTTCACAAAGGGTAGATGTGGGTAAAAAATGCCTCAATATTATAAGGAGAAAAACCTCATAAATATTTCTTCAAGATATATGGGGAAATCACCTCCTAAAATACAACACAAACTGATGAACTTCTGGTGATGAGATTTCTGGTTGTTTATGAGAAACCCTAGGGGAATCCACTAACTTATATAGGAAATTCACCCCATTTCTTTATACCTCTACTGGATGCTTGGTGTAGTTGGCCACCCAACACATCTGACAACCACACCCACCTCCATTAAAAAATCAAAGGGGGTGACACCATCTTTCATAAATAAATACTTTCAGCATGTATCTTGGGAACTTCTCTCATCCCTTGGTATGTGGTATAGTTTTCACTTGTAGGTTGTATGGTAATTTCTTTTAGGGATACAAAATGGATTATTTTATAGGGATATTTTCTCAATAATTGGTACAGAGTGGTATTTTTTATGTCTCTATTTGATGGTGTTGACATTGGGATTTATATTTTGGGTTGTGAGAAAATATATTTCAGTGGAAGGAGTGTTTCCCAAACCAGTTTTGTTTGGTCATATTGTCCAACATTTGTCGGTGGTGGTATTTACTACCTATTTTCATGCTCTATATAAACTTTATTCTATATGGATACTTGGGTTAGGGATTTCCACTATCTACACACCAAGATTCTAAGACACTGGTCAACATTAGTCCCTTCCATAATGTTTCTGTGTCTATGTGGGATTGTGTTTGATCTCATCATCTTCATTCTCAAGCTTCCCCCTTCTCTCTATCTTTAGACGGACTTATTTCAGGGTTCTCTCATTTGATGACACCAGTCTTGATATTTATATTATTAATATGGGTTATATGTATCACACATGATAGTTCTATAGTTGCCTTGTCTTCATTGATTTTCATCGACGGTACATGTTGTTGGTCCTGAGGAATGCATTCTGAGAAAGATATGGTGATTTCGTGTCATTAATGTGGTTTGAAGCACTTTTCCTCTGACAATTCAATTCCTCACAGTAGAGAGGATCCAAACAGGTTCATCCTTTGGTTGAGGTGGTTCCAGTTTACCTCAATCCCTAGTTTCTCCATTCTCATTTTTTAAATTATTCATTAAAAAATACAAAAAAAAATACTAATTTGTGAAGAATGTCCAATATATGTTTAGAAATTTTTTATAATACTTTAAAATACATTATTTTAGTTAAAAAAAATATTTTAGTCTTTGGATTCATTTAAATTAATTATTAAGTCATTTTTACCTCAAAAATAAATCATAATATATATCTTATACCCAAACCACAATTTATTATTCACCTAAAAACTCCCTATTTCAGAAAATGATCATAAATACATTACTTGATTATTTTGACATGATGATATTAAATTTAAACAATTTATTTATGAAAATAATTTCATGTATATAATAATATTTATTATTAAATAAAACACTTACTGTATTTTAAAATCATATATTGAGTGCTAAAATTTTTAAAAATAATTTTTAATAAATGTTATATTATTTAACGACATATGTATGTAATTACATTCACTGATCAATATATGTAACATACCAGGTAAATAAAGAATATAAATTTTTAATATTTAGTAATATTTGTGAATTAAATATTAATTTTACTTAAAAGGGGATGCTATGTTTGATGGCATACTCGATACACAACAACGAGTTTCTTTGAAATCTTACATTGCACACAACTTTGGGTCATACTAAAAAATAATAATATAATATTATTTTAAATGGTTATTAACGCCTATCCATTGTATTGGTGAGAATGAATAGAACTAACTATAATATGATTATACATGTTTTTTAAATTTTTTTACATTTATCCAAAAAAAATTAGAGACTTAAAATAAGAAAGAATCTGATTGTAAGCATAAATACTCTAATATTCTTTAAAAGGTCGATTTACCTCCTATTGATTGTGAACCCTTTTTAAATATTGTTTTGGTCACTTTTATAAGTTCTATTTGAAAAAATAAAATTATTCTTTAGAATTGGGACATCAAAATTTACTTTGGGAAAATTTTTGTATTATTCTGATAAAATTCCTTTTTTAATGAATAGTGAAAAATACTGTTTTTCAATTCAATACTACATTTTATTATAACTTATTTATATGGTTATATTGTCTTATAAAATGGTTTTAAAGAGTAATTAGTTTATATTTTTACCATTTAATCCTATTCTGGTCATTGAAAGAAAATTCAAATTGAAATTGGGCATAAACAAGCGTCAATCTTTTGATAGATATTGTTTCTTAAAAACACGCTATTTTTTTAACAACAGGAATTAATTTTAAATTAATTAATGAAACTTATATGTTTTTAATTTTTTAAAATACAAATAATTTTTGAATTAGGAATATAAAATATATCTTAGGCTGAATTTTTGGTATTTTTCTGAAAAACATAAATTTTTGATGAATAGTGAAACCACTAAGTAGTAGTTAAAACTGAATTTTTCATTTAAATGAGATTTTAACACTTCTGTGAATTGAATTTAGAAAATCCGAAATACATGGTTGTTTTGAGTATGTAAAATTTGGTTTAATAAGATGATATTAATTTTTTTTGAATAGTAACGTTTGACATTTATTACCCACAGATAAAGGTAAATAGGGTAATTCAAGCTAAAAAAGAATATCATAATAATAAAAAATTACCTTAACACATGTCCTAACCTTATTAGATGAGTCATGGACGACCATTTGAATGATTGGGTCTATTTTTGGATCCCATGGAGTGACATAAGAGTGACAATGACAGATTTGTTCAATTAACATAAAATAAAGACAAAAATGACAAAAACAAATATCTTTTAGTAAATAAATTTTTAGAAAGGGTTATATAAGTTTTATTTTCAACTATAAATATTAATTGGAATTATAAAAATACTTAATACATCATGGAATTTTTTATAATTTTTAGACATCATGTAAATAAAATTATTTATGACACAATAATGATAAAGTGTTTACCTCATTAATAAATGATTTAAATAAATAATATTATACAGATTAAAATAATATCCAAAACTTGTCCAATTCTTATTGGATGATTTTATATCTACCATTAGTCATATTATTTTCGACTCTAATAAGTTTTGGACCTTTTTAAAATGAAAATTAACATATAATAAAATAATATTTTCCCACATTCTTAAAGAGCCCCTCCTCCCCCTTATAAAAATCTCTCACCTCTAACCATTCCTCACACCTCTCAATCCCCTTGGACCATCCAAAACCTGACCAAATAAGCTCTCAAGATCCCTATATTCGATCAAGAAGCCTTAACATAGGCTTAAGGAACTTCAAGAAATTCTTTTTGGTTCAAACAAAAGGGAGTTACCTGATTTAAAGGTAACATCTTCTCTTAAGTTATTTTGTTTTATTTTCCTTCTCCAACCACATAAACTCTTTTCATTACTTTATTTTATACCTACAACAGTATCCTAAATATACTAGAATGTTTTTAGGAGATGTATTCGAACAACATGTACACACACCTCCATCTAATGGGTAAAGAACATACTGTTTCTGTTGGTGGAAAACTGACACCTCACGAAACGATGACTGTTCAATTATCTCATACCCCCTATTATGGTGGAAATTATGATGGAAATGTATTTATATATGATATATATTATGTTTATGTATTCTTTATTCTTATTTATTTTAAATTTATATCATTCCTTTATGGTTTCCATTATTAGTAAACACGATGATTTCATTTCAGGAAGTGTGGACTACTGCCCCCTCAAAGTGATATGACTCGTTCATACCATACGTGGGAATTATAAAGGATGGAGTTATTGAAATAATATATGATATTATTCTGTAATTATAAAATAACTATGTATCATTAATTTTTCATTAAATTAAAATACTAAATAGAAATGAAAGTAGCGTTCATGCGTACATACGGCTTACTGTCTCCATGAACGGTGCATTTCATTTCATATCTCAAAACATTCTGTACTATTATAAGTACGTATATATATTGGATATATATGATATATAAGTTATATAAATAATTAATATCATTCTGGAGATAATTTACTCTTGACCACAAGGACAACTTGTAATTATCTGGTGTTCATTTTTTACTCAAGTACGGAATGTCGACAAAACGACCATTATTAACATAAATGACTACATAATGTTTATAATATGGTAATAAGTGATATAAAAGGAATAATAAAGTTTATAAATGTTTCTTAATCAAGTATAAATTAACTTATGTATATTATCCATGAAGAACAAGTAACAAACAAGTCATGTCAGACACAAGGTAAGGGGTTTCTTATCTCACTTTTAATTCCGTGAGATTTCCATTGTTTGCCTCTAATTTACTGCATGTGGTGTATTGTGCACAAACATTTGATATATATTATCATGATTCTATTTATATTCATTTTATTATGTGAATCATTTTGTGGTTATTAACTTTTTATCATACGAATCGATTGATTACAATGTGTTAAGGGGTTTTCATCTCACTTTTTATTCCATTTAGATTCATGCAACATTTTCCACTATTGCCTTTTGTGTGGTGTATGTACTACCCATGATTGTATTCATTTTGTAATATAATTAAATTTATTGGTATTTAAATATTCTTTTAATGATCCTTCTTTCATAGGTTGTATGTTTCGTAATTTACTAAATCAGTAAGGGAACCTTTTAACCCAATTTCCATTCCTTGGGTTAATCTTCTAATTCTTTATTATGTCATGCTATGATTATGTGTGGAATCATTATTTATTTATTTATGTTGTAATTTTAACTACCCTATGTGTGGATATACTTTGGATACACATAATCACTCCATTTATAAATTCTCAAGTCATCGATATGAGCCTGATAAGAGTAATTTTATCTCAATTATCATTCATTGAGATAAACGTCCAAGTCATTGGTGTTGTTTTCACAAAAATATGTGTGCATGTTCTCTGATTGATTTACACTAAATATCCTATCATGTTGACTGCATTTATATTTTTCACACATTATTATATAATTTATTATCCTTAATCTAAGGATACTATTTTTGTAAGGGATTTCTTCTCAATTTACATTCCATTGAGACTTCATTGTTGTTATGCACCAATTCACTCTTATATGATGTATATATTGTCCTTTGGCATATTATATCATGAATCACTTTATTCTCATGACATTACAAATTATGATTCAAGGTTATTCCTCAATTATTTATATTCAAGAGTCTCTCATTTTGATAAAACTCTTTAACAAAAATATCGTTTTAAATGTTCTAAAAATTTATTCTTCTAAATATTTCTCATTAATGTCCAACTTTTAAAAATGGTTTTTAGTAATTATTTATATAGAAATTAATTTCTAAAATTTTAATTCCTTTAAAAGCATCAAAGTGGTATGGGACACAATGATTCAAAAATCTCTTTATTAATTGTTACAAATGGTTTTGAAAAGGGTTTGACAAAGCATTGTTTATTTAAATATCTTGATTTCATATATTGGAATGTGGAAATGTTATATTTACATTAAACTTGTGTTATGTTTTATGATTATTTTATGGTTTTTGGCCATTGTTTACATCTATGGGTGTTTTCGTGATAAACCTATGGTGGGTGAGCCCGAGATAGCTCATCAATGCCTTGGGTAATGTGATGGAGGTAAATGTTAATGTTTATCCTATGAGATTTAGGTAATATAATTTGATGGGTATTCTAAATACGACTCCCTATGTAGCTGTGATAGCTAAAATGTATGTTTGTTATGAATTCCACATTTTACCTTTATGATTTATGATTTCTGTATGTTATTCCTAAATCTTATGATTTCATGAGGTATGTTATGATTGAAATCTATAGTTTCATTGATTTGTATTTATTGATGGGAAAATGTTTCTTTTGATTATTTTATAACCCTTACTGAGATTTTTATGCTCATCCCATGTTTTTAAAGGTTTTTCATATGAAATAATGATGAATCGGGTTAAGGATGATATTAACGAAAATTCATGTTGTCTAAAACATGAAACTAGACATGTCTCTTTTTTTCTAGAATTTTTATTTTATGAAAAATGGATATTGGGTAGTAGTGTCTACATGTAATATTAAATTTGTTATGTAATAGTTATGGCCTAATTCTCTAAAACTCAAAACCTAAAAATATCCTCAATGTGAATTCGTGACATAATTCAAGATTATGTAATGTTTAAGGTCGGGTCTTTATAGTTGGTATCAGAGGATGGTTTAGAAAACTTTAGGGATTAAAAGTTTTCGTTAAAATCATGGTAAGTCCCTATGTCTATTATCTCAGTTAAATCCTTGTTTTATAACTTTTTCAGATCAAGTAAATTCAGTTACAAATGGAAGGATGAGGATCTCAAATGACACTTTTATCTCTTCCTGTTGACTTTCTTTCAATAATTACTGCAAAGTCATGTTCGGATGATTGTGAAACTTTTTATAGCATACAACTTAGTTGCAGGATATTGTTTCATATATCAAACACCTCCAATATACCTCGTTATCATCATGGATCATGGGTTATATTTTAAAAAATCATGTTTTCACAATATTCTAATATTTACTAGAATGGTAAATATTGTCAAGGCATTTTCCAATATTATACCTTATCATAATATTTGGAAGCATATTATGATTTTGAAGAATGTGATGAAGAAGGAGACCTTTGTGAAACATATTTATATTTTCTTTTATAGTGTAGTCTCTCAACACATAACAGTGGTATTTTAAAAGGATCATTAATTGAAAGATTCAACTCAAATTCAGTCTGACTATTTTATAGAAATAATGTATTATCATATGTTTTGAAATTATAAGTCATACATGATTATTTTCCAAAACTGTTTTTCTGTGAACACCCATATGGCCCATGGTGTACAAGGTGTATTTGGATGAAGGATACAAATTATTTTGACTGATATCTAAATCATTGTTTCAATGCGTTGACCTTTTACCTATGTGAACAAGATGACGATGAAACCAAGTTGACACCATGATCTAGGTATGATGTTCTATATTTTGGGGATCATTTTATTTTATCATATGGTTGTGAAATAAACAAATGAAAATATATATAATACTTCAATAATTAATATGATGAGATCATAATTAATTGGGAAAAAAATTATAGGTACAGGGAAATAGATTAGGTTAAAACATGTTAGGGTTATTTTTGAGTTTTATAAAAAGGACAACACACAAACCGTGTGACAACCTGTCACGTCAGACAAAGCTGCAGGAATCGAACCCACAACCAAAGTGCGATTGGGATTTATAACCTACCACTAGACTACATGAAGTCCCTGGTTAGTATGACTTATTATTTTTAATTAAATTATTTTATTGATAAAGAATAATTTGATTTTGGATCTTATGTTTTATCAAAGGATATCTTTACTATAAGAAAATTATTTGGTGATTAAGTGATAAAAGTGATTTTGGAAGACGTTCTCTCTTTTGGGAACACTGTATGCTTATGAAAAATAGAATTCTGTGGGATTTCATTTGTGGAGAAATGGTTGAAACATTATTTTGGAAGAATATCTGTTTTTATTATTGACATATAGCGATTTGGGATGGAAATAATTAATCTATCATAAAGAATATGTGATTTGGTTAATTATGCTCCAGTATGAGACATTAAGAGTAGTCTACGTTTTTTGAGTTAATTGTTAAGATTTACTATGGAAAACTATGTGATTAAATCCTTCTGATTTTTCCGTTTCATTCTTAGTTTGGATTATTTTGATGAATTTTAATGAAAAATGTGTATTTAATGGTCTTTCTTGAAATTTGGGTACTTTTTGTTGAATTTTGGAGATTAATAGTAGTATTTCATTATATAATGGTATATCCTTTTTGGGGATTATATGATCTCGTACTAACTATTTTGGTTTTAGTTGATGTCTAAAGACAAGGGAATTATATAGTTATTCTTTTGTGGATTATGTGATTCTCTAGAAAATGATTATTGTGATTTTGATGTGACCAAGACTTTTTGAATGCTCATTGTTTTGAGAAAAGATTAGTATTTGGTAGAAACTTATTATAGTATGAATCTTTACTTTAAAGTGTGTATATTTCCATATGTTATTATTATATGTAGTAAATGAATTCCTAAAAATTATGAAAAGGAATGTCAAAAAAAACATTTTTTGTTTACGTTTCCTACTGGGTAATGAAATACCATTTAACACATCAGAAGTTTGTGATTTTTTTCTTGTTAACTTTCTCCTAATCATATTTTCTATCACTCTCTGTCAGAACATGATAGTTTGTTTTCTCTTCCATATACATGTTTTCCTACATGGAATCATAGAATGGGTTATCTCGGGTAACCTTTGTACTTATATTTCATTATTATAATGTGATAATTTTATTGACTCTTTTTCTGATGTGGGACTTTCAATGATATTTCTGAGCCCAATTTTAAAATTGCTAGGATGCAATTCCCAAAAGGGGCGAAGTATTTAACATCCCAGGTAAATAAATAACATGAAGTTGTCATATTTATTAATATTTTTTAATTAAATATTAATTTTACTTTAAATTCAATGCTATGTTTGATGTCATGCCTGATACAAAACAATGGGATTATTTGAAATCTTACGTTGCACACAACGTTGGGTCATACTGAAAAATAATAATATAATATTATTTTAAATGGTTATTAAAACCTTGTCGTTGTATTGGATAGAATGAATAGAACTAACTAAAATATTATTAAACATGTTTGTTAAATGTTTTTACATTTATCCAATAAATTTTAGAGGCTTAAAATAATAACGAATCTAATTTTAAGAATAAACACTCTAATATTCTTCAAAAGGTCGATTTTCCACCTTTTGATGGAGAACCCTCTTTAAATATAGTTTTTTCCACTTTTATATGTTATATTTGAAAAAATAAAATTATTATTTTGAATTGGGACATCAAAATTTACGTTGGGTTACTTTTCTGTATTTCTCTGATAAAATTCATTTTTTTAATGAATAATGAAAAAACTGTATTTTAATTCCAAACTGCCTTTTAATATAACATATTTATATGGTAAGGTTATATTTTTAAATGTTTTTATTTTTTAATTAGATTATATTTTTATCATTTAATCCAATTTTGGTAATTGGATGAAATTTCACATTGAAATTGGGCATAAACATGTGTCAATCATTAGATAGATATTGTTTCATAAAAACACACTATTTGTTTTGACAACGGAAATTTATTTTAAATTAATTAATTCAAATTATATGTTTTTAATTTTTTAAAATAGATTCCATTTTAGAATTTGGGACAGAAAATATAGCTTAGGATGATTTTTTGGTATTTTTCTGAGAAACATTAATTTTTGATGAATAGTGAAACCAATAAGTAGTAGTTAAAAACTGAATTTTTCATTTCAATTAAAGTTCACCGCTTCTATGAATTGAATTTTGAAAATATGATATACATGGTAATTATTAGTATGTAAAATGTGGTTCAATAATATGAATGTAATTTTTGGAGAATAATAACTTTTGACTTTTATTTACCGCGACCAAATGTAAATAGGGTAATTTAAGGTAAAAAGAATAACATAGTAATACAAAATTACCTTAAAACTTGCCCTATCCTTATTTAATGATTAGAGGACAACCATGGGTATCCTTGGGTCTATTTTTGGACCCCATGGAGCCACATAAGAGTGATAATGACACATTATTTTAATTAACATAAAGTAAAGACAAAAAAGTCATAAACACGTATCTTTAAGTAAGTCAAATTTTTCAAGGGGTTGTATAAGTTATCTTTTTAACAATAAATATTCAATGGAAAGATAAAAATATTACCTACATCATGGTATTTTTTTATAATTTTTAGACATCAAATAAAAAAATAATTTATGACACAATAATGATATAGTGTTTACCTCATTAACAAATGATTTAAATAATTAATATTATAAAGATTAAAATAATATCCAAAACATATCCAATTATTATTTATTTTATTTTATTTCGACCATGAGTCATATTATATTTGACTCTAATAAGTATTGGAACTTTATAAAACGAAAATCATTATATAATAAAATAATATTTTCACACTTTCCAAACGAGCCCCTCCTCCCGCTAATAAAAAGACCTCACCTCAAACTCATTCCTCACACCTCTAAAGCCCCTTGGCTCGACCAAAACCTGCCCAAATAAGCTCTCAAGATCCCTATATTCCATCTAGAAGCTTTAACTTAGGCATAAGTCACTTCATGAAGTCCTTTTGGTTCAAACCAAAGGGAGTTTCCTGATTTAATGGCAACATATTCTCTTAAGTTCTTTGGTTTTATTATCCTTTTCCAACCCCGTGAACTCTTTTCATTCCTTTATTTTATAAAAAACCCATTATCTTTAATATACTAGGATGTTTTAATGATAAGGATTATAACTACACATACACACACCTCTATCTAATGAGTTATGAACATACTCTTTCTGTGGGTGGAAAACTAACACCTCACAAAATGATGATTGTTCAATTATATTCTACCACCTCTTATGGTGGCCATTATAATGGAACTATATTTATATATGATATATATTATTTTTATTATTTCTTTATGCTTCTGTATTTTTAATTTATATCATTCCTTTATGGTTTCCATTATGAGTAAACGTGATAATTTCATTTTAGGAAGTGCGGACTACCGCCCCCTCAAAGTGATATGACTCGTTCATACCATACATGGGACGTATAAATAATGGAGTTATTGAAATTATATATGATATTATAATTGAATTATAATATAACTATGTATAATTATGTTCTCATTCAACTAAAATATGAAATAGAAATGAAATAAGTGTCCATGCGTACGTACGGCTTACCATCTCCATGAACGGTGCATTTCATTTATTATCTCCAAATGTTATGTACTGTTATAAATACATATATATAATGGATATATATGATATATATGATATATAAATCATTAATATCATTCTGTAGATAATGGAATCTTGACCACATGGACAACTTGTAATTATAAGGAGTTCATTTTTGACCCAAGTACCAAATATCGACAAAACGACCATTATTAACTTAAATGATTACATTGTGTTTATAACATGGTAATTAGTGATATAAAAGGAATAATAAACATGAAAAGGGGTTATTAATAAATTGTAAATTAACCTAAGTTTATTATTCAGGAATAACAAGTAACAAAAAAGTATAGTCGGACAGGAGGTAAGGGGTATCTTATCTCACTTTTAATTCTGTGAGATTTCCGTTGTTCGCCACAAATTTATTGCATGTGGTGTATTTTGTACTTAAATTTGATATATATTATCATGATCCACTTTATATTCATGTTATTAGATGAATAATTTGGTGGTTATTAACTTTTTTTCATATGACTCGATTGATTTCAATGTGGTAAGGGATTTTCATCTCACTTTTTATTCCCATGAGATTCATGCTACATTTTCCACTGTTTCCTTTTGTGTGGTGTATTTACTACCCATGATTGTATTAATTGTATAATATAATTAAATTTATGGGTATTTACATATTCATTTTATGATCCTTCATTCATGGGTTGTATGTTTCGTATGTTACCAAATCTTTATGGGAAACATTTAACCCAATTTCCATTCCTTGGGGTTAATCTTCTAATTCTTAATTATGTCATGATATGATTATGTGTGGAATCACTATTTAATTATTTATGTTGTAATTTCCAATCCCCTTTGTGTTTATATTCTTTTTATACACATAATCACTCCATTTATAAATTCTAAAGTCATCAATATGAACTTGATAAGAGTAAGTTTAACTCAATTTCAATTCATTGAGTTAAACATCCAAGTCATTGGTGTTGTTTTTAACAAAATATGTGTGAATTTTATTTGATTTATTTACAACTAATATCAAATCATATTGAGTGTATTTATTTTTTTCACACATTATTATGTAATTGATTTATTCTTAATCTAAGGATATAGTTTTTATATGGGATTTCATCTCAATTTACATTCCATTGAGAATTCATTATTGTTTTGCACCAATTCACTCTTATATGGTGTATATACTATACTTCGGCATATTATATCATGAATTACTTTATTCTCATGATATTACAAAGTTCTGATCCAATGTTATTCAAAAATTATTTTTATTCAATAGTCTCTCATTTTGTTAAAAACTCTTCAACTAAAATATCGTTTTAAATGTTTTAAATATTTATTCTTCGAAATCATTCTCATTAATGTCCATGTTTTCAAAATGGTTTTTAGTATTTATTTATATGGACATAAATGTTTTAAAATTTTAATTCCACTAAAATATTCAAAGTGGTATGGGAAACTTTGATTCTAAAATCTATTTATTAAATGCTTTAAATGGTTTTGAAAAGGGTTTGATAAAGCATTGTTTATTTCAATACCATTATTTGATATATTGGAATGTGGAAATTTTATCTTTACTTTATACTTGTGTTATGTTTTATGATTATGTTATGGTCATTTTTCATTGTTTATATATATGTTTGGTTCCATGATAAATCTAGGACGGGTGATCCCGAGATAGCTCTCCAATGCATTGGGTAACGTGATGGAGGTAAACATTAATGTTTCTCATAAGAGATTACGGTAATATACTGTGATGGATATTTAAAATGTGACTCCCTATGTAGTTGTGATAGCTACAATGTAAGTATCTTATTAATTCCATAAGTTACCTTTTTGGTTTATGATTTTTATATGTTATTCATAAATCTTATTATTTCATGAGTTATGTTATGATTGAAATGTATAGTTTCATTGATTTGTATTTATTGATGGGAAAATGTTTCTTTTCATTATTTTTTAACCTTTACTAAGCTGTATATGCTCATCCAATGTTTTGAAATGTTTTTCACTGGAAATAAAGAAGAATAGGGTCAAGGATGAGATCAAAGAAAAGTCATGTTGTCTAAAACATGAAACTAGACAGGTCTCTTTTTTCAGAGTTTTTATTTTATAAAAAATGGATACTGGGTAGTAGTGTCTACATGTAATATTTATGTTGTTATGTAATAGTTATGGCCTAATTCTATAAAACTCAAAACCTAAAAAGATCCTCAAACTGAATTCTTGAAATAATTCAAGATTATGTAATGTTTAAGGCTGGGTCCTTAAAATATATATATATATATATATATATATATAATTATTTGTTATAATATCAAAAAATTATGTTATATATTTTATTGGGGACTTTTATATTAAAAATAATTTTTATATTAATATTTCAAAAACTATTTGATGGCTATAATTTTTGTGAATTGGCCCTTTGAATATATTAAATAATATTTTTTGAAAAATTTATAATTTTCAAACATAGATTTGTGGGTATTAGATACAATATGTTGATATATTAAAAATATGAAATATATGAACTTATGTGCGCACATAATTTTATTGATAATAGATTACTTCCAAAAAGAAGTAATGGATGGAGAAACCAAACAACCGTTGGATCTGGAACGTGGATTTTACATTATAAGTAACATAAGTTCTATTATCATTGTTAGTTGAAAATATTATTAGCCATGGGATTTTTAGAGAAATACTTAATCAATAATTAATATATCTTTTAAATAAATTTTTGACCAAATCAAGTCAAAATTTCACCCCCTTAATAAAATAATCTAGGGTGACCCTAAAACCATAATAATTGAGATGAGAGAGAGAACCACCATTTGGATAATTTTTTTAGGATATTAAGAATGATTTGTAGATTGATCGATGTAACATAATCACTAATGAAATCACCTACAAGCGCATTATTCTATAGTTAATAAACCTTAATCAATGTATGAATTTTGTTCTTGTTGGATTTTTACCCTTTATTTGATATCATTACAATCATGGGTTGGTTAACCTTAAATTGATAATATTATTAACTATTACTTAGTACTATTCAATTATATATCTATTTGAACATTTTATATAGGAATCATTGATTCTACACATTGAATTATTTTTTGTTTTTTCATATTCCTTAAATTTAGATGGTGAATGGTTATATATGGTGATTATGGATTCTCATAGTTATTTAGATTATAGATTTTTCCCTCCATTATTCATGAGTTCATCTGTAGAATCTAGTTTTTCGGTGATATGGCCATTCCCAAAGATCAATACATCGTGTGATTGATTAACGTCTTTGTGCAACATTTTCACGAGTTTATCATTAAGAGTTAATGCATGAAAGAGGATCCTTTAATGTAATGGGAATTATGAAAAGGAATAGGGTTGGTTATTTCATGACCTGAGACATGATATAAACACATAATGGAAACGATGATCATTTTTCAAGTGAGTGGTGGTCCGAATCTGACCTCATGTGGAGACATGATCTTAGTCAACATAGTTTAAAGGTATCTTAGAGATATAAATAGTGAAGGGGGAATTAGTGGTGAAGCTTTTGGAGGAAGCTGGGTATCTTGTAAAATATCTACTACACAATGTATTTTAGAAGAATGCACATCAAGTATTCCAATAGGGGTTATGACTAGTGTTTTAGAGGTAATTAAATATCACACACTCTGTGATTTACCAACATGCCATGTCACTCCATCTATTCTACTCAATGTGTATAATAATTATACACCTATGGAACCCAAGTAATCTACACATTGTGTTCCCTTGAACACACAAAATGGTTAGAATTTTATATTCCATGTCGTATAGATGTACACAATAAAGAGGCCAACTTGGGTTGACATTTCATGTGCCCCTAGATAACATCATATAGTTTTTCATGGCTTGGAACAAGATAATTAAGTATTCCGTTATAAGTATAATTTCATTATAAACATGATATTTAACTTAATTAGGAACAAAAACATGTGATTATTAACAATACGGGAATGATAGTGTGTGCAAATATTGAAAAGGCAAGGATTAACCCTCGTAATTCTTAGTGCAATCCAACCTTCCCTGGTGACCTGGATTTTTTTTTTGATACAATTTCTTATCATCGTCTATGGGATATTTTTGATAATTTCCCTTGATTTTTGAGTTCTATATTGGGGAATAGAATCCTATACTTTAATATCGGATAGGTTTAGTATGTTCACTCACCTATATGAGTCATAGATCTGCTATATATGGAGTCAATATTTCCTCCATGGAGAAGATTTTTCACAGGCCAAGTATCCTCCTTCAGAGTAGGTATTTCTACTCATATATATGGGCCTATAATCCTTAGTTATACATTAGGTTAGGTTATATGTGTAACACCCCCGATTGATAAAGGGTTAAATAACTAAATGATATGACTCATGTCAATAAGGTGCACCTTCCTTTTCGGGAGCCTTTCTAATTAGAACTCCATAGTTATGTGTTCTTGGCCTGGAGTAGTGATCAGGAAGGGTGACCTTCTAGGAAGTTTCCCAGGGTATGTGTGAGTGAGGACAAAGCACACTAGAATAGACAAGTGTTGGCCTTTGGGGACAGACATTAGTCAGATGACCCGTTCTGGCATGTGGGTGGACCCTTGGGTGGGGACCACATGTCTGAGGGGTAACAGGTGGTACATGTCAGGACCGGACTCGACAGCCATGTTAAGGCAGGGTGTCTGTGTTGTCACTAGGGCCCGGATGTTACATTTGGTATCAGAAGTGGTACCCGGTTGAAAGTGCAAAGCACTGCCTGGGTTGATATGTAGGGCCCACAACGAGGACGTTGTGCTCTAAAGGGTGGTGAATGCAACACCCCCGACTGATAAAGGGTTAAATGAATAAATGATATGACTCATGTCAACAAGGTGAACCTTCCTTTTCAGAAGCCTGTCTAATTAGAACTCCATAGTTAAGCGTGGTTGTCCTGGAGTAGTGATCAGGATGGGTGACCTTCTAGAATGTTTCCCAGGGTGTGTGTGAGTGAGGAAAAATAACACTAGATAGGAAAAGTGTTAGCCTGTGGGGACAGACAGTAGTCAGATGATACGTTTAGGCATGTGGGTGGACCCTTGTGTGGGGACCACATGTCTTCAGGGAAACAGGTGGTACATGGCAGGCCAGGACCCGACGACCATGTTAAGGCAGGGTGTATGTGCTATCACTGGGGCCCGGTTGTTTCAATATGGTATGATAGTTCAATTGAGACAGATATAATGGAAGGTTTATTAAATTATTTCAATTTTCTATGAAGACTAATACCATACTCTATGATTTGAGTAGCTCATATATTATGACCCTTATGAAAGAAGTAATTTCCTAATGGAGTTCATATTTAAACATTCACTGTTAAATGATCATGGGTTAATTTTTAAAATGAAATATTATTTCCCAATTTCATAAATTAATATAGAATTTATGTATAAATATCCAATATAATACCAAAATCACATAAAATTCAACTAAAGGGGGCATAATAAGATTTTCCGAAAATGCATTCCCAAAAAATTCTAATGGATATGATTTATGGACATGGGATGAAATAATCATACAACTAGATGTTTTCATTGAATAGTTAATATCTAGTCATTAGGATAGTTATTTAATTCTCCTATCCAATAATAAATATATAAATGGATTGGTATAACTAGAATAAAATAATACATTTTTATTTCATGAGTGGATAATAATTTCACCTTCCACCCTATGTTTTTATGATCCACTTCAGGATATATGATTGCATAATCATTCCCTTTTCCCTTTATCTTAGGAGATTGCTGGTGTATGTTTTCATTATTAATCCTTGGTTTAGTGCACTTTTTTGCATAAATTTCATACTCCTTAGAATTAAATTATTGGAGTGTAGGTGGGGAATTAGGATGACAATTCATTACATTCTTCATATCCCTATAACATTCTTGTGATTGATAGACTTTTATTACACACATGAACCATTCCCCCATTCATTTGATACCATTCCCCACCCCATGATTCTCCCCATATCCTTGGAATGTTGGGAGAAGAATCCTATTTCTTCCATGGGTTTTATCATTCGATTTTTCACCAAACATTATTATCCATTTTCTTATATATAAAACCATAATCATAAAGGGAGTGTTTAATTTCCATTTGCAAATTGAGAGAACATAAAAAAACTCTTCATTTCTACCACAGTACCTATGCATAATTCTTTTAAAACACATGGTATAAAGGAACTAAATAAAATATATATTTTTGTTTTAGGTTCAATGATAAAACTAGAAGTGTACCTTAGAGGTTTTGTGTTTTTTTCTTCATGGGTACTAATAGATTCATCATATTTTTACTTCATCTTAAGGAATTATTCTACATTTTAGTTATAAAATTTTAGGAAAAATATTTATTGAAAAATACCTCTTTAAAAACCTCCCATTTAATGGATTATATTTCTTCCTCCTACTTCATGTTCTTGATTAGGGTCCATAGATGAGGCTTATTTTTAATACATTTTGACATATCCTTCCTATTAAATAGTTATCTATCTAATGTAAAAAAAATTATTTTAATAGAAAAAGGATGATTAATATATTATTTGAGTTGAAATAGAAATTATTTCATTATTTTAGGTTAAATAATGATTTTTATGATAAATTTATTAACAACTATTTACTTTAAAATTTTATATGTTTTTAAGAGACAAAAATTTTGTGAGGAGTTTTTTTGAAATATCATTTTAATTGGTGATTTTGATGATTTTGAGTTTTTTGAATTATGTTTTACAATATCCCTTGTTTTTATTTTAAAACTAAAATTTTGGAACTGTTATTTTTAACCAATTTTCAATTTAGATAATAAAGGATAGAGACCATTAGAAAGTTAAATCCCTAAGGAAGGTCATTGATGCTTTATAGAAATGTTTGAAATCAGATAAGAAAGATGATGTGGGTTGAAATTTATGTGGGAAGTGCATTATACTAGTGTGATAAACTCGATTCACAAAAATAATTCAATCAATAATGAAAGTTCTGATGTCGATACTAGGGATTTGAGGTGACCTAATAGTGCTGACCCTAGAGCTGGAGTTTGTGTGCTCCTGCATTTAGAAGGGAAGGGCCTACACATTCAAAGTAGAGAGAAACCATATCATTCATCCATGATTTTGTATCAAAAATAACTAATGGGGGCCAATGGAAAGATATTGAAGGTAAGAGAAGTTATTCGAAGATGAAGAAATCAATTAATGGATGGAAAATTTTGGGGATTCAACCCCAAAATAGAAAATTTAGCTTGACTTAGAAGAAGCCTTGTTCTTACCAATCTCATTTTTCATACTAAATTTCTATTTCATCTTGATTTTTTTTCTTATTTATTATCATGTTATGTAACTAAAAATATTTCATGTAATTATAGTTTTTTTATGCGTTAATTTGTCTTCATTCTTTATTTATTCAAGATTACAGGTTTTTATATTACCATTTCTTTCCATCAATTTAGATCTTGTGTTTTTTTGATATTTGGACTGGTGAAAATCAACTCAAGACAATTAAAACATTTGTTTACATTATAATAAATAAATAAATAAATAATGCCTTGAGACTTGATGAATAGACATTGATAGATAAAGTATGGTTCATCTAGAATGACTTCTTATCTATGATTATTATTGTACCCATTTCATAGACATTATCTCTTCATAGGCTGCATCATTTTCCTTCCATTAAAAACATTATATATTAGGTTCTTACAATATTAATATTTCAATTCCTCACACTCTAAGCTTCTTAATTTTTTCTTTCCAATTTTCACTTCTTTCTGTTTTTCACTCACATTTTTTATTCCATTACATCCCTTTTCATTCACTATTTTAATAAATTATGATTCAAAGTTGACCTTAGATAGTTACCCACATTTCATGAGAATGATGGTATAGTTTTATTTATGAATTTATTTTAGTATCAATTGGATTTTATGGAAACAAAATCTGAAAATTTTCTTAAAATAATGTTAAATGGATTAATTCTCCAGATTTTATGTTGAAAAAATTGATGATAGTGACCATTTAATAAACCTTCATAGTAATTTTATTTGTTTCCACTACAATGAAAAACTATAAGATCCTGAAACCATGAAATCTAAATAAATGGATTCAATTCACTGTATTGAAATTTTTTATTTTAATTCTAGTTCCTTTAAGGTTAAGAAAGGAAACTCACACTTTTGGAATTCTAAACTGATAAATCTGACCACTTAGTTGTGGAGTTTTTTTTGAAGGATATTGAGATAAACATAATTGATTATTTTTTTATAAAAATCTTAGAATTGTATACAATAGTGATTGTGAGAGATTTTGATGCTAAAATAATTCTATAAAAGTGTGTTTAACTAGTCTAAAATGAACTATATTCTTCCTAAACTGAATTTTAATTCCTTCCTACCTTAAATTTTTTTTATTCTCTAAAAAGTGTAATGTAGTTTGATAATATTTCCAAACCCCTAGAAATACCCAACATTAGGAATCCCATTCAATAAAGTATTAAATTAATCAATCTTAGAAAAAAATTCATATGTGTAAATAATGTTATACAGCTCTCTCAAGGGGTGTTTTCAATGGTATTTTTCCCTTGTTAAGGGATTATGTTTTCTTAATAGAGTTGGTGAAGATCATAAAATTGATTCTTCACTAAATAAAAATTTTATTTTTATCATTTGTTGGTTCCTAAATAGAAAAATAAACCCTCTATATTTCGATGGATATTTCTTTAGGAAAGTCTGGTTTAAATCTTGAAACACTGCACTACTTGGGAGGAAACCCATGATTTTTCATTTTTTTACTTTTAAGGTCTTCAAATAAATTCCTTCACTTAACATACCATTAATTATTCTTATCCCTACTCACTTATTCTCTCATTTTCTAATCAATTAAAATTTTTATGGGATTTTGTGTCATATCCTCTCACCATCACATGGTCGCATTTCATTAAATTTTAATGAGTTTATAAGAAATTAATTTGTATTGATTTTAAGGTTCATAAATGGAGATATATATTATAACCTTATGTTTTGAAAGATATTATCCCTATTGTTAATGTATATTATGTTAATTGATTGTGTGAACAGCAATCGAACACACAAAGGGATCATGTGATTGTGCTAATCCTCGACTGAATTTGTGTGTTAAGGGACCTTATAGTAGGTTTATGAACTGAAATTTTCTAAAAAATCATATGTTTCAAATCATCCATGTGACAAACATAGACTCTCCATAAGAGAATGGTTGGTTTAACTATTGTGACACCTTTAAATTCTATTTTCTTGTTTATATTTATGTGGTCACTTTTTCCCTTCATTCAGGGTTTCCCAAGGAAACATTTTGGGATTTTCGAAACTTCTACAAGTCTACATAGTTTATGAGTATTATTTTTAGAAACCATTATGTGGAAACCATATTAAATTGGTAGTTTTTTTATTATTGGAACCACACAATTTGTTAATACCTGTGAGTAAATCGTGTAACCTACTTGGGTTTATGAATTTTGGTCTTTTTACGATGTTTTTATTTGGGACTTCTACTAAAACTTACTTAATTGGACTATACTAACTAAGGTAACTAGAATATACCTACTTTTGTATTTATATCCCTCATTAAGTGGATTTTCATTGATCTCTTAGGGGTTCTTCACCATATCTAAATGGTTGGAACTTCTCCTTCCTTCTCCTTTGAGTTTCTTCCTTTTGTCCAATTTATTCTAAAATATGTAGAGATTATTTCTTGATTTAGATGTATAGATTTGTTTTAATTTTGTTTTTTCATTTCTAAAGTTCTTTATCCATCTTAAGATAACTAACTCATTAGTTTCTATTGAATTCAACATGGTTTATTCTGTTTAGTTTAGTGTTTATGTTCCATTTCCTCTAATTAAAAAGTTCCTATAAGGATTGAATCTTTAAAAGTATTTTTGAACGAAATATATTATTATTAGGATATATAGTTTGGTTTTTTAAATGTTTTAACATGATTGGGTGGGTTTTTCCTTTGAAAAAATAGGGTGAATTTATTAATTCAATGGATATTTTTTTAAATAGTATTTAACATATACTATGTGTTTGATAAAATGTCATACATGGTCGTCTTAATGAAAAATAATTAGACATGATGTTTTGGGCCAAGTTTTATTTATAAAGTGAGGTGTTACCTTTTTTAAAAGGGTATCATTATTATAAAAGGGTGACCCTTTTTTAAAAAATTGGATCTTTCTTATTTTAAAAAGGGTTGTCTTTATTGGTGTGATTATTTACTAATTTCATTCAATTAAATGAGATAATTATTTATTATTGTAGTATTTTCCCTTAGATTTACACATTTGTTTCATATGTAGTTTTAAAAAATGGATTTAAAAAGGATCAGGTCTTAGTTTCAATGATTATGATCTTTTTTTATCTTATTAAAATGGTGGATTTTATTGTCTAATGTTTAAACCCAAGTTTATACACATTTTACCCTATATATATATTTGTATGCATGTTTTATTGTTTAATTAATTATGATTCATGTTATATAGTTTGGGTTTGGAGTGTATTACATAAGGGGATTTTTTGGAGGTGGAATTTGTTAGATTTTTTAGTTTTATTCCATTTTTTCTATGTGATTTTCATGCAATTGAAATTGTCTTGATGGTGGTCCACCTCTATTTTCTATGAAATTAGGAAACCTAAGTAAATAAGTAGGGTTTCAAGAGACATTGGATATGCTAGTTTAGATTTACACACTGGTTAGTAGCACCTAGTTTAATGTTGTGACCTAAATAGTTAGGTATCAATGGTGAGGCTCATTGAGTGGGATTCGGGTGATGAGATGTGTGATTATTAATATGTCGGCAGTTGGATCCACATTTTCATTCCTGGTACTTATCCCATTAGACATTCTGATATTTCCTCATGATATGTATCTTATGTTATTCCTCTTGTTTTTATTAGAATGTGGGTTTTATATCTCTTATTTGATCCTAACTTTATGTATTTTTTATTTATTATTGAGCATTATTGTTGTATAGTTTTCTATGTATTATTATTTTCATTTTTTAAGACTCACCATTGATTTTACTTTATTAAGTTTCCATTTTTCATGGATCATATTTTAGGAGTGATTATATTATAGTTTAAAAGGGTAATGTAGGGTGGATTTTTTAAATGTAATCCATTATGAAGCGTTTTTGGAAATATTTTAAACTACGTGATGGTTTTGTTTCAAAAACGGATGTTTTAGACAAAAATGGAAGGTTTAAATTGTAATTTTTTGAAATGAAATTTGACTTTAAAATTTAATGGTTGGTTTTAGAAATGACATTGCCATGGTAAGTCGACATTGAAGAATTTTTTCAAAATGGTGTGTTTTAAGGAAATATATAAGTTATTATATGTTTATTTAGATTTTTTATAAAGAAAATGAAAACATATTGTGCTACTACTTTCAAATTAGTGGACATGGTTACTTTATAAAAGGAATGTAATGGACTCATGGTGTTGTTATATTGGCCTTTGGCTAACAACCTACATACTCGAATTTTTGGGTATATATTCTTGATGACTTCTATAGGTTTTCAGGTTTTGTCTTGCAGGTTTGTTTTTAACCAATCTCTATTGGGAAGTGGGTTAAGTCAGTTATTGTGGTGACGTGAGAGTAATATAGTCATATTAGGGTTTTTCTCTTAATTTTGATGGACTGGTTGGATCATGTGTTGTATCATCCTCTATATCCTCCAAATTTATTTTATAATTGTTTCCTTATTTTTTATTATTAAATCATTGTATAAATTGGATTCAATTCTATAGAAAAAATGTTTGGAAAAGTTTTTTGGTGTAGTTTTTTTTATTTTTCTATGTTTGGATATTTTTATTATAGATATTTATATTTATTATATAATGGTTAATAAATGCATGAGAAACTCATACCATATTCTTAATTATAACTTGGTTTTGATCCCAATTTTTTAAAGTAAAATCATTCCCACTTGTTCACTTGTGATACAGTAGTTCTTATCACTAATATAGAGAAATTTTGGACATTACTCGAGCCTTGTGGAAGAATTTCTCGAGTGATAGGTCGTTTTGACAAAATATGGTTCAATTAAATGGTATTAGAGCCCTATTTTTATTTGGGGTTTGGTGGTAGATAATATTTAAGACTACTAGAGATCGATTGCTAGGTGTGGTGGAGTGCTTGTCTAGCTCATCCTCTTTCAAGACATCATGTTTTCATGAGTTTTTATTAATTTTATTTTAAATTAAGGGTTTATGGTTGTTTATTTATGAGATATTTTGATATATATTTATACTACTCTAATTGGTAGGATGAACTTGAGAGTCATATAGGAAAATTACTAGTTTTAAGGAAAAAATAGAGGCAATACTAGGGTTTAAGGTTAAAGTGAACTATCTATAAAACCAGAAACATGTTGTGTAGACCATTATAGACAACTTCCAGGGAACCCGCAAGATTAGTTCATGGTTTTAAAAAAAATATTTCTAAACCATGTATAGTGTATGATGTTTTGAATTATTTATTCTTTCTATCCATTGATGCTTTTACCCCATATTTTATTATGAATCATGTTTATGAGTAATCAAGTGAATCTTTTAGGGTTTTAAAAGTTATTTTATTAAATTTTAATGAAATTTTTTATTCAAGGGTATTTAAATTTTTTTGAAAACTATATTTTGGGTATTTAAAGTTGATTAAATGAAACGTATTAGAACTATAGATCAAATCTTTTGAGTAGATCAAATTATTTTGGGTTGTGATAGTTTTTAATGAAAAAATGTCATAAATTTTAATTTTGTTGGAAATATTGAGATGGTTATGGAACTATATTATTTTATAAAGGGGTAAATGATTTTGGTCTGTGGGTTTTGATGGTGAAAAAGGTTTTCAAGAATTGGTTTCCTTATACTATTGTGCTTGAAAAGTTTTATGGTTTTTAAAATGAAAACATTAATGGAATTTTTATGAATACATGTAGAATTTTGAAATAGAAATAAGTATTTTTTAGATGATTTTGAAATAATATGTTAAGGAGTGTTTATAATAATTTTTTGTTTTATCTTTTATCTTATATCCATTGTGTGGGGATTTGTGGTCATTTGATATTTTTTTGATGTTTCAGAGTGTGACACCCATAAAGGATTCGTAAATTCAAGAAGGAGGTCAATTAGGTAGTCATTATAGTGATCTAGATGTTAATATCCCATTTTTTTCTCTACCCAGACTCATGATATTGTTGTAGGGGCATTTCCTTCTTATCTTGTGTATCATGAATTAGAGTTTCTCAATTTTTATCCTCTTGTGTTTAGTATTGATCAATGATATCAAGAGGTGAAAGAGATTCTTGCGAAGATCATAGAGATATTTGAGTCTCTAGGAAACTCCAGGAACATCTAGGGTGAGGTGAACCACTCGTTTATTTTATGGATTGGACTTTCATTAGTGAGAGTGTTATACAAACTCAACAATATGTGTAATTTTCATTGGGATATTTCAAGGACACCTTAATCTTGTGGGTTTATCTTAAGAAAGTGATAATCAATAAGGATGTGGAATTCTTGTGTGTTTATCAAGGTTATTTTTCAATGATAAATTATATTGAATGTTTCAATAGATATGTTCATTTCTCTCCTAAGTTGTTTTTTGACCATTCATAGAAGGTTCCTTCCTTTCCTAGAGTCCTTCATCAAATTATCATCTTTCTGGTGTTTTATTATATCCTAAATACATTTTTTGAAGTGATGTATATTGTGATCATCGTAGTGGATTTTTTGGTAGGGAAAACATTGATATGTGTTTATTTCACATCATTTATAGCTATTAAAAGTGATCCATATAATGGAAAGTAGATGCTGATGGTGTGATTCTATTATCAGAAGTCTAAGAAAGTTAGACCCTCTTATTTAATAAATACAAGTACTTGTCATTAGTGCCGATGTATCAGTCATCTTTAGAGGTTTTTTAATACTAAAAACATAAAAATAAGATATATCATACCAGTATTCATCCGAGTAGTGGTTTAGGGTGTTTTATCCATGGGAGAGTCTGAATCAATTTTTTGGTTTTGAGGGTGCCCACTTTTATAGCCTCTGTTTTTTTGTAAATTTTTCCATCTCTTTTTTTTTCACCTTTTATCTCTTGTTTTAAATAATGAAATATTTTTTGAATCATGTTTGTATCATTTTAGTTGTTCATGCCTCATTGATTTTATGTTTTATATCATTTTTATGGTTTGTATGATGGGTTGAGGGTTGTTTAATGGATTACATGTAATGTATTGGGTGCAAGATGGGGTAACGTGGATAAGATCATGGATTAAGGGTGGACCATGAGAGCTATAGAGTTGTGTTTTTCCTTTAGGATCATTGGGAGTCGGTGATCTATGTGTTTTTTTCAAAGTTACCATTTGTATAGTTTCATGATGTAAAATTATATCCATGTAATTCCTTAATGAGGAAGGATCTTGTTTGGGAAGTTTATCTGGGCTTGTAGATTGTTTTATCTAAGAGATCTGGTCTAGGAAACTTTTGGGTGTTTCTTTATGATGTGATACCTTGTGGTGTTTTGATTTTGTTATTCATGATTGATAGAATCTTGATTCTTCCTCTAAATAATAGTAAATGTGTGACTTCTTTAGTGATGATCATTATTTAGATATATCAATTGAGTGCTTATCCATTTTTGATGAATTCAAAATTTTTGGGATACAGGAGTTTGGTATCCATGTGCTCCCATTATTTATGGGTGTTTTCTTCGAAGAATTTTTTTGGTTGGGAATGTCATTGCATATATATCTTTAGTCCTAAGATATTACAAATTAATTAGTTTTTTTCTCATTGGTCTAGTTCATGACTCAAAAATTACTTACGGGTTTTGATATATATGTTTTTTTGAGTTCTTGGATTATAAGTAAACCATCAGAGTGGTTATACCAAATTTTTATTTTATAAGGAATATTATTTTTGGAATTGTATTCATTTATTTGATGATAAATTTAAAATCATTGTGAGAGTTTTTCCATAAGACTAGGTTACTCATGTCTTATGTCCTTGGTTTCATGTTTGGGAAGTTGTCCCTATAACTAAGTCCCTTTTTAGTTGACTTTCTCTAGACCTTTTATTTGGCTCTTATTATTGATGACTTCCTAGGGGTAATTATCATAGAGGTGGGAGGGGATTTTGAAAAAATAAATTTAAATTTTCTTATTTATATTTATACGATTAATTTATCCCATTATTTCAGGGTTCCCTTGTAACATCCTTGCTCTTGTCCATAATGAATAGTTTCCAAACTAGATCACTACATGACCTTAGGCATGGCTTCGCATATTCCATAGGATTATAACTAGCAGTGAGGGTATTGGGTGGTACGGTGAGAATAGTATACCCCTTATATCAGAGTGAGTAATAATATATGACATAACCAAACATCATCTATCCACATAAATTATATTGTGTGGAATCAATAAATAACAATCATTTATACAAAAATAAATTCTACATAAAAACTCAAATGATCATTCCATGAAATCAAATAGATCACCCACTAATCTGATCACATATATAAACAAAAATAAAGGAATAAATAAAGAATTAAATTAATGTATAGTGGGATCTACTATAATACCCAAGACTCACCTTATCCAAATCTCCATGTCCCATCTGAGCTACTCCAACTCAATCAAGGAATATCAGGCCTCAACCTAACCAAGACCTATAACAAGTAAGGGATGCTCGGGTACCCAATTGAAATAGCATCCTGGACACGGTGTAAGTATAAAACATAATAGTACTCCACCAATGTGGTCCCATATCTAGCCAATAAATGTGGTGATATGTGCATGTGAAATTTTTTGAGTAATAAATAGATTACTATAATAAAATAAAAAACCATAATTAAACAACATTTGTGATATCAAGTATTTTTTTTATCATAAGAAAATTCTTAAATATCTATATTGAAACATTTTTTTCCTTTTTCATGTGAAAAATGTGGGTAAAACATTTTCTTTTCAAAATTTTCAATTGTGTCCTCTCCTCCAGTTATAAAATTACACCCCTCTCCTCTCTAATTCACATATTCATAGCCATTTTAATCATCAAATAAAATCTCAAGTACATTCCTTTATTCCATATCCATTACCTATATCCCTTTTTTTATCATAAATCCATACTAAGAAGGATTTTGGTGCTAACCTAATCAAGTTGTCCAAAGAAGAGGTATCGTGCTTAACCAAGCATTTTTTCATTTCTTCTTCCATGTCCATAAAATTTTCTTTAATTATAATGATATAATGAAGCTAATATCTCCCATATACTGAGATATTATTATGTTAATTTCATATCATATATTTATCTCTTCTTTCATCAAATTGTAAAAAAATCATCATTCATGTGTACGGTGGACTACAGCCTTGTAAACTGATATAATTCATTTTTCATCATCGCCTGTCATGGATTCTAATAATGATGGATTTAAAGTAGATATATTATATTTTTTACATAATTATACATTTATAATTATTAAATCACATATATCTTCTTACATTCTATTCTATGGGGAATATTATAATGACACTCATGTGTAGGCGTACTACGCCTCGCAAATCAGTGTGATTCATTATTCAATAATGCTTTACATGGATGTAAATATGGATAAATTTAATGAATATCTATGATATATATGAAATAATTATGATATAAATGACAAATTTATCATTCTTAAAAGATTAAATATTATTTTATTTCTTACCCTTCTACTAACTAAAAATTGATAACGTCGTTCATTTGTACATGTAGAATATTGCCTCCAAAAAGAGATGAGATTCTTTTTCATCACAAAATCATATTGATGATATATATTAGTATAATTAAAAAATAATATGGTATTTATGATAATATTATCATTATTAAAAGATAAAATATTACTTATCTCATTTCCATAATGGTCATTGAAAAATGAAATTGTTACTCATGTGTGTGTATGTCCTATCAAAACCATGATTGAAACGTAATTCATATTTAATAACCAATATTCATGATTGGTTTTAAAAATATAATATATGTATAAAAAGGATAATTATTTCATTATTACTATTCATAGTATGATGTAATAATTAACTTTTTACCTCTTTCAAAACACTAAAGTTGTTTTGAGACAATGAATTGAACATCCTCAAAACACACTATGTGCACATAACTGATTAAGTTTTTAAATATGATATTAAAATAAATAAAATAAATTAATAATTTAAAATGTATTAAAAATACAAATATTTTATTATGAACTCAAATAATTGATATATTATTATTTTACAAGATTTAAAATACATATATGGAATGTCTAGACTCATGGTAAGAAAATTCACATCAATTTAACTTTATTGAGGCATATTTTAATGTTATGCATCACATTTATTTTTTCTGGTTTGTATAATGACCATGAATTTAATTTTTTATTATATTAAAAAAAATTATTTGGATTTAAAAATCTAAATGTGGTTATATCTTTCATGAGGTTTTAATCCAGATATTACCAAAGCAGTAAGGTATTTTGACTCAATTTATTTACATTAAGGTGTATTTTCTTGTTATACATCGAATTAATTTAATGAGGTGTGAATAATTGACCTTTGAAATTTTTTATCATGAAAAATATTATATTTTTGATATTTAAAAGTTTCATTTGATGTTATTATTTCATGGGTATTATGATTGAAAATTTAGCATAATGTAAAAGGCATTATGTTATAATATCTTTTATTTTCGAGATTATTTATATTCATGGTTCTTTAGGGGGAAATCAAATTTTCTTAAACCACATCTATTTTATTCTCATATGTTTATTAATGTGTTTTATATATTTATTTTCCATTCCCCCCATTATTTATTATTGAACTATTAAGAAAGTTTTTGGTATGTGAAACTAATTTGTTTCCTCTTATAGATCGGAAATATTTCTCATCCATGTCCATATTTTCAAAAAAAATTGAAACTTTTATTTTTTAAACATAAAATATTTCCCAAGTAAAATTAAAATGAATATTTACATTCTTTTAAAAGTTATTATAATGTAAATTTCTCAATAAGTTTTTAATAGTTCACTTTTGACTCCCTTTACAAAAAATTTAAAAATAATATTTATATTAAGATCTAAAACATGAATTCATTTTCCCCCAATCATGTCCTTTATTTTAATCTAATTTCCTTTATTTATTTTTGAGTTTATTTTCATTGAATATTTTTTCCAATGATATTTTTTAATTTATAGTTTTTAAAATTGGTTTTGAAATTGATAAAATTCTTTTCCTCATGAATGTTTTTAATGATATTTTAATGATATTTTCATTCATAAACATAAAAAAACCCTTGATGATACTTACATTCCACTTGCAACATGTGGTAGAGATAATACCCTTATTATTTATAGGGATGGATTATGATATTGAAGTGAAAAATGTTAAATTTAAATGGGTGAATCAAGCAATGAAATAACAATGATTATGATATGTTGAAATTGAAATATTTTAAATATTTTATTCATGAACAGTACTTGTACATTACAAGTGATCCTAATATAGCTTATGTAAAGGGTTTGTCCCAAATATCTATCATGGGTGAGGCCGATATGTATCGTATGATGGGTGTTCCAAGATAGTGTTGGGTAATATAAAAATAACTTATATAATGGGTGCGCCTAGATAGCATAAAGTGATCTCGATATAGATTATATGATGGTTGAGCCACATTATATCTCTCTAATACATTGAGTAATGTTCCTTGTCTTTAGAGGTAATGAGGGAGTTATTGTAGTTTTTCTCAAATGGATTTAAATAGGATCTAGTTATTTCTAACACTGGTTTAAAACAAGTTATGAAGATGATGTTTCAAGATACCAACAAAATTTTCTTTATGATTACTATGATTTTTAAATTTTTCCTTTGATTAATATTGGTATCGAATGGCTCATGATTATTGATTCTGATGAATATTACCATTGTTAAATCTTTATTCCATGACACATGTTTAATGGTATAGGATTGATGGGTATGAGTTCTCTTAGGTTGTTATATTATACTTTGATTACATCATCATACCCTTATGTTCATCTTTGTTATTTTATTATTAATTCTTATGATTATACTTAATCATCATTTGATCTCACCTTTCTTATGTTTCCTTTTCCCCAGGTTACCAATATTGATTTTAAATAAATTATTTCTATAAGTTTTCCATATGTCTGATGATTATGATAAAATATAAAATATGAAAATCTTGGTATAGTGTAAAAATACTCTAATAAATTCATGGGTATTATTTATATAATAGTTTTTTCTATGTATATAAAAATATAAACCTATAAGGTCTATGGGTATGTAACTGATGGAATATTTCCTTTTGATATTTTATGTTTTGGATGGAAAAAATGGGGTCACCTTTATTGGTATCAAAGACAGAACTGTAATGTTTATGATTTTTGCAATGGATCTATGATTGTGGGTTCAAGGTTGTTACAAAATCCATGATAAATTCTCCACAAATCAATCGATCGAAAATAAAAAAAACTATGAATCTAATTCATAGTTGTTGGTATAAACCAATGTTCTACAACACCCATATTTGATGGATCCATTGATATGCACTCTATTGAATTTTATTATCACAAAATAAAACATTTTATTGCCAAAATTTGAACTTATTAAATTTTTTATAAAACATATCATATCTTAGGGTATTCTGCATAAGAATCAGGTGATCTTCATGTTATTACATGACCTTGGAATATATAAAAATTTCATCTATAAATACTACCACAAACTAATCTAGGTAATCTCTAAATACACTATCCATTAAACCCATAAATAATGTGGGGGAATTAGTAAGGAAAAATGGAATCACAAAAAATTTATAGTGTCCATACCACATACAGAAGGCTTTATTGGGTGAGTTTTCTCTTTTTTCCCTCAAATAATAGTTTCCAAATCAAATATCAGTCTTAATGATGTACCGATATCCTCATAATTTATCTAAAAAATTGTCAATAGTGGGAATAAGATACTTATTACTGATTGTGATCTTTTTTGACCTCATTAATCAATTTATATTCACATAGAAAAATATTTATTCTTAATAAAAATAACTCATCCACACCATGGTGATTCACATGGCTGAATGAATTATTTATAAATATTCTCTTGGAGTTGATTCTTTAATAACTATAACTCAATTGGGTCCATTTTATTTATAGTCATTGGAATAGGTGTAGCACCAGGAATGATTTAAATTAAAAACATAAATTAATTATTTAGAGTAATACTAAATAAACATTCCAAAAAACATAAAAAATGCTTTTAGAATATTCAATTCTGAAATTTTGAGTTTTTCCTGAACCATCTGAGATAAATACCCATATTGATAACTAACCAGGACCGATATGATGGATGAAATTTTCATTTTAATTTCATATTTATTATCACACTTATATATGATCATATATTGGTTTGGAATATCAAATTTAACTTTCCTTAATTAGAAATTAATATTGTATTTATATAAATAAAGTCAATCCATGCCTAAAATAACATCAAATTCCACAATATCAAGATTCATAATATTTTTATGAAGAGTATTCACAAGAAATTTAGTCATAGAAGAGTCATATATCATATTTTGGATCATCTTACCATTATATTTTCTCAATAAAAATAAAAATTCCAATCAATGATTTTTTATTGTGATTCCTTTATAAAATTCATCAAATATAAAAGAGTGGGTAAGTTCAGAATGAAATAAGAAATTAGAAATTTTGGAGTTGATGGTAAGTGTTCCTTTTACTATATCATTATTATTCCCCACATAAATAATGGTGACAATGTTATATTTCCATTTGACTCTACGATTAGGAGGTTGTTGGAATAAATCATTGTCATTAATATTTGGATTTGAGAACGGGCTGGAATAATTCCCATACTCCTTTTATTTGAAAAACTAGAGTCTGAGTGGGGAATTATATGGTGATTTTTATCCATTGTTATCTAGATTCTTCATCCAATCACTTTAGAATTTGATTTCCCAATGACCTTCTTCTCCACACATAAAACATTTACCAATCCACTTATAAATTTCCTTCATTTTTCCTTCCAGCTTTTAGCATTAATGAAATCAAATCTTCAACTCTCCATGGTTTTTAAAATTTCCCTTGAATCCCATATTTCTTTTCCTATGAAATCCATGAGATTGATGGGTAACTCAAATCCGTAATTCCACCTAGATATCACATGGATTGATATAATCACATCTACTGAATTCCCTTATAGATAATTCCCTTCAGAGACTTGGTTCTAAGCCACTGAAGAATCGATCAATTTGAATTTCAGGATGGATGATAATATCCAAATCATACCTTTAAAGTATTGTAAAATATGCCTCATAGGTACTAATGAATACATCAACCTTTTTATTTATCTTAAGAAATTCTATATCTATATTCATATGAATAATTTGAGGAAATTACATGTTGAAAAATGATCTCTTAAACTCATCTCATTCCATATATTTAATCTCTTCATGTTTCCTTTTGTTCAATATAAGATTCCACCATTGATCTAATGCTTATTTAATGTTATAAACATCCAAAATGAATTTTTCATGTTCCAAATACTGGATAATGTAAAAAAAATTCACTAGAACCAATCCATTACTCAACAACTAGTGGATCATTAGTCCCAATAAAATTTGATGTATATTTCCCCATAAAGTACTTAATAGAAAAAGTTTCACTTCACTACTCAATTTTTGTTTTAGAATGATTCATATATTGAAAATTTTATGTAATTATTGTAACACCCCAGGTAAATAAAGAATATGACATCTTTATATTTATCCATATTTGTGAATCAAATATTAATATTACTTTAAAGGGGATTTTATGCTCGATGGCGTACCCAATACGCAACAACGAGTTTCTTGGGAATCTTACGTTGCACTCTAATAATAAAATAATATTATTTTAAATGGTAGTTAACATGTAGACGTTGTATTGGAGGGAATGGATATAAATAACTAAAATATGATTATATATGTTTTTTAAATGTTTTTACATTTATCAAAAGGCTTAAAATACGGAAAGAATTCAATTTTAGGCGTATATGCCCTAGTTTTCACTAAAGGTTCACTTATCACCTTTTGATGGCGAACTATCATTAAAAATAGTTTTGATCACTCTTATACATTCTTTTGGACCAAATAAAACTCTTCTTTAGAATCGGGACATCAAATTTTACTTTGTGTAAATTTTTGGTATTTTTCCGATAAAGTTCATTTTTTTAATGAATAGTGTAAAATGTTGTTTTTTAATTCAAAACTTCTTTTTAATCTAATTTATTTATATGATTAGATTATCTTTTGAATTGGGTTTAAAGTGAAATTAGAAAATATTTTTACCATTAAATCCAATAGTGGTCGTTGGAATTAATTTCACTTTGAAATCGGACTTAAACTAGTGTCAATCTTTTGATACTTATTGTTTCATAAAAACACGCTATTTGCTCTGACAGCGGGAATTAATTATTAAATTAATTAATGCAACTTATATGTTTTTAATTTTGTAAAATATACTTCATTTTTGAATTCAGAATATCAAATATAGCTTATGGTGAATTTTTGGGATTTTTCTGAAAAACTTCAATTTTTGATGAATAGTGACACCACTAAGTGGTATTTATAAAAACTGATTTTTCCATTTAAATGAAATTTTGCCATCTTTGTGTTTTGAATTTCAAAAATCCAACATACATGGTTTTCATTATGAAGTAAAATTTGGTTCAATGGGTTAAAAATAATTTTTTGGTGAATAGTAACTTATTAAGTTTTTAATCACGATTAGAGGTAATTAGTGTAGTTTAAGGTAAAAATAATGTTTTAATAATATGAAATGAACTTGACACATGTCCTAACTTCATTGGATGTGTAATGGCCGACCAAGAAAAGCCATGGGTCAACTTGGGGACCCCATGGAGCCACTTTGGTTGGGAAATGACATAAATAACTTTTTATTTAATGTAAAAGTAAAAATGACACAAACATGATATGTTTTACTAAAACAATTTTTAAGTGGGGTTATACAAGTCAGCTTTTTTATTATAAATATTCATTGGAAAGATAAAAATATTTCTTACATCATAGTAATTTTTCTATAATTTTTAGACATTAAATAAATTAAATTATTTATGACATAATAATGATACAGCGATGACATCATTATTTAACGATTTAAATAAAATGGAAATATAATGTAAAATCTATGAACTAAACATGTCCAAAACTTATTGTATGGGTGGATTTAGAACCCTTATCACCTTATCCACGAATTATATCAATTTGGGACCTTTTAAAACCGAAACACATTTTCAAATAAAGTAATATTTCTTTACTTTCCAAAAGTGTCCCTCCTCTCCTCTTATAAAAGGCCCCCACCTCTACCTCATTTAACACACTCCTCAAGCCTTTGGCTCAGCCAATACCTACCCATTTACTCTCTCCACATCCCTCTCCTCCTCCTAGAGTATTCCCTTTTGGAATAATCCTTTCAAAGGAAGCCTTTAGGCTCAAATCAAAAGGAGTTACACTTTTAAAGGTAATTCATTCTCTCATGTTCATTTGTTTTATTTTGCTTCTCCAACCCCCTAAAATCTTTTTATTTATTTATTTTTTAACAACAACAGTATCTTAAATATACTATGATGTTGTTATAAGATTTATTCGAGCTACATTCTCACAAAACTACATCAAATGGTTAAAGAACATACGGTTTCCGTGGATGGCGAAATTCTGCCTCCCGAAACGATGATTGTTCAATACTCATTTAACACCTTCAAAGGTGGAAATTATGATGTCACTATTTTTATATATGATATATAATATGTTTATTTTTTCCTTAATATTCTGTTTTTTTTATTTTGGGCATACCTTTATGGTTTCCATTGTGGGTAAACGCGATATCTTCATTTAAGGAAGTGCGGACTACCGCCCCCTCAAAGTGATTTGATTCGTTAAATACCATATGTGGGACGTATAAAGGATGGAACTATGATATTATATATGATATTATACTGTAATTATAATATACCTTTATATCATTATTATTCCATTCTATAAAATACGAAATAGAAATGAAAGTAGCGTTCATGCGTACGTACGGCTTACCGTCTCCATGAACGGTGCATTTCATTTCTTACCTCTAAATGATTATGTAATGTTATAAATGCATGAATTTACTGGATATATATGACATATATGATATCTAAATCATGAATACAATTCTTGATATAATAAAAATTTGGCCACACGAACAACATGTAATTGTAAGAAGTCCACTTTCGACTTAAGAACCAAATATCGGCAAAACAAATATTATTAACTTAAATGATTACATAATGTTTATGACATGGTAATAAGTGATATAAAAGGAATAATGAACTTGAAAAATTTTCTTAAGGAAGTATAAATTAACTCAAGTTTATTATTCAAGACGTTAAAGAACGATCGAGTCAAGTCGGACCCGAGGTAAGGGATCTTACTCCTCTCTTTCTTTTTAAGTACACTCTTTTATGTCATTTCCTCTAAAGATCATCTTTATTGTTATTGGGATGTTATTATATATTACACTTACTTTAATTTTTATTTTCATGTGATGAGAGACCCTATTCTCTCTCATCAATCCATTTTGGAAGTTTTGAGTGGCGTCGTTAGGCTGCCGAATTTTCGTAAGAGATCTAACCTCTCTCTTTCTTTTTAAGTACTCCCCTTTATGTCACTTATTTTAAGCTCCTGTTTGTTATGATGGGGGATGTTATTTAATATTACTCTTGCTGTAAATTTTTTTGTAATGTGATGAGATACCCTATTTTATCTCATCAATCCATTTTTGGAAGTTTTAAGTGGCGCTGTTAGGCTGCCGAGTTTTCGTAAGTGATTTTTCATCTCACTTTTATTCCCGTGAGATTTATGCTACATTTTCCACAATTTCCTTTGATTGGTGTATGTAATGACCATTATTTTACTCATTGTGTAATATTCCTTCATTTATGAGTATTTACATCAATGATGTATTGTCCTTCTTTCACGGGTCGTATGTTTCGAAAGATACCCAAGTCGGTAAGGGAACCTTTCACCCTCCTCTTTTTAAAAGACATCTTTTGTTGGGTCTTTTAATTTACATGTTGTTATGTTGGGATATGTTCTCATATATCCTTATTGATGTAACTTTTATGTCTAAGTGATGAGATACACTTTTTATCTCTCATCAACTCATTTTGGTGTGACGCCGTTAGGCTGCCAAGGGAACTTCTTAACCCAATTTCGATTTCTTTGGGTTCAACATGTAGTTATTGAATATGTCATCCTTTGAATATGTGTGAATGACCTTTTATTATTTTACACTTAATATCCACTTATATTTGGTGTATTCGTTTGTCACACATAATTATGCAATTGATTTATCCTTAAACCAAGGATACTGTCTTTGTAAGGGACTGCGTCTCAATCTCCTTTCATTGAGGCATATTTCGTTTTATACACAAATTTCTTTTATACGGTGTATAAACCCCTTTGACCTTTACTTTTATACAAAAGGAATCTTTTTCTATGAAGTGTTTTACAAAACGAAAAAAAGAATGTTTCTTTTAACGTACGCGGCGACAAAGACCATTTCCGCCACCGCGAGTATTATTTGGTCTTTGGCTTCCTCAAAAAGTCGTAATGTTTTTAAAATAAAATAAATACCATATAATCTTTTATTTATTTTGGTATTGAAAATGGTTTTGATAAAGGATTTTATTATGTCAATATATTTATGACATATTGTGATTGAAATGTGGAAATGTTATCATTCCTTTATATTGGTTTTGTGTTTTATGATTTTATATTGGTACTTGGACATTTTAACGGGTGGTTACGTTATAAACCATATGACGGGTGGTGCCGTGAATACCAGGACGGGTGGTTAAGTTATAACCTTCAATGCATTGGGTATGGAAGTCGGTCGTATGGCTATTCCATTAAGTATGTATGGAAATTGGCAGTATGGCTATTCCATTAAGTGATATGTGTGGGAGTCGACCGTATGGTTATTCCACTTAAGCATGTTTATGTCCCAAGTTACCTTTATATATGTTATGTGTTCTTTATATGGGTTTTATGGTAATCCTTTGGTTACAAAAAGGGAAGTAATGATATTTTATTCAGTGAATAGTTTTTACTACTTCATAAAGGTGAAAAGTACTATTTTGATAAAGTATACATGGTTTACTTTTTGATAAACTAATAGTTTTTATTCTTTGTGTATCCCTTACTGAGTTTTTATGCTCATCCCAAGTTTTTGAAATGTTTTTCAGGTCAAGGGAAAGGTACGTGATGTAATGATAGTGTCAAGGATGTGTCAAGAAAGAATCCATGTTTTATTTTCAATATGTTTCCTTTGATGGGAAGAATGAATAATGTCTTTTATGTAACCACTTTTTTTAAATGTGGAATGTAATGCAAGTTTTATGATCGAATTCTCTAAAACTCTAAACCTGAAAAGATACTCAATGTGTAATCTTGTATTAACACAATATTAAGTAAGGTTTAAGGTCGGGGCCTTATAGTTGGTATCAATGGTCGGTTTAGATAACTTTAGAGGTTAGGGTATTCTTTAAGCATAAGTGACATTACCATAATGGTTAGGATTTCAGAAAGAGTCCCATTTTTAGATAAATTGAATGAGTAAGTATATCTTAGTGTTTATATTCCTCATTAGTACATGATGGTTATGTTGATATACTCACACTGACCTTTTTGGTTTTAGTAAATGGCTGGATCTAGCAGGCACCAAAGTGAAAATGGGTTTGAAGGAAACTGTGGTGGTTCTCTGATTAAGATACTGGATGAGATGGGGGATTCAATGAGGAATCTCATAGTTGTTCTAAACCAACTATGAAGGATTCATGATCAACCACTTGAACCTTGGTGATTTCTCTAATGCATCATGTACAAGATGGCCAACTCGATGTGGAAGTTCAGGTAATAATTATTAAGGTAACCATTAGGGTTTATATGATCCTTAATTTTTATGTAATTATGGGTTACTATATGTTATGATTGAAGTGAAAGGCATGAGATAAAATTGAGGTTAAATTATGTTATGGTTATTTTTGATGATTTTATCCCTTTTTTGGGAATGATTTGAGAATTATATAGTTTTGGAAAAAGGACAACATGTAGACCGTGTGACTACCCGTCGCGTCGGACAAAGCTGCGGGAATCGAACCCACAACCAAAGTGCGACTGGTATTTATCGCCTACCACTGGACTACGTGAAGTCCCTAGTTAGTTTGACTGATTCTTTTTAGTTATATGATTTTATGAATTAAGAGTAAGTTGATTTTGGGTTATTTATGAAAATGATTAACCTATCATGGAGGATATGTGATTAGGATAATTACTTTTCAATGCGAGACTTTAGGAGCGACTAATGTTGTTTGGAGATAAATGTTACGATTTAACTTGGAAGACTATGTGACTAAATCCTTCAAATATTTGGGTTTCAATCTTATATTGGTTTACTTTGAGGGATTTTATGGATAAATTGTTTATCGGATGGTCCTCGTTGAACTTTGGGTTTTGTTGGACAAATTTTGGAGATTAAGAATAGAATTTATTTCTAATGGGTTATCCTTTTCTGGATTGTCTAACCTTGTACTAATCTTTCTGGTTTTGGTTTTGGTTAAAGCCTAAAGACATGGGATGTATATAGTTCTCTTTGGTGGATTAGGTGATTCTATAGAAGTTGATTATAGTACTCTTAATGTGAACAAGTCTCCCTAAATACTCGTCTTTTGAAAAAAATATGAGTTTGATTAAGGAATCTAGTAAAAGTTGAAAGTCAACATGATAAGTGATTATGTTTCCTTATGAATAAATTCCTCAATAAAAAGTAGCTTAAAACAAAAATGTTGTCTATTAACTTTTCCTACTGGGGAATCGAATACCGTTTAACCCATCACAAGTTTGTGATTTTCTCGTGGTTAACTTTCTCATAATCATGTTTTCTATCACTCTCCATCAGAACATGACCCTTTGTTTTTTCCTCCATGTCCATATTTTCATACATGGAATCCTAGTATGGGTTAACACGGGTGACCTTTGTACTTATCTTTCTTTATTTTAAAGTGATTGTTTTACTGACTCTTCTCCCGATGTGGGACTTTCAAGGATGTTTCCAAGCCCAATTTTAAAATTGCGAGGACGCAATTCCCAAAAAGGGGGGAAGGATGTAACACCCCAGGTAAATAAAGAATATTACATCTTTTTATTTATCCATATTTGTGAATCAAATATTAATATTACTTTAAAGGGGATGCTATGCTCGATGGCGTACCCAATACGCAACAACGAGTTTCTTGGGAATCTTACGTTGCACTCTAATAATAAAATAATATTATTTTAAATGGTAGTTAACATGTAGACGTTGTATTGGTGGGAATGGATAGAAATAACTAAAATATGATTATATATGTTTTTTAAATGTTTTTACATTTATCAAAAGGCTTAAAATACGGAAAGAATTCAATTTTAGGCGTATATGCCCTAGTTTTCACTAAAGGTTCACTTATCACCTTTTGATGGCGAAATGTCATTAAAAATAGTTTTGATCACTCTTATACATTCTTTTGGACCAAATAAAACTCTTATTTAGAATCGGGACATCAAATTTTACTTTGTGTAAATTTTTGGTATTTTTCTGATAAAGTTCATTTTTTTAATGAATAGTGTAAAATGTTGTTTTTTAATTCAAAACCTCTTTTTAATCTAATTTATTTATATGATTAGATTATCTTTTGAATTGGGTTTAAAGTGAAATTAGAAAATATTTTTACCATTAAATCCAATAGTGGTCGTTGGAATTAATTTCACTTTGAAATCGGACTTAAACTAGTGTCAATCTTTTGATACTTATTGTTTTATAAAAACACGTTATTTGCTCTGACAGCGGGAATTAATTATTAAATTAATTAATGCAACTTATATGTTATTAATTTTGTAAAATAGACTTCATTTTTGAATTCAGAATGTCAAATATAGCTTATGGTGAATTTTTGGGATTTTTCTGAAAAACTTCAATTTTTGATGAATAGTGACACCACTAAGTGGTACTTATAAAAACTGATTTTTCCATTTAAATGAAATTTTGCCATCTTTGTGTTTTGAATTTCAAAAATCCAACATACATGGTTTTCATTATTAAGTAAAATGTGGTTCAATGGGTTAAAAATAATTTTTTGGTGAATAGTAACTTATTAAGTTTTTAATCACGATTAGAGGTAATTAGTGTAGTTTAAGGTAAAAATAATGTTTTAATAATATGAAATGAACTTGACACATGTCCTAACCTCATTGGATGTGTAATGGCCGACCAAGAAAATCCATGGGTCAACTTGGGGACCCCATGGAGCCACTTTGGTTGGGAAATGACATAAATAACTTTTTATTTAATGTAAAAGTAAAAATGACACAAACATGATATGTTTTACTAAAACAATTTTTAAGTGGGGTTATACAAGTAAGATTTTTTATTATAAATATTCATTGGAAAGATAAAAATATTTCCTACATCATAGTAATTTTTCTATAATTTTTAGACATTAAATAAATTAAATTATTTATGACATAATAATGATACAACGATGACATCATTATTTAACGATTTAAATAAAATGGAAAGATAATGTAAAATATATGAACTACACATGTCCAAAACTTATTGTATGGGTGTATTTCAAACCCTTATCACCTTATCCACGAATTATATCAATGTGGGATCTTTTAAAACCGAAACACATTTTCAAATAAAGTAATATTTCTTTACTTTCCAAAAGTGTCCCTCCTCTCCTCTTGTAAAAGGCCCCCATCTCTACCTCATTTCACACACTCCTCAAGCCTTTGGCTCGGCCAACCCCTGCCCATTTACTCTCTCCACATCCCTCTCCTCCTCCTAGAGGATTCCCTTTGGGAATAATCCTTTCAAAGGAAGCCTTTAGGCTCAAATCAAAAGGAGTTACACTTTTAAAGGTAATTCATTCTCTCATGTTCATTTGTTTTATTTTTCTTTCTCCAACCCCCTAAAATCTTTTTATTTATTTATTTTGTAACAACACCAGTATCTTCAATATACTAGGATGTTGTTATAAGATTTATTCGAGCTACACTCTCACACAACTACATCAAAAGGTTAAAGAACATACGGTTTCCGTGGATGGCGAAATTCTGCCTCCCGAAACGATGATTGTTCAATACTCATTTAACACCTTCAAAGGTGGCCATTATGATGTCACTATTTTTATATATGATATATAATATGTTTATATTTTCCTTAATATTCGGTTTTTTTTTCATTTTGGGCATACCTTTATGGTTTCCATTGTGGGTAAACGTGATATCTTCATTTAAGGAAGTGTGGACTACCGCCCCCTCAAAGTTATTTGATTCGTTAAATACCATATGTGGGACGTATAAAGGATGGAACTATGATATTATATATGATATTATACTGTAATTATAATATACCTTTATATCATTATTATTCCATTCTATAAAATACGAAATAGAAATGAAAGTAGCGTTCATGCGTACGTACGGCTTACCGTCTCCATGAACGGTGCATTTCATTTCTTACCTCTAAATGATTATGTAATGTTATAAATGCATGCATTTACTGGATATATATGACATATATGATATCTACATCATGAATACAATTCTGGATATAATAAAAATTTGGCCACACGAACAACATGTAATTGTAAGAAGTCCACTTTCGACTTAAGAACCAAATATCGGCAAAACAAATATTATTAACTTAAATGATTACATAATGTTTATGACATGGTAATAAGTGATATAAAAGGAATAATGAACTTGAAAAATGTTCTTAAGGAAGTATAAATTAACTCAAGTTTATTATTCAGGACGTTAAGGAACGATCGAGTCAAGTCGGACCCGAGATAAGGGATCTTACTCCTCTCTTTCTTTTTAAGTACACTCTTTTATGTCATTCCCTCTAAAGATCATCTTTATTGTTATTGGGATGTTATTATATATTACACTTACTGTAATTTTTATGTTCATGTGATGAGAGACCCTATTCTCTCTCATCAATCCATTTTGGAAGTTTTGAGTGGCGCCGTTAGGCTGCTGAATTTTCGTAAGAGATCTAACCTCTCTCTTTCTTTTTAAGTACTCCCCTTATGTCACTTATTTTAAGATCCTATTTGTTATGATGGGGGATGTTATTTCATATTCCTCTTGCTGTAAATTTTTTTGTAATGTGATTATATACCCTATTTTATCTCATCAATCCATTTTTGGAAGTTTTAAGTGGCGCTGTTAGGCTGCCGAGTTTTCGTAAGTGATTTTTCATCTCACTTTTATTCCCGTGAGATTTATGCTACATTTTCCACAATTTCCTTTGAGTGGTGTATGTACTTACCATTATTTTACTCATTGTGTAATATTACTTCATTTATGAGTATTTACATCAATGATGTATTGTCCTTCTTTCACGGGTCGTATGTTTCGAAAGATACCCAAGTCGGTAAGGGAACCTTTCACCCTCCTCTTTTTAAAAGACATCTTTTGTTGGGTCTTTTAATTTACATATTGTTATGTTGGGATATGTTCTCATATATCCTTATTGATGTAACTTTTATGTCCAAGTGATGAGATACACTTTTTATCTCTCATCAACTCATTTTGATGTGACGTCGTTAGGCTGCCAAGGGAACTTCTTAACCCAATTTCGATTTCTTTGGGTTCAACATGTAGTTATTGAATATGTCATCCTTTGAATATGTGTGAATGACCTTTGATTATTTTACACTTAATATCCACTTATATTTGGTGTATTCGTTTGTCACACATAATTATGCAATTGATTTATCCTTAAACCAAGGATACTGTCTTTGTAAGGGACTTCGTCTCAATCTCCTTTCATTGAGGCATATTTCATTTTATACACAAATTTCTTTTATACGGTGTATAAACCCCTTTGACCTTTACTTTTATACAAAATGAATCTTTTTCTACGAAGCGTTTTACAAAACGAAAAAAAAAAAGAATGTTTCTTTTAACGTACGCGGCGACAAAGACCATTTCCGCCACCGCGAGTATTATTTGGTCTTTGGCTTCCTCAACAAGCCGTAATGTTTTTAAAATAAAATAAATACCATATAATCTTTTATGTATTTTGGTATTGAAAATGGTTTTGATAAAGTATTTTATTATGTCAATATATTTATGACATATTGTGATTGAAATGTGGAAATGTTATCATTCCTTTATATTGGTTTTGTGTTTTATGATTTTATATTGGTACTTGGACATTTTAACGGGTGGTTACGTTATAAACCATATGACGGGTGGTGTCGTGAATACCAGGATGGGTGGTTACGTTATAACCTCCAATGCATTGGGTATGGAATTCGGTCGTATGGCTATTCCATTAAGTATGTATGGAAATTGGCCGTATGGATATTCCATTAAGTGATATGTGTGGGAGTCGACCGTATGGTTATTCCACTTAAGCATGTTTATGTCCCAAGTTACCTTTATATATGTTATGTGTTCTTTATATGGGTTTTATGGTAATCCTTTGGTTACAAAAAGGTAAGTAATGATATTTTATTCAGTGAAGAGTTTTTACTACTTCATAAAGGTGAAAAGTATTATTTTGATAAAGTATACATGGTTTACTTTTTGATAAACTAATAGTTTTTATTCTTTGTGTATCCCTTACTGAGTTTTTATGCTCATCCCAAGTTTTTGAAATGTTTTTCAGGTCAAGGGAAAGGTACGTGATGTAATGATAGTGTCAAGGATGTGTCAAGAATGAATCCATGTTTTATTTTCAATATGTTTCCTTTGATGGGGAGAATGAATAATGTCTTTTATGTAACCACTTTTTTTAAATGTGGAATGTAATGCAAGTTTTATGATCTAATTCTCTAAAACTCTAAACCTGAAAAGATCCTCAATGTGTAATCTTGTATTAACACAAGATTAAGTAAGGTTTAAGGCTGTGGCCTTATAATTATAGTAATAAGATCTTGTATTCCATTTCCGATAACATTCGGTTACCCAGGACGAAAATCATTACATTTTCCTTTACATATATAAATAACATAATATTTGGGTTTTATCCTTATAATAAAACCAAAATGAATAGTGTGAGTAATAATAATCAAACTAAGAAAACAAAAGATCTATATCTTATCAAAACTTTTGGATTTTATATTATTATTAGGATTATGCCAATGGATTCCGCCATATTTATCTAATCCAAATCTCTAAACATTGACCAAACCCTACTCTATTACCAACAATAGATACCTATAATTTTCAAACATAGATATTACATCATAATGGATCAATATTCATACTATAATATTACGATCCATGAAATATCTATAAAGGTTAAGTGTATTTGGATACAAGATGCGTGAACATATTATTTAGGTATATTCTTCATTATCTCTCAAAACTTTATTCTCAAATTTTACCCTTCTTAACATATCTCAATTATAAACTTTCCTCATATTTAGGGTAGAGAAAACAAAATAAAGGGTGATATCATATGCTTAGTAAGTGTAAAAAAAGGGAGATATAGATGATCACATAAATATAACATGATCATAAGGGTATGAGAACATGAGAAATTTTAAAATCCATACACAACATATCATAGATCATAATATTGAATCTTGGTATAAATATTTGTAGTTTATAAGACATGGATCATAAAGGAATCCAAGAATGTGATTCATGGGAGCATAAGACTAGCATAATACATAAGTTCTTGGAATAAAAATAATCATATAAAATCATTTCCTTATCCAAGTCACAGTTTTTGAGAATACAATAATAGATTGGGTTCACTCCCCTTTCATCATATCCTTAGTTAAGGTTCACTCACAATATTATCACAGTGGATAGGGTCACATACTGAATTGGGTTCACTCCCCATTCCAAATCCTTATTATCTTTGGAGATATCCATCTTACAAAAAATGGATTTATATATAATTATTGGACCATAGGTTAAATAAAAATTTTATATTCATATTTGTTACATAATATCCAAAATCATTATTCAAATATAATAACATAAGGAAAATAAGTGGTTTCATAAACATTTCAACAATTTATCCTAGGCTAAACTATGGAAAATAAACAGGTTTCATAAAAATCTCATCATCATAATAATAAATCATATAGATAAATAATATGGATAGTTTCATTTGATCCTATCTCAATAAAAGTATAAGTAATATTAAATGATGTCATCTTAGAATAAAATTAATTAAAGAGGTAACTTGGAATATTTCTTGAGGTTAATAACCCTTTCATTTTGAAATAACTTATCTAATATCTAAAAAACATCAAAATATTATGTAAAATAGTTTCTTTGAAAAAAATTATGGAAACATGTAAATGATGTTTCAAATAATTTAACGGTCATGATGGTGGGAAATTATTTTCATTCTATATGAATTAAAATAGTTATTCCATTCACATTTTAGGAAAAAAGTCAAAATTACCTTATTTGGAAAATAATATATATATATATATTATCAATATATATATATATATTAAAATAATTAATAATTCAAACATGGTTCAAAATTAATTTAAAAAATAATTTTATAATATTAACAAACATTCTAAAAAACATTTTCAAAACACATCAACCTGGAAGAAAATTTTTTTTTTAACTAGAGAGGGAAATAAAGTTAGATTTCCTTGAAAAATATTATTTCAATATCTTGAGTACATAAAGTGAGGAAAATGAATGTAAAACATTTAATATCTATAAATAACCATAGGAGAAGAAAAATTAATGGAATTTATCAGATAAGGCTCATATATTTTCCTCAAAATAAATTTGAGCACAAACAATCCTGTTTAAAATGAGACTCAAACATAAATCACTACCTTAATTTAAAATTGCAACAAAAGTTCTATAAATCTCTATATAATAAATTTAAATTTAATATATGTATATATTAGATAAATTTACATTCTTATAATATCATATATTATCCTGTTAAAACATTTCAACACCAATTTATTAATAATTCCTTATATAAATTTTAATATTTAGGTGTTGACTCTTGTTTTTCATGAGAGTTTCAATTCATCCATTCTAGTCCCTATAATTTAATCATGGATCCATAATATCTATAATTTTTTCCATGAAATATATATCAGATATATTCATTATATACATATTTAAAATATTCCATAAAAAGTAAATATATAATAATTATTTACACCATTAATAGAGATTGTAGGTCATAAATACACATGAACATTGTATTCATTTTTTTGACAGATGAAATGAAAGAAAGGTACAAATTGTTTCACCTTGAAATAATCATTATTATGTCATATATATTTATTAAATTTATCCTTATTTCCATCAATGTAAATTAGAAGTGAATAATGAATTGCATCATTTTATGGAGGAGGTACTCCACATGTACACATGAGCAACATTATTATTTTCCAATAGACGATAAGAAGGTAAATAATGGTTGTTCCATCATAATAATAGCCAAAAGTAAAAGTGATTTATCTAAAAAATTTATAACACCTAATTAAAAATATGGAATTCATTTTTCGAGGTTCAATTTCTAAAATTGGCTGAAATTATTTGAAGATAAAAATGCAAAATGCAATGAAAAACAGTTTTTCAGAATAATGCATTTTATGTAAAAGAATGTTTTTATGGAAAATTAAATTAAGATATTAATTATAATATTCATAATGCGAGTAAACATGTATTACTTTTAAAACAAAATGTATCTTTTTAAAAGTTTGAAATGAAAAATCACTTTCTAATAAGAAATATCCAATTTTCCAATTCCATGAAAAAACAATATTTTTAGAAATTTCACAAAAAAAAGTAATTCAAAGATAATTTTTACATGATTATTTGAAGAAAAAAGTTTATTTTTTCTCATAAATTTTTTAAAATTTAATTATTTTAATTTTATTATTTTCGAACTAAAATAAATAAAAACCATTTTTGAGGAAAATTAAATTTTTGAAGCTTATAATGAATATAAAAACAAAATAAATATTTATAAATATATTATAATTATAAAAAAATTATAAATAATTTTATTTTTTATTTTTTGATATTCATTCCACCAATTTTATAGCTAGGTTATAATGGTATACTATATTACGGTTCCATTAGACTCGGGTTTTGGTGTATCAGAAGTTATCAAAAAAATTAAATTAATTTGATGTGAAATATATCATAAAATATCATTCTGTCACAAACATTGAAAAAATGTATGATGCTCCCACCTCATCAACCCCTAACAATTGAACTGAGTCCAACTTCTCTGACAGCTCACCTAAAAACTATGACGAGACTTTTTCTTAAGAGCATCTTCCACCACATCTTCTTTACCTAGATTATATACTCTCTTGAAGTCATATTCTTGTAGGAACCCTATCCAATGACTTTGTCTGAGGTTGAGATCAATATAATTGAATATGTTCCTAAGACTCTTATAGTTGAAATAGACAACGAACCGCTCACCAAGAAGGTAGTGTCACTATGTCTTTTGGGTGAACAATATAACTACTAGCTCCAAGTTCTGGGTTGAATAATTATTCACATGAGGTCTCTGTTATTGTGATTAATAAACAATCAATTCATACCTTTGTATAAAAACATATACAATTCCATATTCAGAGTCTTTATATAACACCACATACTCATCTCTCTCATTTTTTCTATCTCAAGATGTGTGTCTTGGTTAATCACTATCAAAAATCCACAAATGTTTCCAGGTATTTTAATGAAAAATAAAATTTTTAACATTTTGGGTAAAGGTAGTCCAAAGTGTCACAATCCTATATAAATTAGGTATGAATCTATCGTAATATACATCAAACACAATGAATCTCTACACCCTCACTACGATTTGGAGTGGCTCCCACACTAGCACTACCTCAACCATCAATGGGTTCATAACTACCTCATCTTTGATAACATATTCCAAGACTTAGGCCTCTCTAATTCATAACTGAAAATTCAAGAGTTTCCTATAACGATTATTCTCTCAAAGTGTACTTAGGACCATCTTAAAATACTCTGTATGGTCATCCATTGATGCTATATAATTCAGAATGTCATCAATAAGGAACACCATAAAATATTCTAGAAATTATTGGATGATCTTATTCATAAGCCCCATAAAAACCGTTGGGATAATATTCATAAAACAAAGAGAATATCTAGGTACTCATAATGATTTTATATAAATCATAATGTTTTGTTTGGTATGTACTCTTCATGATCCTAAAACATCTGGGGTATTTGGAGCGGGTCGAAATCCTCACTGTTTTTGAGTTTTTGGAATTAGTGGGTATGTTGATTTCTATTTTGATCTTTAGAACTCAATTACTAGAGTTTACTCAATAAAATATCTTATTTTTAGATAGGTTTTGAGTCTTGTAATGTTCCTTAGGTGTTTGGAAGGGTTTCGGGGGTCTCTGAGGCCCAAATTCCATATTTTGGAAGTTGTAGGTTTATGCGCATGGTTTGGGTAAACTATGTGGCCTCTCCCAGCAAACTGTGCAACCCAATTTTGTACTGCCACATGGTTTGTAAAACCATTATTGTTGTGTTTCATGACCACATGTGAACCTATATAGTTTATATAGAGGGATTTCACACGTCTGGAATTTGATTAGGAAAAACTATACACAAGTCGTACATGCAGTTCCTTTTAGGGAGTACCTTAACACTATAGCATGCATTGTTTCCTCATGGTTTGGAAAACTATTTGAGTTAATCATGTTTCCCCATTAAATTTTGAATTTAAGGATTTTACTCTCTCCCCTATTTATTTTTTCTTCCCCTTTTCCTCCTCCTTAGTCCCGCTTTCAGCAGTGGGGGCACCTCATTTATCCCTCATTTGGATTTTGATTCAATAACTTTGTATGACCTCCATTATACAATCTGTTTGAAGAATTGGTACTATATCATTAAGGATCTTCTCAAACATTCTTCTATTTTCATTTTCTATTGGATCATTGATTTCTAAATCCTTGTGTGCCATTTTTTCCTATTTCCAAGTCATTTGAAAAAACATTGATTTCTTCCAAACTGGTCATAGTTAGAGGCTAATAACGGACCTGCCTAGGTATATGACTCCAAGATAGGTGTTTTATACCATTATTCATGATTTTTTAGTCTATTCAGTGTGAGACCTTGAGGTTCTTTCCTCAACAAGCTTTTCTCCTTTTAGTTAAATTTTTTGTGTCAACATGCTTATGTATATTTATATACTGATGGTTGTCCATGGGAAACCCTTTATTAATTATTGTATTGTATGAATTGTATTGTATACAAGATATGATTTAGTTTCTATAAATGGAATTTTGATGGGTTTTCTTTTCTGCTGGTTTTTTTACATTATACTTCTGTTATTACTAGTTATTGATTGTGCTTTTGTCCTGGGTGGGTATGGTTCAAGTCTATTGAGTCTTTACTTCCACTATTTATTATATATATATACTCAAACCATTATATTATCATCACCTGATTGTATAGTCTCCCCACTATCACACTTGTTACACCTTCGCTTCCAGTCGGCTACATCAGGTGTACAGGGAGGCATGCCTAAGGATTTTGGAACCCAGTCTGATAGCACTGTTCAAGTGGCTAACCTAGTCTGTGATGCTAAAAATATTATCAGTGGGATTTATTTTACCTTTGTATTGGTATTTTTATTTTATTTATGGTATAATTTATTTTAGGATATAGTTATAACAGGATTAATAGATCATGCTTGGGTTCCCGCATCCCCATATATGAGTGATGGAAAAAGATACCATGGGAGTGAAATACTATAATATTTTTTTTTTACATTTGATATGAATTCCACCTCATGTGGTGCACTTGGAATGTGAATTTTTATTTTCTATGACTCGTGAACCTTTCCCTGGTACAGTAAATAATTTTATTTGGACCCTTGGACCAATATAGAAACGGTGTTTATGTTTTCTATGCATGCTTATTCTTTTGATAGGCACATGATAGGATTTTTAAATTACACATTCATGTGTGCCTATGATAAAAATTTCATGTGAGATGTGACATATATGTGTTTTTGGGGGGGGTCTGGATCTTATATGAGTGGGAAGGTATGATGAAATGGGGTGATTTAGATCACCAGGTTGGGTAATGTGGACATCGGTTGGAGGAGACATGGTTCATGAGGATGGGCATGGAATGAGAGATTATGATACATGGCTCTGTTGATTGTGTGTAAGTAGGCCATGAGGCTAGGATACTATGCGTCATAGTTGCAATGGGTGAGAGTAAGGGGAGTTAGCTGATTCTTTCTGTTACTACCTTCCCTATCTATGATATTTATTTATGTTATATGGGTTGTCTAACCTTGTAATGATATTTTATGGGTTCCCACCTAGATTTAATGGATGGAGTGTTAGGTGGTTGATGGTTAAGTGTCGCAGGATCATGATCAGGTTGAGGCCCCAGAAGGCTTGGAAGATCATGATCCATAGGTATAGGCATAGGTCCAGTCTCTAGTTTAGGCAGGGAAGCTACCATATTTTATAGACATTAGGTCGTGTCTGGATGATAAGCTTAGAGAAATCATGGTACGGGTTATATCAGGTATTGACAGGGTAGTTCATGGAGTAAATCCATCCACGAAGTATCATAATTGGGAGTTCTAGTCATATCACCCGCCACTTTTTCATGGTTAGGGTGGTCTAAAGTTCCTAAGAATTTGACTAAGTCTATTTGGATTATTTTTTAGTAGCTAGAGAATCCATTGGGGAGGAGGGTGAAACTAGAAACATATGTTCTCAAATGACCAACTAAGAACTGGTGGGATGTGATGCTGTAGGTAGGAAGACAAGAGGGATAGGCCTAGAAGAACTTTGAGGCCAGGTCTTCAAGAACTTATTCATGAAGATGTTGAGGGTGGGAAGAGATTAGGAGTTCTTGTTCCTTCAGTAGGGATACATGTCTACTATGGACTGTGCAACGACGTTCACTGAGTTGTCTCACTTCGCACCCGGTATGGTGGGTGATGACACCTTGAGGTTGAGGATATTCGATGATGGTTTATGGTAATTCATTCTGATTTAGGTAAACATCTTTAGGTTGTCCTTATTCTCATAGGAAGTGAACCAAGAACTAGTAGACAATGGAAACTTCACAGAATGTTCATGCTCGACCAGGGAAGAAACTTTTGGTGACTTCAGTGGCGATGCATCAGATAGAAGGAAGTGAGCCCGATATGTGTTCCAATAGGGTAGTCAAACCAAGGATTCAACAATAATACCATAGAGTGGATCATCGATGGTTTTCTTCAAATGCGTGAAGCCAAGACATGTCTGGAATTATTGTGAACGGCCTCCAAAGGAGTGCCCGACATGTGGAATGGTTGGGAATCTCAAGAGGTTCAACAATAATCATTCTTGTACAGCCGATAGTCAAGGACTAGGGTAGAATTAGGGTTCTAAGATTGGTCTGGGTGTGTTACAAGGTGAGGTTAACTGAGCTTCAACTAAAAGTGAAGGATGTGAAAGAGATAGCGGGACCCATAACGGGGGTTAGTGGTTGATGTATAGTGTAACACCATTGGGAGTTTAAGATTTAGATTTTATACCATCATGCTAGGATCATTTCGTGGAGCTACTAGGTTTTGATCTATCTATTTATCCATTGATAATCAGAGGTATGTTGTGGGTGTAGTTGTGTTGTTGTTTTTCATTGGCATGGCCTATTAAGGCATGATTGTTTTGGGTGCGTGAGGTGCATGGGTTATATGTATGTACTAAACATATGTTGTTTAGTAGTTTTTAACTGGATCATGTGCATTATATATATATTTGAGGGTCGTGGCACTATGAATTGTATGTCGGCATCGATGGATGCATGTTTATTGAGGTGTGTTAGAATTTGGGCATAAAGGAGGTTCATGTTACTTAAGGTGTGTTTGAATCTAGGCATCATTATGATGTGTTAATTTATTTATGTTTGAGGTAGTGGATTTGATTTTGAGCATTTGATAAGATGTGGGACCTCATTGGTGTCATGTCAGACAATGGCATGAGGAGTCCACTGATGTGGTGCTGCATTCCAATTGGTGTCGAGTATGAATCGGGAGCACTTGATGAGGTACTTGAATAAAGATGCTTCATGGGAGGAATTATATGTCCTAGGATGGTTGATAGACCATTTTTTGAGTTTTTGGTCAGGATGCAACTAGGGTATCTCACTCCTAAGGTGGGGATCCCCTTGAGGTAGTTGGCCCGGTCCCTTGATACCATGGTATTCCAGGATAATTTTATAAGATGGGTATATTCGGTACCATATTTGGTTTTTGTTTCATAGATCAAGGGTGAGCTATGCTATGGTGGGGAGATTATAATATCCCAGGTATTCGGAGAGGGAATAAATCCTCTCTCATTATATTTTTGGAATTGGTGGGTTTGCAAATATCTGTTTTGATCATCAGAACAGAATTATTATAGTTTCACCAATAAAATATCTTTTTTCATAAATTTTTGGAGGCTTGGAGAGTATCTTGGGTGTTAGAAAGGGTTTTTGGTGCTTTGGAGGCCTGAAGGCCCTGTTTTGGATGTTTCGTGAAAAGGTACACGGTTTGGGTAAACTGTGTGGCTTCTCCCAGAAAACCTTAAATAATAATTTTTTCTTTCCTCGCGTTTTGGAAAACTATGTAGGTTGCATACCTAACACATGAATAAAACTTTTTAATTTTTTTAGAGGAATTTATCACATCTTGCACGCAATTAGGGAACACTATACAGAATCTACACGGTTAGTTCCATTTAGGCAGTAGCTCAACATTGTAGTATGCATAGTTTGCGTATGGTTTGGAAAAACATTTGAGATAACCATTCAACCCCATTAAATGGTGAATTTATAGAATTTACCCTATCTAATATTTCTTTCTTCCTTCGTATTTTCTTCTTCCTTGGACGGGCATATAGTATTGGGGTTCCACTTTTCTTCCTTCTTGGTATTATGATCCAATCTCTTTGTCTGACCTCCATTCTTCAATATATTTGAAGCATTGGAATAATATCAGTAAGGCTCTAATCACCCATTCTTCTATTTTCCTTTTCTATCACCACACCAACTGCTAAATCTAGGTGGGTAATTTTTCCTTATTTTTAGGGTATTTGACTGAAACATAGATTTCATCCAAGCTATTAATATTTAGAGTCTAATACCATATTTACTTATTTCTATAACTCTAATTTAGGTGGTGTATACCATTCTTCATTTTTTTTCATGATTGATTTGGGGGTGTGTATTTTAGCCCATCACTGGGTATATGAGAGATACCCTAATTAAATTGAACAATTAATGTTAAATTAATTATATAATCTTTTGGGATACTATTAGGCATGCTCAAACCTTATTCTCTCATGCGAGGATAGGGTAGATGCCATCGACCACTTGGGAAGTTATGCCGGGGTGTGTTTCTTTTATGGAACTGAATTGTTTTATTTAAATTGAAGTGAATATTTATATAAACTTCATGTGATGTATTTATGATATCCATGGGATCATGTTGGGCTTGGAATAAGGTTTGAAATGGTTTTGACCATTTTTAATTGAGACGTTGTGATCATCAGGATGGGAAATTCTTGATTTACATGATTGATGTGATCATTGATTGGGCATCATGGATGTCGTTTTGAGGGGGAAAGTTCATCAGGTTGAGGGTATGGCATGTGTTATTAGATGGCATAGCCATCAGGTTTGAGTGACAAGGTCACAGGGGCACAAGGTGTGAGAGTTGGTGTGGTTTAGGTACTTTTTGGTGATTATCACTCACTCGTGATTGGAAAAATTTTCATTGGAGTACTATGAATATTGGTTGACTCGATTATGAGGTGGTTTTGACCACTCATGTGGGTAGAGTCCCCTAGTAGTGTAGCTTATGTAAATTGGTTTTGGGTGTTGTCCATAGAAACCCATGCGGATGGGGGGGAACCTTCAGATGATAGTGTTGAGGCTATGGGCTAGGGGTTATGGCCATTCGTTCTTGAGTCTGTTTTTATAGGATCTTTTTGGAGGGCATGGATCCCCATTCCTCAAGATGTTGTTCTTGGAGCCAATGTTTAATTTACATGAGGTAAAATATCATTGTGCCTCTGGGCATCAGGATTCTAGCTAATGAGTTCTTTCAATCATGGTTCTAGGGGACCTGGTTTTGTATTGTTTGGGAATGGCTTCCTGATTTTTATGATATTTATTAAACAGGATGTTTCATTTAAAATGAGATTATGATAATGTGTTTGGATGTGGAACATGAGGGTTCAACTGAATCTATTTACATTACGGGATAACTTTTTCCATGTGCCAACTATCCTCTCATCTTCAATATTAATATCATTGGATAAAGTAGGTGAGAGTTTCCTGGTAACTATTGAGCACCAGGGAATCTTATTTGTTTTATTTAAATTTCATGAGTTTTTTTTATTACTATATTACAAACCATATTAAACAAATATGTAGGGTATGTACAAGTGTTCTTTACCCTACTAAGACTCATTCCACCACCCAATAGGGGCCCTTTGATACATGTGTGTACTTTATTCTTTTGCATTCAGGTAAAAATCCAGGCTTAGGAGCTGTATCATAGTGGTTGTTTAGCCTGCGATGTTAGAATGAGACCTTGAGTTTCTTTCCTTCACTGGAGTTTTTCCTTTTGGTTTACTTTTCACTATCAACATGCTTATGGATATGTATATAATAATGGTCATTTATGGGATTCCCTTTACTTATTATTTTATTGTATGACCTATGTTGGATGCATTCTATATTTTAGTTTCTACAAATGGAAAATTGATGTGTTTTCTATTCCACTGTTGTTGTTCCTTATGATTCTGCTATTTCTTTTTCATGATTTTTCTTCCACTATGGGAGGGTCTCGTTTGAGAATGATGAGTCTTTTCTTTTTTTTGGTTTATTATATTTATATATATATATATATACTCATACCATTATATTATCATCAACTGAAGTTATAGTCTCCCCACTATCACCCTTATAAAACCCTTTCTACTATTTGACTGGTTTTGGGGTATGGGGAGGTGTGCCTAAGGCTAGTGGAAACCATCCATATAGCACTATTTAGGTGGCTAAATGGGTCTGGGATACTACAGAACCAATAGTTAGTGGTAAACTAATCTGAGTTCCATCTTTGAGACAAAATTTTACCCCATTATCTAATCAAAGAGGTTATTAATTCTAGATTGTGGATATTGATTCTTTATTTTCACCTAATTCAAGAAATGATAATCTACACAAAACCTCAAGATCCTATCAACCTTATTGAAAAACAATATCAGAGATGCATAGGGTGGCACACTAATTCTGATAGAGTCTTTCCTCGGAAGCTCATCCAAATACACCCTCATATTTGGAAGCCTAATTTTTTTTATATGTTATTGAAGATATCATATCATTCCTTTAGTTAAATTTAATATATAAATTGATCAATTAATGGAGTATTAAATATGATAATTTCTCATGGAAGAGGTCTGAGTACTACGCCACCACTATAAGAAACTAAACTTCTTCTAAGTTCGCTACATCAAGGGTCATGATATCCAACTAAGGGTAAATTGGATGATTTTTCTTTACCAAAATAATAGATTTTTAAACTGGTAAATAATTATCATCGATGGGGGAAAACATCAATACATCCACCTAGATTCATCTCACCCTATGATAGAAAAAATAAATATGGGAATGGGATGAAAATTACCATTCCATACCATGATAAACATCATATGGTCTCATCACAGCTACAAAGACATCCCAACTGAATCTCTCTCCCCTAGTATCCATGTAAAAATTTTGGAAACAAAGTGTGATTATCGAATCCCATCCATTAGGATAATCCAATCATAAATTACAGAGTACATTATCTACTGGAATATCCAATTCTCAAACAGGGGATAAGGATATGATGGAATGGACCAGACCTTTATCTACCAAACCCAATGTTAAGATAGAAAATATATAATCCAACATCAAATAATTTCAGGAGCCTCGGTCTCATAATCCTATATTCCAACAAATGAATATGAAACTGACTTCTAGATCTATGAGCCTGCTGTAGATCACCTAGAGGTGGTGACAATGGTATTGATTGAAAACATCATCCACACCCTAAAAAATCTAGTTTCTCTACCATACCCCCCTCCCTGAGGATCTCTCTAACTACCCCTAGTAGTTCCCTAGTAATTCCATTTTATCATCCTATATGTCACATCCTTTTTCTACCTATCTATTAGCATATAGAAGGTCAATAAACCTCTTACCATATAGACCCAAACCTCATATGTGTAGAAATTCCTCTAGTAAGGTAGACTATATACCCTATAGGATCCAAAAATTTATTGATCCCTACATCTAAGAATGGAAATAATAATGATTTAGGTGTCTTGACCACAAAAACCATCTCGGGAAACATGTTGCTAAATACTCCACTCTACGGTGGTCGTTGACTCCACTTTCCTCTTGTTAAATCTTTGTATGAAAGTTACACATCACTGAGGTTCACTCAAAAAGCTCAACATAGAAGGGAATTTATAGAGGAATCATTCAACCCTAACTCTCTTAGATAATACCTCACTGAAATGTTCATGATCAGAAGTATAGATCATGGATTATGTTAATGGACTAATGTGTTAGGTCACTGAACCTTGATTCATACTCATCCCTACCAATTACACCCTATTGAAACACTAAGAGATTTTAAATAAACACTAAATTAATGTTTTCTAGTAAACAATTTTCCAAGTAAAGGCCTTTAAACTCAATCCACATGATCATCTCCTCATCATGCATTTGAGATATAGAGCATGACTAGTTCCCGATTGCACCTTGAAGAAGACCGACTACAAGAACCACCATCTAATCGTTTGGGGTCTGAATGAAAAGAAACACTCAAACTATAAACTACATAAAATCCTCTACTATATATGGATTCATATATACCTAGATTGGGGATGGACTCTACCTCTAAAACTCATTCAATTCAATCATCCAGCACATTTCCTCATCCTGAAATGTTAGAACCATTGACTACACATCCGGGCACTATACATCTGCATAAACAATCATAGGTTGGTCTTCTCAATGCTCAATAGGTGGAAGTACCTCTCATTTTTTACTATGATAAAAAACTCATGAAAAATACCTTGAACTAAGGAATCATCACTAATCTAGTCATCATCAGTATCCCATCACATAATCTTATTTGGATGTATTTGTAGAGTTATCCTATTATTTTCAAGATTTTCCCTGATCAATAAATAATATATAGGGAGTCTGACTCAAGAAGGAAAAGGAAGTCATGGAACATTCTTATATGATACATGTAACATTATTTTATGTATAATCATTTTTTCTATATACTGATTTGACAAACAGGTTATCAGAATACTAATACACAGATATATAGGCCCCTTCACCTACATAGTGGTCCCTAAACAAAGAGTTGAACCAAAGAAACATTAACATTATTCCATTAAATCTCAAACCAATTCCCAAAACTATTATATCTCTAAACTATAACCATGGAAAGTCGGGTGATGATGTCACTTTGATAGGAATTGACCCACCTGGGCCCTTATAACTTCTAGTAAGCCTAGAGTGCTACCCCAAGACCACATCCAATAAGCTAAGAGCTGCTGACTAATAACAAGTAGGCATATCACACATATGGGTTTCCATGTCCTAATTATCTTGTGAAAATGCATACACATCTCCATAAACAATAGATTAATGCATCATTATAAATAACTTGAATAATAAATGCACACACAACCATTAATATCCCATAACTCAATAGAGAGACACAAAACCAAAGTAGAAAGGGGAAAGATAGAGGCTCATAAAAAAATAGGTTCAACCCATCAACTAATGTGGAACCCCGTCCAAGAATGAAACTATATATTTTGATCATACCTCATATAACATATCCACAAATCACTAGTATGAACCACCTACACCCATCCCACTAAGTACACCATCGAGATATCTTCCATCTATATAATTTATGACACATGTCTGAAAATCTCATACAGGGATGAGTATATACATGCCAAGTAAGATTCCCTAAATCAATAAAGATATGAATCATAAACAAAATAGATTCAACTCTAAATCAAAATAAAGAATATAAGGAAATAAGAACCCAAATATGCTCATATGAGGTACTCAAGTCACAGATTATGGTTTTAGACTCCATATCCTATTGAAATAATTTTGTAAACCTTAAAACATAAATATCTCAAATGATATATCAACCCACATAACCTATCCTAAATAGTAATGGAAGATACTATTCCCATATAGATCAGTAGAAATGCCTACTCTGGTGGAGGATCCTAGGCCTGTGAAAGATCTTCTCAATGGCAGAAATGTCGAGTCCATATATAGAGGATCACTAACTCATATAAGTGAGTAGAAATACTAACCCTATCTTATCTGAAATATATGATTCCATTCCCTATGATAGAACTCAAAAATAGAGTTTAGTTTAGAATCTTATCCAATATATTATAATAGGATATTTTGCCAGTACAAAACTCTTGGTCACTGAGGAAGGTTGACATGCACTAAAATGTATGAGGTCTAGTCCCAACATCTGTATTGTTTACACACTTGACTAAGACTGTATTATCAATAAAAACTATTTTTCTTCAATATTATGGTTGATGTGATTTTACTCATGGAATTATTCATATAAATGATTATTCAATGGTCTTATTCCAATCCATGTAAAAATACATGATGTTCTCTGGAGGGGTACAAGGAATGTAACCCCAAGTCGACCTCTTGACTGTGTACAACAGTAAATAATGGAATATAAAAGTATGACCATAAGGTGATTGTCCATGGGTACATTATCTGAATACTAATTCAGTTCCACAAGGGTGAAATTCCTATACACAACGAGCTAACCAACTAGAGCCATATGTCCTACGGGTTAACCACAAGACCTGTAATATTAAATTTCATCTAAAACCCTAGCCCTCTGGCCTATTGGAATGTTGGACTTGGGTTCTTCTGGAATATACACTATGTAATATAGATTTTTTTAGATACTTAACTTCTTTCTGAAGCTTCACCACTTATTCCATCTTCACCATGGATCATGCTGAGATACCTGAAAACTGTGTTGACAATGATTGTTTCTTTACTAGAGGTTGGATTCCGAACACCGCTCACATGGAAAATGACCATTGTTTCCCTTCTATGATACTCAGTTGTCTGAAATCAGCAAAAATACCTCCATATTACTTACCCTAATTCCAATCACAAAATTTCCCTCTTTTATGTCGTAATTCTTGAGGCTATACTCTCAACAATGATGTACATCACCTATAATACATCATGTGACTAATTGGTCTTTGTGAATGATCGATTCACTAGCCAAATTGAATACCAGTGATAAATGAATGAATAATGGAGGGAAAAATCTATATACCCAAAAATTGAGACTTATTAATGACCGTACATAATCATTCATCTTCTATGGTTGATGAATTTGAGAAAAACCCAAATAATTATAGCAAGTTATGGAATTAATGATTCCAAAATAACATGTTGAACTAGATATATAATTTAATAGGATTATGTAATTGCTAATAATAGGATCAATTCTAGGTGAACTAAATTGTGATTGCAATGATATCAAATAAAAGGTAAAAATCCAACAAGAAAAAAAGCCCTACCTTTAGTATGATTTGTTAATTAGAGAAGAACACACTTTTAGGTTATTTCATTGGTTATTTTCTTAAGTTCATCGATCAATGAATCCTTATTTATCTCACAAAAAATATTGTCACAATGGTGGTTCTACCTCCCCCTCTTAATGATTAAAGTTAAAATCTAACCCTAGATAATTTCCATAAGTGGTGAAATAGAGACTTGATTAGTTCAAACATTTATATAAAAACTAAATAAATTATTCCATAAATATTTCTCTAATTATCCCATGGAAATGAACCATTTCAACATCCAAAGATAATATTACTTATCACACATCTAGGTTAAAATCTAGGTTTCATGTCTAATGGTTGCTTGGTTTCAACATCTAAGATTCTATTCAAAAAAATCCATTATCTACAAAATTATGTGTACGTGTGATTTAATAAATTAAATATTTTTAATATATAAATATATGAGCTCTACGATGTTCAAAACTCTTCACAAACTTTGTGACTTGCAATGAAAATATTATTTAATATATTTAAAGGTCCTAATAACAAATTGAATCTTTTACATAGTCATTTCAATAGTAATATGAAAATTATGTGTAATATAAATATTCCCAAAAAAAATATAACATAATTCGATGATAGTATAATCAATAATTAAAAATAATAATATATATTGATCAATAAATTCAAATACAAACACATGTCATTAAATAATATAAAATTTATTAAAAATGAGGTTCTAATTTTTTGGCTCGCAATGTATTATTTTAAAATACAATAAGAGTTTTATTTAATAATTAATATTCTTATATGCATGAAATTATTTTCATAAAAATAATACTTTTAAATTTAATATTATCATGTAAAAATTATCTAATAATGAGTTTTTGATAATTTTTTAAAATAGTGAGTTTTTTCGGGTTAATAGTAAGATGTGGAATTCATAGAAGGTATATATTATAACTTATTTTTTATGTAAAATGATTTAGTATTTAATATATATGAATAAATGGACTAAAATATATCAATTTATTAAAATATTTTAATTTAAAGTATTAAAATAAATTTCTAAACTTATAATGTACATTGTTCACAAATTAGTCTTTTTTTATTTTCTGAAGAACACTTTTAAAATATGAATGGAGAAATAAGGGATTAAGGGAAATTGTAACCACCCAACTCATGGCCAAACCTACCTCACTCCCCTCTTCCATGTGGTATAGAATCGTCTGAGGTGATATGCCTCGATCTAAATTCCTAACATAGAGTCCCCATATCTCATCTCATCCTTCATGTCTGAGGACCCACAACATGTTCCATTAATGGGCGCTGATGAAGCATACGTATATAGATAACTATCCTGTGTGAGATATATAACCCATAGAAAAAACATGACCTTCAAGACTGACATCGTCAAATGAGATCACCATGAAACAGGACGACCTGAAGATGGAGAGAATGTGGAAACTCCTGAAGGAAGAAGATGTGGTCATGCATCGTCCACCATAAACACTAAAACTTCATTGAAGGGACCACCATCAATAGGTTTCATAGAGTCCTTCTATTGTGATGGTAGAAAGCCTAACATTGACAAAGCATCTAGAAGAAATTGTAGGTTGAACATTAAAATAAGTAAAAAAAATAACCCCGCTGGCCAACATATAATAGAAATACAGCACAAAAGCTAGTTGGGAAACCCTCCAACCACCAAAACATTAGTGATCACACCCCGAAATCTATAGAACGATGTCAACACCATCAAAGGAAGACACTGTGAATAGAACATTATACCTGATATAGAAAAAATCTCAAGGAAATAATCCATGTTATATCCCTAATTGATATTACAATACAACCAATTAGGGAAAACAATTCCATAGACCAATGGATGAGAGAAATTTCAAAGTGATAGTAATAGAGGAAACGTCAAATGAGAGAATATACCATCAAAGACTGCAGAACCACATCTGATGGGAGTGTCATTTGAATACATTATATGATCTTGGTGAAAAGATGATATAAGGTTTAGAATCAATGGATGGGAAATCTAGGTGGACCAGAGGAGACACCTAAACATAATTTGGGGAACCTCAACATTAGGGAATATATCCAGTCCCAACCACCACCATGACTCAGTAGAGAGAATAAAGTGAAGAATGTATCAACTCCAATTAATGATATATAGCACACAAATCAGGGGAGAAATTTTATAAATGTTAAAACAAAATCCCTAATAAAATGGTTATTTTATTAGCACTAGATAAAAGAACAGATACATCTAACCTTTATTAGTGCTAAAAATAATGATAAAATGGAACTCCATTATCAACACATTTTTTTTATCATTAGTACTCCCTTTATTAGCTCTAAATCACTTATTTGTAGAAATAATAAAATATGACTTTCATAAAAAAACTATTTATATTATAAAAACTAATATTTTAATATAGAAATATATTTTTATTGATATATATATATATATTATATTTTCTTAAATATTATTTATAAAATATTAATAAATATGTATTTTCACATAATATCAAATAGATTTATTGAAAATGGATTATAAAATAAGTAAAAATTAATATTAATTATAAATATACTAATTATTATAAAGTAATTGATATTAAATAAAATTTTAGTGATAAAAAAAATAAATAAATTATTTGATATCTTTTGATAAGTTGAAAAAAAAATATTTCAACTTCAAACGGTCATAACATTGGATCCAGGTGTTAGTTTGGGCATCATGAGATTTCAAATCGAATTCTGTAAAATAATTTTTTCCATGTTGACTCAAGAGGGCACTCATTATTTTTTTATTGATAAGAAAGAGATCTAGAATGCCTCTAAAATTGAGTTTTTAGTTGGGATACCCTAATTTTTGAATATTTGATAAAATTACTTCTTCTTTTAATAGGGTCTTCTTGTATTTTTTGGTGGAGACTAGATTTATTATATGGGTTTACATTCAAATAGATATTATGGTTTTGAAATTTTTTAATTTTTCAAATTGTAATATTAATTATACTTAATTATATGCACAAATATCTGTATATATATATATATGATTATAAAATATAAATATTTAAACATATTTTCTTGTAAAGTATATTTTGAAACATATAAAACCAATATAAATGATTATAATCCATTTTTTAAAAAAAATATCATACTATTTTATTTTCCTTAAGAAAATATATGAATATATATATACCTAAACAAATGTATATATAATGTATGTACAAAAATATATATGCCTGTGTGCGTGTGTAACAAATCGATATATTTATATATATATATATTCTAATAATATTTATAAACAAATGTTAATATATATTGAGTGAGGATGATTTTTGTTTTGGAGATTTCCCACAATGATGAAGATGGTGATTAGGTTTTCAGTAAAATCATGGTTCTTCCTTTCTTCATGGGTTTCAAGATACTTCTAGAAAGGATATTTCCCTCAACCCCTTCAATCGTAAAGTCCTATTTGATTTATACTAAATTCCTTATGGTTCATAATAAAAGATCTTATAATCCCCTTGATTAGATGTCCTGTATCGATAACCACCCTATGGCTTCTTTCATGGATTTTTCCATAGGAAGAATTCTTAGAAATGGATTGACTACAAATGTTGATGCAAACATGGAATCTTTTTCAGAAACGTTATCCCTTGATATAATATCTCTAATTGTGATGTTTTAACTCAAAAAATGTGAAAATTCATAGAAGACTAATGACTTGATTCGAAGGATTTGTTTCATAAGGGTGTTCTCATACTTGAGTTGTGTTTCCATAGGTTATGGATTCTCTTAAAAAAATTCTTCAAACAAAGACAGACCTCATGTGTGGATCTTTGGTTCCCTCTTCTTAAAACCTAGCATGATTCATCTATAAGAGTGGTCACCATACTTAAATGTATAAAAGGTGAGAAATTTATTTTATTTAGTATGGATCATGTTATAAGGTCTCAACTTGATCCTTTTTCATCCAAGGGTCTTTCGTTTTATTTCCATGGAAATTAGGACACCTATTCATCTTGATAAAGAGACTGATCATGTTTGTTTTTTACATTATTCTTGAATTATGGTAGATTTTTAACATAGATATATCCTTATTTATAGTGTTATTCTCACTACTCTAATTGATTAAATTTATATTATTTTCTACTATGATAAGAGACCTTCTTTTTACTATGATCAGTTGGTTGTTGGTCACTCAATTGAGAACTTCCACAAGAAGGTATTATGTGATGCTTGTGGCATGAAAGGGAATTTTTTGAAATACTTCAATAGGAGGTAAAAAAAGAATGACATGGTTTCAAAATATTCTTTGGATTTCAAAGGGAATCCTACCACCAAGGTACCTATTCAATCAAAGAATAAGGATTTGGATATGGGGAAGTAGGATATAGAAAATGATGATTTGATTTAAATCAAAGGTAAAATCTATGCCCCATTGTAATGCCCCGACCCCATAATCCTGAAGCCAGTGAATTATTTTAATTCATTGGCATGATTACTAGGAATCAAGTCCCCAAGGACTGATCAATTTAGTAGTCTTGGAAATAAGATATATAAATTAGTTCAACATTACAACTTGAAAAGAAAAACAACACAAAATTATTCCACTAGAGACATCCAAGATTCATAAATTATGCCTGAAAGTCACTCATAACTAACTTCTTCATATCCTGTGAAAATGAATCATAATAAAGGGGTGTGCTCAAATGCTTAGTAAGAGTAAGAAATACAGTAGAAGATAGCATAAACATTAAGCATGAGGAATAATTAAAAACACATGCCTTTACAAATAATTAACAAGAACACTTTATGGCGGGAATATGAGCTGATGAAATAATTCCATAATAAAACATAGTCATGAGTATTCTACTAGTCTAATAACCACATGAACCTTCAATAATACTTTCGTAATGAGGGAATGTTTAATTTCGGACATTCTGAAACATCTAGTAAAAGCCTCGACCATGAAGTCCAAAATGATTTAGGCCTTAGCCAAAATCATATATCAAATTGAGAAAGGCCTCGGATAATTCCACTTCTAATTGTCTCATGAGACCTGCCAATGCATCGAGGAGCTATAGCGGGCTCCACCCATCACATACTAAGTCCAATACATTCCTCATATGAAAAGGTTGAAATATAACCTAAACATTCGTATTAAAACTAGCATAAAAAATGACAATACTTTAACCATAAACCATGAATGGTATAAAAATAACATATACATAGTCAAACATATCACAAAACCTTCAATACAATATGGAATATTTGTATCAAAATAAATCAACTTCAAACAAGTTTAAAATCCATCATAGGATGTTGACATAGATTAAATGAAAACTATTTGAATAAAATACCTATTTCTATTTTGAAACCATTTAATAGTCACATAATTATAGAAGAAAAAATTTACTCTGAAAATATTCTTATAATCTCTTAAGGGAAGCTTAGATGAATCTATAATGGTGGAAAATAGTTGTACCCGCCGTATAAGTTAAAAAACACTCTTACCATAATTTTGTCAAAAAGGTTTTAAAGTACCATGTTTGGAAAACAACGAAAGGATTCCTTTTGAAACATATAAGCTAAAATAAGGTTATAAATTAGATTATCCCACAATATATTAAATAGTAAAAATGTTTTGAAATACATTTTTAAGAAAAATGGATGTGGATAATAAAGAGGTCCTCATAGATACTTATGTAAAAACAACCTCAAATAATAAAGAGAATGTGAAATTAACCCTTACCACATTGTAATCAATCGTGTTGTATAACCAAAATTAAATAACCTCCAAATGTATCATATAATACCATGAATATCATGATAATATATATAAAATTGTAGTACACAATACACCACATGCGATAAATAAGTGGTGAACAATTGAAATCTCACAGAATTAAAAGTGAGGTAAGAAACCCCTACCAACTAGTCTGACTTGTCTTGTATGTTCCTTGTTCTTCCTGAATAATAAAATTAATTTAATTTATACTTGATTAAGAAAATTTTTCAAATTTATTATTCCTTTTATATCACATATTACCCTACTATAACAATTATTTAATTATTTTAGTTCATATTGGATATTTTATCGATGTTCGGATCTTGAGTCAAAAATGAACTTGTTATAATTACAATTTGTCCATGAGGTAATAAGTCCATTATCCCCCGAATTATATAAATTATTTAGATATCATATATATATATATATATATATATTATATTTAGTATATATGTATTTATAATAGTACCTAACATTTGGAGATAAGAAATGAAATTCATCATTCATGGAGATAGTAAGTCGTACGTACGCATGAACGTTAATTTCATTTCTATTTTTTCTTTTAATTAAATTAAAACATTGTGATAAATATGTATATTATAATTCCAGTATAATATCACATAAAATATAATTAACTCCATCCTTTATAGTCCCCACATAAGGCATTAACGAGTCATATCACTTAGAGGGGGCGGTAGTCTGTACTTCCTCAAATGAAATTATCGCATTTACCCATATTAGAAACCTTATAGGTATGATATAAATGGAAAATAAAGAATCATAAAAAACATAAACATAATATATATCATATATAAATACATTGTCATCTTAATAGCCACCATGAGAGGTGGTAGGAGATAATTGAACTATCATCGTTTCGTGAGGTGTTAGTTTTCCACCCACAGAAACAGTGTGTTCTTTACCCATTATATAGATGTGTGTGTAATTTTAGTTTTAATAAATCTCATAAAAACATCCTAGTATATTGAGTATTTTTTTGATGTTGTAAAATAAAGTAATAAAAATATTTTAGGGGTTGGAGAAGTAATATAAAAGAAAATAAGTTAAGATAAACCATTCTCATTAATTTGGGTAACTCCCTTTGGTTTGAACCAAAAGGACTTCTTGAAGTGACTTCTGAGTAAGGTAAGGCTTCTAGGTGGAAGATAAGGATCTTGAGAGATTATCTCGGCAAGGTTTTTATGAGCCAAGGTTCTTGAGTGGTGTGAGTAATGGGTAGAAGTGGTGTCCTTTCATAAGGGAGAGGAGGGGCTCTTTAGAAAAGTTAGAAAATGTTATTTTAATATAAACGTATCTTCGGTATTAAAAGGTAAAAAATCATTAAAGTCTAAGATAAGATTACTAATATTCCAAATAAAATCATCCAATAAGAATTGGATAGGTTTTGGATATTTTTTTAATATTAATAATCTTATTTATTTAAATCATTTATTAATGAGGTGAATACTGCCTCATTATTGTGTCGTAAATAATTTAATTTATCTGATGTCTCAAAATTATTAAAAAAAATTCATAATGTAGGAACTATTTTTATATTTCCAATTAATATTTATAGTAAAATGTATGACTTATATAACCCCATTTAAAATTTGATATACTAAAAGATATTTGTTAATGTCATTTTTGTCTTTACCTTATGTTAATTAAAAAAAGTGTCATTATCACACTTATGTGGCTCCATGGGATCCCAAAATCGACCCAAGGATGACCATGGTAGGGTATGACTCATACAATAAGGTTAGTAAAAGTGTTACGGTAATTGTTTATTATTATTATAATCTTTTTACATTGAATTACCATGTTTACCTTTAACCGAGATTAATAAAAGTCAAAAGTTACAATTCACCAACAAAATTATTTTCATCTTGTTGAACCAAATTTTACATACTAATAATAACCATTAATGTTTGATTTTCTAAATTCAATTCATGAAAGTTTTAAAATTTCATTTAAATGAAAAAATCAGTTTTTTAACTACTACTAAGTGGTTTTACTATTCATCAAAATTGAAGTTTTTCAGAAAAATACCAAAAATTCAGCCTAAGCTATATTTGATATTCCAAATTAAAAAATGATGTCTATTTTACCAAATTAAAAACATATAAGTTTAATTAATTATTTTAAAATTAATTCCCATTGTCAAAACAAATAGCATCTTTTTAAGAAACAATAACTATCAAAAGATTGACACTTGTTTATGTATAATCTCAAAGTGAAATTAATTTCAATGACCAACATTGGATTAAACGGTAAAAATATAATCTAATTATACTTCCAACCCATTAAAATTTATAATTGAACACTATAAATTATTTTGATTAAAAAAGTAGTTTTCAATTAAAATTTTGTATTTTCACTATTCACCCAAATATGGAAGTTATCATAAAAACACCAAAAAATTATCGAAACTAAATTTTTATGTTCGGATTCTAAATAAGAAGTTTATTTTGTCAAATTTAATATATAAAAGTGAAAAATATTGGATTTAAAAAAGGGTTCTCCATTAAAAGTCGGTAAAATATCATTTTTGGATAAACACTTCCTTTATCTAAAAAAATGAATTTGTTCTTATATTATGTCTAAGAAACACATAATATAGACTTTAAAATTATATGGAATATATAAAATTCAAAATTCAGTTAATACTATTCATAACTGCTTTTGAACGGCTAGTTTAGTAAGTCGTCATGCGCTCGAACTCAGTGTTTTGTGAGGTGAAAGCTATTGAATTACATTAAAGAGATAATGTTTATGAAAACATGGGGTTTTAAATTCTCACCTCCATAAATAAATTGTGTCCTCGAAATTTATGCTCGGGACTGAAAACTTGGGTTTTAAAAAATCAAAATATCTTAGTTGAAATCCCACATCGAAAATGGATTAATGAGGCCTCTATTTTAAAATAAATATATGTAAGTATGAATGTTACCAAAAATAACACATACTATAGTTCCATGTAGGAAAACATGGATATGGAAGAGAAAAATAATCATCATGTGTTGAGGGAGAGTGATCAAGAATATTATTTGGAGAATGTTAGCGATCTAAAAGCCAAAAACATGTGATGTGTTGAAAGGTCTTTCGTTACCCAATAGGAAAAAAGAACGAACAACATTTTTCTTTTAAGTTTTTTTTCATAATGATGATGAATTTATTTTTTATATTTACTAAGAGTATAAGGATATATACTTACTTACAAGTAGAGTTTCATCCATTAATAAATTTCTTCCACAAACTCATCTTTTCTCCAAACGATGAGTATTCAAGATGACTTGGTTACACCTGAAGCACTACAACCACCTTATAGAGAATCAAATAATCCACAAAGAATGATCTACATATTTCTCTTGTCATTGAACATTAACAAATACTGAACTGGTTAGTACCTGATCATATGATCCCCAAAATGACAATCCATTATAGAAATAAATACTTCTCTTAATCTCCAAAATTGAAACAAACAATACCCAAAGTTAAAAAAATACCATTCAATGAAAAATTTCATTAAAATCCTTCAATATAATCCTAACTATAATTTAAACCCAAAACTCAGAAGAATTTGATTACGTAGTCTTCCACGTTAAATTGTATCTCCAAATAACATCGACTACTCTTAAAGTCACATACTTAAAAGTAATAAACCTAATCACATATTCTCTATGATAGGTTAATAATTTCCATAAATAAACATAATCGATATAAATCTACAATAAAAACATTGAAAAATATCCACCATTACTCTTCAAATGTAATCCCATAGTATTCTATTATCCTTAGGCATATAGTGATCCCAACAGAGCAAACGACTTCCAAAATATCATTAACCACTTAATCACCAAATCATTTTTCCAAAAAAAGGATATCCATTTGATAATACATAATGTCCCAAATCAACTTAATAAAATCATTTAACTAATAATAATTAGTCACACTAACCTGGTACATCACGTAGTCCAGTGGTAGGCGATAAATCCCAATCGCACTCTGATTGTGGGTTCAATTCCCCCAGCTTTGTCTAACATGATGGGTTGTGACATGGTCTGCGTGTTTTCCTTTATCAAAAACTATATTTTATTACATTACCAAAATGAGATAAATTCTTCAAAATAACCATAACATAATTTAACCACAAATGTTATCTTATACTTCGGATTTTCATCCCAAAATTTAAATACTTGTAATTGCCTCAAATTCATGGATCATCTAAAACCAAATGATTATTTAAAACTACATCCACATGAGAAAAGATAATTATTAATCAAATATCATTTTCACCTGACAAAATGCAGGGTTACACATACAAGAGAGAATTCGTCCAAAGTAATCCCATCAAAAAGAGCACTAATACTTTTAAACATTTTGTCAATTATTTCCACATAGATTCTTCTTTGACCAATAGGATATCCTATAGAATAGGGAATTCACTCGGGTAATGGTACAGGTCCCCTAAATTTACAGAAAATGACTGTAAATTGATTATTGGGACCTTTATTATTTTCAACCATTGTACTCTTCATTTTTCCTCAACAATTCATTACATTATGTCCTTATTTCCCACACATAAAGCATTTCTTTGTTTTATTGAGACTCATTCATGGGTGTCTCCTTACACATTTCCTTCATGATGGAAATTAACATTTCTTTTCTCTATGGTCTCCACTACTAGAGATCTTATCATTCATCACCTTTCACTTCTTTATTATGTTCGGGAGTTGGTTAATATATATTTTGTTTATCATATTTTTGGAAAAATGATTCTGCATGAACATGATATCTTTTACACCTATCAACATTCCATTTTGTTGCTCATTTCCACCATTGTTCCCACCTTGAACATCATGCTCAATGTTACTATTACTTCATTGGAATCCAGCCATTGTCTAAAACCAAAAATAATTGTGTGAGTAAAAATAGCCATAAAATCATTTAGAGAATGTCATGACACCTAATTTTCAATTTTAAACACCTTAGGATTGTCCAAGGTCATTTATTCTCATCTTATTTTAAAATCCTTCAAATAAGTTTGTAATGAAAATGTAAATTATCCCAAGCATATACCCTGGGAGTGTCGTAACCAAGAGTGTAGCAAGGCCAGTTGTCATATACCAGGATAACCCAGGTGAAGACTGAAACTCATTGTCAGAGTTTTCACTCCTGGGTACATATGTGCCAGAGCTGCCTCTACCTACTCATATCTAGACAGGGATGTATTACTTTGAAAATATGCAAAATATCTATATTAACTTAATTCTTAGAAGTTATTCTATACTAATCCTCAAATTCTATCTTAGGTTAATGTAATCTAATCAGAGATTATCAAAATCTTGTTTTCAAGGTCTGTAATAAACTTCCTCAGATACCTACTATAATGCCTCAACCCCAGAATCAAGGAGTCGGTGCATTATTTCAAAACATTGCTATGATTTCAAGAAATCAAGTCCCAAAGGACCGATCAGTTTAGTAGTCTTGGTGACAAGATACAAACATAAGTTCAACATTACAGCTTCAAAAGAAAAATGAAACTAAATTATTCCATTAGAAACATCCAATATTTCTAGATTATGGCTGCAAGTCACTCATAAATAACTTCTTAAAATCCTTGGAAAATGAAACATAAGAAATTGTTGATCTCAAATGCTTTGTAAGAGTAAGAAATACAGTGAAATATTACATAAACATTAGGCATGGTGAATAATTGAAAACACATTCCTTTACAAATAATTAACATGAACAATTTATTGTAGGAATATGAGTTGAGTAAATAATTCAATAATAAAACATTGTCATGGGTATTCTACTAGTTGATTAACCACATGAACCATCAATATTATTTTCATAATGAGGTAATGTATAATACCGGATATTCTAAAATATCTTGGCAAGGCCTAGGCCAAGATATCTAAAAATGTTTTAGGCCTCAGACCAATCCATATATCATATTGGGAAAGGTCATGGCCAATTCCACGTCTAATTGTCTCGTGAGACCTACCGATGCACTGAGGAGATATAGTGGGCTCCACCCATCACATACTAAGTCTAATACATTCTTTATATAAAGAGGTTGAAACATAACATAAATGTTTGTATTATAATTAGCATAAGAAATGTCAATACTTTAATAATAAACCATAAATGGTATAAAAATAACACATCTATAGTCAAACATATCACAAAACCTTCAATACAGTATGGAAGATTCGTATCATAATAAATAAACATCAAAAAATATTAAAATCCATCAAAAGATGTTGACATAGATGAAATGAAAACTATTTTAAAGAAATACATCTTTCTATTTTGAAACAATTTAAGAGTCACATAATTATAAAAGAAACATATTTTTTTAAAATATTCTTATAAGAGTTTAAGGGAAGCTTCCATGTTTTCATAACTGAAGAAAATATATTCACCCACCATATAAGTTAAAAAACACTTTTACCTTAATTTTGTCAAAAAGGTCATGAAGTACCCTGTTTGGAAAATGACAGAAAGATTCATTTCAAAACCTATAAGTTCAAATAAGGGTATAAATGACAATATCTCATAGTATAGTAATTAGTAAAAATGTTTTGAAATAAATTTTTAAGAAAAAACTGATTTGGATGATAAATAAGTCCCAGTAGATACTTACATAAAAACAACCTCGGATAATAAAGAGATTGTGAAATTAACCCTTATCATGTGGTAATCAATCGAGTCATATGACCAACAGTAAATAACCTCCAAATGAGTCATATAATACCATTAATATTGTGATAATATATATCAAATGGCAGTAAACAATACACCACAGGAAATAAATAAGTGGTGAATAATGGAAATCTCACGGAATTAAAAGTGGGATAAGAAACCCCATACAACAAGTCTGAATTGCCTTGTATGTTCTTTGTTCATCCAGAATAATAAACTTAATTTAATTTATACTTGATTAAAAACATTTTTAGAGTTTATTATTCCTTTTATATCACTTATTACCTTGCTATAACAATAAGTTAATTATTTGACTTCGTATGGGATATTTTATCGATGTTCGGAACGTGAGTCAAAAATGAACTTGTTATAATTACAATTTGTCCTTGTGGTCAAAAGTCCATTATCTCCAGAATGATATACATGATTTAAATATCATATATATATTATATATCCAATGTATATATATGTATTTATAATAATACATAACATTTGGAGATAAGAAATGAAATGCACCGTTTATGGAGACGGTAAGCCGTACGTATGCATGAATGCTACTTTCATTTCTATTTTGTATTCTTATGTAATTAAAACATAATAATATATAGGTATATTATAATTCCTATATAATATCATATATTATATAATTAACTCCATCCTTTATACATCCCGCATAAGGCATTAACGAGTCATATCACTCTGAGGGGGCGGTAGTCCGCACATCCTCAAATGAAATTTTCGCATTTACCCATATTGGAAACCATAAAGGTAATCTATAAATAGAAAATAAATAATAATAAAGAAAACCTAAACATAATATATATCATATATAAATATATTTCCATATTAATAGCTACATTGAGAGGTGGTAGGAGATAACTGAAGATTCACTGTTTCATGAGGTGTAAGTTTTCCATCCACAGAAACAGTGTGTTCTTTACCCATTAGATGGATGTGTGTGTAAGTGTAGTTCTAATAATTATCATAACAAAATCCTAGTATTTTTATGATATGGGTGTTTTTATTAAATAATTGAATAAAAATAGTTTCGAGGTTGAAGAAGTAAAATAAAATAAAATAAGTTAAGTGAAACCATTACCTTTAATTTGGGTAACTCCCTTTGGATTGAACCAAAAGGACTTCTTGAAGTGAAATCTACCTAAGGTAAGTCTTCTAGGTGGAAGATAGGGATCTTGAGAGCTTTTTTTTGTAGGGTTCGAATGAGCCAAGGGTCTTGAGAGGGTGAGGAATGGGTAATAAGTGGTGTCATTTTATAAGGGAGTGGAGGGGCTCTTCAAGAATGTTGGAAATTGTTATTTTGTTATAAACATATCTTCTATTTCAAAAGGTCCAAAAATCATTAAAGTAGAATATAATATGGCACATGTTAGAAATAAAATCATCCAATAAGAATTGTATAGGTTTGGGTTATTGTTTTAATATTAATAATCTTATTTATTTAAACCATTTATTAATGAGGTGAATACTACATCATTATTGTGTCATAAATAATTTAATTTATTTGATGTCTCAAAATTATAAAAAAATATTATAATGTTGGAAATATATTTATATTTTCAATTAATATTTATAGTCAAAAAGATGACTTATATATCCCTAAGTAAAAATTGATATACTAAAAATTATTTGTTAATGTCATTTTTGTCTTTACTTTAAGTTAATTAAAATAAAGTGTCGTTATCACTCTTAAGTGGATCCATACGGTCCCAAAATAGACCCAATAATGACCATGGTTGACCATGACTCATCAAATAAGGTTAAGACAATTGTTAAGGTAATGTTTTATTATTATAATAGTCTTTTTACCTTTAATTACCATATTTAACTTTAATCGCGGTAAATACAAGTCAAAAGTTACAATTCACCAAAAAATTATTTTCATCTTATTGAACCAAATTTTACTTACTAATAACAACCATGTATGTCAGATTTTTGAAATTCAATTCACAGATGCGGTGAAATTTCATTTAAATGGAAAAGTCAGTTTTTTAACTACTACTAAGTGGTTTTACTATTCATCAAAAACTGATGTTTTTCAAAAAAAATACCAAAAAACAGCCTAAGCTATATAGAATATTCCAAATTACAAAATGATTTCTATTTTACAAAATTTAAAACACAGAAGTTTCATTAATTAATTTAAAATTAATTCTCATTGTCAAAACAAATAGCGTGTTTTTAAGAAACATTAACTATCAAAAGATTGACACTTTTTTATGTATAATTTCAAAGTGAAATTAATTATAATGACCAACATTGGATTAAATGGTAAAAATATAATCTAATTATACTTATAAACCATTAAAAAGTATAATTGAACAGTATAAATTATTTTGATTTAAAAAGTTTATTTCAATTAAAATTTAGTATTTTTCACTATTCACCCAAATATAAAAGTTTTCAAAAAAACACCAAAAATTTATCAAAAAAAAATTTTATGTCCAGATTCTAAATAAGAAGTTTTTTCTGTCAAATTAAATATATAAAAGTGTCAAATATTGAATTTAGGAATGGGTTCTCCATTAAAAGGAGGTAAAAATTCTTTTTTTTGAAAAATACTTCCTTTATATGAAAAAATGAATCTGTTATTTTATTATGTCTAATAAAAACATAACATGGATGTTAAAATTATATGGAATATATAAATTTCAAAATTCAGTTAATACTATTCATAACTACTTTTGAACAACTAGTTTTGTAAGTCGTCGTGCGCTCGAACTCAGTGTTGTGTGTGGTGCAAGCTTTTGAATTACTTGAAAGAGATAATGTACTATGAAACCATGGGGTGTTAAATACATTAAAAGAATGGGGTGATATTGCTGAAGTGGAAATACTTGAGGAGGATAATGATGAACCTATTCATTCTACTCAAAAACATAGGTTGCTTTGTGGTTGGGATGATGAAACAGTCAAGTTACAGCACTCATTTAGAGAGGTTCTTGCACATGGTTTAATGTATGTTGAACCCTATATTCAGATCACTCCCTAAAATCATGGATTGGATACAATAGTAATGGACAAGTTTTTGGATAATTCTTAGACCTCTTTGATGAGTGATAAAAGTTGTGAGACTCCTACCATGTTGAATTGTCCCTCAATGCTTCTATAGACTCAAATTAAGGAGGTTCTTGGAATGAAAACTTTTGCTGATATTTTCTAAATTGTTTTCAATTCCTCTTTCTCCTATAAGGGTTCCTCAGATGTGGAATTCACTAGTGAAACAAAGTTCCAAGAGGATCCTAAATCCATCCTATGTGAGATGAATGATGCAGACCTCTCCATTTCGGTAGATTCTTCTCCTTCCATGTTGAGTGCTCTGAATCGGTTCCCTATGATGCTTTATACTCCTATTAAGGTGGTTGGTGGCATGAAATAACATTCTAGTAAAGATGTTTCTGATTAGGTTCTTGTTGTGCCTTCCAACTAGTTTTCAATTCCTCTTCCTCCTGTTAGGGTGCCACAAATGTAGCCTTGGTTGGTGATACATTGTTCCAGGATGTACCTCGAGGCAACATTGGTGATATGGATACTACATGCCTTTCCATTGTGCTTGAGGTCATCAAATAATCTAGTGACACTTAGTTTAATTTTGGTTCCTCCATGAAAGAAATTGGGTATGTTGAATCTATTTTAATTGGTAATCCACAGGTAACAATGCAAAACTCTTTTGGAATTCTTGAATCTAAGAGTGTGGAGAAACTTGATGTTGTTCATGTAGATAGTGTATGAGCAGTTACAAGGAAATAAATTGATAAGACTTCTCTTTATGATACATTTAATAGAGTCATGGATCTACCTCATGCTGGGAAAATGGACTCGGAAGACAATGACATTGAAATCCATTAGAAACAATTGAAAACATGGAAGAGAGGATATAATTGTAGAGGTTTTGGGTGTGGGTTTGGGTTTGTAAACATCAATTTTAATTCTAATCATGATGAATAAGTTGTACTTATAGATAATATTTGAAAAAAAAAGTATGTCTTCATTGAATTTGATGGGGGTGGTTTGGCCTTGTCCGACCCCACCCTTTTTACTGAATCTATATTTGTTTTATATTTCAATAAAAGGGCTCAATCTCTACCATTTCAAAAAAATGTTTAAATATAAATATATATATGTATATACATATATTAAAAAATGTTTTTTTATAGAATATATATATATATATACATATATATATTAAATATGTCAATATATGATAAGTAAAATCCTTATGGTCCATGATATTATGTACTTGTTGATTGTATATATACATGTATGTATCTTTATACAATGCAACACATATATATTAAAATATATATATATATATATACGTTATATATATAAACACATACACCTATACAAATAGAGAGAGGGATAGATTTAGATAGAGTCACACACACACAAAATGTATTTATAATAAATACACATTTTATAAATACATTATAAACAATTTATATATAAATATATAAATATATGTAAATATAAAAATATATACATATATATATATTATGTAAATATTTTTGTATATAATAATATTCAGAAATGTATTTAAAATTTTTTATTTAACTATATATAATTATATGAATATATATTGAAAAAAATAAACGTAAATATTTTAAAAAATAAATATATAAATCATTAAATATTTGTGAAAATAAGATGCAACAGTGGTAAGGGAATTCACCATACGAGAATGAGGTTACAGGTTTGAATATTCATGGTCATGAGGCTCTAAATGTTTGGGGGATTGAGTGGGTGCTAATAAAGGGGTGGGGTGGATGGGAGGGTAGGGTGATGATAAATGGGGGTGGGGTTTCATGGTTGTCTTAAAAAATTTAAAAAAATATTTGTTATCGATTTTTTAGCACTGATATATGTGTCTTTTACCAGTGACTTTTTTTAGAATTGATAAGTGTTACATGATTTTAAGGGTTCATACAACATTAGTGATCTTTAAGAATTGATAAATAATAATTTTATCACAAATAAAAGGCACTTATGTTGTATTGTATCGAATGACATGATTTAAAATCACAGGGATTCCAATGGTATTAAATTATCCACAACCAATATTTCCAAAGCCTAAATCCAATAATCATTAATACTTCTCTCAAAGTTTCTATAAATACTCACCCACCATTTCATTTATCTTCACTATAAAATCATTGATCAAAGTTATCCTCTTTATTTACCTATCATGAATCCTTCTAAAAATATATCAAGGATCTAAAGATTTCATTATTTAATTCTATGAATCTACTTAGTAAGGTAAGGATACTAAATTTTCCCTTTTTATTTTTTGTTTAGAATCATTTTCAATTCATTTTCATGCCATTTAAAATATTATTATGATTCATTATTATAAACCCCTTACTATAATATGAATAATATATTATTATCCAATCTTATTATACCACTTTCATAAGTTGTTGTAATGAAAAAATAGTTTCATATCCATAAAATCCATTATTCAAATCTGATCATAGGTCATGTATTCTTGTATTATGTGTGTATTATTCCTAATAGTGGGAATTTTTATAATGAACGATGATACTTATGGACCTAGGAAAACCTTTATTATGTACTTAGTAGATTAAGATCAATTTCAGAATAAGTCTGTAATACCTTATGTGCATGGACATGTTGGGAATTCCAAAAGTAATTTGAACTTTCAATTAGTGGATGTGCCAGATTTTGAACTGTGCTTCAAACAAGAATTTAGAGAGTTTGAGAACATATAATGGGTATTTTATATAATATTTTGAGGATTATAAGGGTTCTAGATGGATCAGGGAAGCATCGAAGTTAGTTTAAGGTGGCTAGGATACAAGGATATAATAATTTGCATCCACCAATTGACACTATATATAAAATGGAAAACTAGTGGGATAGGAAGGGACCATGTATCCCTATTAGGAACATTGGCTATTAGGTTGACACTAAAAGAGGAGAAATGGAAAATTCCCCCATCCCCTAGGTTTTTTATGGGTACCCCTCTTCTAAATTTTGTTTCTCTCACATGATTAGGGGCTTTCTACCCCTACTTATTCTATTCAAGCCCCGTCAAGGGAGGTTGTTTGGAGGGTGATTCTTATAAAATTATGATATGTTTCCACCTTTATTAATATCCTCTATATTTCTTATTTATTCTACCTTAATTTTGTTACCATATTTAGGGATTTTATAATAATTCCATGGGAGCATGGTGAAATTGGTCAATTATATTGGGTATTTTTTTAAACCTATTAAGAAGACATCTCGAGACTTTATCAGCATGTAATTGACTGATGATTTGATGGAGTTATGTCACCATGGTGAATTTTTAATGGTTTTATATTATATTGAAATTATTTTAATATTGGAGTTGGAATTTTATGATAGGGATTTCACACATATTTTTACTAGAGGTTTATTATGGGACTCCTATGACTGGTTGTCATTGGTTCTAGTGTGACATGGTTATGGGATTAGTTGTTAGAAAAAATGGCCAGTTTTGAATAATTTTTTTAATTATTTAAATTTTATATAATTAATTTTTTTTAGATTTTTAGTGTGATTTTGGATCTTGGTTAGCGACATGAAATGGATCTAGCATGGGTAGACCTTGGAAGGTCTCAGAAAAGCTACCAGCCCTTGTAAATAAATTGGGAAAACATAATTTTGAGTTCGTTAGTCCTCAGTACATTCCATGTAGAATTTATTCTTATTTATGATCCATGGGATGTGAATTAATTCCAATTAGGTATTTAACATGTTTATTTTAAATTTTTTATTTATTTAAGTAATTTTTTATTTTAAATAAGAATATTTTATTAGGATGAACAATGTTCCAAGGCCCTAATTGACCATGGTACTGGCTGGTCTTCCTCATAGCCTGATTGTCTAGACTCTGACTATTGCAATGCGTAGGGTGGTGTATATAACCTTAATGGAATACACATGTTTTTTTCCTAGTCAATGATTCATAGTGACCCTAGGATTAGGATCCTTAGGTAACCCCTAATAGAGGTTAATAATGGGATGAGAAGAGTGGCCAAAGAGTTGTCCATGTAAGACCCAAGTGATTCTCATACACCTTTAGGAAAGTGAGATGCACATGGGGTGTTCTAACCCATTAAGAAATGGTAACCTAGGATAAGTGAATCCTAATGAGGTGAATGGATAGGTTAGCTATTTAGACCATCCAATAGTGTTTGTATTGGGTATGGTATTTAGGCCATCACCCATGTAATGGGTGTTCACTCGATAGATAGGTTGGGATTGAGGGACTCTTATGAGGTGTATGGGTTGTGATGAGACCTAAGGGACACTAGTGGGTGACCTAGTGAAATATTTCCCATAGTGAGGGTTTTATTGGGTTATGATCAATGATGATGGTTTAGGCATTTAGCTAACCCCATTTCCTACTTTATTTTTTGCGAGACATCGTATATTTTCCCGGGGCGATTTTTTCATCAAACAGAAAACACAAATAGGGTTGGTTAATTTATTATGCATGAAAAACACCCATGGTTTTTTGATTTTATTTTTATATACATGTGATACTAGATGAGAAAACTCCCATATAGGATTTTTTGATACTTTTGCGTTATTCCCTTGGATAATAAAACTCTTGTAGGGGAGGTATGTGATACTATCGGTGGGGATACCATGGATATGGTGAGAGGGTTGATCTAGTATACTGGTAGGGAGATTTATATGATAAATCCTTATATATGTGACACTTAAAAATTATTACAATCTGAGAAAACTATTTTAGGGGTGTTATATATTACTTATTGGTATATCAGGGGGACTTGGTTTTGTTATTTGTAATCATGGTAATCAGGACATGATTAGAGTGACCCAAGAACTGGCTAAAGCAGTTATGTTCGATCAGATTCACATGCCTAAGTATTGACAACAAGATGGAACTTGGTCCCCCTAGTGAGGTTATGGTATATGGGTTGTCATGGTCCACACAATGTGATCTAATAGATTTTAGCATTGATCCAAAGCAGTTCTTTTGGATAGTTTTTTATTAATATATAGTGTATTTATTTATTCTATGTATGTCACATTCACATGTCACAACATATATACTATTTTACAAAAGCATGATGGTGGTTCCCTACGGATTTTTATTTTCACACACTGCTTTGAAATCCATTGAAATAGAGTACCCAAGAAGACTCCCACTTGGTTGTTAGTAAAGGTTAGTTTGTGGCCTAGGTTGATCAAGTGGGATGGCTCGAGCGTATATCTAGAGGTTTGGATGATGTTATAGATAATATTGTAAGTATATACATAGTGTATTTTATTTTTTTCTTTTATTTTTTTTAATATGTGATAAACTCGGTGGGAGATTGGTCTTATATGCTTGAATGTATACCTTTAATCTGTTCTAGAAAGTTCAATTTATTTAATTTTATACTATACATTTTGATATGTATTTTTTTTTAATTATTCAATCGGATTTTGGAGGTATAGCATCCCAATAGTGCCTCTACCAGCCCTCACTATTTGTCAGTAGTCTCCAGCATTCTGGGAGGTGTCCCTGAGGTCATATGGTAGTTCGTTCTGGTTACTGTTCAGAGTGTTACAGGTCAGGATGTTACAATGTTTTATCTAATAATTTTTTTATTTTCATATTACTTCATATATATTTGGTATACAGGAGATACATGAATTTATCAAATCTTTTGATGGAACCTAAAATTATGTCTCATGAAAACCTTTTCCAGTGGAAACCTCGGTTACCATGGTTATTTTATTGATGTTTTTGGATTGCAATGTTATGTTCATTTTTAATTTTCTCCTAATGTGACCCACGAGAGGTTTTAATTTTATGGTTTAGTACTTATTGTGTTTTTGAATTTTGAACCATTGGAAAGAATCCAATTGTTGGATTTGTCTCTTTGACCATTGAGGAAAGAGGCATCAGTGCACTTATCATTCTAAGAACATAGGAATCAACTGACATATAGGGGTTTGTTAGTTTATCTGTTATCACTAATAACTAAGGGTCAAATACTTAAAGTCTTAGAAACTTATCATATGTTGTTTTCCCATATAATTACATTGTGGAATTCTACTCAGTTGGGTTTATCAGTATATGTATTTCCTTCTGATGGTAGGTCATGCAGATCTATGGTGATAAGACCATAATTATGATGACATATTCCTTCAATGCATGGGATATTATGTGACCTTATTAATTAAATATTGGAATTTTATTACTTCATGTTAAACCCCTTGTGTGTTTTCATTATTTAGGTTTGGTTAATTAAAGGTCCAGTGATATCCTATATAGTGTTTTACTATATATCTTGAAATAGAATTCCACCTAACTGAACCATGTCACAATGTCTTATTGAGTATGGGTTTTCTGGAATATTTTCATTTACTTCGGTGGTGAATACTGATAATATAATTATTCTCTAGGGTAAGTCATGTGTATGGATACTCATGAGAATCAGTGATTGATGGTAGATGGTTTGGCAACAAATGTTCGAATATGTTGTCTATGAGACACATGAGAAGGTGTATTGTAACATATGATTCCATGGGATTTTATATGGGAGTGTGGATGACTTCCCATGAGATAAGTATTTTTACGAGACATGATTTTTGAACTAGGTGGTAAGACCTATTGATTATGACAGGAGACCTAAATGGTTGGGTTAGGTGGTAAGACCTAGTGACCACGATGTGAGTCCTGACTAGTTTTGATATGTGGTTAGACCAACTGACCCTAACATTTGACAAAAATATTTGGCATCGGTGGGAGGAACTTAACCCTCTTGTAACATGGCTCGATATTTTCATTAGATGGTGGGTTCTACCTGGTGTGCGGGAATCCCATGAAAGGGGTTGGCCTGATTCTATTACTTACATAGGACCAGGGAGCATAAGTGTGTGACTTAGGTTATTTGATTTATGGATAGGTGTGTTGTTGTGTATATAATGTTGGCATGTAAATGATATATTTTTCATGATAAAATCACCATGAGTACTAGATTATTTTTCTTCAATCCTATTTTTCATTGTTTGGCCCAATTGGGTGCCTAGACCTACTAGTTTTGGATACACTTCCAGCGATAGATTATGGGTAGGTTATTCTAGTTATACGATGATGTTGGTTGGTGGAAAGTCATGTGGTATACCTTAGCCCAATATCAGTGCCTGATATTGAATAGGATTGATAAATGGACTATTTTCATGTTGAGACTAACATTATCTAGGATCACAGATACTGGTTAGGGACATAAACCTAGTTTTGGAAATTTATGACCCATAGGAGTGTGATTCGGGATTAGAGATCGGGTTGTACAAGTGCATGCACCATTAATTTTGGATGAGACTGTACATCACACACTAGGTACATGTGGGACCAGGAAGATTCACGTCAGTGAAGTATATGTGTAGGCCATAGATTAATGGATGTTTTTATGAGATGATGGAAGTAATGGTGACTCATAGCTTTAGATTAAATAATAATGGTCTTTTATAATTAAGTATATTTTAGAAATGGATTTAGTGTGGTGGAATAGATTATTAAAGTCGGATATTGGTATAAGATTCAAGGGTTTACAAGAAGGGTGAGTGTGGATTAGAGGAGAAACAGACACAACGTATTGAAACCCATGAGGTTATGTTCTGAGGGTGGTATAATGTAATCCATATTGTGGGTAGTTCTTTTTTTGAAATAATGGACATCATTGATAATTGGATTTTTTTTTAGGATGAGGATAGAATAGTTATAAGTTTAGAATAGGAAAAACTAAAGTTTCAAATGGTGCTTCGGTATGAAAAATTTTATCCATGTTTGACCATTGTGATCAGTGATGGGTATGATATGGGACATGATAATTGGATATTTGACCTTGTTAGGTGATGATAATGACACTCCTATGGTGGGGATTGTCGTATCATTCAAAAGTGATATAGCCCTCCTATTGAAGGGTCATGAGTAAATGAGACCAGTTGGTTGATGGATAGAATGATAATTAGATTCCAATAACCCAGTGAGTACATGGAAAGAATTCTAGAAATGGTATTGGGTGGTGTCTAAGCATGGGTGACGGGATCAAGATGGTTTATGATGATCTGAATTTGTTAGAATAGGAATACATTAGAGCTTATAGTAGGTAACAATGGTGATTTTGGATGGTTGAGGTTTTAACCAATGAATCTAAATTTGATTGTAGTATGGACTATTGTGATCTGGTTTGGATGATCATGTGGTGCTTTCGGGAGTAAAGGAATCTTGATCTGCTAATTTGGAAATGCACTGATGTTTAAAATGGAGCTTCTTTCAGGCAAGCCGATAAAAGGAGGTTTGACTGATGGTTTGGAATGATATTATACAAGGAGATCCTAAAACCACATTGGGAATATCATATTTTATATTATGGGAACATTTCATAATTTTTTGGTGCTTTTTAGGGGAGATTCGTTATGTACAAGTGGATGGTTTGGGCTTTTAAAACTCATTAGATTCATTGAGTTTAAAGGTGAGGATCTGGTTCTAGTGTTTAATCGATGTTTATGTACATGAATAGAAATAGTGGGGTAGAAAATGAACAAGGATTATCATTATAATTCAGGGATGGAGTTCTAGTATGTAATTCCAATGGAGAAAGTATGGGGGCCTTGGAATTGACAATTATAAGTTAAATTTTATGGAGGGGAGAACCATGGTCAAAATGATGAATTGTATGATGATTTTTTATGTGTCTCTAGATTTATTCTCTTATTAAATCATATTCCTAGTGTTTTGGTGTTGGTTATGAGTGTTGTATCATGGTTGGGTGATTTAAATTTATTAATTTTGAAATTTTTCATTACAATCATGTTCGGGGATTCGATTTGGGGCACGACTGGTTGATAGAAAATTAATCACCGAAATAGGTCAGACTGTATAATTGGATGAACACAAGAACTTCTCAAGGATGATAATGTTATGGTGGGGAGTTTTTAATACACCATGTGTATGGAAAAGTTTTAAATTTTAGAAGGAATTAAAATTTTCAATTAATGTATGAGAAATATTTTGAATTAAGCTTAGCAATTGAATTATGAGATTTTTATCACCTATAATAGGAGTGTTTATACATAGTTTGAGGATTTTAAGGTATCTAGGGGGATTATGAAAGTATAAGAGGTATCCTAGGGTAGATTTACTATATGGTGGCTATAGTCTATATCCACCAGCTAGCTAGGGGCTATGTTGCCCAGCTAAGAACACCCACTAATCGATGTTCTAGTACCGACTAGCCTATGTCCCTTAAAGGGGAGAAATAAAAAATTTCCCTCGGGTTTTTTTGGGAATACCCTCTTATTCTATTTTTTATCTTACACAGTTTGGTTCTCTATACCCTTTATTTTCCCCTTCAAGCCCCTTCAAGGGGTTTTTTATATGGAGATTCTTGGGGGACTTAGTTATTTATCTACCTCTTTGGATCTATACTCTCTTTTATCTTTATTCTATTTAGATTTGTGTTTCTGGATTTAGTGTTTTCTTTCAATTACACCAAATAATATTAGAATTTATGGATTATCTTGGGTAATTTGGTCAAATTAAGAAGAGGACATCCTGAGACTCCATCATCAAGTAGTCGCTCAGTGATTTAAAGTAGGTACACCATCATGGTGAATTTTTAATAGTTTTCCATTAAATTTATATGAGTTTAATGATGTAATTGGTTGAATATGAGTGTTATTTTTCCGGAATTGGTACCATAGGTCTACTACTAACCTCTCTTGGAAGGTCATATTTAGTTATATTGTGTCCTAATGATTTGTTCGGTTTTCACCCAATATGACCTATTTAGATTAATTTTTTATTTAATTTTATTAAATATTATTAATTTTTCTGATCTCCTTGACATGATTTAGAAGATCATTTGGTGATATGAGCAGGGACCGAGCATTGAAAGACCTTATTGGGATTTCATAGGGTTAGCATCCCTTAAAAATGAATTGTAAAATCTATAGTTTGAGGAATGTGGTCCTTAATACTTTCCCTAATAAATTTATTCTTATTTATGATGCATGGGATGTTTGATCATGACACTTATAGAATTGAAGGGTTACATCAAATTATTTATTAATTGAATTAATTTTTTTAATATAAAATGATATTCATTGATTAGGATGCACGAAGAGTCAAGACCCTAATGGATCTTGGTACTAACTAGTTTTCCTCAACTGCTAATGGATGAGCCCCAAAATATCATAATTTGTTTAGTGAAGTAGGGACACTTATAGGTGTGAACATATTTTTTCCTAGATAACATTATGTAAAAACTATAGTTATGGGATCCTTATTGACCCCCCAAGTAGAGGTTAGTGATGGGATGTGAATAATAACCTAGGGGATGGACATGTAAGACACAAGTAATGCTTGTACACCATTGATAAATTGAGATGATTGTGGAGTGTTTTTCCATTTGAGACATGGTCACCTAGGAGGGTTGAATCCTGATGATATAAATGAAATGTTGGGAATTTGTACCATCCTAGATTGTTTGGATTGAGGATTTACTTTAATCCATCACCCTTGTGGTAGGTGTTGACCCAATTGGTGGTTTGGGATTGAGGGACCCTTATGATGTTCTCAAGCCATGATGAGACCTAGGGGACCCAGGTAGGATCCCTGGTGAGATATTTCCCCAAGTGAGGGGGTTATTAGGTTGTGAAAAGTGATTATAGGTTCAGTGTTTAGACAACCCCAGTTCCTATATTATTTCCATGGGAGATAGTTTTTTGTGAAATGGGAAATTCCCATAGGGGCGGCCTATTTGATATGCAAGTAATATACTAAATAGGTTATATTTTTATATTTATATAAATGTGATACCCAGATGAGAAAACCATCATAAGGGAGTTATATGGCACTTGTGAGCTATTCCCTTAACTAAGAAATCTATCATAGGGGAGGTAAGTAATTCTATTGGTGGGATTCCATGGATGTGGATACTATGTTTCTGATGTCCCTACTCAGATGCCACTAAAATGGTGCCCCAAATCAGTGGGCATCATATCCTTAGGCATGCATACCTGTACAGGATAGGATGAATAATATCATCAAGAGTATAAGGTGGTATAATGGAGAGACTATACCTTCATGATCGGAGTAGCACATCAATGAAATGGATAAACATATAGTGGAAGCACAGTAATAAACTAACAACAAGTATTGGAAGGTAAAGAATCTAAATAGAATAATAAAATATAATAACAATATAAAATATCATATAAAAATGATGATATATCATATGTCTAACAAAAGGAAAATGAAAACATCCTATAAAATACATGTATCGAGACAGAAAAAAGACCAAAATGATAATCTTTAATAGCATCACAATACAAATCATGGTCTTGTGCTTCCTTACTCCCATTCTATAAGAAAATCAAGTATCAACCATTAATAACTTTCTCCTATCACAACCTGCAGCCACATAATCTTCTAGGATACCATCAGTAGCCTAAATACGGTGTGAGATAATCTTAGTAGGCTACCACCAATAATTTTTATAAATATCCAATCTGTGCATATAATATGGAATTGTGCCGGTAATAATGGAAAATAGTAATGAAAGTAGTAAATGGGTCATCTCTAGTTCCTAGAGGACATTAGAATGATAATACCTTCTTTGGCCTAATTTGGATAATCTGTGAACAAGTTACCTAATGTATACTCATATATGGATTGTATGTGTATTGATGTATATAATTATATATGTGTCCACTACTACTAGCCTAGACAATATGTGTGACATAGGCATCCATAAACTAACACATGAGTATTAAGAGATGACATTCCCAATATCACATGAATATGGGATTCCAAGATTAGTATCATAGTAGTAAGGGTCTTCATGCCCATATCACAATCATAGGGTCTCCATGCCCATATCAAAATAATAAGGGACTCCATGCCCAATAGCAATGTAGTAAGGGTCACCATACCCGTATCACAATACTATGGGTTATCATGATTTTATCACAATCATAGGGTCACCATTCCCTTATCCCAATCATAGGGTCTTCATGCCTATATCATAGTATAAAGGGTCGTCAGGCCCATAAAATGCCACTAGGGTCTCTAAGCATGTATCATGTCTATAAGGGATTTCATGCATGAATCCCATTATCATAAGGGATACCATTCCTATATATATATATATATAGCATTAAAAAGGTTCACCATGACCAAAATATAATAAAAGTGTCTTCATGCTAGATTATATCAATTTTAATAGTAAAAGGAATTAATCTGATTAAACTATTAAATCATAACTCATTAATATTAAATAGTAACAAGGGAGAAAACATTTCATCATTTAATTATGTGATGTGGTCATACCACTCACCCTCATTTAATAAATCTGAAATTGATGAGTTTCTCGGCCATGGTATACTACTGAATTCATACATTATCAAATATGATGTCGCTATTTAGAATTAATTCCAAACACACCAATAGTTTTTTTCATGCATGACCATGAAATTAAATTAGGCATATAAAAGGGAACACCCAAAGGGGTGTCTCACTTTGAGGGGGGTGATCTCAACATGAATTGGGATCTAGAAATTTGTTAGGATCCAATATGGGTAACCAATTTTAGATAGATTAAATTCATGGGAAATGCACACTTAAACTAGTGTGAGGCATAATGGACCATTTATAAAACATATAAAATTTTAGGTATAAGAACTATACCACCTACCTTATGCCTATAGAGGTGAACTCGTATAATATTAGCCTTTTGTTTGGTACATATATGGATAAATCATAAAAACATATGAATGCCTTAAAAATTGGCCTCAATATCCTTCACATAAATAACTCTATGGAAATAAAGAAAAATGATGAAAGGTGAAATAAGTATGATGATCTTACTGATGTTAATACAAAGTGATTAACTGATATCAAATTGAATTTTATATCTTAAAGTTATCCAATAACCTATATTGATGGATCCTTGATCTCAAAATTGGAGGAGGAAGGGCCTATTATCATTGGAATGCAGAAACTAAGAAGGAATTTTATATTAATTGATTTTTAAGGAAAATAGAAATTACACAAAAAAATACAAAGTCACACAATTTGGTTGCACAGTTGGACAAACTATGCCCCAACTATATTCCCTTCACTGTTCAAGAAGGGAACCCGCAAGGTTAGGCCACACAGTTTATGAAACTGTGGTCCAACTATGTTGTATGCCTCTATTAAAAACTAAATATGTTCAACATGGTTATGTGGACCTAGGTACATAGTTCGGGAAACCTGTGTACCCTGATTTTCCTTCTAAAATTCCCCACACAGTGTGGAGAAACTGTTTGGGTTGAGCTGCATGGTTTCTACTAACTATGTTCCCTAGTGATTTCTTCCACCATTTGGGGTTCTGAGCTCAAAAGATTCCCTGGAAACCAATTTTTTCTTCCATATCCTCACTAAGAATCCATATTAGGTCAAAAACAAAGATTTAAACTAAAAATTAAAGGATCTATAGTTCATATAAAAATTAGGTTCTTAAAATCTTCCCCCTTAAAGAAATTCATCAACGAATTTTCCATAATGGGGATATGAATCACTTTTTGAGAACAACTCCATCAACTGATCATGTACATCATCCTCATGATCCCATGTCTTGTCTTGTATATGGTCATGATTCCATAACACCAAGATTAAAGGGACAAACTATCCTCAAAGAGCCTTAATTCTTTTTTCAATGATGCTAATAGGATACTCCTCAAAAAGAGAATCATCATGTAGATCAATATACTTAGGATATAAAGTATGATATTGGTCAGCATGAAGAAGGTGAATCTATGAAATGTGGAAGACTTTGTCCATGGAACGGTTCCAATGAGGTAATAGTAATTGATAGGATACTGACCTGACTCTCTCCAACATCTCAAATAACACAAAATAATGAGTCAATAACTCCCCTTTCCTTTCTATAGGTTTATTCCCAAGTCATGGGGATACTTGTTGGAAAACATGAACCTTGACCTTAAACTCTAGAGTTCATTGATGACAATCAGCATAATACTTACCTATAAACTGAGTAGTATACATACTCATCCTGATCATTTGAACATTCTTTAAGGTCCCTTGAATAATACGAGGACCCAGTAGCACTACCTCTCTAACCTCTAACTAGCATAGGGGTGAACAGTATGACCTACCACATATGGACTTATAAGGATCCGTCTGAATAGTCACCTGAAATATATTATTACATTCTTAATCAATGAGAGGGATATTATTTTCCCAATAAATACCAAAATCTAGGACACATTTCTGATGCATTCCCCCCAAAATCTGTATAGTGTTCTCTGATTAGTAATCATTTTGAGGGTGGAAGGTTATTCTAGGAAGCACAAGTGTACCCATATACTTATGTAACCCCTAACAGAACCTCAATGTGAAATGAGCATCACTATATGAAATGATATTATCATGGACCTCATGTAGACATGTATTCTCTTGGACATAGATTCTTCCAAGATCATCAACAGATATTGTCTCCTGTATATGATTGAAGTAAATTTTCTTTATCATTTGATCCAGGACTACTCAAACTGCATTGCTACCTCGAGGTGACTCAGTAAATGAATATAAATTCCATATAAACATCATTATATTTCCATTACTGGACTATTAATGGATATAACAAGATAGAAATACACCGGTGATCCACCTTCACCTACTAAAGGTAGAACACCATGCTATGAAACTTGTTATCTGACATTTCATCCCATGTCACCAATATTGTTGGTGCATATCTTGATACATCTTAGAGATACCTGGGTGAAATACCCACTGAGAAGCATGTGTCTCTTTCATCATATCCTCTCTCATGTATGTAAGGACCTAGATACACCCATTTATATACAATATATCTTCATCATCGATAGACCAATCTGAAGGTGGGTCCTCACCAAAAAAAATCTCTCATAGGATAAAGCCTTTAGGGTCTGAAAACTATCTAAACATTACTCTCTCAAGATGTAAAGTGGTCATTGATAGTGATTCAAGTAAAAAAATTACATGATTGTCTTGAAACATTATATGAATCACAAAAAATAGATCCATAAATTTCAATTTTCGACTGGCCTCTAGAACTACGTGTGTCTACGTCCTCCTACTCAAGGCATCGGCAACAACATTTCCATTCCCAAGCGTATAGGCTAGCTTGAAGTCAAAGTACTGTAGGTATTCAACCCATTATTCACTCCGTAAGGTTCAATCCATGCTAGGTGAAAATAAATTTGAGTCCTTTTTTGTTCATAAAAACAAAAAAAAATATCTCCTAGTAGGTGATGCCTCCAACAACACAATTCATGAACAACAGCTGCTTACTCGAGATCATGTGTTAGGTAATTCTTCTCATGAGCCCTTAACTACCATGACCCATTTTAAATTAATTGATCATTCCGCATTAGAACTCCTCTTATAATAATACATGAGGAATCACAATACATTTTATAACTTATGACCAACTCTAGAGGAATTAATATTAGTGGTGAATTCATTATCCCTTTCAGATCCTAAAAGTCTCTCTCATAATATTCTGACCATATAAACTTGTACATTTCTTTTTAAATCCAATAATTGGTGATTATATGTTTGATAAGTATTATTTAAAATTCCAGTAATAACCATATATCCCTAAAAAACATTTTATATCAAATATGTTCTTGGGATTCTCCCAGGTAACTACAACACTTGCCTTCTATGGGTCAACAAAACTCCTGCCTCTGAGATAATATGGCCCAGGAAGTGTATCTTTTCAAACAAAAAAGTTTCATTTACAAAGCATAGCATACAGCTGGTTCTCTCTTGGTTTATTCAAAAAGATCACATGATGTGTGGCATGGTCTCTTCGAGTATGAGAATACACCAAGATTTTAGCAATGAAGACCATGAAAAAGGAATCTAGATAGGTAAGGAAAACCCTATTCATCAAATACATAATAATGATAGGTGCATTCTTAAGACCAAATGGCATAATGAGATACTCATATAAATCATACCAACCCTAAAAAGTCACAAATTGACTAACTGAAGGCCTGACTCGAACTTCATGATATCTAAATCTTAGTTAGATCTTTGATAATACCCTCACTCCTCTATGGTGGTCCAAAAGATCATATAAATGAGGTAAGGGATTCTGGTTCTCAACCATCAACTAGTTCAATTTCTGGTAATCCACACGAAGCCTACTGGTTCCATCCTCCTTGATAAAAAGGATTGGTGAACCCTAGGGAGAAGTATTACACCATATAAAACCCATGGATTCAAATTCATATAGATACCTCTTGAGCTCCTAAAACTTAGTAGTGGTTATCCTGTTAGGAGGAATAGATACTGGTGCATCTCCACGAACTAGCTAAATAGTATACTCTATCTTTCTCCCATGAGGTAGTACAAAAAAGTTTTCAGGAAAACATCCCTAAATCAATCTAATATAAAATGTAATTCAATATGATTTAATCCCTAATAAATCAAAAAATACTATAAATCAGGGTTGTAACTCCACCTAACCCAGGATTATATGGTCCATCTCTACCTTCCTGGACATCCCACTTTCCCTTATGAATATAGGTACCACTCTCTGGTGATGAAAAAAACACCCTATAGTGATAGAAATACACATATAAATGATAGGAAACCAAATAGTACTTCCCAATAATGAATTAAAATATCTACATCTCAAGAATGGAGTGTTTCCATAAGAAATAATGGATTCCTACCTCAAGGGTCATTCCATAAATTGATAGACACTCTCTGATCACAAACCTAAATGGGTTTTAATTATCATAACACCACAATAGTACTCAACATGAAGTCCAAGGTTCTCTAAAATTTCCACAGAGATAAAATATTTTGATTCACCTATATCAAAAATGGAATGTACTGTAGTAGAGGATAGTAGAATGGTACCTCAAAAAACAGATGTCAAGGTTCCCTTATCCTCTGGTATAGGCTGCACTGAATAGATATTTCTTGATCTCCATCCTTATGTTGCCACTAGACTTCCTAGAGCTAGTCTGCACTACTGGCATTGTGAATCTGATTCACGGTTAACTCAGTCACAACCTCATCCTCTTCATTTATTTCTAGTGGTAATCTATCTACATACCTAGTGAAGTGATACTAATCCTTTTCCTAAAGGTGGATCTTATAAGGAGCACCTGCCACTCAGAATAGATTGGAAGGTCCTCTAAAAACACTAAATATGTCACAATTTTTCATAGCCTCAATGCTCAATAGGGTCTCTAGGACCCTACGATCTCTTATGACTAGGATTCCCATACTAGTGGAAACCCACCTAAATAGCATAATGTGCCAGCTGGCTGCCTCTTCCCATGAATTCAATCTCAAAGCATTGCTTCCAACTACTTATCAAACCAGTAGCCTATCTTGGTTATGAACCACCATGGTTCACATTGTCAGACTTTATCTAGTTTTTCTTGGTTAGAGGGATTATTTCACTATATAATACATTGCAGTAAACCATAAAAATATTACATGAGAATGAATAGGATTCCTAAGACCGTCCTCAAATTGTCTCACTTTCACTAGATCATTGACAATATAGATAGTCGAAAAGCCCTGAAGATCTATAAAATTATATGAGTAGTCCATAACTATCATATAACCCTACATAATGTTCCTTAATTACTTGGAATAGTTAGACCTCCTGGTATTATAGAATTAATAGTCATAAAATAATGACTAGAAATCCCTCTAAGTCACATCCTGATACTGAACATCCACGTTCAGAATATCCCCCCAATGTTTGGAGGATCCATGCAACATATAAGAAGAAAACATCACTCTCCTATCATGAAGAATCTTAAGATACATGAAGATATCAAAGACTATCTCTAGCCATAACACTAAAGCCTGGGTCCACCATCTCCTGAAATATTTAGTGGATGTTGTTGTTGAAACTCCCATGTATGATCATACGTAGAAAGGGAAGGTCAAGTAGTTACATGTATCATATACATAATCTGTAGAAACACCCATTAAAAAGGATAATCATCACCCACATTTGGGATAATAGGTTATACCATAGGTTCTCTAATGGAGGTATCACTAGTGGTGCAGTGCCCACCACCTATCGAGCATGGTCGTCACTACCCACCTAACAAATGATTGGAGGACATCATGATGACATAGCTCTAAAAATTCCAAATGAAAACCTTATAAATGATAGATCATGGTATAGAAAATGGATACATGAATTGTATAGGTACAATACTTCTTATTTACTAGTCACACCCCTCTTCCTTCTTAAAGATCTTTTTCAAGATAATAGTAACATTTACATAAAACATAAGAGATACTACCTACTTCCCACTACTATGGTTAGGTATATGCCAAGATATGTGTTTTACTATATGGTTAACAGTATATAGAGTGTTAATTACAATTTATAGTGGAAAAACAATTTAAATAGAAATTTTCATCCTTGTTTATCGGTAATCATTTCATTTTAAGAGCTTAATTTCATTTAATTTGATTCACATTTGTAAAATTTTTCATTAAACGTTGAACTTTATGGATCACCAAATCCAATTTACATGGTCCCATACACCTCATAAACTAGAATATGGAATCCATTTAATCTTAAAATATAATTTATCCAATCCATTCATGAATTGTTATCATAATTCATGGACATATCAATAAGAACTAATAAATTTTGTAATCAATGTAGGCAATAAGTAAACATGGAATGACATAATACCTGAAATATAAATCCTATACAGTTCCTAAAATGATCCCTAGTATGGTGTTCCCTCATCTTATTAGAACATGCTATAATCCAAATCATAACCATAATAATCATAAAAATTCATGTACATCACCCGATGGTGGAATCAAGTCCATTTTAATAAAAAACACAAAATATGGATTCGTTATCCTTGGTAATTCAGATTTTTACTCTATGTGGGTTGTCTACTCCTAGGCATAGATCATTACCAAATTATAATTCATTCCTAATCTCTTGTCTGTTGTCTCAAAACTGTAAGGCATGGAAAGAAAATCTCTAATACTCCTTTTTGACATCCAGTCTCAGATGCCACATTAATGGTGCCCCAACCCAGTGGGCCACATGGCCTCAAGATCACCTCCCCATATTCCAGAGGTTGCCGACTAGAAGGGTGGGTCTAAGGTGGTACAGTGGAGATACTATACCCTAATGATCAGAGTAGAATAGTGTTGAAATGGATAAACAAATATTGAAAGCATAGTAATAAACTAACAACTCGTAGCAGAATGTAATGCTTACAAATCTAATAATAACAAATTATAAAAATAACTAGTATCATATACAAAATGGTGATATTTCATTTTTCCAACAAATGAAATAGGAAGAAAAGTTATACAAATCATGTATCAAAAGATAAAAAAGTCCAAAATGACTATCTCCAATAGCATCATGTTCCAAAACATAGTCGTGTGCTTCCCCAATCCCATGCTATAGGAAAATAATGTATCAACCACTCGGTTCTTTACCTTGTCCCTACCCATATCTATATAATCTTCTCAAGTACCATTGGTGGCCTGAGTAGGGTGTGATATAAAAATAGTATTCCACCACTGATGGTGTCTATAAGTATCCAGTAAGTGCATAAAATATGGTAGTATGTAAGTAATAATGGAAAATATTAATGAAAGATGTAAATGGGTCAGCTCTGGTTCTAGGAGGACATAATGTAGAGAGTACCTTCATCGGCCTATTCCAGATAATATATAAACATGTAACCAAATGTATATACATATTTGGACTCTATATGTAGTGATGTATACATCCATATATTTGGATACTACAACTAGCCCAGACCTGAGGCATAGCTTAAGACTCCATAAGTTGTAACATGAGTATCACAAGTATCAAGGGAAGAAATTCCCAGTATCACATGAATAGGGAACCTCACTCCCAATGTCATGGTATTAAGGAACACCATGCTTGTATCATAATTATATAGTTTCCATGACCATATCACAAGAATAGGGTACATAATTCTCAGTACCACTGTAGTAAGGGTCTCCATGCTTGTATCATAGTAGTAAGGTTCACCATGACTGTATCACAATGATACGGTTTCCATGTACATATCACAATCATAGGGTCTCCATGACAGTATCACAATAGTAAGGGTCGTGATTCCTATATCAAATCACTAGGGTATCCATGCATGGGTCATGTTTATAAGGTTTTTCATGCCAGAATCACATTATAAGAAGGGATGACATACCCATATATATATATAACATGAAAATGGGGTCACCACTCCCAAATTATAATAGAAAGGTATTTTTACATGATTATATATATTATAATAATTAAATTCTTTAATCATACCAAACATTTAATTCATAACTCATTATCATTCAACTGTATTGTGGGAAAACCCATTGTTCTATTTAGTTAGGTGGTGCGGTCATACAACTCACCCCCATTCAATATATCTTTAATTGATGAGTGTGTCATCTATGATACACTACTAAATTCATCCATTATCAATTATTATCTCACTATTAATAAGTAATTCCAAACACACCAATAGGTGTTTTGGATACATGACCCAGAAATTCAATTTGGAATATAAAAGTTCATACACAAAGGGGTGGATCACTTTTAGGTGGATGATCTCAACATGAATTGGGTTCTAGAAAGATGTTAGGGTCCAAGAAGGGAAAACAATTTAAGATGGATTTAATTTATGGGAATTATTAGTGATAATTACATGAGTCAAAATGACACATATTATAAAAAATATAAACTTTTACAGATAATAACTAGGCCACCTACCATATGCTTGAGATGGAGCACTTTTCCAGTATATGCCTTTGGTTTGGTCTAGAACAAGATAAATTGGAAAAAATTTTGAATTCCTATAAAATAGGGCATAAGAACATATACCTAAATAACTCCTCCAAGAGAAATAAAAATTATGAAATGTGAAAATGAAATAATATCTTACGAGTTCGTATCCAATGAGATGAATAGAGATCAAATCATATTCCTGATTGGAATGTTATCCAAGAACCTGGATTAAGGGATGATTAAGCTCAAAATTGGAGTAGGAATGGTCTCTTGTCATTAGAATGAGAAAAATGAGAGGGATTTTTATGTTAATATATTTTTAAGGTAAAATAGAAATTCCACCCAAAATTAATGGTTCACAGAATTTGGCTTAATCTTTCACCAACTGTGTTCCCTTCACTATCTAAGGAGGAAAAAAGCAAGATTAGGTTACACAGTATGAGAAACCATGTGCTTACCATTCCATATTCCTCTTCTAAAAATGATGATATTCAGTAAGGGAATGTGGCTCTTGGTGCACAGTTAGGGAAAACTATGCACCCTTCTTTTCTAGTGGAAATTCACCACATGATTAGCAGAAACCATGTGAGTTAGGCTACACAGTTTCTACTAACTATGTGGCATAGTTCTATCTTCCACTGGTCAGGGTTATGATCTCCGAACAGGCCCCATAAACCCATATTTCCACCATATCCTCACTAGGCATCCATATTAGTTCAAAATCATAGATTTAATCCAAAAATTAATTGATACATACCTTATATAAAAACTAGGTTCTGATAGGCTAGATCTTGTATACTAGGATGGTGCTTTCTAGGATAAATCCCCAGGTTTTTGAGTCATAAGTCTCTTTTCAAGCTATGAAAACCCTTTTAGGGGAGGTTTATGTTACTTCTTGGTTTACCAAGGATAACTAGTCTATTATAGTCAAACAGTCATCATAATTTTCTCTGATACACCCTTCACTATCTTAAGTTGGCATCGTTAATCATGCTCATATACTTTAGTATTGAAATTATGGTGGGACTTGGTCCCCCTATGAAGTTATGGTATATGGGTTGGAATGGTCCACGTGATGTTCCTAATGAAATTTTGGCATCATGAAGAAGTAATTATTGTGAATTGGTTGTTTATTTTTATATAGTGCATTTTTTTTATTTTGAGCATGTCATGTGCACATATCACAACATTACTAGTATTATATATAACTATATTGGTGGTTCCCTAATAATTTTTTATTCACACCCTTCATGGGTGGTCATTGCACTTCGGTACCCTAGAGGAACTTGAATTGGTTGCAATCCCATGTTGGTTCATGTCCTTGGTTGATCGAGTGGGATTGATTGGGAATGTATCTAGAGGCTGGGATGTGGGTGCGTATCATAGAAGCATGGGAGACACAATATATTTGGTTTATTATATATATGTGATATTCCCGGTGAGTGATCATTATTTTATGATTTTATGTCTACCCTTCTTCTCTTACATCTTGTTCAATTTATTTACTTTTTTTCTTATGTGATCTAATGTGTATGATTTTGGATTATTTTATCTATGATTCTGTAATATGATATTGGGGTTATATCCTCCCCAATGTACCTCCCCAAATCCCCAATACTATTCGATAGAATCTGGTGTTTTGGGGAGGTGTTCCAGATGTCACATGGTGGTCCAATCCGATTGCTATTAAGATTTGTCCAGATCAAGACATTATAAGTAAACCATTATAATACAAACATGAAAATATAAAAGTATCTCCAAAAGTAAATTTTTCATCACCTATCTATATAATATATGTTAATCACATACTCAAAACATTTTTATGGGATTTTAATATCATTACTTTGTTCTCCTACCATTTGAATTTATTATACTCACTGATTAATCCTTATTAATATCCTTATAAATATAAAATATAATTGGGATAACCACATATTCACTACAGAATTTTGGACTTGGACTAACCCCCCATTCCCCATAAGCTTTTGGACTTTGGGTAACCACTTCTTCCTTATAACATTTTTGACTTAGACAAACCACCAATGCCCCCATTAACTTTTTAACTAGGGTAAACCACCTAGGCCCCATAACCTCTAGAAATTGGGTTAACCACCCATGTCCCATATTAATATCATGAGATATAAACCATTACCCAATAAATTGGAGGGATATAATGTAACCACCCATCACATAATAATAAAAACATACAAATGTGTGCCACTTGAACATGAAAAAATTCATAATCTAATCATAGAACCCATGATAAATATAAGAGTTTCATAAATATTTTGATAAAACAGGACTAAATCCCTAAAATGAATAAAGTTTTATTGTATCATAGAACATATATCATGTTATGTAAAATAAATTGAATGGATTTATAAAAATATAACAAACACTTTATAAGAACATTAGAAAATTACATTGGAAAATAAGATGAAATACCCTTTTTATTTTTAATAACTTTTATTTCAAAAGAAAACATTTATAGAACAATGAGAATATAAATAAATTTGAAAAAACATGAAAACATGAAAATAAATCTTTTTAAAGAAATATAAATAAGGAATCAAGATGAAATGTTCATATAGAAATGGTTGAAAAAATATTTCTTTTACACATTATAATAAATTCAACAGAAAATAGCCCATATAGAAAATATAAAAATTGATTTCATTCCCACATTATAAATAAATTGAAAATTAATTGAAAAATGACCTTAATAAATAAAATAATTGTAAATAATGATATTTATCAAACAAAATAAAATATATGAACATGGAAGAGAAAGATTCATGATCGAAAATAAGAGACAAGTTCGGCTCTACTAACAAGCATCTTTTCAGATGAATTGTCAAACAAAGGAATGTGAAATGGTAAGAAGAAATATAAACGCCATAAATTACATTATAATAAGAAAATATATGTATTTATATAGTAAAATAACATAAAATATATCCCAGGGTGAATTTATTCAAAAATAATCTCAAATTCAGAGTGATATTAGGAAGAAACTCTTACGGCTTTGGTATCTTTTGAATCAAAATCCCAGGAAAGAGAGAAACTGAGATGGATTTTTAAATTCCTAGAATTTTATTATAAACATAATAAAATACATCCTTGGAGAATTATATAAAAATTATAAATTGATTAATTTAGTCAACATGGATCATATCTCAATGAAAGGAAAATTGAGATGTAAAACCCCTACCTTTACTCCTGTCTTCCATGAAAGGGATTTAACCCCTAGTATAATTAATATACAAATATTAATAAATTATTTTGAACCCTTATTATTATTTATTACCATTCATTATATGATATTATAATAGTTTATTACACATATATTAGTTAGATATTGTCTATTTTCATTATTAGGTGTTAGAAAGTTTGGTTATTTTGTACAAGTTTCATAATGATGATGTTGATCCTCATTAATTGATACGAAGTTCATGTTTTACAAATTATTAAAGATAGTCGAATAATTTTTTTACAAAATATATTTATTACATTGTTTATTTTATGTAACTTATGGGTATGGTTCATGATAATGGAATCAATAACAAACATGTTTTAGATAATTCACCAAAAAAACGAGTTACTTTATAATGATTATTTTTTTTGGAAACCTTCCAAAAAAACCTATTCATAACATTAGTTACACATTAACATCATATATAATATTATTAATGTATCTATACTAATTCATGTTGAAAATGGTGAGCATATTATAGCATCGGTTATATATGTGGTTAAACTGACCCAAACCATAGCATGTTATACTAGAGAATGAGTAATAGTATAGAGTTATATAATAGTAATATCAATTTATTATAAGAATAATTATTTTAATTTAACATTATTATTTTATAAAAATATAATTATAAATACTTCAGAATGATTATTGAAAAATATGGTTAATAACAAGGTACTTAAATTACTGAATTATCTCATTCTCAAAAAGGGCTCTATTGGAATGCATGATTTAGGCTGACTTTATGGGAATAGAATCTACCCAACTTATGAAAATGAATTTTTATAGAAAAAATATTTGGGATTCAGGAGATATCTTAAGGGAAAGAGTGGTTTGGAAGGACTAGAAGAGTTCTCCTTTTATAGGTGAGCTCTGCGTGGAGTTTCTATAAATACCCATTTCTTAATATATATTGTTGTTATTTTAAAAGTAAATTGGATTAGAAAAGGGAATTTTATGATTAATGGATGATTTTATGTATAACATACCCTTAACTAATCATTTTGAGATAATATTTCAGGATACTTTATGTCTTTAACCCTTTGTTGAACTCATTTACCTCATTTTACCATCACAATGATAACTCAATTTTCACCTCAGTATCTAACTTTTAATGATAAAATAAAATTTATCATAATGAATAATTTTTAAATTAAGATTCTATATTTGAAATATATTTTATTGGATTCAATTTCCAAATGTGAAAAAATAATTATAATATAAAAATTCATAGCATGGAGAAACTATTTTTAGAAAAATTTAATTTTTAAGTATAAAATGAAATTTATTATTATAATATATATTTTAATAAACATTATATAAATTTTAATTTATTTGATTTTTTATATTATAAATAAATTTTATTAAAATAATTTTTTATTAATGACTAGTTTAATTTTTTAATGTAAAAATACATTACACACATAAAATAATTCTTTGGAAAATAGTTTTTTTATAAACACATAAAAAAAATTCTTTGAAAAATAGATCTTTTAATATTGAATGATTTTATATTTATTTATAACAAATTAATAATAAATTAATGAATTTTATTCATTTATTTATATCTATAATACATTTCATTAAATTTCATTCTCTAAATATGAGAAATTTAGCTTTTAAATAATATCACATAATATATACTATTAAATATTTTTTAAAATAAAACATTATTTTTTATGCATGAATAATTAATGTATTGTTCCTTATAGTTTCATAATTGTGTTATTAATTAATTTAAATAATAATTACTTGAATTTTAATAATACATTTTATTGATATCATTCTTTGAGAGTAATAAATTAAATAAAAATATGTAATTCCTAAAAATTGCTTCTTTAGAATCAATGGTATTTTCCTAAAGTGAATAATTATATTTTAATTATATTTGAAAATAATTTATTTTATTCAAATTATTTATTTATATTGAAAATTTATAGTTTCAATATATAAATAAATTTAATAATATTAACTACATACTAGTAATTCTAAATTTGTACTGTGTTTATTGGAATTATACTCAATGACTATATACACTTTAATAATAGTCATATAATGGATATATTACCCCCACTTCATATTATAAATTCATTTCATTATAAATTTTAAAATCACACATCACATTACTATAGTTTTGATTTTTAATTACACAACATTCTCTCTCCTTTAATGGCGCATTTTTTCCATATATGTTTTGTTTTACTAATGGTGATTTTCAAGGGTAATAATGATCTAGGGGATTCCATAGCTATAAATATATTATTCCTTTTTATTTAATATCAAAGATTAATTTATTCACATTTAAGGGTTGTAATCATCTCTAGTATTTAATATATAGTTCCATGTACTTTTATTTAATGATCTGTTATGAGTGAATAAAATTTTATTATCATGATTCATATCTTATATGTATTACATCAAACTCAAGATCAAATATTTTAATATAATATAAAAACATATTTATAAAATAAATAAATATAGTTTACGGAAATAAAATTTAGCCTAAAACCTATAGTGTTACATCCCCCCTGTATTAAATAAACCATCTTCTCATAATTTTAGTTATCTTTCAATGATGAAAATAGTTGAAGGCATCTATAAGATATGTGTGAATTAATATGTAATTTATATTGACATATCTAACCCATGATATATGTAATACCTAATAACCCATAAAAATTAATTTATTCATTCACAGTCAGAATATCCTCAATACTGATTTTCTCCAAAACTATTAGAGCTAAATACCATTCATTATTAAGTATTAAGAACGTTATAAAAGAAGTATTTTTCTAATGTAGTTCATAGTCAACCTTTCACATATAAGTGTTCATAGGTTTATTTAGGATATGAAATATTATTTTTTTATTTCATAAATTAATATAAATTTTATGAATATAGAGTCAATCCAAGCCCAAAATCACATCTAATTCGACTAAAGTTTGCATAAGAAGATTTTTTTGGAAATACATTACCAAAAAATATATCAGATATCAGTTATATAACTGGGATGAAATAATCGTTCCAATACGATTTTTCATTGAAAAGTAAATATCTAATTTTTTGGATGGTTATTTGATTCTCCTAGAAAACATTCTATATAAAAATGGATGGGTAGTACAAGAATCGAATAATAAATTTATAGTTCAAGAGTGGACAATAATTTTACCTTTCAACCTACATTTTCATGATCCGCTTTAGTAGTTGTGATTAAATAATCCCTCCCTTTTTCTCTTATATTAGGAAGTTACAAGTTTATTTTATCATTATTAATCCTTGGTTAAGTTCACTTGTTATCATAATGTTCATAATCCTTACAATTGAATTATTGGAGTGTGGGTACTGCATTTGGTTGAATGTTCTTTTCATTATTCATATCCCTTCGACATTCTTGTTCTTTAGAGGATTCTCATACATGCTTGAATCATTTCCTAGTGCCTTTGATACCATTACCCCCATGGTTCTCCTGGTATCATTGGTCTTTAGGAAGATAAATCCTATTTCCTCTATAGATTTTATCATATTAGTTTTCACAAAACTACATGTTCCCTTTTCTTATCTCTAAATCCACAAGGAAAATGGGAGTGTCTAATTTCAATTTACACATTGAGATGAAATAACAAATTTATTAATAGCTTCCAAAGTACGTTTGGGAAAATTCCTTTCAAATACATGGTCTTAAGACACAAAAGAAAAGATCGATTTTTATTTAGCGTTCAACGATAAAACTAGAAGCATACGATGTAAGTTTGGTGAATTTTTCATTATGGGTTATAATATATTCATCCTATGATTACATCATCTCAACAAATTCTTATCCATTTCAGTTTAAAGTGTTTAGGGAAAATATTTATTGAAAAATAACTCCTTAAACTCCTCCCACTTCATAGAGTAGATTTCATCCTCTTACATCAAGTTCTTGATTAGGGTCCACTGATGTGGCCAATTTTAATACATTTTTACACATACTTTATAATTAATTGTTGTATTTATAATGTAAAAAATATTATTTTAATGGAAAAAAATTATTACTTAATAATTAGAGTCAAAATAGCAGTTTTTTCAATATTTTATTAAAAATGATAATTTATGAGATAAATTGATTAAAATTTCTTTACCTCAAAATTTTATATTCTTTTAGGAACCAATAATTTTGTGATAATTTTTTAAAAATGTCATTTTATTATTTTATTTTGTTTATTTTTTGTTTGGAATTATATTTTACAGTGTTCCTTGTTTTTATTTAAAATAGAAATTTTGTAACTAATATTTTGACATAATTTTCAAATTATACAAGAAGGGATAGAGACCATTAGAAAGTTTTTGCACAAAGGAAATTAATTGAACCTTTATAGAGATGTTTGAAATTATATAAGAACGATGATGTCTGCTTCGATTCATGAGGGAAACACATTCTGTTAGAGAGATCAAATCGAGTCACATAAAGAAGTTAATCAATAGTGAAATCTTCCATGTTCATATTAGAGATTTTAGGAGACCTAACAATGGTGACTGGGGAGATGCAGTCGACATGCACCTATATTTATAAGGTAAAGACCAACAAATTAAAATGGGGGATAAACCATACCATTCATCCATGTTTTTGGATCAAAACTAACTAGAGGTGAAAAAGGGTAAGATCTAGGAGGTATGAGTAGTGATTCAAGGAGGAAGAAAATAGACAATGGATGGGGAGTTTTGGTAATTCAACCACAATAGAGAAAATTCATCTCGACAGAGAAGAATCTCTCTTCTTACCAAAAGCATTTTTCAAAATAAATTTTTCTTTAAATTTTTTCTTATATGTTATCATGAACTATAACTGAAAATCTTGTTTGTAATTGATGTTTTTTTTATTAATTCTTTTTTTATGCATCATTTTTCCAAAATTATAGGTTTTCATCTTGGCATTTCTCTTCATTAATTTAGATTTCATATTGTTCAATATATCGACTGGTGAAAATCAACTCAATACTATTAAAACCATTTTATACATTATAATAAATCAATCAATTAATCTTTGGGACTACATGAATAGATATTAATAGATAACTTATGGTTTATTTATGAGTTATTTATTTGACTATAAATATTATTATTCTCATTTCTTAAACATTTTCTCTTCCTTGGATACATCATTTTCCTTCCATTAAAACATTAACAGTTTCTTCCACCCATACCCATAGATTATGTTCTAACACTATTAGAATTTATATTTTATACACCCTTACCTTATTTTTTTCATTTTTTCCCTTTATTAAATTTTTCACTCACATTTTATATTCCCTTTAATCTCTTTTAATTCAATATTTTAGTAGAATATATTTGAAAGTGGCACTTATATAGTCACACCCCTTTGATGTGGATTGAACCAACTCACCACAATCTAGTGAAAGTTGGTCCATATATTTTAATTTTGATATATGTCAATTTATTCCCATCAAAATTTTAACTTGTTGGAAAGGAAGGTGTGTATTGAGTTCATAGGGTTGTTAAAACCAAAAAAATAAAAAAAATGAAAAAATTAAAATTAAAATATTTTAAAAAATAATAATGATACTTTTTATATATTTAGGGAAAAATATTTTTAAAAATCTTGATTGTAGAATATAAAATAGTGAATGATGGTTTAGTTTTAGTTATGAATTTATTTCAGGAACAAGTGAATTTGGTGGAAAAAAATTGGAAACATTTATGAAACAAATGTCAAATGGATTAATTATCCGAAATTTATGTTAGAAAAAAAATAAAAGACAGTGGAAATTTGAAAAGACATCATAGGAACTTGATTTTTTCCCACTCCCATTATAAACTAGTAGATATTGAAATCATGGATGATCAATTAATGTAATTTTATCGCTCTAATGAAATTTGTGAGTTTGACTATAGTTTCTTTAAGGTTAAGGAAGCACACACACACTTACAAAATTCAAAAATGGAGAATCTTACCAACTAATTGTGGCGTTTATTTTGATGGAAGTTGAGATGAAAAAAATATATTGTTTTTATATGAAAAAATTACAACTAGAGATAAGGGTGACTGAGAGTGATTCTGATTCTAAGATAACTCTATATGAGTGTTTTGGAATCATTTTAAATGAAATAAATTCTTCCCAAACTGAATTTGAATCCCCTCTTCCTCCATTAATTTTTTAAATGATCTCAAAAGTGGTAGCGAGTTTCTATAATCTTTCCAAACCCCTAGGAACACTCTACATTATACTTCCCCTTTAAGAAAGTATAATATTCATCAATACTATAAAAATCATGAAATGGAAATCATGATATCATGTTATATCAAGGGGTGTTTAAAGGGTATTTTTCACTTGTTAAGGGGTTACGTTGTTTTTATATAATTAGATAATCTAATATAATTTATTATTTATTAAATGAATATTGGGTTTTCAACATGTGGTGGTTCCTAAATAGAAAACCACAACCTCTATCCAGATATGGTTATTTATTTAGTAAAGAGTGGATGAAGAATTTAATCATAGCTCTTCTTGAGAGGCATCACATAATTTTTAATTTTTATACTTGTTTTAGTTTTTCAATAAGGTTCGTATCACTTATTATTCCATAACTTATTATTTTCCATGCTCACTCATTCCCTCTGTTTTAATCAAGTCAAATTTTTTTGGGATTCTCTATCTCATCGTCTCACCATAGCATGGCCTTATTTCACAAAATTTTAATGATTATATCTGACATTATTTTTTCTTACTTTTTAAGGTACCTAAACATATATATCAAGTGTAACTTCAAGTGTTAAAGGATAGTATCCTTGGTTCGAATGATGGTGAGGTCAATTGACCATGTGGGAGTCAACTGACCATATAAAGGGATCGTATGATCATGTAATCCCTCACTGAACAATGTATGTCAAGTGACCTTAAAGTAGTTCAATTAACTACAAGTGTATGAATGATCATATGTATCATATTTTCCATGAGACAAACTTGTATTTACTATAATTGAAAGGATAGTTCAATTGTTGTGACCCCTTAAAATGTTATTTTTTTGATTATATTAATGTTTTCAATTTCTCTCTTGAGTCCATGGTTTTCAAAGGTGAAATTTTGGGTTTTTTTAATCTTCTCTAGGTCCACATAATTTCAGTGTATTGTTCTGGAAACCATGGAGGGGATACCATGTGACCTTGGTAGTTTTGGATAGTTGAGATAACATGGTTTGGTAAATTATGTGTGTAAATCATGTGACGTACTCAGGTTTGGGAATTTTTTAAATTTCACGTTTTTTTTATTTGATGATTCTCCAAAAACATAGCTAATTGGACTACACAAACTAAGGAACCTACAAGATACCTATATATGTCTTCTAAGACCTTATAAGGTCAATTCTTAGTGATCACTTATGGCTTCTTCACCATATCCAAAATTTTAGAACTTCTCTTTCCTTATCCTTTAAGTTTCTTCCTTTTGTCCAATTTACTGTAATCCTAGCAGCCATTACTAAATGATTTTTATGTATAGGGTACTTTTAATTGTTTATTTTGGTTTCAAAATTTTTTGATGCATTTTAGGATTCCTATCTCAGTGGTTTATATTGAGTTGACATGGTTTCTTCTCTTGAGGTATGTGTTTCCACTCCATTTCCTTTTATTAAAGGATTAAATATTTAAAAGTGTTTTGAACAAAAATAATGATTTATATAACATCTAGATTGGATTTTTGAAAATTTTCAATGATTTGGTGGTTTTTTTCTTTAAAAAAATGGTTAAATTTCTTAGTTCAATAACACTTGTTTTTTAAATAGTATTTAACACATTCTATGTAATTGATAAAGTATAATTCATGGATTTATGCAAGAAAAATAATTAGAAATTATATTTTCGGCCAAGTATGATTTATAAAGTGATATTTTCTCTTATTTATATGGGTTACCTTATTATAAAAGGGTTTTTACTTATTTTAAAAAAGGATATTCCTTTTTTTAATTAGGGTATTCCATGTATTTAAAAAGATTTTCTTGACTGGTGTGATTATTTAGTAATTTCATTGAATTAATTGAGATCATGATTTGTTTTTATATTATATTACATGGAATTTACAATTTGTTTTCAAATGTGGTTTTAGAAATGTATTTCCAATGGTGTATTTATTGGTTTCAAAGAACAGGCTCGTTTGGCATCTTGTGTGAAGGGTGAAAATTAATGGCAAATTTTTACGCACTAGTTGATCACTATGTTACACTTTATTTATAATTGTATATATGTGTTATGGTTAAATGAATTTTGATTCATGTTATGCAATTTTTGTTGGGGTGAATTATTAGAGGGATGTGTTAGAGGTGGAAAGTAATTTATTATTGTGTTTTATTACCTTTTTTCTATGTGATTTTCATGTAATTGAAATTGTATTGATGGTAGTCCACCTCTATTGGATATTAAATGATGAACCCTTCTCTATTAAGTGGGGATTAAAGGGACATTAGATATGATAATTGAGATTTAAACATTAGTTTGTAGAACCTAGTTGAATGTTATGACCCAGACATGGATGTGTCACTGATGAGGCTTGTTTAGAGGGGTTTTCATGATGAGATGTGTGACCATTAGCATAGAGGTAGTTGGTTCTACGTTTTCATGTCTAGTACTTGTCCCAATAGTCATTCTTATATTTCCACATTATACGAATAATATTTTCTTCCTCTTATATTTTATTGTAATTTTTGTTTCTTATATCTTGTTCGGACCTACATTGATGTGTTGGTTATTTATGATTGAGAATTATTGGTGTATCTTTTTCCTTGTGTTATTATTGTTATTTTTTATGGATCTACATAGATTTTAATTTATTATATTTTCACTTTGTTCTTTACTCGTATTTTAGGTGTGTGTGTATTAATGTATAATAGGGATAAAGAGGGTGGTTTTTTAAATGTAAGCCATTGTGAAGCATTTTTTGAACTATTTTAAAACTTGTGAAAGTTGGTTTTCAAAAAGGGATGTTTAAAACAAAAATGTGAGGATTAAATTGATCTGTTTTGAATTATTGTTGATTTAAAAGGTAATGGTTAGTTTTCAAATTACATCACTCTGGTAAGGCCTCTATATATCATGTTTTCTAAATGGGTTTTTTAAGGAAATATATAAGCTATTTTATTTTTATTTCCATTTTGTTTAAATAAAATTAAAACATAATTTTCTATTAATTTCAAATTAGTGGACTTGGTTTCTTTTTAAAAGGAATGTAATGAACTCATGGTGGGACCCTATTTTTCTTTGGATCACACTCTATATACTCACATTAGTGGGTACATAGTCTTCATGTATTCTATAGGTTTTTAGGTTTTTTCTTGTTGGTTGGTTTTCTGATACTCTCCATTGGGAAGTGGGTGATGTCAGTTGTGGTGGTGACACAATATTCATAGGGTTATGTTGTGATTTTTTCATATGTTTTATGGATTGGATGGATCTTCTAGTGTATCATCCCCTCTAACCACAAGATTTTTATATATTTTTTTTTCTTGGATTTAAAAAATATTTATATAAAATGGCTTCAATTATTTGGAAAAATGTTTGGAAAATGTTTTCAGTGTTGTTTATTTGTATTATTATATGCTTGGATATTCTTATTTTATAATTTTTTATTTATTTTGTCGTGGTAATTCAATGTATTATAACCTCTTACAAGATTCCCAGTTAGAACCTATTGTTGATCCCCATTTTTTGGGTCAAATAATTCCAACAATTTCACTTGTGATACCGTGGATCTTGTCTCCAATATAGATACATTGGGAATATCCCTCATGCGTAGTGGAATAATGTGTTGAGTAAGAGGTCGGGTCAACCCAATATGGTTCATTAAAAATGGTATTATATACCGATTTTCATTTGGGTTTGGTGTTCTATAGGATTTAAGACCATTGAATCTCATGTGGTGGGTGTGGTGGAGTGTTTGGTCAGATATTCCTCATTCTAGACCTCAAGTTTCCATGGCTGATCAAGCGTTTTATTTTAAATTCGGTGGTTAGGTTTCTTTATTAATGAGATATTTTTATGTGATTTTATTATATAATGAGTTTTAGGAATATCTAAAGATAAATATTGGTAATTTCTTATTTTTTTAGGTAAAAATAGAGGCAATTAAGGGGTGCACTATTAAGGTGTATGGTCTATCAAGCCATGCATAGTTTGTGCAGACAATTCAAGGAAACTTCTAATGGAAATCACTCAGTTGGTTCATGGTCTGAAAAACTACAATGTTAAACCAATTACAGTGGAGGAAGTTTAAAATTATTTTTCTTTTACCCACTTTTATGCTTTTATCCCTTTTTTTGATGATTCATGTTTACGATTAATGAATAGGATGTTTTATGGTAAAAAAAGTTATTTAATAAAATTTTAAATAAATATGTTATTCTTGGGTATTTAATCTTATTTTGAAAACCATATTTTTTATGTTTAAAGTTTATTTTGTGGAAATTATTTGAACTATAGAAAAAATTATTTTAGTGGATTAAATGATTTTGGGTTGTGATAGTTTTTAAGAAAATAATATCATGAGTTTTAGAATTTTTTTAATTCATGAAATTGTTTTAGCATTGTATTAGTTTCCAAAGAGTAAATGATTTTGGTGTGTGGGGTTTTATGAGGAAATTGGTTTTCAATAAGTGTGTTCCTATTATTGATGGGTTTTAAATATTTTAATGCTTTTTAAATGGAACCTTGATGGGAATTTTTATAAATCCATGTAGTGTTTTGAAATAGAAAGAAGGCTTTGTTAGGTGATTTTGAAATAAAATTTTAAGGATCATTTATAATCTTTTTTATTGGATTTTTGATTTTATGTCACTTTTGTTGGTATTTTTGGTGTCTTGATTGAATTTTAGGTTTTAGGGAATTTTTATAATGTGAACCCCATAATGGAATTGGAAATTCAAGAAAAGAATATATTAGGTATTCATTATAGTGATATATATGTTAATATCCTAATTTTTTTCTCAAAAAAGACTCTTGATGGAGTGGTAGGGTCATGATCTTCTTAGCTAATGGAACATTTAGGATTGGTTATAAATTGGAATCCACTATTTTTTAGTAGTAATCAATGATCTTAGTAGGTGATATAGTTCCTAGCTAAGTTTGAAGTGTTATTTGAGTCAATAGAAACTCTAGGAACATCTAGTGTGAGGTGCACCACTTATTTATTTGAGATATTGGGCTTGGATTGGTGAGAGTGTGTTATTAACACTCAACCATATGTGGAATTTTCTTTGGGATATTTCAAGGCCACCTTCATCCAGTGGTTTTATCTTAAGTAAGTGAGAATATATATGGATATGGAATTATTGGGTGTTTATTAAGGCTATTAGTCAATGAAGGATTATACTGAACGTTTCAACATATAGATACCTTTATCTGAGGATTTGGTTTTTCATGATTCCAAAAAGTCATGGTAATTTTATAGAGGACTTCATCTAGATCTCATCTCGATTGTGTTTTATTCTATCCAGAATACCTTTGAAGAAGTTATTTAAATGGCCATTTTTGTTGAGGATTTTTTAGTTGGAAAAACTATAAAAAGTGATTCTTTAACCTCATTTGATGTTTGTAAGAGTGATACAACTAGAGGGAAGTAGAAACCAATTATCTGATTCTAGTGTGGGATGTTTGAGAAAGTTAGACACTCTTTTTTGAAAAGTCTAAGGAACCATCATTTGTGTGGACATATCAGTAATCTTGAAATGTTTTTCAATCTAAAATGATATCAAAATAAGTATTCTCAAACCCGGATTTGATCTGAGAAGTTGTTTATGGAATTGCTTCTATGGGACAGTCTCAATCTCTTTTTTGTTTGGATGGGTGTTTCTACAGCCTATATTTTCTTGTATTTTGTTCCATTTATTTTTGTAAACTTTTATCTCTTTTTGTAAATAATTAAAGATATTTCTGATCATTTTTGTATCATTTTAGTTATTCATAACTCATTTATTTGACGCTTGTTATCATTTGTCCATGGTAGGGACCATTGTTTGAGGGTTGGTTAATGGTTGAAATGGATTGGATTAGGGGTGTGATGGGGTAACATTGATAATATTTTTGTTTATTTTTGGACCCTAAGATCCATCGAGTTAAGTTTTTCCTTTAGGATAATCGGGAGTCGGTTTTTAGTGATTTTGTTCCAAAGTTACCATTTGTTTAGTTTCATGACCTGAAGTTAGATCCATGTCATTCATTATTGCGTGTTCAGTGATTTTGTTCCAAAATTTACCATTTTTCTAGTTTCATGACCTTATGTTAGATCCATTTCATTCCTTATCGAGCCATGTTCATGTTTGGGATGTTTCTATAGACTTTTGGAGGGTTTTATATTGGTTATCTAGTCTAGAAAAATATTGGTTCTTTCTTGAGGATGTGCTCTATTGTGGTGTTTTGAGTTGGTTTTTTGTGGTTGATAGAATCTTGTTTATTCCTATAGAGAATCATTGAAGTGTGACAGCTTTGGTGATGATCATTATATAGATATTTGAATCTGGTGCTTCACCATTTAGGATAAATTATAAATGGTGGGTATGCCTAAGGTCAGTCTCCATGTGCTTCCCTAATCTATGGAAGTTTTCTTTAATGCATTTTTTGGTTGGGACATGTTGTTTCCTATGGATCTAGTAACCTCAGTTATTCCAAATTTATTATTATTATTAATTTCCTTTGGTTTCGTTCAAGAATCAAAAATTACATGTGGGGTTTAAATATACATTTTTTTGGGGTTCTTGGATTCAAAGTAAACCATAGGAGTGGTTATCTTAATATTTCATTTTATAAGGAATGTTTTTTTAGGATATATATTCCTTTAGTGTATGGTAAATATTAAATCATTGTGATATTTTTTTCCTAGGATTGGGTTACTCATGTCCAATATTCTTGGTTACAGGTTAGGAATTTTTTCCTATGGTTGGGTCCCTTTTTAAGGTGAGTTTCTCTTGGTATTTCCTTTGAATCTTGTGGTTCATGAATTCTTGAGGGGAGAAATTGTAATTGTTGGTGGGGATTTTGACACCATGAATCTCTTTTTTATTATTTATATTTATATGGTTTATTAATCCCTCTAGTTTGGGGTGTCCTTTTAATATCCTCACTCTACTCCATAATGAAAAATGACCAAACTAGCTCGCTACATGGCCTTAGGCATGCCTTCTCGTATTCCAGAGGATACTGACTAGCAGAAAGGTTCTTGGGAGGTATAATGAGGATAGTATACCACAAATATCAAAGTGTTTAAAAAAATATGAAATAATGAGACATTATCCATCCACGTCAATTTGAGTACAGGGAATCAATAAAGAACAGTCATAGATAATAAAATATATTCTGCATACAAAATCAAACAATCATTCCAGGACACAAGACAAATCACACACAAATCTAATCACATATACAAACAAAAATAAGGGAATAAATAAAGACCAAAATAAAAATATAGTATCATCCACTACATTCCCCTAGCCTCACCTCATCCCAATCTCTAAGTCACAACTTCTCTACTCAGGCTCGATCAAGAAATATCAGGCTTCAACTAAACGTAGATCTGCAATAATTGAGGGATACTCGGGTACCCATGTGTAGTGGCAGCCTAAATAGTGATTGAGTAAAAAAATTAGTAAGACTCCACCAATGTGGTCCATTACAGATCCATTAATTGCAATTATATGTGCATGTGACATGATCTGATAAGTAGATTAATAAATATAAGAAATAATAATAATTATAAAATATCATCGATCATCATGTTTATGGCCTTGATCAACCATATTTTCTCTTTCAAGTTTTGGAGTGTCCCTGATATATTTGGGATGACCATTCCAATCATAATAACAACTCGGTGTTTTTTCATTCCAGTATATAGGTAACAACCTGGGATCCAGATCCACCCCAATATACGATATAATGACCTGGGGAATGCACTATCCAAAAATAATGACCTGAGGAATGATCCATCTTGGTAAACAATGGTTCCTGAAATCAGATCCCCAACAATATTGAGGACTCAACCATGACGAATAAGGACCCCATAATCCCATGGTACATAAAACATGGTAGGGACTCTCTCCTCTTCCGAGGACCAATTCCCATATCCAAATCCATGAAAACACCAAAAAAATAAACCTAGACCTCTATAAAATATTAATTTTCTATAATATCAAAACATTCCTAAAGGTATGTCTCCTTACCTCCTCATAAGGAGTTTTCACAACCTCTCATAGGGATTATTCATGAACTTCCGAGTTTTTAAAACCACCCATAAGGGTATTTTCCATTTATAATAAAAGATCAATTCTTTGAATTTTTCATTTCATCATCCTAATAATATCTAGTAAAAAAAATTAAAACTCAATAACCTGGTTTCATGTCCATCCCTGGTCTACCAAAAGAATAATGAACACTCTGTGCATCCACCCTCCCTAGAACTCCTATATATTTTACCTTACCACTCTAGAAATTATTCAATTTATCATAAAAGGCATGGCCTCATGGCCCTCACAAGTCTGATTGGGGTTTTAAGGTGACACCTGATTTCAACTCTCCTTAACCCTTATCCACTTTCTCATAGTTAAATAAATATTTGGTCACCCACTCGGGTCCCCTGGGACATATTGCGGGTGGAGGCACCCCATGCAGTATTCGTGGTCACATTCTCCCCAAGCATGGACACCCCATATTGGATCCACTCTACTTATCACCATATCACAATCCCTCAGGACTCCCAAGGTCCATACATGTATCCCCATGTCTCTATGGTGCTTCTTTATTTTTAAATGGTCTTAAAATTAAATGATTTCATTATATTATTAACATTCCATTTAATTTATAAAAACATTTCATTTAATTAAAACAGATCAACACCCTCAGCTGTGAGACCGCATACAACATGAAACATAAGAAAATTTAAGTACCGCAGGGAATATATCAAGGAAATACTCCCTCATTTGAAGTATATTCCCTTTAATTATGAACCCAAAAACCCACTTCCTAGGATCATCTAAGATCAATGACCATTATCCAAATGACCCATGTTCATAACTCACATCCAAAAATCAATTTAATTAATTATAATTAATTATACCACTCTAATTAATTAAATATTTTATTTAACATAGGAATAAACACCTAATTTCTCATTAGGTGATCCTTCTACCCATAAAACAAAACTAACCATCCTTAAAAGGTTTGTTCCATGATCCAACAACTAACTCAGTCCAAAACCCTATCAATCAGAACAAAAACCCTAATAAATGTCATTTAATTTAGCACAAAACCCTTGAAAAACTCATATAGTGGCATAGCTCAATAAAAATAATGGGTTTATACATGTAGGCATTATCTCAAGATGTCCTCTAGCGGGGATATATAAAATACACACCATATTCGGATTATTCTACCATTATCTTATGGAATATTCCCTCAAATCCCTAACTATGAGAAATAAGAATTAGGGATAAATGAGGTGGAGGAGAATGCAGGTCACCATAGGGAGGTAATTACCAAGAATACCCATGAAATGGTTTTGAAACTACTCAAGATTAAGGGGAACCAAGAGAGTAAATAGAGGATCCACCGCTAGTCCATGAGATCAAGGGAAAGTGGGAAAAGAGTTGTTTCACCTATAAAACCCCATGGGAATAGAATTCTAATTATACCGCCTAAAAACCCCATCATATTTTCATTATAGGACCATCAGTGAGATGTTGGGCTACCAGTGACTAGCTAGTGGTTCTAGGCTATATTTGTGGCCATTCGGCCTTACTATAGTGTTTTACCACAAATCCTGGCTACCTTTTTAACCATAAACCTAGTTTAAAAACACTTATTTTAGGTTTTTGAACTCTTGAAATTATATCCTCAACCTTGGTTAGAATGACCCATCCACTAAATCAAAGTTTAAATTTCTCTTTAATTTTGAAAATCCATATGGAAATGGGGTTTTATAACCTCCCCAACATAACACTTATCATCCTAGAGAAATATATGTGGCCTTACAACCAAACATCTCAACCTTCCTTTGTTGTTAATTCTATATAATTTTTAGCCTCACAACCTTCATCCCAATCTCATATAAGATCAACAGCCATATTCAAAACCAAGCATAGTCCTAAATCACATCTGAACAACCAATTTAATTAATTATAATCAAATTATTATTAATTATACAAATTTAATTAATTAAAAAAATTATTTACATAGGAATAAATTCTTAATTACACATTAGGTGCTCTCGCTACAGCTAAACCAAGACCAACCATCCATAGGAGGACCATTTAATGCTCTCATAAATAACCAAGGATAAATTCCTATTACCTAAAACCAAAAGTAAAAGAAAAATCATTTAATATAGGAAAAAATCCTTGAAAAACTCATATAATGACTTACATCCATCAAAATGATTAGTGATGGCATGGAGGAACTTTCTCATGATGTCCTCCAACTAGGCTGAAAGGAATCCTTGTCATCTCATGATGATTTTACCATTCTCTAGTGGAATCATCACTCAAATACCTAACCATGAGAACCAAAAATTAGATATAGAGTATGATGAGAAAATGGAAATCATCAATGGTTGATACATACCAAGAATCACTAAGAAGCATCACCAAAACCACCCCAAAATAAATGGAGACCAAGAGAGTAGAGGAGGAGTAACACCTAGTCCATGAAATCAAGAGAAATAGGTAAATTATGATATCCACCCAATAAATACCTAGTGGGAATAACTGTAATTATATCCCGTAAAACTCACATCAGAAAACCATTAGAGTTTATTAGTTAGTCGGTGTCTATATCCCCAGCCACCTGGCCTTCCTCTAGTACTCTTCCATGGCTCTCTACTTCCTTAAAACCCTTATTCCAAGTCACAAAACACATGTTTTAGGTTCTAAAACTCTCATAATTAAATCATGAACCCTGGTTTATCAAACAACTAATCAACTAAATCAAAATTTCAAATTTTTCATGAATTTCAATCACCCTTATAGACATGTGGTTTTAGTTACCTGGTTTATCAAACAACTCATCCACTTATACTTCATGCATGTGTTATGGTTAAATTAATATTGATTCATGTTATGAAATTTATGTTGGGGATTTTTATTGAAGGGATTCTGTTGGAAGTGGAAATTATCTGATTATTGTGTTTTATTTCCTTTCAGAAGTGTGATTTTCATACAATTAACATTATCTTGATGGTGTTTTTCCACTTTTAGATATGACATGAGGAACCCTAGGACACTAAGTGGGGACTCAATGGATGTTGGATATGATAATTGAGATTTACATGTTGGTTTTCATCCCCTAGAGAAATGTTTTAACCTTACTAGAGGGTGTCACCATTGAGACTGTTTGAGAGTGATTCAGATGATGATATGGGTGATCATTAATCTATTATTGATTACATCCACCTTTTCATGTTTGTTACTTGTCCCATTAGTCGTTGCGGTGTTACCTCATGACATGTATCTTACGTTATTCCTACTATTTTTTTGTTATCATGTGTGTTTTTTATCTCTTGTTTGAGCCTACATTGATGTATTGGTTATTTATTATTTATCTTTATTAATGTTAATAATTCCATGTGTTATTAATTTAATTTATTTTTGAATATCTAGGGATTATACATTATAATATTTTACCATTTTTCTTTACTCATATTTGAGGAGTGTGTGCTCTAAATATATTAAGGGAAAAATAGGGTGGCTTCTTTAAATGGATGTCATTGTGAAATGTTTTTTAAAATATTTTAAACCATGTGATGGTTTTTTTAAAAGGAATGTCATAAAAAAGTTTTAACTTGTTTAATTTATAAATGAAAATTATTTTAAAAAGGTAATGGTTGATTTTTAAATGAAATTACCTTGGTAATTCTTCTTCATGTTAATTTTTATAAAAGGTGAGTTTTAAGGGAAGATTTAAAGTATTTTTTGTTTATTAACATTTTTATAAATGAAATGAAAACTTATTTTCTATTAGTTTAAAATTATAATAATTGTTTCCTTTATAGAAGGTATGTAATGAACTCTTGGTAGTATCCTACCAGAATCTGGATAACCCTATATACTAACATCAGTGGGAATATAATCATAATGAATTCTATAGGTTCATGGTTTGTCTCTTGTTGGTTGGTTTACCACAGATTTCCATTGGGAAATGGGTGATGTCGGTTATTGTATTGACTTGAGAGTCACAAGGTGAAGTGGAGCTTTGTCTCTCAAGTTTGATGGACCAATAAGGTCAAGTGGTGTATCAGACTCTTTAGCCTCCTAATTTGTTTTAGATTTGTTTCCTTATTTTGGTTTGTAAAACATTAGTATAAATGGATTCAATAATGTGTAAAAATATTTTTAAAAATCTTCCAATATCATTTATTTTTATTATTTTATGTTAGGAGGCTCTTGTTTTATATCTAATTATTTATTGTGGCATGGTTTCTAATGCATGGAAACCTCATGTTAGGTTCTTATTTAGAACGAGTTTTCGATCCTTTTTTTAGGTTAAAATTGTTCCCACATGTTCACCTATGATAACCTATAACTTTTTTTTAACTTGGTGTGATTGGGAAGGTTCCTCGAGCCTTGTGGAAGAATGGCTTGGTTGATAAGTCGGGTCAACATGGGCTTGTTCATTACAATCATGAGTGTAATCATATATAAGACCAATACTCCAATAAATTAAATAAGTAAATTGATGATTGACCACAAATTTAAATTATGGATCGACCATAAGTTCTATACTTTACAAGTGTAAAGGAATCACTGATTATAATATAGTATTGACTGTAATTATAATTGGGATTTCCTGCAGGAGAAAAGTGAGGATCAACTTCATGCCTGATCAACCACAAGAAGAAAGAGGCAATCTACCACACGCTGAAGCATCAATAAACCATTCCAGTATGGTTTAACTCAAGAAAAAAAGGACCAACCATAAATCTAGATGTCCACAAGAAGAAAGGATAGACGACATGATTTGGTTTCATAATAAAACTACCTAAACCATTTTTCCATCAAACTTAACCTATTGTTTTCTCTATTAATAGATCCAACTACAAGAATCTAATGATAATTAATTTAAACTTATAGGTACTAAAAACTGATCAACTGGGGGGAAATTACTTATGTTAAGGAGGGAAGGTGTCATTGATAGAAATTAAAATTGAGAAAATCATTTTATTTGGGGAGTTTTGTTTAAATTTTCCAGTCATTATTATTCTAATTAAATTTCATTCAAGTAATTTCAAATATCTTGATAGATTAATTTATGTATGTATGATTATTTTTTATTTCATAAATATTTTCCACTGTGTGAAACCAATGTTGAGGTGGAACATCCTAAATATTTTAACTTAATAAAAATATAATACATTTGGAGTTACTTGGTGTTATTATTTCTTTTCTCTATTTTATTGAAAATCATTGAAAAAAATAAAACATTTTATAGTGTAGTGAATATTTCAATAGTATTTTTATAAATTCTATGAATCTATTTGAATTTATCAATGGATTGAAAGGATCATTGATAAAAATAATATTTTACATGAGTATTTTTTTAAAATATGTTGGTTATATCATTTCAAAAAATGAATGAATGTTTTTAACCTTATTTTAGGAAAACTAACTCAAAAGAGTGGAAACATATTTTTGAGAATTATTTTACCCCTTAGAAAATTATTTTGTACTATTGTAGTGAAAATATATTTGATCTGAATTATTTTTAATTTTACTTCACTTTAAGGCTTAACATTGAGGACAATTGTGGATTTTAAGTATGGGGCATGGGTCTTAATTTTTTTAAACTATAATTCAATGTTTTAAACATAAAAACACATTAAATATTTTCAAATTTAATTATTCTTGAGATTCAATTGTAACGTTTAGTGGGTGTAAACATTTCTCAATTTTTAGGGTTTTTTCACTTTGAGTACTTAATATTTTATTTTATAACATGGACTCAATCTTGCTTTATCTCTTAAATTTCTCTTTAAATTCAATCTTTTGGCCAAAAAATGGGAGTAAGATTTTTCAAAATTAATTGGTTTCAATAAATTAAATATACATTAAAAAAATAATCATTTAATTTAAATGGAATGTTAAATGAACTCTTAAACCTGGTTGAAGTATTTATTCTTTAATCTGAAACAAGTGGTTGTGGTAATTATTCATTCTTTTAATTATTAAACTCACTCTTCCTCCATTTGTGTCAATTTAATCATTATTAATTATGTGTCTGTTGACACTCCCATTTTCACATTAATGATGAATAACTTAATATCATTACATTTCAATTATTTAGAGAAGGAAAATGCATGAAATAATAACTACACCCTTTGAGTTTCAAATGTGTTCCTAATTAGACCTTACACAGGTCCAACTTGCACAACCATACTGACACAGATCACATCGGTATGTCCAAACACAAAAATATTAAATTTTTGTGAGAGAAATATATAATATAGTAATTATAAAGACTTTTGAAAACTTCCTCTTTCACCCAGGGTTCTAAGATTAACTTTAAATAGGGCCCTTGGGCTCCCTGTTCTGATGACTGGAAGATAAATAGTCATCCTGAAGATCTTATTACCTTAGTCATTTGGCTAAGTCACCAAAACCTTCTAGGTAGCTCTATAATCCTATAAATAAGTGGGAATTAATGAGATTATATTAAATAGGTTTCCTTTAATATTTGAAATACTAAATACCTATGCAAAGAGACACTTACCCGTAGTCCAAAAGTACATGGGTGATGTCTCTCTCCCTGACAAAAGACCGATGTGAGACCCATATAAGAGAACTTAAGGAGTCCCTAGGAGGTTCGATCATGGTATTTCATAAGTTTGGCCTCCCAAGCTGTACTTTACCCCAGGTCTCCCAAGTAACACTTTCATGATGTACCTTTAAATTCCACCAAGTATCATTTGGGCGAGACACCTCCAAAATTAGAGAAAAAATTCCCTGGGCGAAGTATCCATTTTCATTTTAGTTAATGTATAAATATATGTGGAATATATTGTTAAAATTTTATTGTTATTTTATCCTTTAAAAAATATTTATTTCTTTATACATGAAAAATTCAACATCAATATCCATTGTTTAGAGACAAAGATGATATTGTGGTATAAATTGATAAAAGGATGAAATTCCACTTATCAAGTAAGTATATTTCCTTATTCTTTTAGTAAAGACGGTAAGAAATTTCTCACACCTTATAAAATAATATTGAAAATGGAAATATTATCTTAGTATGTTTGTTTCTGATGAAATGATGGTCTTTTCACATCTCTTTAGTGTTTGGTTTTCGATTTGTTGACATTATCATGATAATTAACTTTCTTCTGATCAAAGATATATGTCACTCTACATCATTATTTCAAAATTAAGATTTTATTACATGTCTAAAAATTCAATTTCTAATAAACTTCTAATATTTTTAGTCATATTATGTTTTATTTTATATGAACATGGTTCTACCTTTTCACTCTTATCAAGAGGATGTTTTATTAACCCTTTTTATGGTGTGGATTTCCAAAAAAAATTACAAATTTACAACAATTAATTATTGATATAAAGTTAAAATTGTGTGGATGATATTTTTAAAAGTGGGTATAATTTGACGCCCTAATATTTTAAAAATGAATCAATTTTTGATATGGTATAATACATGCAACACTGAGCTTAAACGTATCATAAAATAATATTATTTCAAATATGACCAATATAATATAGTCGTTAAATTGGGGGGTATGAAGGGAATTAACTAATTTTTGAAATATATATATATATCCTAGATAATATAATTTTTTTTATAAATTCATAGAAAATAATCAATCAATTTTTAGTAAATTAAGTTTATTCATTAGAAATATTTTTTTCTACAAAAATGATTTTTATAGGTTTTTATGGGAAATATTATAATTAATTTCTTAATATTTTAGAAACATTATTTGATAAAATTAACCTCATTTTTTACATCATAATATAAAAAGAGACTTAGGTTTAAATTTTTTATTTTTTGAAAAATATTGATTTTTCAGTGAATATTGAAAAATACTGATTTTTATAAAACCATCAGTTCTTTTCATTATATTACTAAATTTAAAATTAACATTGTGATTTAAATTTGATTTAAACTAAAATAATTATTATTTATTTATAATTATTCCAATTAATTACATTTAAATCAACTTTATATTGATTTTTACTGTAAGTTTATTTTTGTGTTTAAAAATGGGTTTTTTAAAATTGTTTTAAAATGCATAATGTTTCTCTATTTTAATTAACTAAATCATCACCTAATGAGAAAAATATTAAGTAAAATGTATTTATTATTTATATGTAAATCTTAATTTAAATTAATTTAATTATTATTATTTGATGAGGAGTTAAAATAAAATCCACTAATGCTTGAAAAATACATCTCTTGAAAAACAAAATTTCCATCGTGTCTGTGGATTTTGTTTTAAATTAAATTATTTCAATTATGTGAATTTATTTTTTTAAAATGGATTCCATATTAGGAATAAAAATTATTTATATTATATAATAATTTTAACTTAATATTTTTTCATAGTGAATGGTGAAAATGGTATAAATATTTTACTGTGATTATGGTAAAAAATGGGTTTACTAGGGGGTTAAACTAAAAATATAAGGGTTAAAATACCTAAAAACTTATCTAAAATATACTTGGTAGATATATTTAGACCTTATATCATTTAAGTATCAATAATTGTACATTTTATAGCCTTTTTGAATGTGAAAAATGTGGATACACCATTTTCATTTCAAAAATTCTAAGTGTGTCATCTCCCCAAGTACTAAAATGACACCCCATATCCTCTCATTTTTACACCTTCATATCCATTTGGATATTAAAATACATGCTAAAATACCTTTCTTAATTCCCAAACTATAACCGTGATCCCATGTTTTGGTCATAAATCAATCCTAAGAAGGATTTTAGTGCTAACCTATGGAGGTTGCCTGAATAAGAGGTATCATGCTTAACTGATCATTTTTATTTTACTTCTTCATCCACCTCCTCAAATATTAATAAATTGTGATGATATAATAACTACAATATCTCTCATATACTAATATATTATTATGTTAATTATATAACCTAAATTCATCTCCTCTTCTATCAAATGGAAAATGAAAGTGTCATTCAAGTGTTTGGTGGACTACCACCTTGCAAACTAATGTAATTCATTTTCCTCATCGCCACTCACACCATGTTATAATTATTTATTTATGGTATATAAATTATATTTTTAGAATAATTATACTTATTTTATTTTTATATTCATAATTTTCATTCTAGGGTGGTACGATAACTTCTCTCATGAGTATGGCAGAATACCGCCTCACGAAGCGGTGTGATTCGATTTTCACTAACTCTTTATATGGAAGGAAATAAAAATATATTTAATTAATATATGTGATATATATGAAATAATTATGATATTAATGAAATATTTATCATTCATAAAATATAATATATCATTTTATTTCTTACCTTTACACTCATAGAAAAATAATAATTTCATTTTTGCGTACGTGTGGAATATCACCTCTATGAAGCGATGTGATTATTTTTCATCATATAATAATATGGATGATATATATAAGTATAATTAAAGAAAGAATATGGTATTTAGGATATTATTATCATTATTAAAAGATAAAATATTGCATATCTCAATTCCATAATGATCATTGAAAATTAATGTAATGACCCAACCCTAGTTAACCAGATTCTGTGCTTTATAACATAGAATTGGCATGATACAAGGAATAATTTCTTAAAAGACCGAACACTTTAGTATTATTGGAAAAAAGATACATACATAAGTTTAACATTACAACTTGAGAAGAAATAAAACACTAATTTATTCCATTAGAAACATCAATGCCTCCTAGATAATGCTTGAAATTCACTCATAACTAACTTCTTCATATCCTGGGAAAATGAAACATAAGAAAGGGGTGAGCCCAAATGCTCAGTAAGAGTAATAAGTACAACATATGATAACATAAAATTTATTCATGTTGAATAATTGAAAACACATGCCTTCAGAAATAATAAACATGAAAACTTTATAGCTAGAATATGAGATGAGAAAATAATGCCATAATAAAACATAGTCATGGGTATTCTACTAGTCAAATAACCACATGAACCATCGTTGTTATTTTCATAATGAGGGAATGTATAATGCTGGACTTTCTGAAATATCTTGTCAAGGCCTCAGCCAAGATGTCTAAAAATGATTTAGGCCTCAGCCAAAACCATATATCAAATTGGGAAAGGCCTCATCCAATTCCATCTCAAATTGTCTCATAAGACCTACCGATGCACCGAGGAGCTATAGCAAGCTCCACGCATCACATACTAAGTCCAATACATTCCTCATATGAAAAGTTTGAAACATGACATAAACATTCATATTAAAACTAGCATATGAAATGTTAATAATTTATCCACAAACCATGAATGGTGTAAAAATAACACATCCACAGTCAAACATACCACAATACCTTCAATACAATATGGAAGATTTGTAACATAATAATCAACCTGAAAAAATCTTTAAATCAATCAAAGGATGTTCACATAGATGAAATCAAAACTTTTTGTAGGGAAATATCTCTTTCCATTTAGAAATCATTTTAAAGTCATATAGTTATAAAATAAAACATTTATTTTGAAAATATTCTTATAATCTTGTATGGGAAGCTTATAGGATGTTATAATGGTGGAAAATAGTTGCACCCACCGTATAAGTTAAAAAAAGACATTCTTACCTTAATTTTGTCGAGAAGGTCATAAAGTACCTTGTTTGGAAAATGACAGAAATATTCCTTTCAAAACATATGAGTTCAAATAAGAGTATAAATGACTTTAACCCAAATTCTATTAAATAGTAAAAAAAATTAATTACATTTTTAATAAAACACGGATGTGGATGATAAAGAGGTCCTAGTAGATACTTACGTATTAACAAACTCATATAAGTAAAGAGATTGTATAATTAACCCTTACCTTGAAATTTTCCTTGGTCAAGGGTAATTTAACCTCCTCTATAATAGTTAAATCATTTTTATTAAATTTTACAAGAACCATATACATAAATATGATAACATATATGATCTTCTCATATTGTTTTGTTAATAATATTTTAGTATTATCTTCATTTCGTGTGTTAACTTGTTCATTTTTCATTATATTATTTGTTACATAGGACGTTTTTTTATGGAAATGATATATTTGATTCATATCCAAAATTATATTAAGTTCTTAAACATTATTTTAAATCATAAAATGAAAATTATTCTTGAATGGTTTCGATGGGGAAATGAATCTCATCTCGTTCGGGGAGACGATAATCCGTACGTACGCATGAGCGATAATATCATTATATTGATGGTGAAATCATATTTAATTGGTGGTTATATCATATATACAGAATCATTAACATTTTATATTTATTATTTACATTAATTATATACATTATTTTGCACATCCAAATAATGAAGTGTTTGAATAACAAACTACACCACGACGTGGAGACGGTAAGTCGTACGTACGCACATATGGTGACTTTGTCATTAATATGATGGGTAGAATAACAGATATAGTTGTTCCATATTTTTAATAACATCACAGTACATAGAATAAAATTTATTTATTATTTTTGGTATGGAAACAACAAAGAAAGAGAAAGTTGAAGAAGAAAAGAACTTTGAAAGAGGTGGTGAAATTATTACCTCTTCTTCGGGTGTTACTTTTTGAGTTGATCAAAAGGGCTCCTTTGGTTGTTTTTATGATAAAATTATTGACTCTAAGTTGATTTCAGGGAATTTGGGAGGATATTTGGGCAGGTTTTGGCTGAGCCAGATGGCTTTGGAAGTGTGAAATTAAGAGAATGGGAAGTAGCCTTTTATTATAGAGGTGAGGGTCACTTTAGGAAAAGCTTGAAATATTATTTTACAATAAAATCATTTTCAGTTTCTAATGGCTCCAAAATGATTTATTTCAAGGATAAGGTGGGGATAGTTCTAAACCTCTCAACAAACAGGTTTTAGACTGGTTTGGGTCACCATATTAACATTATCTTTTATATTTAACTCTCAGTTAAATAGTTTGACATTTACCATGTCTCATTGTATTTTTATATTTTATGGTTAATAAACATACTATAACAAGAAAATAGAACCCATATTGGTTCATTATTAATATATATAACCTTATATAGGTCCTTTATCCGAACCATATATTTTTAGGAATATTTTATCAATTAATAATATAGAATTGGTTTTAAAAACTCAATTATGTCAATTTTGACACTATTAAGTATTTGATTTTTTTGAAATCCATAAAAACTTTAACACTTATAATAAAATTAATTTAATCAACCCTAAAATGTCATGTTAACCTATATAATTAGTTTAATTCATCATAAGTCTCAATTTACATTTATTTGGATATTTATAATATCAATTATTTTAATATTTCATTATTAAGGTAATTACTTCATCATCATTGTGTCATAAATAAATTAAATTATATAATGTATTAAAATTCTAAATAAAATATCATTATGTATTAAATATTTTTATCTTTCTAATAAATATTTATAGTAGAATTTATATTGTCTGTAACCCTATATTAAAAATGGTTTAGTTATTAAACATTGAATTTAACTCTTTTAACTCTTCTTTAAATAAAATAATAATAAATGTCCTAATCTAATCCAAGTGGACAAAATAGGGTCATATTTTATTCCTATGGTTGTTTTTGGTCGAATTACACTTATCCAATAGAATTGGGACATGTGTTAGGATAATTATAAAATCATTTTTACCCTTAATTACCCTATTTACTTTTAATCGTGGTAAATAAAAGTCAAAAGATACTATTCACCCAAAATTATTTTCATTTTATTGAACAAAATTTTACTTAATGATTTCCTCTGTGTCCTTTAGATTTTTGAAATTCAACTCACAGAATCAGTAAAATTAGGTTTTATGCAAATTTGCAAATGCTCCTAGAAGGTGGGTAAAAGATAGTAAAAAGTTCAATAAAATTTTATATATCTAAACTTATTATAAATTGACTCCAATGAATTACATTGGACATATACAGGAAATATTTATCTATTTTGACATAATATAATTTAATATAAATAATTTCTTAAATAAAAAGTCGGTTTTAAATAATAATGTAGTGTTTTTTACTATTCATCAAAAAAATTGAAAGTTTTCGGAAAAATACCAAAAATTCACCCTAAGATATTTTTGATATTATGAATTCAAAAATGAAGTCCATTTTGAAAAATAAAATTTATAAAATTTCAAAAAGTGGGTATTACTATTTATAGCGGCTAATTTGATTGTTCATGGTGTGTTAAAACTCCAGGTTGCGTACAATGCAAGCTACCGCATTATTGAAAGGGAAACATACTGTGGAAGATTGGGGTGTTACATTCTACCCTATTTAAATTAATTTCATCCCCAAAATTTATATAATATTACTGCATAAAAAGATTTGTGTGGTTTTTCATCATATCTTCCTTGGGTTCCCATGTTGCCTCTTCCATCTTATGGTTTCTCCAAAGAACTTTTACCAGATGAGTCGTCCAGTTTCCCAGCACCTGTTCTCTGATATCAAGAATTTTGATAGGCTCTTCACAATAAGATAGATCAGGTTTGAGTTCAATTTCCTTATAGGTGATTACATGCATTGGATTTGGCATATATTTTTTCAATATTGATACGTGGAACACCTCATGTTCTTTGGAGAGACTTGTAGGCATTTCCAAACAATAAGCCACAACACCAATTCCTTTTAGAATTTCGAAATGCATGATGTACCTGGTACTCAATTTACCCTTATTATCGAATCGTATAACTCCCTTCCATGGAGATACCTTCAATAAATCATTATCTCCTGCTTGAAATTCCAAATACTTCTTCCTATTATCGGCATAGATCTTTTGCCTACTTTGAGCTGCTTGGATGTGGGTTTGGATAATGTTCACCTTTTTCATTGTTTCCTCAACAAGTTCTGAGCCTATGAGTTTACATTCACCAACATCATCCTAAAAAGTTGGGATACAACATCTCTTTCCATATAACGCTTCATATGGAGCCATCTGAATACTTGAATGGAAGCTATTGTTATAGAAAAAATCTACCATAGGTAAATATTTATCTCACATACCTTGAATGTCAACTGAGAAAGATCTCAACATGTCTTCTAAGGTTTGAATAGCATTTTCTGATTGTCTATCATTTTGATGGTGGTTGGCAGGGCTCTAACGAAGTTTAGTATCCAAGACCTTAGAAAGACTTTTCCAAAATCTTGATGTAAAATGCGCATCGCAATCAAAATCAGTATATAGGGGTACACCATGGAGTCTTAAAACTTAATTAATATATAATATTGCTAGATTTTCAAGTGATAAATCTTCTCTTATAGCATGAGAATTTGCTGACTTTTTAAGATGATCAACAATGACCCATATTGCATCATTCCTTTTAATTTTAGTGATATAGTGTGGGTGGATACTTATAGTTATATGTTGATGTCTATTGGTGGGTGATAAAACACTATTTTATTGAATATTTTATTGATAATAAATGATATAATTTCCTCACATTGTGTTAAATATGTTTATTTATAAAATATTTGGGATTTGATCATTCATTTGAAAATTTGGTGAAAATTCCAGTTTTACCCTTAATAGTGCACTGTAGTATTTCGAATATAAATATTTTTATATTTATTATTTGAATTTTAAATTTTGTAACAGTGTTACTAACTTAATTCTATACAACTTTTATTCAGGACACTAGATCAAAAGAATGCATTTTAATGGAGTAATTAGGCCATAAAGTCAAAGCTGGGCTGGACTCGCCAGAATGGATAAGCTTCTGTATTTCGGACATAACTCCTACATATGGGATTTTATTGAGCCCAAATTTGGAGAGGAGATATAGGACCCATATACTCACATTTGATCCTTCTGGAAGGCCGACCAATTCACGCGTTTTGGTGGTCAAATTGGCGGTGAAATTTGCATTAAAATATTTGGCCGAATTTCCACATTCACACTTGAAACCACTTGTAACCTCTCCTCCCCTCCCCTCTATAAATTGGAGTTTTTCTCATTTGGAGGGGTTGGGACGTGAATTGGTAAGTTTAGGTCAGAGGATAAGTTGATCCACTCCAATTATCCAACCATTTCAATAAGGGTAGCTCTTGAAGCAAGGATCCCTTCGACGAAGTCTTCTTCTTCTCCTTCATGTTGTAATGATTTTGTTTATGTAATAAACTTCTTTGTTCTTCTTTTATTTCTTCTCTTTTCTTCTGTTTTGTTTAAATTTATTCTTCTCTTAATCTTCCTAATTGGGCTGTAATTTTTGAGTAGAAGCGTTATTGGGTTATACCCATTTTAAACCTTTGCACATGCAAAACGCTTCTACGATGATTACGCCACCCATGGAAGAGTAGTTCTTTTTAGTAATCGATCGACCTCTATCTTTTTTCATTCATTTATTTTGAATCAATGAGCTATTGTAATTAACATAATATGATCCATGAATTGTGTTTTTAAATTACAAGAAACTAAGCAAGCAATTGAACAATTAACACAAAAACACGCGAGGTCGGGATTTTGTGTAAATTGTGAGAGCGCGATCTTAATCGGTAATACAAGACCACACGGGATAAATTTGTAGAGTTCAAATATAATCCCTAAACACAATTCATCCTAATTTCCAGAATGTATATGAGCCTTAATTTACCACTGACCATAAGCTAATCTTAGAACATCAATCAAAGTAGGGTGTTGTGATTGCATGTTCTGAAGTTAGCCTAGGGTTAAATTCACATCAACTTCGTGGTAAAGTTAATTCTCATAGGGTTCGGGATTTAACAAATTAAGGGATCATAATTAAGTGAATTTTAATCTACATGATAATGATTAATAATAAAGTGAAGAGGTAGAGTTAGATCGATTATGCCTTTTAAATATTGTCTAAAAAAACATCTTTTTGTTGTGTCATTTTAATCGAACTTCATTTCAAAACTAAAAACAAAAAAATTATACAATCTTATTCCAGCAAACTTCTTCTAGATTCATAAACTACAACAAACCCCAATCCTTTAAAGTATTGTTTTTATTTTATTCTCTTTTATTTTATTTTTAGAATACCTCTAATAAGTTGTTAAATTCACTTCCTCCTTTGAGAGACGACCTTGGTCAGCCACTCTGCTGCACCTAAGTACCCCAAATTACACTAATCATTTGAGGGCGCCCACGACAACGCTCTATCAAATTGGCGCCGTTTCCAGGGAGGCAAGTAATTATTTCAACCAATTAGAGGTATTTATTTTATTTTACATTTTATTCTCTTCCTCTCTTCTTTCTTCCTTCTGTACTCAATCTGATTTTTCTTCCTCTTCTTTTATTTTATTCTACTTCTTTTTGGACCATCAACTCAAACTTCTCATTTTTATTTTACTATGGTCCACTTTCTTTATTTTCATTTTTATTTGATCTATGACATGAATTAATCCCAAAGATCTCTTAGATCTTGACCCTGATATTGAACGTAGACTTAGGGCTCGAATCAGAAATTCTCAGTCTACGGGAAGTTTCAATATTCAACCAATTGGTGAATTCCTCTCTTCTGGAAACATTGAAATTGGAAGCAATTCAAATTAAAACATAAAATAGGAACCAATGGATGGAAACAATGGAAATGAACTTAATAGAACCATTCAAGAATTGGCTGCACCTGATATTAACTATCAACCAAATTGTATTGCATACCCAAATATCGAATCGGACTTTGAACTAAAATCTGGGTTAATTCACTTACTTCCAAAGTTTCATGGCCTCTCTGGTGAGGATCCCAATAAACATTTGAAAGAATTTAATGTGGTTTTCTCAACCCTAAAACCTAGAAATGTTTCTGAAGATCAAATCAAATTAAGAGCATTCCCATTTTCACTTGATGGAGCTGCAAAGGATTGGATGTACTATTTACAACCTGAAGATGTAACATGTTGGAACGATTTGAAACGTCTTTTCTTGTAGAGATTTTTTCCAGCATCAAGGACCACATCCATTCTAAAGGAGATATCAGGGATCAAGCAAGCACAAGGGGAGTCAATGTATGAGTATTGGGAGAGATTCAAGAAGTTTTGTGCAAGCTGCCCACATCACCAAATCAGTGAGCAACTCCTCATCCAATACTTCTATGAAGGACTCACACCCATGGAGAGGAGCATGGTGGATGCTGCAGCTGGAGGAGAATTGGTGGACAAGACACCAGTAGCTGCACGAGCATTGATCGACAAAATGGCCCAAAAATCTCAACAATTTGGTGATAGAGGTACACCACATGTTCAAGGAGTACATCAAGTAAGTCCTTCTTCTCTTGAAAGTCATTTGATTGATACTAAGTTAGAAGAATTTAAAACTATGGTGAGGCAGATTGCATTGGCTCAAAAGACATCCCAACCCCCTCCTTCAAGGCCATGTGGCATTTGCACTGAGACAAGCCACCCAACTGACTGTTGCCCACAACTACAAGAGACAGAAGATTGTGCAGGAGTGTTCCCTGGGAGACCATTCCAGTAGCAACAACAACAACCATATCCCCAAAAGAAGTTTGATACAGTATAAAACCAAGGGTGGAAAGATCAGTCAGACATGAGGTATGGCTCTGGAAAACAACAAAGGCCCCCTTTTCAACCAAACTTCCAGCAGCCTCCACCTTACCAACAGGGTTTCCAACAACCCCAAAGGAGATTCGAAGCTCAAACATCAACGAGTCAGCAACAAGGGAATATCCAACACAAGGTAGACTCTAACACTGATGATCTTTTGAAACAAATTGTTCTTAATCAATAGAATGAGCTGAAGAGTCAAGGTTCGGAGCTGAGAGAGTTGAAGACTCAAATGAGTCAGATTGCCACCACCCTCCATGAACTTGTGAGTAAGAATTCTGGAAATCTACCTTCCCAACCCACTCCAAATCCAAAGGGGAATGTTAGTGCCATCACATTGAGAAGTGGGAAGAAAATGAATGATACATCTGGACCTACCATTCCACCGAGATTCACCTCTACTCTAGAGAAGCCGCATTCCATACCAACTGATGAGCAATCCAAGGAGAAAGATAAAGGTAAGAAAAAGATTGATGATGTACCTCCTAAACCCCTTCCTTTTCCAAACAGGGTTGTTCAAACCAAGAAGATGGCTGAAGAAGCAATGCAAAAGGAGGTTTTGGACACATTCAAGCGCGTGGAGATCAACATTCCTCTACTTGAAGCCATTAAGCAAATTCCAAGGTATGCGAAATTCTTAAAAGAACTTTGTACCAATCGAAGAGGGTTCAAGGGAAATGAGAGGATCAACCTTGGAAGGAATGTTTCGGCACTCATTACACCAACTCTAGCAATTCCAACAAAGTGCAAGGATCCCGGGACATTCACCATCCCATGTACCATAGGGGAGTTTCACTTCTCTGATGCTCTTTGTGATTTAGGAGCTTCAATAAATGTGATGTCTCACTCTGTATTCTCTTCCTTGCAGGTTGGTGAGTTGAAGCCAACAAGAGTAGTGGTGCAATTGGCGAATAGAGCTACGGCATATCTAGCGGGAGTTCTTGAGGATGTACTTGTTCGGGTAAGAGACATGATCTTTCCAGCAGACTTCTATGTGCTTAACATGGAGGATGATCAGGTAAGTTCTCATGCCCCCATTATCTTAGGTAGACCCTTCCTCAAAACTGAAAAAACTATCATAAATGTCAATGAGGGTACACTTTCCATGGAGTTTGGAGATGAAGTTGTGATATTTAATGTTATGGATTCCATGAAGTACCCCTCAGAGGACCATTCTGCTTTTGTTATCTCCCATTTTGAACCACCAAGTAAAAACATCATGGAATTGGATTGTCCTATTCTTAGGGAGATTCTGAGTATTGGTTCTAGTTTGATGTGTAAGAGTACTTCCACACCCGTTTCTAAGGAACAAGACTCTCTAAGATTTGATTTTTAAATGGAATCATATTCTGATTTTGATCATGTTCACTCTGATTATGAAATGGTTGTTGAGTATGTTGATGGATTTGATGCTTTATTCTCTGATTTTGATGATGTCTATTCTGATACTGATGCTCTTTGTGCACATATTTCAGTTACTTCAATGTCTCCATCAATACTACACCCTCCTTCATTAGAACTCAAGCCATTGCCACCAAATCTGAAATACTCATACTTGTTGAGTGGTGAGATATTACCTGTTATCATTGCTAACAATCTCCCTTTTGAACATGAAGAAAAGCTTTTGAATATTTTAAGGGAGAACATCAGGGCGATTGGGTGGACCTTGGCTGACATATCACGTATTAGCCCCTCCATTTGCATGCATAGGATTCTCTTGGAGGATGGGGCTAAACCGGTGAGACAGCCACAAAGGAGACTCAATCCCAGCCTCCTAGAAGTTGTTAAAAAAGAAGTTGAGAAATTTCTCGAGGCAGGTATAATCTTTCCCATTTCAGATTCTCAGTGGGTAATTCCTATTCAGGTTGTTCCTAAGAAGAGTGGTGTTACTGTTTTTAAAAATGAGAAATATGAGTTAGTTCCAATGAGGGTGCAAAATAGTTGGCGTGTGTGTATTGATTATAGGAAACTAAATCAGTCCACTCGCAAGGACCATTTCCCCCTCCCATTTATTGATCAGATGCTTGAGAGACTAGCTGGGAAGACACACTATTGTTTCTTGGATGGATTTTCTGGATATTTTCAGGTTCCTATAGCTCCAGAGGATCAGGAGAAGACTACATTCACCTATCCCTTTGGAACATTTGCCTACCGGAGGATGCCATTTGGACTTTGCAACGCCCCAGGTACCTTCCAGAGATGTATGGTGAGTATTTTTTCTGATTTTATTGAGACCTGCATGGAGGTATTTATGGATGATTTTACAGTGTATGGGTCTTCATTTGATGAATGTCTAATTAGTTTGGGAAAGGTGTTGAATCGTTGTATTGAGAAGAATCTGGTCCTGAACTTTGAAAAGTTTCATTTCATGGTAGAGCATGGCATTGTCTTAGGGCATGTAGTGTCAAAACATGGGATAGAGGTTGATAGATCAAAGGTAGATATTATTTCATCCTTACCATATCCTTCATGTGTGCGTGATGTTAGATCTTTCCTAGGTCATGCAGGATTTTATCGGCGCTTCATCAAAGATTTTAGTAAGATTGCTCTTCCTATGTCAAGATTACTTCAAAAGGATTCTGATTTTGTGTTTGATGTTTCTTGCAGGAATTCATTCGATGAGCTAAAACAACGTCTGACCACTCCACCTATCATACAGCCCCCAAAGTGGGAGATTCCTTTTGAGCTTATGTGTGACACCTCCAACTTCGCGGTTGGAGCTGTCTTATCTCAGAGGGTGTAAGGACGTTCACATGTGATTGCCTATGCATCAAGGACATTGGATTCAGCCCAATCAAACTACACAACCACGGAAAAGGATTTTCTTGTTGTCATATTTTCTTTAGATAAATTCCGTTCATATTTATTGGGCTCTAAAGTAGTTGTTTTTCCTGACCATGCAGCTTTGAGGTACCTCCTAAAGAAGCCAGATGCAAAGACACAACTTATCCGTTGGATGCTCCTTCTTCAAGAGTTTGACATTGAGATAAAGGACAAAAAGGGGTCAGAAAACTTGGTGGCGGACCACATGAGTAGGCTTACTCACACACTAGAGGATGACACCTTGGATCAGGTACCACTTCGGGACACTTTCCCCGATGAGCATCTATATACCATCTCAGGTACGCATCCTTGGTATGCTGATTTAGTTAACTACCTTGTTGCTTCTGAAATCCCTATAAATTTAAAGAAACATCAAGTCCAAAAATTAAAGAGTGAGTCAAGATTTTATGTTTGGGATGATCCATACTTATGGCGCATGTGTAGTGACCAAGTCATTAGGAGGTGTGTTCCCGATCATGAGTTTGAGTCTGTTTTTCATTTCTGTCATACACTTGCTTGTGGTGGACACTTTGGACCCCAACGGACAGCTAGGAAGGTTTTAGACTCTGGATTATATTGGCCTAGATTATTCCATGATGCCCATGTGTTTTGTAAGTCATGCTCTCGTTGCCAATACACTGGGAACATTTCTAGGAGACATGAGATGCCCCAACAACCCATACTATTTTGTGAGATTTTTGATGTATGGGGCATCGACTTTATGGGTCCTTTTCCTAGTTCATTTGGATTTTTGTATATTTTAGTTTCTGTTGATTATGTGAGTAAATGGGTGGAGGCCAAGGCCACCAGGACTGACGATTCTCATGTTGTTGTGGACTTTGTCAAAGCACAGATTTTTTGCAGGTTTGGAGTACCAAAGGCCATCATCAGTGACCAAGGGACACACTTTTGCAATAGGAATTTTGCTTCCCTCCTTCAAAAGTATGGGGTGACACGCAAAACATCAACACCATACCACCCCCAAACAAATGGCCAGACTGAGGTTTCAAATCGTGAGTTGAAACAAATCTTGGAGAAAACCATGCAGCCAAATAGGAAGGATTGGAGCAAGCGCTTGGATGATGCATTGTGGGCTTATAGGACAGCATACAAGAACCCCATCGGTATGTCCCCATTTCGGATTGTTTTTGGGAAAGCATGTCATCTCCCCGTGGAAGTCGAGCATCGGGCATATTGGGCTATAAAGAAATGCAACATGGATTTGGCCCAAGCTGGAATTCAAAGGAAGTTGCAAATACAAGAGCTTGAGGAGATTCGACTATCATCATATGAGAACTCAAGGCTCTACAAGGAAAGATCAAAAGCAGCTCATGACAAAATGATCCAACAAAGGGAGTTTCATGTTGGAGAAAAAGTCCTTCTCTATAGTTCACGACTGAAGTTGATGCCTGGTAAGTTGCATTCCAGATGGTTAGGTCCTTATATTGTGTCTAATGTTTTTCCTTATGGTGGAGTGGAGATCACACAAGAGGACATTGGAAGGAGCTTTACAGTCAATGGGCAACGTTTGAAGAGATACATTGAGGGACATCCTACTGATGTAGTGGATTTTATCACACTGCATGACCCCATCATCACTTGATCACATCAGGCTGTTCCTAACCCTTTCACTTTTATATTATTCGTCCTATTTAAAAATTCTGCATTTCATGTGCATATATCATATCATAGGTTCACATTGAGGACAATGTAATATTTTAAGTGTGGGGGAGGGAACCTTTTAGTTTAGTAATTTCAATTGCTTTCCTGTTAAAAAAAACCAAAAAACAAATTGTGTGTTTTTCAAATTTTGTGTGTTTATTTTACAATTTTCTGTGTGTTTTTGAAACTTTTGGGCTGAAATGATTCTCATCACCATTTTTAAATCCATATCAATAAGTGAAAAAATTTACCCCTTGAAACTAAGCTTAAATGAATGCTGAAATGACTTTGTTTCAAGTTTAAATATTTAGTAATTTCATGAAAAGTACGCTGAATTTTGAATCCCATGCCAATCTCACTATCTTTATATTTGAAATCACTTTCCTGTGAGGCTTCTAAACCATTATTTTCATATTCTTTACATTCACCTCACTTCTTGAGAGAACCAAACCATACTTGATTTAACCAGAATTTGATCTATTCCTGTCAAAACTTGAGGGTTTGAGGTACTTATGTTTAAATGATTGAGGAATTTGTTTGGTATTAAAGCCCCTATTTCAAAGAATCCTTTTTTATAATGGAATAACTTGAATATTTAATCCTTTTATCCCTTAGAAGCCATGCAAAGCCTGTTAGGTTAGCCACATTACAAGCCAATTTTCCCTATCCAACCAACTCTTGAAGTGAAATTTCATAATCTAGTTGAGCTTAAGTGTGGGGGAAGTTGTATTGGGTTTTTCCACCACATTCTGTGATACTTTGGGTGGAAAATTAAATTCTGAAGAGATGTGTTTGCTGCTAAAGAAAGTCATTATATTGAAAGTTGTGCCTTTTCTGGAGCTTTCATGACAAGTGAAGTTGTGCCTTTTCTGGAGCTTCTAATTGAGGTGGAAAGTTGTGTCCATCTGGAGCTTTCAAGAAAATCATGTTTGAGAAGATTGACATTTTTTATGCTGAAATGATGAATTTTGTAAACCTTTCATGACTTTTCATGATGATGGAGCTGAATTGATACTATGGGGATTGAAGAGAAGACCATATTTAAGTGAAAATTAGATTAATGCAATTTTTCTTCAAAAGAGTCAAGCCCTCCTCATTCAGCCTCAGAGTTTTTCACATCTTAATCCTACCAACCGAAAGCCACAGAACAACCCTGAAAAGTCCTCATGATAAACATATGTCCTTGACTCACATCAGGTAGCGATGTAGGAATCTATCAAGCCTATGGTGACCCTTGTATGAGTTTGGATGAGAAAGACATTGCAAAAAAATTGATATTTGAGTGATGAGAGAAAATTCAAGTGAGGTAAGTGTTTTGTGCATGGGCAGATAAATGAAGTGGAAATATATTGAATGATATAAATGGAGAACTTGAAATAAGGTTTTTTATGAGGCATGATATCTTTTGATTCTTGGTGTGAAATTGATTTATCTTAAGGATATGTGTTTTAAAATTGGTTTTGATTTGATATTGATGTTTACTTGATATGTGGTTTTGCCCAGGTGTGCAAAAGGGTAAGTGTGGGGGAGTTGATAAAACACTATTTTATTGAATATTTTATTGATAATAAATGATATAATTTCCTCACATTGTGTTAAATATGTTTATTTATAAAATATTTGGGATTTGATCATTCATTTGAAAATTTGGTGAAAATTCCAGTTTTACCCTTAATAGTGCACTGTAGTATTTCGAATATAAATATTTTTATATTTATTATTTGAATTTTAAATTTTGTAATAGTGTTACTAACTTAATTCTCTACAACTTTTATTCAGGACACTAGATCAAAAGAATGCATTTTAATGGAGTAATTGGGCCATAAATTCAAAGCTGGGCTGGACTCGCCAGAATGGATAAGCTTCTGTATTGCGGCCATAACTCCTACATATGGACTTTTATTGAGCCCAAATTTGGAGAGGAGATAGAGGACCCATATTCTCACATTTTATCCTTCTGTAAGGCCGTCCAATTCACGCGTTTTGGTGGTCAAATGGGCGGTGAAATTTGCATTAAAATATTTGGCCGAATTTCCACATTCACACTTGAAACCACTTGTAACCTCTCCTCCCCTCCCCTCTATAAATTAGAGTTTTTCTCATTTGGAGGGGTTGAGACGTTCATTGGGAATTTGAGGGCAGAGGAAAAGTGGATCCACTCTAATTCTCCAACCATTTCAATAAGGTTAGCTCTTGAAGCAAGGATCCCTTCGACGAAGCCTTCTTCTTCTCCTTCATGTTGTAATGATTTTGTTTATGTAATAAACTTATTTGTTCTTCTTTTATTTATTCTCTTTTATTCTGTTTTGTTTAAATTTATTCTTCTCTTAATCTTACTAATTGGTCTGGAATTCTTGAGTAGAAGCGTTATTGGGTTATACCCACTTTAAACCTTTGCACATGCAAAACGCTTCTACGATGATTACGCCACCCATGGAAGAGTAGTTCTTTTTAGTAATCGATCGACCTCTATCCTTTTTCATTAATTTATTTTGAATAAATGATCTACTATAATTCACATAATATGATCCATGAATTGTGTTTTTAAATTACAAGAAACTAAGCAAGCAATTGAACAATTAACACAAAAACACGCGAGGTCGGGATTTTGTGTAAATTGTGAGAGCGCGATCTTAATCGGTAATACAAGACCACACGGGATAAATTTGTAGAGTTCAAATATAATCCCTAAACACAATTCATCCTCATTTCCAGAATGGATATGAGCCTTAATTTACCACTGACCATAAGCTAATCTTAGAACATCAATCAAATCAGGGTGCTGCGATTGCATGTTCTGAAGTTAGCCTAGGGTTAAATTCACATCAACTTCATGGTAAAGTTAATTCTCGTAGGGTTCGGGATTTAAAAAATTAAGGGATCATAATTAAGTGATTTTTAATCTACATGATAATGATTAATAATAAAGTGAAGAGGTAGAGTTAGATCGATTACGCCTTCTAAATATTGTCTAAAAAACATCTTTTTGTTGTGTCATTTTAATCGAACTTCATTTCAAAACTAAAAACAAAAAAAATATACAATCTTCTTCCAACAAACTTCTTCTAGATTCATAAACTACAAAAAACCCCAATCCTTTAAAGTAGTGTTTTTATTTTATTCTCTTTTATTTTATTTTTAGAATACCTCTAATAAGTTGTTAAATTCACTTCCTCCTTTGAGAGACGACCTTGGTCAGCCACTCTGTTGCACCTAAGTACCCCAAATTACACTAATCATTTGAGGGCGCCCACGACAGCGCTCTATCAGTGGGAGATAATGTGATAGACCTTAGCATAATAAGAGTTACTAATTTTGAAGAGGAGTGATAAGGGAACTACTATCTATATGATACTGACATGATCTAGGATCATGTTCTATTACTAGGAACATAAACCTAGTTTTGTTAAGGTATGAATCATAAGAGTGTTATTCAGGATGGGAGATCAGGTGGTACAAGTGTGTGTACTGTTAAATTTGAATGAGACATGACATCACAAAGTGGGTGCACATGGACCATGGAGTTTCAAGTTAGTGATTTCTATGAGTCATCTAAGTATTAATGGATATTTTAATGAGATTCTAGTAGGAAGGGTTACTTAGAGCTTCAGATGAAATAAATAAGTGCCCCTATAGTGAGGGATACTTTGGAAATGGATCGAGTGTTGTGACATAGATGATTAGAGACAGTCATTGATAGAATATTCAAGGGTTTATGTGAAGGTTGAGCATGGATCAGAGGAGAAACATATACATGGTATTGAAACCCATGATGTCATGCTTAGGGAGAGGTATGAGGAAATCCATGTGATGGTAAGTGCGCCATTGGTTGTTTAGGTAATGTCGCTAGTTCATGATGGAATTTTAGTGGATGATGAGGATATAATTATTGTAAATTGGGAATATGAAACATTGAAATTTAGAATTCCACTTAAGTATGAGAAAGTTTAGACTTGTATAACCATTGTGATTAGTGATAGGTAGGGGTTGGGTCATCATAATCAATGATTTTTTCTAGTGAGTTGATAATAACAACACTCCTATTATGGGGGAGAATTCTATCAGTCATAAGTGATATAGGCCTCATGTTAAAGGGCCATGGGTGAATGATACCATATTTTAGATGGATTAGATGCAAATTGGATTACAATTACCCAGTGAGTTCATAGCATAAATTTAGATATGGAACTGGGTAGAGACTAAGCATGGATGTTGGCCTCAAGATGGTTTATGATGATCTAAATTTGTTGGATAAGTAATAAATCAGTTCTTATAGAATGGAATTATGTGTGTTTTGGATCATTGAGGTTTTAACCAATGAATCTCACTAGGAGTCTTGTATGGACTATTATGAGCATGTTTGGATGATCACTAGGTGCCTTTGAGATTGAAGAGATCTTGATCAGGTGATTTGGAAGTGCATCGATGACTGAAGTTGATCATCTTTGATACAGGATGACCAGAGGTGGTCTGGCCGATGGTTTAGCATGTGATTAGACATGGATATCCAAAAATAACATTTAGAACAACATATTTTATATTATAGGAACATTTCATAATTGGTTGGGACTTTTCATGGGAGAACCATCATGTACAGGTGGATGATTTGGTCTTTTAAAATCATTAGATTCATTGAGATTGGATATAAGGACTTGGTACTATTGTTTAATTGACATTTAAATATAAGTTCTGGAATAGTAGGGTGTAAACTGAACTATGTTCATTGTTTGAATGCATTCATGGAGTTCCAATAGGTAATTACAATGGAAGAAGCACTAAGGACTTGGAATTGTAAATTATAAGTTAAAGCCTATTGTGGAGATAACCATAGTCTGTATGACGAATTGGATGATGACATTTTTTTTTATTGTGATAAATTATCTCGTGAAGGTATTATCCTAGTGTTTGTTGTTGTTAATGGGTTTTAGATCATGGTCAAGTGGTTTATGTGCCATAATATTGATATTGTATGCGATAATAATGTTTTTTGATTCGATTTGGGACATGACTGGTTGATATAAAACCAATGACTGAAGTAGGCTAAACAATATAATTGGATAACCACCAGGACTTCTCTAGGATGATAATATTTTGGTGGTTAGTTTTTAATAACCCGTGTGTATGGATGAACTATAAATTCAATAAGGAATTCAAAATTTCAACTATTGGAAAGGATGGATTATGAATCGAGCATCAAAGATCAATAATGAGAGTTTAAACACCTCTAATATGTGTTTTTATACATATTTTGAGGCATGTAAGGTATCAATAGGGATCAGGGAACTGTCATAGGTATCATGGGGTCGTTGTTCTATATGGTGGTTATAGTTTTCAATCACTATCTATCTAGGGGCCCTGCATCCCTACCAAGAACACTAGCCATTTTTTAGTCTAGTATCAGCTAGTCATTGGCCCTTAAAGGGGGGAAATGACAATTTTTTATCCTTGGGTATTTTAGGGGGGATCTTATCTTATTCCTTTTATTTAACTTTCATGGTTATGGGATCCCTCACCTTTCTTCTCCTCTTAAATACCCTTCAAGGAGGTTGTTTAGAGGTATATTTTTGGCAGATTAAGGTATTTCTCTGCCTATGTTGATCTCTACTCTCTTTATTCTTTATTCTACATTACTTTTTGTTTTTTGATTTAGGGATCTTCTAAAAATTCCACCAAAACATGATTTAATTTATGTATTCTCTTGGTTATTTTGTCCATATTAAGAAGATGATGTCTTGAGAGTCCATCTTCACATAGTTTTTTAGTGATTTGAAAGAGCTACACCACTATGGTGATTTTTTTATGGTTTTTTATTAAATTTTAATTATTTTAATGATGGAATTGGTGGAATATGATAGGTATTTCTCTTAGACTAGTACTGGAGGTCAATTATGGTCCTCCCATGGTGGGTTGTCCTTGGTTCTAGTAGGATGTTGTTATGTGGTGAGTTTTCACCAAATATGACCTATTTTGCTATTTTTTTTAATTAATTATATTCAATATTATTATTATTTTGATATCCTTGACATGATTTAGGATCTCCATTGGAGATCTGAGTGGATAATTGGAATAGATAACCCCTCGCTGGCCTTAGTAGAGTTATCATCCCTTAAAAATAAATTTGAAAAGTTTCAGTTTGAAGTAGGTGGTCCTTAGTATCCCTATGGAATTTTTTCTTGTTTACGATGCATGGGATATGTTTTCATTCTACATAGAGAATATAAATGTTTAATTTGAATTCTTTATTAATTGATGTAATTTTTTTAATTTAAAATGTGATGCATTTATTAGGATGCAAAAAGTTTCAAGGCTCTAATGGACCTTGGAACTAGCTAGTTTTCCTCGACCATAGATGGCTAAGGCCATGACTATCATAATGTGTTGGATGGTTCATTAAACCTTATGGGCGTACACTAGTTTTTTCCTAGAGAACATTATGTAAATACTCGAGTTGTATCTTCCCTAGGGACCCCATGTAGAGTTTAGTGATGGTAAGGTAATAATGGCCTAGGGGTTGGCTAGGTAAGACCTGAGTAATGCTCATACACCATTGGGAAACTGAGATGATTTTGGGGTGTTCTTTCCCTTGAAACATGGAAAAGGGAGGGGTAAATACTGATGGTATTAATGAATAGTTTGTGCATTCATACAAACTTAGAGTGTTTGGATTCGGGATGGGATTTAATTCATCACCCTTGGGATGGGCACTGACCCAAGAGGTTGGTTGGTATTTAGCTACCCTTATGATGTTATTAGGACACGATGAGACCTATGGGACCCTAGTGGGTGCTTTGGTGACATATTTCACCTAGTGAGTGTGTTATTGGGATGTGATAAGTGAGTATGGGTTAGGTGTTCATCCAACCCTAGTTCCTACATTATTTTTCATGGATGTAGTATATTCCATCGAGATGGTTTGTTGTGAAATTGGAATTGCCAATAGGGTTGTTTTATATGTTTTTCATGGAAAACTACCAAGGGGTGGTGTTTTTGCCTTTATATAAATGTGATACTTGAATAATAATACTCTCATAGGGGACTTCAATGATACTTTTGAGAAATTCAGTTAGCTAAAAAAATCTCATAGGGGAGGTCTATGATAATATCAGTGGGGATTCCAAGGATATAGAGTCTGGGATGATATTGTATACTAGGATGACACTTTCTAGGATAATTCCCAAGGTTTATGATATTTACGACTAATGTCACACTGAGAAAACTCTCATAGGTGAGGTTCATATTACATATTGGTTTATCAGGGAGACTGGTTTTTTAATATGGAGACATGGTAATCATAATGTTCTCAGAGATAACCCATCATTGGCCAATGTAGGAATGGTTAATCATGTTTATGGACTGAACGATCTAAACTTGTCTAGAAATTGGTTTCCATTTGAGTTTAGGGTATATGGGTTGGAACATTTCACATTACATGCTTAAAGACATTCTGGTATCGTGTAAAAGTAGGTGTTTTGGGTTTTTTGTTTATTTTTATATAGTGAATTTATTTATTCTGAGAATTTCACATTAACATATAACAAAATTAATTGTATTATATAGGACCATGTTGTTGGTGAACTACTATGTTTTGTACTCACACCTTTCTTGGAAGGTCATCGTACTTGGGTTCCGAGTGGAATCTCAATTGGTTGCAGGCACAGGCCAGGTTGTGGCCCAGGTTTATCATGTAAGGTATCTTGGGTGTGTAACTGAAGTTTAGGTTGAGGGTATGGATCAGATCAATAGTGGATACACAACATATTTTATTTATTTACTTATTTTTCGTTAAGTGGTCATCCTAGTGGGTGATGATTATTATATGCTTGTATGGCTTCCCTTCTTCTATTACATCATGTTCAATTTAGTTACTTTTACCCTATATACTATAATGTTTATTTTGTTGTATTATTTTATCTATGTTTGTTAACTATGATAATGGGGGAATATACTCCCCAAGGTACCTCTACAGATCCCCTCTATTGGTCAGTAGTCTCTGGCATTTTGGTAGGTGCGCTTGAGGTCAAGTGGTGGTCCTACTCGATTACTGTTCAGAGTGGGTCCATTCAATATGTTACAAGTTAACCTTTGGATAAAAATCATGAAAACTTATAAATATATCATAATGTTAATTTTCTATCACCAATCTATATCAAATATTTTGATCACACACTCCAAATTGTTATATGAGATTTTTCTATCATTATTTTGGTCTCCAACCATTTCAATTTATTATACTCACTGATTAATATTTATTAATATCCCTATACAATGAAAATAGACTTGGTCTAACCACATAAACCATATATTATTTTAGACATGTCCTAACACCAGATGCCTCATAATCTATTGGACTTGCGAAAACCACTTGTTCCCTATAACCTTTTGGACTTAAGATATTCACACATACCCTATAAACTTTTAGACTTGGGATAACGACCTACGCCCCCATAACACTTTGGACATGGGTTAACCAATCATGTACTATCCTAATATCATGATATATGAAAATTTAACCAATACATTTGAGGTATATAATGTATCCAAACATCACATAATGAAAAACCATACATATGTGTGCATTATGAACTTGAGAACATTAATAATCCAATCATATAACCTATGAGAAATATACAAGTTTCATGAATATTTCCATAAAACATGATTATAATCCCTCCAAATAATAATTGTTGATGGTGTCATTAGAGAATATCTCCAGGGAAGTATAATAAATTTTAAAGGATATTGAAAAAGATAAAAAAACACTTTTTAAGAACATTAGAAAATTATATTGGAAAAATAAGAATAAATTCCATTTATTTTTTTTATAAATTTTATTCAAAAAGAAATAATTTATAAAACAATGAGAATAGAAATTACATTGTAATACCTTGAAAATTTGAAAAGAAGTATTTGTAAAGAAAACTGAAGAAGGCATCTAGAATAATTTTTCATATAGAAATGGTTAAAAAATATTCCTTTAACACTTTTTAAAAATATAAATAGAAAATAACCCATGTGAAAATATTTAAACAGATATTTCATTCACACATTATAAATAAATTAAAAATAACAAAAAAAAAGAACTTAATCGATAACATAAGTTTATATAAGTATATTTATAAAACAAAATAAAAAATATGAACATGGATGAGAAATATTCATGAATAAAAATAAGAGATAAGGTCGAATCCACTTGACAGCATATTTTTGGATGAATTGTCAACCAAAGGAAAGGGAAATCATAAGAAGACTTGTAAAACCTATAAATAACCATAGTAAAATAAAATATATAGAGTTTTATAGAAAAATAACAAACAATTTATCTTATTGGGTATTTATTCATAAACAATCTCAATTTTAAAGTGAGATTAGGAATAAAATCTTATTCATTTGGTAACTTTTGAATCAAAAGGCCTTGAAAGAGAGAACCTGAGATTGATTTTTAAATACATTTGATTTTATTAGAAACATTATAAATGGAAATCCATGGTTAATTATAAATTCTACATAAAAAACAAAGGTTTTGAACATAGAACATATCGCAATGAAAGGAAAACTAAGATGGAAAACCATTACCTTTACTCTTGACTTCCATGAAACCAATTTTACCCCCCATATAATAAACATAATCATCATAATAACTTATTTTAAAAACATAATAATATTTATTACCATTTATAATATAAATTATAATTATTTATTACACATATATTAGTTAGTTATTTTCTATTTTCATCATCGAGTGTTGGAATTTTTTGTTATTTTGTACAAGTTTCATAATGACAATGTCAATCCTCATTATTTGATAAAAATCTCATAATTTCTAGATTATTAAAGGTATTGGAATCATTTTTTCAATGATTTATTTATTCTAATGTTCATTTGATGTTAGTTATGGGTATGTTTCAAGGTAATGGAATCCATAATGAACATCATTGAGATAATTTACTGATATAAATGGGTTTATTTACACTGATTATTTTTATGGTAACCTTACACAATCATATTCATAAAATTATTTACATAAATTTTTCAATCCATGACTCATAATGAACATCAAAATGAGAAAATAATGGAACAATGTTATATTGAGTCATTCATGGGGAAACATCTACCTTATTTTAGTGGGTTTTATGATCTACTAGTTGCTGAGTAATGGATCAGTTCTAGTGAAGAAATATTTTCCATTATCCAGTTTTTGGAACATGAAAATTTTATTTTGGTTTTTTATCGTATGAAATGATAATTTGATCAATGGTGGAGTCTTATCAAGAACATAAGGATACATGAACAGATTGAATTCATGGAATGGGAAGAGTTTATGAGATTATTTTTCAAGTAGTACTTTCCTCGTATTCCTCATTTAAATATTGAGAATGAATTCCATGAGATAAAGAAAAAGTATTATGAATCCATTAGTAACTATAAGGAAAATTTAAAAATACTTTTAAGGTACACATATGGTATTATAATTCAACCTGAAAGTAAAATTGATTGATTCCTCAGTGGCATAAAACCTAATCTCCAAAGGGAATTATTCATAAGATAATTCTTATCTATGAAGAAATATTTCTATTTTATATCAAGGTGGAAATAAATATTGGAGTTTCCCATAAATTTCATGCTTTGGATATGAAATAAAATAAGTATTTGTTAGGAAATTACAAAAACCATGGAGAGAAGAAGATGATATTTCATTTATGCTCAAAGTGTGGAATGAAACATGTATGAAATTATATTAAGGGGATTACTAAATGTTCTATGTATGCAAAAGAAAGTTCATAGGGAAATAAAATTCTAAAGTTATGGGAATAATAATTTTTTCTAATAATGGAGAGAAATCACCATATAATTCACCACATATACTCTAGTGTTTCAAATAAAAGGAGTATCAGAATAATGAAAACCATTGATACATTCCAAAGATTACTAACAATGATTGATTCCAACAACCTCTTAAGCCTAGAGAAAAATGAAAAATCACACATAGTCACCATTTCTAGTGTGGTTTTTAATAATAAAGTAGTGGAAGGTACACATACCATCCACTCCAAAATTGATAATGTCATATTTCATTGAGTATTTACTGACTCTTTTATATCTGAATAATTTTCTAAGGGTATCATAGTACCATATTAATTATTATTAGTTTAATTAGTAGTGAAAACCCCTAATAGTATGATGGTCAAAAATCAATTATATTATTATTCTATGGTTGATGTTTATTGGAATGTTCTTTATGAAAATATTATTATTCTCCCTCTAGTGGAAATTGATGTTATTTTATGCATAAATTGACTTTATTTATATAAATACAATATTAACTTCCAGGGAACGGAATTTACCATTGATATACCAAAGAAATATATGATCTTTTATTAGTGTGATGTTAAATATGAACTTATAATGAAAATTTCATTTATAATATGGGTCTTGGTTATTTTTAAATATTGGTACTTACCTAATATGGTTTTAGAGAAACTCAAAATTTAGGAAATTATTATTGTACAAGAGATTGTTGATGTATTTCTAGAATATTTTACTAAACTCCCTTTTAACCATGAACTTGTGTTTTCAATAGAAATCATACATGGTGCTACACCTATTTCAAAGACTACATATAGAATTTACCAAATTGTGCTGTGAGAATTAAAACAGAAACTCTAATATAATATTGATAAGGGATTCATTCATCCAAGTGAATCACCATTGGGTGCACTGGTTCTTTTTTTAAGAATAAATATGGATTGGTGAGACTCTACATTGATTTTTGGGGACTAAAAAATATCACAATCAGGAATAAGTATCATATTAACCCTATTGTTTATTTTTTCAATCAATTATGAGGAGATAAATATTACTCCAAGATTGATCTTTGATATGGATACTATAAGTTGTGTGAAAATATAGAGTACACTCCCAAGATATCCTTCCGTGTGAGGTATGGGCACTATGAGTTTATAGTGATTCTATTTGATCTTAATAATTCCCCCCATTATCTTTATAGATTTAATGAGTAGTGTCATTAGATATTACCATGATCTAGAAATATCATGAATATCACTTCAGTATTGTGTTGAAGTCCCCAATAAAGGTTAATTTTTAAGAAAAAATTACTAAGTAAAAATATTTTCTAAAGAAAGTTTCATTTTTTGGTCATATAATTCAAATGATGGTATATCAGTGGATCCATAAAAGATGGAAGGTATTTATCATTGTTTTAGACCAACCACTATGACCGATATTCAAATTTTTCTTGGTTTTTCTGGATAGTATCAGTGCATTATGGATAATTTATCATAAATGTTGTAAGAGACCCAAATACACACTCCCAAATTCGATGCTAAATTAAAAAACATTACATTTTTTATTTGATATCAATGAAGGTGAACCATTTTTTTATATCCAAATATTACAGTATCAAAAGAAAATACTGGATCCCTTACATACCCAAGGACCATTTAGGTTTATAGATTTAGTGAATTAAAAAAATCTTACATAAATAATACCCATGAATTCAAAGGCGCATGTTTTCAATATACCCAACTTTTTATATTCTATATTACGTCATCACCATCGTCCATATGAAATCATTCAAGACATAATTTATTTAACATCATTCCTGATAACCTAGTGAAAAGGAGACATAAGAAGGGTGATCTAAAATGCTGAGTATGTTTAAACATAATCATTAACAAATAAATAACAAATAGAGTCATAAGGGTATGATGATATAATCAAAGTGCATCTGCATAACATAACATACTCATACCCATAAAACCTTGATAAATAAACATATGTCATGGAATAAAGATTTAACAAAGTAAATATTAATGAGAATCAATAATAATGAACCATGTGATTTAAATTTTGATCAAATGAAAGATTTAAAAACCATAGTAATCATAAAGAAAATGTGTTGGTGTCATGGAACATCATATTCATAACGTTTTTTAAACTAGTGTCATGAATAATTGGATCCTAGTTAAATCCATTAGAGAACCCCTCTAGTAACTCACTCTTTCATTCCTATAAAGACAAGGAACATTAACCAGTGCATTAGAGATCTATAATGGGGTTCATTCTTCGTATAACCTATATCGGGATAACCCGATGCTATCTAGGTGCACCCATCATATAAGAAGTTTCGGGATTACCCGATGTTATATGGGCAAACAAATCATATAATTTATATCAATTTCAACAAACACTGTCTAGGAGAACCCATCATATTAGCTATATCAGGATCACTCATGATATATATAAATGATCAACCCTTTGTATAAGATTTATCAAGCTCACCTGTAATTTCTAGGAACTATTCATGAATAAAACATTTAAAATCATTAACTTTTCTACATTAAATAATCATTTTAATTTTATTACTTGATTCACATGTGGAAAAGAAACAGGTTTCATGTAAATTTTATAAACCATCCAGAGAAAGAATTAGGAGAGTATCACTACCACATATTCCCAGTGGAGTGTAAGTAACATAAATGGTTTTTTTTGTTGATGAATGAAAATATCATTAAAAGATCAATAAAAATATTATTTAGGAAAATAATCTTTTCTATTTTAGAATAACTTTTAAAAACAATAAATTCAAAATATTTTATGAAAGAAAAAATCATTGAAAATAAAATTGAAAACAAATAAAGTAAAATTCAAGGAAAATAATGGAGATGATGGTGGGAATATCTGTTCATATTGTATACATTAAAATAAAAATTCCTTTAAAACATTTTTTAAAGAGAGTAAAAAGGGTCATATTTGGAAAATTTTGAGAGATTTACTTTTTAAAAACATTTCAAATAAGTTCAAAGATCATGTAAAATAGATTTAGTAAATTTATTAACGTTTTCCAAATGTGTCACTATTAAATCTCTTTTCAAAATGATTGAATGTAATGTCCATTTTAACATTTAAAACATAAATTCATATTCCCACATTCATGTCCATTAGTTTTATAAAAAATTAATTTATTTGTTTTCAAGTTTATTTTAATGGAAATGTTTTGCAAAAAATTTATTGAATTTATAGTTTTTAAAAATGATTTATAAATTGAAAAGGTTATTTTACTTAAGAATTTTTTCACTGATCTTTTAATGAAATTTCCATTCATCAACATCAACAATCCTTTATGTTACTTACACTCCATTGGGAATATGTGGTAGTAATATTTTCCTTGTTCTTTCTCTAGATAGATTATGAAATTGACATAGAACTTGTTTCTTTTCCCTGAGTGAATCAAGCAATGAAATAGTAATGATTATATTACATTGAAAAGTGAAAGATTATAAATGTTTTATTCATGAATGATACTTGGAAATTACGGTTGATGCCTATACAGCTTATACATAAGGTTTATTTCTATTATAGATAATGGGTGATCCCAATGTAGCTTTTTTATGGTTACACCCAGATTGTGTTGGGTGATCCTGATGTAACTTATATGATGGGTGTGCCCAGATAGCATTGAGTGAGCCCAATATTTCTTATATGATAGGTTCACACAGAAAGTACTGAGTGAGCCTGATATAGATTATACAATGGGCGATCCCCATTATAGATCTCCAATGAATTAGGTAATGTTCCTTGTCTTTAGAGGAAAGAAATAGGGAGTTACCAGAGGTTTTCTCCTTTGGATTTAAAAAGGATCTGGTTATTTCTAACACTAGTTTAAAACAGGTTATGAAGATGATGTTCCAATACACAAAAAAAATTATTTATACTTAATATGGTATTTAAATGTTTCCTTTGATCAATATTGAAATCACATGGCTCATGATTATTGGTTCTCAAGAATCTTTCCTTTATTAAAGAATTATCCAATGCCATATGTTTATTGATCTAGGTTTTATGGGTATGAGTTCTCTTATTTTATTCTCATTCACTTTTATTATTTCATCATATCCTTATGCTTAACTTTGGTATTTAGTTTTTGATGCTTATGTTTACACTTAATCACTATTTGAGATCACCCTTCTTATGTTTCCTTTCCTCCAGGTTAACAATAAAGATGTTTAATAAACTATTTCGAGAAGGGTTTCTTATGGATGAGGATGATGAAATAATATATAATATGAAAATAAGGATATAGTGGGAAAAACTCCCTTGAATTCATGGGTATTTTTTAGGTTAGAGTTTTTACGAATTACCTAAAACTCTAAACCTAAAAGGTCCTTGCGTATGTAAGTTATCCAATATGTCCTTTTGATATTGAAAGTTTTGGATATAAAAAAAATGTGTCACCTTCATTGGAATCTAATCCAGAAATGTTAAATTTATGATTTTAGCACTTGATCTTGGAGTGTGGGTTCGGGGCTCTTACAACATCCATGATAAATTATCAAAATATTGTTGATAATATTCAACTAAATCCAGAAAAATATGAATCAAAGTCATAGTGGTTGGTTTAGAACAATATTTAATAACTTCCATATTTGATGGATCCACCAATATACCATCCCTTAAATTATATGAACAAAAAATTAAACTCTTTGTAGAAAAAAATCACCCTTAGTAAATTTTTCATAAAACATATCCTTCCTTGGGGACTTTAGCACAATCCTCAATTTATCTTCATGATATACCTTGATCATGGTAATCTATAAATAAAATATTCATTAAACCCATAATAAATGTGGGAAAATTGGTAATACCAAATGGAATCACTATAAATTCATAGTGTTCATACCTCATATGAAAGTATGTCTTTGGCGTGTCTTCTATTTTTTCCCTCAATTAATAGTATCTATATCCAAAATCAATCATGGAGAAATATTGATCATCTCATAATTGATCGAATAAATCATCAATAGGGATGATATGATACTTATTCCATATTTTAATCATTTTTATTCCCCAATGATCAATTTAGAGTCTCATCAATTGATATTTCTTCATTACAAAAAGAACTAGTTCACCCTAGGGGGATTCACTGGGTCAAATGAATCACTTTTCGAGATTCTCATAAAGTTTTTGTTTTAATTCCTTTAAATCAACAAGGTACATTATATATGTAGTCCTAGAAATTTGTGTAGCTCCATTTATGAGTTATATTTAGAAATTAAGTTCATGGTTTAGAGTAATAAAAGGAAAATATTCAAGAAATTTATCGAAAAACCCTTGTATAATAGGTCTTTCCTAAATATTGGGTTTCTCCCAAATCATCTGAGATAAATCCCCCTAATGAAAAAGAACCAAGACCCATATGATGGATGAAATTTTTATTGTGAGTTCATATTTATCATCACACTGATATAAGATCATAGATTTGATTAATATATCAAATGTAACTTCACTTCCTTGTAAGTTAATGTTTAATTTATATAAATAAAGTAAATACAAGCTAAAAATTACATTAAACTCCACTAGTGGGGGAATAATAATATTTTCATGAAGAAATTTCCCAAATACTTAAATCATATATGAATCATATAATTATGTTACTACCATCATACCATTAATGGTTTTCATTGCTAACAAAATTTATAATCATTAAGTTGGTTCTGTGACACCCTTAGATAATTATTCAAATATAAAAGAGTGGGTAAATCCAAAATTAAATTAGAAATTAGAAATTATAGATTGGTTGGAAAATGTACATTTCAATACTTCATTATTATACCCCACATTGAAAATGGTGAATATGTGATATTTCCCTTTTTTCTCTATTATTAAGTTCTTTTTGTAATCAATCATTGTCAACAAACTTTGGAATTGATCACTGGTTGGAAAAATTCCCATAATATTTTTATTTAAAACACTAGAGTATGGTTGGTGAATTATATAGTGATTTATATCGGTCATTAGTTAAACTTTTCTACCCATCAATTTAGAATTTTATTTCCCAATGACCTTACTTTCCATACATAAACCATTTAGCAATCCCCTTAATATAATTTCATCCATGTTTCCTTGAATACTTTGAGAATAAAAGAAATATCATCTTATTCTATCCATGGTTTTTAGAATTTACTATGAATTCCATATTTATTTTCTTATCAATACCATTAGATTAATTTCTAACTCCAATATTCATTTTCACCTTGACAACATATGGAAATATTTCTTCAAAGCTACTGAATTTTCTTGTGGCTAATCCCCTTTGGAGAATTCATTTTAAGCCATTGAATATTCGATCAATTTTACTTTTAGGTTAGATGATAATATTATAAGTGTACCTTTAATTCTGTGTATAATTTTCCTCAAAGATACTAATAGATTCATCATCCTTCTACTTTAGCTTAAGTAATTGTTTCTCTATATTCATATAAAGAATATGAAGAATGTACTCATTGAAAAAAAATCTCTTAAACTCTTCTCATTCCATGGATTCAATATAGTCAGGTCTCCTTGTATTCTTAATAAGACTTTTCCATTGAAATACTTCTACTTTCATATGATAAATATCCAAAATAACTTTTTCATGTTCAAAAATACAGGAGAATTTCAAATATTTTTTCACTGTAACTCAACCATTACTGAGCAACTAGTGAATCATCAAACCCACTAAAATAAGGTAGATGTTTCCCCATGAATGAATCAATAAAACATTGTTCCATAATTTTCTCATTTTTAAGTTTATTATGATTCATATATTGAAAAAAAAATTATAACTAATTTTATGAATATGATTTTGGAATGGTTTCATAAAAAATAATTTTTATAAAGTAACTCGTTGTTATTAATAAATTTTCTGAAACATGTCTATTATGGATTCCAATACCACGAACCACACCCATAAATTAAATAAAATGAAAATTGTACTAAATAAATCACTTAAAAATGATTCAACTACCTTGAATAATCCTGAAATTACGAAATTTTTATCAAATAATGAGTATCGACATCGTCTTTATAAAACAATTACAAAATAATGAAAATTTATAACACTTGATGAAGAAAATAGACAATAAATAACTAATATATGTATAATAATTAATTATAAATTTATATTACAAATGGTAATAAAAATTAGTATGTTTATAAAATAATTGATTATGATAATTATTTTTATTATACTAGGGTAAAATCACTTTCATGGAAGTAAGGAGTAAAGGTAAGGGATTCTCATCTCAATTTTTATTTCATAGAGATATGCTCCAGGATCACCAAATTTTTTATTTTATGTATTTTATATAATTCCACATGTATTTCCTTTTATCATTTTTCTCATAAAATGAAAGTTATTTACTAATCAATGTCATGTTCTCTCTTTCAAGGCCTTTTGATTCAAAAGTATCCAATGGAATAAGATTTTCTTCTAAATTTCAATTTAAAATTGATATTGTTTATAACTAAATCCACACTAAGAGAAATTGTATGTTATTTTTCTCTAAAAATATATATTTTTTATTATCCTGTGGTTATTTCTAGTTTTTATATGTCTTCTTACTATTTTACTTTCCTTTGGTTAACAATTCATCTTAAAATATGCTTATAAGTGTATTTGACCTTATCTCTTATTTTCAGTCATGAATCTTTCTCATCCATGGTCATATTCTTTATTTTATTTAATAAATTACCTTTTATACACTTGTTTGATCAATTAAGTCTTTTTTCTATTATTTTTTAATTTATTTATAAATTGGGAATGAAATGTCTTTTTAAATATTTCCAGATGGTCTATTTTCTCCTTTCATGATGATTTTTTCGCATTGTGGTTTTTGATGGACTAATGGTGATTATCAAGGGTAAATATTATCCATGGGATTACATAGTTGTAAATATATTATTATTTTATATTTACTATCCTGGTTTAATTTATGAAATTTTAAGATATGTAATCATCCATGGTATATAATATATGGTTCCATGTACATTTTTGCAATGCTCCATTATGAGTGAATAAAATGTTGTTATCTTGATTCATATATTGTATGAATTACTTTCTAATCAAGTTAGAATATTTTAATATAATATAAAAACATATTTATGAATATATGTATATATACTAATAAAATAAAATGTTTCCTAAAACCGATGGTGTTACATTCCCCATATCTTTAATAAACAATATCCTCATAATTTTAATTATTTATCAAGGATGAAAACATATAAAGGTATCTATAATATATAAATTTTTTAATATATAATTTATAATGATATGTAAACCCCAAGATATAGGGAATTCCTGGAATCCCATCAAGAAAAAAATCAATGTATTTATTCACAATCATCATATCCTCAATACTGAGTTTTTTCCCGACTATTTAAGAAAAATATTCCTCGTGATTAAGTATTAAGACCCTAATAAAAGAAGTAATTTCCATTAAGAGTTTATAGTAATCCTTTAACCAAAAAATGATCATGGGTTGATTAAGGATATGTAATATCATTTCCCTATCTCAATAAATTAGTATATTCTTTATGTATATAGACTCAATCCAAGCACAAAATCACATCAAATTCGACTAGAGGGAGCACAATAAAATTTTATAGAAATACATTCCCACAAAATTTTATCTAATATAAGTTATAAAAATGAGATTAAATAATCATACCACCAAAGGTTTTTATTGATAATTAAATATCTAATAATTAGTGGGGTTATTTTATTCTCCTTGAAAAAAATCAAGAAATATAAGGATGGGTAGAACCATAATCAAATAATACATTTTTAGTTCATTATTGGATAAATAATGCACCTTTTACCCTTCATTTTCATGATCCACTACAGTAATTATGATTACACAATCTTTCCCTTTGTCTCTTATATTAAGAGGTTACTCATTTCTATTGTCATTATTAATTCTTGTTTTAGTGCACTTATTATCATAATTTCCATACACTTTACAAATGAATTATTGACGTGTGGGTAGTGAATTAGGTTGATAATTATTTTAATTCTTCATATACCTTTGAAATTAATGTTTTTATTGCCTTCTCTTCTACACTTGATGAATTTCCATGTTCCTTTGATATCATTCCCCCCAGGTTTCTCCCCAAAACATTATACATAGTAATATGAATCCTCTTTCCTCCATGGATTTTATCATTTGAGTTTTCTAAAAACCTTATTTTCCTTTTCCTTATCTCTAAAACATCAAGGAAAATGGGGATTTTCAATTTCCATTTCAACATTGAGATTAAATCAAACAATTTATTCATATCTAAAAAACTACCTTATGGTTAATTCCTATAAAATACATGTTTTTAAGAAACTAATGAAAATATTTATTTTTCTTTCAAGTTCGATGATAAAACTAAAAGCTTCCATTGTAAGTTTGGTGAAGTTTTCTTCATGGGTGCGGATAGATTCATCTACTTTTTACTTCATCTCAATTAATTCTTATATATTTCAGTTTAAAGAGATTGGGAAAAATATTTTTTTTTAAAATACCTCCTTAAAATTCTCTAATGTTATAGTTTATATTTCTTCCTCTTGGTTTGTGTTCTTGATTAGGGCCCACTTATGTGGACTATTTTGAATACAATTAACCCATCATTTCTAATAAATATTTATCTTTCTAATGTCAAGAATATTATTTTTATGTAAATTTTTTGATTAATGGATAATTTTAGAGGAAATGTAAATTCTTTAAATATGTTAGTAAAAATTATAATTTTTGTGATAAATTTATTAACAATTATTTATTTTCAATTTTTATATTTTTTAAATAAAGAATAATTTTGTGATATTTTCTTTGAAATATAATTTTAGTAGATGATTTTATTGTTTTTTATTTTTAGGAATTATATATTACAGTATTCCTTTTTTTATTTTAAAAATCTATTTCAGAACTGGTATTTTAAAATAATTTCCAAATTATGAAAGAAGAGATGGAGACCATTGGAAAATTTAATCCCTAAGAAAGGTAATTGATGCTTTATAGAGAAGTTTGAAATCAGAAAATCAAGATGATATCGGTTAAATTCATGTTGGAATATCATTCTGTTAGTGGGATCAAATCAAGTCCTATAAATAATTTAATCATCATTGAAGGATTCTACATGTATACTAGGGTTTTAAGGTGACCTAGCAGTGCTGACTGTGAACCTAGAGTTAGCGTGCACCTGCATTCATAAGGTAAAGACCAAGAAATTAAAAGGGGGATAAACCATACAATTCAACCCGGATTTTGAATCAAAAATAACTATAGGAATCTAGGATAAATATCTAGGATGTATGAGTAGTGATTCAGGGTGGAATAAAGAAAACAATGGAGGGGAATTTTTGGGGATTCAACATCATGAGAGAAAATTCAGCTTGATGGAGAAGAATCCCACTTCTTACAAATCTCATTTTTCATATTGAATTTCTATTTCATTTTTATTGTGTTTTTATATATTTTATCATTAACTATAATTAATAATATTGTGTTTAATTCATGTTTTATTTGTTTATACATTTAGTTGTGCTCATGCTTCATTTTTTTAAGACTATATGATTTCATCTCAGACTTTCATTCCTTCAATTTAGTTCTTGTGTAGTTTGATGTATCGACTGGTGAAAATGAACTCAACACTATTCAAACATTTTCTTATATTATAATAAATTGATGAATTTATTTTTAGGACTGGATGAATCAATATTAATAGTTAATGGATGGTTCATCTATGAATGAATTCTTTGTTTGGGATTATAATTATAACCATTTCATAAACTATTATCTCTTCATAGGTTGTATCATTTTACTTACACTAAAACCTTTATCATGTATTCTACCCACACCCATATATATGGTTTTAACACTGTTAGCAATTCAATTTCATACACCCTATCCTTCTTAATTTTTTTATACTTGTTTCTCTTCATTCCGATTTTCACTCACTTTTATTATTCCATTTCAACCACTTTAATTAGCTATTTTAGTAGATTGGGTTTTAAAGTGTCCTTTATATAGTCACCCACATTTCCTATGGATCATACCTACTCACCACTATCTAGTGAGAATAGGTTTTTTAATTTTTATTTTTGAGAAAGATAAATGAATTCTCATCAAAATTTTGAATCGTTGGCATAGAAGGTGTGTGTTGAGTGTATAGGGTTAGAAAACCAATCAAAAATTAAATAAAACAAATACAATGTAAAATAAAATAAAATAAAATAAATTCAAAAAAATAATGAATTTATTTTTTTGTATTTAGGGGAAAATATGTTTTGAAATACTTGATTTTTTATGATGATATGGATGGTGATGGTTTAGTTTTATTTTTGAATTTCCTTCAAGAACAAGTGATATTGATAAAATAAAAATTTAAAAAAAAATATCAAAATAATGTTAAACAAAATAATTATTGAGATGTTATGTTATAAAAAAAATTTAAAGATAGTGAACATTTGAAAAACCGCCATAGGAATTTTATTTTTTCCCACTCCCAAGATAAACTAGAATATCTTGATACCATGAAAGCCAAATTAATGGATTTTGATCACTCAATTGAAATTTAAGAGTTTGATTTTAGTTCCTTTAGTGTTAAAGAAGCACGCACACTTCCTAAATTCAAAATTATATAATATTACAAATTAACTCTGGAGTTTGTTTGTATGGAATTTGATATAAAAATATTTCATTATTTTTTTTATGAACAACTTACCCTTGGAGACAAGGGTGACTAGAAGTAGTTGAGATCCTAAGATAATTCTATAAAAGTGTTTTGTACTAGTTTCAATTAAAATATTTTATTCTCAAACAAAATTTTAAGTCCCTCTCTCAACCTTTATTTTTGATATTCTATCGAAAGTAGAATTGAATTTTGATAATCTTCTCAAACCTCTTGGAACACCCTACATTAGGTTTACCCTTCAAGAATGTATGAAATTTATCATTCCTAGAAAAAATCCATAAGTAGAAAACATGTTATCCATTTATATCAAGGGGTTTTTTTAGGGTTATTTTTCACTTGTTAAGGGATTAGGTTGCTTTCCTAAAATTCATAAAGATCATATAATTGATTATTGATTCAACTATAATTGGGTTTTCAAACTATGGTGGTTACTAAATATAAAACCACAACCTCTATATATCCATGGATAGTTCTTTAGGAGGTGAATACGAGGATGGTAGCCGCACGAGAGTCTCTGCCCTTGAGCATCCACGAAAGAAACCCTAGCGCCTCTGATCAAGTTGACATCAAGGATGTGAGATCCTTCGCGGAAGTTGTCGCGGGATGCGCATCGACTATATCAAAGACCTCTGAACGCATTGACCCCTAACACATTCGCCATCGAGGTCTTTCGGCGATCTCCTCAAAAGAAGAGGTTCACACTCTCTACAGATCTACGATTTTCATTGGTTGGTAGGTTCTTTAAACATAGACCCTCATATGTTTTTCTTCGCAAAACATTGGAACGCATTAGATTTGCTAATTTTCACATTGGATTATTGAATTAGATGCACATTCTATTTCAATTTTCAATGGAGGATGAATATTATAGATTTTAGACCTGAGGTTCCTGGTCTTTTGGGGGGTGCGATATGAAGTTCTTAAATGGTCCCCAGACTTCTACCTAGATTCTAAGCCACCCATCATTTCTCTCGGGCTTGGGTTCCCGAACTTTCCCTTGCACCTTTTCAAACAGAAGGCTTTGGTTGCCATTGCTGGTCTATTCGGTCAACCCATCATGATTGATTCCACCCCCTTAAACCTCACCCGCCCCTCTATCTCTAGGATTTTCACTGAGGTTGATATTTCTAAAAGTTTACCTTCACGATTCTGGATTCAGAATGGGGATAATGGATTCATACAGGAGGTTGTATTTGTAAATATCCTAACATTCTGAAAAAAATGCTCACGTATTGTTCATTATTTAAATGAGTGTGAGAACCAATATAATGATCCTCGACCTCCCCCCATCTTCAAATCTGTTTGGGTGGAAAAGGAAGTCTCCAAAATCCCCCATGTGTCTCAGACAGAACACACTACAGACCGCAATAGCATCTTGCACTCTTCTGGACCCTCAAGGACTCTACCCAACAAACTCTGTCCTGAGACCCTGCACACACTCAAGCCCTCTGAAAAAGAAAAACAAGATCTCTACAATGCGGAAGCATCCACTATGGAGGCAATAAAATCTTTGGAAAGAGAGATAGAAACTGGGAAATCTGACCAGGAATAAACCTTGCATGTTGACCTTCACAAACCATGCTAATTGGAAGAAGAGTTCCTTAAATCAAGATCTAGAAAAGGGAGGAAAGCAATAATTGAATCTGATGGCTTCATTACTCCAAGTTCTTTGAGCACCAGTAAATGTAGGGATATTATCAATATAGAATGAACAGTTGTTACGAATTCCATAGATGCAAGCATGAAGGAACAAAACACAATTCCCCAACAACTAGCCTCTACTAAGAATGTGTCGGCCCACTTAGCTGATTCAGTGAATTTCTCTTATTATTCGGAATTTGAAGGGTCATCCAGTGAGGATGATGAAAATTATCCTGCATATAGGGATGCCTATGTAATTCCAGAAAAATTGAATTTTCCAAATGACCTCGACTAATGGATGGAAGAGAATGATAGAACTGCATTTAGGCAGTATAAAAATGGAGAGATGACTGTGGATGCCTAACTTGATCTCATAAATAGAATGTTTATCAAGGTGGTTGAGGACTTTAAAGAGGATCCAAGCATCAAATTTAAAGATATCGAATGGCATTGAATCTTTAGGATTCTTTTGGGTCTCTGGAGGTTCTGTTCTATCCCTCCCCACCCTTTGTTTTTTTTTTCTTTTGTTGTCTATGAAGCCCCCTGCTCAGTTTACACAGATTGTTTTCTCCCAGAAGCAGACCTGCTGTTAGGGATGCCACTATTGATAGGTTTTTTCCTTAGATGAGGCTATTATGGTCTTTATGAGTGCGAGGAGAAGCAACTCGGACTATCCTCCCAGAAGAAGGTTTATCATGACCTTCTTTTTTCTTGGTGCGGAGATGAAGCAGAAAACAGCTTGTTGTGCTTTCAGAAGATCAATGTATCCTTTTTTTAAAGTATTATACACTCTTTATGAGTGTTATTCTACATTTAGGAGATGGCATTCAACCCTGGTTTTTGTTACTTCTGGATCAGTAAATGCAGTTCACTGGGAATTTGTGATGATGTTTTCCTCTGCTTTCTTATCCCTGAATCAGATGGAGGGGGGGTTTGATGACTCATTCTATCAAGATTCTCTCTAGATCTGAAGATACCTGCTAGATTCTTGGACCCCTCCATACAACTTCTTTTGGAGTTCATGGACTAGATGGTGAAAGAATTTAATGTTCACAGTTCCCCCACTTATTTTGGGGGATGTTTTGTGTTCCTTGACAAATCTTATGGAGGGTGCTGTGTGATGCTTGTAAATTTCAGAATTCAATGCATAATGCTGCTAGGTGACGATTGATATTGCTTGATATGAGGATTGCGTTGATTTATTTTCTGTGATTTGCAATTACGTGATGATTTTTATGAAGATGTTTGGAAGATGAAGTGTTGTTCATTCTAGATAAAGATCGAGATTGTGGTGTTTATTCTACTATAGCCAAGGTTCCTGATTGCTGCAGTGTAATCTACTAGATGCCTGCTTGTGTTGGACTACATCTTCACCTTATGGAGATCATGGTCTAACTTCTGAAAAGGATTTTTAATTTTTTTTCCTCTTCTTAAGTTTCATTTTTCTTCTTCTTGGTAACTTGACTTGTACTCCCCCTCAATCCCTACTGGTGTCAGTTATTTACACCTTGTTCTTGTAATGATTTTCTTAGCATTTAATAACTTTTTTGGGGCGTGAATTGGGTGACCAATTCATGTCACTGCCTTTAAAAAAATGGATATTTCTTTAGAAAATTTTGGTTGAAGACTTTGAACATAGTACTTCCTAGGAGGCAACCCATGGTTTAATATTTTTCTACTTGTTTTAGTTTTTCTATAAATCCCCTCTCACTTATCATTCCAGTTTCTATTCTTGGCTCTGCTCACTCATTCCCTCAATTTTAATCAATTCAAAATTGTATTGGATTCTCTACCACATCCTATCACCATCACTTGGTCTCATTTCATGGAATTTTAATAATTTCATCAAATGTTTATTTTTATTACTTTTTAAGGTACCTATATGGAGATATCCAGTGGAACTTTGAGTGCTGAATGAGAGTAGCCTTGGTTCGAATTATAGGGAGTCGAATTGACCATGTGGGAGTCAATAGACCACATAAATCAATAAAGTGATCATGTCATTCTAAAACTGGTTGAGTGTGTCAAGATACCATATAGATGGTCAATCAACCATAAATGTATGACTGGTCATAAGTTTCATATAATCCATGAGACAAACTATTAATTTCCATAATATAAAGGCTATATTGACCATTGTGATACCTTGAAATACTATTTTCTTTTTTTTTTGTGGTGAATTTATCCCTTGAGTTTAGGGTTTCCCAAGGTGAAATTTTGGGATTTTTGGATCTTCCCTAGGTCCACATAGTTTAGGTGTATGGTTTGGGAAACCATACATTGGAAACCATGTGGCCTCATTAGTTTTGGATAGTGGAGACCACATGGTCACCACACAACTTGGTAAACCATAGAAGTAAACCATGTGACCTTCTCGGCTTTGGGAATTTTAGTCTTGTAGGTTGTTTTTATTTTGGGATTCACCCAAAACATACCTAATTAGACTATACTAACTTAGGAATATCCCAAATTCTGCTCTTTCACTTCCAACCCCTTACAAGGTGGAATCTTAATTATTTCTTGTGGGTTCTTCACCACATCAAAAAAAATTAGAGCTTCTCCTTATTTATCCTTTATTTTTCTTCATTTATCTCCAATTTACTATAACCTCGTTATCCATGACTAGTAGCTTTTTATCTATAGGTTTTTTTAAATTGAATATTTTGGTTTCTAATGTTTTTTATCCATCTTAGGATACCTAAATCTTTGGTTTCTTTGATTGAAACATTGTTTCTTCTCTTGTGGTAGGTGATTCCATTCTATTTCATATTATTTAGGAGTATCTTAAATTCTGGAAGCTTTTAAAGAATTTTTGAACTAAATAAATTATGTATATGATATCTAGTTTGGTATTTTCCAAGTTATTTTAATTCTTGGGTGGGTTTCCCCTTTTGAAAAAATGGGTGAATGACATGGTTAAATGGAACTGGTTTTTAAAGGGTATTTAACACATTATATGTGTTTTAAAAAAAAATTCATTCAAGGTTGTATTCAAGAAAAGTGATTAGACATAATTTTTTGGGACAAGTTTGATTTATAATGTGAGTTTTTACATTATATAAATGGGTTTACTTATTATAAAATGGTGTTCCTTTATTTTAAAAAAGGATCTTTTCTGTTTTAAAAAGGGTTTACCATATTTTAAAAAGGGTTCTCATGACTATTGTTTTTATTTAGTGACTTCATTGAATTAACCGAGATCATGTTTTTTTGTTGTAGTATATTCCCTTGGAATAACTCCTAGTTTTCAAATGTGGTTTTAAAAATTTATTTTTGAAGGTGTGGTTCATGCTTTCAAGGAACATTCCCATTTAGAATCTTGTGTGAAAGGTTAATTGTGTTGACTAATGTTTACACCCTATTTGATCCCCATTTTAACCTTTATATATACTTGTATTCATGTGTTATAGTTAACTGAATTATGATTTATGTTATGTAGTTTGGTTTGGGGATCCTTATTGAAGGTGATGTGTTTGAGGTGGAAAGTATTTTTTTGTTGTGTTTTAATACCTCTTGGATATGTGATTTTACGGCAATTGAAATTGGATTTATGGTGTTCCAACTATATTAACTACTACATAAGGAACCCTAGGATACTAAGTGGGGATTCAAGGGAAATTACCTATGCAAATTGAGATTTACACAATGGTTGTTCAATTCATGAAAACCTCAGAACAGATTCCTGATTGGAACATATTATTGATCCCTATTTTTTAGGGTCAAATAATTCCCACATGTTCATGATTGATAACTTGGTTATTATCACCAATAAAAATCAATTGGTAATGTGCCTCAAGCCTTGTGGTATAATGTATTGGGTGAGAGGTTGGTTCGACCTGAGATGGTTCATTAAAAATGGTATTAGTGCCCTCTATTTATTTGGGGGTTGGTGTTAAACAGAAGTTAAGACTGTCAAATCTCCAGTGGTGGGTGTGGTTGTGTACTTGGTCAGCTATTTCTAATGTTATACCACATGTTTCCATGGGGTTTTAGGTGTTTTATTTTTAATTCATGGTTTAGGGTTATTTATTTATGAGACATTTTGATGTGTTTTACTGCTACTTTGAGTTGTAGGAAGACCCTGAGAGACATATCGGTAAATTTGTATTTTTGAGGTAAAACTAGAGGCAATCCATGGGTGCACTATTAATGAGCATGATCTATCAAATCATGCATAGTCCATATAGACGATTCTAGATAACTTCCATTGGCAGTTACATGTTTGGTTCATAGTTTTAGAAACTGTATCGCTAAACCATGTAAAATAGTGGAAGTTCTGAATTCTTATTTTTTCCATCATTTGATGATTTCATTTCCTATTGTGTTATATGAGGATTTATTGAGAAATTAAGTGAATCTTTTAAGGATTTAAAAGTTATTTTATGAAATTTTAAAGAATTGTTTTATTGTTGGGTATTTATGTTTTGTTTTTTAAACCATATTTTTTGTGTTTAATGTTGATTTAATGAAAAAAATGAACTCTAGAACAAATTATTTGAGTGGATCAAATGATTTTGGGTTGCAATGGTTTTTAAGTAAACAATTTCATGTTTTTTAATCTTGTTGTGATTCTTGAAATGTTTTTTGCAACTTTATTTGTTTTCAAAGAGTAATTGATTTTGGTGTGTGGGGATTTGATGTGGAAATTAGTTTTTAAGAAGTGGGATAAATTTATTATTAGGTTTTAAATGTTTTCTATTATTTTAAAATGTATCCTTGATGGTAAATTTTATAAATCCATGTAGTGTTTTTAAATATAAATAAGGCCTTTTAAATGGATTTTGAAATAATATTGTAAGAAGTGTTTTTAATATTTTTCTGCTTGATTTGTGATTTGTATCCTTTATGTTGAGATTTAAAGGGGCTTGATTAAATTTTATTTTTTTGTGTTGTTTTAGAATGTGATACCAATAAAGGAATTGATAAGTCATTAATAGAATCTATTAGGCAGTCATTATAGTGATCTAGATGTTAATATCCCAAATTTGTACTCTAACCAAACTCTTGATGGAGTGGCAGGTCCATTTTCATCATAGATTATGGATCATGTATGAGAGTTTCTAAATTTGAATCCTCCATTGTTTAGTAGTGATCAATGATCTCATGTGGAGACATGGTGTATATCTAAGGTTTAATATATCTTTGATTCGTTTGTAACTCCAAGAACATCTTGTGTGAGGTGCACCACTCCTTTATTTGAGGGATTGGGCTTGTATTGGTGGGAGTGTTCTATTCACACTCAACCATATGTGGCATTATCTTTGGAATATTTCAAGGACTCCTTAATCTAGTGGTTTTATCTTGAGGAAGAGAGAATCACCAAGGTTATGGAATTATTGGGTGTTGATGTGATAATTCAGTGAAGGATTATATTGAAGGTTTCAATGGACAGGTTAATTTCTCTCCGGAGTTTGTTTTTTATAAATGAAAGAAGGCTTGGTTCGGTTTTAGAAGACTTATTATATATCTCAACTCGATTGTGTTTTAGTCTGTCCTTAATACCTTTGTGGATGTTATCTATATGGTCATCATTGTAGAGGATTTATTAGTAGTGAAACCTGTGATAAGTGATGCGTTGAGCTCATTGGGTGTCACTAAGAGTGATCCAACTACTGTAAAGTATAATCATGTTGTGTTCTTATAGTGTGGTAATTATAAGGATGTTAGACCCTCTTGTTTGACAAGTCCAAGGACCGTCTTAGTTTAGATGACTCAATCATCATCAACAGTTTTTCAAGATGAACAGGCATCAGAAGATGAAGTCTCAAACCCATCATTGATTTGAGTAGTGTTTTATGTCGTTGATTCCATGGGAGAGTCAAAAGATATTTTTTGGTTTTGTGGGTGCACTCTTTTGCAGAATTTGTTTTTTTTACATTGATCTAAATATTTTTTACACCTTTTATGTCTAGTTGTAATGAATGAAAGCCTTTTTGGGTTGGGTTTTTATCATTTTAGTTGCTCATGCCTCATTAGTTGAATGCTTTTTATTATTTATTTGGTGAGTATTGTGGTTTGATGGTTGGTTAATGGATAAAATGGAATGGATTCAGTTCTAGGTGGGGTAACATGGATAATATTTTGGTTTATGGGTGGACCATGGTAGCCATCGAGTTAAGTTTTTCCTTCAGGATAATTGGTAGTTGGTGTTCTGTGAGTTTGGTCCAAGGTTACCCATTGAATTGTTTCATGACCTGAAATTTGATCAATTTCATTCTTTATTGATGATTTTTTATGTTTGGGATGTTTCAATATACTTTTGGGGGGTCATATCTTGTTGATTTGGCCAAGATAAATTTTGGGTGTTTCTTGAGGACGTTCTCTCTTATGTTTTTTTGAGTTGGTTGTTCGCGGTTGATAGAATCTTGTTTCTTCCTCTAGATAACAGTGGAGGTGTGACTACTTTTGTGATGATCATTCATTGTATGTTTCAATATGGTGCCTCACCATTTTAGATAAATTCTAAATGGTGGGGATTCCTAAGGTCAGTCTTCACATGATTCCCTCATTTATGTGGGTTTTCTTCTAGGAATTTTGTTGTTAAGATGTGTCATTTTCTATAGCTCTTTTGACATTAGATGTTCTATGAGTTATTGGTTTTTTTATTTGGTATGGTTTAAGATGTGGGTTTGGATATATACATTTTTTGGAGTTCTTCGATTCAAATTAGACCATAGAAGCCATTATCCATATAATTCATTTTATGAGGAATATTATTTTAGGATTTTTATTCCTTTTGTGGATGGTAAATATTAAATAATTGTGATACTTTTTACGTATGAGTGGGTTTCTAATGTCTTGTGTTGGTTTCAAGTCTGGGAAGCTAACCCTATGGTTGGGCCCCTTTTTTTAGGTGAGTTTCTCTTGACCTTTCCTTACTATTATTGTCGATGACTTCCAAAGGGAATAAATTGGCATGGTGTGGGGTTTATTATTACACATTGAAATCTAATTTTATTATTTATATTTATATGGTAAATTTCTCCCTTGAGTTTGGGGTGTACCTGTAAAATTCTCACTCTAGTCCATAATGAATAGTGACCAAACTAGCCTGCTACATGACCTTAGTCATGCCTTCTCATCCTCCATAAGTTGATGACTAGTTGAAGGGGTTTTGGGTGGTTTGGTGAGGAGACTATACCCCCTATATCAAAGTGCGTAATAACATATGAAATAAAAAATCATCCATCTAAATCAACTAGAGTACATGAAATAAATAAACAATAGTCATCGATAATAAAATAAATTTCACATACAAACTTGAATGGTCATTACAACACACAATACATATCACACAGTAGGTTGATAACATATAAAAGCAAAAAACTAAGGAATAAATAAATATCAATATAAAAATATAGGTGGATTCACTATAATCCCCAAGCCTCACCTCATCCTGATATCTAAGCCCATATGAGCTGCTCTATCTTGGAAAGGAATATTGGACCTCAACCCAACTCATACCTGCAATAAGTGAGTGATTATCAAGTACCCATGTGAAATCGCGGCTCAAATAGGGTGAGTACTAAAATTTGTACGACTCCACCAATATGGTCCCATACATAGCCAATAAATGTGATAATATATGCATGTGTAAATTGTTGCGGAATCACCGGGAGACAGAACGACAGAAAACGGGAAAAACGAAAGAAAGAAAAGCAACAAGGAACACGGCGATTTACGTGGTTCGGGAAAAATCCCTACGTCCACGGGAGAGGCAGATTTTCACTATGATTCGGGAGCAATTACAGAGGATTTTCCAACGTTACAAACCCTAGCCCGAAATGGGCTACATATGAAGAAGACGGTCTACTGTTCTGAATAGTAGTCCGCGTTGCTACAGTGATCGGCGGCTCACTTTGTCAAAAGTGCTACAGTGTCTGCCGGCTGGAAGTCAAAAGCGCTACAGTACTGTTGACCCCGAAGTCCGCACCGCTACAGTGCATGTCGGTGTCGGTCGGTCAGCTCCGCTACAGTGGTCAGAGATGCTACAGTGCCGAAAAAATTGGGCCGGGGGCCTTCGGCCCCCGGACCCCCGGAGCAGGGGCGCGTTGCCCCCTGCAACCCCCAACGAGCTCACCGCGGAGCTCGACCCGCGATAGTTGCGGGCCACAAGCATTCGGCCCAACCGGATCGGGCAACACCAATCCAACAATCTCCCACTTGTAGCCTGATCCGCTGCACTGCTATGCTTCGATGCAACTGATGAAGACAACTTACTTAATCTAAGTTCTTCCTCTTCTTCACTCACCAGTGGCGTGCTTTCACAGATTCATGAAATACAAACTGTTTTCCTCTTCTGCTCCCATCAAGTCCTCCATCATTCTGCCTCTCATCCTCCGTTCATCAGTGGAGACCAACAGAGGCACAGCAGTGCCTCAACTTCTGTATCACCATAGGCTTTGTCAACATGTCTGCCGGATTGTTGGTTCCACATATCTTCTGCAAAGTCAGCAACCCATCCTGTATCAAACCTCTGATGAAATGGTACTTCAACTGAATGTGCTTCGTCCGGGCATGAAACACTGGGTTCTTGGCAAGATGTATGGCACTCTGACTATCACAGTGCAATACATTCTCCTCTCGCTTTCTTCCCAATTCATCCAAGAAGTTCTTCAGCCAAACCATCTCTTTCCCAGCTTCTGTTACAGCAATGTATTCTGCCTCTGTGGTGGATAAAGCCACCACCTTCTGCAATTGTGATATCCAACTTACCGCAGTCCCTCCACAGGTAAAAACATAACCCGTGGTACTCCTCCTGCTGTCGACATCGCCTCCAAGGTCAGCATCCACATACCCCTGCAATGAAGTTCCTTTCCCAAAGCACAGAGATACCTCCTTGCTGCCCTTCAAATACCTCAGTATCCACTTCACAGCTTCCCAATGTTGTTTTCCAGGGTTAGCCATATACCTGCTCACAACTCCCACTGCATGAGCAATGTCAGGTCGAGTACAGACCATGGCATACATCAGGCTTCCCACAGCTGATGCGTATGGAACTTTTGCCATGTACTCCACCTCTTCTGCCATCTTCGGTGATTGCTCCTTTGATAGTTTGAAGTGGCTCGCCAGGGGAATAGAGACTGCCTTTGCTTCCAGCATGCTGAATCTTCTCAGAACCTTCCCAATGTAATCAGCCTGTGACAACATTAAAGTTCCAGCTGTGCGGTCTCTCTTGATCTTCATTCCCAGAATCTTGCCAGCTTCTCCAAGATCCTTCATTTCAAACTCCTCAGCCAATTGCCCTTTCAGCTCATTAATCCTCTGCATACATGATCCTGCAATGAGCATGTCATCCACATACAGAAGCAATATAATATATTCATCACCGAAGGACTTGATGTAGCAACACTGATCCATGCCACATCGTTTATATTCATTTTTAGACATAAATGAATCAAACTTCTTGTTCCACTGTCTCGGTGCCTGCTTCAGTCCATATAAGCTCTTCTGGAGTTTGCACACCAAGTCTTCCTTTCCAGACTCTACATATCCCTCTGGCTGCTGCATGTAGATATCTTCCTCCAAATCTCCATGAAGAAAAGCAGTCTTGACATCAAGCTGCTCAAGGTGCAAATCCTCTGACGCCACAATGCTGAGAACCACCCGGATGGTGGTAAGCTTTACTACTGGTGAGAAGATTTCAGTGAAATCTACTCCCTCCTTCTGTTGAAAGCCTTTCACCACCAGCCTTGCCTTGAACCTCCTCTTTCCATCATGTTCTTCCTTGACTCGGTAGACCCACTTATTCTGCAATGCTTTCTTTCCTCTTGGCAGAGGTGTCAGCTCCCAAGTGTTGTTCTCATGCAATGAGGAAATCTCCTCCTTCATAGCCAGCTCCCACTTGCTCGACTCCTTCAGCTGCATTGCTTCTTCAAAGCATTCTGGTTCTCCACCGTCAGTCAATAAAAGGTAATGCAATGATGGTGAATACCTCTGCACGGGCCTTCTCACCCTTGATGATCTCCTCAACTCCACTGGAGTAGTAGGTTCCACTGGTTCGGACTTCTCAAGCTCAGACACACCTTCAAGCTCCACTTGCTTTTTGCATTCTGATTCAATGTTCCCATTTTCATCTTCAACTGCATGGCGATCTTTGTACATGACACCTTCATTGAATACCACATTTTGGCTCCTGATGACCATCCTGTTGACATCATCCCAAAAGCGATACCCAAACTCCTCACCACCATAGCCAATAAGGAAACATTTTTTGGACTTTGCATCAAGCTTGTCCCTTGCATTAGCATCAACATGAACATATGCTAAACTGCCAAAGACTCGTAGATGTGAGAGTTTTACCTCCTTACCAGACCAGAGTTCCTCGGGTAGACATTCCCCCATTGGCACAGAGGGACTCCTGTTTATGAGATATGCTGCCATATTCACTGCATCAGCCCAAAAGATCTTGGGTAACCCGGAATGCAGCCTCATGCTCCTGGCACGTTCATTCAGTGTTCTATTCATCCTTTCTGCCACACCGTTCTGTTGTGGTGTTCCTGGGATTGTCTTCTCCCACCGAATTCCATTTTCAGAACAGAATTCCCTGAACTCTTGACTGCCATATTCTCCACCATTGTCAGACCTCAAGCATTTCAGCTTTACTCCTGACTCGTTCTCCACCATGACTTTCCACTTCTGAAATATCTTAAACACATCAGATTTGTTCTTCAGAAAGTAAACCCATACCTTCCTCGTTGAGTCATCGATGAATGTCACATAATATTGTGACCCTCCGAGAGATGGTACTGGTGCAGGCCCCCAAACATCTGTATGCACCAGGTCCAGCTTTCCGGCCTTCGGTGTTCTGCCTCCTTTTGCAAAGGACACCTTCTTCTGTTTTCCAAAGATGCAATCTTCACAAAAGCCTACTTCCACCGATTTCAGCTCTGGTAGCAATCCTTTTGTTGCCAGCACCTTCATCCCCTTTTCACTCATGTGGCCGAGTCTATAGTGCCACAATTGAGAGCCTCCGACAGCTTCGAGTGATGCGGCCATGTCCATGCATGTTTCTGTCATGTTGTACAGGGTGCCATTCTTTGCTCCCCGAGCTATGACCATTGCTCCTTTGGTGATCTTCCATGCACCACCAGTGAATGTGGTACTCAACCCTGCATCATCAAGCTGTCCCACAGAAATGAGATTTCTTCTTAAACCAGGGATGTACCTCACGTTTTCCAGAACCAGCAAACTCCCACTGTTGGTCTTGATCCGTGCATCTCCTTTCCCCACAATCTGCAAGGGCTCGTCATCAGCAAGATGTACCTTGCCAAAATTTCCTGAAACAAAATTGTTCAGGAAACCCTTCTCCGATGTAGAATGGAACGACGCCCCAGAGTCTAAAATCCAAGACTCCATCGGGCTGTCCACGCTAAGCAGTAGCACGTCATCAGTTCCTTCAGCTACTGCGTTTGCTCCACTGGTTTCAGGTCCCTTCCGGTTATCTCTGCACTCCTTCTTGACATGTCCTTTCTTCCCGCATGTCCAGCAGGTAGGACCAGGCCCCTTTGCCTTGTCTCTGCTCTTTCCTCTCGACTTTGATCGTCCTCTGCGATTGTCCCGCTGTGGGTACCTTCCTCTTCCTTCAACGTTCAAAGCAGAACCAGAGAATCTGCCTGATTCTCTTCTTCGAACATCCTCACTAAGGATGAGATCTCTTATATCCTTCAGAGCCATCTTCGTATTTCCCGAAGTGCTGCTCACAGCTGTTACAGTTGCTTCCCAACTTTCAGGTAACGAAGATAATAAAACCAGAGCACATACCTCATCACCAAGGTCAATGTCCACCGATGACAACTGACTTATGATGGTATTGAACTCGTTGATATGATCTGCAACAGCTCTCCCTTCAACCATTTTCAGGTTGAACAATCGTCGTATCAAATGCACCTTGTTAGCCGCAGATGGCTTCTCGTACATATTTGTGAGGGCTTTCATCAGGTCCACCGTCGTCTTCTCTTCTCTGATGTTGAACGCCACGTTTTTGGCCAACGTCAGGCGCACAACACCCAGAACCTGTCGATCCAGCAGCTCCCATTCTGACTTCTCCATTTCCGCTGGCTTCACACCCAGAAGCGGCAAGTGCATCTTTTTCTGATAAAGATAATCCTCGATCTGCATCCTCCAGAAACTGAAATCAGTTCCATCGAAGCGATCGATCTTCACTTTGCCTTCATCCAGAGCCATCGTTGGAGAATTCCGAACTCACCCTCTGATACCAGTTGTTGCGGAATCACCGGGAGACAGAACGACAGAAAACGGGAAAAACGAAAGAAAGAAAAGCAACAAGGAACACGGCGATTTACGTGGTTCGGGAAAAATCCCTACGTCCACGGGAGAGGCAGATTTTCACTATGATTCGGGAGCAATTACAGAGGATTTTCCAACGTTACAAACCCTAGCCCGAAATGGGCTACATATGAAGAAGACGGTCTACTGTTCTGAATAGTAGTCCGCGTTGCTACAGTGATCGGCGGCTCACTTTGTCAAAAGTGCTACAGTGTCTGCCGGCTGGAAGTCAAAAGCGCTACAGTACTGTTGACCCCGAAGTCCGCACCGCTACAGTGCATGTCGGTGTCGGTCGGTCAGCTCCGCTACAGTGGTCAGAGATGCTACAGTGCCGAAAAAATTGGGCCGGGGGCCTTCGGCCCCCGGACCCCCGGAGCAGGGGCGCGTTGCCCCCTGCAACCCCCAACGAGCTCACCGCGGAGCTCGACCCGCGATAGTTGCGGGCCACAAGCATTCGGCCCAACCGGATCGGGCAACACCAATCCAACATAAATGTGATAATATATGCATGTGGCATGCTCTGAATAATAAATAAATAAATTTAATAAATAAAATAACAATAATAAACCATCGTTGATCCTTAGGTATTTGTCCCTAACTAGCCATACTTACTCTATCTAGTTTTGAAGTGTCTCTGATCAGGTAGGGATGATCATTCCAACCATAATATTGACTCGGGGTTTATTCATTCAAGTATACAGGTAAGGACCTAGGAGCTTTATCCACCATGGTATATGGTATAACAACTTTGGGAATGCACTATCCCATAATGAAAACCCAAGGAATACTCTGTCTCAGTATACAATGGTTCTTGGAATTAGATGTTCTACAATACTAAGGACTCAAAAACACTCATTGAGGACCCCATAATCTCATGGAAGATAGAACATGCAAGAGAATCTCTCATATTCCCAGGACCAATATCATCCCAAATCCAAATCCATGGAATCCCCACCAACAATATCACATACCTACCTATTAGAGGAGTTTTTTTGTATCAAAGCCTTCCTAAAGGGAATTCTTATAACCTCCCTAGATGAATTTTTCATAAACTTTTCATAGTGAGTATTCACGACCTCCCTATAGGGAGTTTTCATGAAACCCCGTAAAAGTGTTTTCCATTGAAAATAAAAGTAAACCCTTGGGAATTTCAATTTATTCATCCTAATCATAGTTAATAAAAATAATAAAAACTCAATCTCAGTGAAAATTCCATCCCCAGTATACCAAAAGAATAACAAATTCCCAGAGCATCCACCCACCCTAGAACTCATATATTTGTTACATTACCACTCCAATAATTATTCAATTTATCACAAAATTCATGGACTTAGGGGCCTCACAAGTCTAATTTGGGTTCTAATATGACACTTGATGCAATCTCTCATTGACCCGTATCCACCTTCTTAGAGTTAAATAAAACATTGGTCACACACTCAGGTCCCTAGGTTTATCACATAGGCTGATTCACCCCATGTGGGATCCCCGATCACAGTTTCCTCAAGTATGGACACCACATATGGGATCCACTCAACCTATCACCAATTCACAATCCATTAGGTATCCCAATGTCCTTACATATATCCCCAATGATCTAAGGTGTTTCCTCAATTTTACAAGGTCTTATAATTAAATTGTTTCATTCAATTATTAAAATTCCATTAAACTTATAAAAATATTTCATTTAATTCAAAAAATTTAACACCCTCGGTAGCGAGACCACATGACACTTGAAGCATATGAAAAATTAAGTACCATAGAGTATATATCAAAGAAAATCTACCTCATATGAAGACTCTTCCCTTTAATTCTCATCCCAGCAACCCACTTCTCGTACTCATCTATGATCAACAACCATCATTCAATTCATCCAAAGTCCAAAGTCACATCCAAATAACAAATTTATTTAATTATAATCAAATTCAAATTAATTAGACAACTTTAATTGATTAAAAAATAATTATTATCTTATGAATATACACATAATTACTCATTGGGTGCATCTTCCTAACATAAACCAAGACCAACCATCCTCTATAGTTTTGTTCCTTACCCCCAAGAACTAATCTAGGCCAAATACCTATCAATAGGAACCAAAACCCTAATATAATTCATTTAATTTAGCCCAAAACCCTTAAAAATCATATAGAGACACACCTACATCAAAAAGATGGGAGTAGATGTATATGATTTGTCTCAGGATGTCCTCTAATGAGGATTCATTGTAGTCCCATCATATCAAGATGATTCCACCATTCTCTAATGTAATCTTCACTCAAATCTCTAGAAATGAGAAACAAAAATTAGAGATAAATGAGGATGAGGAGAATAAAGGTATCCATATTGAGGTAATTACCAATAATTGACAAGAATTGGTTCCAAAACCACCCAAAATATAGGGGAACCAAGACAGGAGAGGGGGGATCCACCCCTGGTCCATACAAGAAAGAGAAAGGGAGAAAAGGGGATTCACCTCTAAAAATAAAAGTGTGATAATTATAATTATACCCCCTAAAAACATTAACGGATAGATGGTATAGGATATCCAATGTCCGACTATCTGTGATCTGGTGGCCTACCAACAGCTGGCCAGTGGCTACAGGTTGTAGCCCTGGCCACCCGGCCCTCCTATGGTGTTTTCTTATTTCTCTTGGTCACCTTCTAAACCATAGTCCTAGTATAAAAGCACCTGTTTAAGTTTTTTAAACTCTTGAAATTCTATCCTTAAACATGGATATTAAAATGACCCATCCATTAAATCAAAATTTAAAATTACTCTTGAATTTCAAACTCATACGGTCACAGTGTTTTTCAACCTCCCAAACATAACATTACTCATCCAAAATAAATATTTGTGGCCTTACAACCAAACATGTCAACCTACCATGGTTTTTAATTATAGTCCAAAATATTAGGTTCCATCCTTGAACACAAAACACGCTTCAATAGCATAACTCCAAAACTCAAGCCACCCAAATTGATCCAATGCTTGTAACCATCATCCAAACATTATGATGGTGCTTCATGACACCTTTATATCCCAAGATTCGATTGTGTCATTATTTAATTAATAATAAATCTCATGGAACTATTCACCATATCCTCTACTCAAAGGGACAATTCTAAACAATGGAATCCCCCACCATGAAAATTTCTTATCAAAACATTATTTTTGTGTTAAAATGATGCGCCTTATGTGGTTTATAACCCATTATGATTGATTCAATAAGGAACCATTTTTTAGAGGATAGTGAAACTCTTTTTTTCTAATTCCAAATGAAAATAGATGTGTACTCATAGTTCATTCAGGAAACACAGACATGTAGGTTTTTCCATGAAAAGACCTTGCCAATTCTAGAACATCACATCTATATCTCAAATGAAAATTCCGACATGACTTATATTTAGAAATAGACAATTATATGCTGAATCAATAGTCATACCTCCTCTTATTGACCTATCTGAAGACCACTCATCCACCACCAGTGACATGTTAGCAAAAGTGTCTTGATCACAACAGCTTAAATACAAAAAATCCCCCACCCACAATTTCTCAAACACCCTCACTAGATTTTGAACCTGTTCGTTAGTGTAATTACATGGTCAAGTCCTCAATCACCCATTTCTATCTTCAATTTGAACTGAAATCCATGATCCACCATCCATCAAAAGCACATTCGGATCGGTTGGAATTCATCACGAGTCTTTGGTTAGTGATTGAACCCCACCCAAGATCACCTCTAAATTTATTTATAGTCTTCACATAGGAATCCAGATAAACAAATACCGATTTACTCATTGTCATAAAAATGTTATATCAACATCCAATGGTTAATTTAACATACCCATGATACCTCTCGTATGTGGGTTATAACACCATGACCAACATCTTTCTCCCCACAATAGGAGTGTCCTCATCATCACACCACTACGTTAAAACACCAATCCCTATAGCTAAAAAACAATTTGTTACCAAACACAATGATTATACATGACCAACTCACCTGATCCTAAGAACTAAAATGAACATCAATTCACCACCCATCCCAAACTCACAGGAACAGAATGATTAGTATCCACTAAAATTTTATCCACAATGAGGGTCGTGCCGTCTAGTGGTCGATAGCGCAATCCCCACCATCTGGATCCACTTAGACCACTCCTTGAGAAAAAAATAGTATATTCTATCACCAATAACCACATGTCACTCTTAATATTCCACACCAATCATGTTATCATTACCTAACTAGGTTCCATTTCTTAGATCGATCGTGTCACTACAATCCAATCCAATTTTATGTAAACTCTTTCCACTGAGGGACACTTCCCATTTCCCCAAAACACCAAGAAAATATACCCCCAATGCCTCATCATGTCCATCAGCCCTCATCTCACCTATGGAAACTCACTAGACCATAATTTAATAGTCACCATTCTTATCATTTCAATTTTTCTTGATCCCACCAAATCATAATGGGCATACACTCTCACACCACCCAATCACATAACCTAGATCATAGTCCCATGATTCACATCACACCAACAGTAGGTTAACACACCTAGTACACTACTCATGCTCCTCTTTCATGTCGATCATATCCATACTAAGCACCATCAGTACTCCACTTCAAAATTGAGCACATCACTTTTGCCAAGGTATAACGACATGATTATACACTAATATGTGTTTTCCCAAAACCCAAATAATCTTATCACGTTAAACCGACACCTATAAAAGGAATATTAAAATTAAAAACTTTAGGAATATATCTATTCATTACCAAAAAATACTACTTTTACACCCAATCATTAGCACCCTAAGTTATCATTCCTTCAAAAATATAAGGCACCCCATGTGCCTCTCCTCAAAACCCCTCCAAGCATATCCACATATGCATGGTACCTCAGGACTGGTCTAAACACATCACTCAGGCCTACCCTTCCCATTTCAACACTCTTAGTTCATCTAACATATTCATACTACCCTTTTTAAACCACCTCCCATTCTTAAATCTCAGTGAAGTCATTCAACCACACTTCATTCCCCTATGGTGCTCATAAAACAAGGTCAACCCTCTCTCAGGGTACCCTCATACACATCATTAGGCACCGACTCTATAAACCCCTAGTGGAATCTAAAAGGTCACTTGACCCCGAAGTCCGCACCGCTACATTGTCTGTCGGTGTCGGTCGGTCAGATCCGCTACAGTGGTCAGCATTGCTACAGTGCTGAAAAATTTGGGCCGGGGGCCTTCGGCCCCCGCACCCCCGGAGCAGGGGCGCGTTGCCCCCTGCAACCCCCAACGAGCTCACCGCGGAGCTCGACCTGCGACAGTTGCGGGCCACAAGCATTCGGCCCCACCGGATCGGGCAACACCAATCCAACAATAAATGAGATACCTCTTTCCACAAAGACTATATCCAAATCCATTATAAATTAAAAAACATAAAACCAAACATCATTGTGTGTCACATAATGTAAAATCAGTTATCTAAAACATCAAAAATTTAGAACACCATTCCCAAGCCACTGGTAACTGATACTTTCTCTGAAAAAATGTGTTTGAGACACACTAGTTTGGGTTCCATCACAAGCTCTAAAAAATTCATATGTATCTGAAATACCAACTCCCCAAATAGTAAGAAAAAATAAAAACACATTTGATACCAATTTGTAATATCCCTACCCTAATCCACTTTGAACAGTGACCAAACTAGGCCATCGCGTGACCTCAGGTAAACCACCTTATAAAAAAATGTGGAAGACTTATAGTAAGGGTCTTGTTGTAACTATGAGTATACTATACCCCTTATATAGAATTGTGTCACAAAATGTAAAATAACCAAACATCATTCCTCCACATCAATAAGATTATGGGGAATCAATAAATAGTAATCAAAGATAGTAAAATAAATGCCACATACAACAGTAATGTCAACATAAAATAAAGATCTCGCACTAGTAAAATAACATATAAAAATAAAAATAAAGGAAAATAAATATCAAAATAAAAATATATGATTATCTACTATAATCCATGATCCTAACCTCATCCTACTCTCCAAGTCTCATCTGATCTACTCTAGCTTGATCAAGCAATATCGAGCCCCAACCCAACCTAGATATGTAATAAGTGAGAGATGCTCGGGTACCCAAGTATATTGGTGTACCCACCAAGGTGTTAGTAGAAAACTCAATAAGGAATCACCAACACGACCTTGTACATAGACAATAAATGTAGTGATATGTGAACATGATAATATCTTAATAAAAAACAAATAACTATAAGAAAAAATAATAATAATCTATTGTCGATCCTCGGGTTTGTAAACCCAATAAACCATACTGCCTTCGACCGGTGCTAGAGTGTATATGATCATTTCACAAATACCATACTAACCATAATAATGACCTTGGGGTATTTCACCATAGTATACTGGTAACGACATGAGGAACAGATCTATCATGTTATATAGTATAATGGCCCGGGTAATGCACCATCCCAAAATAATAACCCAAGTAATGTTACATCCTTGTATACATTGGTTCCTAGTAGTAGAGCCCCAGTAACGTGGAAGAATCAATCATTCCCAATTAGGACCCCACAAACCCACAACAAATAGTACGTGGCAGGAAATTACTTCTCTGCCTAGGACCAATATCATCCCAACATCAAATCCATGGCAGCCCGACCAAGAGTATAACAAACCATCCTACTAGTGGATTTTTGTTTAGTATCACAACCTCCCTATAGGGTGTTTTAATGACTTCTCCATATATAGTATTTTCAACCTACACATTGGTAGTTTTCATGACCTTCCCATAGGGAGTATTCGTGACCTTTCTATATGGATTTTTCAGGAACACCCATAAAAATGCCCCTTTTAATTTTCCATTTCACCATTACAGGCACAAAAAATAAAAAATAATAAAAACTCAAGTCCTCAGGGGTAAGACCGTCCCCAGTATGCCAAAATTATGATGAACATCTATGGAATCCACACTCCATGGGCCTCCCATATCTTTTAAATTACCACTCTAGTCATCATTCAATTTATTAAAAAAGGAATAGCCTAATGGGCCTCATAGGTTTTATTTAGGTACTATGGTGACACATTATGTCATCTATCTCATCCCATATATACTCAATCATAGAAAAATAAAACTTGGGGAACTAACTTGAATCCTCAAGTTCATCTCATTTGTAGAAAAACCCCATGGGGGGTCCTTGATCATAGTATCCTCAAGCATAGACTCCCTACGTGGGATCCACTCTACCATTCACCATATCATAATCCATCAGGACTCCCAAAGTCCTTATATCTGTACGCTTGCTTCTAATTAGTTTCCTCAATTCTATAAAGTCCTAAATTTATAAAAACATTTCATTTAATTGAGATAGGTCAATCCCATCAGTAGAAATACCACATTACACATAAAGCATAATAAAAAGTATTTACCATATAGGGTGTATATCAAGGACCACCTACCTTATTTGTAGCCTCTTCCCTTTAATTCTTGTCCCAAAAACCTACTACCAGAGCTCATCTAAGATAAAAAACCATATTACAAACCACCCATGGTCCTAAATCACATCTAAAAGACCAATTTAATTAATTATAATCAAATTATAATTAATTAGAGAACTTTAATTAATTTAAATTTATTTATTTACTTGGTAATAAATACCTAATTACTCACTGGGTGCTCTCACTACACCTAAACCAACACCAACCATCATTAGGAGGTCCGTGTTAAGATATCATAATCAATTAGTCCATATTCCTATTAACCAAAACCAAACCCATAATAAAATCCATTTAATTTATCTCAAAACCATTATAAAACTCATATAGTGTCTTACCTCAATTTAAACAACTAGAACTGGTGTGTAGGCATCTTCTCAGAATTTCCTCCATATATTCTGAAAGGAATCCCCATCATCTCAGAACGATTCCACCATTATTATGTGGAATCATCACTCAAATCCCTAACTATAAGAACAAAAAATTATAGATAAAGGAGGAGGAGGATAATGGAAATCATCGGAGGAACATACTTTCCATTAATCAATAAGAAGAAATACCAAAACCACCACAAAATGAAGGGAACCCAAGAGAGGAGAGGGGGATGCACCCATAGTCCACACAATCAAGATTATTCGGAAAAAGTGGATATCTCCTTCTAAAAACATATAGGAGAATAATGTAACTGTAACCCCTAAAACCCCATCATCAAGTTGGTTGAGGCCACCAGCTAGCCAATGGTTGTATCACCAGCCACCCAACCTTCCTATTGTACTCTCTCACAACTCTCAACCTCCTTACAACCCATTATCCCAGTCTAAAAACACATTTTTGAGGTTCTCAATCTCTAATAGTTCAATATCAATCCCCAGTTCATCAAAATAATCATCCACTAAATCAATGTTTAAAATTTCTCATGAATTTCAAATACCTATATAAAAATGGGGTTTTAGAGTTTGGTGGTGAAATTTTTGGATATTTGGAATTTTCCCAGGGCCTCAAGGTTTTGGAATATTCCTTGGAAAATGGTAAAGTGGAAATATTATGGATTGGATAGTTTTAGACAATGGAGACAACATGATTGGACAATTTTTACGTCTAGGGTTGTTCTAATTTGGATTTTAGGTATCTAAAGGTTGTGAACCATATTAGGAGACCAAACTTGGTGGTTTCCATTTAAGGTGACATAGTTTCATATCTTTAAGTTGTTTTTTCATTCCATTTCTTTTTATTAAACAGTTTCTTAATATTTTGAACCTTTAAAAGTGTTTTTAAACTAAATTAATGATGTATATGATATCTGGTTTGGTTTTTCAATGTTTTTCCATGCTTGGGTGGGTTTTTATTTTGAAAAAAATAGGTGAATTGATTAGTTCAATGGAACATGATGTAAATGGTATTTTATGAATTATAAATGTTTGATAAAATTCCATTGGTGACTTTTCTTCAAGAAAATTTATTTGATATAATGTTTTGGGCCTTGTTTGATTTATAAAGTGGGGTTATCCATTGTTTAAATGGGTTTCATTATTTTATAAGGGTGATAACATATTTTAAAAATGTTATTACTTGTTTTAAAATTTATTATCTTGATTAGTTTGATTTTTTAGTGATTTCCTTGAATTGATTGAGACCACGATTTAGTGTTATCATGTATTCCCTTGGTTTTACACTTTGTTTTCAAATATGGTTTTAAAAAGGGATTTTCGAAGGTGTGGGTCTTGGTTTCAACGAAGTGGCATGTTTGGAATCTTGTGTGAAATGGTTATTTTATTGTATAATTTTTACACTATAGTTTTTCCCCATGTTACCCTTTTCTTATAATTTTATTCATGTGTTAATGATAAATGAATTTTGATTCATGTTATGCGATTTAGGATGGGACAATGTTATTGAAGGGAGTGGTTTGGAGGTGAAAATTATTTGATTATCATGTTTTATTGCCTTATGGAAGGGTGATTGTCATGTGATTGACATTATCATGCTGGTGGTCCACCTCTATTAGATATGAAATGAGTAAACCTGGGCTACTAAGGGGGGAATCAATGGACATTGGCTATTCTGGTTGAGATTTACAATCTACCTAGTATCCCCTACTAAAATTTCATAACCTCACTAAAGGTTGTCAGTGACGAGACAAGTTGAGAGTGATTTCGATGATGATATGTGAAATCATTAACATGTTTGCATTTGGTTCCACTTTTTCATGTCTTATACTTATACCATTATTACTTTGGGTGTTGCCTTAGGATATGTCTCGTATGTTATTACTATTGTTTCTTATTAGAATGTGAGTTTTAATGTCTTGTTTGAGCCTAATTTGATGTATTGTTTATTTATGATTGAGAATTAATTGTGTAAGTATTTCCTTGTGTTGCTATTTTAATTTATTTATGATACTCTAGATTATACTTATTACCTTTTCCCTTTTTTCTTTACTAATATTAAATGAGTATCTGTGTTAATGTTTTTAAGGGGAAAATATGTTGGTTTCATTAAATCAAAGTCATTGTGAAATTTTTTTGAAAATATTTTAAACCATGTGATGATTTGTTTTCAAAAAGGGATGATTTAAACAAAAATAGTAGGTGTAACATGTTTTATTTTGAATTATAAGTTATTTTAAAAAGGTAATGGTTGGTTTTTTTAATTGTAATTTCCCTGGTAATACCTCTTGAAGTCTGGTTTTATAAATACTTAGTTTTAAGGAAATATTAAGGTATTTTTTTATTTATTTCCATTTTTCATAAAATATATGAAAACATATTTTTATATTATTTTAAAACTAGCAGACTTGGTTTTGTTATAAAAGGGCTGTAATGGAATCATGGTAGTATAATGTCAGTATTTTTCTCACCTCTACATACTCACATTGGTGGGAATACATCCTTCATGTATTCTATAGGTTCATGGTTTGTTTCTTACAGGTTGGTTTACTACAGATATACATTGGGATGCGGGTGATGTTGGTTATTTTAGTGACTTGAGAGTCATATAGTGATGTTGGGGTTACCTCTCAAGTTTGATGGATCGGTTTGGTCATGTGGTGTATTGGCCTCTCTAGCCTCCTCCTTTGTTTTAACTTTGTTTCCTTTTTTGGGTTTATAAAATATTTATATAAAAAGTTTCAATTATACGTAAGAAAAATTATAAAATTATTTCAGAATCATTTATTTTTATTATTATATTTTTGGATTTTCTTATTTTAGAACTACTTATATATTATGGAATGTTTATCCAATGCATGTAAAGCTCATGTCAAGTTCTCATTTGGAACTTACTATTGATCCTAGTTTTTTAGGGTGAAATTGTTTCCACATATTCACTAATGATACCCTAGGTCGTTATCTCAGGGTGATCGGTAAGGTAACTCAGGCCTTGTGGAGGAATGGATATATTGATGGGTCAGGTCAACTCAGGCTTGTTCATTATAACCATGAGTTAAATCATATATTTTACAATGATCCTGATCAATCAAAAGAGTAAAGTATGGATCAACCATAAGTGTAAAGTCATGATTATCCATAAAGTTGGTCATCCAAAAGAGTAATGGAAGGAATTATTATAAGAGAGGATCGATTGTAACTATAAATTGGGATTGAACATAAGATAAAAGTGAGGATAAACTATAAAACTGATCAACCACAAGAAGAAAGAGGCAATCTACCACACGTGGAAGCATCGATCAACCATTCAAATCTATTTATACTCAATAAAAAAGACCAACCATGAGTCTGGTAGTCCATAAGAAACATGGTTTGGCCACAAGAAGAGGTTTTTTTTCTCAAACTACCTAAATCATTTTTCCGTCAAACCAATCCTCTGGTTTTATATATTACGGGATTAAACTATTAGAATATAATAATATTTTTTTTTCAATTTATAGGTACTAAAAACAGATTAATTAAGGGGATATTACTTAAGGTTTGGAGGGATGGTGTCATTTGATGAAATTAAAATTGAGAAAAGCTTCTTGTTTGGAGATTTGTGTTTAAATTTTGTAATAATTATTATTATAATTAAATTTTATTCAAATTATTACATGTACCATGATAAATTATTGGATATATAGATGATTATTTTTTATTTCTTAAATACTTCCCACTATATGAAACCAAGTGTGAGGGGGAAACATCCTAATTTTTTAAACTTAATTGAAATATAGTTTGTTTTTAATTACTTGGTGTTATGTTTTACTTTCTCTATTTTTTTGAAAATAAATTTAAAACAATTAAAAACATTCTTAGATATATGAATACTTCACTGTAATGTTTATAAATTATTTCAATTTATTTCAATTTGTTAATGGCTTGCTGGAATCATTGAAAAAAATATTATTTTACTTTAGTTTTTTTGAAAATATTTATTTTAATCCATTACATAAAATGCATGAATATTGTTTACCCTTATTTTGGAAAAAGTTTTTCAAAACCATGGAAACAAATTGTTTGGGATTTATTATCACCCTTAAAACATTCTTTTTTACTATTTTAGTGAAAATCTATTTGATCTGAATTGTTTTTAATGTTCATACACCTTAAGGTTAAATATTGAGAAAAATGATAGATTTTAATTTTGGGGAGGGGCCTTAAAATGTTATTCATTGTACCTCAATGTTGTATGAAAAGAAAAGCCTTTAAAATTTTAAATTGTATTATTCTTGAGATTCAATTGGAACATTAAGTGGGTGTAAATGTTTTTTAATTTTGAGGCTTCTTTCCACTTTAATTAGTTAATGTTTTAATTTAAACCATGGTCTAAATATTGTAATATCACTTACACTTCTCTTTAAGTTATTTATTTCATAAAAACATTGGGATTAAGATTATTAAAACTTAGTTATTTAAAAAATATATATATACTTTTACTCATAAGACATTCATTTAAATGGATTATGAAATGAACTCTTAATCCTAGACAAACTCTTTATTCATTAAGATAAAACAATTGGTGGAGCTAATTATTCATTATTTTAATTATTAAAATCACACTTCCACTAGTTGTATCTATTTAATCTATATTAATTATGTGAGTATTCAAACTACAATTTTCACTTAAGGATGAACAAAATAAAAAAATCTCAAGTATTGGGAGGAGTAAAAGGCATGAAAGGTGAAAAACATTCCTTGATTCCCAAGTGTGCTCCTCAGTGGACCTCACCTACGTACAACCTATGTGAAAATACTTATGCAGGTCCAAACTGTGTGGCCAAAATCACACAGGTTCTATCTATGTGAGAGACCTGCACAAGTGACCAACATGAGAGACCTAAAAAAACCACCTCCTTACCCTAGGGTTCTGATATTTACAATAAATAGGACCATTGGTCTCCCCATTTGATGACTAGAAGACATAGAGTTTTCCTGAAGCTCTAATCGCCATAGTAAATTTCCCAAGTACCCAAAACCTTATAGGTAGCTCTCTGAGCCTAAAAATAAGATAGAATTAATAAGAGTATACGAATTAGGGTTCCCCTATGTTTTGAAACACCATAGACCTTTGTGAAGATCCACTTACCCCATGTCCAAAAGTACATAGGTTAAGTCCCCATCCCTAACTAAGGACCTATGTGAGACCCTTAGAGGATCACCTAAGGATACCGTTGGAGGTTCGATCAAGTTATCTCTTTAGTTTGTTTTTCCTAGTTATTCTTCATCCAATATCACCTAAGTAAATCTTACACTCAATTCCTTCAAATTCTACCAAGTTACATTTTTTATGGTACTTCGAACAAAAATCACCCAACCAATATGAACACTGTATGTTTTTTTAAGTTAGGGTTGTAGTCTCTTTATTATTGAAACAAAGGAAATAAACTCTTCTTTTGGGTAGAGGAAACCAATTAAATGGTATATAGGCCCAATGGGCATTAAATCTATTTACATGGCCTTAAAGGCCCATTTTTTAACCCAAAGGACCACTAGTGAATAGTAATACAATAGTAACTGGGATTCTCTAGTACCTTCTACATTACTACCATTGATACAGATACTAATATAGTGTCTTCCACTGCTATAGTGTCATTGGTGCAACAGTTCCACTACCATCTCTTCTAGGTATCACCTGTGTGAGGAATCCTTTGGGACCTTTTCACATCTCTAATGATTGGGAACCCCTATATCCTATTACCTTGTATTAGGGGAACAATCTAAGACCACCGCTAAATCCACTGTACATAAATGATCGGAACCTAAGGTACACCAAAATTCCCTCTCGATCATACATTCCTAAGCATATTGAAGTATAGAATATATCCTACCTAATAGATAGGATCTTAGGAATGTACTTAATTATAAATCCCTATAGTAACGGGGATATAAACCTTTGGTATGGTAGTAGGTGCCATATTGAGTTGGATTGTGACATATGTTTCCTGAAATGTGAAGAGAATCCAATGAAAACCCCCCTTATTGTCTATCACCTCTCCCTCACCCACTCTCACCTATGGAAAGGGGTGGAATTCACTTAGGTAAGCCTCTGGGAGTAATCCCATAGTCTTTATTATGGGAAATTCCCCCACCTTCGATACACTTACCCTCATCCACCAATAGAAAAATGATATTGTACAAAATTCTAGATCCATTACTATAAAATAGGATGTTAACAGCTCTAGAGTAGGCCTTTATCATTGCTAAAAAAGTGTTGAGTACCTCAGCAAGGTTAAAAGTCCAAGGATATTAATAGTGCCAGAAAAGCACTAATAAAGTGTAGATTTATTATTGAATATTAAAGTGTTTATAAAACATAATTTTAACATATCTTTTAAAACTGCTGATAAAATATACCATTTATTAGGTCTTTTATTTAGCGTTGATAAGGAGACCATTTATTAGTTCTTTTAGAAGTGTAGATAAAGTTTCCTTTATCAGTGCTTTTACAAACACTGATAAAGGATATCTTTATCAGATCTTTTTAAAGATCCAAAAATGGATATTTATTAATGATTTTAGAATCACTGATAAAGGGATCTTTTATCAGCACATTCAGTAGCATTAATAAAGGGGGAAACTACAGTGTGATGCTACGATACACTATAGAACCAAAAATTGCGCTTACATTGTGCTGTAACAACACACTACATCCCCAGAAATAGAAACAAAAATTACCAAAATAACATAAAAATAATTAATATAAATGAAATTAAATTTCTAACACAAATATAAGAAAAAAACACTATTATAGAGTATTTCTGTTGTTTTTTAACTAAAATTAATGAAAATTTGGAAATAAAAACCGCACTTGGATCCATTCCAGTCACACTGTGAGTCTAATTGTGATGTGACTGATTCCTACACATCAAAAATGAAATATTAATCATTTTTATAAGGTAAAATATATAATAAAAATTAATTTTCTTATTTTTAATTATGTTAGTTTTTTTTATTAAAATTAATGTCATTTTTGAATAAACAGACGCACTTTGAATCATAATAGTTACACCATGAATTGGATTAAGGTGGACCTAATTCATACATTTCACAAATGACTTATGGATAATTTTACTAAAGTAACAAAACAATCCGATTGTGTTTTATTATTTTTGAGTATGTCAGTTTGTTTCACTAAAATTAATTTCATTTTCAAATAAAAAACACATGTGGAGTCGTACTGGTCACACTATATGTCGGATTGAGGTGAGTCTGATTCCTACACATCCAAAATGACTTATGAATTTTTTTTCTAAATTATCAAAACGATAATAAGTTTTTCCTTGGTTTTGAGTATGCCACTGGTGTTTTTTACTAAACTATCATTTTAAACGGGAAAAAAAACTTTGATCCATAAATGTGGAATCGTGTGTGGGTTTGATATGAGACTGATTCACAAACATCAAAAATGAATTATGAATCATTGTCCCAAATTATCAAGATAATCCAAGCATGTTTTATCATTTTTCAATGAGTGACACTTTTTTACTAAAATTTCAATTTTAAACTGATAAAGGTTTCTTGGATTCATACAAGACACACCGTGAATCAGATTGATATGTGGATGATTAATATACATCAAAAATGGAATATTTAATATTTTTTTTAAAGTACCAAAACAATATGAATTCATTTTATTTATTTTGAGTTTTTCATTTTTTTCGCTAAAATTAATGCCAATTGGGAATAAAAAGATGCAATTGGAGTCATATTGGTCACACCATGCATTGGATTGAGATGAGGCTGATTCCTACATGTCCCAAATGATATATGGATTGTTTCCCTAAAGTATCAATACAATAAAAATGTGTTTCCAATATTTTTACTATGCCACTTGTGTTCTTTACATAAATAGCATTTTAAAATGGAAACACGCACTTTGATCCATAAAGGGGGCATCATGTGTGGGTCTGATATGAGACAAATTCATACACATCACAAATAAATTATTAATCACAATACAAAATTATCAAGATAATCCAAGCATATTTGCTCAGTTTTTAAAGAGTGAAACTTTTTTACATTAAAGTGTCAATTTTAAATGGATAATGGACACTTTGACACCAACCCTCCTCAATGAACATGATATATCAATGTTGGTTTTCCTCCAATATTTCTTTCATACACCTACTAACATCAGTGGTTGATTACACGCATAAGTATTCAATCATTTAAGTTGAATTATATACCTATTAGATGATTGGAAGTTGTACAGATTTTTCTTCAATAACAATAGTGGAGAAATTGAAACTTCCCAAATAGAATGTTCTTATAGGTGGATTAATACCATATATAAAATCACTTAAAAAAGTGGTGAAAAACATTGTTTCAATCATTCACCAAAAACACTTTCTCAATGGATCTTATATTACGTGAAATTTGTTGTGTGGACTTTTAAACCATTGTTATCAAATAAAATCATGGTATGATCCCCATTTAACTTCTTTCACAACAATTTTATTGTTTACAAGCCAATGCTTCTTATAATCCTCCACCTCGATCTCCGCCTTGGTCTTTGCCTCTTCCTCCTCCACCACACAGGTCTCTGAATCCAACTCTACATCTGCCTCTGCCTATACCTTTGCCTCCACCAATGCCTAAATGTCTACCGCCACCTCCTCCTCCGCCTCTACATTCATGATTTTCCAAAAATTTTATTGTTCATAGGTCAACACTTCTAAACAAATTTATTTACACCATTATACTTCTCCATGATAAAGAGATAAAAAATAATATATAATAATTCTAGCACTAATGAATTACACCCCCAAATATATTTCAAAGTTCATAATTTATACTATATAACAAAATTAGAAGGTAATCACCTGAATTTATTGTCAGCATATATTCTGACAGAATGTACACTACCCAATCATCTCTAAAAAATTTTATTTCTTATTTTGAGTAACTATATTATTGAAAATCTCAATTGTACTATGAAGATATAGACTAAAAATGACTATGAAATATATTTTTAAAGAAATGGTAATTACATTAATAAATTACCTGTTGGGGGATGATGGTCTTTTCAGGATTTATGATTTCTCTCATAAATTTGCAAACATTATATCCACAATCGATGTTATTATCATGTTTTGGACACAATAACAACATTGAAAAAAATAAATAAATTGTTTTGAAATGTTTTTATAGTTTAATATTTCTATATATACCTTAATTGTTTCCATTTTTAGTAATTCAAAGGCTTTATACCATCAAACACCGACTTTATTCCATGATCTAGCCTGTATTTAGTGATCGCCCTATCCTAAAAAAATTATTATTAAAACACATAATGAACATATAATTCAAATTTTATCTATAAAATGTTAATTTTAGTGTACTACATATTCACAATACATGTCATGTGTTGTCAGTTGGTTGCATATACATGCATTGGATCCAAAAACAAATAAATATTTGCGGTGTCTATATTGACTACTATTAGCATCTATTGCATTAAAAAAAAACAATTATGTTTTGAAAAAATTAAAAGTATATTTTATGTGATTATATTGTCGAGTTTTAAATTTTCATTGCAGCCGTCAAAAAGTGTATGTTTTTTTTATTATTTTGTATTAAATGCTTTGTGTAACTCATATTTTTTCTTTTCAATTTCTTTCTTATCCAAAGTAATTTCTGGAATAGAAATGATACAGGTATTAATGAATCCAATTCATTATTCACATGATATTACTTTTATATATATTAAGTTATTGGGGGTAAAATTAAAATTAAACACACACACACACACACCTCACACATAGGTTGGAAAGGCAGGCCATATCCCCCCTAAGGGGATAGCCCACTTATCAAGCCTTATTTATTCAATACATGGCTCATAGAATCAATAGGAATAAATCCCACTACATGGTCTATAGGCCCAATGTTAATGAAAATCCCATTACATGTCCTGTAGGCCCATATTTTTGAACCAAAGTCCAATTGGTGAATAGTGATTCTATAGTACCCGAGCTACTATAGTACTTGTTATAACGACACTACAGTTCCTTCTATAGTTCCCATCACCACAATAGTGTCACCATTTCTATAGTTTCTCCACTTATATAGTTATACTAAAGTACTTCTATAGTGATGCTACAATACTTCTTCTCCATGGGTTGTGAACCCACAATATCGATGTAGTATTATGGGGTGCTTACCACTAAGACAAACCCCAACTACATCATGTTATTTAGGTAACATGACCAATTCCTTCTATCAAGGAATATCCATATATTTCTTATTCATATTCAATGTAATATATTGTTTTATCTTTCAATGTGGTCCCTCTTTGAAGTTTTAATGATAATAAATGTTGCTCTGGAACTTGTGGGGAGAAGGTACTCTCGGAAGGTCATATTGTTTTCAGGGTCGATTTACTAGATTTTCTTGACTCGACCTTTTATTTCTCCACTGCTTTATCCATCTGTAATATCATACCTCAATTAAGACCTTTTATCATCAATTGTAACATGTTTTTCATATGAATATTTTTTAAAGACATACCTCATGTATCTTTATAAGATTAGATGGCATGCTATGAAAGCTCCCATAGTAGCTTCAATCATTGTAATATTTGTACCAGCAAGTGGAGTAGGCAAATCAATAGTCATCTCATAAGATACCTCAATACCCACTCTCATGTGACATTTTGGGAGGTCTTTATTACATATAAGGTCTCCCGATATATTATACATTGTACCCATCGCAACAAAGTAGCACATGGGTGTTGACAGATACAAATCACATACAATTGTACCCTACAGAATTTTAGTAATATAAAGTTATTGAAAGTTGTTTGATTCACATTTAGGATATAGAGTAATGAAATAATTTATTACTATAGGTAATGTTTTTGGTTGGGGGGAATGACTAGACTCAAATATAGTGGGATTGTTTGGTTCATATGCAGATCTTTTCTCCACTGTCTGTTCGCTTTGATCCTTACTTATACATTGGTCTGCCAAACAAGACCATAAAATAATATCTTGCAGTGCATCTATTTGTGCCTATAATCATCTCAACATATTATATGTATCTTCATGTAGTGTTATCTTCTCAAAATATTTTTTTGAAAAGACTCTAAAACATAATCCTTTAAAGTAGCCATATTGTTTAGGCCGCTTCAAATCTACACAAAGTATATTTTTTTATAGTATGGTCGTTTCTAATTCTTCTATCTAAACTATTAAAAAATATGAACATAAATAGATATTTTTATCTAACATTGTTATAAATCATAAATAATTAAAATTATTTAATACTTAAACATGATTCTCACACCATTTTTGGGTTTTCATTAACAAATTTACCCTCCTTATTTATATGAGCCTCCTTCCATATCACCTGACATGGGATTAAAGTGGCTTCATATTTTTATTCATCAATCTGCATATAAATAAATGAAAATATTTTATTACATATCACATAATTAATCATTTATTGGTGACTTAAAATACATAGAAATTTCTTCTATAATGAAGCGTACCTCATCCTTACATTGCGATATGTGTACGTCGACTTTGATGCAAGTTATTTATTTCTATAACTCCGTATCTATTTCATAAATTATTAATTATGAATCAAGTTTGATAAAATAAATAATCTAAAAAAATATATTATCAACTGAAATGCACCTTAAATGATTTCTCATTGTGATTATTGATGAATGTAGTTCATGTTTCCTAATTTATAATGTGTTCATAACTGAGTGGTGGGTGGGGATTTATTTTTCCCTTAGTATCCCTAAGATGTAACTTTGTAAGAAGAGTATGGAAGCCTCTATGGGATTTTCATGTGTCCATTTAGACAAATTTCTTATGGAAATATTCTAAAAAAATGATGTTGGCAAGGAATAATGATAATTAAATCTATGTTTCATCATATAATTTTTCAGTAAAATAGAGATAGTATATTATAAAATTAACATTATATATTTTTGATGGATTTCCTTCAATATAGGTTATATGTTGTGCCATGAATCAATATCAATCAGCACATTCATCCTCATTGTGACCCCAATATAACTAATTAACATTAACTTGTTGTGGTCAATAGGCTGGTTATGTTAATTCCAAATGACCTCAAATTTGTTACCCTAATTTCTTACATTGATAGTTTTATTCACCACCGTGATGTTGCATCTTTGTTGTTTTTTTAATCAACATGTTTTTGATACCCTAAAAATTATATAGTTTCATCATCAAAAATCTATTCTTACGTAGTATTGGTAACATCATCATGTGTAGAAGAAATTTTCTGCATGACCAGTTAAACATTTAATTTTTTTAAGAACAACAATACAATACACACTATGCGTAAAATTCCACATTTTCAAGCATCTTTCATGAAAATTATTACTATCTTGAACGTATATTTAATACTTCAATACTCCAATTCAACTAACCTTCACTAACTTTATTTAATCCTTACTCAGATATTGATTTCCTTCGATATCTTGATGATGGACTGGACTCTCTCAATCAAACTAGTCTTCCTCCCATAATTTTGGTTCCAATGTTTCATAATTACATACCTGCCAAACATTTATTATTTCATTTTTTATTTTGATATTTATCTCCCATATTTTTTGAAAATACACCTTTTTTTCTTAAAATACTATAACTGAAAGTCATCCTATACTACGTATCGGCGATCATTTTGGATGAATACTACTCAAAAGTTCAAAAAACATAGAATAGATGGGGGATGAGTCACAGGAAACAAAATTCAATAATAACTATTCCGGATATGAAATTTGAGTTTCCACTGAGGTTCAAAAATAACTTAAATGGAATTTTTATTATTGGTTCTAACATATTACATTACAAAAATAAAGGAATTAACATTCAAATCCACTTGTAGTCATTTACTTCCACTCACAAACATTTATTATTTTCCACTTCCTCTAAAATGATTCTTTTTTTGTCAGGTATTAAAGGAAATACAAACTTGTGTTGGTATTGGTGTGAGGCGGATGAGAGAGCTTGAAAACCAGACATTTCTCCCAGTTTCAAAGAGAAATTATCCTGAATATGAAGCCAAAAATAGGGCTGAAAATATTTTCTCATTATGGAATTAATACCTTTGAGAGTCCGATTGGTACCCTTTTAAATTTATCAAGGTTGAAGGGGAATAGATTGAAAAGGTGTGTTTGGTGTGTTCTTTTCAGACAAAAATGAGCAACACAAGTATTTTCAGGAGGGCACCCATCATAGAGTATTCTCATCCAATTATAATTAACTAAGGAGTTCTAATATGATACAATGTGACCACACTAAAAATAAGATTAATTTCTTATGAAGTGCTTTAAAAATTAACCAATGGAGTCATGTAAGAAAATGCATACAAAGAAACCAAAAAAAATCATTCATGATGTTTTAATTAATTTTTCAGTGTAATTTTTTGTGTTCTTAGGAAGCAGTAAATAAGGCAGATGAAAGGATGAAAGATTTGAAGAATAAGTTGGGAGATTCAGTATTCAAATCCATGGCATCGACTATGTAGGAGATTATAGAATACAATCCAAGTGGAAGGTATGTCATCAACAAAAATTTGAACCACAATGATGGGAGGAAGTTTAGTCTGAAATAAGGAGTCCAATACGACATTGAGGGATGGAAGGTAATCAAGCGTCTAAGGATATATTAAATAAAGGTAGTGAAGGTTAGTTTTACTACAATATTGATGTATTATATCTCTATTCATGATATTAACAATTTTTAGCAAAGATGCATGAAATTGTGGAATTTTATACATGGAGTTTATTTTATTGTATATCTATATTACCAAAATGAATCCTTATTTACACAACCTTATTTTTGAAACCTGTGGTCATTTATATTTCTTATTACTATTAGGTTTGTATGCTTATTTCACAACAGTGTATGGAGATGCAGTTCACAGTGTTTTTGTAGGAAGTTGGAATGAGTTTACAAAGTAGGGGTGGCATTGTGTAGGTATAGATAAGTGAGAGAGATATAAATTGTTGTTCCCATGACGTTCAGAGATTTTGGTTCCCATGTGGATCACCATAGGTATTATTCAATTGGATATATTACTGAAAAAATAGTATGAAATATTCAATCCAACATCACAATGAACATTTTTGGATAATTTTCAAAACCAAAAGCCACGATTATATACTAATATGACCATATCATCTTCAAAACATTCTTGGGTATGACTCATAGTTGATTATTCTTATATAACAATTTAATATTTTAAAACCATTTTATATCTTTCAACTGATCAAATAAATCATTGATTATAGTAAAATGAAAGTTTTCCATAATAGTTACTCTATTCAAAATTTGATTCTCTATATAAAAATTTAAACATTCATCACTATTCTGAGTAAAGAGGAATAGAGCTCCCCAATGTGAGATACTAGTTCCAATGAATCTACTGTACTCAATCTATTCTAGCTATATTTTTATCTCTAAAAATTTAGTTTGTTAAATTTGAGATGATTGAATTGAAATTATATCTCTTTTATCAAATATATTGATATGGATTTCCAACTCTCTCTTGAGAGGTATCTTAGAAAAAATATCAAGGAACACATCCGAAAAATGATCAGCAACTAAAGGTAGAATATTTTTCTTTTCATCTTTAACCATTCCAAGAATCATACTAGTCATTTCTATATTAATAATCCCAACCTTATCCTAATGTGATCCCACATAATATGCATTTAATTCCCATTATCCAATAAATTTATACTATCACCAGTCTAAGAGGATAATGGAAAATTCTTTTTTATGATAATCAACATGAGTTCAGAGCTCGATTAACTAGTCCATATTAAAAAAATTGAAATACTTCATAATAATAATATAAAACTATTTAAAAGAACTATATATATCCATTATAATATCTAAATTTAGAAATCTACCACATATTACATCCATATTATCTAGGAGTATCAATACTCATCAACTTTGAGAAAACTTTCTCTTTTAATTCAGGAAGATATACCCACTTGATCATACCACTATTGTATAAAATTGACATTTATTACACATTTTCAATATGTTTTCTTATATAGAATATTGATGTTAATAAAATTATGAGTAATTTCTAATCCCAATCCAAGATGAAATAGAATATACTCATAAATAAATAATATTAATCTTATATGTCCTAATACCATCAATAAGAGTATAATATACTATGATTGTGCCTATCACTATAGAAGATCCATGTCTCGCATCATCCATATACTACTCATCTATAAATAATATACTTGTCATATCTAATGACCCTTCCTAGAAGAAATATCTCCAAATTACCATTGGAGGTTCCACAACAAACAACATTGATAAAAATGTTTCCCATCAAATTAGAAATAAGGATAAAAGTGTCATAGGAATCTACACTGATGGAATCACTCAAAAAGTATCCTAAATTGAATAGGAGTTGGAATACCTCCACTCTAATTGTCTTGAAGAAATGAATCTCACCCTGCCTATAATCGACGTCACTTATTTCTTCTTATGGATTCCTTACCTTCCAATTTTGGATTTTTTTTAATCCACGATAAGATCCCTCCAATAACATATATCCCTTTAAAGGGTGAATTTTTCAACTTATGAACAGTATTGATATAGAATTTTTTTACCCTTATAAATGAAAAGAATCTATTTAATTCAAACGTAAATTTATTATTATGATATATTACCATAAAATATTAGAGGAACCACAGATACTATATGTTCCCATCATTGAAAATTATACCACATTGATTGAAGTATATCTATAATTACCTTTAGTATATAAGGATAAATATAAGGTCTAGTATACAGAGGATGTCCATTGGCTTCATACTATAGAGTTCTAGGGGTTAGAGTGGTGACATATTATATATTAATGTATATATTCGCACAATATTCCCCATACAAAAAACAATAATATTTCAGAAATAAGCACAAGATAATCTATATTAAATGTGAAGCCCCATCCCCTATCTCACATTCATTTCCTTTTTAACGAGTTTTTTCATATTTTAAATATAACTTAAAATATTTTAGAATCATTGTTTAAAATACATGTTTAAAACAACTAAATAATTGTATTGATTAATGGGGTTACTAAATAAAATTAATAAATTAATAAGTTATATAAACCTAATCATTACTAATAAGTAAATAAAATAAAATTATTTATTTATTATTCATGTTTCTATTAATATAAATTTTCAATTGATTATAAAAAATAATTAAACAAAGACACATAAGAACATGATATTTCAAATATTCTTACTGATTCCTACCTATCAACTATTAAATAAGAGGCATGAGACTTGAGAAGATAGGTGGAGGAAAAAATTAAGAAAAATCAACCTAGACTTCGTATAGTAACTCAAGTATCCAACATAATTATTCTATCCAGAAATATTTATGGATTACTTCTTTTGTCTAGAATGTTTTTTTATTTTGGATATAATTAGTATCAATATCCCCAGTTTCACTCTAAATCTATTTTGTAACATTTTTGACATAGTATACCCAAATAGTACCCAATTCGGGTCATCACATCACCTCAGAAACACTTCTCGATCACTAAAGTCTTACTTTAATTCAAAGGGATATAAAAAACATGTTTTAGAAATGGGTTAACCTCTTAAATTCTTAACTAAAGTCAATTTTATCATTCTATAAATACAACATTACCTTTTTAGTAGTGTGTGGTAAAAAATCTCTTTTATTTATCAATAAAGGCCCATGCACATATGTTGACTGACCTTACCATATGAAAAATTCCTTCTATTTCTTCAAAACCATTTTCTATGGAGTAAAAAGATGATATAGAACCACTCATTGTATTTTAGTGTCAATGAGGTGAGATGTAAGGTTCTTAATTATTAGGAGCAATTCAAAAATTCAAAACTTGGAACCTAGAGAATCAAAAAATGACAGAGGAAAAGTAGAAAATAACATACATTGGATTATAGCCTTAATTTTTATGAGGGAATGTAGAGGACTCATTCTGGAAGCAAAGGAGTTCCATGAGAGATTTTGAATCACGAATGACTGATTCTTGGTTAGAGTTCTTCTATATAGATTAGGGACACTTTTAATAGTGCTTTCAAAAAAGCACTGATAAAGATCCCTTTTATCAGCACTGATAAAAGGGATATTTATCCGCACTAAAAAAACCCTTATAAAAGACATCTTTATCCATGATAGCATTTTAGCACTGATAAATATTTATTTTAACCACACAATTTTAATGCTGATAAATATCGATCTTTATCAGTACTAAAGAAATGTTAATAAATATTCCTTTTATCGGTGCTAAAACTTTAGCACTGATAAAGTATTTATAATTATAATTATTTAAACAAAAATATTTTAATTTTATAATTATTTAAAGATATATAATTTTTTATTTATAAATAAATATATAATTATTTAAAAAAAATTATTATTTATATATAATAATTATTCATTTATAATAATTATTTATTTATAATAATTACAAATTTATAAATTTATAAATATAGTAGATATAAATTAATAAATATATTTATTTATAAATATTTATTTACAAAAATATTTTTAACATTATTAGGGGATATATAATATTAAATATATGCATTTTAAAAATAAGTGAAATTGAATAATTCAAAATGACTACACTTTAAAAATATTAAAAAATTGATATGTTTTTTAATTAAATATAAATGATAAAAAATATGGATATATATATATAATTAAAGATGAATGGATATTGATAATACTAAAACATAATAAATAAATATATGTAAATAAATAATAGAAAATCATCAAATTCAAAAATAAACTAAAAAATATAAAAATATAAAAAATGAATAAATAATATGCTAACTATAATAATATTAAAAATAAATAAATAAAATTAACTGATTAAAAACATACTACATTAACTGTATTATGTTATAATGAAATTCTAAAATATACTAAAATTTGAATAAATTTCATAATTATTAGGTGTATGTGTTTTATATATCGCGTAAATATATTTGTGTGTGCATTTTATATAAAAATTCATTAACTACATATATACATTTGTGTGTGTGTGTGTTTTTGTGAAATCAATATAACACAAAATGTTTGATATATGTTAAATGGAAAAATCACACAATATTAAAAATGAATAAGATATTAATATGTTTTTAATTAAAATTTTATTCATTTTATATATATTTATATTTAATATATATTATTTATTACTATTTAAAATTAATATATATATTATACTTATTCATTTTTATTAATAATTATTTCATTAATAAAGTTTTAAATAATTTTATAATTTATTCATTTTTAAATTTTTTTTTGTTCAATTATTACAATTTATTTAGTTTATATATCTATATTTAATATATACTATTTATTAAAATTAATAATATATATGTATATTAAATTTATTCATTTTAATCAATAATTTTTTAATTAAGAAAATGTATAATATTTTTCTTAATTTACTCAATTTAAATTTTATTTGTTTAATTATTTCATTTTACTCATTTTTCATATCTATATATTTAATATATACTATTTATTATATTATAAAATTTATATATATGTGTATATTAAATTTATTCATTTTTAACAATAATTATTTTATTAATGTAATTTAAAAAAAAATTATTTTTATTTTTTTAATTATTTCATTTTATTTTGAACCTTTATCAATGCTAAAAAAGCACTGATAAAGGGTACCCTTTATCAATGCTAAAAAATGACGATAAATGGTACCATTTATCGGTGCTAAAAAGAAAGAATTAATAAAGGGTAACCTTTACCAGTGCTAAAATAAACCACTGATAAAGGTTAACTTTTATCAGCACTAAAAGAAAGCATTGATAAATGGTGCCTTTATCAACTCTTTTTTAGCACTGATAAAGGGATCCCTTTATCAGTGCATATTTTAGTGCTGATAAAGATGTACTTTATCATCACATTTTTCTAGTGCTGATATATGTCAATCCTGTAAAAGGCATGTTTTGTAGTAGTGATCTTCCACTTATACTTATTTCTAACACCAAGAATGGATCACATGGGCTTAGCCGATAATTGTGATCATGTCACTAGCATGTTCAAATATCTACCATATAGACCTCCTCCATGGGTGTAAACCCCAACCCTTCAAACTATGTGAGCTTTGATTCCTGTCCAAATCTGTAACGCCCTGACCCCAGTTACCCAGAGTCGGTGCATTATTACATAACATTAGCATGATCACAAAAGATCAAGTCTCGAAAGATAGATTAGTTTAGTAGCCTTGGAACTACTAGATACATTCATAAGGTTTACATTACATCATGAAATGGAAAACTACAACAACATTGATTCCATAGACAACACTGAGATCCCAGATTCTATCCCAACATGTTAGTTATAATATACTTCTTCACAACCTAGGAAAAATAAAACATAGAAAGGGGTGAGCTCAGATGCTCAGTACGAATAACAATATAGCGGAACCTTTTATAAATAAGCATAGACATATAAGGAAATGTATAGGACAAAAATAATCCTTTTAAACATAAACTTCATCATAATATGGAAAATATAAATCAAAATAATTCCATTTACTTTCTCACATTGATATTCTACTAGTCGAATAATCACATGCAATATCAATAACCACATTCATAATGATGGAATGCATAATTCCAAACTATCATACCAACATAGTCAAGGCCTTGTGCCAAGACTACATATAATATTTTGTCAAGGCCTTGTGTGAAGACACTAGTGTGTCTCATGAGACCTACTGATGAATCGAGGAGCTATAGCGGGCTCCACCCGTCACTTACTAAGTCCAATGCATTCCACATAAGAACAGGTTTAAACATAACATAAATATTCGTATTAAAACTAGCATACGAAATGTCAATACATACTCCATAAACCTTGAATGGTATAAAAATAACACATCCACAGTCAAACATATCACAAAACCTTCAATACAATATGGAAGTTTTGTATCATAATAAATCAACTTCAAATAAGATTAAAATCCATCAAAGGATGTTGACATAGATGAAATCAGAACTATTTGAGAGAAATATCTCTTTTTTTGAAATAATTTAAAAGTCACATAATTATAAAATAAAACATTTAATTTGAAAATATTCATATAATATTTTAAGGGAAGCTTCGACTATTTAATAATGGTGGAAAATATCCTCCCCCATCATATAAGTTAAAAAATACATTCTTACCTTAATTTTGTCGAAAGGGATAAAAAGGACCTTGTTTGGAAAATGACAGAAATATTCCTTTATAAACATATTATAAAAAGTAAAAAAAGGGTATAAATGACTTTAACCCATATTCTATAAAATATTAAGAATGTTTTGAAATACATTTTTAAGAAACGTGGATGTGGATGATAAAGAGGTCCCAGTAGATAATTACGTATAAACAACCTCAGATAGTGTAGAGATTGTGAAATAAACCCTTACCTTGTAATTTCCTTTTTTGAGGGTAGGTTTACCTCCAATATAATAGTTAAATAATTTTTATTAAATTATAAAATAATAATATACATAAATATGATATAATATATGATCTTTTAATATTGATTTGTTAATAATATTTTAGTATTATCATCGTTTTGGGTGTTCACTTACTCATTTTCTTTTATATGTTTTGTTACATAAGTTGTGTTTTTTATCCATAGGTTGTATCTTATTCATATCCATAGTGATATCAAGTCCTTAAAAATTATTTTTAATCATCAAATGAAAATTAGTCTTGAATGGATACGATGGGGAATGAATCTCATCGTGTTCGTGGAGACGGTAGTCCGTACGTACGCACAAGCGACAATATAATTTTTTTGATATTAAAATGATATATAATTGGATGGTGTATCATATATACAGAAACATTATCATGTTATATTTATTATTTACATGAATTACACATTATTATTATACCCATCCAAATAATAATGTATAGAATAACAATTACACCACGGCGTGGAGACGGTAAGCCGTACGTACGCACGAATGGAGACATGTCATTAAAGGGATGGATAGAATAATTAATTTGGTTGTAAAATATTTATAATAACATCACAGTATATAGAAGATAATGGAGTTATTATTTGATAATGGAAACAACAAAGAAAAAGGAAGTGGAAAAATAAAGGAACTTGAACGAGGTAGTGATATTTTTACCTCTTTTTGAGTTCTTCCTTTTGATTTGATCAAAAGGGCACCTTAAGTTGGATTTATGACTAAAGTAAGGCCTATAGGATGAAGTTAGGTAAGTTTAGAGGATATTTGGGCAGGGGTTGGCTGAACTAAAAGGATTTGAAGGTATGAATTTGAGAGAAGGGGGAGTGCCCTTTTATAAGAGGGGTGAGGGGAACCTTCGAAAAAACATAAAATATTATTTTATAATAAATTCATATTCGGTTTATAATAGCTCCAAAGTGACATATTTTGAGGAAAAGGTGGGGATGGGTTGAAATCCTTTCAACCAATATTTTAGACCGGTTTGGATTACTATATTAACCTTTTCATTTATATTTAACTCTTAGTAAAAAAGTTTGACATTTACCATGTCTCTTTGTAGTTTTATATTATATGGTTACTAAACATACTATAACAAGCTAAAAGAACCCCAAGTGGTTCATTATTAATATATATAACCTTATATAAGTCATTTTTCCGAACCTTAGATTTTTAGCAATAAAATATTAATTAATAATATAATATTTGTTTTAAATACCCCTTTATGTCAATTTTGAAACTATTTAATAATTGATTTTTGTTAAAGTCCTAACAACTTTATTAATTCTAAATAAATTAATTTTAGCAATACTAACATGTTATATTAACCTATAAAATTATTTTATGGATTCAAAACTATAAATTATATTTATTTTAACATTTATAATACTATTAATTTGATTCTTTAATTAATAAGGAAAATACTTCATCATCATTGTATCATAACTAAATTTAATTATTCAATGTCTAAATATTATAAATAAAATATCATTATATATTAAATATATTTATCTTTCTAATGAATATTTATAGTCTAAGAGATAACATATATAACCCCATGTAAAAAAAATTTACTAAAAGATATATGCTTCTGTCATTTTTCTATTTACTTTAACATAATTAATATATAGTGTCATTATCACATACAAGTGGCTCCATGGGGTCCCAAAATCGACCCAAGTATTCCCATGGTCGGAAATACATCATCCAATAGGGTTAGGGCACATGTTATGGTAATTTAATATTATTATACACCCTAGAATAATTTTTATATTCCGAATCCAAAAAATGAAGTCCATTTTAAAAGATAAAATTTATATAATTTCAAAAAGTGGGAATTAATATTCATAATGGCTAGTTTGATTGGTTGTGGTGTGTTAGAACTCAAAGTTGCATACAACACACACTATTGTATTATACAAAGAGAAGCTTGGGATGTTACATTCTCCCCTCCTTCAAATATTTTCATCCTAGAAATTTCTAGAATATTACTGCATAAAAAGACTCAGGTGGTTATTCATCATAAGTTCCTCGGGTTCCCACGTTGCCTCTTCCATCTTATGGTTTTTTCATATAAATTTTACCAGACGAGTCGTCCGGTTTCTCAGCACTTGTTCTCTCGTATCAGGAATCATGACTTTCTCTTCGCAATAAGATAGATCGGGTTCCAGTTATAATTCCTCATAGGTGTGTACATGTGTTGGGTCGGGCATGTATTTTCTCAACAGTGATACATGGAACACATCGTGAAATTTGGAAAGATTTGGCGGCATTGACAACCGGTAATCTACAGCCCCAATTCGTTCTAGAATTTCAAAAGGTCTGATGTACCTAGGACTCAATTTTCCCTTCTTACCGAAACATATAACACCCTTCCATGGAGATACCTTCAAGAAAACATGATCTGCTTCTAGAAATTCCAAATCCTTCCTTCAGTTATCGGCATAGCTCTTATTCCTACTTTGAGATTCTTTGATGTGGTTTTTGATTACATTCACCTTTTCCATCGTTTCCTCCACATGTTCTAGGCCTATGAGTTTTCTTTCACCAGCATCATCCCAACAGGTTGGTGTGCGACATCTCTTTCTGTATAACGCTTCATATGGTGCCATCTGAATACTTGAATGGAATCTATTGTTATAGGAAAATTCTACCAAAGGTAAATATTGATCCCACATACCCTGAAATTCAAGTGAGAATGATCTCAATATGACTTATAAGGTTTTAATAGTCTGTTCTGATTGTCCATCAATTTGGGGGTGGCAGGAAGTGCTCAAACAAAGTTCAATATCCAAGGCCTTCTGAAGACTTTTCCAGAATCTTGAAGTAAAATGTGGGTCACGATCAGAAACAATTGATAGGGGTACTCCATGAATCCTCACAACTTCATTAATATATAGTCATGCTAGACGTTCAAGTGGTAAATCTTCCCTTATATAAAGAAAATGTGCTGAATTGGTAAGACGATCAATAATGACCCATATTGCATCGTTCCTTCTAGGAGTCTTTGGTAGTCCCATGACAATGTTCATCATGATACTATCCCATTTCCACTCAGGTATGGGAAGAGGTTGCATGACTCCTCCAGGCTGTTGCCTTACAGCTTCCACCTGTTGACAAACCATACATCTTGACACAAAATCAGCAATCCCCCTCTTCATGTTGTCCCACCAAAAATGTTCCTTCAAATATCTATACATCTTAGTGCTACTAGGGTGTATAAGGAAATTGGAACTATGAGAAACGTCCAAAAATTCCCTTTTTAGATCAGGTATATTAGGAACACAAAGTCTCTTCCCAAATTTCAAAATTCCATCTTCATACAAAAATTCACTCAGTCTCCCATCATTTACAGCTTTAATATTCTTTTGAAATTCTTCATCATCGGTTTGAGAACTCTTTATCCTTTCTATTAAAGATGGTTTAGAAACCATTCAAAAAATTATTGATGTTTCACCTTCCATGGTAATTACCATATCCATCTTCACCAGATCAATGAAAATAGGATCCATTTCAACTCTCATCTTGTTCAAAACTCCATGATCCTTTCTACTAAAAGCATCTTCCACCTTATTTGCCTTCCTCAGGTGGTAGTGTGTCGTGAAATCATAATCCTTGAGTAGTTCAAGTCATCTCCTTTTCCTCATGTTGAGTTCATTCTGTGAGAAAATATACTTCAAACTCTTGTGATCAGTATCTATCTCACATTTTTTCACCATAGAGATAATGTCTCCATATCTTCAAAGTAAATATTATAGCTCCTAACTCAAGATCATGAGTAGGATAGTTTTGATCAAGAATTTTTAGCTGTCATGAGGCATAGGAAATAAACCTATCATTCTGCATAAGGACATAACCTAGTCCTTTCTTTGAGGCATCACTATAAATAACAAATCCATCATTCCCCAATGGTAGAGTCAAGATAATAGCATTGAATAATCTTCTCTTCAGTTCTTCGAAACATTATTCACAATCTTTTGTCCAAAAAAATTTAACACATTTACGTGTGATCTTTGTTAATGGGTTATCCAATCAAGAAAAATTCTGGATGATATGTTGATAAAAACCTGCTAAACCAATAAAACTATGTACCTCGGTTATACTCGTTGGTGCTGGCCATTCTTGGAATTATCTTGTCTTAGAAGGATCAACATAGATTCCATCCTTAGAGACAATATGACCAAGAAAAGAAATCTCCTGAATCCAGAATTCACACTTTCTAAACTTCCCATATATTTTATGTCTTCTAAGAGTCTTCAGGATAATGCACAAGTGATTTCTATGATATTCGTAGATTTTGGAATATACCAAGATATCATCAATTAATACCACTACGAAATCATCAAGATATTCCTTGAAAACTCTATTCATTATATCCATGAAGAAAGAGGGTGAATTAGTCAATCCAATAGGCATTACTGTAAACTGGTAATGCTCGTACCTTTTTCGAAATGCTGTCTTCAGATTGTCTTCCTTCTTTACACACAACTGATGGTATCCAGATCGAAGGTCAATCTTTGAGAAGTATTGAACTTCATGAAGTTGGCCGAATAAATCATCAATGCTAGGTAGGGGATATTTTTTCTTTATTTTTATATCATTGATCTCCCTGTAGTCAATGCACAACCTCTTAGATCCATCATTCTTCTTAACAAAAAGAACAGGGGCTCCCCATAGAGAAACATTAGGGCGAATAAATCCCTTATTACTCAATTCCTCTAGTTGTTTCTATAGTTCCACAAATTCCACAGAGGCCATTCTATAAGGGGTCATTGATATGGGCCTTGAACTAGGAATTAGGTCAATGGAAAACTCAATTTCTCATTCTGGAGTATTTCAAGGTAAATCCTCTAGAAAAACAACAACAAATTCTTTCACAATAGGTACATCCTTTTTTTTTAACATTACATTCCTCACCCAAAGTAATTTCATTCTCTTCCTCCCCAATAATTGAATTTAGGTGAGCTACTGGGGGTGGATCTAAATAAGAATTAGGTGGTGAAGATTATGCTCTAAAGATAAGGTGTTCCTTATCATCATCATCATAAATAGTAACCTACTTCCTCTTACAATAAATTTTTGCATCATGGTCTGAAATAAAATCCATACCGAGGATTATATCAAATTCAATCATGGGTATGATGATGAGATCAGCAGACAAAGAACATTTATATGCTCTAATGGGAACAGATTCACAAAACTTTGTTGCGATGATACTTCCCTTAGGAATTTTTACTGACAACTCCCATATTAAATCAAATTGGAAATATCTAATTTTATTTGAAAACCGGTAAGATATGAAAAAATGCGATGATCCAGAATCAAATAAAGTATTTTCTAAACTTGAGTAAACCATTAAATTACCTTCCACCACATATTTCAGAGCTTCAACCTCAGCAGTAGTGATAACATAAGCTTGTCCTTGATCCCCTGGCCTATTCTGAGGTATGTTCCCCTAACACTTAGGACATTCATTTTCATAATGACCCATCTCCCTGCAATTGTATCATTGAACATCGATAACTTCTTTCTTCCCCTTGCAATCATGAGCTTGGTGGCCTTTTTCACCACACTTGTAACAGACTCCCATTCCCTTCAGGAAAGTACCGGGGTGTTTCTTCCCACATTTACTATAGGATGGATATTTGAATTTTCCCTTTCCCCATTATTTCCATTTCCAGAGTGATCAACAGACCTCTTCTTCTCTTTCTTTTCTTTAAAGTCGTAAGACTTAGAGAATTCATTTTCTGTATTGATAGAACATGAGACAATATCTTCGTATGAAGAGAAGGATTGTGAGACTAATGCTCGATGGAGAAATGGTTTTATCCCATAAAAGAAATGATCAATCTTACTTCTTGGGTTACGTATATAATCTGCAACATGCTTTTCTAACCTTGTAAAGTTAGACTCATACATTGCAACATTCTCGTCCTCTTTTTTCCTCAGACTCAGAAATTGTCTTTTCATATCTGCTCGATGGTCATGAGGAAAGTATTTTTCAAAGAACATTTCATTAAGATACCTCCAATCCATACTTGATTCTTCTTCATCTTTATTTGTGTTTTGTATCAATTACCACCATTGATCAGTATCTCCAGTGAGGCGGTAAACTGCCCTGAAAACTTTTTCCCTTTCGCTACTCCCCAAGGCGTCAGATATTTTCTCTAAAGAACTTATACATTTCTCATCTACCAATGGATTTTTACTCCCATTAAATTTTGGTGTTTGTTTCCTCATTAAGATATCTAACATTGATCCTCCATGTTGTGGATCGGGGTGCTCCATACAGGTAAGGTTATTATTCATAACCTGAGTGAGTTGTCCCAGTATAGTGATAAGCTGATCAACACCAGTTGTATCACCAGCTCCAGTATAATTATCTTGAGCAGGAGGGAAATCCCTACGTGGAGTGTGTGCATTGATGCAGTTTCCATTCCTTCCAATAGGTGCCATTTCTAAACAATGGCATACACTATATTAGTTTATGAATCGTAATACATAAATCCAAAATTGTAAAACACTTAACAGAAATTGAACAGTTTATGGATATAATCCAGAATCATAAAAATGTTTTATTTGAGGATGTATATACTCATAAACCCTTCCTAATGGTTTTTAAATAAAATGAGAATTATCCAAAGCATATCCCCCAAGAGTGTCGTAACCAAGAGTACAGTAAGGCCCATTGTTGTGGACCAGTTCCCGTTCGAGTCTAGCTCAAAGAGGTATTTTCAGGTTTTACCCCTATGTACATATGTGCCAGAGCTGCCTCTACCTGCTTGTATCCAGATAGGAATGTATTGCTCGGAAAACTCACTAAATCTCTACAATACCAGAATTCTTGTAAGTTCTTCTATACTAATCCTCAAAGTCCATCTTAGGTTTATGCACTCTAATCAAAGTTTATATAAATCTAGCATCCAAGGTTTGTACTAAACATCCCATGATACCAAATGTAATGCCCTGAATCTAGTTTCCCAGAGTCGGTGAATTATTACATAACATTGGCATGATCACAAAATATCATGTCTCGAAAGACCGATTAGTTTAGTAACCTTGGAAATACTAGATACATTCATAAGGTTTACATTTCATCATGAAATGGAAATCTACCAAAACATTTATTCCATAGGCAACACTGAGATCCCATAGTCTATCACAGTAGGTCATTCATAAAATACTTCTTCAAAACCTTGGAAAATTAAAACATAGAAAGGGGTGAGCTCAGATGCTCAGTAAGGATAACAATATAGCAGAAACTTTTATAAGTAAGCACAAACATCTAAGGCAATGTATAAGACTAAAACAAAATCCTTTTAAACTTAACCTTCATCATAATATGGAAAATATAAATCAAAATAATTCTATTTACTTTCTCACATGGATATTCTACTAGTAAAATAATCACATTCAATATCAATAACCACTTTCATAATGATGGAATGCGTAATTCCATACTATCATACCCACATAGTCAAGGCCTTAGGCCAAGACTACAAATAAGATTTTTTCAAGGTCATGTGCCAAGACACTAGTTTGTCTCATCAAACCTACCGATGCATCGAGGAGGTATAGCGGGCTCCACCTGTCACTTACTAAGTCCAATTCATTCCTCATATGAACAGGTTTAAACATAACATAAACATTCATATTAAAACTAGTATACGAAATGTCAAAACTTTCTCCATAAACCATGAATGGTAAAAAATAACACATCCATAGTCAAACATATCACAAAAACTTCAATACAATATGGAAGTTTTGTATCATAATAAATCAACTTCAAATAAGCTTAAAATCCATCAAAGGATGTTGACATAGATGAAATCAAAACTATTTGAGAGAAATATATCTTTTGTTTAAAATGTTAAAAAGGACCTTGTTTGGAAAACGATGGAAATATTCCTTTATAAACATATGATAAAAAGTCAAAAAAGGGTATAAATTAATTTAACCCATATTCTATAAAATAGTAATAATTTTTTGAAATTCATTTTTAAGAAACATGGATGCGGATGATAAAGAGGTCCCAGTTGATAATTATGTATAAACAACCTCGGATAATGTAGAGATTGTGAAATAAACCCTTACCTTGTAAATTCCTTGGTCGAGGGTAAGTTAAACTCATACATAATAGTCAAATCATGGTTATTAAATTATAAAATAATCATATACATAAATATGATATCATATATGTTATTTTAATATTTCATTGTTAATAATATTTTAGTATTATCGTCATTTCGGGTGTTCACTTACTCGTTTTATTTTATATGTTTTGTTACATAAGCCATGTTTTCTATCCATAGGTTGTATCTTATTCATATATTGAGTGATATCAAGTCCTTAAACATTATTTTTAATCATCAAATGAAAATTAGTCTTGAATGGATACGATGGGGAATGAATATCATCGCGTTCGTGGAGACGGTAGTCCGTACGTACGCACGAGCGAAAATGTCATTATTTTGATATTAAGATAATATATAATTGGATGGTTTATCATATATAAAGAATCATTATCATGTTATATTTATTATTTACATTAATTACACATCATTATTATACCCATCCAAATAATAATGTGTAGAATAACAATTACATCACGACGTAGAGACGGTAAGCCGTACGTACGCATGCATGGTGACATGTCATTCAAGGGATGGATAGAATAATGAATTTGGTTGTACCATATTTATAATAAAATTACAGTATATATAAGATAATGGAGTTATTATTTTATAATGGGAACAACAAAGAAAAAGGAAGGGGATGAAGAAAGGAACTTGAAAGAGGTGGTGAGATTTTTACCTCTTCTTCGGGTTCTTCCTTTTGATTTGATCAAAAGGGATCCTTAAGTTGGATTTATGACTAAAGGAAGGCCTCTAGTATTAAGTGAGGGAAGTTTAGAGGATATTTGGCCAGGGTTTGGCCAAACCAAAATTCTTTTAAGGTATGAATTTGAGAGAATGGTGAGTTCCCTTTTATAAGAGGGGTGAGGGGCACCTTAGAAAAAACTTAAAATATTATTTTATAATAAATTTATATTCGGTTTATAATGGATCCAAAGTGACTTATTTTGAGGATAATGAGGTTATGGGTCTAAATACTTTCAACCAATAGATTTTAGACAGTTTTAGGTCACTATATTAACCTTAACATTTATATTTAACTCTTAGTTAAATAGTTTGACATTTACCATGTCTCTTTGTATTTTTATGTTATATGGTTAATAAACTTACTATAACAAGCCAATCGAACCCCATGTGGTTAACTATTAATATATATGTATAACCTTATCTATGTCATTTGGATGAACCTTAGAATTTTAGGAATATAATATCATTTAATAATATAATATTTGTTTTAAAAACTCCTTTATGTCAATTTTGGCACTATTTAATAATTAATTTTTTTTAAAGTCCTAACAATGTTATTAATTCGAACTAAATTCCTTTAATAAATACTAACATGTTATATTAACCTATAAAATTATTTTATTGCATAAAAACATTCAAATTATATTTATTTTAACATTAATAATACCATTTATTTGATTCTTTCATTAATAAGGAAATTACTGCATCATCATTGTATCATAAATAAATTTAATCATTCAATGTCTAAAAATTATAAAAAATATATCATTATGTAGAAAATATTTTTATATTTCTAATGAATATTTATAGTCTAAGAGATAACATATATAACCCTATGTAAAAAATTGTTTTACTAAAAGATATATGCTTATGTCATTTTTGAATTTACTTTAACTTAATTAATGTAAAGTCTCATTATCACATAAAAGTGGCTCCATGGGGTCCCAAAATCGACTTGAGGATGCCAATGGTCAGACATGCATCATAAAATAGGGTTAGGGCATGTGTTAGGGTAATTTAATATTATTATAATATTATTTTTTTACCCTTAGTTACCGGATTTACCCTTTAACCATGGTAAATAAAATATTTACCGAAGTAATTATTCAAAATGTATAAAGATAAAAGTTTCCTATTTACACAATTTTGACCTCATGATTATAAATATTAAATCCATTTTTCTAAATTCAAATCACAGAAGTGGCAGAAATTAATTTTAAATTAATTTCCGTTAAAACAAAAAGCGTGTTTTTAAGAAATAATAACTATCAAAAGATCGACACTTGTTTATGTCTAGTTTAAATGTGAAATTACATCCAATGACCAACATTGGATTAAATGGTAAGAATATATTATAATTATACTTTAAAACCACTCAATATCATAATTTATCACTATATATTATTTTTATTAAGAAAGTTGTTTTTAATTAATGTTTAGTATTTTTCACTATTCGTAAAAAATTGGAAGTTCTTAGAAAAAGTCCAAAAATTCATCCTAGGATAATTTTGATATTCCGAATCCAAAAATGAAGTCCATTTTAAAAGATAAAATTTATATAATTTCAAAAATTGGGTATTACTATTCATAACAGTTAGTTTGATTGGTTGTGGTGTGTTAGAACTCGAAGTTGCGTAAAACACACACTATTGTATTATTCAAAGAGAAGCATACTGTGGGAGCAAGGGGTGTTACAAAATCTGATATGTAAGAAGCCTCCTAAATGTTCAAACCTAACACCCCAAACATACCCTAATAATATTTGGGTCATATTATTAGTAGGTTCATATCTAAGCTGGGATCCATATTATTTCTTGGTCCCTCCATAATAATCCTTATTGGGACATATTCCCAGAAGGGTCATATTAAACCTTGGAAGATATTTTCCTTCTAGGTCCCTTGGTCCGTTTTGATATAAGTCCCATACTATACATGACTAGGAACATTTTCCCTAGAAATCCTTACCATATTACATTAAACTGCATGGTATGTTCCTTATCTCATGACCTTGAAAGGTATGTTGTGTTCCATTAAGTGACACTAAACTACATCGGTTTTAATTCCCCTCATTAGTATATGTTGGAATCCCATGTCATGGGCTTAATCGAAACATAAAAAAAATCTCTTCTCACTAGATATTGATAAATTATAGAGCACCTTACTATGGGGATGACCCCAAAATCAAAAAACAAAAAGTGTAACCAATATGGAGAACCTTTGATATATACAGATGGTTCCATTTATAGAGAACCTCATATACATGTATATGGTTCCATTGATGGTGAACCTCAGATACACACAGATGGTTCCATCGATGGAGAACCTCATATACATATGGATAGTTTCACATCAACTCATTTCTATAATTTATTGTTAATACATAGGGGTGACTGGTTCCATATTTGGAATTTAAAAGGGATTAATGAATATGTCCTAAATCTATAAGAGTCTCAAAGTAGGCAATATTTTCCCCTAAAAAGGGTGTGATGAGCCTGAATTCTCATAATCTCAACCATTGTTAGTTCTTAAGAATCGTTGGTTGAGTTCCCTGATGACCACCAACCTTTTTAAAATAGTTCTGTGATCCATAATGTATATGATATTCATTGGGTGTTTATGGTTCCATGAGAATAACCCATTTGGAGTCGTCCCTCCATAAAAATGGGTGCGAAAAAAAAATGATGAACCTAATGTGAATCCTTTCATTAACTGAAATAATTATGTCACCCACCTATCAGACACCCTTCAATCTCCTATAATGTGAAATAAGTACAAACATGTATCTATTAAGACAATCAAATTCACATATGTTCATCTCTTATGATGCTAATTTGCAGAGTTCTCTCATTTTTCTCATTAGAACATCCTGGCACATTCATCAGAGATCTATTCAATCCAATGGAATCCTACCAAATGAAACAAGTGTAAATGTAAGCTATCATATAATTCGGGTCCTTATCAAAAAATAAGACGATGATGCCAACCCAATGCCTTCAATTCTGGGTTTCGAATGCGATAGTTTGGGAATACCAAATTAATGTTACGTTCCCAATCTTGAAGGTTCAACACACAACCCTCTAAGATATGAATTCCCACTATAAATCTACTCAATAATATCTTGTGGAAAAAAATATACAACACTTATTTTCATCTAAAACCATTTCAGGAGCCTTTCCCTAGAACACAACAACATGTTCCTCCCTTACTTTAGTGAGGTGGACAAGGAGTCTAGTGATGGCCTCATCTCAACTGAATAGGGGCCACACCATAGGGATCTTTCTATAATCATTATCGTTATTGTTTCATGGTGCCAAGTCCCTGCCATGATGAGGATTTCACACCGTGTTCTATGGATTTGGTTACATAGACTTGAGTGCCTAAGACATCCCACCAAGGGATATGATAGAAAAACAAGTAATATTATCACATCCTTGTTACTTCTAGATAATCTCTCCCACAAGATGCAGTGAAAACCTATGAGTAAGCCCATAAACCTACTCTTGCACATCAAGACCAAAAATACAATTTGGTAGTAACCAGAGAAACCTTTTAGTATGCCCCAATAGCAAAAAAGGGTCACACTCATGTCTCTTACCCCACATATGATGATTGTCGGTATAGACCAACAAAAAAAGATCATAGGATAAGGGATATATTCATGTTCTAACCATAGAATGGTAATATATCCCTATTCTAGCTAAATAATTCACTTAATACATCTTGGAAATGTTATAAGGATTGGAATTAGTCCCTAACCACATTCTATAAACCTCACAATATATAATGACCATAGTAGTAGTGGTTAGAAGTTAGTTATAAAACCCACCTCTGCAATCACAGTGCCCCATGAGCATAATACAATGGTCACTTTGAAGAGGACACACATCTCTTCTCCTATCTCGGAGGGTCTTTAGAAAACTTCCATGATAAAAGGAAAATATGATCAATAATATATCTTTATTCCAACTAGTGGTCACTAGTTACTTCAGTGGCCACTCTAGGGTAGTCATATATCCCTATAATAATTCCAAAATCTTGTCAAAAAATCCCAATGATAGCTCAAGAGTTTCTTGGACTAGAACCAATGTATGAAAGTCATTGTCCATAGTATGTGACTCTATCATCCCAAAGGAGATCACCTAAGAAGGAGTCTCACTAAAGAAATATTGTAAATAAAGATCATGTCAACAACCATACAAAACTTAAGGATGGAGTTATTAAGGCTATTGTACTTCTATCATTGGTGGACCATTTTCCTTATGACCTGTTACCAAATTATAGAAGGAGTAGTTGTGGTTATGAAATTATTCCACACAACATATTTATTAGGGACTTTGGAGGTATCCCCAGAATATATACCATAAATTCCTCCTTAGTAGTCATAAAATGATCAATCTTGAGAATATTTGTCTTGGTCAGTACCATATAAACCCTCCTCATGTTTAGAATATTGAATGGTAAGAAGGTCCTCCCCTTTCCATCATCCACCCTGAAGGTCATCCCCATGGTATATTATGAAAAAATTCTTATTATAGCTAGATGTCATAGTATTCCACCCCATAATGGAATTTTACCTAAAGTTCCTCCCCACATTAATATTTCATTTTGACAAGAAGGTCCTCCACTTTCTAAATCAATTCTGAGAAATTCCTCATATCATGATGTTCTGGAGAAGATGAGTTCAATAATGTCTAATTCATTATCATTGAAAATTTATATTCTCTCCCAAAAGAAAGACAGTCTAAGTTAATGTTCACTATTGAAACCCGCCTTGGATATCCTTCCCTCCAACATAGTAGAGGATATTCCCTGTAGACCCACCACTTCCGGTAAGGAAACTGGGAAATTCCCACTTTGGTTAGACCAGGTGGAGGAATATTCAACTGAAGATGAAGCTGACACATTTCTTATGAGAAAAAAATTAGATCAAGATAACATATCATTCATGTTTTTTCCTTTTATCCAATCTTCAATATGGAATTTCATAAACATTTTTATAAGAATGGGAGTGTGATATTTTCCTGAACATATGGATGGCACATCATCACCTGGGGACTAAATTCTTTCCTTATTAAGGATATAAAGATCAAGTTAGGTAATTTAACAACTACATATCAAATTTACATAGCTACCCTTCTGGTTATGTGACACCCAAAATAGAGAAAATAGTGGGATGATTATTTTAACATGTTAAGAAATCTATAGCGGTTTATCACCAATTCTCTAGAGGATGTCCAAATCAGGGGATGAGGCAGTCATGGAGAATTTCATTTTAATCCACTACCTAATCAACATGGCCTACCATATGTGATTTTATGAAACATCATTAATTATATTTGGATCTCAGAAGTAAACTATTCTCATGAAATATGGAACACTCATCATGAATTGGACTTGAAAAAATCTTATAAGTATCTAGCCAAATGAGAATGAGACATTAAAAGAATATTTCATGAGTCGTCTGAGAAGGTTGTGTGGGATTCTCATTTAATGAAGGATTACTTCCAAACCAAAAAAATGGATTTGAAAAAAAGTATCTCACATTCCAACCATACAATACACCTGGCTCATGATTGAACAAAGATATACAGGATCAAGATATTATTTTTGGTATCTTTAGTCAAAACAATACAAGAGCAGCCCCAAACCATGGGACTGTGGGAATTTTTAACACAAAATACCCCCATGAGGACATAAAAATCCAGTCTAAAAGGTTATAGTAGTGGATCGGTAACAACACTAGTGTATAGGGCTTGAATAATTTTTACCTCATCCTCCTCCCCAATGTAGTTCAGTCGTTTCACAATTTGGAGGAATGGAAAAAAGAAAAACCCTCCTAGTTTTTACCTTCTATGAACTGACTTACTCAATCATAAAATACACAAAGAAAATATTGGGATATTCCATTTTATTCACCCTTCTCTAGGTGTCCCCAAAGGGATCATTTAAGGAGATTACAATTCCCCACAGAGGGCACAAACATGTGTGATCTATCAAGGGAACAACCTTTCCTAAATATCACATTTATTTAAGAATATATTATTAGGGAAACCATAATTCCTATAATTTCAATGCTAATGTGACACTAGTAATTCATTATACATTGGTGAACTTCATTGACACCACCATTATGGACAACACTTAACATGAGGTTGGTATAGGGTAACAGTAAGAGGATGTTTCCATAAAAAATATAGTCTATATGGAATTGACTGAAGAAGGTGTGTGTACCATGAATTAGAGGCTTGAAAAAAATATGGGGACTCCATAAAATACCCCACTACCATCTCCTTGGTGAGAATATACCAAGGAAAAGGTTAAAGTTGTGGTCATATCTCGCCCACCACCCAAAGAGGTTGAATCACTCACACGTGAGGAAAGAATTACACAGTATGTGAAAGAGATAAAGGATTTAAAAATACTCAATGAGGAACTAATCATAGAAAACATCCCTTCAAGACATGTTATTAAATAAAAGACTCATCTCTCACATCTATCCAATTTACCATAGAAAATAGGATTCATCACTACCACCAAAGTAGACTCATAACATCCGCTCAATATGGGATATTGAAAACTAATATACTTAGACCCCATGATGATGAGATGTAAGGAGTTACCTATATTGGGGGAACAACCATAGCTTGGTGAGATGAATCATCACAGGTTAACACCTACATGTTACCCATCACAGGTACAGGTAGAACTACCATAGTTAGATCAACCCATTATTCCCATTATTCAAGATCCTACATAGTTGGTTACTCCTCCCCAGATCATTTACATTATTGAGTCACTGGCAGCTCGATTGGAAGCTATGGAAGGATGATTTGAACAAGTAAAATCAACAATGAATCCATACCCTGAATGGTTGGATGTTAATATTCCACCTCAAAACATTTTGAATCCTATATTCCCACTATTCAATGGATTGGGAGATTAGAAACAATATATATGCACTATGTGTCTTTGTGTAGTCCTGTGAGGGGAACCATTTAACAGTAAGAGGCAGTCAAACTCAGTTGTTTCATGTAGACCTAAGAGGGACCATACTTCACCAAGTATACCAATCTATAATTGGATCAATTAAAGGGTTGTAAGATCTTTGATGACAATTCCACTATCAATTCATCTCTATGTTGCAGAAGATGACATTACACGATCTCTCAAAGTTCTAATAGAGAGAAAATGATAGGGTTTAAAATGTTATTACTATCTAGGAAAGTTTGACTTAGTCCTTGAATTTGTAGCTTCCTCAAGAGGATTTTTTGGGTATTTTCATTGAAAATATTTTTGATGAAATGATAACTTCACTTATTCTAGTAATGTATTGAGGTGGATTTTGGTATCTTATCACCGTCAATTTTTTTTAATATTATAATTTTAAAACCATGTCCAATTCTCATCCAGTATTGGAATCCCAAAAGGAAAGATAATGGGTAGAATGGAAACTGAAATGATCACCTTCAAACTGACATCCATGTCATCTCCATCTTCAAACCCCACATATCCTATCATAGCAGCACCTCCTGAACAGAAATTTCAGAAATAATTAAACTAATATAATGATATGAGGGAACCTAAATGTTCTTAATTTTAGGACCATAAGAATAAATTTGTTTCCTTATGATATGAGCCGGTTCTGAGATACTTTATAGAAGCAATGGAAAACAATTTATTAAGGTTGTCGGATCCTAAGATGGATGATCAAGTTAGTATTGATGAACACCTGAATTACATCCCCTATCATCAAACATAGGTGGAAACCACACAAGAATGTTTTATTTTTAAATACATCATTCAAAATTTGGTTGAATTTAGGAAAGGGAAGTTGTGTAAACCACCTAAAAAGTGTAATGGATTTCTTCTAACACTCTAGAGTAAAAGTCGAATGGAAAGAAGTTATGAGTAATAATGAAAAATATTTCATTGATTGGATGGTTAGAAAAACAATCAATAAAACTCATTCTATACCCATGGAATAGTTAAACCAATAAAATGCACCCCAAGTCACATTTATTATTGATTTACCAGTTTAATTAACACTATAGTCTTCTAAGATCCAATTTTCCAAAAAGAGTTATAGTTATAAGAGTAAAAAAATAAACACAGGAAGATGAAGCTGCACTAATAACAAAAGAATTTTTGAACCTTTTAGACTTTATAACTCCAGTAATACCATGGTATCCAACCCAAAAAAATAGTACCATGGGAAATTACCCACCGTGAGGAATCCCTATCCGATGAATATTTTTTATTGGGTTCAGTTAATTTCAATCATTTAATGCCTCACTTCTTCGACGATGAGCCAACATAATAGCATAAGTTTACTGTGAAAAATTATGGAACCATAAGTAGAGGATGAAGTGTCCAATGAGGAATTGTAAGGAATATTTATTCCTGATATTAATATTCTAGCCCCATCCCCACCAGAGGTATTTATGCTACTAAGACTCATGGAAGGTCCCTTCAATGAATATAGGAAGAACAAGAAAATTTTCCCGCATTTACTAAAACTATTATAGGAATTATTATTTTGGAAGATTGATTGGATGGGGTGCAGAAGACTTATCTGAACAGGTCGGTAGGTAAGATAATCCATCCTAATCAAATAAAAGAAAAGTTCCCCCAACATCTTCTCAACCACTCGACTCTCCTACCCTAGGCACTTCAACCTCCAAATTGACTTCTAGGGAACATCTCCCTATAGGAATCCATAGGAATTTAAGTTAGAAGTATGAAATCCTAAATTTTATTCTTTTAGTTCTAGTGAATTTATCAATTATAGATGCTCTTAACCAATCAAATGATCTTTGAGAAGAACTAATAGAGGCTCTACTAATCCCTCAAGATTTCATAGTTGAGGTCACTACAGAAGACCTATACTGGGAAAAGACTGAACTTGTGGAATGTCACATTTTAATATCATTTACAGAACATGATAAGGATGTTGTGATATAGGGACACATCAGACCCTTTTATGAGTTTTACATACTATATGTCATTGATGTCAAATGAGATTTCATTGATAATGGATCGGTAGTCAATATCATTCGGATCCAAATTCCACTTAGGTTGGGTTAAAGTGAATCTTACCTATCTCCTTCTCCCATGACTCTCCATGGACATGAAATGATTAAACAAAATTACCTTGGACAGATCAAACTCATTACACAATTTGGGGGCCTAGTTTCTAATTTTGAATTCCAAGTATTCCGACAAGATATAACTTTCAATGTATTTCATGGATGGATTTGGTTTCACCAACATAGAACAGTCCCTTCATCATATCACCAATGTATAAATTACTACATCAATAGGAAAATTGCTACATTATATAGTGATAAATATCTGTTTAAATATTTTGAGACTCGATACATTGATGTAGTATTTTATTAGAGACAAGTGAAGTAACCCATGACTGATGAAGTTTCTTGTGTTACCACCCCGAATGGTTTGGAAACAACCCTGACCAACCCATTCAAGGATCTTTATGATGAATACATGTTACCCATAAATCAGATAAAAGTTATTAGTTCATAATTAGGTATATAATTGCTAATCCTCATGATATCAATCATTTCATTTGAACCCAACCATATAGAATATTTCCATAATCCTTCCATTAGAAGTGAAGACTTAGGTTTAAATTACCTCAATTTATCCCCATGAATTCAGCAGATCCCAACATCATCATTTGATCCTGAAGAAATTATCACATCATTGCCATTGAATGGATATATCTTTACCTCTTTGTCTCATGATCTCAATATTTCCTCTAATTCTAAATATCCCCCTTCATTAATCATTTTTACTGACATGGGAATGAAATAATTATGAGAGGGAGAGGAAGAGGAAGATGAAGATGACCTCAAAGACACTCCTCTAGCATTTTAGGATGTTGTATCTACAACATTTGATAAACTCTAATGGGTAAATCTAGGTACAAAATAAGAAATACGACCTAATATGATTAGTACAACTATTTCCATTAAAGAACAAGAGGTATATAACCTTTTATTAAATCAATATTGAGATTTATTCACCTAACATTGCATAGAAATTTCATGTCTCAATCCTGATATGGTCTCCCACCACTTGGGTCTTCCAAAACATAATTTTTGTTACAAGCATTTAGCCAGAAGAAAACATATGACCAAAGATTCCAAAGTTGAAGTCAAAGCTAACATGATCATCAGAGCCAAAAAAATTGGGAAGTTAAATACCCAATTTTGTTCGAAAATAGTTTTACTCAAGAAGAAGAATGGGATAATATGAGTGTGTATTGACTTCAGTGATCTCAAATAGCATTGTCTAAAATTTGAATTCCCGATTCCAATTATAGAAATATTGATGGATGTGATGGATGGATACCATGAACTCTCATTCATTGATAGATACTCAATATATAACCAAGTCTAGATGACCCCTGAAGATTAATAATCCCGTGACTTTTGGGCACCCCAAAGAGTATATTTTAATCAGATGATGCCGTTTTGGCCTGAAAAATGTTAGTGCTACATAAAAGTGTGTAATGATCCACATCTTTAAAACCTTCCTAGTAAATTATTTATATTGATATATCAATGATCTTTTGGTGAAATCTTTGAAATGTTCTAAATATCTTTCTGACCTAGAAATGGGTTTCAAAAAAATGTGACAACATATCCTGAAAATAAACCCCCTAAAATGTGTTTTTTATGTAACATTGGAAACATTTCTCAGCTTCATAGTATGTCATTTTGGAATTGTGTTAAATATTGATAAAAAAGGATATCATTAACATGTTACCTCCCAAAAAACTCAATTATTTGAGAGGAATATAAGAAATCATTTCTTACATTAGACACTTCATAGAAAATATTATTGGAAAGTGATTCCCCTTCATGAAGTTGATTAAAAAAGGGGCCATGTATCAGTGGAATGATGATTCTGAAGAAGAATTTGATAGTCTCTAGAAGTATTTTCTGATTACACCAGTGTTAATGATTCATATCAAAGGAAATATACTCATCTTATATGTGGAATCCTTAGAGAAATCACTGGGTTATTTCCTCACACCAAAGAACGACGTTGTAACTAAAAAAATATATATTATCTTACTTATACCATGCTCAATATTGGGACTCATTTGTAAGATATCGAGATATCGAGAATAAATTTCTGGCATTAATATTTTTTTTAATTTAGAATTTTATGCACTAATTTTAATATCATGATGTATATTTGGACCATTGAACAAACCTTCTCAAGTATATTATACACTTTCCTATGTTAACCAAGAATTTGGTATGCTGGGTGCTCATCCTGCAGTAATTTGGTATCTGATTCATAACACATATGGAAATAATGTGGAAATTTTTGACATATTTCCTCATAGAGAACCCTTGTTTAGAATAAATTTTTATGAATATTGAACTATTGGATGAAGAAATATTCTCTTTCTAGGACTCCCCTAATACATGGGAAATGTATTTTGATGGTACATTCAAGATCCAAATAGTAAATATGATAGAATACAATAATCTCAATAAACTTGGGTTGGGGGTTATTATTATCTCTCTAGTAAATGCAATCTTTAATTATTCCTTTTTATTCTTAGAAGGTTTTACCAACAACAAGGTAGAGTAACAGGCCCACATTATAGGCTAATAAAATGCACTGTAAATTCTAGTGACCCATATGAACATAAAAGGTGACTCAGAGTTGATGAGAAAACAATTAATTGGTTATTATTCTATTATAAAAGATGATTTGGTCCCCTAACTAGATTATATTCAAGGATTTATGGTTTAATTCCCCTTTGAGACAATATTTAATCATATCCTATGATCATAGAATTTTCGGGTAGATGCCTTGGAAAATATAGCTACAACTTTGGAAAATCTGAATAAGGAGAAAATGGTCATCCACATTACACATCACAAAATGGTATCACCATTTTTCAGAGTATCATAAAAGAGATCAAAGAGTTCAATTATACCCCTAAACCTGATATTCGTGTGAATGGTTAGATGAAACCCATATTGGACTATCTCTAAAGTGGGACTCTTATATTAGATAGATATAGAAAAGAGTATATCTAATAGAGAACATTTAATTTTACCATCTATGACATCCCGGTTCATTAGAATGTCCTCTATAAATGAGTCTTTGGTGGAATCCTACTCAGATTCATTGATTAAGAGTTGACTATAACCATTATTCAATAATTTCATGTTAGTGTATGTGGCTCCAATCATTCAAGGACCAATATTTCTCACTAAATCATATGGATCAGATATTTATAGCCTTTTATGATGAAATATTGTATTAAATTCACCAAAAAATATTCATCACTATCACGTTCATGCTAATTTCATCCATAAACCCCTAGAGTTGTTTCACACTGCCTAATAATCTGGAACATTCACCATATGGGGAATGGATATTCTGGGAACATACCCTACTCCTAAAGATAAAAAGTTTAAATATATACTCACTACTAAATACTTCTTCTCCAAATGGGCTGAATCAATACCCCTCAAAGAAGTTGGGACAAAAATCCTCTTCAATTCTTTGAATTCCAACATTATTACCATGTTTGGTATCCCTCATATAATATTGAAATACAAAAACAAAAAATTTAGATATTCTAAATTGAAAAGGTTATACTATGATTATAAAATTGAGTCCAACTATTCATACCTCTATCATGTAGTGGAAAATGGATAAATAGAGGCTTCTAAAAAAATTCTATCAAACATACTACACCAAATGGTGGATAAAGACAAGAAATACTGGCTCGATATGCTTCTACATTTCTTGTTTTCCTACCATACCAAAACCCAAAAAACTATACAAGAAACCCCATATTCACTGGTATATGGGATAGAAGTTGTTTTTCCCACTAAAGTACAATTTTATTCATTGTACATTACCATTTGTGACCAGTTATCTATAGATAAGCAGTCCAAGAAGCATTTGGAAAAATTTGAAGGGCTCTATGAGAACTGACTGTGCACATTTCATCATTTATAGGTTCACCAAAATAAAATATCTCATGTTTTCAAAATGATATTCTACCATCATTCATTCATATGAGGGGAACTGGTTTTAGTCCTCAAGACCCCGATAATAACTAGGAAGAAACCTATAAATCTTGAACCAAAAAGGGAATGACCATTATATCCATAATATATATTCTATTTTATCATATTCATTGCTCATCATGGATGGTGATTATAATACACCACCTACTAACATAATTTTTCTTAATAAATATTTTATCCGATTAATGATGTATGGTTCTAGTCATATGAACCAAAACTACAAGATGACGTTCATCCTTGCCATATGATGCTAAACTGTATGGAGTGTTCCTTGTTTCAGGACTATAAAAGGCATGACCCATATAATTATAGTCATAATTCATTAAATTTTATGCATCCTTATCACATGTTGTTAAAATTTAGTCTTACCCTATTCACCGTGAATTGGATTTCCCAAGAGACAAGTCTAGGAAGCCCCATGTGACTCATGGGATGCCTCTTCTTATGAGATGATTTCCAAAACTACTGGGAACTCTTCTTAGGAAATGATATACCAAACTATTGATCATATTTTAATGTATAAGTCACAAATCCCTTATTGTCACTCCTTCCATGGAATATACATCCTTACCTCATGATGTTAAACTACATGGAATGTTGAGAAATATATGTGGATTGATTCTCATCCTAATCAGATATATAGTGATACTCAAATAATACATCCTAGTCCAGCCACAATATGATAAATTATAACCCATTACCTTCATATGATTTAGATGAGTGTAGGGAATCCTTAACCAGAACTACATGTGGCTTGATTCATGTTGTTGTAGAATATGTAGTGATGCCTAGACCTTATGTATCAGGCCCATACAAAAAATCCAATGCCGGGTATGATTGCATTCACTAGTGTTTGACTTTATGTAATTCATTCACATACAATTCTACCTTACCAGCTGACAATGACACTGCATATGTATTGGTGTTAGTCAGTCACTTTACCAGATTTCATTGAATTCCCCCATGAGAAAATGGAAAACCTCACCATTCCTTGTTTCTCACACTGATCATATCTTACATGGGTATAGGAATCATCGTAAGGGCCTACTCACATACTTAGTTTACATTGTTTTCCATGAAATATGACCTTAAAATGTTTTTAGTTCATTCCAAATATTTTTTTTCAATGAATGACTTCATATATCGTCTTCACATCAGGTTCACCATTTTCTTTTCACCCTTTTTTATGGAAGTTCAGTTTTTAATGGGGTTTATTCAGAGAATCGGAAACACCAAATAGATATCATATCCATGATGTCTCATGGGCCTACCTTCTAATGGTAGACATTCCTTGTGGAACATAACCAATAATTATTAAGAACACACATTGGTTGAGTGGATGGGAGGTTAGGATCATCATACCCTTTTGGGGGGATTATTTCCTAATCTGTGACTCTCTTATAGATTTTGGGGAGACTGGTGTGGTTTTGATGTTGATATGGGCCTATGATAGGTGCTTCCTATGTATCCTCATGTGAGGAATTAGAACCCACATAGTTCATTGTCACTTAATGGAACACATCATACATTTTATGGTCATGTGAAAAAGATCAAACCATGTAGTTTAACATTATACGATAAGTACGTCTAGGTGAATGGTGTCTAGTTAGGGATTCTGTGGGACTTATGTTGAAATAGCCCAAGGGTCCTAGAAGGAATATATCCTCCCATGTTGGATATGAACCTATTGAGAATATTTCCTAATAATGATAATGATGGAGGGACCCGAAAGGAATATATCCCTCTAGTTTGGGTATGACCTTGTTAAGAATATGTCCTAGAGAATATTCGGGTTATTTTGGCCTTCACCCCGATTCAATTTTTTATTTTATTATTGTATATACTGGTGAAAATCAACTCAAGACCATTAAAACATTTTTTCCATTTTAATAAATTTATATATTGGTTTTTTGGAATGTATTAATTGATATTCATAGATGAAAGAAATTTTATCTATAAATGACTTATTTTATTTTTATTCTTATTGTACCCATTTCTTAAACATTATTTATTTACAGGATACATCATTTTACTTCCAATCAAACCTTTTTCATGTCTTCTACCAAAAACCATAGATTAGGTTCTAAAACTATTAACATTTAATTTCACACACCCTAACCTTATTCATATTTTCTGCTCACATTTTCTCTTTATTCTAGTTTTCAATCACATTTCCTCATTCATTTTTGACCCTTTTATTCATAGTTTTTAGTAGATTAGGTTTCAAATTAACCCTTATATAGTCACCCACCTTCCCTATAGATCTCCCCTTATTACCACAATATGGAAAAATTAGGTTTATAAATTATTATTATGATAGCGTTTAATGATTTATCATTATATGTTGTTGATTAACTTGACCTTCAAAATGATTAATAGTTAAAACAATTTTTTCATGATCCAATCTATAATGAAAAAAATATCATTTGTTGTGTTAATCTATTGATCGGTAATGAGTGGATAAAAAGAACCACTAAATAATGGAAATCATTGATGCATGAAAGACTCAATATTTTTTTCTCCATATTTGGTGCATTTTGGGTCTCAATATGGTTAATTTATTATTCATAAACTGAGATATCATTTCCCAAAAGGTTTCCACTCCTTCCCTATCCCATTTGGCTGCTTGTTGGTATAATCACCACATTTTCCATCACAATCATTGTTAAATTTTTTACTCCTAATTAAAACCATTTAATTAAAACCATAAGGGTTAACATGATTAATAAACCAAAATATCACAATAATATCAAGATAAATAAGCATATTAACAAGAAAAATAACTTCTAATGAGACATAATTTATGAAACCTTCATTTTAACTTGTGATACTTTTATTCAATACTAGCTCTATTTATGCTGGGTTCTATTATAATTCTTAACCCATCCCTAAAAATAATTAAACCCCACTCAGATACCAATGAATATGACTTGAGTGCAACATACATATATTTTACATCATTTTCATAACTTAAACATTACATATCACATACAAAAACATTATCCTATAACCCAATAATTTAGTGTCTTTGGATATTAGATACATAAATGTATTATATCACATTATTTCTTCAAAATCTCTCACAAATAACTTTATCACAAGATATACTTCTAGACACATAATAATTATTAATATTCTTCATTACCTAGAGAATGTAAACATAAAGGGTGAGTTCAAACACTTGGTACGGGAATAACTTATCAATGAGTTATAAGGGATTGTACAAAATCATTTGATAATACATGAACATGGAATAAATATCTAATTACTAAGAATATAAAATCATAATATTTTCTATAATACTTGATATAAGTTTATATAACCTAAAAGGATCATATATATATATATATATCGTGGCCTAGGAATGCATAAATATGATATAATAATCCTGATCCTTGGAGCTTGGAATGTGGTATAAACATACTCATATAAAACATATCATATTTCAATGTTAACAACCTATAAATTCATATTATAATTTACTATTCTAACCACATTCTTATAACATAGTTTACTTAGGATGACCACATGTGCCCCATAACCATTTGGACTTGGGTTAACAACTTGTGCCCCATAACCTTTCTGACCTGGGATAACCACCCATGTCTCATCCTAATATCACAAGATATAAATTTTTACCTAGTTTACTCGATGACTATAATGGAACCACCCATAACAAAATGAAAACCCATATATAAATATTTCATGTGGTTATGAAACCATTCGTAATCCCATTATAGATTTAGTTACCCATAAAAATATTAATATTTCATGAATATTTCAAAGAAACATGATCATCAGTAATATAACGAAACAATTTGGATGGTGTCGTTATATAATATCCCTAGTGATTAATAATAAACATTAAAGTATGTTGACATAGATTAAAAAAACTTTATAATGGAATTATAAAATTACTATGATAAATAAAAAAATAACCTTTATATTTTTAATAACTTTTATTTATAAGGAAATAATTTATCAAAAATGTAAATAGAAATTACTTTTAATAACCCTGAAAAATTGGAAAGGAATATTTGTTAACAAAACTCAAGAATATGGTGGAATGTGTTCATATGTAAAGGGCTAAAAAATATACCTTTCACACTTTATAATAAAATGTCAATAAAAAATGACCTGTGCGGAAAATGTTAAAAAGTGGTTCCTTTAAAAATTTATAAAGATAGTGAAAAACCAATATAAAATGAAATTAATTAATCATATAAGTATATATAATGAAATTTATAAAAAAATATAATTATTGAGGATAAATATTCCGGATTGAAAATAAGAGATATGGTCGACTCCACATACAAGTGTTTCTCGGTTGAATTATCTACCAAAGGAAGGTGAAATGGAAAGAAGACATGTAAAAACTATAAATAACCTAATTATAATAAACTATATCAGTTTTCTGAGATAAAAAATTAAAATTTCCCCCAATGTTAATTTTGTCGTAAACAATATTGATTTCAAAGTGATATGGGAAACAAACTCTTGCGAATTTAGTAAATTTTGAATAAAAATACCTTTAAAGATAGAACCTAAGATGGATTTTTAAATACATTTAATTTCATGATAATTATGATAAATGTACATCCATGGGTCATTATAGTCACCACATAAAATAACATAGGTGGTGAACATGGAACATATCTCAATAAATGTAAAATTAAGAAGAGAAACTCTTACCTTTACTCCCAACATCCATGAAAGTGATTTCAAACCATTTATAATAAACATAGTAATGTTAATTACTTATTTAAGATATTTTTTCACATATATCACTTTTTATTCCCTCTAATTATAATCATTAATTACACATATATGAGATATTATTTATTTTCATCCTCAGATTTTAGTAATTTTGGATATTTCATGCAAGTTTTATAATGGTGATGTTTAACCGCATTATTTGATGCCAATTTTACCATTCCTAGATTTTTTAAGGTAATTTAATAATTATGTTTAAATTATTTATATATTACCATGTTCATTTGATGCAAGGTATGGGTTTGGTTCATGAGAATGGAATCCATGATGAACATGTTTTGGGTGATTTATCCATTACAACAAGTTACTTTATAATGATCATTTTATTGTCTCATTCTAATAGAACTATATTAATATAATAAATTTATCTTTAATATCATATATTACCAATATCAATGTCTTGATACTCATTCATGTTAAAAATGGTGAAGAGTTTATAGAATCATTCATGTAAGTGGTTGAACCGACACAAAAAAGAACATGTTATACTAAAGAATGAGTAAGAGTATGGAGTTGTATAATTGTAATATCAATTTATCAAAATAATAATGATGTTAATATAAAATCACTATAGTATAGAATAATATTTTTAAATAGTTAATATGAGATGTTAATTGAAAAATATAGTTAAGAATTTGGTACTTACATTGATGAATTCTATATTTAAAAAGGATTCATTCGGTATGAAGGATTTTAGATTATTTATTGAGACAAAAAGGTACCTAATGTATAAAAATAATTTAAAAGAGGTAAAATGGTAATATATTCAATAGTAAATCAAATTTTATTAGTGTTTTGGAAGTGTTATATGAGGGGTCCTTTTATAGGTGAGTATTGAGTGTCATTTCCACAAAAACCTATTTTTAAGGTGTAAGGTATTCATTATAAAATGAATGTGGGTTCAAAGAGTAATATTGATGGATAAGTGATTATTTTATGTAAATAATTACCTAATCCACTCATTTATAGATAATCATGAATGATATTTGTTTTCCTTTACCCTTAGTTAAGCCCATTTATCACATTTTTCCTTTACTATGGTAGCTCAATTTTTACCTCAATAACTTATTTTTATGCCTAAAAACTAAATTGAACATATTAATTAATTAGTAAATTTTAGTTCCAAAGATCAAATACATTTTATTAGATTCAATTTTAAGTGATAATAATTACTTTTAATATAAGAAAATGTAATTCAGAAAGATAATTAAAAAAAATGCATTTTTATCACAAAATGAATTTTATTCCTATAACTTGTCATTTAATAAAAATTATATGATTATTGATTTATTTTTTATTGGTATTATCAATAAATTTTTTTAAATTAATTCATTAGAATTGATTAATTTAATTTATTAATATAATAATACATTATATATATAAACAATATTTTTTAAAAAAAATTAACATTTAATGATTTTATCATTATTTATAACTAATTAATAATCCATGCATTAATTTTTATTCATTTGTATATATATACATTTCATTTAATTTTTTACTCCAAATATGATAAATTTATATTTTAAATAAAAACATATAATATATAATAAAAATAATGTTTTTAAATACAACATTTCTTAGTAAAAAATAATTAAATTTGTGTTATTTTTAGATTTATAATTATTTCCTGGATGTTATTAAGTTATTTTACTAATAATTACTTTTATTTTATCAATAAATTTTATTTATATCTTAATTTAAGAGTAATAAATTAAACCAAAAATATTTAATTCATAAAAACAATTTCTTTAGAATCAATGGTCTTTTCCTCAAGTGAAGAAGTATTTTTTATTATATTCCAAAATAATTTTTTTTATTCCAAATCAATTATTTGTAATAAAAATTTATATTTTCAAAAACTAAATAAAAATTATATATGTTAGCTACATACAAGTAATTTTAAAAATGGTAATATTTTTACTTTTATTATACATAATAGATATATAACCTTTAATAATTATCATATAATAGAGATATTAACACCATTACATCCTATAAATTCATTCAATTATAACTTTATAAATCACACTTCACATTCCTATAATTTTCATTTTGAATCGCATAACATGCTTTCTCCTATCATGATGTTTTTCTCCTTATTGGTTTTATTCTCCTAATGGTGATCCTCAAGGGTGAAGGTGGTAAGGGGATTTCCACGTTGTAAAGATATTATTATTTTTTATTTAAAATCCCATTATAATTTATGAACATTTAAGGTATTTAATCATACATGGTATGAAATACATGGTTCTATGTACTTCTATTATAATGATCTATTATAAGTGAATAATATAATGTAATTTTCATTAATATACTGTATAAATTACTTCCTACTCAAGAAAAAATATTTAAATAGAATAGAAAAAAATATTTATTAATGATAAAATATATTTTAAGGAAATAAAAAGTGTCATAATACATGTAGTGTCATCAATATAATCACTTGCTTTTAAATTTGAGACTTCATTGCTTGAGTCATATCTAGAACCGCCTATAGTAGATTATGTTAATCAAATTTTTTGAGAATAAGATGATAAAATACAATCAATAAATGCAATGTATATCTTAAGAATAAAATATTTGTTTATTATAAATAATCACATTGATTTATATTTGGAGAAACTGCCTAAATATCCATCTGATCATGAAGTACAATTCCCTATTGAAACCATCCCTAATGAAAACCCCATATCTAAGATACCTTATAGAATGGATTTAGTGGAATTTTTATAATTAAAGAAGAAACTAAAAGAGTTATCTAATAATTTATTCATACATCATGGTTCCTTTCTATATGAATAATCAATCCTACTTATTAAAAGAAGTAAAGGTTTATGAGGTTCTATATCAATTATAGGGAAATAAATGTCATTTTTTAATAATATGCACCTTTTACCTCACATTAATAACTTATTTTATCATCTTCGAGGGGATAGATAATTCTCAACTACTAATATTTATTCTATTAATCATCAATTAAAAGTTAAGAAATGTGTTATTCCAAATATGGATTTTTACGAGGTATGGGTAATATAAGTACATAGTAATGACTTTTCCATTAATAAAAACATCCTATATATTTATGGATATTATTAATAGATCATTAAATTATTATCTTGATAAATATATTATGATATTTATTTATGATATATTTATATACTCTAAGAACTATAAAGATCATGATAACTATTTTGGATTATTCTCAATACCATGATAGAAAAGGAATTATATGATAGATTTAGTAAGTGGGATGTTTTTACTTAAAAATTTTATTTTCGTACCCATATTTCTACTATAGATGGAAAATTTATTGATCCTTAAAATATTAATGTGGTAGAAGAATGTAAAACACATAATAATATACTTATATAAAAAATTTCCTTGGAATGGATGTTTATTATCGATGATTTGTTGAAACTTTTTTAACATTAGCTAATCTTTTTAGCATATTGAAATGAAAAGGTGTAAAATTTACTTGTTTTAAGAAATGTGAATTTTTAAAAAAATAAATAAATAATAGATTAAACAATGCATTGGTATTAAACTTTTTAATGGTTAAGAAAGTATTTGTGATATATAGTGATGTATTAAAGAAGGGACTGAGGTATTCCCTTATGTTAACTGATAGAGTTGTTTCTTGTGAATCAAGTTAATTAGAAACTCCTAAAAAATTATCTACCTAATGATCTAATGTTAAGGGATATAATATTTTCCCATAAAATATATAGTTTCTATCTTTATAGTGAAATATGTTATATATATATAGATCAAAAGAGTTTTAAGTATATGTTCAAATAGAAATAGATTTACATAAAACAAAGAAATATCAGGAACTAATCAAGGGATGTGATTGGGTGATACATTATAACCCTAGGAAGTAAAATAAGGTGAAGAATACATTGAGTAGGAGGAATAATAGAGTTTTATTTGTGATGAGGATGTGAGAGGATCAAATATTCATGGATTTAGTAAATTTATAAATGAAGCCTATTAGGGAAGGAGAAACATCCTCACATTTCCAAATAAATTCTTAAACATATTTAATATAGAAGATAATTAAGTCTCAATAAGATTAAAGGGGTCTATAAAAGAATATTAAAGGTAGTAAATATGGGTGATTGATGAACTTAAACTATGAATATGGATTTTTAAGTTTGTAAAGAGACTATATGTACCATTGATTCCTAAAGTGAATATGGAATCAATAGATGAATATTTTAGTTTAAATTTATCTAAAAATCCTGGTACTGATGTACAAGTATTTAAGAGATCACTTTTTTTGGGACAACATAAGGTGGGAAACTATAGACCATGTGTTATGAGTCTCGACATGTGAAAAATTAAATGAAGAGATACAACTTTCAAAGGGTTCTATAAAACCTCTCATTATAGCAGTTTGAAAGTGGTAAAATATCATAATGGACTTAGTTTTTGGGATTAATAATATATATAATAATATAGATTCAATATTGTTATTATATATCACTATAAAAAAATTTCACATTTCCAATCAATAAGGTATGATTTACCCCTTGAGCGACTTGCAGTGATTTATATTGATGAAGTCATAAGGCTTCATGGTTCATCTCTATCAATTGTATTTGATCATGTCATTTTTGCTATTAAATATTATACAGTAAAATATAGACAATGAAATGGTTAATGTAGTCATGTTTTGGTATGTATCTTATTTTTTCTATACCACATTATGGTGCATGTGAAGAATTATATATGATATCATTTGACTAACTCTTCCAAAGATGATTATCTGGTTTATTTGTGATATACATGAATCATGTAAAGAAGTGTTGGTAAATTAAATCTTAATTTTTTTAATGTTTTATTTAATTAATGATGTTCATATTGTAATAGTTACAACACTAATTAGTCATTTCCAAATGTTTGAAACATTTGAATTCCAACGGGCTTTGTCACTTTATGATGGAGTTATATTTAAGGGAATTTAGGGACCTCATTAAATATATAGGTGTTCATTCTCGCATAACCAAATATATATTCATTTCTATTTTCCCTATTATCCCTTTAGGAGGATGTTCTATCACATTGTTATATAGAATATATCCCATCAAATATTTTAAATATTAAGGTGTTTGGTAGGTTCCTTAAATAGATAACCTATTAGTTTTTATTGAGGGAACTCAATCAAACTAAATAATAGAGATGATTAAAATATTAAAAATTGAGGTATGTTCAATTTATGATTTTTATATTTCAAATTATTTATTCCACTACTAGTGTATTTTGTAATGGTTTTTGTGTTTTATTATACTTTTTATGGTTATAGAGATATCCTATGAAACCCTTGAGTGATAGATCAAATAGATTTCAAAACCAATTTCCTAAAAAAATTAGTTAAGGTCTTGTATATGATTCAACTTGGTTGTTTTCAATTACCAAATGATCTTGTTATGGTTTTCAAGTTTCAATGGTATACTTATGGATTAAAGTAGTCTTATCAGGGTTTAAACATATGGTTCAATGATGCAATCAAAGAGTTTTATTTCACCAATAATATGGATGGTTTATGTATATATAAGTGGATTAGTGGGAGTGTTTTAGTGTTTCTATTGCAGTATTCATATGACATACTCATTATTATAAATTATATTTTGTATTTACACTATATAAATATGTGGTTCATAAAGTGATTATTGATTAAATACATGGGTGAAGTACCCTATATACTAGGTACAATGGTCTAGAGTGATTGATCAAAGTGATTTCTTGGACTGAGTGAAAACACATATATTGGTAATGTACTAGAGAGATTTAGCATTGAAAACTCTAAGAAGGAGTCTTTACCAGTGTTTTATGGCCTAAATTTTAGGATTATTCAAGATAATTATAATGAGTTAGAAATAATGAACTATATTCTTTATGTATCCTCTATATAATCTATCATGAATTTCATATTATGTTCTTTAATTTGTGTCTCTTATTCTCTAAGAATAACATGTGGATGGAAATCCAATACTGGTTAAAGTAACTAGACTATTATTAATAAATCCTCATGTATTTAAAAATTATTAAGTATATCTTCTTGGTATTTGGAGGTGAAAATCATCTCATTATAAATGGTTACACATATTCTATTTTTCAAACCAACAAGGATAATATGATATCTCAATATGGTTTCATGTTTTTCCTCAAAAGTGTAACTATCAGTTGGGAGAGTTATAAATAATCCAACAAGATAGACTTAGTAATAGAGGAAGAGTGCATCATTTTATCAGATATTGTGAAGGAATCTATTTGGTTCAATAATTTCATCCCTATACATGTGGTGGTTTCTAGCATTAAAGGATAAATTACACTTTATTGTGATAATAATGGAGTTATTTCTTGGGAAATAAAACCCTAATCTCACCAAGGGGCCTAACACATCCATAGAAAGTACCATATTATTAAATAATCCATTTAATGGAGTGATATAAAGATTTATTGATTGGATATAGAGGATAATATATCATATCAATTTACAAAACCACTAACATAGTAGAATCATAAGGGTTATGTAAAGTATCTAGTTATTAGATACATGAGAGACTGGAATATGAATGTAAATGTGTCGTGGTTTAATAATAATGGAAATATCTATTTATCATTCATTCATGTGTGTTTCATACATTAAAAAAGGAATAGTTATGCGATACAACCCCTTTAAAGTATGACTTTGAGTTGTCCCTCATTGATGTTCATCATAGAGTAATATGTGTTTTCATGATATTTTAAGATTAGTGTGAATACAATCATGAATTTAATATAGATTAGACTCATTATATAGGATTCCTCCATATTTCTGATGAAAATCATTTCAACTAATGATAGATTATATGGGGTTGATATTTGTACATTTATTCACATCAATTTCACTACTTCTGAATAATTTCCAATGGGTTTTGTTCATAGATCCATAAACAACCAACAATTCTATATCCATGATAACTCATGGAACTGATTTTGAAAGGCAAGTTCTCATTTGGACATTGTACCAATGATACTTATGAACTCAGATTGTTTGATAGGATGGGAGGTCGGGGTCATCACACCTTTTTTAGTGGAATTATTACCTACTCTAGGACTCTCTTAGATATTTAAGATATGGTCGTGAATCTTTCATTAAAACCCCAGTATGACATGGGTTACCCTTGGATTGATGATCAATTATTAATATTTATGGAATTTAGAATCATCTATATGTATATGAGATTACACATAAATGAAGATATTTATATGTAACTAAGGTTCTCTATCAATGGTACCCTCTTATGTACCGATCATAGATTATTTTTTTCATTCATTATTATGATGCTGGTTTTGAGCCACACAGTGGGGAGCTTTAGAGTGAATCATTATCTAGGGAGTTGGAATTTGTTTTGATATTAGGATCAGACCCATAATATGGGATTCCTACATATAATTGTGAAAAAAATTGTAACCCACATATGTTGGTGATGCTTAATGGGACACATCATACCTTTTAAGGTCATGTGAGAAGGACCAAACCATGTAGTTTAACGTCATGTGCAAAGGAATTCTAGGTGAAAGGTTCCAAGTTAGATTCTGGTATGAGAATTATTTCAAGGTATCCTAGGGAACATGGGAGGGATACGAATTTCTAGTTTGGATATGACCCTATTGGTAATGTGACCCAAAGAGAATCAGGGTTGATTTAGGGTGTTGGGTTTGGACCTCACGGAGGCTTCCTACTTATCCAATTTGGATGGGAATCAAAGCCCACATAGTATGACTAGGATGACCCACAACTATGGATTCTATTTTAAGGTTTTTATCATTTGGGAGTATGGACCTTTTAGAGGATTGAGTTGGGGATTACTCCTAAGGAGGGTTCCCTGGTGGTTTGGGCAGTTTGGTTAGGGATTATTCCTAAGTAGGATGTCCTTTTTTTAGTTATTACACTTGTAATGATTCCCAAAATGTTGGGTTTTAGAGATAATACCATATATACAGATTCCCTAGTTAGGCACGTAAATTTCAGGTCCCATGCCTATGGAGTCCCTCTGAAGGTAGGCTCGAGGAAAATTTGGAAAAAGATTCTCTTCCAAGACATGCATCTGACTGTGTGGATTCCAAGATCCTAGATAACCTCTAAGACTATGTGATTCATGATCTGTGTGAGAAACAATCAGAATTCAAAGATCTAGAAAATCTCACAATCCTTCTTCTGCTGGTGGAAGAGTTTGGGGATACAAGAGAAGAATGAAGGTATTTGATGTTCCCCATCCCTCCTATCATTGTATCAAGGGTAGTCAAATATGACTACCTATATGGACATAGCCCTCAAGCATGGAAAATGAGGAAGGAATGAAGAAGGAAATGTCCTACAAGAATGGATAAGGTCTTACTCTATGATGGATTACCTATAAGTGATTCTGATGAAATAAAGAAGTATAAGCCACTATCCTCAAATGTAAAAGCAAGTGTTATCCTCACCCTCCCAACCTGGAACTAGAGGTCCCAGATCATAAAGATAATGTGGGAAGAAAAAGGATCTAACCATTGTCTCTAAGAATAAGGTATCCTTGAAAATTTCCCTAGGGTTAGGGTCTGTGTGACCGAAGGGATGTGTACTAACATTCACCCCTAGGACCCTAACTTATATGTAGAAAAAGATCAAGACACCTCTGATCGACGTAATGCATACCCAAACAGAAGACACATGGGTGTGACTCCTACCATGGTCCTGAAAGTTTTTAGGCTTTAATGGAGTTTTAAATTTGGTCCCCTTAATATGATGGATCCAAAGGAAAAGGATCCTTTCTATTGGTGTATTGAAATAAGGATCAAAAGGAGGCATGCACAAGTCCTATCTTGGAAAGAAAAGGTACTCCACATCAGGCTTGAGAGGAGATAGAAGTTCTTCACATGGGGGGGAGGCATGCATGAAATGGATATTCCTTGGGAAATGGACCACCTAGTAAACAACACTTGTTTTATGCCTAATCCTAGGCACCATGGGTCTCCTTTGGTGTCCCTGGATGGGTTTCTCATAGGTCCCTGATTAGGGAAAGGGCCTTGTAGAAGTGGTTTTGTAATAGGGGAAAAAGGTTCCTCACCCAGGTGTCTTGTATTTCAGATCCTGGAGAGACTTTTATCCCATTTCCACCTTAATTTCATATTTTCTCAGGTTTCATAGGTTTAGTTAATGAATTTTGGAGGACCTGGGCAAAGGGGATACATGACCAGAGCTTCAGGGTTTCTTCTAATTTTACTTATGTGAAAATGGGTAGCCCTGGTGTCCTATTTATATGAAAATTGGGAACCCTGGTCAAAATAGTTACACCATTAGGGACAATGGAATAGTAAACTAGTGAAGGTACCCCCACACAAGGGTGGTCGGTCCTTCAGTGCAGCGTAGAGAGACTGTGCGACCCTTATGATGTGAAAGGGTGTGTGTGCAGGATAGCTTGGGAATGTTACATTTATTATTATTTGGACACTTCCACTATCTAACAAACATGAGGTTATCTTCATATTTTTTTAATCCCAATTGAAAAAATTGAGTGTTAAAAAAATCCCCCCACCCTTAGGATTGGATCAGATCGAAAGAAGTGGGTCGAGTACTAAGGTAATGTACGTAAAATATTATGATGGTGGAACTGGTCTTCCATGTAGGGTACCCACACAGGTCGGAGGCACAATCCTAGTGTGTAGATCTAGTATTCAGGTCAACACTGTAGTTCTTTGGCATAAGATTTATGCACAATACAATAGTGTTTATAATACTGCTGACCCCTTTTTCAATTTCTTCTATTTCATACTCACACCACTTTCTCTCGTCGCACAGCTTGTTCACCCAACTATGTCACACTTGTTGTTTTTGTAGGTCTTCTAATGAATATTCATTGTGTAAGTACATGATTCAACAACCTCAATGACCATTCTATTCTGATTCACCTCATCGAGGAACCTATGTGAGTCATCTTTTGAAGAGGGCTATGTAAGAAACCTGGTTCATAGGGTTGTGTGAATACCTGATCAGAAGGCCTTCATGATCCTTATCCTTTATCAAAATTTTGAATTTTTATATGTTGATATTTCATGACTTAATTAAAAAAATGATTCCTTATTGCAGTTTTTCAAATGATGCCCGGATGTCTTCTCTTGAACAGGTCATTACACGTGCCTCCAAGTTTATCAATGTTTTGGTCTACATTACTATGACATGATTGAATCTACTCTTCTATATCTAGAAAATAATTTTTCATAGTATTAATGAGAGTATCCAGGAAGTGATTATATTTCCTTGTATAATCAAAAACTTATGAGGTATTCCTTCATCCCTAGGGCTTGGAGTTACTTCTCGAAGTGCTAGTTTATGAAGCACACAAACATCCCTTCAACTAACATTTCCTCCAATGATCTTTATATTAAGAAAGGAATGGTTCCCACTGGTTGTTTTGGGCACCAAATCCACTATACTCCAGATCTAATGTAATATATCAAGGAATAAAATCCTCTCTATTATGGCTCAACTTTCTATGATTTAAGGAAGGATCAAAATGGAGCTGCAAGATGTCAACATCTATGAGTCTTTTTGGTAAGGGAAAATTTATGTTTACATGAACCTAGAGATTATCCCCGGGTTTCTAAGTTGATGGAGTCCTCAGACAAATTTCTTCCACCCAATGCTTGGTGAATTTGGCATTAGCCTATGGGATGTCTAAACAAATTCTAGATGCCCTATTCTCAAGGATATGTATAGTTAATTTATCCCACTATAGAAAATGTGGAAGGTTGCATAAAAGAAACCACCCTTGGCCCATTAAAATTTTAAGGTGGAAAGGGAAGTTCATAACAAATATCCTCTCCCTAGGGGTGACATCTATCCTAGTATATGGATTAAGGATTTCCTCAAGATAGAAGGAGAAGGTCCCACTTGAAAGTCCCCTACAGGATTCCACACATTAGAGAGTTGGGGTTCTCCTATCACATTCCAGCCTACATTGGAGAAGGGAAAATATACCATTTTGGGTTACAAGGTTAATCCTAAAGATTCTTTGAAGACCAATCTGGTTGGCTTCATCACAATGTGGCTAAGAATCTATGTTCTTTTGGTCTGTGAATTAAATGGTGTCATGAGGCCAGGGGCTTTTGTTGTTGCATCAAAACTAGCATAAGGGTGGCATATAAGGTTGGATTACCCTATTCGAGAAATAATTTACCAATTTTTTTTGTATACATACAATGATAAGGCCCATTTATAATTTTAAGTCCTTTTAAAGTTTTTTGGGTTGGATTGTAGCACACTTTAATTATTATTCTATGTTATGTTTAGTTAAAGTCCTTTATAGAAAATTTTGCCCATTTTTTCTAGCTATTTTTGGAATCCTACCTCTATCACCTAAGTATAAAGAAGATCATAATATGTTGAACATGTTAACAGAATTTAAAATGTTCCTATATGGTGATCCAATTATGGGGACATTTACTAATGATGGGATGAAAACATATAATAAATTGAGGGCTTACTTGATGTCCTTCAGAGATAGCATACTAGAAGATTGTATTAAAATTGAGATCATCTGTGAGGCCTATGCTCCATGTAAATTTTCTCACCAGTTCAAATCTCCACAATAGTCAAGAATCGTTCATTCTACATATGTTTGGATTGATAAACATATGATGGTAGCTGAATAGTTCGGGATCAAGATGGCCATATAGGTGTCCAAAATTTCAATCATGCTGCCTCTATTAGATGCATCAATTGGGATGGAGGTTGGGTATTCCAATGCGTGGATCCCTTTATACCCTAAAGAGGTATTAACTAATGTCATTTACTATGTTGTGTCCATGAAAACTATTGGTCGTGGCATTCATGGTAGAATTGTTCAAACTGAGGGAGATGATGCCGAAGCCTTGAAGACTTCAAGGTGATCTTGGGTAAAGACCACAGAGAAGGATATGGTTGAGAATCCCAAATCATCCGAGGAAAGGTGGTTTAGATGTCATCTCCATGAGGAGACTCATGTTCTGGTCACCCATTATTTTATGATAGCAGAGATTCATAAAAAGGCTTCAAATTCAAATTATGTGTGACCCTTAGTGATCGGGTCTTGGTAGAGAATATATCATGACATTAGAGATGCATGGGTATTTATACAAGCTAGATTATGCATCCTAGAGATGGTAGATATTTGATTACCCTCTAATATTCACCCTGATAGTGATATATCCAACATGATGAAATATATAAAATATATGGAGGCATTGATATATGAAAATGATGATCAAATCCCAACCACTACGTGTGTTTCTAACATTTTGGATCAAGGAAGAATCATGGGAGTATCTGGTCACACCAAATAGGAATGGGACCACTACCTAGACCCTGATGACATGTTTTTATCCTTTCCATTCCCTTTTCTCCACTTTCATCTTTCTTTCATAGTTATGTGGAGATCTATTTTTTAGTTCATATGAGAAGAACAATAAGAAAACTAGTTGAAAAGGCACTGTAATCACTGAAATATAGTCCCATAGGCACACCCATTAGGGTAGTGGATGAGCCTCATGAATCCTTAGAATTGTCCTTGGGTTAAATAATGGTGGTGGAGGAAATGGATAGGCTAACTCCTTGATTTAAACTTCAAGTGTCTATTTTCAAGAGGACTAGTATGGACCCTTTTCCATCTCGATATTGGAAGCAAAAGAGGGAAATAAAGTTGGATTTTTGTATTCTCCACAATATGTCTTTATGATATAATTCAATATCATGAATTTTTGGGCATACTCTTATGATCATTCTTTCCTTTTATATAATCTTCATCTCTTTCCTCCCTTAAGGGATTTGGTAATGTTCCTTCAAGGATTGAGGAGGACACTTTGAGGGAGGCAGAGACCAATGATGATGAGTCCATCATCTTGATGGATAGAGGGTCAATAAATACAGTTTCATATTTCCCCATTCATGAATATAGGGTATAGGGACACATTAATGTTAGATACACACCATAAGGCATCATGTGTTCTTTATGACTTTCATATCGTCATGATATTTCAGATTTGTTTCCTACACCCGAGGACCTCACAATAGTCAATGTCATCCTTATTTTCACTCTGTAAGGGGATGAAAGGAATATTGGATGATTTTATGAAGGATTAAATGTTGACCCAGCTTCTATAGGGCACAATGTTTCTATTCCTGATGAGAATTTAGAAGAGTGGATTGACAGAGGATCCAATTCGGGTCCTAAGAAATACATCTTGGATACTCATACTGGTGAGGATGTTGTGAGACATGATGGAATGTATCATGAAATGATGGACCTATTTAATCCATGAATTGATATATTTGGTTCCCTCAAGGATTTTGAGTATTTCAAAAGGTAATTATATAGATGTGAGTTTTCTTTTTCTGGCATTTTTGAAACACAGTGGACCTTCTTTCATCTAATAATTTACATTGAATAATAACTTGTGAATATTTGTCTATAGAGAATGTTTCCAAGTCACTTTATGAAAAAAGAATCCAAGTCCACCCTACACCCATTTCTTAAGGGATGATAGATTAAAATCATAAATTTAGAGATCCTCAAGATCCCCTGACCCCATTCACTAATAAAGCTTAGGATGATGCTACTTTTTGGGAGGTCCTTTCTCCAAGGACTAAAGTTGGGATCACTAGGGAGATTTCAATCCCAATAGTTTATCCAACAATTGGTAAGTGTTATTAGCGATTTTAGTTTTTTCATTTCCTTTGTTGTCTTTTTACCTCCTAAAGTTGATGAGAGGAGTCACATACTATTCATTTCCATTGACTTCAGTGATAGATCCTAAGAGGGGATATTCTATGTCAGTTCTATATAAATTTGTAGGTGAAATTTAGTATATTTAAGGGGGAGAAGAACAAGGTGAGTCATTGAGTACACCAATATTTTAATACATATCTTCCTCTGAGAGTGACATTGATTCGGACATGGAGATCCAAGAGGCTCTTCGCACCAAGTTACACATTGTATGGTAGGACATCTGGAAGATAGTTAGATATATACCTCTTGAAGACCTATTTCCATGAATTCATAAAATTCCATTCAATTTCGGTATGTTAGGATATTATGGATTTGATTACCACAAGATCCCTCATGTGGTGAAGTCGATTTTCTACAAAAGGGAATTGGAATGAACATCACCGTTGGTTGATTCACAGTTAGCAAGCCATTTTGAAAACATAAGGGTTGTTGTGTCCCAAGATGAGCTTATCCATACTATGAAGGTGGATGAGTGTAAATATTTCCTTGATGATAAATCTTTCCAAATGGAATTCCTTCAAGAAGAGTTAAATGTCATGTTATAATAGATAGTCCAACTTCACAGATCATTTTCAGGGGCTTTGGCACAATGAAGAGATGTCGTTATAGCAGATTAGGGGAAGGCCCATAATGATGAGGAGGTTGATGATACATAATCAGTATGTCTTTGGAAAGATGTATAAAATTATTGAGTTATAATTAAACTTATCAAATCCTATGTGGAGTAAGAACTCTAAATTTTGGTAGAGTGGATCCAGTATGTGGAAGTTCCCCTGTTCTTTGGAACATAAATGAAAACGATTTTTTTCAATAACTTTTTTTTCAATTTTTTTCTTATTATAATCACAATATAACACTGAAAATTTATCATTTGATTGAATTTCATTGCGTTAAAATTAAAATGACAAGGGTGAGGGGGGGGGGGGGTTCTACTTGTTTCCTAATCCATGGGGCCTAGAGAGCATATTTCGATTTTTTCTTGGCTTATATGAAAATCCTTAAACACATCGTGTATTTTTTTGTCATTTCCCTAAATTTTTCCTAAGCTCGATATGGAGAAGCCTTAGTTCTATAGACTTGGATTTTTCTTAGGCTACCATTTGTAGGTTTTTCAGTCTAACAAGTATTATTCCTTTAATCCTTTCACTGCTTTATTTTTTCCGAAACCACATGAAGTGAAGTTCATGCAATCTAAGACTCAATGTTTATCTAAAATTACCGTTGTGGGTTTTTGACCTGGTGAGTATTGTCTTTATTTTCATGGGTATTTTAAATTCATGTAAGATGGACTAAAGAGACAGGTTTTTAAGGTCAAACATATTTGATCATCAGTTTGAAATTCTGACTCAAACATTTCTTGTGGGATGAGCATTTTTTGACATTTTTTAGATATCTGAAGGGGAATGTTTCGTCAATATTTTTTTATTTTTGAATCTAAAACATAATATTTGGGAATATAGGATTTCTCTCTTAGATATAAAGTTACTACAAGTTTAAAACCCCATTTTTTGGATGACTCTATGAAAATAAAACTAGGTCATGTTACATCATATTATAATAATAGAATCTTATGGATGATAGTCCCCTTATGTGGGTGGCTTATGAAAATAAAACATGGGATGGTTATAATATACTATGGAAAATGATTTCTCAAGAATTACAACATTCTATTTCCGATGGGAAAAGACTGTTTTTAGATATTTGGATTTCTAAAAACCATGATGGGTGGTTTTTCATGGGAATATTTATATGAATGAAGGGAATATTTGTATTTGAATTAGTTATGAATGGTAGACCACTCCTGCAAGAATTTGGCTTGTGTGAAGGAGGGTAAATTTTTTTAAATGACTGATGTCAGGGGGAAGGGCCCTTTCGGATAAGAGTTAAAGTATCATATAATTTAATTTCATGTGACTAGGACATTGAATGTGTAGTTAAACATCTTATAGAGTGGATGTTTTTGTAAAGTTTAATGTCTTGTGACTAGGATGTTGTGTAATTGAGTTTAATTTTTTATAGCAAGTAAATTATGGGGGATATTGTTTCATCTCTATTTGCATCGTATAAGGTTGAACAGAATGTCCTTATGTATTGTAGCTGATTTCTTTCTATTATAAAGTTTCATCTCAGTTTTACCATTTCATTTCGACCCAATTCACATCATGGCCCTTTTTGGGGGGCGCGATAGTCATACCGGGACTCGACAGTGTGTCCTTTTTATATTGTGTAGGATATTCCATAGTTTAATGGTCTGGGCGGGCGATTGTAGGGGGGTTGAGTATGTGTGCAATTGTTCTATGTCGGGTACAATGTTCTTGGTTGGTATCCAATGGGTTTATTCGTGGATCCAAATACACTCAAAGGACCTGGTATCCATGATTCATGGACCTTCATTCAAATGGCATCTTCTCGTTGGAAGACAATTTGTAGAACGACACTTAAGGACTTAATTGGTCAAGAGCATCGGAGTTCGATCTCATCACACCCTTTTGGGAGGAGTTATTTCCTATCACTGGAATCTCTTATAGATTTAAGAAATGTTCAAATGTTCTAGAATCCTTGGTTCTTTCCAAATAATGTGTCCATTGGTTACCCCTAGGTTTCATGATTAACCATATATACATATAGGTCGGGAATTTCTGAGATGGTGCAAGTTTAAGCCACATGATGAGGTGCTATGGAGTTTATCATAATCTAGGGAGGACATAAGTTTATTTCATATCGGGATCAAACCCATGAGGTGGGAATCCTACATATTCTCATGAGAGAAATTAGAACCCACATAGTTCAGTAAAACTTAACTATACATGTCACTTTTAAGTTCATGTGATGGGGACTCATCAATGTGGTTTAGCATCATGTGACACGGACGTATAAGAGAAGGATGACTAGTCAATATTTCATGTGGGACTTACACCAAAGTGACCCATGACTCCTAAAAGAGGCATGGTCTCTTGGGTGGATATGTTCCTACTGGGGATATGGACCAATGAACACTAGGGTGGTTCTGGCATTGGGTTTGGACCTCAGAGAGTCTTCTTACATATCTCAATTAATTTGGAATCAAGGTCTTTGTAGTTCGGTTTAACTTGGGGCTTATACCATAAAGGAGGCCCTGTTTTTGGGGCATGATTGGGGATTAACCTTCGAAAATAATCCCCTTTGATCTCAGGCCTCTAGATAGGAATCCTACATATCCTAGTTAGATAAGGAATCAGAGTTCTCATAGTTCATTTAAAGATGGTTTATGGTTGGGTCTTACACATGAGAGATTCCCATTTGATCTTGTTCCTTCAAATAGGAATCTTATGTATCCTGTTTAGAGCAAGAATCATATTTCTCATAGTTTATTTAAAGTTGGTGTATGTTTGGGTCTTACACATGAGAGCTTTATATTTGAGCTTGGGCCTCCAGACAAGTATCCTACTTATCTAGTTTATAGAAGGAATCAGAGTTATTGTAGTTTTTTATAAATACGATGTATGGTTGGGGCTTACGCATGAGAGCTACCCATTTAAGCTCATTCCTTCAGAAAATCATCCAGTGTATCTTGTTTAGATAAAGAATTACAGTTCTCATAGTTCATTTAAAAATTATATATGGTTGTTATGATCATGGTCAATCTCTAATCCCACATGAGTCATGCTCGGTGGGAGAAACAAGAGGAAGTAGTAGATCTAGAAAACCACTCACCTTCCCTTCTCTACTGATGGAAAAGGAGGACGATAGTAGAAGAGGTCGGGATGATGGATCGATAGGAGATATATATGGGCTTTGAATGTTCCAACTCTCACCCATGTTGATATCTAGGATAGTCATGTTTGGGAATCTATCCGGACATATCCTGGGTTGAGCCTGAGAGAAGTAAGAGCGCCACCTCCAATAGAAAGTCTATGAGGTCACCTTAAGAGGGGTTCCCTAAAGTTGGTTCTAGGAAAGGGGAGAAGCATCGCTCCTCTCTATATAGAAAGGAAATCATGATCCCTTTGACTCATCATTGTCCCTCATTGAATGGAAAAGCTAGTGATTAACCTTGATCCCTAGAATGGGGATGTACCTATGAGAATACCAAGGTTAGGAACCTGAGTTACCACAGGAATGTAGACTTATAAACACTATATGGGTTCATACTATTGTGGGAATTAATCACACATATCCTCTTACCATGGGTATGTAGACTCAGAAGGGTATGCTAATACACCCGATGGTCTGTTCATATGGGTCTGGTTGCTTTAGAAGAGGCCTTGGCTTGATGTCGATTGAATGGTTCATGGAGTGGATTCAGAGGATGGGAGTGAAACGGAAGGGAATTATTGGTACCAAAATGTAGAAAGATCAATGGTACCTTGTTCCATATACCACTTGTTCATACAGGGTGGGGTACCCACCGAAGGGTGCATTACGATGTGAGTGGAGGGGTTGTCTGCATACCAAGGTGGTACGTGGACCTAGATATCATCTGTGTACCGAGGTGGTATGTAGACATAGATGTGTTCCGCATACCATAGTGGTACGTAGCCTCAAGTTCCATCTGTATACCATGGGGGTATGCAGTGTTGGATTCCATATGTGTGGTGGAACGCTACACAGGGTAGGATTTCGTCTGCATAGAGATGTGTTATGCGGTACACTGGATTGAAGAAGGAGAATTATTACTATAGTATATAGGAAGTTCATATTTAAAGGTTGTGTGTCTCGTGGTTCACTAATTAGGTTTGCGGTTTACACATTTTATTATGATTCCTTTTTTATGGTTTTCAAAGTGTTTATACCTATTGGAAACCGTTCATGGTTCCGTACTCCCTTGATTGTTTTCCTTTGAAGTGTTTCATCCCTAAACTACAATATCTCTGAAAATTCCATTACCCTTTTCTAGATTTTTCTTTTGGATCCCCTCAGTGTCCTTTTATAGAGTGTCGAGGAGGCTGTATCTATGAGACACACGACACCTTTTGTGGAAGCCCATGTGAAAATCTTCCAACCCGCAGATGACTCAGTCAACCGAGGTTTGTGGGGTTGAAGATTGTGAGGTTGTGGTTCATGGAGGTGGAAATAAACTCCTCAATCTTGTGAATGATGTGGTTCGCAGGAGATCACCAGCCTCACCTTCTCTATGAACTGAGTTTGTGGGGATGGTGTGCGGAGTCGTACCTCTCTATCACATTTTCACCAACGACATGGTTCATGGGGCCATGGTTCATAGGTGGAATTTATCATCCTACATTCCATCAATTGAATGGTTCTTAGTGGCTTTGCACCATTACTCATTTATTTTACCAACTTATTGGTTCATTTGACAATGCCCTATGGACCAGCGTCTCACGGGTTGTCTGCATACTATTTAGTTCATGGGAAATACCACCTGCATACCATTCCCAGAAATCAATATGTATACCAATATGGTCCTTTGATAAATTTGATTCCTCCATTATTCTTCACAAATTTTCTATTAAACCCGCATGTTATTACTTCATCAAATTTGTGGGAGTAATTTTCCTCCCCTTTGTAGAGTTTTCAAGACCCTACAAATTCCCCCCATCGGAATGGATTCTGATTAGGATGAAGGGGAGGATATTCTGTTGTATAAAGTGGTATTGAACTAAACTAGTATATGATAGAAAGGAGGAAGATTTGGGGAGGTGTTACTCTAATATATAGGGGGACCAGGTCATTTTTCATTTACAGGACTTCTCATCGAAAATTTCTCCACATAGTTATCTGGAATTTCCCTACTTCTGTGTACCAGTTACTTCACAAAAACCATCGAATGTGAACTGTGCTTTTCATTCAGTGAAATGTGAACTCTTCATGGTCATTCGCATCTACAAACTGATATTTGAATCCAAAAATCGATATTTTTAAACTTAACATGTATTTTGGAACTACAGTGTAGTAAGACACTATGCGGTTTGCCTGCTCCATGGACTAAACCTCAATTAGGTGAAATGAACTTTAAATTTTGAACTTGAACTTTTAATTCTTCACTTAGGATGTATATGTGTCAAGGATAAGTACATGGTTCACTCAGTCTATGAACTGTTTGGTTCAATGGTCATTTCTTCATGGGCTAGCATCTTGCGTAGCGTTCTGCGAACTAGTGGTTCACGAGGAATGCATTTTGTGAACCATTTCTGGTGATCAGAATGTAGAGAATCATTTTTTAGACATCCTTTTAGTTCTTTATCAATTTTTGGTCTTTTAAACAAGAATTTTTGTTTTATTTACCCTTTTTCATGGTCTTATTTTTTTAATAAAGGATAATGGATCTTCCTCTTACCTCATTATAAGAAACCAGGTTGAGGGAAACTATGGTTGAGAATTCGTAAGACAACATTTATTCCTACATCATTCCTTGAGATGGTATTCCTAGATACCTCCTTTTTCTATATCTCACGTATTATCAATTATCTATCAAGTTTCTTCTCTATAACTTCATCCTCGTAGATGATGTTCCATTAACATTTTCCAATCATAGTACACCTATTATTGCCTTCGAGGCATCACAATGGCATGATGGAGCGCCAAATGGGACTTGCGATCCAGAGGATTATTATCTGATGAGTGGTCCTAGGAATTCTGAGTGCATTAGGTTTGTTTGGAGTCCTCTATCCAATAGGAAGCAGTAAACTTGTATCAGGTAGCATGGGTTTCCCAAGTTTCAATATATTCACCAGGTGAGATATTTCCCGAACTACTTAGCTCTTGGTGTTCAACCACCAATACCTTCCACTTATTTCATGTGGAGGTGGGGATTATTTTATGGGATATCCATAAACTTGGAGGGATTCCCATTCTAAGAAACATTTAGGATGAGTTTCTTCCATTAGCCAATTCTTGTGAGAATGTCGAACAAGTATCTCCACTAGAAAGGAATTTATTGGTCATGGAATAAGGATTACTCAATCAACCCCTCCATGCCCTTTCTCTTATTTAATTCAAATATTCGATCAGGATATTCTTTCAAGAGAATGGTTTGAGGCTGAGGGTTCACCGTAACTAGACTCGCCCCACTCAATAATCACGAAAAATCCGGATCTTCTACTGCGCCACCCTCAATGAATGTCGATACACCACTTAGGGTTATGGAATTTGGTTAGACGTACCTACCAAAATTAGATTGGAAGGATTCTTTGATATGTTATTGAGTGGATGGATCTTCCCCTTTCATGATGTTTATACCATTTTTAGGGCATGTAGTTTGATGATGGAATCCACATTAGCATAGGGATATCCCATTAACATGGTTGTTCCTACCCTTTCTCAAAATCTATGAACTTTTAAGGAAGATACAGGAAGGGAAACCCATATATCATCTTAGTGGGCCATTTCAATTTTTGTATGGCTAGATGGTATATAATTTCCCCTACTATGAGTATAGGTATACTATGTGGGTTCCTCATTCTGACTTTTTCCCAGCTCTTCTCAACATTTTTTTCATTCTTCCCCAATCATTAAGTATTGATGATGCAATCAAACTTTTTAGAGACGTTTCCTAGTTTTCTTTCACACCTTACAAGGCGCCCCCATGGATCTATGATGGATAACATGATGGGATCTTCAAGAGATTGTTCTTATATCATTGTGATCTGAGATAGAGTTAAATCCTCTCATATAGATAGGGTAACAATCTTCAAACATTGTGCTTCTTATCAGTTTTCCCGGAAGTTTGGATTCCTTCAACAGGTCGCACCTCTCCCTACTACTCTAGTTAATAGGAAGTCTAATCACGTGTTTCTTCACCAATTGTGGCTGGACATGAAGTGGGGGATTCTAATGTGGAAGTTCTAAATCCTATAAAAGTAGCCTCAAATTTCATATCATTAGAGTATGCCCAATCATGGGTATATTTCTACCATGATAGGGCATTGGGAAGGTTAGTTTGATGGGTTTCAAGACCGTTGTATGTTTCTGATCTTGTCCGAACCATGCTAGTTGCGCTATCTGTTCCCCTCCCTATGGAGAGAAGGTGGTCTATCTAAAGTCACATGAATTTGGAAGGGGATTCACCAACATAACCTATCTTCATGGAAAGTGACTCAGATCTCATATCTTTGGTCAATGTGGTCCATGGTCCTACCGAAGTTGGTCTGAGTGGGACATCACCAGGTGTTCCTGAAGTTACTTCCAACACCCCTCATTTATTCTTGGAGGCTGAACTATCAATTTGGAGGGAAATTACCCTTACATGGGTGGCTCAGATCAGGTTTATTCCATCTACTACAAAGATTCTCCCTCATTTTGTACCAATCATGGTGGAGGAAGAAATAGATTCTGATTATATTAGGAGGCATCGAGCTGTCTGAAAATGGGCATGGCATCAAATTTGTACCCTTACTGTGAAAACTACCCTAACATATTTTTTCCATCGAGGAGAATAACTTCCAAAAAATATTTGTTGATCTGGGTTCAGAAATATTTTATTACCAATTCCTTCATCTATTTGTGCACAAAATTGTTATATATTGAGAGTATCACACTGCTTACAAAGTCGACCTCACTCAGTTCAATGATTCTCACCACCAATATCAGAATTTTCATGATATTACTGATGAGTTGTATCATTTATAAGCTAAGGAAGCTAGTGCTCATGACTAAGTGATTTCCCAAATAGTGTAACTACGAGAGTGTTAGGATCACATGTCCAAAATAAAAGTGAAACTATCATCATCATGTTCTAATTATGAGGCCATCAAAAAGAAAGTGAAATACCTCTGGACTGTTATGAAGAGAGTACACCCAATGGTTGAAGCTAAAGCTGAATAGAGGGCTTCTTTAGAACAAGACCTTGAAGGCCCTCGTCGGGCAGTTATCAATATGTTGGGAAAAAAAATTCAAGCCTCATTTAATATGTTGTACTACCCTACAAAACATTTGTTTTGACATTTAGGAGAGACTATGGATTTTGGATATCCCCCCTACTCTGACTTATTTTTACAAAATGGAATCATTTTTCTTTCTAGTATTCTTTTATTCCCTTTTCCTACAATTTCAATCATTTATGATCAACTACATTTGAAACCATAATCTCAACTAGATATCAATTTGAGTCATAATCTGGGATAAAGGAAATAATCAAATCAAGCCCTAATTGTTTCCTGAGCGGAGGGGCTCAGCGAGTGTAGTTCGAATCTTGCTAGGTTCGCACGGAAAACCCTACAATCATTGTTCCATTTTCGTTATCACCTTAATTTTTTCCTAAGCCTATTATGGCGTGGTCTTAGTGGGTAGAACTTGAATTTTCATTGATCCATCCTTTTCAGGTTTTTGACCTAAAAATCTTTTCATCTCTAGATGATTTTTGATTTCTCGATGTTTTTCCTAAACCGTATATATAGTATAGGTTTAGCAAGATGGTACTTGACTTTTATCTATGGTTCCCTTTGAGGGTTTTCACCCTAGTAACTGTTGGGTGTTTTTCATTGGTATTTTATAATATTTCCAACTGGACTATCATTACTGATGTTTTAGGTCGAACATCTTTGACCATGACTTGTGGGGCAAGGTCCCCAATTTAGGACTCATTTACCGAGAATGTCCTGAAAACATTCAAACATGGATGAGGAATTTTTCTTAACCCTGGCTTATGATTTCTATATATGGGGAATGATATGGGGAATAGAATCCATGTGAAATAAAGAAGTGGGAAGTTCATCTTCTAAGGGTGAATTTACCCTTGGTTTATATGCCATTTTTTGGGAAACATATGCAGATCCACCGAGGCATGGTATGTATAGTCAAACAAAGGTGTCTATAAGAAACTAACCATCCATTTATAATGTCCATGAAATTTATATTGAATTTTTGATTTGTTTCTCTATTGATTTCTATAGTGTGTGGCCTATTAAAGGGAAAATTTCTAAAATTATAGAGGCATTTATATTGGTTCTTGTTTAGAAACTTCTCCCACACAAATTTGACTTGTGAAATGGAGGGCTGGTGCATGGTGTAATATAACATCGTACAAATAAGACTTTTGAAATTTTTTTGTGAAATAATTTTTCTCTGTCTAAAGGAAGTAAAATGATTTATATCTTCCATATTAGTTTTACCAGAAGTGTCCATTATCTTCAGGAATTGAAGAGTAGAAATATGTAAATCATAATCTAAGGGGTTTCCGAAAATGATGAATAAGGTGAGACATAGAATTCATATAGGAATATGGAGATAGTAAATTCCTCACTTGAGGATGAATTTTCTTTTGTTTGATAGGACATTTTTTATGGGAAACATATGCAGAGCTGTCGGGGCATTGTGATCATAGTCAAACAAAGGTGTCTACAAGACACTATCCATCTATTTTCAATGTTTGGGGATGGTTATGGGGATTCCAACCTTTATTGGCACAAAGTATAGTGTGTGAAGAGTGGTGTATGATCATGAGAAGGGGTCATGTCATGTTGAACTTTACCAAGAATACTAGGAATAAGTGGAGGAATTTTTATCCTATCCATGTGAGTGGTTTCCTTATGCAGGTTTGACCCTTGCGCGGGAAAGGATTGGATAATATTGTTTCCTGGATGTATCTAACATATGAGATTAGGATTTCACTACATATATTGTGATGAAATGTACAAAACTTTATGTAGTTTTATTAAGGTCTTTTCCTATGTGGATCTGATTCATGCATATGGGTCAGGAATTTTTTTTTGATACAGATTCATCAATGAGGTGGGGTGTATGTCGAACATTTCTGCACAGATTCATTTCTTGCACAAGGAAGTGAGGGGAAATACCCTTTTGACATGACCTGGCCTAAGGTTTAATACTGGGTATCAGGTATCATGTGGTTTAAATGTCATGTGATTAGTACATTGATATATAAGAGCCATATCTCATGGATAATTGGGCTAGGATGTCCTAACATGTCTAGGATATGAGTGGGAAAGAAAGTGTAAACCATGGTTTCAAGGGTTCTTGGATGAGGAAGTATTTCATGAGGCTTAGAAGTTATTATGCATATATATATAGAAAAATCATATCCTAGGGAATAATTTTCCTTTGGTTTATAGGCCATTTTTTGGGCAATGTATACAGAGTCGTCGGATCATTGTGTGCATAGTCAATCAAAGATGTCCATAGGACACTGAACTTCCATTCCTGATGGCCATAAAGGATTATGATGATCCAAGATCACTAAAATCATGGTGTTTGATGAATGAAGAGATTTGGTTTAGAAATATCAGAAATGCTCAGGTCGTGATTACACATGGAATTGAGAGTCTCTCTACACTAATTTGGCCTTTATGTGGGCTGGGATATTTTGACTCCCTTTTCAGATCGGGGCCTAGTTTTGAAGATCCAGGCATCCCAATATCAGATTCCCTGCACAAGTTTGGTCTATATGTAAGGAGTGGTGGAATTTTAGCTATATTTGGGGTACCTTTTATTTTAATTTCATACAGTTAGGATATTAGGTTTCCCAATATGGAGGGGAAAATATTAATATTCCTTTTAAAGTAATTCTATTAGGTTTAGTCATTATAGATTGATTCTCCCTGGATATATAGGGAATACACTACTGAAATTCCTAATCCAACAAGAGTTATGCTCATCATGAGAAACCAGGGATTTAAAGGGTTTCAATCAACCACCTAGGGATGGATGGATCAAAGAAAATAGAATCTTTGTGCCATGTAGTTTAACGTCATGTGGTGAAGACGTGGGTAACTTGATGTGAACGAGCTAACTATTGTGGTTACATGAAGTTTTAAGTCTTTTTGAAAGGATGTTGATAGAACAGTTTAATGTCATTTGGTAGGGACGTAATATCAAAATGATCATGCATAAATATGAGATAATTAGGTCAGGATATTCCCATTATGCCCCAAACATGATCGAGGGAAGATGGTGTAAACCATGATTCCAGTATCCCTCGAGTTAGGAGGGATGATGTGAGGATTAGAAGCCAATTGGCATAGGGAATTAGGAACAACCTCTCTAAGGGAAGAATTTTCCTTTGGTTGACATGCCATTTTTGTGGGAAACACATGTAGATCTGTTGGGGCATTAAGTTCATAGTCAAACAATGGTGTATGCAAGAAACAAGTCATCCATTTCTGATAGTTGTGGATGATTATGGTGATTAAAGATTTATCAAGCCATGGAGTTTTATGGAAAAAATGGGATGTCTAGGTACGTGAGAGATATCCAGACCATGATTAGTTCTAACGTACGAGATCCTTTACATATATCTGATTCATATGTAAAGGGAAGAATGGTCTTTTGGATCTTTTTGGGTGTAAGATTCTAGATTTGAAATACTCTACATCTATTTAAATTTTACATATAGAGGATTGGGGGATCTTTTTTCATGGATGGACGTGGGAAATCCCATGTGTCACTATGATCTTGTCATGTTTAGAATCAAGCCACGGGTAGTTCTTTATCTAATGTATAGTTTAATTTCATGTGAGTAGGACTTTGGTCCATGAATTTTAACATCATGCAGTGAGGTCATGGGTGAACCAACGTAAAAAGGATGAGGTGAGTGAAGTGTTGGTCTTGAACTTCAAGGATTTTCCCAATGTATCCCAATTAGTTGGGAATCTATGTCTACATAGTTCTGAGTTTGAATAGAGGCTGGACCTGGATAAAGGATCTGAGCATCACTACATATCCTACGAGGGTGAGAATCAATCCATACACTGTTCTTGAAAACACTTTATGCTAGTTTGACATGTTCACATATAGGAGACATTATTGAATTTTATTGGTGGTTGTACCAGGATGTAGGATCCAAGTGTCACTATGTATCCCATTAAAAAATGGGAATTAATCAATACGTAGTTTTGAGGAATCCTCGTGCCAGTCTAGCTTATGCACTGAGAGGGAGGATTTTATTCCATGCTTTCAAGATGATGGTCTTATTATACTCCTCTATGTTTTTTCTATGTGGGGTAAATCCTTACCATCATTCCTAAGATCACGTGAGTTATACTCAGTGTGAGAAAAAAGGAGGGGCGAGGAGTTCCCTTATAGTATAGAGGCAATTGCGGATATAACAGAGGCATTACATGTCAATTGATAGTTGGAACAATACTTAGGGTCATGGTGTCTCTATGTATCCCATTGATGAATAGGAATCAAGTTGTACATAGTTATGTAAAAGTCCCTCCCTACATTGGAACTATCCATACACAAGGAGTGGGAGCATTTTTTGTTTTTGTGTCTGATGATGGTGGTTGGACCATGATGTAAGATCCATACATCACTATATATCATATGAGGGTAAGAATCAATTCCACACTTAGTTTTGTAAAAGTAACTCACTTTTTTGGTCTAAACCATATGCCAGAAGGGGTGGATTTTTATCTTTTCCTTGTATAGATCTGATTCATGTGCAACAAGTCATTGTTTAGGACACAGTGATCACCTTGTAGTTTAACATCTTGTGGAATGGATGAAGATTCTATGTTGTTTAACATAATACAACGTGGACCCCATGGCGCTATAAAATTTAATGTATTGTAGCTAAGACGGGGATTTTAAGCAGTTTAACATCGTGAATCACAGGCGTAGGTGGAACTATGTAGTTTAATGTCATGCAGCTAAGATGACTTCATCATGAATTTTATTATCAGGTGATCGGGATATAAGTGGCGCTATGCAGTTTAATGTCATGCTGCTAATATGAATTCATCATGTAGTTTATTATCATGAAATTAGGACGTAAGTGGTGTTAGGAAGTTTAACATCATGAAGCTAAGATGACTTCATCGTGTAGTTTATTGTCATGTGATTAGGATGTTGTGTTGTGATTTTGGTTACATGAAATATTTCTTCAGAAACCTGGCATTGGTGGGAGCTATGGTGAGATGTTCATCCATTGAAATTGGGGAATATTATCCATCTGAGTAAGCTTTGTGTATAACATATGGTCCTTCCCATTTTGAATCAAACTTTAGAGGATTATTCCCAAGTATCATTGGGGTTCTGAGGAACAACACCATTTCTCCTTTGAGGAAATATCATAGGAGAAGCTTCTTATTGAAGGATCGTGAAATCCTTTTTTGTAGACTTCCAAATGGTGAAAAATTTTCAATCTTTTCTCATCTAACCACTCTAGCTCATCAAACCATTTTTTGGATTGCTCATCTATGGATAGTTGATCACAGACAACGATGTGGAGTGATGGTAGATGAATTTCAAGGTTCATAACCGCCTCTATATCATATACTAATGAGTACGGTATTGCTTGAGTGGTGGTGTGGGTTGTGGTCTAGTAATCCCAAAGAGGATGGAGGATCTTTTCCACCCACTATTTCTTATCCTTTCCTACCATCTTTTGGATTATGTTGGATAGGGTCTTGTTGAATGCCTCTATCAGTATTTTGGCCACAACATGGTAGTGGGATGAATGATTGGATTTCATACCATAATCCTGGTAGAGTTTTTCCAATTGAACTGAGAAGAAATTAGTGTCATTTTATATCAGTATTGTGTGAGGGACACCAAACCTTATAACAATATTGGTTTCCACAAAGCTGGAAATGTTTTTTTCTCTACCATCTTTAATAGGTACATCTTCTACCCATTTGGAATAGAATTCAGTGAATGTGAGAATATATTTGAATTTTTTGGCTGTGGTGGGAGGGTATGGTCCCATAAAATCCATTCCCCATATGGAAAATGACCAGGAGTACTTGGCTGTGTGAAGTAACTCAAGGGGGTGGTGGATGAAATTTTCATGAATTTTTTAGGAATGATACTTCTTGGTTAATGTGGTGAAATTTTGTATCATGGAGGGGAAATAATACCCAAGCCTTTGAATCTTCTATGTGATCTTGGATACCTATTTATGTGCTCCGCATGTTCCTTTACGTACTTCTTTTATGATAGAGATGGTATCTTCTCCATCAATTCACCTGAGAAGAACTTCATAAAGACCTCACTTATAAAGTACCTTCTTTAGGTTTGTGCCATCATACATCATGAAGTTGAATGTTCATCTCTGGATTTTCTCCCTTCCATCCCTATCTGGTGGGAGCTCTCCCCTTTTAAGGTAATATGAAATGGGAGTCATCCACCCAGTCGTGGTACCATATGGCTTAGAGATGGGACTAATTTCATCAATTTCTTCTGTGTTGGCCTGAATGAAGGGTAAGACCATCTATTAATGGTCAATAATAATAACAATTTAGTTTTAATCTGGGTCGGCCAAAGTCGTGGTTTCATTTTCCAATGCCTCAACTTACGCATTTTATGACATGGGAATATAATTAAATGTCAGATCTAATGGGAATTTTGTCATAAATTCTCGAACATGGTTCATCGAAGTGATTGTCTCCTCTTTCTTAATAACATAGTCACGATTGAATTCCTTGATGACTAGTTCTAAATATCTTTTAATCTTTATGTGTTCAACTTGTTCTTGAAGTACCAACTCTAGACCTACAATGAGGGTTTGGTACTCTACATCATGGTCCATGCATCCTTTTTATAGTAGGAAGGAATAGGGAAAATTTTCTTTTTCAGGGGATATGATTGTGAATCCCCAACCAACTTTGTTTAACTTGGGTTCTTCCATTCTTTTTCTTATCGAGATTATGGATGCGTTATTGAAGTAAATTTCACACATCTTGGAGTTCTATTGAATAGAGAACACTTCCTCATCAAGAAGCTCAGCATCTAATGGGGCTACCCCTATAGAGGGATTCTCTTCCATGAAATATGATAATTCCTAGTCCTTGAGGGATTTTTTCTGTATGAATCGTATATCAAACTGCTGTAGGATGACCTCCCACTGTGACAAGCATCCAGTTAACATTGAAAAAATGAGAATATACTTGGGCGGGTTGATACATGAGACCAAATGGACTTCATGGTGCTGCAAGTAATGTCACAGATTCTAGACCACAAATATTAATTCAAGTAAGCTCTTCTCAGTATTAGAATTATGAGTCTCATCATTGATCTTGGTTTAGCAAAGCTAATAGAGACTATTATCACTACCAGCATCATTCTTCTATATGATTAAGGAACCTATGTATTTCTCCAAGGTTGTTACATATAGAATGAGTGGTCTTCCTTCAATAGGTAGCATTTTCACCAGTGGACTTAAGAGATATTTCTTTATATTGTCGAACTCTTCCTGAAAGTATTCAATACTTTGATATTCTACCACTTTATTCATCAACCTGATGAAGGGAAATCACTTTCCTACAAGGTTGTCTATGAATCATCGAATGTAGGACAGGTTTCCTTATAATCCTCTCAAATTAGTGAGGTTGTGAGGTGGTGACATGAAAAGGATGGAATTTTTCTTCTTAGGGTCAACTTTGATGCCTCATTGGCATATGATAAAGTCGAGGAATTTCCCTGAGGTAACACCAAAATCACATTTTAGGGGGGGGGGGTTCATTTTTAGAAATTGCTGTCGTAGTTTACTGAATATGATTTCATGATATTCTAGATGATATTAGATTTTTCATTATTTAACCACTATATCATCATCATAACATTCAATTAACTTTCCAATGAAGGTTTTGAAAATGAGGTGCACGGTGCACTGATATGTGGCACAAGAATTTTTCAAACCTAAAGGCATCACCTTGTAGAAAAACACTCCTTGGGGAGCCCTGAAGATGGTTTATTATTAATCATAGTGGAAAATTTTGATCTAGTTATATCCTGAATAGCCTTCCAAGAAATATAGAGCCTCATATCCAACAGTTATGTCGATCAAAAATTCTATGATCCGAACTGATAAATCATCTTTCAGGTTGTGTCGATTGAGGTCCCTAAAATCAATACAGACCCTAATATAACCATTTTTCTTCTTAAAAAGGATAATTTTTTCTAGACATATGGGGTATTGGACCTCCATAATGAAGTTATCCCGGAAAATATTTTCTACTTTAGCCTCTATTTTGGAATCATGTGTCGGGTGTGTCCTTCTGGTGGCTTCCTTTTATCCACAGTGGTCCTCTGGAAGTCCTAGGTGGTGAGTGGACACCTCAGGATTGATACCTAGAATTTCTATATAATTCCAAGAGAAAAAATCTCAATTCTACCTCAGGAAATATTTTTATACCTCTTTCACTTCAAAATGCATGGTCGCACTAACCAGAGTGGTCTGCGTGTCTTCTTCTGTACCCAAGTTGATTTCATTGAGTTCATCAATGGTGGTAAAGGAACCTTCCTCAAATTGTAGAGGGTAATACCATAGGTATTATTCTTCCTCCTATATATTCTCACCATCTTTATATTCTTATTATGATAGGAAAACAATCCTTGAAACAATTTCTCCATAGTTTAGTGAAGAATTGCAATTTTAGTGTTTTGGAGGTGAATATGTCTCCTCTACCTCAGCTATTGGCAGGGGATTCTCTTGAGAAAATTTAGTGAGGGGTAAAAGATTTTACTTATCTTATATGAGTGATTATACACTTCATCCCACCTCAGTGGGTGAGGTAGGGTTTTCCCATGATTTTTTATGATGGTTCGGGAAAATTTTAATCTAAACCTTCCCTATTATCTCTGGAGTCAATGAGACTTTCAACATTATCAGGCTTGGTAACCATAACTAGAATCATGAGGACTACTGAATATGGATTAAAATATAGACTCATTCCCTAAATATTATTTATGGGAAGTACGTATTCTTTCCCAAGATGCTTGAGGGGATCAGTGGGAACTATTTCCAAACAGTTTGGGGTGGCTACCCAATCAATTATTTCAGCTAAGGTTTGTTTTCCATTTGGATCATAGAACCCTGAATCAATATAGTGTGATTCGTAGAGGTCAAATGGGGCCCAATCCACATGCAGTTTCCTACTATGTCCATTAATTCTATATTTGAGGCACTGATGGTAAGAGGAAGGGGTTCCTACATGTTTATGCAGCCATGGCCTTCCTATAAGGGAATTGAAGGCTGTATTGTTTTGGACCACTAGAAATTATGGGTGAGCTATGAGGTCATCAAAACAAGTTTAATGCCTAATTTGGTTTTACAACTTCTTCTCCCTTTTTTCATATCCCAATAGAGTTCTGGTATAGGGTGTCAGATCATCCTCATTGTAGCCTAGCTGAAGAAGTTTCCATTGTGGGAAGATATTAACCCCATATCCATTATCAAATAATACTTTTCGGATAATGACACAATTTATTGTACCAAACACATATAAGTGTGTGATGTTTTCTTTCATGATAGGGTCTCCATCTTGATCTATGAAGGAGATAATTTTGTATCATTCGGCATGATTGGTCTCTATTCGGTGGACTTAAGTTGTGGCCACCTCATCTTCAAACTCCTAAGGACTTAGCAAAGCTTCGATGAGTGCTTCCCTAAGATCATCTAATAGGTTTATTGCATACATGATTTAGATATTAGCTGGCACTAAAGATAAATATTTCATAATGTCATATTTTTGATCTAAAGTCCTGTGATTCCCAGTTTGGGGATGATATTCCATAGGCGCTTTAGGTTCTTGAGCTTTTTATGAAGATGGGTTGACCCTTGGGGTTAGATCTAGAGGAGCGTCCATCCTTTTTATATTGGGCCAAGAAAATCTACTCACATGATGAATGAAATTAGTCATATGTTCTTCCTCTGACAGATATTTCAGAATAATTAGACCAAGGTGGATTTTGGGGTGGAAGGAGAATTTTCTTCTCCCTATCTGATCTATTGGTGGGTCCTTACATGGGTTTCTGCAACATTGATGGTTTGAGCGACGATGTGTCCATAAGCTTTATTTTCACCATGGATACATCTCCCTTTATATCCATGGCTTATGTGGATTCTTCCCCTGGTTCCCCAGTTGGGTGAGGAGAATTTTGGTTGATAAGCATACTCATCATCGGAGAAGGAATCCGTAAAATGGATGACATTGACAGAGCCAAAAATCACATCCTATTCTGATGATGACTTTGCCTCATCATCTGCCTCTGGTTTTACCATTTGGTGGGGCAGTGCCCGTATCTTCAGATTTACTGTAATGAAATCTATGTGTGTCAAATCCATGTTTGGTTTTTGTAAAATTCCATATTCTTACACTTTCCTTCCGCTCTTCTGATTGGATTTAATTTTGGGAGATCCGCCTTTGGCGGATTGTGGGGATGAGGATGTTGGTTTTGTTTCCTCAGGAGATGTTGGGGACACATTCGGTTGCTTCAACTATTCCTATAGGATACCATGGGCTCAATTGATTATTTTTTTATTCCACCAACTATTGAACTTTTTCTCCTTTTTGTTAACAACTTTTTTCTACTCCCCCTCTTCATCTGGTAAGTGGTGGAAACATATGCCACTTGCGTTGGTGGTGGTCCCAGCATGACCTGTCTGAAATCTAACATCTTTTTCAGGAGATCCTTGAAGACAAAGCACTCTTTAATTTTTTGACCCAATATCTGATGGAAGGGATAGTAATTTGGCTGGTCATCAAGCCCTACTTCATCATCCCTCTTCTGCTCTAGTATCCAAAGAAAGTTTCAATTCATGGAGGCTATAAAGTAACTACAAACTTGGTCATCTCGAAACCCGTATAATTTATTTATTCGTTCCTCAAATTGATTTATTTCCCCCCCACTAATATTGATGGTTCAGGGTGTTTACTGATGTCTAGAGGTCCATGCATGTTTTGGTGGGGGCCTTGGAGCTAGAGCTAGTGTAGGGGGTGGATTCAGCGTGACAGAATCCACTTCAACTCTTCCCGCTATTTTTATTAGGGATGATGGGACTCACTTGGACTTGAGATTAGTCAATTGTAAGGAATATTTTACCCTCTGATTGAAGGTGTATAAATCTCATAACCCACATGTATATTTCACCAGAATTAGTGGCATTCGTATCTTGTCTCAGGGAATATCAATTCACATGGAATGAATCTCATCTTGGGGGAGTGGCTGGTTCAATGAGTAAGTCAAAACCTTTCACCTTATAATGATTTCTAAAACTCTCTCTTTCTCTAGTGGTTTGTAGTTGATGGGATCGTTGAATATTGTTTTTGGAAATGTTGAGATTAACTATAATAGGAACTCATACCAGATATCCTCCCATCCTATTATTGATTTAGCTTGAAAATTGGTATACCACACAAAGACTAAACCTTAGAGGGTTCTCAAAAATAATTTGAGCTTCACAGCTTCTTGTGGCTCTGGGGTTCCCATCATGGGATCACTATAAGTAGAGTAGTGAATTAGCTTCTACTCTAGGTCCCAGGAGACATTTAACACTGGGAATACAGGGTTCCTAAAATTTGGCGATGGGGGGATGTTGGTTAACCCAACTGGGGTAAGGATTACATTCTGGTTGTATTGGATTATTTCATCCTTTCATGAATTCCATTCGAGTTTTCAATAACTCCATGGTATTCAGAATCCCTTGATGCATGTCCTATGGTACCTGAGCATGAGTGGGAGTAGTAGTGGGCAAGATTGGATTTTTTTATAGTACAGGAACTTGAGGTGGATACCCGGCTAGGGGAATCCTTTTGGATTCACCAAAATCTATTCCAGTTGCTTCCCTAATGGAGGAAAATCATAGTATCCTCTTTGGATCAGGTTCTATTAGATTGATGGTCTTGGTTATTCCTTCAATGAGATTTCCAACCTTGATTCATTTATCAAGATAAGCATGTGAGGTATAGTTAAATATTTTTGAAATGTGTATTCACAATACAGCTGAGGAACATACCTAGTAGGATGAGTTTCTCTTAGCAGTTCAACATTGAGTCGCCTTAGCTCTTTCATTTCTTCCTCTTGTTGAGAGAATCTATCCTCAAGCATGGGGGAATCATCTTCAATAGGATAAGGGTGTGGGTCATATATCTTTATCTTATTCTTCTCCTTATTGGAAATTCACGTGGGAGGTCCTGACAAATTAACTAAGGGGGCTACCCAATTTAGGACAACTCTCTGATTTTGTGTGTTCACCACTCCTAGCTCAATGTGGACCATCTCTGGGAGGGAACACTCTTCTCCTGTTTCCTTGTTATTTATATCATTTTCAGTAGGGTATGTGGGGATGGTTTCCATAATTTTCAACAATCCATACTAAATTTGGGGTGGTGTACTAGGTGTTGAATGGTAGGAGAGATTATTGTATCCTTTGTTGGATCTTTTCTGACCATTCCGTGATACTCTTTGGGTTTCTTAGAGAAGAGTGACTCAAAGGGAGCCCTAATATGACCTTTTTGTATGCCTCTATTCTGAGGGATGTGAGTCACGGTATAGGATGGAATGGGTGACCCCTCGATCCATTTTTCTTCCCAGTCAGGTGAAGACAAATTTCCGTTGGGTTGGAATTTGATGAAAAAATACACCTAGCCATGTGGGCTGGGGTTTATCCCATTCTTATGTTGACATGCCTCAGCCTAGATTCTCTGTCCTTATAGGGTCATTTTTGTTAAAAATTCTCGTATCCCTACAGGCTGGGGTTGATCCTGTGTTACGGCTGCTGCCACTTCTATTTCTGCCTTCTTGATCTCACGTATTCCCATGCGGGTGTGAGACAGATATGGTGTCTGGTTTGCATGTGATTTTTTTGCTCCTAAGGACAAGATATGTGCTTGTAGATTGGATTCCATTAGATAGGATGCCTACTGTATGTTCTTAGTGGCCTTTTTTCGGAGCTTCTCAATGTCTTTCTCTCACTGGTCCTGGTGCTTCTGAGACTTACTCAAGGCAGGTTCTTATCGATCATTCCTCATTTCCTAAGTAGGGACTTCATTTGACTACCATATGGGGATGATGACATTTTAGGATGTCACTTTTAGTGGTTTATTCTTAATGGGAATTTTGGTGAAGTGTATATCTCCATGTTCTCCCTATCCCCATATATGACCACCAAACAGGGCATTTCCAATAAGGCAGCGCAACTTGTGTAGCTCATGGGGTACGTCATCTCAAGGTCTTTCTTTCGCCTTTATGATTTTGGATATTGTGCAGATGGAATGGCTTCTGGGTCAATTTGACCATGAAGAATTCCTGATATGTTAACATGGTCTGCATACACATCGTAGGAAAAATAATTCTTTTAATTAGCGGAGAGTTATCTAGATATTGAGGTGAATATTATGCATAAATTCTTCTTAAAAATCTCTAGGTATATTGAACTAAGAAGTGTTTTTGGTCCAATAAATCACTTTTATGTCATACCTTTCTATTTTTCTTCTCACAATCAACATATCTTGTTTTTTTTCCTCTAGGGACTCTTCTTCATGATCCACCCAGGTTGACTACTCCTTACTGATTTTTTTCCAAGCAGCAAGGTTAGCAGGAGTCTTTGTTGACAAGAAAATAGTATGATGGAGGCTCAGAAGATGAGCATGGCCCCAGACCATCTTCTGTCTGAGAAAGGATATCTCTTGTAATAGAGAGATTATCCAACATGTTGTACTCCATTTTCCCTTGCACCTTCGCATATGAGGTCTTTCTCGCATTTGACCCAGCGTGGGGAGGACCTTCTCACTGGTGTAAATTTTGACTGTGGGGAGGTCCTACGAAGTCGGTGTAGTGATGGTGAGGAATATCGTCATAGTTTAGTGCCCAACTGTAGAGAGTAATTCTATGGTGTATACCCTAGGGAGGACCTTCAGGGAGAAAAACTATAAGGGGAGGACCTTCTGGCTGATTGGAGTCATTGAGGAGAGGTCCTTCACAATGACTATTATCATGGCGAGGACTACCATCATAACATTGGATGCAAAGAGAGTATCTACAGTGTAAATTATGGGGAGGGCCTTCAGGATGTACTATAATGAGGTGAATACCTGTTTTTTACTTTAAGTCACTATGGGGAGGCCTTCGTAGTGACTATCATCATGGATAGGAATACCATCACAACTTAACATCTGACTATAGGGAGAAACATATCTGCAATGTATACCCTGGGGGGAGCATCAGGGAGGAAGATGGGAAGGGGAGGATCTTCTTGATATCTGATCTTTTTAACAAGGGGAGGGCTACCCTAACACGCATCAGAAGATAGAACCTCATGATTGATAATTTATGGCCCACATATTAATCCCCCAGGGGTGCTTTGGGGAGGACCATCAGAGCTTCTAGTAGCAACATTGTAGGGAGGACCTTAACAAATACTACCTCCACTTCTATAATTTGGTAATTGAATAAAAGGATCTTGAGCCTCTATTGATAAATTCTTGATGGCATTAAGAACTCCCACTTCTGGTAGAGAAGAATCACGAGTATTCTCTTCATTTTTCGGTTTCCTTTGGCGTCTTTCATGTTTAGGTGTTCTCTTGTGGGAGACTGGGGTCACCTACTATTGGAAATGGATTTCATGTATGGGTACCTATTTGGTTGGTTCTTGGGATTTCACCGGGATACGCCAATGAGAGTCTTGAGTTATGGAATGTATATATTCCTACCCTGGAGTGGCCACCACATTGGAACAGTGTCCCCAATTGGAACATGTGTTTTTTCTTGATCTGCTTGTACTTTTTTCAGGGAATATGGATGTCGTCCCTCCCAGATTTTAGTATGGATACAATTTTGCTCTGGGTTGACTATCTAATTTTGTGGATAGATGACCCCACCTGAAGAGATGGGATCGTGGGCCCAACTCCTCACTTTTTCCAGTAATGAAATGAATTCTTGAAACATCTGGAGTATATAGTCTGGGATAGACATCTGATCCTCCATCATGGGGAAGATGTGCTGAGATATTCCATTGGTTGTAATGGTTATGAATTCTCATTAGAATGTCAAATTCTGAGTTTTTTCCTGCTTTAGCCCTCCATGGGTTTCCATTAGGTACTAGCAGTTCTCTTATGTTGGGATATAGGAACAGGTTTTCCACCAGATGTCTTCTCTAATTGCCATCATATTTAGATGGTGGGATTTATATCTGTGAGTATCAATTTTTGTCAGCTATTTTTCCACTATATTTATCTCATGGACTTAAATTTCATATGTTGGAATTTGACCCTCCTCATATTTTCTTTCCACTATATTTGGCTGGTGGGCTTCATTGTGGTAGGTAGGAATTTTCAACTGCCTATGGATTGGCACTATATTTGACTGCTGTGATTCTTATGCATCAGAAATGTTATATGAATTCCCATGGTTTTCCAACCTATTTGGATGGTGGGTTGATGTTCATCAGTAGGTAATTGTTCCTACTTATAGTTGGGTTCCATTATATTTAGATATCGTGATTCTTGCTCATTGGTAGAGATTTTCATTTTCCTATAATTTTCCACTTTTTCAGTGTGGAGGGACTAGTGAGAACAAGAAGGAATGTGCATTTGCTCATATTTTTCCACCCTATTTCTATGGTGGGTTTCATAGGATCAACTGTGGATATGCATCTATTTGTATATTTCCTCTATATTCCCATGGAAGGCTTCGGCAGTAGGGGTAGAATTTTATGCCTTCCTGTTATATGATGTTGTGTTTGTGTGGAGGACCTCCTCTTCAGGAACTAGGGTGATAACCTGCTCTTGATTATGTGTTTTCCACCCTCATTGGGGCATCCTGAGGGTCCCATGTCCATTGTAATTCATCACGTTCCCTTGGCATGGGATCCACATCAGAATGAGGATATCAGATTGTGAGTTGTTGTTGGCGACGTCCTCTGGTAGGAGCTTTGGAGTGGGGTTCCTCTGTAGCTGGGATGAAGTCATGGGTGTTGAACTCACCTGCCACTCTAAGATAAGGTAGGTATTATTTTTCACGTTTTAAGGATAGTCTCTTGAAATGATTTGAGACGTTCAGTGGAGTCATCCTGTACAAGATTACCTTCCATGGCTGAGGAGGCAGCTGGCGATATTTCACCAATTGGAGGGCCAACCTTTCATCCCCCACCAAAGGAATAGTTACTTATTTGTGGTACTCTTTTGTCAATGTGTTCAAAACCCAACATTGAGGACACTGATTTGGAGAGGGAGTCATGTTCATTGTTGGGGACCCAACCACCTATTTGGTCACTATCGATATACCATTTGGATCGAAGAGAGATCTCTTAAATGTATTCAATATATATATGACATATACAGGCATCAAAACACCAGAAAAGTAGCATATCTTGATCACATGCATAATTGACAATCTTTCCTGGCCCAATTTATTTTTGTATGAAAAGGGGATAGTGGTGGGATAATAATTCCACCTTGGTTAAGGATTCACATCGAGTTCACCAGATTTGTTTCGTCCCGATTCACATTGTGGCGTATAGGGGAAAACAAAATGGTCTGACATTCCATATCCACTTATTTGTTATCATTGTGGTAAAGCTGCCACCTTGGTTTAGGATTCACGTTTGGTTCACCATATTTGTTTAATCCTGATACTTATCGTACTAGGGCAGAAAGAATGGACCAATGTATAGCAGTCTATTTCTTAAAATTATAAATTTTCACATTTGTTTTACCATTTCATTTCGAATTGATTCAAGTTGTGACCCTTTTTGGTGGGAAAGATGGTTTTACTGGGACTGGGTAGTGTTTACTTTTTAAATTGTGAATGAGATTCCATAGTTTAATGATCAAGGTAGGTGATTACAGGGGGTTGAGTATGTGTGAAACTGGTCTATGTCGGGTACAATTTCTTTGTATGGTCTATAATGGGTTTATTTATGGATCCAAAAACACCCAATTACCCTAGTATCCATGATTCATGGACCTGCGTTCCAAAGGCAAGGAATCATTGGAAGATTATTTGGTCAACGACACTTAAGGTCTCCACTAATCGAGAAGATGGGTGGTCATTCTCATCACACCCTTTTGGGGGAAATTATTACCTACTATAGGACTCTTTTATAGATTTAAGCAATGTTCCTATGTTCATGAATCCTTGGTTCCTTCCTAATCATGTGTTTTTAGGTAACCCCTGGAATGGAAGATTGACCATATATACGCATAGGTCAAGAATTACTGAGATAGTGCTAGTTTAAGTTGCATGATGAGGCACTCTGAAGTTTATCATCATCTTGGGAGGATGGAAGTTGTTTTGAAATCAGGATCGAAACCATGATATAGCCTTCCTATGTATCCTCATGAGATGAATCAAAACCCACATAGTTTAGTGACACTTAACTGGACACATCACCTTTTAAGTTCATGTGATGGGGACCCATCCATGCAGTTTAGCATCGTGTGGCAAGGACATCTAGGCAAAGGATGCCTAGTCAAGATTTCATGAGGGACTTAAACCAAAGAAGCCCAGTATGCTCAAGAGAATCATGGTATCCTGAGTAGATAAGTTCCTACCAAGTATATGGACTAGTAAACACTAGGGTTGTTCATGCATTGGGTTTGGACCTCAGGGAGGATTCCTATATATCCCAATTAGTTAGGAATCAAAGACCTTGTAGTTCAGTTTAATTTGGGTAGTATACTGTAAAGGAGGCCCTATTTTGGGGGGAAATAATTGGGTTTATCCTTTGAAAATGATCCCCTTCGAACTCAGGCCTCTAGATAGGCACCCTATGTGTCCTAGTTAGAGTAGGAATAAGAGTTCTTGTAGTTCATTTAAAAATGGTGTATGGTTGGGGAATATGTATGAGAGCTTCCCATTTTAGATCAGGACTTAAAATAGGCGCCCTATGTATCCTATTTAGATCATGAATCATAGTTATCATAGTTCATTTTAAGATGGTGTATGGTTGGGGCTTATGCATGAGAGATTCCCAATTGAGATCGGGCCTTCAGACAGGATTCCAACGTATCCTATTTAGAGCAAGAATAAGTGTTCTCATATTTTTTTTAAATATGGTGCATAGCTGGGGCTTACACATGAGATATTCTCATTTTATCTCGATCCTTTAGACAGGAATCCTACGAATAATATTTAGACCTGGAATCATAGTTCTCATATTTCATTTAAATATGATGTATGTATGTTGTGATCATCATTAATCTCTAATCACATTTGATTCATGCTCGGTGTGATAAACCATAGGAAGTGTTAGATCTGGATAACCACATACCATACCTTCTCCACTGATGGAAGGGAGGATGACTATGTAAGAGACCTTGGTGAAGTCTCGGTGGGAGAGATAGGGGCTTTGAATGTGCTAACTCTCACCCATGTTGATATCCAAGACATTCATGTTTGGGAATCTATCCGGACATATCCTGGGTCAAGCCCGAGGGTATCAGGAGTAATGCCTCCAGTAGAAAGGTTACGGGGTCACCTTAAGAGGGGTTACCTAAATCTAGTTTTAGTAAAGGGGATAAGTATTTCTCCTAGACAAAAGGAAAGGAAGGTATGATCCTTTTGACTCATCATTATCCCACATTGAATGGAAAAGCTGGTTATTACCCTTGATCTCTAGAATGGGGAGGTACAAGTGAGCATCCCAAGGTTGGGATCTCGGGTTACCATGGTAATGTTGACTTAGAAACACTTTGGGGGTTCATATATTTATAGGTATTACTCACATGTCTCTTCTTACCACGGGTATGTAGACTCAGAAATGTGCGCCAATACACCCGATGGTCTGTTCAAATGGGTCTGGTGGATTCAAAAGAGGATTTGGCCTAATGATGATTGACTAGTTCATGGATATGATTTGGAGTATGGGATGGAAATGGAAGGGAATTATTAGTAATGAAAGGTATAAATCCCAAAGGTACCTCGTTCCGCATACCACTTGTTCATGATGGGTGTGGTACACTCCGCAGGGCGCATTGCTATGCGGGTGGAGGGGACTTCCATGTACCAAGGTGGTATGTGGACCTAGATGTCATCTGCGTATCGAGGTGGTACATAGACCTGGATGTGGCTTGATTACTACAGTGGTACGCTGCCTTGGTTTTCATCTTCATACCATGGTGATATGTAGTGCTGGAGTCTATCCATGTGGAGGAGGCTATGAAGGGAAGGATTTCATCCGCATAGAGATGTGGTATGTGGAACGTTAGATTGAAGAAGGGGAATTAGTCTTGTAGTACATGGGAAGTTCATCCTCTAAGGGAGTATGGTTCGTGGTTCTCCAATTAGGTTCCTAGTTTACACATATTATTATGATACCTTATTTTTATGTTTTTTTGCGTGTTTATACCTACTGGAAAACATTTGATGTTTCGTACTCCATCGATTGTATACCTTCGAATTCTTCCATCTATAAACCCCAATAACTCTGAAAATATGATCCCCCTTTTCCCTATTTTCATTGATCTCCCCTCAGGGTCCTTTTATAGAGTGTTGAGGAGACTATATCTTTGAGTCACATGACACCTTTTACAGAATACCATGGGGAAATCTTCTAGTCTATGAACAACTCAGTCAATCGAGGTTTGCAGGGTTGAGGTTCACAGGGTTTTGGTTTGCAGCGGTGGAAATCAACACCTCAATACCGCGAATGATGTTTTTCATGGTATATCTCTCACCTTTCCTTGTCTACAAACTGATTTTGTGGGGACGGTGTGTGGGGGTGTACCTCTCCATCATGTTTTCTCCAAAGACGTGGTTCTTGGGTCTATGGTTTGCATGTGGAATTTCTTCAACTCCATTGCATCAACAACATAGTTCATGGGGGCTCAGTTCCATTCCTCATTTAATCAGTGAACTACCTAGTTCATTGTCTAACATCCCACATGCCAGTGTTTCTTGGGCTATCAGTGTACCATTCAGTTCATAGGAAATACCATCTGTATCTGCGTACCACTCCTGTAAATAAGTGCACGAACCACTTTGGTCCTTTTCTAAATTTTATTTGATTCTTTCAATATTATTCTCAAATTTTCCATTGAACCTACATATTATTCCTTTATAAAATTTTTGGGAGTTTTTTTTCTCCTCTTTAAAGAGTTTTTAGGATCCTACATATATAATTTATGTTCTTTAGCTTTGATATAAAGATTGATAATTCTCTCATTTTTTGAAATCTATCTAGGAATGTGCTATCATATTTAGGTTTGAAGGGTGAAAGCTGAAAGTTGTACTCTTCGGATCTTTGAATTCTATTAGTGGTATGGGGGAAATAATTATGGTGATAGATGAGGTTTCTCCCGAGGAAAAATTACCACTAGTTGAAAACACTGTTTTATGGGAGACATTATAAAAATCCAACTAGGGCATGTTACAGCATAGTTAAATAGTGGAATCCTCTAGATGATAGGCCCTTTATAAGGGTAAATTTTTCAAAGTAAACTAGGGTGTGTTACAACATAGTTAGTAAAAGGAGTTCTTAAAAATTATGACATTCTATTGCTGATGGACGAAGAAAGTTTATTGATATTTGGACATCCCCATGCATAAAGTTTAGTTTTTGGAAGGAAAGTACCTGAATATTGGAGGAGTATCCAAGTAAAAATTACTCAAGAATGAGGTATAAGGTTTCCTACAAATACTTGACCCAAATGTGGAAAATATATATATCGTAGTTTTAGGTCATATGACTTGGGCCATTGTATTATGGAAATGATAGGTAATATTTGGCCTACCGTACCAAGTTCATTCTGGCATACATCAGACATGAGAGAATAAATTGTAAACCCTGATCTTGGGGGGTCCTAGAATGGGATAAATGATATGGGACAAGTATGTGGGGGATGACCATGGGACAAATTTGAGTATTAGGTTCCAACATAATGTCGTCAAATCTTATGGAGATAGAAGAGGCTTCTCCTGAGGGAGAATTTTCCACTGGTTGACTAACCTATTATAAGGGTGATTTTATGAAAAGACAATTGGGGTGTGTTATAGAATATTCAATAATTGGAATCCCCTGGTTGACAGGGCCTATTGGTGGGTGAATTGTGCAAATCCAACTAGGGTGTTTTACTGCATATTCAGGTTGGGGATTCCTCAGGTATTATAGATTATATTACCGGTAGCTTGTGAAATATTATGAAAATATGAATGTGTCCAAGATTAGTAGTATGAAGTGTGGAATGGATATATACAATCAAAAAATAAGTACATGGATCTATCTTTAACATGGATTATAGAGTCCCTTGCATAGAACTGAATCATATGTAGGAGGGGACATATCTGTTTCCTTGGTAAACATTTGAATAAGGGAACCCAAATTAAGATCTCTTGTATAGATATTTATTTTTATGCAGGAGGGGATGCTTTTTCTTTACCCCATGGATGGGATTAGGACATAAAGTCTAGGAATCACTATGTATCTCATTGGGGTGACAATCAATCCACATATAGTTTTTAGGGAACCATGCAATTTAAAGTCATGCGGTAAAGACATTGGTAATGAAATTTAACGTCATGTGGTGAGGATGGAAGTGACTCAATGAAAAAAGGAATATTATGGAAAGACCGCAGTATAGGACCTTGACATATCTATGTATCTTCTTAGAGAAAGAATCAATACACACATATTTATAAAATGGATTCCCAATACTGATTGGATTACTTTGTAGAGACAAAGGGTGTTTTTTTAATAGAGTCTCATGCATGGGGTGAGACACCATATTGAATCGTCTTATGTAGATCTAAATCATACATAATGAAATGGGGTAATTTCCAATATTGTGTTATAACTAGGCCTAGGATTGAATATTTGGATGTCACTACATATCTCATTGGGATAAGAATCAAGCCACACATAGTTCTTGAGGAATCCAAGTAGTTTAAAGTCATGTGGAAAATATGGTGTACCTTTTAAGGTCTTGAATCTAGGACCATTATAACCATGATGTGAATTGATATACCTTACTCGTGTAGGGAAATTCATTACCAAAACATCTAATCCTACATGATATTTTCTTTATGTGACAAACAAGGAGTGGTAAATGATTCTTACATGACACAAAGGCAACACAAGTGAAGGATAGGGGAATTTAGGTTCTTTGGTGGTTGTGCTAGGATGTATAATCTAGGAATCACTACATATCTCATTAGAATGTGAGTTAATACAAATGTGGTTTTGAAATCCCATGTAGTTTAACATCATACAGTGAGGATAAAAATGATCCAATGTGAAAGAGGGGAAAAGTTACAGCCAGTCCCAAGAACGAAAATCTAGGCATCACTACATATCCTGTTATAGTAAGAATCAATCCACATGTAGTTCTTGAAAGGTTTCATGTATATGTTTGACTCATACACAAGGAGTTGGGAATTTTTTATTGTTTCTATACCCAATATTTGAAATTCATGAATCACTATGTATTTAATTGACATGAGAATAAATCCACATGTAGTTCTTGGATCGATCATGCAGTTTATCTTCATGAAATGATGATTTTAGCCATGTATAATGTATTATGATATGAACATGGGTCACATGATGTGGGAAGGAATATTTCCACCGGACCACAGGATAGGATCTGGGTTTCACAATGTATCTATTTAGAGCAAGAATCAATCCACATATAGTTCTTGAAATGTTTCTTATGAAGGTCTGATTTATACACAGGGAAATGGGTATTTTTATCATAAATGGACCTGATATGGGATGTCTAGATTTCACTTTGTATATCATTATAATAAGAATCAATCTATATATAGTTCTTGATTAAAGGTGTGGTGGGGTACTGAAACTGAATATTGTGATCTTCTCAAACATGAATCAAGTTTTTACAGAGTATTACATCATAAAAAAGGATGTGAACCATATAGTTTAACATCATATGGTTAGGATGATATGATATTAATTTTGGAGTCTTGAATATTGTACTATTTAGTGATGTGCAATTTGATTTCCTACTATTAGGATGACTATCATTCATTTTTTATTCATGCAACAAAGAGCGACTATGAAATTTAACATCATGAAGCTGAGTTGTGTTGGATTTTTTTACATGAAGTAATTTTTGAGAAACCTCAAATTGGTTAGGGTTGTAATGAGATCTCCATCCATTGAGATCAAGGAATAAGATATGTTAGAATGGACCTTGTGTATAGAATAAGTTCCCTCTCACTTTGACTCAATATTTGTAGGATTCTTCCCTAGTATCATTGGATTATTTAAGACCAGCACTGATTCCCCTTAGAGTAATGAATAAAGGCATACCTTCTTCTAAAAAGATCACGATGTCTGATTTTGGTGGACCTCTAAATGATTCAAGGTGTGTAGCCTTCTTTCATAAAGTAACTCTAGTTTATCTAGTCCTTCCTTCATTGATAATTTATCACATATGAAAATTCAGAGTGATGAAAATTATACCTCAATGGGAAGGACTGCTTCTATCCCATACACCATTGAATACAAGGTCAGTCGTTTGGTAGTATGGGTTGTAGTCTGGTAAGCCCACAAGGCATGCAAGAGTTTATCAGGGTAAGACTTCTTATCTTCTTCCAACTTATAAAAACATAAATTGGCATCATTTTCCATCATTATTGTATGAGGGTCACCAAATTTGGTAATTATTTTGGCTTTCACAAAGCTGGAAATTCTTTTGGCCCTGACTTATTTGAGAGGTATTTTCTCATCCCATTTGGAGAAGAAGTCAGTTGCAGTTAGAATGTGTTTGAAATCCTTGGTCATAGATGGAGGGTACGGTCCCACAACATCCATTCCCTATATGGAAAATGGCCAAGAGTACTTGGATATATGTAAAAACTCTAGGGTTTAATGGATGAAGATGGCCTGAACATGGAAATATTTACACTTCTTTGTGAATTTGATGCAATCTTGTGTCACTAAAGGACATAAGTATCCAAGACTTCATATTTGGTTGGAAATCATGTATCATAAATATTTGGAACCATTGTATCTCAAGTATACTTCTTTCATGACAACTATAGTCTCTTCTTCATCAATACATTTGATAAGGACTCCATCAAAGCCTCATTTATAATGGAATTTATATTAAATTGATCCATCATAAAGAGTGAATTTGTTAACTCGCCATCAGATTTTATCATTCCCAGTTTGTAATGGGAGTACTCTATTCTAGATGTAGTCCATAATAGGTATCATCCACCCAGTGGTAGGACCAAAGGGTTCGGTGACATGGATGATTTTGCTGATATATTTTGTTCTGACTTGAACAAAAGGTGATACCATTCGGCAATGGAAAATATTGATGATTTTTTTATCCCAGTTTGGATCTTCCAATGTTTTGGATACATTCTTTAATTCTTATGACTATAAATTCTATGATTTGGGGACATTAGTCGATGTTTTTTTTGAGGGGAACTCTCCTATTAAACTATGAACACCATCAAGTAGGGGGTCAGCTCTAATTTGTTTATGTAATAATCTCTGTTGATTTATGTTGATTACCAAATATGAATCACCTTTAACCTCTAGGTTATACACTAGTATTTTGAGTTCATGTTCGAGGACCTTAATGAGGGCCTGATATTCAACCTCATTATTTGTAAATCCTTCTGATAGCATGATGGAGTAAGGTAAAACTGCCTTCACACTAGGGAAATGAGCATGATCCCTAGCACAACCTTGTTGAGCATAGGGAAGTCCATTCACTTTCCTATTGGGATCCTGGATTCACCATCAAAATACATCTTTCATGATTGGGATCCATCTTGAATAGAAAATATATCATCATTAAGCAGTTCGGTATTCAATGATTTTGTTTCTGCAAATGAGTGTTTTAAAAGAAAATATACTAAATCCTAGGCTTTATCCTATTTTTGAGGCACAAAATATATATAAAACTACTTCATGATAACTGAACAATGTTATAAATGTCATTTCAACATATTGTGGATGAGGATATATTTGAGCAGGTTATTGCGAGAGATAAAATGGACCACATGGTGATGCAAGTAGTGCCTCAGTTTCTGAACCACGAAGATTAATGCTTGGTATCTCTTCTCAATATCCAAATAATGAGTCTTGACATTTATCATGGTTTGAATAAGATAATAATTTTTTTTCATTCCCAAAATCATTATTTTGTGTGGGTAAATCACCTATTGATCTCCCCAAGGCTATCACATATATAATGGGTATATTTCCCTCAACAGGTGGAATTAATACCACTAGGATTAAGAGATATTTGTTTATACTATCACATTATTCGTAATATTAATTAGTCCACTGATAAAAAACCCCTTTATTCATCAATTTGGTGAAGGGAAAACACATGCCTATGAGGTTGGCTATAAAGCATCAAATATAGGCCAAGAGTCCTTGAAGTCCTATCAACTCTTTACGATTTTGAGGTGGTGACTTATTAAGGATATAATTTTTCTTATCATGGTTGAATTAAATGTTGTGATGCCAGATGATGAAGCTAAGAAAGATTCTCAAGATTACCGGAAAATCACATTTTAAGGGGTTCATTTTCAGGCTATTCTATCATATATTATGGAAGATGGTCTCAAGATCATCCAGTTGGTCAGAAAATTGTTGAGAATTAACCACTAGATCATCAAAACAGAATTCAAAAAACATCCCCAATAAGGGTTTTACGAATTTTTAATTGACACATTAGTATGTGGGACTGATGTTCTTCAAATCAAAGGTCATTACCCGATAGTAGAATACTCCTTGGGGGCCCTGAAGGTGATGTATTATTCATCATCTAGGGGCATCAAAATTTAGCTATACACTCAATATCTATCCATGAAGGAGGGTTATTTATAACTATCTGTCGCATTAATCGATAGTTCTATGATTGTAACTCGTAATTCAACTTTAGGATAGTGCCAGTTGAGATCTAGGAAGTCTATGTAGACTCTAATTTTCCCATTATTATTATTTACTATGATGATATTATCTATCTATTTTGGATACTTAACTTCTCATATGAAGTCATCCATGATTATTTTGTCCACTTTAGCCTAAATTTTGGAGGCATGGGTTATGTGTATCCTTCTACATTCCTATTTATATTTTTGGTGGTATTATGGAAAGCCGAAGTGTTGGATGGACAACTCGAGATAAAGTCCTAACATATCTATGTAATTCCAGGTAAAAATTTCCTAGTATTTCTTTTGGAAGGGGGTATATACCTCTTGTTATTTGGAATTCATGGCCACATTTATCAAAGTGGGTCATGGGTCTTCTTATGTGCATAGATTTATTTTCTTGAGCTCATCATTAGTGGTGGAAACACCTTCCTCAAATGCTGGAGAGGATTCCTTGAGGTCATACTCCTCTTCATCTAACTCATGATTTATCTATTCCGCCTCTACATGGGAATTATGTGATGAAGAAAGTTTCTCAATGTTAGGGGAGGACTCGACGTTTGGGAATTCAGAAGAAGGAAATGCTTCATCTTGGTTGATGGTGCTGGTTATTTTAGAAGCTCTAAAGGGGAGATGAGGGAGTGATAATGAGTATCATCATTTTCTCCCATTCACATGAAAACTTCATCTATCCTAACTTAAGGAAAATATATTTTTTGAATATCAAGAGATGGTATGGTGGAATTTTCATTATGGATTTCATTTCTTCTCAGAGATTTTGAAACTTGTTCAGTGTTACTGGGTTTAGTTTTTATCACTTACATCATGGAAGTAGCTAGATGTGTGCTCGAATTTGGACCTACCTCTTCAATTTGGTTGAAAAATCACTTACTATGCACTGATATTCTTGAATGGATTATCTAGAATCATCTCTAAACCATCTGGGGCATTGATTTGAGTGACATCATCATTCATGGAAAATTTTCCTTCCCTCTGGTAGAATACTTCACCAATATTATGTAATTCATAAGAATTTAATGGGGCCTTTCCGCCATACAATTTTCCAATTTTTACAATGATATTATATTTGAAACATTGGATATATGATGAGGGAATAGTCATGTGATGATATATCCAAGTTCTTCTTAGAAAAATGTTCAAGGTTGTGTCTTGTCAAACGACCATGAATTCTGAGTCATTCACATGATCCCCGAATAGAGTCCTGAATTTTATCTCACCAAGATTCTTTTTCTCATTCTTTCTCATAACCCTTTAGCATTAGTGTTGAGTGGAAACAATTAAATTCATTGAAACCCAGTTGATGAAGTGTTAATATTGGAATGAGTCTAACTCTTGTGTCATTATCAATAAAGTTTCATCAGATATCAATATCATTTATCTTATTGCTTATATACAAGGGTCTAACATGTCCCTGTATGAATTCAGACCTGACCTAATCTATGAAAGATATGATTGTATGGAATTTCATAGGATCATTATATGCACGGTATAATTAGGAAATAGAAACCTTGACTCTAATTTTTTTAGGGATTTACAAGTCCTATGCAAGTTCATCTCAGAGGTCTTTTGATAGGCTCAAGGAGTCCTAGATTAATAATGTGGCCAACACTAGGTATAATTTATTTAAAATATCATAATTTTGTTCCAATGTTTTGTACTTCACAACATGGGGATGCTCTTTTTTAGGTTATTTGGAGACTAAAGTTCTTGGTGTCGAAAAATCATCCCTTATAATAGGAGTTGAATGTGCTTTAACACTCGGTGGATAAGGTCAACTAGGTTCACCTGCACACTAGGGATGATTTTATGATGATGTATCCTATAGTCAATATCATAAGAAAATCATGTCACAGTAGACCCAATAATGTGTGGGGGGACTTCCTTGATCCATCTAATATCACTGGAGATCTCTCCCATCAGTTTTGTCCACATATATGGTTCGAGTAGGGACGTAGTTAGAGTAGTGACTCCTAGAACGACCGCTTCATCCCATGCATCCTCAACTCTAATTGTCTATTCACCCATTCCCCCAATCAATTTATGTAATTTGGGTTCATAATCACACTCATCATCTAATAATGGATCCATTAAGTGTATAACATTAATTTAATTTAATATCAACTCCTTATCTGATGAAGATTCTATCTAGTGGGTTGACTCTTGTTGTACCATTTGGAGAGGTGTTTCTCATACTTTGGGGATTGTAGGAATGTAGTATACTAAATTAAAATACAACTTTGTCCATAGAATAAGATCATATTCCAGTGTTTTCTACCTGATATTCTAGCCATTTCATTTTTTGTAACACTGACTTTCATAGGTTTGAGATTCCAATGGTGTTGGTTGTGTTGAAGCGGAAGCGGCCAGGGGCATAGTCAGTTGTTGCAACTATGAGAAGAGGATAACACGAGTATGATTGATCACCTTTCTGACCATATAGTCATTGAACTTTGACATAACATTGCTACTAACTTCCTTTCATTAATTATCCTCCTCTCGATCTATGGTGGGAGAACATGCCAAATGTGTAGTTGGCTTGCCCATCTTCACTTTACTGGAGTCCATCATCTTTTTAGGATGTATTTGGAAACAAAACGTTCTTTAATTTTGTGCCCCAAAGATCTATTTAAGGGGAAATAGTTTGGGGGATCTTTTTTTCTATCCTAGTTGTAATTCTTGGGATTTCGAAGCCTAGTCAATTTTTTCCCCAGTTCTGAGATAAAATAGCAAGGGATATGGACATTTCAGAAAGAATAAACCATATTCTTCAACTCCTCAAACTATTTTTACCTCTACTCTCTTTGATCATCCTGATGAGTTGATAATTGTTATTTTTTCTTCAGAGGTAGAACCGAATGATATGGTGTTGTCTTTGGTGTGGGTGAAAGTGAATTTTTAAGGGTAATTTTGGAAGCCTCAACTTTCTCCATTCTCATTCATTGATCCGAAGTAATTACTCGAGACTTTGCGTTGTCATGTGAAATTGAGTCTTCCACTTTGTAGGAAATCAAAACAATGTCCCGAAACCCCCTATATATTTCATAGGGATTATTGGTGTGTGAAAATCAACATGAAGATTTTATATACATATGGGAAACAAGTCTTCTTGAGGAATTTTTTTCTTTAAAGAGTATGTCAACCCTTTACACCAATAAATGAAATATGAGACTCTCTAATTATCCTGCTATTTTCAGTTTTAGAGTTCAATGACTATTTTCATTTGTAATGTTGATCTAAATTGGAAAAGAAACTTCTAATGAAGATCTTCCCACCCTATAATTGACTGAGATGACAAGTTGGTGTACCATACAAAGGCTAGTCCCTACAGTGATTGCATGAATCACTTGATTTTCCCTACATCTTATTGTTTTGGGATCCCCATCCGAGGATCATAGTGGGACAAAAAATGTGTCATTGTTGCTTCATTCCCCCTAAACCATTGAAAATTTTAAATGTAGGACTCCCAAAATTCAATGGGGGAAAAGTTAGAACAACCCATTAGAGTTATGGATTCTTCTCTTATTATACTCGTACACATCATTACTTCATAGCTTCCAATAGATCTATTAGAAACTTGATATTATTGACGATTCCTTAAGTAATGTCTAGATGATCAGGGGCTTGAATAGAGGTAGAATCCAATAGGTCCATCTATGATGTAATTGATGGAATCTGTCATGGGTATACTATAGAGGAAGACAAATAAGGATACTTCTGGACCTTTTTTAGATGTATACCCAGTAGAGGGAACTCCCGGCCTACTATTGTGGGATCCAAGTATATTTGTTTTTGGTAACCTAAATTGAGATGATATTATGACTCCACTTAGGTGGCTGCAAAAAACCCTCTTTGTTGAGGTAAGAAAATTGGGAGTGTGGTTTAAGGATCTAATTACAGAATATATTCAGTAAGAAGGTTTCCTTGGAGTAGTTTTTCATTGAGTCTCCTTAATTCTTTTATCCATTCCTCTTGTTCATAAAATATTTACTCATGTATGAGGGGTCCTAATTTTTTAGGGAGTAGGTGAGGCACAAACATAACTTTTCCATTTTCTTTGTTGGGTTATCTTTGAGGAGTTAATGGTGTAGTTATTGAGGGAACTCCCAGATTTAGGGTGATCCTTTGGTTCCAGGTACCCACACCACCTTTAATTATTTTAGTGTGTAGCTTATTTTGAACTGAACTTATTCCTCCAAATCCTATGTATTGGTCATGTGTTATATATGGTATTTAAGGGTATTTTTAATGACATTTATTAATTCATAATTCATTTCCATAATTTTATTAGTGTATTTGCGAGACTTAATTTTTCTACACCCTCCACAAGGCCTCGTACTCCCCATCACTGATTCTCTGAGAGCTGTCTAATAGACATTAATCCTAAGGTCATCTCCAAAAACATTAGTCATCTGTGTTCCTAATGAGGATACTAAACCATGGTATAGGGTAAATTATGAGTATTTTTTTGGGGTCCTCCCCCTAATCGAGAGAAAAATTTCTTTTGAGGAGGAAGAGTTTACTGAGGTGAAAAACCCCCTAGCCCTGAGGGTTGTGGCTATTCCCATTCCACTTTCACTAGTATCCTATCTTGGACCCAAGGGCTATTTCCCACTAGCTATAACCAGTATAAGAGTATCATATAGGTTATATCATACATGGAATTGAAAATTTTATACTTAGATGATGGATTGGTAATCATCATGATACACAAACTCCATCAATGGTAGATGATCCTCATTGTTGTGACTAAAAACTGACTTAAAAATATTATGTATGCACACCATAACCTGAAAAGTCCACTTTTTCTTTGCCAATTGGCAGGGTTAAAACATGGTTAACAACTTCAACTAATTCCCCAAAGGATTTTTGTATCCTCTCCCTGATAATTACTTGAATTTTGTGTCAAATTCTATAACTATCATCAATGTAATTAAACAAATATGGACTACCTTATGCACATACAAGTGTCCCAAACTCTCTAGAAATCATTTTTTTCATCACCCATAGAATGATGAAACAAAAAGAGTTTAACTCCTAATCTTTACACAAATCCACTATATTTCATACTGATGTTAATATATCTTGGTACATACTCACCTCCACTAGATTTACTGCTAAGGGAAAACAACTTCTTCATCACCTCCTCTCATATCATGACCGGAACCACCACCCATCACTAGAAAATAATTATGTGATTCCCTCTTTCAAAGGATCCATATAGAATGTATCCAGTGGATATATGGTCACAAAAAACCTCACAATATATATCCCTAAGTTTCACCTACCTGCCTCTCAAAATAAATGGATAATAACAACTATCGACTACAGGTAAACTTCACCATCCCTAGGTGTCCCGTGTTCTCCAACTCAACACTAAGTAAATATAGATTCCATCAAAGAAGACTACTAACACTATTACAAGAAGGTTTAAGGATCTAGTCCAAAAGTATCTTGATTTTTTTGTGGCATAAAACTTGCCAATGGATATCACCACTAACTCAAAACACTCACAGTGGATTTGGAAATATACTTACGGATATCACCATTAAATTAAAATACTTGCAGTTTCCCATATGATTTTTAGAGTTTTTATTGAACGTAATCTAGGTGTATCATTTATAATGAAACTAAATCACCTACTTTCAATGATCATTGTTCCATTTTTGACATTTTTATTATCTAACAATTGACATTCCTTAAGCAGGAGGCTTTCTCAATATTTTCAGATGCTTGGTGAAAAAGTATTTCAATAGCCTACTCTCTTCTATCCTGAAGTCAGTGAGAGTTGGTTGGGGCCTTTTTTATTGAGCATATAATCAGTTGTGAATAGAGTCTATTTATTTATTTTTTCATGAAGATATGAAAATGCATGATACCAAATTCAGCGGGCTTTGATGGTTGGGGAGCATGGTGAAATTCAATGTTTCATGTTCACCCCATCCTCATATATGAACTCTATATGGGGAATTTGTGATCATCTATCACAATATTTTTAATACACTGAGGAATGCACATTGTAGGTCCCCTTATTTTTTACCAAACTTTGGATTTCATGTAGCTTGGAGAGCCACTAAGTCAATTTAGAATTACATCCCTTCAATTAACATGACATGAAATTGATCCTCGTCATAGGGTAATACCTTTTCTCTTAAGTGATGAAGAGTGTTCCATATGTTGAGGTGAATTTAATGGACACAATATTCTGACAATTCCTTTGGAATGTTGTTTTGAGGGGTAGTTAAAGGCCATAACATGATCGGTATGCCATCTTTATCCATCTATTTTCTCATGTTTAGCATGTATTCTTCATCTTTTTCTAGGGGTTCCTTTACCTGGTCTAACCAAAGTGTACATTTTCCCACTTCTTTATCATAAACAAAAATATTGGTAGGGAAATCCTCTATTACATGGGAATTAAAGTGATACAAGGTGGGTTTAGAGAATGATCTTTGCAATGGGTTGTCCTCTAACTGATAAAAGATTCCACTTGTCAATGAAAAGGAATCAGGCATGACTAGCCTTATTTTCCCAAGTGAATCATGATGTGAGGGATTTCCCATCATTAAATCACCAAGTGGAATACCTTTTTGATTAAATGAAGCACTACTATGGAGAAATGTTTTTTAGTGAACGCCATATTGGGTAGAAATACCATGGTGTATTATAGTAAGGGGAAATCCCTCTTACTCTTAGATCTTCTAGCCACCCATAAGAATTTTGTGACTCTCATCGAGTGATATACTCTTGGGATCGATCAGATTATGAACATGAATCAGGCCTTCATGATGAAGTGTTCAGGGAGGAACTTCATAATTATTGGTAATATCCTAATAATTTCATAATGGGGGGGGGGTAGGAACTTGAGCTACCATGGATAAATTTCTAAGGTATTCAAGAACTCCTGCATTATGTAGATTAGGATCATAATTCATCTATTAATTTTTCATTATTCTTTGGTATAGATAATTTTTGTATTCATTAATGTGAGTGACCAAGGACACTTTCTAGGGGAAGTGTTTTTCAGGAATATAAGTTTTTTTGACTGGATCTTATGTTGCTGCCAGAATTAGACGACATATTTCAAGAATTTTGGTAGGGGTTTGTTCTTGCATCCGGGTGACCATTAGAATAGGCTAATTACCTCTTGTTGGAATGGGTGTATGTTCCCAATACAGTTTTCCATATATCATGGGTGAGTTCTCCCCCTGAACCTCCTGGATGGGAGTGAATGTATGTGTCTTCTCCGGGGTGACATGTGGATGATCCACCCCACCTGTGGGGATAGAGTTGTGTGTCCATCCCTCTATCACTAATCTTGTCTCCATTATAATGTCTTAGAGGGTGTATAGGATATTAGTAGGGATTTTCATCTTCTCTTTCACCATTTTCAGGATATTATTGGTGACTTAAATGACTTGAATAGGGATATATACCCATTAAACATTTGGAGCAGGGGTATGTGCCTTCTCTTGTCCTCTACTTTTTTCCAGTGGATACTGAAAATAATCAATTTTGGGGGGAAAGAGTTGGGTTTATCTCTTATTCATCATAAGTTCTTTCCAACTGACTTTTCTATGATTTACCAGATGATACTGCTATAATTATTGATAAATGTGAGTTGGAATGTGATTTTGGTCATAGTTTTCCACCAAATTTGACTGATAGACTTCTTCATATGCTACTTGACGAATTTTTTGGTAGGATTGGTTGGTGTGGGAAGTTTTATGTTCTTGTTTATTGTGTATCACTGGTTTTGAATAGAGGACTTCCTTGAATTATTCTAGATGAGTCTATTGGATAGTTGAATTGGTGAAGGTGAGTGTATGTTCCCACTCACAATTTTCTATAAAATTTTATTGGTGGGATTCTCTAGAGGGGACATATGTGTGACCCTTCTTCGTGTTGGATGGTTTTTCCATTGGAAGACCATCTTGCATTCCTAGGACTGGATGATCTATGTCAGGATACCGAGGATGGCACCCTCATCATGCTGAGGGTTCACTATCGTGTGGTGTTAGTGGAGGAGACTAATGGAAGGATCCTTTTGGAAGGACCCTTGTGACTTCTAGATGAGGCCTTTTATGGCCTCTTGATCCACCTCCCAAATAAAATGAAGAGAATGATTTTTGTTTTATGAGGATAAGATCTTAAAAAGTTTGAGGATAATGGTTGGTTTCATATACTTCTAGAACACCGATCATCACAGGTTGGATGACTAGTGGGGATTCTCATGCAATAGGTTATTTTGGGTAGCCTCTAGGGTCATGATGGTACCATTATGGTAGTACTCCTAAACTAATGCATTAAAGACCTAGCATTGAAGACATAGGGTAGGAGGTGTAATACTCTTCTTGGATGAGGACACAATTTTTACGATGGTTGGGGAAAACATCTGTGAAATTTGGTATGGTCCCATTTGGATTAAAGTAAAATCTTATTGGAATTTCCTGAAAGGTATGTGACAAACACAAATAAGAAAACCTCGTCAATGCATCATCTCAATAAACGAACACATGCATGATTGATTATCTTGTTTGGAACTATTTAATTTTCAAGGTTAATGGATCCTAAAATATGGGTTACAACATCAAATTGGTTAAAAATTCATGTAGGTTTCACCATTTTGTTTCTGATGAAAATCATTTCACATGATTATTGATTGCATGGTGTTGTGTTTTGTACAATCATTCATGTCAGGTTTCTGCTCTAATGGTTTTTTTATGGAGCTGTAAACTCCCAATGATTCTATATCCCTGATATCTAGTGGATATTCTTTCTAAAGGCAGGTTCTATGGAATCCCACCTTTTTATTACTTAACTTTTCATTTACATGGTACAAAAAGACGATATTTTAATGTTTGGTTTCTAAAAAAAAGGTACATAATACATTAAAACATAAAACATTCTTCTAAAATAAATGAAATGATTTATAACAGGTTCATACTAAGTACATTTAATACATCTCATAAACTGGGGACATACATCAAAGGAAAGAGTGATCATAAGTTCTAGTAAGGGAAATCATGGAAAAAAGTTTACATGTGATCATAAGAAATACTGATAAGAAATTGAGGTATATCATAAAGTCATGACTAGTGGAAAAAATATGCATATAATAAATAAAATAACATGAATAATAACTTTTATATGTGGATACAACATTTATTTTAGACATTCATAAGCATATCACCAAGGGTTGTCACTGAGGTGTCCTAAAAATTACTAAGGTTATTCACCAAGGTATCTTGAAACATGTCATCTCTAGAATTAAATTCATTACCCAATGCATTGGAGCACTATCAGAGAGCATGATTATTATGTATTAGTTTTCATTTTAACCACATATATTATAATTAAATTTCTCACAAATAACCCATAGAGAATAAATGAAATGGGTTTCGTATCAAAATCAAGTCATTTTAAAAAAAACATAAAAACATGATCATTATGTCATTTATAACTCATGGAAAGGGAATTAGGGTTTTATATATGTCAATTATATAATAAAATAAATATGTTTTTCATATTATTAAATACCCTTGAATAAATAAATAGGTTTGGGTATTCACATAAAGAAAATAAAATATTTTTTTGAGAAAAAAAGAAGATGAATTTTTAGGAGAAAATTATGCAACATAAAGGGTATGAAACATGGTTTTAGAATACATTAAAAAAAGGGGGGAAAGGGTATCCCATTAATAAGAGACTATTATTACAGTAAATTTATAAAATAAAATTTACATAATAACAAGGTATCTAAATTTTAAATACATACCACATAAAAGAGAACTTGAAATGGAAAAAAGAAGTTGAGATTTACCTTTCCTTGAAGAGTAACTCCTAAAACTCAAATATTGAGACCATGGGGGATTGAGGGAACCTTCGTAGAATCCATGGGAAGTTAAACTACCATATATTCTTGGAGGATTAATTGGTAATGAAATATGATGTATAAATTTGTTGTTATTTATAGAAAAAATGAGGGATTTTTTATTGATTTCCTTAGACACCTTAGTAGTGGTATTTGAAAAAAACATGGTCGTGACCATAATATTTTCCCATGGTATTGAAAAATTGGGACACCTAATATGTTATTTTAATCCAAAATAGTCAACCATAATTTTATATTACTTATTACATCATTATGATGTCATTAAACATACTGAAAACTCAAAACTATATTTTTACTACTCATAAAAAAATATTTTATAAAATTCTCATAAATTCACCCAAACCTAATTTAAATGTGATGATTTCATAAATTAATTTTATTTTATCATAATAATTTTTGGATTATGATAAATTTAACTTTTAAATTGAAAAAAACTTATTTATTAAAAATAATAGCAGATAGAAAAGGCATAGTAAAATTTATGACACTTGAAAAAAAATATTATCATTTAAATTTAAATAATAGTGTTTTAATCTTACTATTTTATTAAAATAATCATTATTAATGATACGTTAATTTAATATAATAAATATTTCATTTCTGAATAGTAAATATTCTGTCTGAAAAATCAATTTATCAAATTCGTCATATTTTTAAGAAAAACAATTCTCAAAACAGAAATGATAGAATAAAATTTTTATTTATACACAAGGATTATACATTAAGTAACTAATTCCATGAAACATAACCCCTTATAAAAATTTCAAATGGTATAAGGTTAAGGTGTGTGATAGTGATAGATTCATGGGGCAGTTCGACTAACATCACATGAGTGGTAATTTCCACTAACTTAAACTTATCTCATAGGAAATTTTGTTCAAGTTTAACATGTTGAAGCTCAACATGGGATGGGTCAAGTGAGAAGATCAGTGAGGCTACCTCCTTCCCAAGATCTGACAAATGGGCTTCATACGACATGACTATACTGGATGAGGTCATCAAATCTTCTTATTTGCATTAATTTTCCTTTACCTTTTCTTCTTATAAATGATAGTTATAATGTTAAAATAAATATTAAGTGTATAGTTTCCCAAGACCATATTGACCAATAGTCATAATTGACCAATGGTCATATAACATTCAGAACCTTTTGGTCACATTTCAAATTATACTCACTTCATTATTAAAGAGATATATTTATGTTGAGTACTAAATAATATAACACACATCTTTAGGAAACAAATATTATTCAAAAAGTTCATGTCGTTAGATTCTTCCCCCCTTAAGAAATTTTGTCCCTAAAATTTCAACTTGTTCCCTCAGTTGAGAATAGGTGTGGGTATTTTTTCCTCATTGTCTGCTATGGTTCCCACATGGCTTCTTCATATTGGGGGTTCCCCACAATACTTTGATGAGGTGGGTAGTCTTTTTGTGTAGAACCTTGTATCTACTGTCCAAGATCTCCACCAGCTACTCCTCATAAGCGATGTCATGTTCTAGTTGTTCCACTTCATGATTCAGTACATGTGAACGGTTAGGTATGTACTTCATCAAGAGAGATACATGGAATATATCATGAACTTTAGCAAGATTTGGTGTAAGTGTTAGCCTATAGGCCACTACTCCTATGTGATCAAGGATTTAATAGGCGAAAATGTACCAGGAGATAAGATTCTCATTCTTCCCAAAACATATTACTCTATTACATGTATAAATTTGAAGGAAGACCTTGTCACCGACATCAAACTCTAATTCCCTTCATCAGTTGTCAACATAGTTCTTCTACCAAATTTGAGCAGCCTTAATGTGTTATTGGATGGTATGAACCTTTTCTATTATCTCTTTCATAAAATCATTAATAAAATTCTTTCTCTCACTAGATTTTTCAAAAAAAAGTAGAATTTATAGATCAATTTCCATATAGATCTTCATAGGGTTCAATTTTAATACTCGAATGGAAGCTATTGTTGAATGAGAACTCAAATAATGTAATATGGTTATCCCATCCACCTTTATATTTTATTGACCATGTTCTCATCGTGTCCTAGATAGTATTAATATCCCCTTCATATTGTCCATCAGTTAGGGGGTGATAGGTCATACTAAAATTCAATTCCATACTCAGAGAATGTTGAAGACTTCTCCAAAATATTAATGTGAACCTTGGATCACGATCAGAAATGATAGAAATTGTAACTCTATGTATCCTCACAACTTCTTTCACATAAATGTTTGAAATTTGGTTAAGAGGGAAATATTCTTAAATATAGATAAAATGGGCAGTCTTGGTGACACTGTCCACTATAACCCATATCACATTATTTCCTTTGGTTGTTTTTAGAATTATATTGATAAAGTCCATAGTAATATTGTTACACTTCCATGTTTCTCTAGGTAGTGGTTGTAATACCCCTTTAAGAAGTAGTCACTCCACCTTAACTTTTTGACACACCAGGCACCTTGTAGTGTAGTCGGTAATCTCCCTTTTCATGTTATCCCACCAATAATATACACAAAGGTCCCTATAAATTTTTGTGATTCTAGAATATATAGAGAATGTAGATCTATGAGATTTATCCATAAACAACTTTATTTCTGGAATATATGGAACACATAAGCTTTTATGAAATTTCAGTACACCTTCTTGATCAACATTTAATATAGGAAACTTCTCATTCTTTACATACTCTATCTTCTTCTATAACAAATGATCATATCTTTGATATTTCTTAGTCTTCTCTAGTAATGATGGTTGAGAAATCATTTGAAATTGGGTTGATGATTTCCCTTACCTTACGATTCCCATATCTTGTTTTACTAGGTCTTTGATCAAAGTATCTCCTTTAATCCTCATCATTTTCATCACAATAGGGTCTTTCCTACTTAATGCATCGGCAACATTGTTTTCTATTCTGATATGACAATGAATTGAACAATCATAGTCTTTAATAAGTTCCAACCATCTAATTTTTCTCATGTTAAATTCATTTTTTGTAAAAATATACTTTAATATTTGATGATCTATGTATATATCACATTTATCCCCATAAAGATATTGCCTCCATATCTTCAGAGCAAAAAACCCACAGTCAACTCCAAGTTATGCATAGAATAGTTCTGCAAATGAGGCTTCAACTGTTGAGATGAATAAGCAATAACCTTGTCATTTTTCATATTGACACACCCAATCCCTTTTATTGATTCATAGATAAAAATAAATAATCCTTCTCTGATAGAGGGTAGAGTTAACACGGGTGTAGTAACTAGTCTCTTCTTCAGCGCTTAAAAACGTTCCTCACAATCATTTTTTCCAAAAAAACATAACCCTTTTGAGTTAACTTAGTTAGTGGGTTAGAAAGTCATTAAATTTTTTTCACAAACCTTATATAATATCCTTCTAATACAAGGAAACTACGAATATATATTATTATTTTAGGATGAGGCTACTTCACCACAACCTTTGTCTTGGAAGGATCAACTAAGATTCGTTCATTGGATACAATGTTCCCCAATTAATCAACTTGTTTTAACCAAAATTCACATTTCCTAAACTTTCCAAATAGCCTCTCCTTCCATAGAGTTTTCAATATAACCCTTATCTGATCCTCATGATCCTCATGAATTTTGTTATATATCAAAATATCATCAATTAAAACTACAACAAAGTTATCAAGTTAGTCCTTAAATACTTTATTCAGCAAATCCATAAAAATAGCAGGATCATTATTCAAGATTAAGGTCATGATAACAAACTCGTAATTCCTATATATTGATAAGAAGGTGGTCTTTTTAATATCTTCTTTCTTCACCCCAATTGATAGTAACTAGATCGAAGATCAATCTTGGAGAATAATTGAGCCCCACGATGTTGGTCAAATAAATCATCAATTCATGGAATAGGGGACATTTTAATCACTTTGATCCCATTAAGATCTACATAATAAATGCATTACCACATTAATATATCCTTATTCTTCACAAAGAGAATGTTTCCTTCCCTAGGAGACACACTTGGCTAGATAAACCCATTCTCAAAAATATCTTGGAGTTTTTTATTTAATTCATCTAGCTCCACATTTTCCATTCTATGCAGGGTATTTGATATTGTCATGGGTCCAGGAATAAGTTCAATGGATAAATCAACCTCTCTTTCTATGGGAGGTCCAGTTAACTCCTTAGGAAATACATAAATTTATTGATGAAGGATGTGGACATTCTCTATTAATATAATTTCGTTTATTTATTCATCTTCATCGATAATTTACATAAAGAAGGCTCAAGTTGGTGCTTCTAGAAAAAGATCGGGTCAAGATATCTCTCCTTTGAAAACAACTTTACATTTTCTATTCAAGACTACTGATATTTCTTTATTTCTATAGTTGATCTTAGAATTATACTTTGAGAGTAATTCTATCCCTAGTATAATGTAAAATTCCAACATGGGAAGGACTACTAGATTTACAATGATATTGTTCTTTCCAGACTGAATACTTGAGTCTCTATACATTATTGATGCTGGGATAATCCCTCTGGGAGTCTTGAATGATAACAAAACTTCTAGAAATTTAGGGATTGATTCTATATTATTTGAAAACTTATAGGAAATAAAGGAATGTGTAGAACCAGAATAAAACAAAGTACTTACTAGATTTCAGAGAACAATAAGAGTACCTACCACCACATCATTTGTAGCTTCAACTTCATCCATTGTGATATAAAAATCAGGAACTTTCTCCCTTGACCTATGTTGAGGTTGATGGTGATTCCCCTCCATTAAATTCAGATTTTTATAGTGACTAAAAAATTGTTCGAGTTTTCTAGACATGAATAATTAGACTTCAGGTAGGGCCTTCACCATCTTCCCTTTGTCATTGGTGTTGAGAAGATTATGTTTCACCACACTATGATAGTTCTAATTAATATGGAATTTTCTTCCACACATGTAACATTTCTTGCCCCCAAGAAATGAGTTCACTGAATTATTCTTCCCACACTTATTGAACATGGAAAGTTTCACTTACTTTCCTACCCTTCCTTGATCAAATCTCCGCCATAATATTGGCTCCAAATATCTTTTATTTTCATTGGATTTGTCAGACCACTAAATCTCACTAAACTCTAGTTTGAAATTCATAGCACTTTGTACTATCTCCACATCGTTTTCATTGTCTCTATTGTAAATATTATTGGGTTTTAGTCCCCCAAAGAATCTCTCAACCTTTCCATTAGGATCCATGAAAAAGATAGAGGTGTAGTGAGAAAGTATGGTGAAGTTCATCTCATAGGCTCCCATAGATTCATTCTTCTTCTGCTTCATCTCTTGGAATTCCTTCTCCATTTTTGTTCTCATATAATGGGAAAAATAGTTTTTGAAAAATAACCCCCTAAAATCATCCCACTATATAGCTTCAATATCACCTTTTGGATTCATATTTTTAATCAGAACCCAACACTGATTAGCTTCTCCCTATAAGAGGTAATCAACCAAGGTGACTTTCTCTTGTTATAAAAAATGGAGGAAAAAATATCTTTTTGATATACCATATCCACTATTCAGAAATCAATAGGTTGATTGATTTATTGAATGATGGTGGAAGTGGAAGCATAAAGGAATCAAAAAAACTATTCCCTTTAAGTTGAATTTGGTCTATCAACTTGGTTCAAGTTATTGGTCATAACTCTAGCCAGTTTATTCGTCATTATCATGGATTTTTCCACTTCGGCTTCCACTAGAAGGCCATTAGTGCTTGGTCCATTTCCCTAACCATTTACATGGTTTCTCCTATTTCCCACCATTTCTAAAAGTAGAAAACCTTAGTGAGAAATGTGTTTCATTTAAGAATATTATAACTACAAATGAATTTAATTTCTAAAAACATCATGCTAAAATATGTGATTGTTTAAAAACAATTACATTATCTATAAATCCTTCATAATGGTTCAAAAAAAGATTATGATTAACCAAACATATACCCCAGGATTGTCAAACCAGGAGTGCTGAAAGGCCCATTGTCATGTACCAGGTTATGTATAGTCAAGCTTGACTCACCTTGTCAAATCTTTAACCCCTAGGTACATCTGTTCCAGATCCACATCCACATTTTCGTATCCAGACAAGGATTTATTTTCTCGGAAACCACTTACTTAATATTTCCCCAAAATACTAGGATGTTTTAATATATTTATACTTTTCTATAGGGTTATTAATAAAGATTTAAAATCCTAAATTCCATAAATTACTAAACTTCCATTTGATACCAACTATTTAATCCCACCATTTTATTGTATAACTTTTCATTTACATGGTACAAACAGAGGATCTTTTAATGTTTAGTTTCTTGGAAAAAAGGTCCACAATACAAGAAAACATAGAAAATTCATCTAATACACTTGAAATGATTAATTATAGGTTCATCCTAAGTTAATTTACTTAATCTAATAACCTAGGGACATACATTAAATGAAAGGGTGAGTTTATGTCCCAATAAGTGAAATCATGGAAAATAGTATACATGTGACCATGAGAAATATTAATAAGAAATTGAGGTATATCATAAAAGAATGAGTAATTGAAAAAGAGGAATATAAAAAATAAAATAGCATGAATCATAACATGGATATGTGTCTACAACATTTATTTTATACATTCATGAGCATATCACACATGATTGTCACCAAGGTTTCAAAAAAATTACCAAGTTTATTCACCAAGGTATCATAAAACATGTCCTCATTAGAGATTAATTTTTTTACCCAATATATTGGAGTGTTATTTGGGTGAAAAAATAATATGTATTAATTTTGATGTTATCCATATATATCATAATCAAACATATCATAAATAATCCATGGATAATAAAAGAAACGAGTTTTGAATCAAAATCATGGTGTTTTTAAAAAATCTTTAAAACATGATCATTATGTCATTTATAACCCACAGAAAAGGAATGATGGTTTTATTTATGTAAATTATATAATAAAATAAATAATTTTTAATCTTTCTGAATACCCCGAGAAAATAAATAAGGTTGGGTATTTAAATAAATAAAATAAAATAATTTCCTGAGAAAAAGAGGGAAATTTTGAGAAGAAAATTCGGCAGCATAACAGGTATGAAACATGGTTTTAGAAAAAATTAATAAGAGAGTCAAAAAGGGTATCCAATTCATAAAATAATATTAATAAATTAAATTTATATAATAAAATATAAATAAGAACATGTTATGTAAATTTTAATGATATTACACATAAAAGATAGCTTGAAAGGAAAAGAGAATTAGAGATTTCCCTTACCTTGAAGAGTAACTCTTAAACTCAAAGATTAGGACCCTGGGGGATTGAGGGAACCTTGGGGGGACTACATGGGAGTTAAAACTACCATATATTCATGTATGGTGAATTAGTAATGAAATATAATGGAGAAATTTGTGGGTATTTATAGTAAAATTGATGGATTTTTTTATTGATTTCCTTGGACACCTCAGTAGTGGCATTTGATAAATCATGGGCTTTCCCGTGGTATTTACCCATGGTATTGCCCACTTGGGACACATAATATTTAATTTTAATCCACAAGAGTATACCATAATTTTATATTACTTATTTCATCATTATTATTTCATTAAACATACTGAAAACTCAAAACTATATTTTTATTATTCACTGAAAAACAAAATATTTTAGCAAATTTTAATAAATTCACCCTAACATAATTTTGATGTGATGATTTAAAAAATGAAGTTTATTTTATAATAATAATTCTCTAATAATGAAAAATTTAACTTCTTAATATAAAAATACTTATTTATTAAAAATAATAGTGGATAGAAAATGTATAGTTAAATGAATAGTAAAATTTCGGACACTTGAAAAATATATAATTTTCTTATCATATAAATTTAAATAAGAGTTTTTTTATCCTAATATTTCATAAAAACAATAATTATTCATAATACCTTAAATTACTATAATAATTATATAATTTATGAAAAGTATATTTTCTATCTGAAAAATCAATTTATCAAATTCCTCATATTTTTAAGAAAACCTATTCTCAAAAAGAAAATGATAGAACACAAATATTATTTATAAAAAGGAATTATACATTAAGAAACAAAGTCCATGAAACATAAACCCTTGTAAAACCTACATACGACCTAATTTATGGTGTGTAATGGTGATAGATTCATGGGGTGGTTCGACTAACATCACCCGAGTGGTAATTTCCACTAAAATAAACTTCTCTCATAAGAGATTTCATTAAAGCTTAACATGTTGAATATCGGCTTGGGATTGGCCAAGACAGAGTCCTAGTGTAACACCCCATGGTTTTATAAAAATAAATTGAAATGCTTGAATTTTTTTTAAGGTAGATATTTATAAGTATCCTTTAAACATAATTTTATTTCTTCTATGTTTTGAATTTGAAGAAACTGTCATCTACAATTGTGTTCAGTGTGTTATTTCGAGTCTGATGAAACCAACTTGTTTTTTTTGTGAATAGTAACATACCCTTATGAAAAGTAATATTAATAGTAATATGACCCTAATGAATAGAAAATTTTATTATTATTTTATTTTCCTAAGGCTAGAAGATAATTACATCTTGGTTAATTTTTCTTTGTGATAAAGAAGTAGTTGGAGAATTAGAACTGTTAATTTTTGAATTAAGTATGATTTTATTTAAAAATTAAATTACTAATATTTAGAAAATTATTTTTCAAAAATGGACATAATTTTTGAATTATACACATTGAAAAATGGTAAGGATGATTTTTTGGGAATTTTCTGAAATTCAAGAATTTTCGATGAATAGTAAAATATGATAAAATACGATAAATGCTAAATACGTGATTTACTGCATCATAGGTGATTCAAGGATGATGTAAGACCACATTGATCTAACTCAAATTCCATTATTACTATTTAGGGTCACTATCATTGAGATTATTCATAGTCTTGATAAAAATATTATAATAATGATTAAAATAATCTAAAATACCTCCCCTCCTCAACTATAAATACCACCCTCATTCCCCTCTTCCTCCCACACCTCTAAATCCTTGATCATTGTATAATTTCTGCCAAATTCCCTCTCCAATCTTCTTCCCCACGTCCTAGAGCTTCTGTTCTCACCAAAAGACCGAAATCAAATCCCTTAATATGGATTTCGAGGAGAAGGGATCAAGAGGTAAACAACCTCTTTTATTTTATTTCTTTTCATTCATTTTATGTTATTCTCTTCCATTACCTTTGGCTTGTATTGGGATATTTCATTAAATATTTACCCTTACTATACATATTATGTATTAATTATGAGATATTCCATTCTTCTCATCAATATTGTTTTTATGCAATTTTAAGAGACGTCGTTAGGCTGCCGAATTTTCGTAAGAAATTTCTCAAGTTTTTCTTTTATTTCATGATTCCTTTTGCTTCTTTACTCACCCCTTATTATCCAAGAGGAATGAAATATCCATAATCATGTATATTCTAGATGTTCTTATGTTTATGGAAAATTCATCATCATTATTCTTCTCCTCCCACTTATTTAAGGAATAAAAACATTGTCCGTGATGTGTCGAATTACCGACATCGTGGATGATGTAATTTAAATTTCCATTAATTATTATTATTCTGGTCATGAAACCATTTATATGGTTGAACCATGTTATAATATATGTTTTATGACTCATCCATGGTTCTGTAATTCTTTTGTACTCATGGTTCTAATTTATAAGACTAAATGGGTTTGTTATTATCAAAGAACCACTTAAATGATCTAAACGAACATCATTAATGTTTTAACTTATGAATCATCCTCATATAAAGAATAAAAGTGATAAATGGTATAATTTATGGTACTGGAAATATTTAAATACTAATCCATTCCAATTCTGGAGTTTCACTTCCAATCGACAAGAACAACCATCATAGACCAATCATGGAAATCATGTGAAGAACTCACCCAAAAGCGGTGCAAGGAAAAAAATAATAACAATTAATGGGTAAAATGATGTGATTAAATGAACATCTAAGATGTTATAAACATGAAAATGTTTCTTTAAAATACTAATAACACTCTTTTAACCATTATATAGGAGGTTTAAACATTTTTGAATTAAGACAAGCCTAAGGTAAGGGAATTCTTAACCCGATTTCCATTCTTTGGGTTAACATTCTACTTCGTTATTTATGTGGTATTTAAATTGTTTGTGTGATGGATTACAATTATAATATGTTTAATAATGTTTATTTACATAGTATATAAATATTCCATCCACTCTATTAAGTCTCACTTCAAGTATATGATGTTTAAAAGGGACTTTTCTTCTAAAATCCTCTTTTAAAATTCTGTTTTACAAGATTCAAAAGAAATGTTTTTATGCTATTATTTATGTTGTATGATTATGTTTTGGTTATTGGGAATTGTTTATGATGAAGTGTGGTACCTATATTTCCCTCAAATTCATTGGGTATGTGTATGTTGGAGGTCGGACGTATGGTTACTCCAAGTGTAACTACGATGGTTACACAAAATATAAGGTAGTTGTGAGGGTTACAAATTATAAGGTAGCTGTGATGGTTACAAGATTATATAGGTAATGCCCCAAGATACCTTTATTGTTCTACTTATGTTCTTATGTATTTTTTGAAATCTCCTATTTTACAAGGAAAGTATTTATATATATATATATACAGGTGATAAGTAAGTCTTTTGAAAATGATTTTGTACATTACAAGTTTTCATGGACTAATGTGTTCATTCCTTATTTTTCATAACATATTGAGATATTGTTCTCGTCCCAAGTTTTTAAATTATTTTCATAGGTTAATTTATGATTAAGACAAAGAAGTAATCCATGTTAAATATTGAATAATTGTCAAGGATTATTGTTTAAGTTTTAATGTTTTATATTTTGGGAAAATAGAAACTGTTTTTATGGTATTCACTCTGTAACAATGAGTAATGTTATGAATGTATTGTCCTAATTCTCTAAAGCTCTAAACTTGAAAAGATACTCAATGTAAAATTAAATGTTTTCTTGACTAAATTCGATATTATATATGTAATAAGGATGAGTCCTTATACCTAGTGATGTTAACTCCTTCCCAAGCTCCAATAAATGGACTTTGTATGGCCCGACTCTATTGGATAATCCCATCGACTCTTCTTTCTGCATTAATTTTACATTTTTATTTCAAATTATAAATGATATTTATAATGTTAAAATCATTATGAAGTGTATAATTTCCAATTTTCTTATTAAACAATGCTCATAATTGACCAATGTTCATATAATAGTTAGAATTCAATGATAATATTTAAAATTATTCTCAATTAATTATTAAATAGATATATTTATGGTGAGTATAAAATAATATTACACACATTTTTAAGAAAAAAATATTAATCAAAAAGTTCAGGTCGTTACAGGTTATCTTTTGGACACTGGTCCGACAATACTTCAGAACTCACATTGGTAGAGAGGATGGTAGGTTGGGCTCATCACACCTTTTTTAGGGGAATTATTTCTGAATCTAGGACTCTCTTATTGAATAAAGATATATTCTTGAATCCTTTATTAAATCCCAAGTATGATGTGGGTCACCATTGGATTAACAATCAGTTATTAACATGTATGGAATTTTGAATCATCTTTATGAATATGAGGTTATCCATAAATATAGATATATGTATGTATCTAATGTTCTCAATAAATGGTACCCTATTATGTACTAATCCAATATTCTTTTTTCGTTTATTATTAAGATTTTTTTGAGCCACAAAGTGGGGTACTCTAGAGTGAATCATCATCTAGGGGGATGGAATTTTTTTTGATGTTGAGACAAAACCCATAATATGGGATCCCCACGTATCATTGTGAAAGGAATAAGAACCCACGTCGTTTTTTTATCTTAATGATACACGTCATACCTTTTAAGGTCATGTGATAAGGAACAAACCATGTTGTTTAACATCATGCGGCACAGACTTCTAGATGAAAGGTGCCTAGTCAATTTTTTCTATAGGACTTCTATTGAGGCAGAATATGGAACCTATGAGGGATATAGATTCCCTAGTTGTATGGGACCCTACTAGGAATGTGACCTAAAGATAATCAAGGTTCATTTAGGGTTTTGGTTTTGGACCTCGTGTAGGCTTCTTACATATCATATTTGGATGGGAATGAAATCCCATGTGGTTCAGTTTAAAGGGAATGTATCTATAGAGTCCCTTTTAATGTTTTTATCATAGGGGCGTATGGCCCTTTTAGAGGATTGAGTTGGGGATAATTACTAAAAAGTATTCCCTTGTGGTTTGGGAGGTTTTGTTAGGGCTTATTCCTAAGGTGGATGCCCTTGTTTGGGGGGGGGGGGTTACACTTGGACTGATTCCCAAAAGGTTGGGTTTGGGGGATATACCATATAAAAGGATTCCATGGTTGGACACATGGATTTGAGGTCCCATTCCTATAGAGGCACTCTGAAGGAATATGAGAGGAAGATCTTGAAAAATATTATCTTCCAATACATGCATCGAACCATGTGTATGTCAAGATCATATCTAATATATATGCCCACAAGAGACATGATCGGTGTGATAAAAAAGAGTAATTAAAAGATCTAGAAAACCACATGATCCTTTTTCCATTGGTGGAAAAGGTTGGGGATTTGATAGAAGAAGAAATGGATTTGATATGCCTCTTCCCTTCCATCGCTGTATCCAGGGTAGTCAGATATGAAAACCCATATGGACATGACCCTCAAGAATGGAGAAGGATAAATGAATGAAGCAATAGAGGTCCTTTAAGAATGTATAGGTGTTACTTTAGGATGTATTCCCTAAAATTGGTTTCATGGTAAGAAAGGTAGAAAATCCACTATCCTCAAATGGAAAAGCAAAAATTATCCCCACCCTCCCCACCTGTAACCAGAGGTCCCTGGTCTTAGAGATAATGTGAGAAGAACAAGGATCTAACCATTGTCTCTAAGATCAGGGGATCCCTGAAACTACCCCCAGGTTTGGGGTCCTCATAACTGAAGGTATTCATACTCACAAGCACCCCAAGGAACCTACCCATTAAGCAAGACATGTGAGGGACACCTCTCACCAAAGGAATACATACCCAAAATGGGAGACATGCTGGGGTGCCTCCTACCATGGTCTTGCAAGTGAGGAAGCTTCAGTGGATGCTTCAATTTGGTCCCCCTCAGATGAGGGATCCAAAGTAAGAGGATCCCTACCATTTGTGTATTGAAATATGGATTGAATGGTGTCTTGTTCATGTCATGTATTGGTTAGAAAAGGATCTTCATGTAGGTCCTGGAAGGAGCTAGAAGTAATTTTCACAAGGGGGAGGCCTTCTCAAGATGGATATTACTTGGTAAATGGAACAACAAGGAAAAAAAAATTGGATGAGGCTTTATACTAGGCACCATGAGTCCCATCAGGTGTCCCTAGATGGGTCTCGTGTAGGTACCTGATTTGGGAAGGAGCCCCGTAAAAGTGGTTTTCCATTAAGGGGGAAATAGGTTCCTCATGCAATTTTGTTCTATTTCATAACCTAAATGGAATTTTAACCCAAAATCCCCCATAATTCCCTCATTTCTTGTATTTCATAGGAATTCCTAACGGATTTTTGAGGAACTAAGTAATGGGGTTTGGTGACCAGAGCTTTAAGGTTTATTCTAGTTTTCCAATCATGCAAATAAAGATCCATAGGGTCCTATTTATAAAAAAATAGGGAACCCTGGTCGAAGGAGTTACCCAAAATAGGTCCATGGCCTAGGTACCCAGCGTAGGTACCCTATATAGGGGTGGTTAGTCCTTCAGTGTCACATAGGGGGCTGTGCGACCCTTCTGATGCGCAGGGGTTTGCGTACAGGCCATCTTGGGAAAGTTCCTTTGATTTTTATTGGGTCTCTTTACCTCTCTAACAAACTTGAGGTTCTCTTCATAGTATTTTCATCCCACATGAAAAAATAGAGTGTCAAAAGGAATCTTATATAAAAATTATTCCATTTAGACCCATGATTTAATTAGAATGAGGAAATTCATGTCCATGTTTATTTGAGTGACATGTGATGTGCTCAACTACTTGTTAGTTCCCTTGGTATGGTATTAGGGACTATAAAGAGGATGAATAGTCCTTTTTTATTTATTATTAAGAAGTATAATTTATCATAGTTGTAATAGAAGTGCTAAAAATTATAGTGGAAAGAAAATAGATAACACATATGATTTTTATAGAGGTTCAGATCACAAAGATCCTAGTCCTCTCTTCAATCTCCTCTACTCCTTGAGGAGATTGGTATGTACTATATACTTACTTTTGATAGGGAGTGAAAACCCAATTATATAAGAATATAGATATACCTTTTCACACATGGTGGTATAACCCTAGATTTTTTATGGATTCATAACCAACCTTCCTTTTGTCTGGGAGGAACAACCTGACTTTCCTTTTATATGAGAGGAATAACCCAATGACGGATTTTGAAAGGTAAATGCTTAAACCAAGACCCTAGAGAGAAAACAAGTGACTAAATGAATTAAAATAGAGGAATAATATAAAAATATACAATAATAGATGAGAATATGTTAAATAAATTTTGTGCATCTCATGTTCCTTGATCACATAAATGGAGGATGATGAAGGCGAAAAAGATCCTCAGTGATCACAATAGAATATAGAAGGATGAATAATTTTCTTGAACAATTATGAGAGAAGTAGGAATTGTATTGTTGTATCCTTGTTGAATTCAATCATCTTCATTGGTACATGTCTTTTATTCATGAAGAAATCTCTTAATACATTAAAAAAGAGATATACATGAGCATTTCCATATCTAATATAAACACGACACTTGTCAGAGTTTAAAAATAATTTTTTTTGATTGTTACCATATGTTTTTGAAGACAAGTTGAAAAAAACACATTCAGACTAATATGAATTCATGAAATATTAAAAGGAAAATTTAATATATATATATATATAAGAATAATGATTATTAGAAAAAACACAATTGAAAAATTATTAATATAACAATATAATTTTATAGATTTTAACATACATCATAATGTTGTAAAAATTGAGCATCATATGAAAATAATCTGAATGATCATATGTCACTAAAAAAATTCTAAAATTAATTTTTAAATAATTTTTCAATTTTATTTGAAAATAAAATAATAATGATTAGTCAATTTAATTTATTTTAACAATATTAATTAGAAATAATAAATTAAAAATTATGTAAAGAAATTGTCAACTAATGATGGTTACCTTTGAGAAAGCGAGTGGTGAGACATTACTCGCTATTGGAAATGTTTTTCAGTAAAAGATCAAAGTATTTACTACCATTCCATTTTTTAGAAAAAATAAAGTGAATTAAAAAAATAATAGCACTTCCATGCATCTTAAAATTATATAGATTGTAACGACCCAAAATTTCATTAATGGAAAATCCCTCTTGATCCAGTTAAATGTTTCTTTATGAAAAAAAAAATGTTTTTATAAGATGTCAACTTCTTTAGTTTAACGTTAAGATTTGTGACCGTTACTTTTATAGCCGTTGAACAGTGATCATCTGGGTAGTTTAAATATAAGGCTTTAACGAACCAATTTTTTTTACTCAGACAAAGGAAGCGATGGCCTCATCCAGTAGAATTGTCCCTTACGAAGCCCATTTGTCGGAGCTCGGAAAGGAGGTGGCGTCTTTGGGCTTTTCCCTTGACCAAGCCCAAGCTGAGCTTCATCAAGTCAAGCTCGAACGTGATCGTCTACGGGAAAAATGGAAGTTGATAGAAATTACCACCCGAGCGATGTTATCCGAGCAACCCCAAGAGTCTGTCACCATCGCACACCTTACCCTTAGGTCTTATGCGGCTATTTTAAGGGGTTATGTAACAAATAAGTAGTACCATGTTCATGCACATTACTTTTGTATATAATAATGAATATAATTTCTAGTCATTTTTGATACATTGTAATTAGTTTTTAAAGTACAAACGGTGTTTTTAGTTATTATTTAATTAAGAATTCTATTTTATTAAATTAAAGGATTTTTGAATTAAATAATATTTTAATAAAATATTATTATTAATATTAAATTAATTTTTATTAAATATAAATGATCTTATAATTTTATGAATGCAATTAAAATTTTTATTAAGGTTTGAAAGCCATTTCTGTCAAAACCCGTGAAATTTTTATAAATGTCAGTTTTTATTTTAAAAGTGAAAATTCACATATTTAGAAAATTATTTAGATAAAATAAATATTATTTTTGGAATCAGGACGTCGAAATTATCCAACGGTGAATTTTTCATAATTTTCTGAGACAGTCAAATTTTTGGGTAAAAATTAAATACCATTTAAATATATAATGTGTTTTATGACAGCATAATGACCCAATGGTGATGTAATAAAATACCATAATCCCTATGTTCGGCCAATATGTGTTTTATCATTAAAATAATGAGGTTTTGGGTTTGTTTGACTCACTTTTCAAAGCATTAATGGAGGCCTCAAGACTTATTCAACACTTTGCCTTTTTAAATTAATTTCCATGGGAGTGTGACTCACCTCCATATAAGCAACCCTAATTTTTTTAATAAGTTCGGACCTTGGCCTTGTAAAATATTGTTTTCCTCTTTCCTTTTCCAGAAACCATGGGAAAATACCATGGGATGGTTTGTGGTTTGGATTATTTTAATATAAGGGGTCCCAAACCTAAATAATAAAGAATTCTCTCACCTTTCCTATATAAACCCACCCAAGCTCCCACTTCCTCCTCACTCAAAGCCCTTGAAGTTCGTCCAACCTCTGCCCTACTCTCTCTAGAATCCTCCCAAGGTGCCCCAAGCTCCCAAGAATCCTCTCACATGCCTCTCTCTAGGCTTTGGAAGCACACTTCCAAGTAAGGGTTTTTCTTCCTTTCTCATTTTTGTCAATTTTCTTTAAGTTGTATTGCCCTTTTAATTTCATTTATGAATGTTGGGGTATGGTTTCGCACCTCTCCCATACTGCCCTCTTATTTTTTGAATGATGTGAGACCCCTTTCTCTCTCATTAAATGCCTCCCATGTACACCCGTTACTATGCCGAAATTCCGAAAGGAACCTTTTTCTCCTCTTTTATATTCAAGCAATACTTTTGTATCATGAATCTAAATTCCTTTTCAATTGTTGGGACATGTATCTATATGACCTTATTACTGTCCATTACATGTAAATATGATGAGGAACCCCTTTCTCTCTCATCAGCCTTTTTTATGAATTCTTATGTCACGCCGTTACGCTGCCGAAATCACACCGATTTTCTAAGCCAATATCATTGTGTAGTGAATACCATGCCCATTTCTCCATCAAGGGTATTCACCTTTATGCACATTTACTTATTGATTGTAAAGTTTCATGTATGAATTCCACATTCCTTTATCGTGGAATAAATGATTATGTTTTATGAATCCATGTTTTATGATCCATGTGGCACACTTATGCATGAAATGAAATGTTTAAGAAGGGTGCGCCCTGATATCGCTCCAATGCATTGGGTAAAGTATAGTATCATGATACGTCATGTGCAATGAGTGTTGACTCATGCTAATTCAAGTGCAACGAGGGTTTACTCGTGCTTCAAGTGCAATGAGGGTTTACTCATGCTCCATGTGCAATGAGCCTTGGCTCATGCTAATTCAATGTTAAGTGTTGTTGCCACATTTCCATGTTATGATTATCATGCTTTATCATGCCTTTATGTTCATGTCTCTCTTATGCTCTATTGATATGCCTATTGCCTAACATGTATTGTACTCCTCATGTTATTCATTGTGTACTCCCTTACTGGGCTTTATAGCTCACCCTTTTCTTATGCATGTCCTCAGGTTATCCCATGCAATGCTAAGTACGAAGGAATGTAGTGGTCATGTAAAGGAAGTTTTCAATAAGGATGTTGTATTTCAAGTTTAAAGTTTTTATGTAATGATCCTAATCCCCAAAGACACTAAACCTCTCGATCTTCTTCATTGTATCAAGTGATGTTTTATGTAATAAAGCATGTTTAAGTTGTAATAAAAAGCAGGGTTGTCATAGTTGGTATCAGAGGATAGGTTTAGTTATTTTTGGGATTAGGAAACCTTAGTAAAGCCTTAGATACAAGACTAAGCATAATAAAAACATCCCTAAGTTTTGGTAAATACTAAGTAAGTGTTTTATTAAACAAATACATCCCTGTCTGGATACGAGCAGGTAGAGGCGGCTCTGGCACAGATGTATCCTAGGGGTAAAACCCGAAAACACCGCTTTGAGCTAGACTCGAACGGGAACTGGTGCATGACAACGGGCCTTGCTGCACTCTTGGTTACGACACTCCCGGGGGATATGTTTTGATAAATTCACAATCTTAGTATGAACCCTTATTAAGGGAAAAATGCCCCTAAGAATATATGTTAGAAGGAAGATCATGAAAAGCCTGGATTGAATCCTATAGACTCATGAGTTAAAGAGATTAAAGTTTATTTATAAGTCATCAACTTTTGTCTTTGGATTACCCTTTATGTGTTACCCCTAACTTTCCTTTTATTCCAGCCAATGGCCGGTAATAGGAGAACTCGGGCTAACAACCGTTGTGAAGATCAGTGTGATGATTGTACTTATGAGATGCCCAATCCAATGGGAGCGGGAATCGCGAACTTTGTCACGCTTCTCTCTCAGCTAACTCAAGTTTTGAATAGAAACACTGGTCAAGAGGAACGTTCAACCCCCCCTAAGAAAGAACAAGTCGCTATTGAAAGCTTCATGAGACAAAGGCCTCCTACTTTTAGTGGATCATCCAATCCCACGATTGCTGAACAATGGATCAACTCCATTGAAAAGATATTCTCCATCCTCCAATGCTCTGAAAAAGAGAAGGTTCTCCTGGTGGCTTATCGTATGGAGGGTGAAGCTGATCAATGGTGGACGTTGATCAAAAATACGAAGCCTGAGGAGGAGATCGAGGCTTTGGAATGGAAGGTATTTCGGAAGATGTTTTTCGATAAATATTTTCCACGCACCCTACGTCTTAAGATGGAAAGGGACTTCCTTTCCCTCAAGCAGAAAGATGAGGAATCTGTGGGAGCGTACGAGGCAAACTTCACAAGGCTTGCACGATACGCTTCCGGCTTTGTCGTTACCCCCGAATTCAAGGTTGACCGCTTCTTTGGTGGGATGAAGCCTAGCTTACGGAAAGCATTAGCGATCCGTGACTTCGACAGCTATGAGGAAATTGTCCGATGTGCCCTCAAGGTTGAAATGGAGGTCGGAGAATCACAGGGGTATCATGGGGACAAGAAGCGGAAGGTGGACTTCAATGCTGGTGGTCCGATGGATAAATCCAACGACGCTAAGAAATTCCAGCACCCCACTTGCCAAAAGTGTGGAAAAAAGCACCCTGGAAATTGCCTTAGGGGGACAAGAAAATGCTTCAAGTGTGGAAGAGAAGGGCACCTAGCTGTTAACTGTCAGCAAGAAGGACCCGCGGCTGCGACGGAGGGGAGGAACGCTCCGTTCGAACCTCAACGTGTTGTTCAATGCTTCAAATGCAAAGAACCGGGTCATTTTGCGAATCAGTGCCCTAATCCAAGGGTTATCGGAGGCAATCAACAACCTCCAAGACAGCAAGGAAGAGATTTTGCCATCACTTCTGCCGAAGTGAACCCCGACAACGAAGTGGTGACAGGTACGCTAGTTATTCATTCAAGAATAGCGAACGTACTTTTTGATTCAGGTTCTACGCATTCTTTTATATCTCAAAAGTTTAGTAGAACAATCCCTGCACCCCCACAAATCATGGAAGTAAAGATGTCGGTGAGTACGGAAAATGGGGCAATCATTGCATCCCATGAGTATAAGTCCTCCCCTGTTATAATTTGTGGATTGAATTTCCCGGCGAACCTCGTCATACTCCCTTTGGTGGAATTTGATGCAATTCTTGGCATGGATTGGCTTTCCTTATTTAGAGCCAACATAAATTGTCGGGAGAGGGAAATCACACTCCATATGGAGAATCGACCCCCGATTCTTTACAAGTGTCAGGAGGAAGATGAATCTCCTTTAGCTCCATCATCTCAAGCATGGATATTACTGCCTTATGAGCACGCGTATCTGGCTCAGATGATTGAGTCCAAGGAAGAAAGCACCCTTGAAGAAATGCCTATTGTGAGGGAATTCGCTGAAGTATTTCCCGAGGAACTTCCTGGTCTTCCTCCAAGAAGAGATGTTGAGTTCTCAATTGAACTTATACCTGGGGCGCTACCAATATCCAAGACTCCATATAGAATGGCTGTGGTTGAGCTTGAAGAACTGAAGAAACAACTACAGGAGAATCTGGATAAAGGGTTTATACGCCCAAGTGCATCACCATGGGGTGCACCAGTCCTCTTCGTCAAGAAGAAGGATGGGTCAATGCGGCTTTGCATCGATTATCGTGAACTTAAAAAAATCACGATAAAGAACAAGTATCCTCTCCCAAGAATCAATGACTTGTTTGATCAGCTGCGTGGAGCACAATACTTCTCCAAGGTCGACTTGCGGTCGGGATATTATCAAGTAAGGGTGAAGAAGGAAGATATCCCCAAGACTGCTTTTCGTACAAGGTACGGGCACTATGAATTCATAGTAATGCCTTTTGGACTCACCAATGCTCCAACAATATTCATGGACTTGATGAATAGAGTCTTTAGAGATTACCTAGATAAATTTGTGGTAGTCTTTATAGATGATATTCTAATATACTCCAAAACCAAGGAGGACCATGAGGAGCATTTAAGAACTGTACTGGAGACTTTGCGCAAGGAGAAGCTCTATGCCAAGTACAGAAAGTGTGAGTTCTGGTTGAAGGAGGTCTCATTCTTGGGCCATATCATCACAAGCAATGGAATATCTGTGGACCCCTCCAAAACAGATGCAATTGAGGGATGGCCGAGGACAACATCGGTAACTGATATCCGTAGCTTCTTGGGGTTAGCTGGATATTATCGACGATTTGTGAGAAACTTCTCACGATTGTCCAACCCTCTTACCAAGTTAACTTGAAAGGGAGTAAAGTTTGCTTGGAGTGATGAATGCGAAGAAAGCTTCAAGGAGTTGAAAAGGAGGCTTATCACTGCACCTGTGCTCACTTTACCCACAAGTGGGGAGATTTTTGTGGTATTCAGTGATGCTTCGAAGAAGGGATTAGGATGTGTGCTGATGCAGAATGATAAAGTTATATCCTATGCCTCAAGACAGTTGAAAATCCATGAGCGAAACTATCCAACGCATGATCTGGAGTTGGCGGCGGTGATCTTTGCCTTGAAAATCTGGCGGCATTATCTCTATGGAGAGAAATGTGAGATATATACTGACCACAAGAGTCTTAAGTATATATTCACACAGAAAGAGCTTAATATGCGCCAGAGAATATGGATAGAGCTCATAAAGGATTATGACTGTTCAATACATTACCACCTTGGGAAGGCGAACAAGGTGGCGGATGCCCTTAGTAGAAAGGATCCAGCAATTCTATCAATGATGAGAATTGAGAAGGATCCAATCTTCTTAGACTTGATGAAGATGGACGTGGGAATCATAAAGAAGGGAACATCATCAATCCTTTCACAAATGATTGCTCAACCATCTCTTTTGGAAAGGTTAAAGGATGCTCAAAAGGATTATGCGAGAATCCAAGAAAAAGTGGAAGCTATCAAAAAGGGAAAATCCTCAGAGTTTAATGTTAATGAAGAAGGAATTGTGCGGTTTGGGAAAAGACTATGTGTCCCATCAAGTTCGGAGCTGAAGAAGGAACTTTTGGATGATGCACATAGTTCAAATTTCTCTATTCACCCAGGGAGCACAAAGATGTATCGAGATCTCCGAGAAAACTTTTGGTGGGATAATATGAAGAAGGATATCGCCGAATATACATCAAAGTGCCTGGTGTGTCAGCAAGTGAAGGCAGAGAGGCAGAAGTCTAAGGGGATGATGCAACCATTGCCCATACCAGAATGGAAATGGGAGAACATCACCATGGACTTCGTCACTGGACTTCCAAGGACATCCAAAAGCAACAATGCAATCTGGGTTATTGTGGATCGTCTTACAAAGACTGCACACTTCATTGCTATTCGAGAGGATTTCTCTTTGGATCAACTGGCACGGATATATATCAGGGAAGTGGTACGGTTGCATGGAGTACCACTATCTATTGTGTCTGACCAAGATCCAAGATTTACCTCTAAGTTTTGGAAGAGTCTTCAACATGCTCTGAATACTGAACTGAACTTCAGTACGGCCTATCATCCTCAAACTGATGGCCAATCCGAGCGGACTATCCAAACACTTGAGGATATGTTGAGAGCGTGCTCAATGGACTTTAAAGGAGTATGGGATCAACATCTTCCTCTAGTTGAGTTCTCTTATAATAATAGTTTCCACTCGAGCATCCAAATGGCACCATATGAAGCCCTGTATGGGAAAAGGTGTAGAACACCGGCATGTTGGGATGAGGTCGGTGAACGTAAGCTGCTTGGACCAGAAATGGTCGAAGAAATGGTGGAGAAGGTGAAAACCATTCAGCAGCATATCAAGGCATCCCAAAGTCAACAGAAGAGTTATGCAGATAATCGTCGACGAGACCTTGAATTTAAAGTCGGAGACATGGTGTTTTTACGCATATCTCCGTGGAAGAAGGTCATGAGGTTTGGAAAGAAAGGGAAGTTAAGTCCAAGGTACATCGGCCCATTCGAGATTCTTGATCGTGTTGGGGCTGTGGCCTATCGACTAGCACTTCCACCTACTATGGCCAAGGTGCATGATGTCTTCCATGTATCCCTCTTAAGGAAGTACATACCAGACCCTTCACATGTACTCTCTTCCGAGGTGGTACAATTAGAAGACGATCTTTCTTATGAGGAGCAACCAGTGAAGATCTTAGATCGTAGAGAAAAAGTTCTACGAAATAAGACAATGCCCCTCGTCAAGGTGTTGTGGAGAAACCACAAGTTTGAAGAAGCAACTTGGGAGTCGGAGGATATGATGAAGCTAAGTTACCCACATTTGTTTTAGTGTGGGAAAAGGAAAATTTCGAGGGCGAAATTTCTTAAGGGGGGAATGTTGTAACGACCCAAAATTTCATTAATGGAAAATCCCTCTTGATCCAGTTAAATGTTTCTTTATGAAAAAAAAAATGTTTTTATAAGATGTCAACTTCTTTAGTTTAACGTTAAGATTTGTGACCGTTACTTTTATAGCCGTTGAACAGTGATCATCTGGGTAGTTTAAATATAAGGCTTTAACAAACCAATTTTTTTTACTCAGACAAAGGAAGCGATGACCTCATCCAGTAGAATTGCCCCTTACGAAGCCCATTTGTCGGAGCTCGGAAAGGAGGTGGCGTCTTTGGGCTTTGCCCTTGACCAAGCCCAAGCTGAGCTTCATCAAGTCAAGCTCGAACGTGATCGTCTACAGGAAAAATGGAAGTTGATAGAAATTACCACCCGAGCGATGTTATCCGAGCAACCCCAAGAGTCTGTCACCATCGCACACCTTACCCTTAGGTCTTATGCGGCTATTTTAAGGGGTTATGTAACAAATAAGTAGTACCATGTTCATGCACATTACTTTTGTATATAATAATGAATATAATTTCTAGTCATTTTTGATACATTGTAATTAGGTTTTAAAGTACAAACGGTGTTTTTAGTTATTATTTAATTAAGAATTATATTTTATTAAATTAAAGGATTTTTGAATTAAATAATATTTTAATAAAATATTATTATTAATATTAAATTAATTTTTATTAAATATAAATGATCTTATAATTTTATGAATGCAATTAAAATTTTTATTAAGGTTTGAAATCCATTTCTGTCAAAACCCGTGAAATTTTTATAAATGTCGGTTTTTATTTTAAAAGTGAAAATTCACATATTTAGAAAATTATTTAGATAAAATAAATATTATTTTTGGAATCAGGACGTCGAAATTATCCAACGGTGAATTTTTCATAATTTTCTGAGACAGTCAAATTTTTGGGTAAAAATTAAATACCATTTAAATATATAATGTGTTTTATGACATCATAATGACCCAATGGTGATGTAATAAAATACCATAATCCCTATGTTCGGCCAATATGTGTTTTATCATTAAAATAATGAGGTTTTGGGTTTGTTTGACTCACTTTTCAAAGCATTAATGGAGCCCTCAAGACTTATTCAACACTTTGCCTTTTTAAATTAATTTCCATGGGAGTGTGACTCACCTCCACATAAGCAACCCTAATTTTTTTAATAAGTTCGGACCTTGGCCTTGTAAAATATTGTTTTCCTCTTTCCTTTTCCAGAAACCATGGGCAAATACCATGGGATGGTTTGTGGTTTGGATTATTTTAATATAAGGGGTCCCAAACCTAAATAATAAAGAATTCTCTCACCTTTCCTATATAAACCCACCCAAGCTCCCACTTCCTCCTCACTCAAAGCCCTTGAAGTTCGTCCAACCTCTGCCCTACTCTCTCTAGAATCCTCCCAAGGTGCCCCAAGCTCCCAAGAATCCTCTCACAAGCCTCTCTCTAGGCTTTGGAAGCACACTTCCAAGTAAGGGTTTTTCTTCCTTTCTCATTTTTGTCAATTTTCTTTAAGTTGTATTGCCCTTTTAATTTCATTTATGAATGTTGGGGTATGGTTTCGCACCTCTCCCATACTGCCCTCTTATTGTTTGAATGATGGGAGACCCCTTTCTCTCTCATTAAATGCCTCCCATGTACACCCGTTACTATGCCGAAATTCCGAAAGGAACCTTTTTCTCCTCTTTTATATTCAAGCAATACTTTTGTATCATGAATCTAAATTCCTTTTCAATTGTTGGGACATGTATCTATATGACCTTCTTACTGTCCATTACATGTAAATATGATGAGGAACCGCTTTCTCTCTCATCAGCCTTTTTTATGAATTCTTATGTCACGCCGTTACGCTGCCGAAATCACACCGATTTTCTAAGCCAATTTCATTGTGTAGTGAATACCATGCCCATTTCTCCATCAAGGGTATTCACCTTTATGCACATTTACTTATTGATTGTAAAGTTTCATGTATGAATTCCACATTCCTTTATCGTGGAATAAATGATTATGTTTTATGAATCCATGTTTTATGATCCATGTGGCACACTTATGCATGAAATGAAATGTTTAAGAAGGGTGCGCCCTGATAGCGCTCCAATGCATTGGGTAAAGTATAGTATCATGATACGTCATGTGAAATGAGTGTTGACTCATGCTAATTCAAGTGCAACGAGGGTTTACTCGTGCTTCAAGTGCAATGAGGGTTTACTCATGCTCCATGTGCAATGAGCCTTGGCTCATGCTAATTCAATGTTAAGTGTTGTTGCCACATTTCCATGTTATGATTATCATGCTTTATCATGCCTTTATGTTCATGTCTCTCTTATTCTCTATTGATATGCCTATTGCCTAACATGTATTGTACTCCTCATGTTATTCATTGTGTACTCCCTTTCTGGGCTTTATAGCTCACCCTTTTCTTATGCAGGTCCTCAGGTTATCCCATGCAATGCTAAGTACGAAGGAATGTAGTGGTCATGTAAAGGAAGTTTTCAATAAGGATGTTGTATTTCAAGTTTAATGTTTTTATGTAATGATCCTAATCCCCAAAGACACTAAACCTCTCGATCTTCTTCGTTGTATCAAGTGATGTTTTATGTAATAAAGCATGTTTAAGTTGTAATAAAAAGCAGGGTTGTCATATAGATCAATGAGAACAATAAGACTGACCTACCATTTGAAGTCCGACAATGAGTAAATTACCTACCCGTGGTTTCTAATGGTGGATCATTGAAAAATATTAACCCACAATAAAATGAAATAACAAATGAATAAATACGACATAATAATTATCAACAAAGATTAGAATAATAAAACTAAAAAAAATGAAATCAACATAAATCTACTTCCATGCATCTTAAGAACTAGAAAACAATGAATAATCTAATGAAAAAAATCAGATGAAAATTATGAGAATAATTTTATGATAAAATTTATAAAGTATATTAAAACACACCAAATAATTAAGAGCCTCAACTCAGTTGGTGAGGACTCAAAAAGTGCATCCAAGAGACCCGAGTTAAAAAATAGGCAGAGACATATTTCTGGGTTACTGTAGATGTAATGTAGCAATACAGTAGAAGGTAATGTTCGGTACTATAGCAGTTAGAAATATTCATCCTTTTGGACTTTCGGGCCATCGTTTTGGTCCCCAGGTCCTTTAAGGCCTTCAGGCTACCCAAGGCGTTTGGGCCACCCAAGGCCTTCGGGATATTAAGGCTTTAGTGCCACCTTAATGCCTTCGGGCCACCTTATGGTCTTAGGACCACCTCAAGGCTTACAGACCACCTGATATTGTGCTTAATGGACCAGGAAGAATCTAAAATGAGCAGACTCCATATGAGGATTCAGAGTCTGTGTATTCACCAGAGCAGATGATAATGGATGTGGAATAAAGATAGGGTATGGTGTTGCCATTAGGACCAACCTTTGCCTACGCGGGAATCCTAGCCAAATACCCATGAAAAGGTGGAGAGATGATATCACGATGTAGAAGCTGGGGAGGAGCATTTCTATGTAGTTTTAGTCTAGATATTTCCTATAAGACCTATGAGTCAAGTCATTTTTAAGCCTATGGGCCTTGTAAGGGTTCCCCCTCATCCCTTGAAAGGGGTGTTATCAAAATTTAACATAAAGAAGGACTTCGGGCCATTATGGGGTAATAATTAAGAAATATAACATTTCAATATGATAGAGAAGGAAATATCTTCTTTGGGAGCTTCTCGCTGAAACTTTCACAGCATGGAACAACAAAGACAAATAAATAGAGGTTGGAAAAAATAATTCATCATTGATATTTCAATGGTGGGTAAATTTTCATACTATTGAGTTATAATGGTGAGTAAATTTACTCACCATTAATCTTCTGGTGTTGAGTGAGTGACTCTCCATTGGGTTCCAAAGTTAAGAAAAATTACTCACCATTGGATTTTTTTTACAGCGGTGACAAGATACTTACCATTGGTTTTATCTAATGGTGAAAAGTTACTCAACATTGGTTTTTTACCAATGGTGATAAATTACCCACTATTGATTTTTTTACTAATGGTGACTCATTACGGATGATTAACCATGTATAGGAGAAAAATAAAGAGTTTAAACAAGCTCAGAAAAATAAAACCAAGAGAAATATTGAGGAAGAATAATCCGGGATGGAAAAAATCAGAACCTTCAAAACAAAAAGCTACTTGAGAAGAAATGATCAAAGCACTAACTTGAAGAAAAAATATTGGAAGGGAGAGAATCTAGGTTGAAGGAAATAACATTATGATGACTATGAAAATTCAAGTTTGAATGATCCTGAAGAAGACAATGGAAATAAATCACAAATGAACAAGTGAAGAAGAGAGAAAGACTAAAAATAAAATAAGATCAAACCAAAGGTTATAAGAAACATGGTCACTGGAGAAGAAGGATGCCTCCAGTTAGTTTTCTATATAGAATATGGTTGAAGAAAGAAATAAGAATGTGTGGGAGATGAAATGGAACATGGATTTTCAAAAATTGAATTCTCATGGGATGGAAAGATTATACAGAATAAAGGAAAACAAAAAAGATCTGATGGTCCAGAATGGATCTAAGTTGATAATATTTTCCCCACATAAAATCCAACACATGGTAGCCGAGAAGTATATAATACGAAGCACACTGAATATATTACAGAAAAAACAAAATTTTACACATGGACACAACCTACAATCTTATGGTAACTCATTCCCAACCTATGCAGGGTGCACTCCTTGGGTCTTATACATGATCCCTCACTCTTGTTGTATGAACTATTCTCTGATTCAATCAGGCATTGTGCGAGCCTCACTGGTTGTACCTCCCTTGAGGGTAGACCTCTAGGCCCCCTTAAAAAGTTTTTTTTATCTTGGGAGATATCATAGTTAGCGTTAGTTTTTGTAACCATTAGAAAAAAATGTAATCTAAAAATAATTAAAGAACATGCAAACAAATGAATACGTGTTAATAAGAAATAATATTTTTGAAACAAAAATAAAATTTAATTAAATGTTATGTAAGTGTAATTTATAAAAACAAAACGAGAAATGAAATAGTTAATACCCATTTACAAACAATCTTTCCCTTTTTTAAATTACAAAACATAATATTTATTTAATTTTCAAGCAACCAAATAGAAAATTCTTAAATATTCAAAAACTGTCTCCCCATTTTAAAAAATTTTTCAAAATGTAAAAAAAATCAATAAAAGTGAAAAATGATAAAATATTATATTCAGATATTGTATTTAAAAAAATACTACATTATTATTTTTTAAAATGAAATTTTTTAAAACAATATGATCTAATTAGCATTTAAGCATAGTAGAAAAATATCACTAAGATGTAGAAAATAACAGATAGTTGAAATGTTTATGTACATAGTGTTATTTAATAAAAAATAAATCAGAATATAATAAAGTTATTTAAATTATATAAGACATACAAAAAAATGTAATAGATTTATCAAAAAACAAATTATAATGAGAAAAATTTAAGCTTCCATAGAACCCAATTCAAACTTCATTTTCTAAAATTTAAAAGAATCCAAGGTCGTTGTGAAAATATTTTCTAATTATTACACTGTTGGATTAAATTATTAACAAATATAACCTTTATTTACAAGATCCCTAAGAAAATGAAATCTAAGATCAATATTTTTATTATTGAACATGATTTTTTAAAATTAAAATAGCGCTAGTGTTATTAAAGTTGATATGAATTTTATCAAAATTAATAATGAAATCATAAAAGGTTTTCTTTATACAAATACTTTGTGAATAGAAACTATCAGCAACAATATACTTAGAATTAGTTATTGATAGTGCTACTGACAGTTGTTTCTTAGACCTCCATGAAATTAAATTTTTTCCTAAAAATGACACATACCTAAAGGGATTTTTCAGTCAAGTATGCACCCTCCAAAGTCAAAATTGGAGTAAGGTTGCAGATCAATGAAATTCTCATTAGAATAAAATAGTCTATCACTAACAGTGTCTTTGATAAAACTAATTACCAATTTAATAGCTTTAATATGACATTGTTTGTGGTTTGACTGATATCTTGAACACATAAAAACAGAAAACATAATATCTATCCTAGAGGCAGTAAGATAAAAAAGTCTTCCTATCATTCCTCTATAAAACTTAGCTAAGATATACTTTCTATATTCATCTACATCCAGTTTAGAGTTTGTGCTCATAGGGGTTCTCATATTTTTATAAGAATCAATTCCAATTTTTTTAACATGTTCATTGTCATACATGGATTGATTTAAGAAAATTCCATCTTTCCTTTTATTAATTTTTAAACCTAGAACAAATTTTAATTCCACCATTAAAATCATATCAAATAATTTTTTCATTAACATTGAAAACTCATTACATAGTTTATCATTTTTGTAAACAAAAATAATATCATCAACATAAATTTGTATTAACAATATATCTTTTGAAACTCTTTTTATGAATAATGTAGCGTTAAAATTTCCTTTAACAAAATCATTTTGAATTAAAAATTGAGTTATTATTGTGTACCAAGCTCAAGGATATTTCTTAATACAATAAATATCTTTAGAAAATTTTAAAACATTATTAGTAAATTCATTATTTTCAAAACCAGGTGGCTGTTTTCCATAAACCTCTTCAGAATTCACACCATTTAAAAACAAAATTTTTACATCCATTCGAAAAATATTATATTTTTTAAAACATGAAAAAGATAAGAAAAACTGAATAGATTCTAATCAATAAACTAGTGAAAATGAATCCTCAAAATCAATAACTTATTCTCTAATATGAACTTGGGGAACTAATCATACCTTATTTATAACTATATTACTAGATTCATCTAATTTATTTCAAAAAAACCATTTGGTTCCTATAGAAATTGTGTCTTTAAGCAACTCAACTAGATTCCATACTTTATTTATAAAAAACATTTCAAGTTCATCATACATAGCATTAACCTAATTAGAATCTTTCACAGAAACTTTAATAATAATTGGAACAAAATTAACTACAATGGAAGAATTTTTACAAAAAATTAAAAAATAATTTCTAGTTCTAATTACATATTCAACATTTCTTATAATATTTTACAAAGAATTATATTTATGATTTTCCAAATTGAAAGATCATATTGAGAAGACATATACTTCCCCTAAAGTGATTTATCATTACTTTTAGGTTTAGCTTCATCAAAGTTAAATTATTTAAATACTTCACCTTTATCAACAGAATCATTACTCTATTTATCATTTTTTTCAATGAATTTAACAAGCATAGATTCTTTCATTGTCATATTTCCTTTATTATATACCCTATAAGTCTTAAAATTATTATAGCATCTCAAAAATATACCTTCATCACTTTTTGAATAAAAAATTTCTAGATTATCTTTAATATTTAACATATATACAGTACATACAAAAACTTTGAAATAATCAATTTTGGGATTTTTATTTTTAAAAATTTCATAGGAGGTTTTATTCAATATGGGTCTAATATAAACTCTATTTAAGATCTAGTAATTTGTGTTAATAGATTTAACTAAAAAATATTTTGGAAGGTTGAATTCATTAAGTATTTTTCATGTCATTTCATTAACAGTAAAATTTTTCCTCTCTATAAAACCAATCTATTGTGGTGTTATAGGGGAGGAAAAGTTATGAAAATAACCATTAGTTTCACAAAAGAATTGAAATTCCATGTTTAAAAACTCTCCTGATTTATCACTTCTATCATAAGAAATTAAGTGACCTTTCTATTTTTTCATTTGCTTACAGAAAGTAATAAATTTGTTTAATGTTTCGCTTTTATGAGATGAGAAAATAGTCCAAGTAATATATTGTAATAATAAACTATTACAAAAACATATCTTTTATAACATAAACTATTAGTTTTTATGGGTCTAAAAATATCAAAATATAGCAGTTCTAATAATCTTGCAGTATTAACCATATTTACATATCTAAATGATTCTTTGTACTATTTACCTTTTACATAAGAATCACATACGTAATACTTACATGAATTGAATTTTGGAAGTTCGAGAACCAATTAATCTTTGATCAGCTTGTACAACTATCGAAGATGAGTATATCCTAACCTCCTGTGCCCCAGAATGTGATCTGTATCTACAGTATTTAATCATTTTACATTTTTTTATGTTAGTTATAAAAGATAAATAGAATATATATTTTGTTTCCTATTAGAATAAAATAAAACTTTATTATCTTTATAAAAAAGACATTTTTTACTTCCAATTTTACATACATCCCATCATAATAAAGTTGTGACATGCTAATTAAGTTCTGTTTTAAACCTTCAACAAATAGTGCTATAAAAATTATAAATGAATTTAATATACCAACTTCTCCAAAACCATTAACCATACCTTTAGATTTGTCAACGAAGGTTAAATTACCTCTATCATAACAGTTAAAAGATAATAAGTTATAAAATTCACCAATCATGTGACTTGAGCACTCATTCTACATATAATATGTGACTGGATTCGTAGAAAAATATTTAAGAACCCATAAATATTTGAAACATGTATTATAGGGTATATAGAATACATATTTTTAGACATGAAAGTCTTAGTATGGCTTAAAGACTTAGTAATGTTTAAATAACACTCGTTTCTATAATTCCATTTCAATTTACAAATAAATTTGGTAACATTTGAAATATTTCCATTTATTCCTTTAAAAAGAGTAATATACATCTTAGGAACCTGATTATTATAGCCACAACCCTTTTTATTATAGTTAGGTTTGTTCACAGCCATTATTTTATTAAATTTATCTTGGTCTCAAACAAATATTGATAATGTTTCCTTTAATCCATTAATTTCCATTTTATGTTTTTCATTCTCTTTCGGAATAGCTTCTAGGTCACCACATATTTTCACATTTGAATATGATAAATACTTTTTTAGTTTCCTATTTTCATTTTTAAGAATATTACATTAATTTTTAATTTTATCTAAATCATTGCAAACTAATGTAAATATTATGTTTTGAAATTCATTAGTTTTTACATAAAATATTGTATTCTCATTTTCTCATATTAACTTTTAACAATTTAAAACCTACATCCTTTTTCTCTTCTATATTACTTAATATAAAATCATTCGATTTTTTATTTTCTTCTTTAATCTTCTTATTTTCTATTTGTAGTTCCCTATATAATTCATCCATTATCAAAATGTCAGTTTGAAATATTTTATTTTCAGTATTTAATTTTTTAAATTAATTTTCAATATCAATTTCATATATAGAACTATAATTATAGTTATATTGTACCTCACTTACATTAGTATCCATAAAATAAATATTTGCACACTTTTTCACTTTTAGAACCATCATCACTTGAGTCTGACTCTTCTATACAACTCTAACCAGCATGATAAGTCTTTCTTTGTTTCTTCTTGTATTTATTTTCCTTTCCTTCTTATTTTATCTTGTGATAGTCTAATTTTATATGCACCATTTTTTTACAAATAACATATTAATTCAGAAACATGATATTAATTAGTTGTACATCTTTTATTACATTTTATGTCGTCCTTGTGATAATCACTTCTAGGATGCTTCTTAAATCCTCTCTTACCCTTCATGTACTTTTAAACACCTTTGGTGAAATTTTCAATTTAATCCATCTCACTTTTCTATAACTTGGAATCAGAAGAATTGTTAATAACATTAATATTTGATTAAAATGTTATACCTTTCCTTTTATCATGATCATCAATATTTTCATTCTTCATTTCCAACTCTTATTGAAGTAGTGATCCAATCAACTCATCCATATAATATTAGGTTAAATCCTTAATCTATTAAATAGTTACATTCATTGAATGTCATATCTTGTGTAGAGATCAATGTAGTCTTCCAGTGAGAGCTTCATTCTTCATGGTCTCTCAAAGAGTAAATATATAGTTTAAAGTTTTTTGGAATCTATTTTATATCTCGTTTATTATTTCTTGATCATTAATCCTTAATTATTGAAACTTAGATCGGTGTATACCTAGCTTGGTTCTCTAAAAATTTTCAGTTCCTTCATGCGTGACTTTTAGATTCCTCCAAATTTCAGAACTAGTTTTACTGAATGAAATATGACTATACATATTTATACTTAAATACCTGTATAAGTAATTCATAACTTTTTAATTTAAGACACATTTTGAAGCATGATTACTTGTAAAAGTTTCTAAATCAACTTTAGGAAATTTATATGGTTTTGACATTATATCCCAATAATAAAGACCTATATTTTTAAGAAATACCTATATTATATCTTTCCAGTAGAAATAATAACTTCCTTTTAAGTGTGGTGGTCTGAAAGGATTTAACATCTCAAAATCATCTTTATCCATAATAAATATGTGGTGATGTTCCTTAGATTTTTATGCCTAGGACAATGGTTAGTTCCTATATAGATAATGAAATTTATAAAACCAAATACTTAACAAGGAACCACCCTCTAATACCAATTTTTAGGTACCTTGGGATGGCATTAGTGACTAGTGGGGGTGAATAGTTATTTTTGATTTATTATTACAGATTATAATTTATCATCGTTATAATATCAGTGCTAAAAGTTATAGTGGAAATAAAAATGTTAACACATGAGTTTTTTATAGAGGTTTGGATCACCAAGATCCTAGTCCTCTCTTCAATCTCCTCTACTCCACAAGGATATTAGTGTGCACTTATTCTCACTTTTGACAGGGATTGATAAGACAATTAAATATAAATACATACGTACCTTTTTCATACCTGGTGTTATAACCCTTGACTTTTGATGGATTCACAACAAACCTTCCTTTTTCCTTATATGAACAACCCAACCTTCCTTTTCAATGGTAGGAATAACCCCATGACAGCTTTTGAAAGGTAGATTCTGAAACTCGGACTCTAGAGAAAAAATAAGTGATTTGAATAATTACAGTGGAGGAATAAAATAAAATAAATAAAATAACATATGAGAATATGATAAATAAATTAGTTGTACCTCATGTTCTTTGATCACATCAATGGAGGAAGACTAAGGTGATGAATATCCTCATTGATCATAGCAAAACAACAAAGGATGAAGATGTTTCTTGAAAAATTATGAGAGAAGAAGGAATTGTATTATTGTATCCTTGTTTAATTGAATCATTTTCACTGGTACATGTGTTTTATTCTTGACATAATCTCTCGATACTTTAAAATAGATATCTCTATGAATGTGTCTATATCTAATCTAAGAACTACAATTGTTAGAGTTTAAAAATAAAATAATATGACAATTAACATATTTTTTTGAAGCTATGATTAAAAAAAACATTGGAATAATACAAATTATTGAAATATTAAAATGAATATTTAATATATTAATAATAATAATTCTTAGATACAAAAAAATTGGAAAATTATTGAAATAACAAAAAAAAATCTACCGATTTAAATATACAACATAATGTTGGAAAAATAGAGCATCGTATGAAAATAATCTACATGAGAAGATGTCACAAAAATGATATAATTAATTTTTAATCAATGTTGTAATTTTATTTGAACATAAAATAATAAACATTATTCAATTTAATTTATTTTAACATTATTCATTATAATTAAGAAAGTAAAAATTTTGGAAATAAATTTTTAACTAACGGTGAGTCATGAATCACCATTTAGAATAGAGAACGGTAAAACATTACTCACTATAAGAAATGTTTAATGGTGAAAAATTAGAGTATTACATAACATTACATTTTTTATCAAAAATAAAATGAATTAAACAAAACTAAGATCAAATCCATGAATCTTAACATCAACTGTCTCTAATAGAAAAATAAAAAATTACCTGCCGTTGGAATTCCAACAGTGAGTAAATTACCTACCATTGGGTTCCAGTGGTGGATATTTGAAAAATATTAACTCATAATAAAATGGAATTACATATGAAGAAATTTGAAATAATAATTCTCAATGAATCTTATAATAATAAAAGTAAACAAAAATAAATCAACAGAAAGCTACTGCTATGCATCTTAAGTACTAAAAAACCATGAATAAGATACTAAAAATAGAATAGAAATCAGAAGAATAATTTTCTATAAAATTATAAAACATAACAAAACACATAAAGTAATTAATAAATATAACATTTAAATATTAAATAGGATTATAGAGCTTCTTTGGGAGCATGTGGCAAAAACTTTCACAACATGGAGCAGTAAAGACAAATAAACTGAGGGTGGAAACAATAACTCACTATTTACATTTCAAGAGTGGGTAAATTTTCAAACCATTGAGGTGAAATGGTGAGTAAATTTACTCACTGTTGATCTATTGGAGGTGATTCATTGACTCAGAATTTTTTCAGTGATGAGAAAAATTACTCATCATTGGATTTTTTTACAGTGGTGATAAAATACTCACTATTGGTTTTTACCAACGTTGACTAGTTAATCACTGTTGGTTTTTTCCAATGGTGAAAAATTACTCTCCATTGTTTTTTTACCAATAGTGACTCATCATGTATGAGTAACTAAGATTAAGAGACAACTAAATATTTTAAAAAAATCCAAGACAATTAAAATCAGGAGAAAGCTCAAGGAAGAAGAAGTAGATACCAAAAAAATAAGAAACTTCGAACCAAAAAAAACATGACCAAATTTTATCATATCAATAACTTGAAAAAAAATGGGTAAAATATAGGTTGAAATAAATAATATTTTGAACACTAATAAAATTTGAGTTCAGAGGATCCCAATGAAGATGATGGATATGAATCAAAAAAGCATGAGTGACGAAGCAAGATAGATGAGAAACAAAACAAGATCAAACTGAAGGTTTGAAGAGACTTGGTCACTAGAGAAGAAGTATATCTCCAGTAGGTTTTCTATGGAGAATATGGTTAGAGGAATAAGGAAGAATGTGTAGGAGATGAAATTGAACATGGGTGTTCAAAAATTTAAATCTCACAGGATGGGATGATCGGATAGAAGAAGAGAAAACAAAGAAGATATGATGTCCCATAATGAATCTCAATGTAAAATATTTCTCCCACATTGAATCCAACACATGGTATTTGAGAATTATATAAGTTAAATCACATTGAATATCTTATAGAATAAAAAACACATAACATTCATGGACACTTCCTGTGGGCTTATTATCACTCATGCCCAACCAATGTGGGGGGCACTCCTTGGACCTTATACAAGGCCCCGCATGCTTGTTGCATGCACTATGATCTGATTCAATCATGATCTTTTTGAGACAAACTAGATATACCTCCATTAAGGTTATACCTTTGGGTACCCTTAAATGAGTTTGAATTTTTGCTTGCGAGCTTTCATATTCAGCATTAGTTTTTTGTAAAAAATAATAATAAAAATTAAGTAAAATAAATAAATAACATAAAAAATGAATACATGTTAATAAGAAATAATATTTCTGAAATGAAAATATAATATAATTAAATGTAATGTAAGTGTAATTTTTCAAAATAAAAAGATATGTAAAATATTTAATACCCAATTACAAACACTATTTGGATAAATGACATGTGATGTACTCATTCAAACTGGTCATTTTATTCCTGGTAATCATGATTATATGATATAGATTATACTATATTGACATATTATATGTCTATTGTTAACTTAAATATTTAAATAAAGGTTTTATATAATCAATAATATGATGTATAGAGATACATCTTGTGGAGGGCATGTTCATATAGTGATATAATTGTGTTTTATTGATATCACTCCAAAAACCTTTTTAGCTTGAGTGGAAATGACATTTTTGTAGAGGGTACTCTTTACTTAAAATCATGGATTATGGAATTTGTAATTGTTTCCAATGTTACAAAGGCCCATAGGGTCACACATAAGGTCCTAAAATAAAGATTGATTATGGTTCAAAGATTTTATGATAACATTGGGAGAGATTATGATAATCATTTCCAAAAGAGTTTGTATGGATTCATAAAGAGTTTTAATTTTTTTTCATAAAGTATGTGAGGATTTGGTGAATGTGGGATATATTTTAATATTATGAACTTAATCATACAACACAACATGTTGAAACTCACTACACTGTGTTTTATACCTTATTTTGGTCATTTATACCACCTTATGGTGCATATAGAGAATGATATATGATATCATTAAAACGGATGTTAAAAATAATATTATCATGTTTATTTAAGTAATAAATACATTATATAATAATTTATTGATCAAATTAATGTTAAAAGGAGTTTTAACATGTAATTTAATTAAATAGTTAAATGGTATAAGAGTGGTAACATTGATTAGCCATTTAAAAAATGTTCAAAATATTTGAATTCTAATAGTTTTATTTATTTAATGATAGATCTATATTTAAGGAAATTAGGGAACCTCATTCAACGTATATGATTTCATCATCACATAGTCAAATAATTCTTCATTTATTTTCTATCCATTATCCTTGGATGAGGATCTTATAGCACACTGTTAGGGAGAATAGATCGTACTAAATCATTTTTTGATTATTGGATGGGTTTTGTGTTTTCTTCTAATTCTTATAGGGATAGGGATATCCTATAAAACCCTTTAATTTCACATAAAATTTTTAAATTATGAGTCTTTGAAATGATTTTAGCACCAAGATACATTTGAGCACCACCTATCATCCTCAAAATAATGGGTTACCTAAAAGTACTATCTAATCATTAGATGTCTTGTTAAGCTTATGCTTACTCACCTTCCAAGGAACTTGGGAATAATACCTAACTCTAATAGAATTTAAATATAATAATAGTTTTCACTCCATCATAATAATGGAATTATATGATTCTTTATTTGGGAAAATATTTCATACTCTAACATATTTTCATAAATTCAAAAAAATGGAGCTATTTGGTCTATAAAAAATTAAGGAGGCATTGGAGGGAGTGTGAGATATCAAGAAATATATCAAGATAGCTCAAAATAGATAGAAAAGATATACTAAAATTTAGATAAAGGAATTGTAATTTTAAGCAGGTGGTAAAATATTCTTAAAGTTGTCACCATGGAATGGTGTCATATGGTTTGGAAATTAGGGGAAGCTAATTCCAAGGTACATTGGGAATTTTTATATTTTAAAGAGAATTTTAGTTATGTATTATCATTGGTCTATATCAACAAACCTCTCTAAAGTACAAGAAGTCTTCCATGTCTTATTGTTGAGGATGTATATACCAGATCCATCACACATACTCACCAATGAATAAATAGAGCCAAAGAATAAATTTTCCTATAATAAATAGCATATCCAAGTTTTTCATACTATAGATAATGTTTTGTGGAATTGGAAAAATCGGCGGATGAAGTTACTAAATTAAATGATGAAGCAATGAGGGTTCTTGAGTAATAAGTGATGAAGAATTTCCCACATTTTTTCATAGATTAATGTATACCCTAAATTTCAAGGATGTAATAATTTAAGTGGGTATGTGACCCAATACTTTACTAATATAAATAAACATTTCATTACAATATCCATCACATATTACAATTGCTTTTGGTACATCATAATAGTATATTACACACTAAAGAGTTATATTTACAAGAATAACTAAAGCTAGTGTTATGGAACATATCATAATATAGTGCAGCACCAAAATCTTGAACTCTAGGATATCATATTCTATAATGAGTAAAAAACTAAAAGATACATTATTATCATGAATAAAAAAATATATAATGGAAAAACATAATATAGAAACAATTAAGATGATATTAAAGATTTTAGAAGTTAAAATAAAGTGTATTTATATGGTGTAATATGATTTTTGGAAGGGTCAGGTGACCATTAGAATAGTAATATGACTGTAGTAATATTAATTTGACTGTTATGTGTAATATAAAGGGGTCTAATAAAACAAATAATCTCATTTGGTAATAGTATAATCAATAATTAAACAATTAATGTATATTGATCAATAAATAATAATGTAATAATATAATATGTCATATAATAATATAAAATTTATTAAAGAGGTGTATTAAATTTTGTATTCTAACCAAAGGATTTTAAAATACACTGAGATTTTTATTTAATAATTTAATTTATCATGTAAAAAAATTATTTTCATAAAAATATATTAAATTTATATTCATCATGTTGAAATTATTCAATGTTGATTTTTTATAATTTCTAAAAACAATGGAATTTTTGGATAAATAATAAAATACATTATGCATATTTTTCTTGTATTGTGAATTAATTTTGATATTAAAATGATGTATAAATTAATATAAATGAACACATGACCTAAAATGTGTTTATTTATTAAAATAATTTATTTTAAAATAATAAAATCTATTTCAAAACCTGTAATACACTTTATAAAGTCAAAAATGTCTTTTAATGTTTTAAAAAAAACTATTTGTGAATAAAGGTATTTTTTTAGGAAAAATAATATAAAAAAGATATTTTAGTTCTTAAACTTATATATATATCAAAAATCATTCTTTAAATACCAAATACCATTATTTAAAATCATGATAAAGCCATTGGTATTGAATTTTACAAGATATACATTTTCAAATCCTAAATATAATAACCATTAAACATTTATCAAACATTTTGTATAAATAATCACCCATACTCTCATTTAACTTCACTCTAAAATCATTAATCTTAGTTTTTCTCTCAATTTATTCCTCAAGAGTCTTTATAAGAAGCGCATAAGTATCTAAGGAGCTCTTTCTCAAGTTCTTGGAATCTATTTAGCTATGTAAGGTTTCTTAATCTCCTCTATTAATTTTTTGTATGTAATCCTTTTCAATTATTTTAAATTTCATATCAAATGTTACTATGACTAACTGTTACAAACCTATTATTATAATATGAATGATATATTACCATTACTACTCAGTATACTAACTTAATATGTTGTTAAAATGCTAAAATATTTTTTATCCTTAAACTCCACTATTCAAATACTTATGTATGTCATGTTTTTGTGGTATTATGTATGTATTATTTGTAAGAGGGGAACTTTTTATCCTAATGTATTTCAATGATGTGCCTATGGAATCCACTATCTAGTTCATAGGGGATTAAACTAGATTTTGGAACAAATGAACCTTTGGAGTCAAAGCAGATCGACCAGGAAGATTCTCCATGAGGAAATTTGTTATCCCTAATATGTATCAAATATTTGTGAGACATAATCCAAATTTTTAGAGGGTATTGGTCTATCATTATTTTGGTCTCCTGTTATTTCAAATTATTCTACTCATTTATCGATCCTTATTAATAGCCTAATACAATGAAAGTACCTTACCCTATTACTCAATCTCTCCTTTGATAAGGGTACGTTTTCATTATGAATATCTTATGGTCTCTTATTTGATTAATGGATATTTAGATAGATATATATATAATTCCATTTAATTGAGAAATATTGAAAATCCATAGATCCATTATTTTTATATGAATAATTATTGATTTCTTAGTCATGTTAATGTATGTGGTTCTTTAGAGAGCATTACGATATGTATTATTAGACATTATTTTCAGGTGATGGCTTTAGTATAATTATTATTTAATGAGTGGGGATCAGGAATATATATCCCCTTGATGCATCAATAGGTGTTAGGAGAAAAATTATATTTGGGTAATGTGAGTTTCATTACCCTTTATTTAAAGTGTCTTAGGAAAAAGCTTCAGCGGTACAGATATGATGTCTGACATTATGTATTTCATCACTATGGGATCAATTACTATTATTCATATGATTATTTATATACATTATTATATCATCCATGGATATATTATTCTCATTTTATCATTTATACAGCATAATTTGATTATTTATTCCTTCAATATTATGTATACTTTGTTTATACTATGTTAACTTCCATTGTACACGATCCATTATTGGGAATATGAGCTCATACTTTTATACAATTTCCTAGATTCCTTAAGAATCCATAAATAATATTATATATGTTAGAGTCGTAACTAAAAAATATTAACATCAGTCCCTCGACCACTTCTGGGAGAGATTTCCTTAACACTTAGGAACTGATTTGAATAGTATCCTCTCTAATTTTAATTAAAGTATTGTGCATTGGTTTCTTCTCTCTTTTCCTTACACTAATACAATACCCCATGTCCATATGGGTTATGAATTTCAGAGGGAATTTAAATTTTTGATCTATGGAGGAATTTTATTTTATAAATAGGAATCATATTTGGATTTTGGATGTTTAGACATCACTAAAAGATATTTTTATATGAGGTTTGAGGCTCAGTGGATGCATTGACTGTTCAAGTGGATGTTGGAGTAGTGGTCGGGTGGTCGAGCTGCTAAAATTTTACAGCAGTATGCCATTCATGGCATGAAGGTTCATTCACACCATGAATGAGGAGTACGTTGGTGCTTCATAGCTTTAAGGTGATGGTTTAGTCCATAAATAGGATTAAATGCCTTGAGTTATTCATACTATTAACCTGGGTTTAATTTTATGAATAGAATTATCACTATCATTTTAGGTTATTAATAGGGTAGGAAAAGGAGGATCCCCTACCTCGAGTTATTCACACCATGAACCACCCATTTTACACTATGAGTGGGTTTTTGGCTGTGATTTTAGATATGGGTAAGGCTATCTTTTTGTTTTTAGGATTTAGGGGTTTTAGGGGGATTCAATCAATGAGATGTGGCCATTACTCCTATTCATCCTCTCCCATTTCCCCCTTGTTTCCCCTCCATTTGGGGAGGTTCTAGATGCATTTAGATAGTGATATACAGTTGGATCCTATGTTTTGTTTCTATTCTTTTTTTTTCTTTGTTATCACTTTAATTTGATTCAGTTTTGGGCTAGGTATTGGTGATGATTTTACTAGAGTATGGTGAAATATTCCAAGATCTATGGGGATTTCGTATGTCATAGCTAAAGTATATCCCAATATGTTTTGTATATATTATTTATCGATGTTTTTATTGAGGTACATCACTGAATGAATTTTATTAGGGTCTATTATTAAATTAAATTTAAATTGTCTGTTGAATTGATGCTAGGTGTTTGGGATTTTTATCAGGTCTCTATATGGAGAAACCATGGGATGTTGGCATATGGTTTGTTGTGGTTTTGTTAGGGAGAGAGTGTCAGGTAAGTTGTGAGGAAATTATTCATAATTGTATTATATTTTAAATTGATTATAAATTGTTAAAGTTATATGGATAATTAATTGTAAAAAAAATTAATTAATTATGGGATGTTGTTCGATTGGATGGGTTCTTGGGATGTTGATGTGATATTAGATGATCTCGGGAAAGAGTTTTCAGACTACTTTAAAGGGAGATAACTCTATAGTTGAGTAAAGTGGTCCTTATGTATTTTACCTATGGTATTATTCATGATTTATGTGACCTGTGATATGTATGGTTCTCCACAAATGGAAATTGACCTATTAAATTATATAAATTTTTTAAATTAAAATTAAATACCTATGTATTAAATGAACAATGCTCCAAGACCATGACGAAACTTGTGCATTGGTTTGATGCCTCATTCACCAATGGTCAAGGCCCTTATTTAAATTTTATTACTTATGATATATTAACCTATATGGGTGACACATCAATTAAATTAGTGATTGTTGAAGGCCTTGATAGGTTCTACAAACCCCTTGAGTAGGTATGGGTAATGAATTGAGAATGATTTCCCCAATTAGTCCATTATGTGACCTTTAATTTCCATACATCCGTTTCTATGGTTTATATAGTCATGGAGAAAGTGTTCTTCCCCCATTAAGATGTGAGTACCTAGTCGGTTATTCCCTATGTAGGCCATGAATGGGTTGGGTGCATGAGGACCGACCTGGTGATGACTTGAGATGTGAGATGAGATTTATTCCATCTCCATATAGTGGTGCCAGTATGACTTACTTTTGGTGGAAATGATGCCTTTATAAGACTTTGACAATACTAAGGGAAGTAATTCTGTCTGTGTGATGCTCTTGTACTAGAGAGATGGAAATAGGATAAAGCAATCCATGTTGGGTGTATGTGCTATGATGTAAAATATAGGGCTTAGTTGGGTGCCTTAGTGATATGTAGAACAAAGAGAATGTGTTTAAAATAATGGTTAGTGAAGATTTTAGGTGTTAAATTAGAACCCAAATCGATGATGTGAGCTTTTTTATGGTCATATTGATGATTATAGGTCGTGGTCTTTGAGAGATAACCATGATTATTTGAGATGGGTTTGGATGATGGATCAAACCCTGTGAGATGTGTATATGAAATTATTTTATTAGTAAATACTACTCATTGATATGTATAAGATGTACGAGATGCCTTAGACATTCTCCTTGGATCCAGACATTATGCCTATTGTTATATAATTCCTAGGAATACCTCCTAGGGTTTGGCAATAATGATTAATGATCATTGATCACATATGATTTCCTCTTAGGGATCAGTTATAAGCCTAATACTATTGGTTCACCTTGTATTACCTCTTAGGGATCACCTTTATGCCATATGACTATGGAATTATCAAGACATTGGGTTTCTACCTTTAGGTATACATGATTTCATTGGACTTTCACTATGGAATTGGTGATAACACTTGATACTATGATTTTCTAAGGCCACTGCTTATGAATTGACAGTTATACCTAATACATATGGATTCGTTAGATAGGTTCCTTGGATCCAACGATGATGCGTGATATATATGGAATTCCCAAGTCACTGGGATCAGGATATAGGTCTACATGATCTCCAAGGATTACCTCCTAAGGATCGGATTAGAACCTAATGACTATTGATCACCAATGATTACCTCTTAAGGATTGGATTAGAGGATGATGACTATTGATCACCTAATATTTCCTCTTATGGATCTCCTTGGAGCTTGATGATTATTTATCTCCTAGGATTACCTTCTAAAGATTGGTTTGGATACTAATGACAATTGATCACATAGGATTACCTGCTAGGGATCATTGATTATTCATGATACTTATGGATGTCTTTAGATAATTCCAGGGATCTGGATTTTATGCCTTCTGTTATATAGCTATTAAGCCTATATATTGGTTGTTATGGTTCTATGATGTGCTCAAACACACTCCATCACTGATTTAAGTAAGAATATTCAATCTCAAGTGTCTTTTTGAATCCCAAGGATCGAAGGTGGTTATTTTTATTAACAATCAATTGGTTTATTTTATTATTTAGAAAATAATATCACATTCACATACACTATATTTAAAATTTTTATATATGATTACATCGGAGGTGACCTACTAATTTTTACTCACACCATAAGTAGTCATATATAGCACTTGGGTACCCGAAAAAACTTTACTGATCATAGGTTTGGGTTGGGAAGATTCCTGGAGTTTCATTCTCAAGAAAGATAGCTCAATCAGGATTATGTATTTAGATGTACCAAGGATTGGGGATGGTAGTAGAGAATATTTTTCATTTTTTATTCTATATATCTGATCATCTTATTGGGTGATCAGTTGTTGTGTATTGGAATGACTATGAGTCTATATGAATATTTTCTCCACTATGATCATTTTGAGATTGTTGGATATGTTTATTTCATCTACATGCTCTGATTATTTATTATATATGATACTTGATTATTTAAAATGTTATCACACAATTCTATATGGGGGAATAGTATCACCACAATTACATCCTATATTCCCCCACTAATTGGAAGCCTCTAGAATATGGGAAGGCATGCCTGAGGTCACATGGAGACCCAGTCTAATTACATTTTACAGTGAACTAGGTTGGGGATGTTGAAAATTTGTATTGAAAAATTCATGTGACTGATATAAAAAAATGTATCGAGGTTTTTATTTTGTTTTACTTTTTAGGGAGATGGTATAGAGGGAATATGAATGTATCAGATCTTGTGATAGACCTAGAACATGTGCATATTGGACACCTTTTCTGAGGGTAAGTCCATTTCATCAGGGAATGAGATTTTATTCTTGGTATCCTCGTTTATTATTGGATGATTTAACCTAGTGTGAAACACTTTATTTATATTTATTTATTTATTATGGTTTTGGCTCTTGGACAAATGATAAGAGTATGGTGTTCATGCATCATATTGATAACATATTATTTACATAACATATGTTTTCTTTCTTGTGATTTTGATCACCAGTGAAAGAGATATCCATAGTTTAAAGTATAAAAAACAAATTATATATGGTTTCCCCATATAACTTGTTGGTGGGATTATACTCAACTATAGCACAATATATTTTCTTCTGATGATAGGTCATTTGGGTCTTATAAATGGATTCTCCATGATGGAAACTATATATTCCCTCAGTGTGATACTAGTTTTAGAAAGGAAATAGGTTTGGATATTTAAAGCGTCAACAAAAATCTATGTATTGATTTCCAATATATCTTCTTGGTGGAATTTTACTTAACTAAACTTCATGACTATGGTATACTCAATAAAAATCATCAGGTAATGATTCTTTTCTCTATATGTGTGTACATCGATGAGATTGTTTTCCTTGATGGGGTAGTCTTGTATGAGGGTACTTGATGAGGATCGGTGCCCTATTAGGCCCAGAATTTGGCAAGTGATGTTGGTAAAAATATTTATATGTATTTATGTATGTATGTAAATATGATATAGTGATACTTGAGGTGGTGTTTTCTATATGTGGATCCCTGGTGATAATTAATCTGAGATCATGATTCTCAAGGGGGTAATCCCATATGCATATTCTCTTTGAGAATTAGTTCCCTTGTATGCTAATTACTAGGAAGGTAATGTCTAATATGTGGTATATTTGATAGCCCTATAGTGGCTATTTAACATGTGAGTTTTTTTTTGATATTGCTAATGGGAATAGAGAGGTGTTTCCCATGACTGATGGTTTCTGTGATATGTGACATATAGGTTAGGTGCGATATCCTAGTTCTTTGTGATAGGAGTTAAGATATTTGTGATATATGTATTATGATTAATATAATATTTGATATGTGAGGGTAACCCAAGAGAGGGTTTATCCTGGTATTATGGGTTTCTTAAAGGAAATAATAATATATAGATGTTTCATCTTATAATATTGGTGCATGTGTTGTTTTTTGGAGTATGTATATAGGTATATATATTCGTTGGATATTCATGAGGAAAGAACATTGAGTGTTAGTTATTTAATATCAAGGATGAGTTTTGGAAGGTAGGTTCAGTCAATATCTAACCCTATTAATTCAAAATTCATTTTCTAGAGCATGTATTGAGCATAAGTATGTGATATGATTTTGGAACAATGTTAGTTAGTGTTTTATTGTGTAGTAAACCATGGAATAGGTGAAATGAAATTTATTGAATAGGAGTGTTGAGGATACTCCTATTTAGATGAGTGTAACATGTGAGTGGAGCATGGCCAGTGCTTAGAAGCATGAGATTAGATTCAATGTCATGCAAACAATAATAGTGTGATCCATGTTATATGATTAGGATGTGCTGAAGTGTATGCCAATTGAGATTATATGAGACCATAATAGGGCGCACTAGTTATGTGAGGTTCCTGTTTGAATTTTTGGATCAGTAAGTGTCATTGTATATATCTAGGACCAATGGCTTAAATTACATTCTTGTAGGTATGATTTCTTGAGGGTTTTGAAAAAATAGGAAATGTACCTCTGTGGAGAGAGGGAACCTAGAAAATAGATCGAGGTGTTGTGGTACGATCGACTTGTGGTTAGGCCTTAACTAGCATAGAGTCATGAGGATGGAACCTAATGAGGTAGTTCTCATGGAGTGGTGTGTGGGAGTCTATATGGTAGGGAGTACAACATTGGATATTGTATGTTATGGAAATTTTTATAGTTGTAATTTTGTTGGATACTGAGGGTAACATTCCTTGTGATTTGGGAACAAGTAATGCTTGAAATTTTTGTTGACACTCAGGAATGAGTGAGACAACCATGTCCAATCATTATGTACAGTAATATATGGAGAATGGGATTTAGAGGTATGAACATTATGTAGGAATGGTTGTAGATGTGATGATATTGTCCAATGGACAGTCAAGGTGGAATTTGGATGCTAGTGAGGTGCTAAATCCAATTTAATCTGGTTCCTTGGTGAATACCAGATTTCAGATTGGGGTGCAGTATTGTATATATTTCATGCATTGGAATCAAACTTAGTATAATTATTATATGATCTAAGGGGGAATAATATTGATGGTGCACTGATAACTTGGTGGAGCATAATGGTATATTTGGTTAGATGGTGAACCAGTCATGGAATTTCACTAAAAACTGAGTTCATACTTTGGTGTTGGTGTTGGGACAATCTCAGGATTTCTTTAGGATTAATGGCATCTAGATCAAGTAATGTGATGTTGTATCAGTAATTTATAATGATTGTTTGTGAGAATGGACATTCATGGAAGGTTCAACTGGTGATTTGACATGGAATTGGGTGTGATGATATGGAAACTACACCAGGTGAGTCATTAGACTACTTTGAATTGTGTTTTTAAAGGAAATTTTGATGGTGGGGAGAACCATAGATTTGAATCAGCCCCTATGAGCCAATTATTTTGGTGGGGATCACTATAATTAGAATGTAGAATCGATTGATAAAAATTTTGTGTCTCAATATATATGAAAATTGGAAAGCATTATATTGGTGGTCCGGTGATAATGGAAAGTGAGTGACTCTGTTTTCGATGAATTTTGTGACTTTTGTTGGAGTTTTATGATGGAAGATAGTTCGATATTCTGAGATAAAATGTGATGTATTATCAATAAATTGATGATCAGGATATCTTGGGATTGATGATTGAATGGTTGATGATACTTCTCAAGGATGAGAAGTGTCATAGTGGGGAGATTGTAATACCTCATGTCCATATGGGTTAATAAATTCATAGGGAATTTGAATTTCTGATTTGGTGAGGTGTTTATTTTGAGAATATGGGATCATATTGGGATATTAGGTGGTTTTACATACCTAGAATATATTTTTTGATGTGATTTTAGGATTTTTGGATGTGGTTTTAGTATTTTTGGATGCCTTGGGTGTTCATAGTGGACGTTAGAGCATTATCCAGGCTACTAAAATTTTGAAGCAGCATGTCATTCATAGAATTAAAGGTCATTCACATTGTGAATGGGTCATATGTTGATGATTCATGGTGTGAAGGTGGATGTTTAGGGTGTTAATGGGGTTATTGAGGTAGTATCCCCTCCTTGAGTTATTCATGTTCTGAACTGGTGGTTCATGCTATGAAATTGTTGAGGTAAAGGGATGTATCCTATACCTGGAGGAATTCAAACTATGAACCACCTAGTTTACACTATGAATGAGTGTTTGGGTGTGTTCTTAAATGGAATTAATGTGTATTTTTATTTTTGGTATTTGGGTATTTTTAGGGGCTTTGAGTAATAAGAGGATCCCATTATAGTGCTTCATTCTCTCCATCGTCCCTCTCTTGATGGTTCTAGACATAGGAGAATCACTTATTGGGCCTATGTCCAACATAGATTTTTTCAGATTCAATAGATCATTCATAATGTACAAAACATAAATATCATGACCAATGATAATTTTTAAGAATAATATTGATAAATAAAATGTTAGAACAAATAAAATATATTATCTTGTCAATTTTATAATTAATTTAATCATAAGAATAATGGTTACATAGTTCTTGAGATCTTTATTCATTGAGTATTTTGGTTATTAAAACCAAATCAGTATAGTTTTATTTCATTGCATTGACCCAAACTAGATACCCTCCAATGGTAATCCACATGTACTTTTTGATCTCTGAACAACATTGATGAATCATCGGGTTCTAGAGTGACTGATTGATCATCTTGAATTATTCATATTTAATAAATTCACATTCCTTTAGGCCTAAATGAATCACTATTATTCTTATCATTCTTGATAGGATGATAAGAGGAGGATAATTCTTGAGAGAATCATTCTACACAATTATTAACCATCTCAAGAATATGAAAATTTTCTATTTATAGACTCGGGGTTTGGGTTTAATATTTTATTAATTCACAAGGTCCCTTAATAATTTATTTAAACCATATGATACCTCATGCCTTGTGTGATGGCCCAATCTAGCCCAAGATCATGATATTGACTACTTTGGGCCTAGCCTGCATGGTTTTTCTTTCCCTAGGATTTGTCCTCTAGGAATCCACCAGGAAAATGCCTCATGATGGGAGAGTTATCCACACCACCTTATAAAAGGGTGATTGCTTCTCCTCCTCCTTCTATGTAGGATTCTCATAATCCACCCCCCCCCCCCCAGAAGTGCCCAGTGTCCTTGCGGAAACATAAAATGGACACTGGCTTTGATACCATTGGTGATGGTCTAGTCAGGCCCATGATCGTGATATTGTCTTCTTTGGGCCTAGCCAGCATAGTTTTTCGATTCCTGGGCTCTGGCCTTCAGGAATCCCCTAGAAAAAGGCCTCATGATGGGAGAGGTATCCACACCACCTTATAAAGGGGTTTTCATGATCCTACTCCTTCGATGTAGTATTTCTATAATCATGTAACTTCCCGACCTAAGTGCCACACACCGGTGCCTCGAGTTGGTTTTCTATATGACATCAGGTGCACCTCCTCATATGCCAGAGGATACCGACTAGCATTGAGGGTCTGGAAAGTTAGTCATGGGGAGACTATACCCTCTCTTATCAGAGTAAAACACTAGCATAAATAAATAAAGCAATAGTGGAAGCATATATAATCATTACAATACTAATGTCACAAGGTAAACAAATCTATAAATACAGTACTCAACTTAAAGGGAAACATTCAATGCCAAAGTGAGTGTTAAAATGTAGAACTGGGAAATAAATATATCAAAGACTCCCAAGAGGGTCTCAAACCATATCTGGTTCCCTTATCTATACTCCATCCCCAATCATCTGTCTAATCTAGGGCCTTTTCCCTTAACCTATCCTATGGGAAAAAATCTATTTGGGTATCGATTAGGTAGCCCGAATAGTGTGTGAGTACAACTCAGTAGGCCACCACCAACTGTTTCTAAAACAAAACCAGTCAATAGAAAGTGTTTGTAGTTGTATAAATAAATTAATTACAATGCATAATTAAACAGTTTATCACATTAATTAATATTCTATATCCAACCCCACAATAAAACACGTATGTTAGCATTCTTATTTTCCTCCCATTTGAATGACTATGTTACCATTCCATAATTTGCAAACACTTAAATATCTTTGTTACCATTCTGAACTCACACACCCATGAATGCCCATGTTACCATTACATACTCACGCACCCATGACTATCTATGTCACAATTCCATACTCACTCACCCATGAATGTCCATGTTACCATTCCATACTCACACACCCATGAATTTCCATGTTACCATTCCATACTCACACACCTATTAATGTCCTTGTTATCATTCCATACTCACGCACCCATGAATATCGATGTTACCATTCTTAATAGTTGGTCAAATGAGCATGTTACCATTCACTATTTAATAATACATAATTCACCTTTTACACATATCACATGTTTCTCATTTATCAAGGTTAATCAATTTTTAACCCCATTATCACATATACCACATCATCACATCAGGAAGGATTAATCAACATTAAACATCTTACCCCAATATCACATTAATTTATCAATTAATTAATTATCTCACCCTCAGTACTAATTCAATAATTAGTCTTTATATAAATCGGCTTAATTAATTTCAAAATTAATTAATCAAATCGTTCTCTTTAATTAACCCACCCATTAATTAATCACTAACTCATAATTAGTTCATCAATTAATTATCTCAATTACCAAACTCAACATCTCATAATTAATTCATCAATTAATTATCTCAATCCAAAATTTAGTATTTCATAATTAATTTCACTGTTAATTATATCAATTCTCAAATCTCAATATCCTATAATTAATTCATCAATTAATTATCCAATTATTTCAATTATATATCTCAAAAATCCATAGTAATTAATTTACTAATTAATTAATCCAAATCATTTCTATTAATTAATTCCACAATTAATAAATCTAACTTAATCCCTTCAATTAATTCACTAATTAATTTTTCATGCGAACTCTCATTAATTAATTCACAATTAATTATTCACACTCAATAAATTCAATAAATTCACCAATTAATTTTTCACATCAAATCAATTAATTAATTCTACAATTAATTAATCTAACACAATCCATTAAATTAATTCACTGATTAATTCTTCACATCAACACCATTAATTAACTATACAATTAATTAATCTAACTTAATCCCTTCAACTAATTCACTAACTAATTTTTCAAATAAACTCAATTATTTAATTCTTTAATTAATTAATATAACTCAATCTTCTTAATTAATTAAACAATTAATTGTTCCATTATAATCGATTCAATAACACCAATTAATTCGTGAATTAATTGTTCCATATCACTTAATTAAATAACCCCATAATTAATTCACCAGTTAATTATTCCAACTCACGTAATTCAATAAACACATAATTAATTCACCAATTAATTATTCCAACTAATATAATTCAATAACCTTATAACTAATTACTAAATTTCAAAAATCTCTATCTCTCCATAATTAATTGAAATTTTAATTATAAAAAATCACAATTTCATAATTTTAACCATTCACATTAATTAATTATACAATTAATTAATCTATTAAATGGTCTCAATAATTCCATAATTAATTCAATAATTAATTATTCCCAATTTCCCAATTCAATACTTTGATAATTAATTTAACCAATTAATTATCCACATTCCATAATTTTCATTATTCACTCAAATATCTAATTCCTAAATTAGTAAATTGAATGTATTAATTAATTAAATTTGTAGTTCCAATTTGTTAAACGAAACCTATAAAATCTTCAATCGCATACATGTAATAATTGATAATAAACACTATGGGATTTGAATTTTAGACCACCAACCACAATTATGATGAACATACGATCTGAATCCAACATCATTGACGGTGTGTTATTACAACAACTATTGAATGAGAAATTAAATAAATAAGCATACTCGATTTAATAAAAATATACTAAAAATACTTCATTTTATATGAAAAAGAAATTGATACGCACTATCCTCTTATCAAGACAAATACAATGCCACTGATGGCATGTCAATCTGATCAATATCCAAAAAGATATTGATTATTTAATTATGAAAGGAGAGACGGGGAGAGGAGAGAGGGATGTGTCATAAATAATGGTCTTCCTACCCATGTCATGCCCACCACCCCAAATCCAATTTATAATTTTTGTTCATAAATTAATTTGGTTACATTTATTAATTGAATAATTTATTTATTAATCTTTCCTATTATTTTAATACATAAACCCATCATCATTTTGGTAATTTCATAAACCTATACCATAAGATTCAAATAAATATTTGCATTGGTCTTGAAATGGCAGCCTCAATTTTAGGGTCATTCTACCACTAACGACATGTCAATCTGACACTATACAAAATAGTTATGACTGAAATGGTGCTTTCATACAATTATTTTCTCAATTTATTAATAATAATAATAACAATAACTTTTATTATTATAAACTATTTTTCACCATTAATGTTTTTCCAACAACATTCATTAAATGTATTTAATAGTTAATAAATTAATATTAATTACACATTTGAATTTATTTAGTATTGACTAATAATTTCATTGTTACTACATTGATCAATCACAAATATTCATACATGGCGAAACATCATTCATCATTTAAGGGAAAATAGTATTTAATTACACATATATTTTTCCATTTATTTTTTCTTCAATAATAATAATAATAATACACTTATTATTAATAATATTATTTTCATCTGCCCAGTAAAATTTAAAATACATGTTGTCTTAATTAAAAAAAATAGTAACAATCCCAATTATTATTTTTTATTTTGGATTAATTAATAAATTAATAAAATTAATCATTTAACTTAAAAAATTAAATGACATCAAACGCTCATTGTGCAAAAAAATTATACCCTGACTAAGGTAAACCCCCCATTTTGAACCCAGCAGTGGTCTCATATTTCTTATATGATGAACTTTTTGAGAGATATTAATTATTTAATATTCAAAAAAATGAATAAAAAATAATTAAATATAAAAAGTTTATTTTCATGAGTGATACGTCCAAACATCTGATGCTTACAAATAGTATACCCCACCTAGGGTAAACACCATGTTCCAAACCCAATGGTGGTCCTGAATTTCCAATACAATACCCCATTTTCGAGTTATTCAATTATTTTGAATAAAAAGTGTGCAGTTAATATGTTATATTTAATATTTTTATTCAATATTCACTGAGGCTTTGCAGACGTCAGAATCTCACACTAACTCAATATCAAACTCCAAAAATAATAAATTGAATATTCAAAGATGTTAACTGGAATTTAAGTCCTTTAACACTTTTATCAAAATTTTGCTGATAAATCATTTTTGTGAATTAAAACAAAGACAACCCATCTTAACCCAAAAAATTAATAGAGTCATACTTAGAAAATTGATAGAAACTTACACCTTTTAATAAAATAATAATAATATTATTTTCTCAGGGTGTGTTCTAATTAGTGTAACGATAAATATTTTTTAACCATATTTCAAATTAATAATTATCATCAGACATAATATCGGTCCACTCGTCCCCCTTGGTATTTATCTAATATCTGTAGAAATATTATTATTAAATATTTATTCATTCAATAAATAAATAAATATATATTTTATTCACTGAATTGAGAATAAATATTTATTTAATATTCACATAACTAAATAAATTATTTATTAAATAAATAAAAACCTTATTTATTATGGTATGACAAATGAGAGATAAATAAATATTATATATTCATGTAATTAAACAATTACCTTATGAATGAATATTTATTTAATATTTTTGTAATTATTTATTAATACTTGAATAAATATTATTTCTCATTGAAGAAAATAAAATTTATTCAAATTGTTAAATATAAATAATATTTAATTGAGATCAAAGGAAACATAGTGTGTTACCCTCTAGGCCCCTTGGTTAGTGGAATTAGGAAGGCTTTCCAAAAGTCTAATATTACTATCTAGAAATTAGTCAAGGAACCCATATAGGAAGAAGATATGTCACAATGACAAACCCATATATGAACACTCACTGTGTAATATAATATCTTTGTATCGATATCTCATCAAGAAGGTTGCATGCCCATTTCATCAACATATATTCTTGATACATTTTTTTTATTATATTAAATAAAATCATCAACATGACATGGATGTGGAATTTAATGTGATGGTTTCATTTCAATAAAAGTTCCAAGATATCAACTTCCATAAATATGGAAGGGAAAAATAATTCGTCAACTTATTTATTAATAACATATCATTCATGATACACCAAATGTTCCCAACATTTTCATGATCATATGTTGTCACAGTTTATAGAAATACTTCAAAGTGAGTAAGCCATGAAATCCACTAATAATAATATTAAAGTATAAGGATAATTATACGTGCTCATAGAAATAATTATCCAATGACACATAAACATATAGATTTCCTATAGGCGGGTATGTTCTCATAATCTCCCACCTTGGAGATTACCAAGTGAAAATTTCATGGTACAATGTCTCGTTTTCTTATGAGTACTCACACCTAGTATTCAAAATAAAATGGTTCCTATCATAGAATGTTATCTGACTATAGATCAATGTTTAAGAATATTATAATTTCATTTTAATGTTCTCATCATAGTGGAGATCTACTATGCCCTTTTTCAATGTAGAAGGAACTCTTTGACATTATTTCATTAATGTCCCATAGAAATATAAATGATATGTAACAAGGAATTTTAATTAATATCCACTTCTTTGAATATGAATGAAATCTAAATTATAAATAGTTGGTTTTAGGAAACAAACTCTAAAAAAATACCACTTGGACTTGATCTGACTCCTAATAACTTTTAGTCCACTATATCTCACATGATGATCATGTTACTATTGAATTTAAGCTTTACTTAAGGGTTCCACTACATTGTCTTATTTGGAAAACATGATCTTATTTATGTCTCCTCTCTAAGAAAAATCCCTCAAAAGATGGTATTTATAAAGTATATGCTTCATCTTTTTATGTGAACTTGGATCATTTTCATGATCCACCATTATATTATTATCACAAAAGAGAGTGATGGTGTATTTAAATCTAGGAATCACGTCAATATCTTAGATTTTGTTTTGAATACAAAATATTTCTTTATCTTCCTTATAAGATGAAATGTACTCAAAAACTATTATAGAATCAACAACCGCTTCTTAATTTGATCTCTTTAGTTCACATCACCCCTATTGAGAGTGAATATATATCTTAACAATGATTTGAAATCATTTTGATATGTTTGGAAATTGAAATCTGAATATCCCCTGATGACTAGTTCCACATCTCCTCTATAGACCCAGAACATATCCTTAGTACACATCAGATACTTATGTATAGTCTTGACTACCATCTAATAGCAGCCAGCTATGTTATATTGATATCTTCATGTTGTTCTTAAGTCATAGGTGATATCTATCCTTGTACATAGCATATCATACATGAGTAACCTGATAGATGATGCATATGGAATCACTGCCATCATCTCTCTTTACTTATTTATTTGAGGACTCATTTTCCTAGAAAGATGAAAGTCACGTGATAATAGAAAAAATACCCTCTTTGATTTTTCCATATTAAATATATTCAGTATCTTGTCAATGTATGTACATTGACTTATCCCAAGTGTCTTATTTGATCAATCACAATGTATCTTGATCCCAAGAAAATATTTTTCTTATTCTAAGTCCTTTATGGATAATCATGTATTTAACTAGGATTTAACGGACTATAAGACTGGTATTTTGACTATAATAAGTAATATTTTATTGACATAAACTATTATTAAAATGATCACACTCCAACTAAACATCTTATAGACACTAGACTGATATTTATTCTTCATGAAACTAAATTAGGTTATGGATTCATCGAACCAAATGTTCTATAACAAGGATCCTTGGACTTATCTCTAAATCTATCTCTTTAACTTTCATAACTTTGGGGCATCAGTTGGAGTCACAAACCCTTTAGGTTTTGTTATATACACATCTCCCTAAAGGTTCTTGTTAAAGAAATTTTTTTAACATCCATATTCAAAATCTCATAGCCATGATAAATTTATATGGAAATTAGAATTATAATTAATTTTAGTATAGAAAATCATGAAAGGTTATCTTTATATTTTATACCTTGATGCTGTTTGAACCATTTTTCTACCATTTATAACTTATAGGTACTAACTTATCTATCCATGTCCAGTTTTTTCTTGAATACCCATTTACAAAAAAATGAGGTTTACATTCACTAGAGGATCTACCAAAACAAAAACTTTGTTCTGGTGTATGAAATCAAGTTTAAAACTCAAATATTATTTCCATTTCAAATATTTTATGTCACTTAATGCATCATTATAAGTTATAAGATCATTATTATCAACTAATAATGAGTCACCATCCCCAATGACTAGAAAACCATATCATTCTAGTTTTCTAACCTCTATTGTACCCCTATGTAGTACTTGTGTCTTTGGAATTTCCTCTTCCTTGGGGTTTTTTGGAATCTATTCTCATGAATGATCTTTCATAACTTAAGTTTGGACTTCATCAATATCCAGCTTGCTCCGACTATCTCCTTTAGAGTTGTGATCCCTTTCAATAAAGGTGGGATGTCTGTTAACCAAAAATTTATTTTCAAAATGGTCATATATGTAATATCCACTAGTTTCCTTATAATATCCTATAAAGATACAATTAGTGCCACATGGTGAAATTTTGTTTCTATATATATTTCTAATAAAAAATTTGCAATCCCACACTCGTACATGAGACAACATAGGTTTATTTTCATACCAAAGCTGATATGGAATACCGATTGTTGTTTTATTTGTCACTTAGTTTAGTATTTATGTTATTATATGCAATGTGTATCCCCAAAATGATAATGGAATACTCATATGACTCATCATTAATCTCACCATTTCTATCAGAGTGTGGTTTATCATTTCACTTACACCATTACATTATTATATATAAGGATGAGTTTATGGAGATAAGGTCCCATACTCCCATAAATAATCAATGAAGTATTGATTAAGATATTCTCTAACATGATCTGAGTGGAGTTTCTTAGTATTCTTAAAAATATGGTTATCAACTTAATTATTATATTACTTAAATATGTCAAAGAAATTTGACTTATAACTCATTAGGTATACATATACAAATCCAATAAATTCATCTTTAAAGTTTATTAAGTATGTGTACCCACCTCTATATTAAATTGTAAATGGTCCACACACATTGGTATAAACCGACTCATGAATCTTATTAGCCCTATTAACTTTTCTACTAAATGGGTTTTTGGTCATTTTTCCTTTTAAAAATGCACGACATACACCAAGTGTTTTTATTTAAAATTAATACAAATATTCATCTTGGTGTAATATGGTCATAAAAAAATTATTTACATGACCTGTCGGTGATTCCATAGTTCAGTGTGATATGATTTATGTGAACTATCTTCATTGTCAATTTCCATTACTTAGTCTATGTAATCCAAAACATAAAGACAATTATTTAAAAATTTCATACAATAAAAAAAATTCTTTCTTTGTAAATGAAGAAAATATTATTTCTAAATTTGAAAAAATAATACATATGTATCAAGTTTGGACACAAAAATAATGTTTTTGGTGAAAGAAGGCACATAATAAAAATATTTTAGAACCAAGATCATTCTAGTTGACAAAATGAGGTAGTAGTCCCCAATATCCACAACTATAAGTCTATCTTTTCTAGATGATCATAGATTTACCTTACCTTAAGAAATATGGAATCTACTTTTTTCTTGTATTTGAATACATATGTGAGCACTGCATACTATATATAATACCCAATTTTTAGAAACTTATGTATTACACCTGATAAAAAATGCATCTGAAGCATACCCTTACTTATTTTCCTATTGTTTCTTTTCTTCTAGTGACACTTTTTTCACATGAAAAATAAAAATTGTCTTTTTACCTTACTTACACCTTGATCCAACTCTTCTTAGAAGGGAATTGTGAAAAATATTTAGACTTTGAGTTAGTATTACAGCTCTTCACATGGCCCTTACTTTTATTCTCTATAAGTATGGAAGGATTTTATTGCTTCATATCTTTTTCAACATGGGAAATAATATTGAGAAGATCTGTTAGAGACTCATATATTCTGTTCATATTGAAATTGAAAATTAAATAAGAGAAGTTCTAAGGGGGTGATGAAATAATGGGATTGGTGCATAGTTATTCTATAATCTTAAACCTTAGAACCTCTAGATGATTATTTTAGGTAATAATTTTGACTACATGAGGCATATCTGGCACACAATCTCCAAATTTCTCATGAATATAAACTTATAGATCTCAAACTATTCATATCTTGTTCTATCCGGATAAATATCACATAGATGTCATAAAATTTCATAGGCATTCATGTTCTCATGTGATTTCATGAGTTCACTAGACATGGGTAGTAGCATTGAAAAATTTACAAATAATACACCATTCATGTGTTTTTCATAGATATCTAAATACTCATCACTCGCATCCTTTCCAAGAGGATCAATGATCGAGGTTTCTAGTACATAAGATTTCTGTTCAAGGCACAACACAACCCATAGGCATCAGAACCATTCCCAAAAATTACTTTTAATTAGGAGATCAATTTTCTTCCAAATTGATCACAAGTATAATGTGGTTAATGAAATTTTCATTATTCTACAATCATAAATCATATTATTGATACTTATCGTGATTACAATTTTTTCAAGACATAATAAACACAATTTTAATTTTATTAGGTCTCTCACTATTTTATCAAGTCTCAACGAACATCTCCATTGAACTCAGAATGTCTCCTCACTTTAGAAATTCTAGTGGTCAGGATCCATATTTATCTCTTTACGATCCAGACTATGTCCATGAAAACCATAATAATGTTTTTAGATAATAATTGTTGCAAACTTCAGGCTTGCAACTCTTTATTATGTTGAGTAAACTCATCAATCCTGAAATCATGAATCGAATTTTCTCCACACTTAACTCCGAATTTTTATTGAGTAGACTTTGTTCATTGAATTCTATAAATGTTTAGTTTAGTCAACCAATCAACTTAGTTAGGACTCCATTATGATTAAAAGTTCCCCAAACTATGGCCCAAATCAACACTTTAACTATGATTTGTCTTAATTCAGATAATTGAAGGTATAAGGACTTAATATTTACTTGAGGGGTTTTTTTTATTATGGTTAAATTTTATTATTTTATATTTTAAATGTCTGGTTAATATTAAGTGGGTGTTACTTAAGTTATTAACCATGAACCAATAAACATGTATACATAATACTTTTTTAATTCTTTTTTTCATATTAAACAATATATTTATTTGACCATGATATTTCATAAATAAATTAAATCATGCATAATATAGAAATAAAATAAATAAATGACATGATAATGATATGTTCGAATGGTTTATTTGTTGATAAATTGACCCATGACCCTAGGTGAAAACTTTTTATACTAGTATTGGCATGTGTTATAGCATTATGCATTCCCACCTATGTATCGCTCAGGTTGGTTTCATCTTAGTTCTTTCTTGAACTGCCTACACCATGGTTCCACCTTGAACTGATTCCATGTGGCTTCATATAATTATTTAACAACATATTTCTTGTAACACACATGTAGGTGAGGGGAACCAAAGGATTGGTTAAGTATAACTGCATAAAATAACCCTGGACTTAAAAATCCTACAAAATAAAGTAGGAAAGGATGAAATATAAGCCATTATATTTAGTTTAATAATAAATAATTTCAAAATAATGAAATGAAATTAAATAAAATAAAACCAACACATAAATAGGTCTATTCAAATCTTAAGATTGGTCATAACACATTTAAAATAACTTTCTATAATTTATTTCAATTTTTTCTTTCATAAGATAAAATACGTGTGAATTAATCCAATAAATTGTCCTATTAAATAATTAATTCATTTTATATTATTTCATCCAATTTTCCTCAATATACACATATGTTGTTATTTTAAATAAAATAAATTATTATATCTTATTTAAAATTTAATAAAATAGTGCACAACTTTGTACTTGGAAGAAACTCGGTGAGTACTTGTATGAACTACTCAGTATGGTTCTTATTATATGCAATGTATTCAAGTGAAAAATTTCATACATGGAATCTATCATAATTTCATAGCATATACATTGCAATTGATTACATAAGGAACACATGAAAATTAAATTTCATGTACGATTTAATGCGCACTAATCCTTTAGTATGAAAAGATTGTACATGACTTATAGTTCCAAATATTACCTGTAATTAATTAAGAAATTAATATAATTTGAAACCTGACATCTGGAATGTACTATCAATATAATGAATCAAGGAATTTGGGTCGATGAGGATTAATGGAGTAATTAATTAAATTTAATATTTCCTTATAAATTGGTAAATTAAATATTGCATGAAGGCTAGCCATATGGTGTGTACTTTATTTTTTTGGATTTATACAGTACATGCCTAAGGACTCATTGTGTACTTCTAGCAGACATTTATGAGGTACATAGTGTGTAGGAAGTATAGATGGTGTGTACTTACATTTTCACAGCTTCCATCATATACATGATGTGTATTAAATACATGCAATATATTAATTATTTTATTCCTTGTAACGTTGTGTTTTCAACCCCAAAAACATAGGGACTACATTTAGTGTAGTAAATATACATAACATGAAGTTTGTAAAAACTGGGTGCCACCATGGCAGAGCAATACATGATGAATTTAATGTGTACGGTGTGTATTCCTTACATGATGACCCTGATTTCGCACGGGTGTCCCAGCGTAATGAATGAGGATACACAATGTGTGATAAATGAGTACACATTGTGTAACCCAGTATTATCTGGACAGATTTCTTGGCACCTCAATATGGTTTCTTTAGATACGATCTTCATTAATTATTAATCAATCATGGTTTTATAAGTAAGAAACAAATAGTTGGAAGAATATACCTTAATGATTGAATAAATAATTAATAAATTTTGAAATGAAATTTATCTTTTAATTTCATAATGATCAAAAATCAATAAATAATTATAAAACTGAATGTGGTCATTTGGATATCACTTGATGTTTTCAGATACGATGGAAAAACCTATTGGGTTTATGGCCAACTTAGCTTTATTCAGATTTGATACCTCATTTGCAATGCATAATATGTAAACATCAAGACCAATGATTTTTTTAAAAAATATTGACAAATAAAATGTTGGAAACAAGATAATATCTTTTACCATCAATTTAATAATTAATTTAATCTTAAGAAGAAAGGTTACCTCAATCTTGATATATTTCTTCATTGAGTATGTTGATCATTCTAACCTAATTGGTATAACATCGTTTCCTTGTAAGGACCTCAAGTTAATCCCCTCTAGAAGTGACCCACATATGCTTCTTTGATCTTCGAACAACATCAATGTATCTCTAGGTGTTAATATAGATGAATAATAATTTTGTATTATTTTCCTTTGATCGCTTCAAGTTCCTTAGGGATTTAAGGAATATCTCTTGTTCTTCTCATTTTATAGACGATGTGAGGAGAAGGATAATTCTAAAAAGAATCGTTGGGCATGATGATTAACCTTCTCTAAAATATGATATTAGTATAATTATAGAATAATGGTTTGGGTTTGATATTTTACTAATTTAACAAGGGATATTAATAATTTATTAAACCCATATGAGACTCCATTACATGTAACAAAATAATAATAATATTATTTTATCATGTTGTACTATAACAGACACAATGTGTAATGTAAAAACCCACTCACCACTAAGACAGTGGTCAAACTGGTGGGTCAAATGGCCTTAAGCATGCCTCCCCATATGATAGAGGCTGCTAATTAGCAGTGAGGGTGTAAAGGTGGTTAAGTGGGGAGACTATACCCTCATAATCAGAGTTTCATAGTGGTATAATAGTATATAAACAACAGATAACAGTGGAAGCAATAAATAAGTGATAAAAAAGCAACAGAAGAATAATATAATATCTAAATAAAAATAAAATGACCAACTCCAATTCTATATAATTATGCAAGTAATTTCATGTGTTACTACAAGGTAAAATCAGTACAAAATAAAAAAAGAAAAATACCGATGGTCAACTCCTAGAGAATTCTGAGCAAGAGACCAATCATTTTCTGTTTAACTCCCATGTACACAACGCAACACAATCAATGAATCCAAATACCTATGATCAAGAAGGTATACTCAAGTTCCAAACAGTGCCCAAGTAGGGTGTGAGATAAAAATCCTAATAGGATGGAACCCATAGTGTCTAACCCAATCCATTACTTGATATAAAATGTAAATTAGTGAGTAGGTATAATCATAAAAATAAACTAGCAGTGTTGCATAAATAAAAAATCAACCCTGGTTCATAAGGGACATCTGGTGGCTATACTTACTTTAGTGCCCTTCTAGGTATTTATGTATGTGTGTAGATCCTCTTGCATCAGGATGAATCACCCAAATCGGTGGCAGATTCTCCTACCGAGGATGAATCACTTATAATTTACCATAAACATATGGCCTCTACCCTCTGGATAACCGAAACATCTCCCACAGGCATAACTACAATATCCCCCTCAGGCATCATGTGACTATGCATCTTTCCCTCAGTCATCCAATATAATCATATAATCTTCCATTAGACATTCAGTACCAGTGTTCCTGGCCCTTAAGTGGTATGAAAACATGAAAAAATCCCTCATGAATCACTATAATCTCTCCCTTAGGTATCATGTGACTTTTCATCTAGCCCTAGAGAATCTAACATAAACATATAATCTGCCCTTAGAAATTTAGTACCAGTGTGCCTACCCCTCAGGCAGTACAAAAACATGGATCAATCCCTCAGGCGTCAACACTAAACACGAGTCCTCACTCAACCCATATAATCATATACACTACCCTTGAGTATCAAGTAACTATGTGACTTTACCTCAGGAGGTACGGAAGAACATGCACCAAGCCCTCGGGCATCCACATTAAACATGTGTTGTATTCAGAAAAACTAATCATGCCAATCAATATCAAACCATCATGTATAAATCACAACTAAATAACATAAGCACAAAATATAAGCAATAAAAATAAAAATTCTAGTATCAAACATGCTAGATTTATCATCATAAGACATAATGATCAATTTATAAAACTTTCTATCTATCAAACTAATTAATTTCATTAATCTAGGTTCGTAATTAACATCATAATTATTTCAAACCTGTTTAATTAATTATTCAACCCAAAACTCATTAATATATTAATTAACAAGTTTTTCCAAGGTGATTCTACCACATGAAATTACACAATTTATTATTTTTCCAATTCAAAATTCTAATATAGAAATCAATAAATTTATCCAATTATTGTAGGGCACAAAATTCAAAAAGGTTGGGTCACAATTTGATCCAAGGATGGAACACCTATTGGGTGGCTTTAAGTCTCAGTCTCCTTGCATATAGACCCAAAGGAATTTAATGGCAGTTTAGAAATAAAATATTATAGTTTAATAGTTATTATTCAATTTATCTATTCATGCCCGTGGAATTCTAGCGTGATTGTTCATATCTCAATTACTATAAATAAATATTTCATATAGAAAAGAATTAAGTTTAGACTACCCAAAACAATTCCATTTAATTTATTTCATTTAAAACATTTAAAAACGTCAAGAAATCATGTCAATTCTTGCCATTTAATTAAACTAGTGAAGGTAATTAACTTGTCAAGGTCCAAGTGGTACTTATAAGGTACCATGGGAAAACATGGAAAATTCCAACAAGGGAATTCCATTTTATGAAGCAAGACAAGTCATTCAAGAGGGGGTGATTTGGTTTAATAAACATTTATCAATTTCCTACATGGGAAATTTTATTTAAGAAAGAAATCCAATTTCTTAGGAAGATCTTGTTTTATTAAGATTTTATATTAAATAGGGCCAAACCATTTAATAGTATCAAGAAGGTCAATTCCCAAACAATCCATTTAAACTAATTGAGCATGACACATCAATTCATATTATTTAAAAAGGGCGCACTTACTAACTTTTCATAAAACAATCATAAAAAAGAGGTAATATGGAAAATTGAAACCATTACTAAGCATGATATAAATAACTATCATTAATTTTTTGTTTAAAAGACAATGCATCTCTATTAGGGTGTTATTATAAAATCATGACATTGTTCTTGAAACAATTCAGTTTTCATATTTAAATATTTATCCTAGAATCATAATTCATCACTAATTAAATGAAAGATATGTGTGAAAATCATTAAAAAATAATTATTTAATTTAAAAGAGGAAGTAAAGGGATCATACCTCAGGAATAAGACCAATATGAACACTTGCCACTTAATGATTTTAACTCGAATCTGCTCCACACTTGCATGCACATACATTAAGATATATATATACCCCTTAATCCAATGTATATATTCCCCTCTCCATGAGAGAATATATACAAGGAAGATATATATATATATACACACATACCTATATATATGTGTGTATGAGTGCAAGCCTTCAAGGATCCGCCAAACGCTCTCAAAGGGACGACAAAAAGGCGAAAACATTACGGCGATGCCAATCCACTTATGAAAAAATTCTAGAAACCCCGAAACTATGATAACACCAAAAATAAATAGTAAAAAAATGAAGGATGAAGGAAAACCTTACCTAAAATTGATTTCGGCAAACCAAATCAAACCAATCCGCTTCACCTTCAACGGCAGATGCTAGAACATAAAGAAGGTTAACCTGGGGAGATCATTCGCATGCCCTAATACCGGATAAGAAACTAAAAATTGGATTAAACCGTAACCTAGGGTTAGAATTATTTGAAATAGGGAATGAAAGAGAGGAAAACTACCAACCAATGATGAAGATTAATGCATAAGGTCTTTCCTCAAAGGATCGAGTGATATTCGTGAAGGATTGAGGTGAAATCATTGAGCAGAGAGGGAGTCCGAGGAGAGGGTCATGTGTAAGGGGGTTCATACACGGGACGTAATGCGCTGGACAGGAAGGGGAAGGGGTTCATTACACTGAAAGAGGATGGGGAGACCCCTTGGGTCTCTTAGAAAAATCTAACCTAATAATAATAATAATTTTATTATTATTACTAAAAAATTTCTTTATTTTTATGCACCATTTATTTTCATTAAATTTTAATTTAAATAATTTAATTTCTTTAAAAAACACATTACAGTGTTCCAACTCTTGAAATTAATATCTGACGATCGGTTTTTAAAATGTCATGTCCAGTAAATGAAAAAAATAAAATTTCTTTGGTTTTTCGTCCAGTTCAAAAAAAATGCCATTATAACCTCCCCACCTTAGAACTTATCATCCCCGAGAATCATTCAGGAATAAAAAAAATATCACCTAAACTATAAGGGTTTTGAAGTATCTATCAGGTGGAAGCATTGCATATTTAAACACCCAACATGCATCTAAGCATTGATTAGGCTAGCGGCACTTAGTCCATTAAGATCCGAGCCAATATTCTTTTTTCTACCAGAACACTGATACAGTGATTATCTGAACCTATTCAGTTAGAGACATGACCATGTCATCATCACGTGAAACAATTAACTAGAATTGATCCCCACCATAGGTCTCAATCATTAAAAATGGGGATTAATTACAAGCCACAACTCCTACACCAATAGAATTTCCTATTTAGCACACCTCAAGAATTCTAGCAACACTCTAGGGTGATTTAAAAATGTTTGAATAGTCAATTCCACTCCAACCTTATTTATCCAAGTCGACCAAGCTCCTCATGAAAAGACCTGGATGATACAAGCCTCACTCATCTCACCTGACGATGTTCTAGAAACGGTCCTTCACTAATTGTTCCACTGAACAAGAAGGAAAACAAGTAATGGCACTCCAGCTGACCATTCAAGAATATTTTTGTATTATACATCCAGTGTTTTATAAACTAAATTGTTATGCCTTCTTCCAAGGTATCTTGCCTTCACCACGAACAAATCCACTGATGTCCATTCCTGACTTCCAGCAATGTTAATTGATTTAACAATCCCTGAGCCCCAAAAAAATTTCAGGATAACCTCATATTGGAATTATTGTAGTGTATGTAACTAACCCAAGGTAGTCCATACTTCATGTTTATGAGGGAGATGTTGGAACAAAGCCAAGACGTCCACAATAGAACAATGACTGATCCCAAAGCAGCATCGGCCTGGAAGTCATGTTAGTAGAAACAGATGTTGTACAAGAGTTCATACAAGTAATTCCTACATGGGAATACAAGGGTCATTCAAGACTAACCAAGCCCCGATAAGAACCACATGTTCAACATGCAACACTAAGAGACAACTTAAACTGCCCAATAACTTTTAAAATATAGCATAGAGTAATACCAACACTCTCTTAGTGTATCAAGGATAGCTTCAAGATAGGGGAGATGATCATATCTTAAGGAAGAGTAAACTAAGAAGATTTTAAATATTACTATAAGAAAAATGGTGGAACCACTACCATTCGATGCCTTACAAGAAACTCAGTTTCACCTGTAGATGCACTGTCACTACCCGATCAGCAATCCTCTACCGCCTGAGGCATCCCAGGATTGTCCAATGTTAATTAGTGAAGTCCAGCCATGAAAAATTGTGTTTATGAAAGGTTTCATACACCGCTAACCACACCAATGTCATGTTGTCGAGAAATCACTGGCATTATTTTAATTTCAAAAGCCTCACGGGTATTAAAGTAAGTTCGACCATTCTACATTGGTGATCTTTGGTTGCATTCCTTCAACCCAAAAGGAAACATATTTAATAGAACTAAAATGACACCCCTCACCTTAAGATTCTCCTAATCGTTGAAAAAAATAGATAGACTAGCCACTCAAAATCATGGTAAGTCAGAACTTCCATAAATGAAAATGTTTAAACAAAAGGCATAAAAAACAAAACAAAACCAAACCGAATTGTGTGTCAAAATAATCATGTATCTAAGCATCGGGATGAACTTGATTTCTTCATGCCCAGGTAACTTTACTCTAGATATGACCCAAGATTATACTCAATAGCACATGGCTCAACAATTCCACAAAACTCGACTAGTTCGTTACAACATTTTCAAACTTGATGGTACCATGTATGATAGAATATACTACCCCAAGGTTTTATAATCAAATAAAACATCCTAGATACAATTCATAGGATTTTCATCCCTATAAATTAAAGTATCATATGGTACTTCAAAGAGATTTATCCCCAAGTCATATTTCCTCATATGACCATTAATATGGATGATGACATTCCAAGCCATCCACCATTGAAGAAGAACAGAGGGTCAAGTAACCTACGAAATAGACGATCATGACCGATTCATGTATAAATAGTTGAAACCGAACATTACTCGATGCTCACCCCCATATCAAAGGATAATAAATACATGACCACCCATTAAAACAAAGGTTCCATTAAAAACGTAAGATCCCTACAAGGGACAACGACACACAAATGACACCAATCATCAGAAAACTCACAGAATTGATAAGGAATTTATTTCCTAAGGGTGATACCTACCATGGAATATCCCTTTACAAAGAAAAAACATCGACCCTATCACTAGGACATTCCTAACATAAGTCACTAGGCTCAGGATCTCATTATTTAAGCCATTTAAAAAATAGGGGAATCCAACAGAAAAAATGTTGTTTTGTTCCAAGGAAACTCAAAGAAAAGGTTACACTTACATTACATGAGGGTTTAAATGAAGGGCACCTATACAGGTTCCATTTTCAATTCATTTAATTTATTCACATTTTAATATTTAACCATTAAAAATATTTAACTAACACATCCAAGAAAAGACGGAAATTATCAAAAAACTTCTTTTATAAAACATTTTTCACTTTATAAAAATTCAACATAAAATATCCCATGTTCATATGGAAATGGTTAAAAAACATGTTCATATAGAAATGGTTAAAAAAATATTTCTTTCACACTTTATAAAAATGTCAACAGAAAATAGACCGTGTGGGAAATATAAAAATTGATTTCATTCACACTTTATAAATAAATTGAAAATTAATACAAAAATGACCTTAATAAATAAAATAATTGTATATAAGGATATTTATCAAAAAAAAAAAAATAAACATGGATGAGAAAGATTCATGATCAAAAATAAGAGATAAGGTCAGCTCCACTTACAAGCATCTTTTCAGATGAATTAACAACAAAATGAAAGTGAAATTATAATAAGAAATATAAACCCCAAAAATTAAAATATAATAAGAAAATATATTTATTTTTATAGTAAAAGAACATAAAATTTCTCCCAGGGGGAATTTATCTATAATAAATCTCAATTTCAAAGTGAGATTAGGAAGAAACTCTTAGAGCTTTGGTATCTTTTGAATCAAAATCCCAAGAAAGAGAGAAACTGAGATGGATTTTTAAATACCCAGAATATTATTTGAAACATAATGAAATACATACTTGGGGAATTATATACAAATAATAGAATAATGAATTTGGTCAACATGGATCATCTCTTAATGAAAGGAAAATTTAGATGAGAAACCCCTACCTTTATTCCTGACTTCCATGAAAGTGATTTAGCCCTGAGTATAATTAACATAAACATTTTATAAATTATTGTAAACCCTTATCAATATTCATTAACATTTATTCTCTAAAATTATAATCTTTTATTACACATATATTAGCTAGTTGTTGTATGTTTTCATTATCGGTTGTTAGAAATTTTGGTTATTTTGTACAAGTTTCATAATGATGATGTCGATGCTCATTAATTGATACCAAGTTCATAATTTACACATTATTAAAGATAGTGGAATCATTTTTTTCAGAATTTATTTATTACATTGTTTATTTTTTTATGCGTATGGTTCATGATAATGGAGTCCATAACAAACATGTTTTACATAATTCACCAATAACAACAAGTTACTTTATAATGATTATTTTTTATGGAAACCTTCCCAAAAACCTATTCATAACATTAGTTACAATTTAATATCATATATACCAGTATTAATGTATCTATACTAATTCATGTGGAAAATGGTGAATATAATATAACATCATTTATATATGTATTTAAACTGACCCAAACAATAACATGTTATACTAGAGAATGAGTAAGAGTATAGAGTTATATAATAGTAAAATCAATGTATTATATGAATAATTATGTTAATTTAACACCATTATAGTTTAAAAATATAATTATAAATACTTTATATTGATAATTGGGAAATATGGTTAATAACTAGGTACTTAAATTAATGAATTCTCTTATTCTCAAAATGGGCTCTTCTGGAATGCAAGATTTAGGCTTACTTTATAGGAATAAAATCTACCAAACTTATGAAAATGAATTTTTATAGAAAAAATAATGGGGATTCAATAGATATCTTAAGGTAAAGCGTGGTTTGGAAGGACTAGAGGAGTTCTTCTTTTATTGGTGATCTTTGCGTGGTATTTCTAAAAATACCTATTTTTTAATATATATTGTTGTTATTTTAAAAGGAAATTGGATTCAAAAATGAAATTTTATGATTAATGAATGATTTTATGTATAACATACCCTCATCCAACCATTTTGAGATAATATTTCATTATATTTTTGGTCTTTAACCCTTTGTTCAACTCATTTACCTCATTTTACCATTACCAAGATAACTCAATTTTCACCTCAGTATCTTATTTTTATTCCAAAAATAAAATTTATCATAATGAATAATTTTTAAATTATGATTCTAGATTTTAAATATAGTTTATTGGATTAAATTTCCAAATGTGAAAAAATAATTTTAATATAAAAATTCCTAACACGGAGAAATTATTTTTATAAAAAGTTCATTTTTAAGTATAAAATGAAATTTATTATAATAATTTATATTTTAATAAAAATTTTATCAATTTTAATTTATTTCATTGTGTATATTATAAATACATTTTATTAAAATAATTATTTATTAATTAATAGTTTAATTTGTTAATGTAAAAATACATTAAACACATAAAACAATTCTTTGGAAAATAGTTCTTTTAATACACACATTAAAACAATTATTTGAAAAATATTTCTTTTAATATTGAATGATTTTATCATTATTCATAACAAATTAATAATCAATTAATCAATTTTATTCATTTATTTATATATATATAAATACATTTCATTAAATTTCATTCTCTAAATATGATAAATTTAGCTTTTAAATAATATCACAAACTATATACAAATAAAAGTGTTTTAAAATAAAAAATTATTTTTTTGGCATGAATAATTAATTTAGTTTTCCATATAGTTTCATAATTAGGTTATTAATTAATTTATGTAATAATTAATTGAATTCTAATAATGCATTTAATTGATATCATTCTTTGAGAGTAATAAATTAAATAAAAATATGCAATCCATAAAAATGGTTTCATTAGAATGGACGGTATTTTCCTAAAGTGAATTATTATCTTTTAATTATATTTAAAAATAATTTATTTTATTCCAGATAATTTATTTATAATTAAAATTTATAGTTTCAACATATAAAAAAATTTAATTATATTCACTACATACTCGTAATTCTAAATTTGTACTGTGTTTATTGGAATTATACTCAATGGCCATGTACACTTTAATAATAGTCATATAATGGATATATTACCAGAATTTCATATTATAAATTCATTTAATTATAAATTTGAAAATCACACATCACATTACTATTATTTTCATTTTTAATCACACATCATTCTTTCTCCTTTAATGATTCATTTTTTCCTTATAGGTTTTGTTTTACTAATGGTGATTCTCAAGGGTAAAGATGATCTAGGGGGTTTATTAGCTATAAATATATTAATCCCATATATTTAATATCAAAGATTTATTTATTCACATTTAAGGGTTTTAATCATCCCTAGTATTTAATATATGGTTCCATGTACTTTTATTTAATGATCTGTGATGAGTGAATAAAATTTTGTTATCTTGATTCATATCTTATATGATTTACTTCCTAATCAAGTTCAAATATTTTAATATAATATAAAAAAATATTTATAAATTATATAAATATTGTTTAGGGAAATAAAATTTACCCTAAAACCTACAGTGTTACATCCCCCCTGTATTAAATAAACCATATTCTAGTAATTTTAATTATCTTTCAAAAATGAAAATAGTTGAAGGCATATATAAGATATAAATGACATAATATGTAATTTATGTTGACATATCTACCCCATGATATATTTAATACCTAAGAACCCATAAATAAAAATCAATTTAGTCATTCACAGTCCGAATATCCTCAATACTGATTTTCTCCCTAACTATTTGAGCTAAATACCCTTCATTATTAAGTATTAAGAACCTTATAAAAGAAGTATTTTCCTAAGGTAGTTCATATTCAAAATTTTGCATATAAATTTTTATAGGTTTCTTTAGGAAATTAAATAGTACTTCCCTATTTTATAAATTAATATTGATGTTATGTATAGAGAGTCAATCCAAGCCCAAAATCACATCAAATTCCACTAAAGTTGGTATAAGAATATTTTTTTGAAATATATTACCAAAAAAATATATCATATATGAGTTATATAATTGGGATGAAATAATCATACCAATAAAATTTTTCATTGAAAATTAAATATCTAATTATTTTTATGGATATTTGATTCTCCTAGAAAACATTCTATATAAAAATGGATGGGTAGATCCAGAATCGAATAATATATTTATAGTTCACGAGTGGATAATAATTTTACCTTTCACCCTTCATTTTCATGATCCACTTCAATAGTTATGATTGCATAATCCTTCCATTTTTCTCTTATATTAGGAGGTTACAAGTTTCTTTTATCATTATTAATCCTTGGTTAAGTTAACTTGTTAGAAAAATGTTTATACTCATTACAATTGAATTATTGAAGTGTGGGTACTGCATTTGGTTGATAATTCTTTTCATTCTTCAAATCCCTTTGACATTCAAGTTCTCGGGAGGATTCTCTTACATGCTTGAATCATTTCCTAGTTCCTTTGATACCATTCCCCCCCATGGTTCTCTCGGTATCATTGGTCTATAGGACGATACATCCTCTCTCCTCTATAGATTTTATCATTTCAGTTTTCACAAAACTATATGTTCCCTTTTCTTATCTCTTAATCCACAAAGAAAATGGGAGTGTCTAATTTCTATTTACACATTGAGAGGAAATAAAAAATTTATTAATAGATGTCAAAGTACCTTAGGGATAATTCCTTTCAAATATATGGTTTTAAGACACTGAAGAAAAGATAGTATTTTATTTTTGGTTCAATGATAAAACTAGAAGCATGCCTTGTAAGTTTGGTGAATTTTTCTTCATCGGTTCAAATAGATTCATCCTATGATTACATCATCTCAAGGAGTTATTATCCATTTAGTTTAAAGTGTTTAGGGGAAATATTTATTGAAAAATAACTCTTTTATATCCTCCCATTTCGTAGAGTATATTTCTTCCTCTTGCTTAACGTTCTTGATTAGGGTCCACTGATGTGGCCTATTTTAATAAATTTTTACACATACATTATAATAAATATTTATATTTATAATGTAAAAAAATATTATTATAATGGAAAAATTGTATTACTTAATAATTTGAGTCTAAATTGTTGTTTTTTCAATATTTCATTAAAAATGATAATTTATGAGATAAATTGATTAAATATTCTTTACCTTAAATTTTTATATTTTTTTAAGAACAAATAATTTTGTGATAATTTTTTCAAAATATCAATTTAATGTTTTATTTTTTTTATTTTTGTTTTGGAATTATATTTTAAAATGTTCCTTGTTTTTATTTTAAATAAAAATTTTGGAAGCTATATTTTGAAATAATTTTCAAACTATACAAGAAGGGATGGAGACCATTAGAAATTTTATGCACAAAAGAAGTTCATTGAATCTTTATAGAGATGTTTGGAATGAGATGAAAAAGATGATGTCTGCTTCAATTTCATGAGGGAAATGCATTCTGTTAGAGATATCAAATGGAGTAACATAAAGAAGTTAATCAATAGTGAAATCTTCCATGTTCATATTGGGGATTTGAGGTGACCTAACGGTGGTGACTGTGGAGCTGGAGTCATCATGAACCTATATTTAGAATGTAAAGACCAGTACATTAAAATGGGGGAGAAACCATACCATTCATCCATGATTTTGGATCAAAACTAACTAGAGGGGAAAAAGGGTAAGATCTAGCAGGTATGAGTATTGATTCAAGGAGGAATAAAGCAGACAATGGATGGGGAGTTTTGGTGATTCAACCACAATAGAGAAAATTCATCTTGATAGAGAAGAATCTCTCTTCCTACCAATATCATTTTTCCTAATAAAATTTATTTAATTTTTATTATTATATGTTATCATTAAATATAACTAGAAATATTGAGTGTAATTCGTGTTTTTTATTCATTCTTTTTTTTCATGAATCATTTCTCCATGATTACAGGTTTTCAACTCAGCCTTACTCTGCGTTAATTTATATTTCATATTATTCGATATTTCGATTGGTGAAAATCAACACAATACTATTAAAACCATTTTATACATTATAATAAATCAATTAATTAATCTTTGGGACTACATGAATTAATATTAATAGATAAATTATGGTTCATCTATGAATTATTTATTTGACTATAATTATTATTATGATCATTTCTTCAACATTTTCTCTTTATAGGCTACATTATTTTCCATCCACTAAAACATTAATAGTTTCTTCCATCCATACCCATAGATTAGGTTCTAACACTATTAACATTTCCATTTTAAACACCCTTAACTTATTATTTTTTTTATTTTTTCTCTTCATTAAATATTTCACTCACATTTTATATTCCATTTAATCCCTTTTCATTCAATATTTTAGTAAACTATGTTTGAAAGTTTCACTTATATAGTCACACACCTTTAATGTGGATCGAACCAACTCACCACTATCTAGTGAAAGTTGGTTCATATATTTTAATTTTGATATATATCAATTTATTCCCATAAAAATTTTGATTTGTTGGAAAGGAAGGTTTGTATTGAGTTTATAGGGTTGTAAAAACCAAAAAATAATAAAAATAATAAAAATAATAAAAATAATAAAATAAAAATATTTTTAAAAATAGAAATGATTTTTTTTATATATTTAGGGGAAAATATTTTTTAGAAGGATTGATTGTGGAATATGGTATATTGGATGATGGTTTAGTTTTAGCCATGAATTTCATTCAGGAACAAGTGAATTAGATGGAAAAAATTGAAAAGATTTATGAAAATAATGTCAAATGGATTAATTCTACAAATTTTATATTAGAAAAAAAATTGAAGCCAGTGGAAGCTTGAAAAAACATCATAGGAACTTGATTTTTCCCACTCCCAAGATAAAAAAATAGAGCTTGAAACCATGGATGATTAAATAATGGAGTTTTATCACTCGATTGAAATTTTTGAGTTTGAATATAGTTCCTATAAGGTTTAGGAAGCACACACACACTTCCAAAATTCAAAAATGGAGAATCCTACCAACTAATTATGGATTTTGTTTTGATGTATGTTAAGATGAAAAAAAATTATTATTTTTATATGAACAAATTCCTACTAGATATAAGGGTGACTGTGAGTGATTATGATGCTAAGATAACTCAATAAGAATGTTTTGGACACATTTTAAATGAAATATATTCTTGCCAGATTAAATTTAAAGCCTTTATTCCTCCCTTAATTTTTTAAATGATCTCCAAAGTGGTAGCCAATTTCAATAATCTTTCCAAACCCCTAGGAACACCCTACATTCAGCTTCCCCTTTAAGAAATTATAAAATTCATAATGGAAATCATGATATCATGTTCTATAAATGGGTGTTTAAAGGGTATTTTTAACTTGTTAAGGGGTTAGGTTGTTTTCATATAATTAGATAATCTCATAGAATTTATTAATCATTAAATTAATATTGGGTTTTCAACATGTGGTGGTTCCTAAATAGAAAACCACAACCTCTATTTGGATATGGTTATTTCTTTAGTAAAGTGTAGATAAATAATTTAAACATAGCACATCTTAGAAGGCATCACGTAATTTTTAATTTTTATACTTCTTTAATTTTTCAATAAGGTTCCTATTACTTATCATTCCAGAACTTATTATTTTCAATGCTCACTCATTCCCTCTGTTTTAATCAAGTCAAATTTTTCTGGGATTCTCTATCACATCCTCTCACCATAACATGGCCTTATTTCACAAAATTTTAATGATTATATCTAACATAATTTTTCCATACTTTTGAAGGTACCTAAACATATATATCAAGTGGAACTTCAAGTGTTGTAGGGTAGTATCCTTGGTTTGAATGATGGTGAGGTCAATTGACCCTATGGGAGTAAACTGACCACATAAAGTGATCATATGATCATGTAATCCCTCACCTAACAATGTGTGTCAAGTGACCTTAAAGTAGTTTAATTAACTATAAGTGTATTAATGATCATAGGTATTATATTTTCCATGAGACAAAATCGGATTGTTCATATGTGAAAGGATGGATCAATTGTTATGGCCCCTTAAAATTCTATTTTATTGTTTATATTAGTGTTTTCAATTTCTCTATTGAGTCCAGGGTTTTCCAAGGTGAAATTAAGGGTTTTTTTAAACTTACCTAGGTCCAAATAATTTCATTTTATTGTTCTGGAAACCATGGAGTGGTTACCATGTGACCTTGGTATTTTTGGATAGTTGAGATAACATGGTTTGGAAAATTATGTGTGTAAGTCATGTGACCTACTCTGGTTTGGGAATTTTTTTAAATTTCAAGTTGTTTTTGTTTGATGATTCTCCAAAAACATATCTAATTGGACTACACAAACTAAGGAACCTCCAAGATACCTCTATTTCTCTTCCAAGACCTTCTATGGTGGATTCTTAGTGATCTCTTATGGGTTCTTCACCATATCAAAAATTTTATAACTTCTCCTTCATTATCCTTTAAGTTTCTTCCATTTCTCCAATTAACTATAATCTTAATAGCCATTATTGACTGATTTTTATGTATAGGTTTGTTTTAATTGTGGATTTTGGTTTCTAAATTTTTTGATGAATATTAGGATGCCTAACATAGTGGTTTCTGTTGAGTTTACATGGTTTCTTCTCCTGAGGCATGTGTTTCCATTCTATTTACTTTTATTAAATGATTAAATCCTTAAAAGTGTTTTGAACTACAATAATGATTTATATGATATCTAGATTGGTTTCCTCAATTTCTTCCATGATTGGGTGGCTTTTTCCTATACAAAAATGGTTAAATTTCTTAGTTCAATAGAACTTGGTTTTTAAATAGTATTTAACACATTCTATATTTTTGATAAAGTGTAATTCATGGTCTTATGAAAGAAAAATAATTAGAAATTATGTTTTCGGCCAAGTTTGATTTATAAAGTTATATTTTATCTTATTTATATGGGTTCCCTTATTATAAAAGGGTGTTCCCTTATTTTAAGAAAAGGATATTCCTTGTTTTAATAAGGGTATTCCCTGTTTTTAAAAGGATTGTCATAACTGGTGTGATTATTTAGTAATTTAATTTAATTAATTGAGATCATGATTTTTTTTTCTACTATATTCCACTCAATTTACAATTTTTTTTTCAAATGTGGTTTTAGAAATTTATTTTCAAAGGTGTAGGTATTGGTTTCAAGGAACAGGATCGCTTGGCATCTTGTGTGAAGGGTGAATTTTATTGGCTAATTTTTACACCCTAGTTGATCCCCATGTTACCCTTTATTTATACTTGTATTTATGTGTTATGGTTAAATTAATTGTGATTAATGTTATGCAATTTGGGTTGGGGGTGAATTATTAAAGGGATGTGTTGGTGGTGGAAATTAATTTATTGTTGTGTTTTATTACCTTTTTTCTATGTGATTTTTATGTAATTGATATTGTCTTAATGGCAGTCCACCTCTATTGGCTATAAAATGATGAACCCTTCTCTACTAAGTGGGAATTCAAGGGGAATTGGATATATAATTGATATTTACACATTGGTTAGTAGAACCTAGTTGAATGTTAAGACCCAGACATGGAGGTGTCACTGATGAGGCTCATTTTGAGGGGTTTGTGTGATGAGATGTGTGACCATTAACATGACGGTAGTTGGTTCCACTTTTTCAGGTCTGGTACTTTTCCTAATAGAAATTTTGATATTTCCCCATTTTATGTATCATATTTTATTCCTCTTTTATTTTATTTTAATTTGGGTTTCTTATCTCTTGTTTGGACCTACTTTGATGTATTTTTTATTTACGATTGAGAATTATTGGTGAATGTTTCTCCTTGTGTTATTATTGTTATTTTTTATGGATCTACTTGAATTTTAATTTTTTATGTTTTCACTTGGTTCTTTACTCATATTTTCAGTGTGTGTGTATTAATGTTTAATATGGATAAAGAGGGTGGTTGTTTTAAATTTAAGCCATTGTGAAGCATTTTTTGAAACATTTTAAAACTTATGAAAGTTTGTTTTCAAAAAGGGACATTTAAAACAAAATGTTAAGGTTTAAATTGTTCTGTTTTAAATTAATGTTGATTTAAAATGTAATGGTTAGTTTTTAAATTACAACACCCAGGTAAGGCCTCTTCGGATCCAGCTTTCTAAATAGGTTTTTTAAGGAAATATATGAGTAATTTTATTTTTATTTCCATTTTGTATAATGTAAATGAAAATTTAATTTTATAGTAATTTCAAATTAGTGGACTTGGTTTCTTTATAAATGGATTGTAATGAACTCATGGTGGTATCCTATTTTCCTTTGGATCACACTCTACACACTCATATTAGTGGGTAAATATTCTTCATGTATTCTATAGGTTTTTAGGTTTTTTCTTGTAAGTTGGTTTTCTACTTCTCCCCATTGGGAAGTGGGTGATGTGAGTTGTGCTGGTGACTCGAGATTCATAGGGTTATGTTGTGATTTTTTTTCCTATGTTTTATGGACTGGATGGATCTTGTAGTGTATCATCCTCTCTAACTGCAGGATTTTTTATATATTTTTTTCTTTTCTTGGATTGAAAAATATTTATATAAAAAGGTTTAAACTATTTGGGAAAATGGTTGGAAAAAGTTTTTGGTGTTGTTTATTTATATTATTATATTCTTGGATATTCTTATTTTATAATTGTTTATTTATTGTGTCATGGTAATTCAATGCATTATAACCTCTTACGAGATTCTCAGTTAGAACCTATTATTGATCCCCATTTTTTAGGGTCAAATAATTCCTACAATTTCACTTGTGATACCCTAGATCTTGTCTCCAATATAGATAAATTGGGAATTCCCCTCAGGCATAGTGGATTAATGTGTTGAGTAACAGGTCGGGTCTACCCAATATGGTTCATTAAAAATGGTATTGTATACCAATTTTCATTTGGTTTTTGTGTTCCATAGGAGTTAATACCATTGAATCTCATGTGGTGGGTGTCGTGGAGTGCTTGGTAAAATATTCCTAATTCTAGACCACAAGTTTCCATGGTAGGTCAAGAGTTTTATTTTAAATTTGGCGGTTAGGTTTCTTTATTAATGAGATATTTTTATATGATTTTCTTATATAATGAGTTGTAGGAATTCCTGGAGAGAAATATTTGTAAATTCCAAGTATTTAGGAAAAACTAGAGGCAATTTAGGGGTGCAATATTAATGTGCATGGTCTATAAAACCATACACAGTTTGTATAGACCATTATAGAAAAATTCTAATGGCACTCACACAGTTGGTGCATGGTCTGAAAAACTATAAGGTTAAACCAAGTACAGTGGAGGAAGTTGGAAATTCTTTTTATTTTCCCCACATTTATGCTTTTATCCCTTCTTTTTTTTATGATTCGTGTTTATGATTAATGACCTGGATGTTTTATGGTTCTAAAAGTTATTTTATATAATTTTTAAGAAATGTGTTATGCTTGGGTATATAATCTTGTTTTTAAAACCATATTTTGGATTTTTAAAGATTATTTTGTGATAATTATTTGAACTATAGAATAAATTATTTTAGTGGATTAAATGATTTTAGGTTTTGATAGTTTTTAAGAAAATAATTTCATGATATTTAGTATTTTGTAATTCTTGAAATGGTTTTGGGACTGTATTAGTTTCCAAAGAGTAAATGATTTTGGTGTGTTGTGTTTTTTGGGGAAATTGGTTTTCAATAAATGTGTTCCTTTTATTGTTGGGTTTTAAATATTTTAAGGTTTTTTAAATGGGACCTTGAAGGGAATTTTTATGAATCCATGTAGTGTTTTGAAATGGAAAGAAGTATTTGTTAGGTGATTTTGAAACAAAATTGTAAGGTTTTTTATAATATTTTTTTGTTGGTATTTTTGGTGTCTTAATTGAATTTTAGGGTTTGGGAATTTTTTATAATGTGAACCCCATAAAGGCATAAAAAATTCAAGAAAAAAATCAATTAGGTAGTCATTCTAGTGATATATATGATAATATTCTATTTTTTTTCTCAACTAAGACTCTTTATGGAGTGGTAGGGTCATGATCTTCTTCTCTAATGGATCATTCATGATAGGTTCTAAATTTGAATCCACTATTTTTAGTATTTATCAATGATATTAGGTGGTGATATAGTTTCTACCTAAGGTTGAAGAGATCTTTGAGTCACTAGGAACTCTGGGAACATCTGGTGTGAGGTGCACCACTTCTTTATTCAAGATATTGGGCATGGATTGGTGTGAAGGTGTTATTCACACTCAACCATATGTGGAATTTTCTTTGGGATATTTCAAGGCCAGCTTCATCCAGTGGTTTTATCTTGAGGAAGTGATAATATCTAAGGATATGTATTTATTGGGTGTTTATCAAGGCGATTAGTCAATGAAGGATTATATTGAACGTTTCAACATATAGTAACCTTTATCTGATGAGTCGGTTTTTTATGATTCAAAAAAGTCATGGTCATTTTATAGAGGACTTCATCTAGATCTCATCTCAATGGTGTTTAAGTCTATCCAGAATACCTTTTAAGAATTTATTTAAATGGCCATTATTTTTGAGTATTTTTTGGTAGGGAAAACTATAACAAGTTATTCTTATACCTCATTTGATGTTACTAAGTGTGATCCAACTAGAGGGAAGTATAAACCAGTTATGTGATTCTAGTGTGGGAAGTTTGAGATAGTTAGACCCTCTTATTTTAAAAGTATTTGGAACCATCATTAGTGTGGACGTATCAGTAATCTTAAAATGTTTTTCAATCTAAAAGGATATCAAAAGAAGAATTCTCAAACCTGGATTTGATCTGAGTAGTGGTTTATGGCGTTGCTTCTATGGGACAATCTGAATCTCCTTTTTTATTTAGAGGGGCACTTCTACAGCCTCTATTTTCTTGGATTTTGTTCTATCTCTTTTTGGAACCTTTTATCTCTTTTTTAATGAATTAAAGATAGTTTGGATCATGTTTGTATCATTTTAGTTATTCATAACTCATTTATTTGATTCTTGTTATCATTTGTTCATGGTAGGGACCATTGTTTGAGGGTTGGTTAATGGTTGAAATGGATTGGATTAGGGTTGGTATGGGGTAACATTGATAAGATTTCTGTTGATTTTTGGACCCTAATATCCACCAAGTTAAGGTTTTCTTTTAGGATCCTCAGGAGTGGGTTTTTAGGGAGTTTGTTCCAAAATTACCCTTCATGTAGTTTCATGACCTAACATTAGATCCATTTCATTCTTTATTGGGTGTTCAGTGATTTTATTCCAAAAGTTACAATTTCTCTAGTTTCATGACCTTAAGTTAGATCCATTTCATTCCTTATTGATCCATGTTCATGTTTGGGATGTTTCTCCAGTTGGTTTTTCATGGTTGATAAAATCTTGTTTATTTATCTAGATAATAGAGTAATTGTGACTACTTTGGTGATGATCATTATATAGATATTTCAATCTAGTGCTTCACCATTTTAGATAAATTATAAATGGTGGGGATACACAAGGTCAGTCTCCATGTGATTCCCTTATCTATGGGGGTTTTCTTTTATGCATTTTTTGGTTGGTACATGTTGTTTTATATAGATCTAGTGACCTCAGATATTCAATTTTTTTTCCCTTTGGTTTGGTTCAAGACTCAAAAATTACATGTGGGGTTTAAATATACATTTTTTTGGGGTTCTTGGATTCAAATTAAACCATAGGAGTGGTTATCTTAATGTTTCATTTTATAAGGAATATTATTTTAGGATTTATATTCCTTTAGTGTATGGTAAATATTAAATCATTGTGATATTTTTCCCCTAGGATTGGGTTACTCATGTCCAGTATTCTTGGTTTCACGTTGGGAAGTTTGTCCTATGGTTGGGTCACTTTTTTAGGTGACTTTCTCTTGGTATTTCCTTTGAATCTTGTGGTTCATGAATTCTTGAGGGGAGAAATTGGCATGGTGGGTGGTGATTTTGATACCTTGAATCTATTTTTTATTATTTATATTTTTATGGTTTATTAGTCCCTCTAGTTTGGGGTGTTCATTTAATATCCTCACTCTACTCCACAATGAACAATGACCAAACCGGATCGCTACATGGCCCTATGTATGCCTTCTCATATGCCAGAGGCTACTGACTAGAAGAAAGGGTCTTGGGAGGTATAATGAGGATAGTATACCACATATATCAAAGTGTGTAAAAAACATATGAAATAATGAAACATCATCCATCCACATCAATTAGAGTACATGGGATCAATAAAACACATTCAGAGATAATAAAAAAAATTCTACATACAAACTCAAACAGTCATTCCATGACACAAGACAAATCACCCACAAATATAATCACATATAAAAACAAAAATAAATGAATAAATAAATACCAAAATAAAAATATAGGATGATCCACTACATTTTACTAGGATCAGCTCATCCTAATCTCTAAGTCCCAAATGAGCTACTCAAGATCGATCAAGAAATATAGGGCTTCAACCTAACCTAGATCTGCAATAATTGAGGGATACTTGAGTACCCAAGTGCAGTAGTAGCCTAAACCAAGATTGAGTATAAACATCAGTAGGACTCCACCAATGTGGTCCCTTACATAGCCATTAAATGCAATGATATGTGCATGTGACATGATCTGAGTAATAAATAAATAAATATAAGAAATAATAATAATATTAATAAAACATCATCGATCATCATGTTTATGGCCTCGATCAACCATATTTTCTCTTTTAAGTTCTGCAGTGTCTTTGATCTAGTTGGGATGACCATGCCAATCATAATAACAACTCAGTGTTTTTTCATTCTAGTATATAAGTAACAACATGGGATCCCAATCCACCCTAGTATACTATATAATGACCTGGGGAATGCACTATCCAAAAATAATGACCTGAGGAATGATCCATCTCAGTATAAAATGGTTCCTGAAATCATATCCCCATAAATATTGAATACTCAACGATGACAACTAAGAACCCCATAATCCCATGGAATGTAAAACATGGCATAGACTCTCTCCTCTTCCTAGGACCAATTCACATATCCAAATACATGTAAACTTCACAAAAAGAAACATAGACCTCCATAAAATATTAATTTTCTATAATATCCCAACATTCCTAAAGGTATTTCTCATTACCTCATCATAAGGATTTTTCAAAACCTCTCATAAGGAGAATTCATGACCTTTAGAGTTTTTAAAACCACCCATAAAGGTGTTCTCCATTTATAATAAAAGGTCAACTCTTTGAAGTTTTCAATTCATCATCCTAATAATATCTAGTAAAAATAATAAAAACTCAAGAACCTGGTTTCATGTCCATCCTTGGTCTACCAAAAGAATAATGAACACTCAGGGCATCCACCCACCCTAGAACTCCTATATATTTTACATTACCACTCTAGTAATTATTCAATTTATCATAAAAGTCATGGCCTCATGGTCCTCACAAGTATGATTAGGGTTTTAAGGTGACACCATATTTCATCTCTCCTTAACCCTTATCCACTTTCTCATAGATAAATAAATCTTTGGGCACCCACTCAGGTCCCCTGGGTCATCATGCGGGTGGAGGCACCCCATGCTGTATTTGTGGTCATAGTCTCCCCACGCATGGACACCCCATATTATATCCACTCTACCTATGACCATATCACAATCCCTCAGGACTGCCGAGGTCCATACATATATCCCCATGTCTCTAAGGTGCTTCCTTAATTTTACAAGGTCTTATAATTAAATTATTTCATTATATTATTAATATTCCATTTATTTTATGAAAACATTTCATTTAATTAAAATGGATCAACGCCCTCAGTGGTGATACTACATACCACATGAAACATAAGAAAACGTAAGTACCATAGGGAATATATCAAGGAAAACCTACATCATTTGAAGCATATTCCCTTTAATTATGAACCCAAAAACCCACATCCTGGGATCATCTAAGATCAATGACCATCATCCAAATGACCCATGTTCATAACTCACATCCAAAAAACCAGTTTAGTTAATTATAATTAATTATAACTCTATAACTAATTAAATATTTTAATTAACTTAGGCACAAACACCTAATTACTCAATAGGTGATCCTTCCACCCATAAATCAAAACAAACCATCCTTAAGAGGTTTTTTCCATGATCCAACCACTAACTCCTTCCAAAACCCTATCAATCAAAACCAAAACCCTAATAAAAGTCATTTAATTTAGTTCAAAACCCTTTAAAAATCATATAGTGGCATAACTAAATAAAAATAATGGGTTAATACATGTAGGCATTATCTCAAGATGTCCTTTCAAAAGTGTGATTTCCATGCAATTAACATTATCTTGATGGTTTTTCACCACTGTTAGATATGACATGAGGAACCCTAGGACACTAAGTGGGGACTCAATGGATGTTGGATATACAAGTTGAAGGTTTACATGCTGGCTTGCAGCCCCTGGAGAAATGTTTTAACCTTACTAGAGGGTGTCACCATTGAGACTATTTGAGAGTGATTCAGATGATGATATGGGTGATCATTAAGAAATTATTGATTACCTCCACCTTTTCATGTCCAGTACTTGTCCCATTAGTCCTTGCCGTGTTACCTCAGGACCTGTATCTTATTTTAATCCAATTATTTTTTTGCTGGCATGTGAGTTTATTATCTCTTGTTTGACCCAACTTTGTTGTATAGGTTATTTTTTATAGATCATTATTGGTGTTAATCATTCCATGGGTTATTATTTTAATTTATTTTTGAATATATATGGATTATACATTATAATATTTTCCCTTTTTTCTTTACTCATATTTGAGGAGTGTGTGTTTTAAATTTATTAAGGGGAAAATAGGGTGGTTTCTTTAAATGAATTTCATTGTGAAATGTTTTATAATATATTTTAAACCATGTGATGGTTTGTTTTGAAAAAGGAATTTTTTTAAAAATGGTTTAACTTGTTTCATTTTTAAATTAAAATTATTTTAAAAGGGTAATGGTTGATTTTTAAATGAAACTACTCTGGAAATTCCTCTTCATGTTAATTTATATAAAAGGAAAGTTTTAAGAGAAGACTTAAAGCATTTTTTGTATATTTTTATTTTTTATAAAGGAAAATAAAACTTATTTTCTATTAGTCTAAAAATATTAGAATTGTTTCCTTTATATAAGAGATGTAATGAACTCTTGGTAGCAACTTTCCAGAATCCGGCGCACCTTATATACTCACATTGGTGGGAATATAGTCAACATGAATTCTATAGGTTCATGGTTTGTGGATTATAGGTTGTTTTACCACCACTTTTCCTTGGGAAGCAGGTGATGTTGGTTATTGTAGTGAATTGATAGTCATAAGGTGATTTGGGGTTTTGTCTCTCAAGTTTGGTGGACCAGTTAATTCAAGTGGTGTATCGAACTATTTAGCCTCCTAATTTGTTTTAGATTTGTTTCCTTATTTTGGTTTGTAAAACATTGGTATAAATGGATTCAATAATGTGTAAAAATATTTTTAAAAATATTTCAATATCATTTATTTTTATTATTTTATGTTTGGATGTTCTTGTTTTTGCACTAATTATTTATTCTGGCATGATTTCTAATGCATGGAAACCTCATGTCAGGTTCTTATTTAGAACCATTTTTTGATCCTTTTTTAGGTTAAAATTGATCCCACATGTTCACCTATGATAATGTAGAACTTTTTGATAACTTGGGGTGATTGGGAAGGTTCCTTGTGCCTTGTGGAAGAATGGCTTGGGTGATAAGTCGGGTCAACATGGGCTTGTTCATTACAATCGGGTGTGAAATCATATATAAGACCAATACCCCAATACATTAAAAGAGTAAATTAAGGGTTGACCACAAGTTTAAATTATGGATAGACCATAAGTTCTATATTTTACAAGAGTAAAGGAATCACTGATTATAATATAGGATTGACTGTAACTATAATGGGGATTTCTCGCAAGAAAAATGTGAGGATCGACTGCATTCCCAATCAACCACAAGAAGAAAAAGTCAATCTACCATATGCTAAAGCATCAATTAACCATTCCGATATGGTTTAAATCAATTAAAAAAAACCAACCATAGGTCTAGATGTCTACAAGAAGCAAGGATAGACTACAATAGTTAGTTTCATACTCAAACTACCTAAACCATTTGTCCCTCAAAGCTAACCTTTTTTCTTCCTTATTAAGTGTAACACCCCAAGCTTCCACGGTACGCTTCTCTTTTAATAATACAGTAGCGTGTGTCGTACGCAACTTCGAGTTCTAACACACACCACAACCAATAAAACCAGCCGTTATGAATAGTAATAACCACTTTTTGAAATTTCATAAATTTTATCTTTCAAAATGGACATAATTTTTGGATTCAGAATATCGAAATTAGCTTAGGGTGAATTTTTTGTATTTTTTGAAAACTTTCAATTTTGATGAATAGTAAAAATTACTAAATTTTAATTAAAAATAACTAATTTAATCGAAATAATTAATAGTGATTAATTATGAATTTGAGTGGTTTTAATGTATATTTAGAATATATTTTTACCATTTAATATAATTTTGGTTATTTGATGTAATTTCACATTTAAACCGGACATAAAGAAGTGTCAATCTTTTGATTGTTATTATTTCTTAAAAACACACTTTTTGTTTTGACAGCGGGAATTAATTTTAAATTAATTTCTGCCACTTCTGTGTTTTGAATTTATAAAAATGGATTCCATATTTAGAATTAGGAGGTCCATATTGTGTAAATAGGTAAATTTTATTTTTAGACATTTTGAATAATTACTTCGGTAAATATTTTATTTACCATGGTTAAAGGGTAAATCCGGTAAATAAGAGTAAAAAAATATTATAATAATAATAAATTACCCTAAAACGTGTCCTAACCCTATTTGTTGATACATTTCAGAACATGGGCATATTTGGGTCGATTTTGGGACCCCATGGATCCACTTGTAAGTGATAATGACACTATTAATTAAGTTAAAGTAAATACAAAAATGACATAAGCATATATCTTTCAGAATTTTTTTTTACATAGGGTTATATATGTTATATATTTGACTATAAATATTCATTAGAAAGATAAAAATATTTCCTACATAATGGTATTTTATTTATTATTTTTATACATTTAATAATTAAATTTATTTATGACACAATAATGATGCAGTATTTTCCTTATCAATGAAAGAATCAAATAATTAAAATTATAAATGTTGAAATAAATATAATTTGAATGTTTTGATGCCATTCACGAATTTTATTGGTCAATATGACATTTTATGATTTCTTAAATGAATTTTATTCGAATTAATAAAGTTTTTAAGACTTTAACAAAAATGAATTATTATATATTGTCAAAATTGACATAAATGAGTCTTTAAGAGAAATATTATATTATTAATTGATATTCTATTACTAAAAATCTAAGGTTCGGCCAAAGGAATTATATCATGATAGGTGCATCATTAATGTAAAACTTGGGGATCTCTTGGATGTATATAGTAAGTTTATTAACTATATAATATAAAAATACAAAGTGACATGGTAAAGGTGAAACTAATTAACTAAGAGTTAAAACTAAAAGATAAGGTAAATATAATGAATCAAACCTATCTAAAATATATTGGTTGAAATTATTTCGACCCATACCCAACATAGACTATTAATAATCCACTTTGGAGCCATTATAAAATGAATATGAAATTATTATAAATTAATACTTTACGTTCTTCCTAAAGAGCGCCTCCTCCCCCTTATAAAAGGACACCACTTATAAATTTTTTTCATACCATAAATGCCTTTGGCTCAGAAAAACTCTGCCCAAATATCCTATAAACTATCCTCCATTCATCCTAGAGGCCTTCCTTTAGTCATAAAGCCAACCTAAGGAGCCCCCTTTATCAAATCAAAAGGAAGAACCCGAAGAAGAGGTAATGTTTTCACAACCCTTTTTCAAGTTCCTTTCTTCTTCAAATTCTTCTTCCATTGTTATTTACTTTCTAAAATAATAACTCCAGTATATTCTATATACTTTTATGTTATTATAAATATGGTACAACCATATTCAGTATTTTATCCATCCTTTGAATGACATGTCACCATACGTGAGTACGTACGGCCTACCGTCTCCACGTCGTGGTGTAATTGTTATTCAATACACTGTTATTTGGATGGAAATAATAATTATGTGTAATTAATGTAAATAATAAATATAACAAGATAATTATTCTATATATATGATATACTATCCAATTATAAATTATTTTAATATCAATAGAATGATATTGTCGCTCGTGCGTACGTACGGACTACCGTCTCCACGAACGCGATGAGATTCATTCCCCATCATATCCATGCCATTATAATTCTCATTTAATGATTAAAAATAATGTTTAACGACTTTACATCATTCTGGATATGAATAAGATACAACATATCCATAAAAAACACAGTTTATGTAACAAAATATATTAAAGAAAACTAGTAAGTTAACACCCAAAATGACAATAATACTGACAAAGCAATGTTAAAAGATCATATATGATATCATATTAATGTATATGATTCTTGTATAATTTAATAAAAATTATTTCACCATTATATATGAGGTTAACCTAAAATCAACCAAGGAAAAGTAGAAGGTAAGGGTTTATTTTACAATCTCTTCATTATCCGAAGTTGTTTTTTACGGAATTATCTACTGGGACCTCTTTATCATCCCCATCCATGTTTCTTAAAAATGTATTTCAAAACATTATTACTATTTTATAGACTATGGGTTAAAGTCATTTATACCATTGTTTACTTTTTATAAGATGTTTATAAAGTAATCTTTCCGTTTTTTTCCAAACAATGTCCCTTTTAACCTTTTCGACAAAATTAAGGTAAGAATGACTTTTTTAACTTATACGGAGGGTGTGGCTATTTTCTACCGTTATAAACTCATCTAAGCTTCCCTTACAAGCTTATAAGAATATTTTCTAAGTAAATTTTTTATTTTATAATTATGTGACTCTTAAATTATTTCAAAATATAAACAGATATTACTCTAAAACGGGGTTTTATTTCATCTATGTCAACATCCTTTGATGGATTTTAAGTTTATTTGGAGTTGATTTGTTGTGATACAAAACTTTCATATTGTATTGAAGGGTTTGTGATATGTTTTAATGTGGATGTTCTATTTTTATACCATTCATGATTTATGGTTAAATTATTGACATTTAGTATGCTAGTTTTAATACGAATGATTATGATATGTTTAAACCTTTTCATATGAGGAATGTATTGGACTTAGTAAGTGATGGGTGGAGCCCACTATAGCTCTTCAATGAATCAGTAGGTCTCATGAGGCAACTAGACATGGAATTTCCCAAGGCCCTTTCCCAATTTGATTTATGGTTTTGTTCGAGGCCTTAATCATTTTTAGATGTCTTGGCCGAGGCCTTGAAAAAATGTTTCAGAATGTCCGGAATTATACATTCCCTCATTATGGAAATAATATTGATGGATCATGTGTTCATTCGACTAGTAGAATACCCAAGATTATGTTTTATTATGGCATTATTTAATCACCTCATATTCTTTCCATAAAAGTATTCATGTTTATTATTGGTAAAGGCATGTGGTTTCAACTATTTACCATGCTTAATATTTATATCATTTTCCGTTGTATTACTTACCCTTACTAAGTGTTTGAGCTCACCCCTTTATTATGTTTTATTTTTCCTAGGATTCTATGAATTGTATTGTGATTGATATACAAGGTTAAGCCAAGGGAATAATGGTGTTCATAAAAGATTATTTATGTTGTTTTGTATGTTATAAAGTGTAATGTAGCATTCTTGTATGTAATCTATTTTCCAAGACTGTCAAACCGATCAGTACTTCGGGACATGATTCCTTGTAATAATGCCAATGTTATTTAATAATGCACCGACTCTGGGTAACTGGGGTCGGGGTATTTCAGTTGGTATCAGAGGAAGTTTAGAAATAACCTGGGAAACTAGATTTAGATAAACTATGATTAGAGCACATTACCCTAAGATAGACTTTGACGATTATTATATAAGAACTTCCTATAATTTTGGTATTGTAGTGATTTTGTGAGTTTTCCAAGAAATACATCCCTGTCTGGATATGAGCAGGTAGAGGCGGCTCTGGCATAGATGTACCTAGGGGTAAAACCCAAAAACACTGCTTTGAGCTAGACTAGAATGGGAACTGGTGCACGCCAATGGGCCTTGTTGCACTCTTGGTTACGACACTCCCGGGGGATATGCTTTGGATAATTCTCATTTTCTTTACAAACCATTATGAAGGGTTTATGAGTATATACATCCTCAAAGAAAACATTTTTATTATTATGGATTTTATCCATAAACTTTTTAATTTATGTTAAGTGTTTTACAAGTTTGGGATTAGATATTGCTATTCATAGACTAATATAGTGTATGACATTGTTTAGAAATGGCACCCATTAGAAGGAATGAGAACTCCTCAATACACATGATCCATAGAGTAATAAGGATCATATCTTTCATGGTCTTAATCCAGAATTTAGAAGGGAAATATTCTCCCACGTATTATCATCATATGAATAAATAATATCATGTGTTAATAAGATAAGTAAATAATTATCTAAGTCCTATGGCTTTGAAGGGATGCCAGATAAGAAAAGGATGGTAGAATGAAATATGGATAAAGGGAATAAGGGAAAGAAGGATTGTCCAATATGTGATAAATGTGGAATGAATCACCTTGGTAAATTATTGAAGGGAATGGGAGTTTGTTATAAGTGTGGAGAAAAGGGACACCAAGTACGTGATTGCAAGGGTAAGAAAAAAATTTCAAAGGTACAATGCTTCATTTGCAAGGGGTTGGGACACTACGCAAACCAATGTCCAAATCATCAGAGTATGCACCAAATGATTCTATTGGATAATAATCAAGTTATGATACTAACACAGATGAAGAGTAATGACTAGTGTTCTTATTTTGTTATTATAGAATTATTTTATTTGAGTGTTGTATCAATAGTATACTGATTACATGGATTATGGAGATAAATAAGGATTGTACTGCAGTACTATTTTATTGAGGATTTGAGATTATATGGTTCTAATAAAATTGACTTAATAGTAAGATACAATTTTTTGAAAATACATGGTTGAAGGAAAGGTAATACTTAATATGGTCCTGATAATGAGGTAGTGATTTTGGAATAGGAGATGGTTGATTTAAATAAATTATATTGGATATTCTTGACTACCTTGAAACTGATTAATGATTTGTAATTGTTGGAGTTTACAACATTTTTGGATAGGAGTATATCTAGTATTCTATAAAGAATAAGGGAGGTTGAATGTAATCAATAACGTTTTAGGGTAGTTTAGGATGTTACCATGTTTTAAAATAATACATGATGAAGGTGTTCGCATGTTATTACATGGAAAAAAGGTTCTTCAATGTGTTTAACTTCCTTATAAATTCTGTACTATGAGTTTGGATAGAAGTATTTTGGATAAGTCTAAAGGATTTAATTGATGAAGTTTGAAAGGTTCTTTTTGGATTTTTTATAAAAGGACAACACGCAGACCGTGTGACAACCTGTCATGTCGGACAAAGCTGCGGGAATCGAGCCCACAACCATAGTATGAATGAGATTTATCGCCTACCACTGGAATACGTGAAGTTCCTGGATGGTATAATGTAGGTTATTTTTTTAAAGGGTCTGATATGTGAATTATAAATTCATTATATTGAGAACCATATACGATTAGGATAAATAGAGTATTTTTGAGTTTTGGAGTGAAAGATGAGTTTGTGGTAGAAATTTATTAATGGATAAAACTCTAAGTATAAAGTAAGTATATTTCCTTATGATCTTATCCAATCTCATAAATAAATTCCTCAACATTAAGTAAAGGAACGTAGAACAAAAACGTTGTCCTAGATTGTATCTTAGATCATAAAAAATATATGGCTTTGTGATTAATGGCCTTTTCATAGCCATGTTCTCTACCACTCTCCATCAGATATTGATGGTTATATTTCTCTTCCATATCCATGTTTTCTTACATGGAACCCTAGTATGTGTTATTTTCAGTAACCTTCATACTTACAACTCTTTATTTTAAATAAAGGCCTCATTAATCCATTTTTCGATGTGGGATTTCAACTAAGATTTTTTTGAAATGTCAACCCCAAGTTTCAAATACTGAGAATAAATTGTGAGGAAAAAATTTATTGAAGTAGGTAAGAATTTAATACCCCAATCATCCACGGTATGCTTCTATTTGAATAATACTGTAGCGTGTGATTTACACAACTTTCATTTCTAACACACACCACAACCAATCAAACTAGCCGTTATGAATAGTAATACCCACTTTTTTAAATTTTATAAATTTTATCTTTCAAAATGGACTTCATTTTTGGATTCGGAATATTGAAATTATCTTAGGGTGAATTTTTGGTATTTTTCTGAAAACTTTAAATTTTGATGAATAGTGAAAATTAATTAATTTTAATTTAAAAAATCTTTTTTAATCGAAATAATTAAGAGTGATAAATTTTGAAATTGAGTGGTTTTAAAGTATATTTATAATATAATTTTACCGTTTAATAAAATGTTGTTCATTGGATGTAATTTCCCATTTAAACCAGACATAAACAAGTGTCAATATTTTGATCGTTATTATTTCTTGAAAACACGTTTTTTGTTTTGACAATGGGAATTAATTTTAAATTAATTTCTTCCACTTATGTGTTTTGAATTTAGAAAAATTTATTCCATATTTAAAATCAGGACTCCCAAGTTTTGTAAATATGTAACTTTTATTTTTAGATATTTTGAATAATTACTTCGGTAAATATTTTATTTACCATGGTTAAAGGGTAAATCCGGTAAATAAGGGTAAACAAATAATATTATGAAAATAATAAATTACCCTAAAACATGTCCTAACCCTATTTTTTGATAAATGAATGACCATGGACATCTTTGGGTCGATTTTGGGACCCCATAGATCCACTTGTAAGTGATCATGACACTTTAAATTAATTAAGTTAAAGTAAATACAAAAATGACATAAGCATATATCTTTTAGCAACAAAAATATTACATAGGGTTAAATATGTTATATTTTAGACTATAAATATTAATTATAAATATAAAAATATTTAATACATAATGGTATTTTATTTATAATTTTTAAACATTTAATAATTAAATTTATTTATGACACAATAATGATGCAATATTTTCCTTATTAATGAAAGATTCAAATAATTACTATTATAAATGTTAAAATAAATATAATTTGAAAGTTTTGATTCCATACAAAAATTTAATTGGTTAATATTACATTTTATTATTGCTTAAATGAATTTTTTTCTAATTAATAATGTTTTTAAGACTTGAACAAGAATCAATTATTAAATATTGTCAAAATTGACATAAATGAGTTTTTAAAACAAATATTATATTATTAATTAATATTCTATTACAAAAAATCTAAGGGACGGAAAAAGGACTTATATTGTGATATTTGTATCATTAATGTACCACTTGGGGGTATCTTGGATGTATATAGTAACTTTATTAACTATATAATATAAAAATACAAAGTGACATGGTAAATGTCAAACTAATTAACTAAGAGTTAAAACTAAAAGATATGGTTAATATAATGACCCAAATCTATCCAAAATCTATTTGTTGAACGTATTTATACCCATACCCACCTTAGACTTTGAATAATCCACTTTGGATCCATTATAACCCGAATATGAACTTATTATAAATTAATACTTTAAGTATTTCTTAAAGAACCCCTCCTCCCCCTTATAAAAGGACACCAATTCTAACCAACTATTCATACCTTAAAAGCCTTTTGTCTCAGACAAAATATGACCAAATAACCTCTAAACTATCATCAATTCATCCTAGAGGCCTTCCTTTAGTCATAAAGACAACCTAAGGACCCCTTTTGAGCAAATCAAAAGGAACAACCTGAAGAAGAGGTAATGTTTTCACCACACTTTTTCAAGTTCCTTTCTTCTCCATCTTCTTCTTCCTTTGTTATTTCCTTTATAAAATAATAAATCCAGTATATTATATATAATTTGATGTTATTATAAATATGGTACATACATATTCAGTATTCTATCCATCCTTTGAATGACATGTCACCATACATGCGTACGTACGGCCTACCGTCTCCACGTCGTGGTGTAATTGTTATTAAATACACTATTATTTGGATGGGTGTAATAATGATGTGTAATTCATGTAAATAATAAATATAACATGATAAGTATTATTTATATATGATATACCATCCAATTATATATTATTTTAATATCAAAAGAATGATATTGTCGCTCGTGCGTACGTACGGAATACCGTCTCCACGAACGCGATGAGATTCATTCCCCATCGTATCCATGCAATTATAATTCTCATTTGATGATTAAAAATAATGTTTAAGGATTTTATATCATTCTGGATATGAATAAGATACATCCTATCTATAACAAACACAGTTTATGTAACAAATATATAAAAGAAAATGAGTAAGTTAACATCTGAAACGACGATAATACTAACAAAGTAATATTAAAAGATCATATATGATATCATATTAATGTATATGATTATTTTATAATTTAATAACATTTATTTCACCATTATACAAGAGTTTAACCTACCATCAACCAAGGAAACGTACAATGTAAGGGTTTATTTCACAATCTCTTCATTATCAGAGGTTGTTTATACGTAATTATCTACTGGGACCTCTTTATCATCCACATCCATGTTTCTTAAAAATGTATTTCAAAACATTATTACTATTTTATAGACTATTGGTTAAAGTAATTTATACCCTTTTTGACTTTTTATAATATTTTTATGAATGAATCATTCCGTTTTTTCCAAACAATGTCCTTTTTAATCTTTTAAAAAAAATTAAGGTAAGAATGTCTTTTTTAACTTATACGGCGGGTGCAGATATTTTCTACCATTATAAACTCGTCGAAGCTTCCCTTACAAGCTTATACGAATATTTTCAAAGTAAATGTTTTATTTTATAATTATGTGACTCTTAAATTATTTCAAAATATAAAGAGATATTTCTCTAAAAAGGGTTTTGATTTCATCTATGTCAACATCCTTTGATGAATTTTAAGTTTATTTGGAGTTGATTTATTATGATACAGAACTTCCATATTGTATTGATGTTTTTGTGATATGTTTGACTATGGATATGCTATTTTTATACCATTCATGATTTATGGTTGAAGTATTGACATTTTGTATGCTTGTTTTAATACGAATGTTTATGATATGTTTAAACATTTTCATATGAGGAATGTATTGGACTTAGTTAGTGACGGGTGGAGCCCGCTATAGCTCCTCGATGCATCGGTAGGTTTCATGAGACAACTAGATGTGGAATTGGCTGAGGCCCTTTCCCAATTTGATTTATGGTTTTAGCCGAGGCCTTAATCATTTTTAGACATCTTGGATGAGGCCTTGAAAAAATGTTTCAGAATGCCTGGCATTATACATTCCCTCATTTTATAAATAATATTTATGGTTCATGTGGTCATTCGACTAGTAGAATACCCATGATTATGTTTTATTATGGAATTATTTACTCATCTCATATTCTTTCCATAAATGTATTCATGTTTATTATTGGTAAAGTCAAGTGGTTTTAATTATTTACCATGCTTAATATTATGCCATTTTCCGCTGTATTACTTACCCTTACTAAGTGTTTGATCTCACCCCTTTCTTATGTTTTATTTTTCCCAGGATTCCAAGAAGTGTATTGTGATTTATATACAGGGTTAATCCAAGGGAATAGTGGTGTTCATCAAGGATTATTTATGTTGTTTTGTATGATATAAAGTGTAATGTAACATTCTTGTATGTAATCTATTTTACAAGACTGGTAAACCGATCGGTCCTTCGAGACTAGATTCCTTGTAATCATGCCAATGTTATGTAATAATGCACCGACTCTAGGTAACTTGGGTCGGGGCGTTACAGTTGGTATTAGAGAAATTATAGCAATAGCCTAGGAAACTAGATTTAGATAAACTCTGATTAGAGCACATTACCCTAAGATAGACTTTGAGGATTATTATAGAAGAACTTCCTAGAATTTTGGTATTGTATAGATTTTTTGAGTTTTCCGAGAAATACATCCCTATCTGGATACGAGCAGGTAGAGGCGGCTCTGGCATAGATGTACCTAGGGGTAAAACCCAAAAACACCACTTTGAGCTAGACTCGAACAGGAACTGGTGCACGACAACATGCCTTGTTTAACTTTTGGTTATGACACTCCTTGGGGATATGCTTAGGATAATTATCATTTTCTTTACAAACCATTATAAAGGGCTTATGAGTATATACTTCCTCAAAGAAAACATTTTTATGATTATGGATTATATCCATAAACTTTTTAATGTATGTTAAGTGTTTTACAAGTTTGGGATTATGTATTTCTATTCATAGACTAATCTACTGTATGCCATTGTTTAGAAATGGAACCCAGTAGAAGTAATGAGAACTCCAACAATACGCATGATCCAAAGAGTAAGAAGGATCATATCTTTCATGGTCTTAAGAGAGAATTTATGAGGGAAATAGTCTCCCACATATTATCATCATATGAAGAAATAGTATCATATGTCAATAAGATAAGTAAAGAATTCTCTAAGTCCTATGGCTTTGAAGGGAAGCCAGGGAAGAAAAGGATGGTAGAAAGAAATATGGATGAAGGGAATAAGGGAAATAAGGATTTTCCAATATGTGATAAATGTGGAATGAATCACCTTGGTAAATGCTTGAGGGGAATTGGAGTTTGTTATAAGTGTGTAGAAAAAGGACACCAAGTATGTGATTGCAAGGGTAAATTTGTTTTTTCAAATGTACAATTCTTCATCTGTAAGGAGTTGGGACACTATGCAAACCAATGTCCAAATCATCAGAGTATGCACCAAATGAATCTATTGGATAATAATCAAGTTATGATACTACCTTAGATGAAGAGGAATGACTAGTGTTCTTATGTTGTTATTATATAATTATTTTATTTGAGTGTTATATCAACAGTATATTGGTAACATGAATTATGGATATAAATAAGGATTGTACTGCAGTACTATTTTATTAAGGATTTGATATTATATGGTTCTATGAAAAGTGAATTAATAGTAAGCTACACTTTTTTGAAAATACACGGTTTAAGGAAAGGTAATCCTTAATATGGTCTCTACAATGAGGTAGTGATTTTGGAATAAGAGATGGTTGATTTGAATAAATTATATTGGATATTCTTGACTACCTTGAAACTGATTAATGATATGTCATTGTTGGAGTTTACAACATTTTTTCATAGAAGGAGTATATCCAGTATTCTATAAAGAATAAGGGAGCATTAATGTAATCAATAAGGTTTTATGGTAATCCAGGATGTTACCATGTTTTAATATAATACATGATAAAGGTGTTCACCTGTTATTACTTGGAAAAAAGGATATTCAATGTGTTTAACTTCATTATAAATTTTGGACTGTGAGTTTGGATAGAAGTATTTTGGATAAGTCTAAAGGATGGAATGTATTATGTTTGAAAGGTTCTTTTTGGATTTTTTATAAAAGTACAACACACAGACCATGTGACAACCCGTCGTGTCAGACAAAGATGCGAGAATCGAACCCACAACCATAGTGCAATTGGGATTTATCACCTACCACTAGACTACATGAAGTTAGTAGGTGGTATAATGTAGTTTCTTTTTTTAAAGGGTCTGATGTGTGAATTATAAATTCATTATATTGAAAACCCTATACGATTAGGATAAATAGAGTATTTTTGAGTTTTGGAGTGAAAGATGAGTTTGTGGTAGAAATTTATTAATGGATAAAACTCTAAGTACAAAGTAATTATATCTCCTTATGATCTTATCCAATCTCATAAATAAATTCCTCAACATTAAGAAAAGGAACTTAGAACAAAAATGTTGTCCTAGATGGTACCTTAGATCATCACAAATTTATGGCTTTGTGATCGTTGGCCTTTTCATAGCCATGTTCTCTACCACTATCCATCAGATATTAATGGTTATATTTCTCTTCCATATCCATGTTTTCTTACATGGAACCCTAGTATGTGTTATTTTTGGTAACCTTCATGCTTACCACTCTTTATTTTAAATAGAGGCCTCATTAATCCATTTTTCGATGTGGGATTTCAACTAAGATATTTTGAAATATCAACCCCAAGTTTCCAATAATGAGCATAAATTGCGAGGACGTAATTTATTAAAGGAGGGTAGAATGTAACACACCAAGATTCTATGGTATGCTTCTCTTAGAATAATACAGTAGCGTGTGTTGTACGCAACTTCGAGTTCAAACACACACCACAACCAATCAAACTAGCCGTTATGAATAATAATACCCACTTTTTGAAATTTAATAAATTTTATCTTTCAAAATGGACTTCATTTTTGAATTCGGAATATCTAAATTATCTTAGGGTGAATTTTTGGTATTTTTCTGAAAACTTTCAATTTTGATGAATAGTGAAAATTACAAAATTTTAATTAAAAACAACATTTTTAATCAAAATAATTAATAGTGATAAATTATTAATTTGATTAGTTTTAAAGTATATTTAGAATATATTTTTACCATTTAATATAATTTTGGTCATTGGATGTAATTTCACATTTAAACCGGACATAAACAAGTGTCAATCTTTTCATAGTTATTATTTCGTAAAAACACGCTTTTTGTTTTGACAGTGGGAATTAATTTTAAATTAATTTCTGCCACTTTTGTGTTTTGAATTTAAAAAAATGGATTCCATATTTAGAATTAGGAGGACCAAATTGTGTAAATAGGTAACTTTCATTTTTAGACATTTTGAATAATTACTTCGGTAAATATTTTATTTAGCATGGTTAAAGGGTAAATCTGGTAAATAAGGGTAAACAAATAATATTATAATAATAATAAATTATACTAAAACGTGTCTAATCCAATTGGTTGATACATTTCTGACCATGGGAATCTTTGGGTCGATTTAGGGACCCCATGGATCCACTTGTAAGTGATAATGACACATTATATTAATTAAGTTAAAGTAAATACAAAAATGACATAAGCATATATCTTTTAATCAAATTTTTTTTTAAATTGGGTTATATATGTTATATTTTCTACTATAAATATTAATTATAAAGATAAAAAGATTTCCTACATAATGGTATTTTATTTATAATTTTTATACATTTGATAATTAAATTTTTTTATGACACAATAATGGTGCAATATTTTTCTTATTAATGAAAGAATCAAATAATTAGTATTATAAATGTTAAAATAAACATAATTTGAAAGTTTTGATGCCATAAAAGAATTTTATTGGTTAATAAGACATGTTGTGATTTCTTAAATGAATTTGGTTAGAATTAATAAAGTTGTTAAGACTTTAAAAAAATCAATTATTAAATATTGTCAAAATTGACATAAATGAGTTTTTAAAACAAATATTATATTATTAATTGATATTCTATTCCAAAAAATATAATGTTCATCCAAAGGACTTATATAATGATAGGTTTATCATTAATAGACCACTTGGGGGTCTCTTGGATGTATATAGTATGTTTATTAACTATATAATATAAAAATACAAAGTGACATTGTAAATGTCAAACTAATTAACTAAGAGTTAAATCTAAAAGATAAGGTTAATATAATGACCCAAACCTGTCTAAAATCTATTGGTTGAAAGGATTTAGACCAATAACTACCTTATACTTTGAATAATCTACTTTGGAGCCATTAGAAACCGAATATGAGTTTATTATAAATTAATACTTTACGTTTTTCCTAAAGAGCCCCCCTCCCCCTTATAAAAGGACACCACTTCTAACCAATTATTAATACCTTCAAAGCATTTTGTATCGGCCATATTCTGCCCAAATACCCTATAAAATATCCTTACTTAATCCTATAGGCCTTCCTTTAGTCATAAATCCAACTTAAGGAGCCATTTTGATCAAATCAAAAGGAAGAACCCGAAAAAGATGTAATGTTTTCCCACCATTTTTCAAGTTCCTTTCTTCTTCAACTTCTTCTTCCTTTGTTATTTCCTTTATAAAACAATAAATCTAGTATCTTCTATATACTGTGATGTTATTATAAATATGTTACAACCATATTCAGTATTCTATCCATCCTTTTAATGACATGTCACCATACGCGCGTACGTACGGCCTACCGTCTCCACGTCGTGGTGTAATTGTTATTCAATACACTATTATTTGGATGGGTATAATAATGATATGTAATTCATGTAAATAATAAATATAACATGATAATGATTCTTTATATATGATATAACATCCAATTATATATTATTTTAATATCAAAAGAATTATATTGTCGCTCGTGCGTACGTACGGACTACCGTCTCCACGAACATGATGATATTCACTCCCCATCATATCCATGAAATTATAATTCTCATTTTATGATTAAAAATAATGTTTAAGGACTTTATATCATTCTGTATGTGAATAATATACAACCTATCCATAACAAACAAGGTTTAGGTAGCAAAATATATAAAAGAAAATGAGTAAGTTAACACTCGAAACGACGATAATACTAATAAAGAAATGTTAAAAGTTCATATATGATATCATATTAATGTATATGATTCTTGTATAATTTAATAACAATTATTTCACCATTATAAAGGATGTTAACCTACCATAAACCAAGGAAAATTACAAGTTAATGGTTTATTTCACAATCCCTTCTTTATCCGAGGTTGTTTATACGTAATTATATACTGGGACCTTTTTATCATCCACATCCATGTTTCTTAAAAATGTATTTCAAAACATTCTTACTATTTTTTATAATATGGGTTAAAGTCATTTATACCCTTGTTTACTTTTTATAATATGTTTATAAAGTAATCTTTTTGTCTTTTTCCAAACAATTTCATTTTTAACCTTTTTGACAAAATTAAGGTAAGAATGTCTTTTTTAACTTATACGGCAGGTGCGGCTATTTTCTACCATTATAAACTCGTCGAAGCTTCCCTTACAAGATTATAAGAATATTTTCAAAGGAAATGTTTTATTTTATAATTATGTGACTCTTAAATGATTTCAACATAGAAAGTGATATTTCTCTAAAAAGGGTTTTGATTTCATCTATGTCAACATCCTTTGAGGGATTTTAAGTTTATTTGGAGTTTATTTATTATGATACAAAACTTCCATATTGTATTGAAGGTTTTGTGATATGTTTGACTGTGGTTGTTCTATTTTTATACCATTCATGATTTAAGGTTAGATTATTGACATTTTGTATGATAGTTTTAATACGAATGTTTATAATATGTTTAAACCTTTTCATATGAGGAATGTATTGGACATAGTAAGTCACGGGTGGAGCCCGCTATAGCTCCTCGATGCATCGGTAGGTATCATGAGACAACTAGAAGGGGAATTGGCTGAGGCCCTTTCCCAATTTGATTTATGATTTTCACTAAGGCCTTAATCATTTTTAGATGTCTTGGCCGAGGCCTTGACAAAGTGTTTCATAATTTCCGACATTATACATTCCCCCATTATGGAAATAATATTAATGGTTCATGTAGTCATTCGACTAGTAGAATACCCATGATTATGTTTTATTATGGCATTATTTACACATCTCGTATTATTTCCATAAAAGTATTCATGTTCATTATTTGTAAAGTCATGTGGTTTCAATTAGTTATCATGCTTAATATTTATGTCATTTTCCACTGTATTACTTACCCTTACTGAGCGTTTGAGATCACCCCTTTATTATGTTTTATTTTTCCCAGGATTCCAAGAAGTTTATTGTGATTGATATGTAGGGTTAAGCCAAGAGAATAATGGCGTTCATAAAGGATTATTTATGTTGTTCTGTATGTTATAAAGTGTAATGTTACATTCTTGTATGTAATCTATTTTCCAAGACTGCTAAACCGATCGGTCCTTTGAGACTTGATTCCTTGTAATCATGCCAATGTTATGTAATAATGCACCGACTCTGGGTAATTGGGGTCGGGGCGTTACATTAAGAGATTCAACTACTAGAATCTAATGATAAATTATTTAAACATATAGGTACTACAAACTGATCAACCGAGGGGATATTACTTAAGTTAAGGAGGGAAGGTGTCATTGGAAGAAATTAAAATTGAGTAAATCTTCTTATTGGGGGAGTTGTGCTTAAATTTTTCAATCTTTTTTATTATCATTCAATTTCATTCAAGTAATTTCATGTAGCTTGATAGATTATTGGATGTATGTGTGATTATTTTTTATTTCATAAATATTTCCCACTGTATGAAAACAATTTTGAGGGCAAAATCCTAAATTTTTAAACTTAATTAAAATATTATTCATTTTTAATTACTTGGTTTTATGATTTATTTTCTCTATTATATTGATAATTATTTAAAAAGAATAAAACATTTCATAGTGCTATGAATATTTCATTAGAAGTTTTATAAATTATATGAATCTATTTAAATTTCTTAATGTATTGAAATAATCCTTGATAAAAATAATATTTTACTAGATTATTTTTTGAAAATATTTTGGTTATATCATTTGAGAAAATGCATGAATGTTTTTAACCTTATTTTAGTAAAACTAATTCAAAATAGTGGAAACATATTGTTTTAGCTTTTTTTCACCCTTAGAGAATTATTTTGTACTATTGTAGTGAAAATATATTTGATTTGAATTGTTTTTAATTTTCCAACACTTTAAGGTTTAACATTGAGGACAATTGGGGATTTTAAGTGTGGGGTATGGGTATTAAAATTTTCTTAACTATAATTCAATGTTTTAAACATAAAAACACATTAAATATTTTTAAAATTTAATTATTGTTTAGATTCAATTGTAACATTTAGTGGGTGTAAATTTTTCTCAATTTTTAGTGTTTTTTTCACTTTGAGTGGTTAATATTTTATTTTATACCATGGACTCAATCTTGGATTATCACTTACATTTCACTTTAAATTAATTATTTTGGCCAAAAAATAGGAGTAAGATTTTTCAAAATTAATTGGTTTAAAAAAATCAATATACCTTAAACAAACAATCATTTAATTTAAATGGACTATTAATTGAACTCTTAAACCTGGTTGAACTCTTTATTCATTAATCTAAAACAAGTGGTTGAGGTAATTATTAATTCTTTTAATTATTAAACTCACTCTTCCTCTATTTATGTCTATTTAATCGTTATTAATTTTGTGTCTGTTGACACTCCGATTTTCAAATTAAGATTGAATAACATAAAATCATCACATTGCAATTATTTAGAGGAGGAAAATTCATGAAAGATGAACAACACCCTTTGAGTTCCAAATGTGTACCTAATTAGACCTCACACATGTCCAAATTGCACTACCATACTCACACAAGTCCCATCGGTATTGCCAAACACACAAATATTAAATTTTTGTGAGAGACATATATAATATAGTAATTAGAAAGACTTGTGAATACTTCCTCCTTCACCCAGGGTTCTAAGATTAACTATAAATAGGGCCCTTGGGCTCCCTGTTTTGATGACTGGAAGAAAAAGAGTCACCATGAAGTTATTCTCACACTAGTCATTTGGATAAGTCCCCAAAACCTTCTAGGTAGCTCTATATGCTTATAAATAAGTGGGAATTAAGGAGAGTATATGAAATAAGTTTCCTCTAAGATTTTAAATACCAAAGACTAATGCAAATATCCACTTACCCTTAGTCCAAAATTACTAGGGTGATGTCCCCCTCCCAAACTAAGGACTAATGTGAGACCCTTATAAGAAAACATAAGGAGACCCTTGGAGGTTCGATCAAGGTATTTCATAAGTTTGGCCTCCCAAGCTATTCTTCATCCAAGATATCCCAAGTAACACTTGCATGATGTACCTTGAAATTCCCCCAAGTAACATTTGGGCGAGACACCTCCAAAATCAGCCAAAGAATTTCCTGGGAGAAGTATCCATTTTAGTTTTAGTTCATGTATAAATATATGAGGAATATATTTTTATAATTTTATTGTTATTTTATCCTTTAAAAAAATTAGTGCTTTATACATGAAAAATTCAACTTCAATACCCATAATTTAGAGACAAAGATCATATTGTGGTGGAAATTGATTAAAGGATGAAATTCAACATATCAAGTAAGTATATTTCCTTATTATTTTAGTCAATATGGTCAAAAATTCCTCAAACCTTATGAAATAATATTTAAAATGGAAATATTATCCTAGTATGTTTTTTCTGATGAAATGATTGTATTTTTCCCAACTCTTTGGTGTATGGTTTTATATTTGTTGACTTTATCACGATAATTAACTTTCCTTTGATCGATGATCTATGTCACTCTACATCATTATTTCAAAATGTAGATTTTATTATATGTATAAATATTGAATTTCTAATAAATTTATTCTATTTTTAAACCTATTATGTTTTATTTTATATGAGCTTGTTACTTATTTTTCTCTCTTATCAAGAGGATATTTTATTAACCCTTTTTATGGTGTGGATTTCCAAAAAAAATTCAATTTTCAACACTTAATTATTGATATAAAGTTAAAATTATGAGGAATTTTTTTTAAAGTGGGTATAATGTGATGCCCTATGATTTTTAAAATGAATCTATTAATGATATGGTACAATACATGCAACACTGAGCTTAAACGAATTATAAAATAATATTATTTTAAATATGACCATTATAATATTGTCGTTAAATTGGAGGGTATGAAGACTATTAACTAATTTATGATATGTATATATATATATATATTTCCTACATAATATAATTTTTTTTGATAAATTCTCAGTAAATTATCAATCAATTTTTTGTAATTTAAGTTTATTCATTAAAAATATTTTTTCTACAAAAATGATTTATATAGATTTTTATAGGAAATATTATAATTAATTTACTGATATTTTATAAAATTTATTTTCTAAAATTCACTTTATTTATTATATCATAATATAAAAATTAACTTAGTTTTAAATTTTTTTATTTTTTGAAAAATATTGATTTTTCAGTGAATAGTGAAAGATACATATTTTTATAAAACCACCATTTATTTTCAATATATTAAAAAGTTTCAAATTACCAGTATGATTTGAATTTGATTTCAACTAAAATAATAATTATTTATTTATAATTAATCCAATTAATTACATTTAAATCAAATTTATACTGAATTTTACTATAAGATTATTTTTGTGTTTAAAAATGGGTTTTTTTAAAATTGTTTTAAAATGCATAATTTTTCTCCATTTAAATTAGTTAGATCAACACCTAATAATAAAAATATTAATTAAAATGTTTTTATTATTTATCTATAAATATTAATTTAAATTAATATAATTATTATTAATTGACATAGAGTTAAAATAAAATCATTTTATGCTTCAAAAATACATCTCTTCAAAAAAACAACTTTTCCATCGTTTCTGTGGATTTTATTTTAAATTAAATTTTTTCAATTATGTGAATTTATTTTTTTAAAATGGATTCCTTATTTGGAATAAAATTTATTTATATTATATAATAAGTTCAATTTAATATTTTTTCATAGTGAATAGTAAAAATAGTAAAAATATATCAATGTGGTTATGGTAAAAATGGGTTTATTGAGGGTTAAACTAACAATATAAGTGTTAAAATACCTAAACACTTATCTAAAATATAATTATTGGATATTCTTAGACCTTATATCATCTAAATATTGATAATTGTACATTTTATAGCCTTTTTGCATGTGAAAAATGTGGATACACCATTTTATTTTCAAAAATTCTAAGTGTGTCATCTCACCCAGTATTAAAATGGCTCCCCCTATCCTCTCATATTTACACCTTCATAACCATTTAGATCATATAATACATGCTAAAATACCTTTCTTAATTCCCTCTTCATAACTAAGATCCCTTTTTTTGGTCATAAATCTGTCCAAAGAAGGATTTTAGTGCTAACCTATGGAGGTTGCCCGAATAAGAGGTATCGTGCTTAACTGATCATTTTTATTTTATTTCTTCATCCACCTCCTAAAATATTAATAAATTCTGATGTTATAATAACTCCAATATCTCTCATATACTAATATATTATTATGTTAATTTCAAAACCTAAATTCAACTCTCCTTTTATAAAATGGAAAATGATACTTTCATTCATGTGTACGGTGGACTACTGCCTTGTGAACTGTTTTAATTCATTTTTCATCATCGCCACTCACAACTTGTTATAATTATTGATTTAAAGTATATATATTATATTTTTAAAATAATTATACTTATTTTATTTTTATATTCTCAATTTCCATTATAGGGGGTACGATAACTTCTCTCATGTGTATGGCGGACTACCGCCTTGCGAAGCGATGTGATTCCATTTTCACTAACTCTTTATATGGAAGGTAATAAAAATTTATTTATTGAATATATGTGATATATATGAGATAATTTTGATATTTATGGAATATTTATCATTCATAAAAGATAATATATCATTTTATTTCTTACCTTTACACATAGAAAAATGACAATTTCATTTGTCTGTACGTGTGGAATATCACCTCCACGAAACTATGTGATTATTTTTCATCATATAATAATATGGATGATATATATAGGTATAATTAAAGAAATAATATGGTATTTAGGATATTATTATCATTATTAAAATATAAAATATTACTTATCTCTATTCCATAATGATCATTGAAAATAGATGTAATGCCCCGACCCCAGTTAACCAAAGTCAGTGCTTTATTACATAGAATTGACATGATAAAAGGAATCCTGTCTCGAACGACCAAACACTTTAGTGTTATTAGAAACAAGATACATACATAAGTTAACATTATAACTTGAGAAGAAATACAACACTAATTTATTCCATTAGAAACATCCATGCCTCCTAGATTATGCATGCAAGTCACTCATAACTAACTTCTTCATATCCTGGGAAAATGAAACACAAGAAAGGGGTGATCTCAAACGCTTAGTAAGATTAAGAAGTACTGAGGATGATAAAATAAACATTAGGAATGTTGAATAACTGAAAACACATGCCTTTATAAATAAAAAACATAAACACTTTATGGATAGAATATTAGCTGAGTAGATAATGCCATAATAAAACACAGTCATGGTTATTCTAATAGTCAAATAACCACATGAACCATCATTATTATTTTCATAATGAGGGAATTTATAATGTTGGACTCTCTAAAACCTCTTGTCAAGGCCTCTTCCAAGATGTCTAAAAATGATTTAGGCCTCGTCCAAAACCATATATCAAATTGGGGAAGGCCTCAACCAATTCCTTGTCTAATTGTCTCATGAGACTAATCGATGCACTGAGGAGCTATAGCGGGCTTCACCCATCACATACTAAGTCCAATACATTCCACATATGAAAAGGTTGACACATAACATAACCATTCATATTAAAACTAGCATATGAAATGTCAATACATTATCCATAAACCATGAATGGTGAAAAAATAACACATCCACAGTAAAACATATCACAATACCTTCAATACAAAATGAAAGATTTGTATCATAATAATCAACTTCAAATAGGCTTAAAATCCATCAAAGGAAGTTGACATAGATGAAATCAAAACTTATTGTAGAGAAATATCTCTATTTATTTTGAAATAATTTAAAATTCATATAATTATAAAAGAAAACATTTATTTTGAAAATATTCTTATAAGCTTGTATGGGAATCTTAGAAAATGTTATTATGGCAGAAAATAGCCGCACCCACCGTATATGTTAGAAAAGACATTCTTACCTTAATTTTGTCGAGAAGGTCATATAGTACCTTGTTTGGAAAAAAAATGGAAATTTTCCTTTCAAAACATATTTGGTCAAATAAGGATATAAATGAATTTAACCCATAGTCTAGTAAATAGTAAAAATGTTTTGATTTATATTTTTAAGAAAACAGGGATGTGGATGATAAAGAGGTCCCAGTTGATTTTTCACGTATTTACATCCTCGGATAAGTAAAGAGATTGCATAATTAACCCTTACCTTGTAATTTTCATTGTTTGAGGGTACTTTAACCTCCCGTATAATAGTTAAATCATTTTTTTCTATGTATAAAAGTAACATATACCTAAATATGATACCATATATGATCTTCAAATACTTTTTTGTTAATAATATTTTAGTATTATCGTCGTTTCTGGTGTTAACTGATTCTTTTTTCTTTATATGTTTTGTTTCCTAAGTCGTGTTTGTTATGGATAGGATATATTTGATTAATATCTAGAATTATATTATGTTCTTATACAATATTTTATCATTAAATGAAAATTATTCTTGAATGGTTACGATGCGGAAATGAATCTCATCGTGTTCGTGGAGACGGTAATCTGTAAGTACGCATGAGCGACAATCTCATTATATTGATGATGAAATAGTATGTAATTGGATGGTATATCATATATAAATAATAATTAACATGTTATATTTATTATTTACATTAATTATACTCATTATTATTCCCATCCAAATAATGAGGTGTTTGAATAACAGACAACACCACGACGTGGAGACGGTAATCCATACGTACACTCATATGGTGGCTTTGTCATTCATAGGATGGATAGAATAAAAAATATAGTTGTTCCATATTTATAATAAAATCATAGTAATTATAATACAATGGAGTTATTATTTTTGTATGGAAACAACAAAGAAAGAGGAAGTAGAAGAAGAAAATAACAATGAAAGAGGTGGTGAAATTATTACCTCTTCTTCGGGTGTTTCATTTTGAGTTGACAAAAATGGCTCCTTAGGTTGTCTTTCTGATAAAATTATGGACTCTAAGTTGACGTGAGGGAATTTTGAAGGATATTTGGGCTGGTTTTGGAAGATCCAGATGGCTTTGGAGGTGTGAAATTAAGAGAAGTTGAAGTAGCCTTTTATAAGAGAGGTGAGGGTCACTCTAGGAAGAGCTTGAAATATTATTTTGTAACAAAATAATTTTTGGTTTCTAATGGATCAAAAATGATTTATTTATAGAATAAGGTGGGGATTGGTCAAAACCTTTCAACCAATAGTTTTTAGATAGGTTTTGGTCACCATATTAACCTTATCTTTTAGATTTAACTCTTAGTTAAATAGTTTGACATTTACCATGTCTCTTTTTATTTTTATATTATATGGTTAATAAACTTACTATAACCAGAAAATAGAACCCCTATTGGTTAATTATTAATATATATTACCTTATATAAGTCCTTTTTCTAGACCTTATAATTTTAGGGATATTATATCAATTAATAATATAGTATTTGTTTTAAAAACTCAATTATGTCAATTTTGAAACTATTAATTATTTGAATTTTTTAAAAGCCATAAAAACTTTATCACTTTGAATAAAATTTATTTAATGAATCCTAACATGTCATATTAACCTAGAAAATTATTTGAATTAATCAGAAGTCTGAATTTATATTTATTTGGATATTTATAATATCAATTATTTTAATATTTCATTATTAAGGTAATTACTCGATAATCATTGTGTCATAAATAAATTAAATTATTTAATGTATAAAAATTATAAATTAACTATCATTAAGTTGGAAATATTTTTATATTTTTGGTAAATATTTAGGGTCGAATTTATATAGTGTGTAACCCTATATTAAAAATGGTTTAGTTATTAAACTTTGAATTTAACTCTTTTAACTCCTCTTTAATTAAAATAATAATAAATGTCCTAATCTAATCCAGCTGGACCAAAGAGGATAATATTTTATTCCTAAGGTTGTTTTTAGTCAAATTACACTTATCCAATAGAATTAGGACATGTGTTAGGGTGATTATAAAATCATTTTTTTCCTTAATTACCCTATTTACTTTTAACCGTGGTAAATAAGTCAACAGTTACTATTCACAAAAAATTATTTTCATCTTATTGAACCAAATTTTATTTACTGATTTCAACTGTGTCTCTCAGATTTTTTAAATTCAACTCACAGAAGCGGTAAAATTAAGTTTCATGCAAATTTTCAAATGCTCCTGGAAGGTGGGTAAAAGACGGTAAAAAGTTTAATAAACTTTTATATATCTAAACTTATTATAAAATGAATACAATGAATTAAATTGTACACATCTAGGTATTATGTATCTATTTAGACCTAAAATATATTAAAATAACTAATTACTTAAATAAAAAGGAGGTTTTAAACAATAACGTAGTGTTTTTCACTATTCATCAAAAAAATTGAAAGTTTTCAGAAAAATACCAAAAATTCACCCTAAGCTAATTTTGATGTTCTGAATTCAAAAATGATGTCCATTATGAAAAATAAAATTTATAAAATTTCAAAAATTGGGTATTACTATTCATAGTGTCTAGTTTGATTGGTCGTGGTGTGTTAAAACTGCAAGTTGCGTACAACTTAAGCTACCACATTACTCAAAGGGAAATGTACCGTGGAATCTTGGGGTGTTACGTTCTCCCCTCTTTAAAATAATTTCTTCCTAGAAATTTCTATAATATTAATACATAAAAATATTCGGCTGGTTCTTAATCATAAGATCCTTGGGTTCTCACGTTTCCTCTTCCATCTTATGGTTTCTCCATTGAACTTTTACCAGACGAGTCGTCCGGTTTCTCATCAGTTATTCTCTGGAATCAAGAATTTTGATAGGCTTTTCACAATAAGATAGATCAGGTTCCAGTTCAATTTCCTCATCAGTTAGTACATGCATTGGGTCAGGCATGTATTTTCTCAACAGTGATACGTGGAAAACATCATGAACTTTGGAGATACTTGGAGGCATTGCCAAACAATAATCCATAACTCCAATTTGTTCTAGAATTTCGAAAGGTCTGATGTACCTGGACTCAATTTACCATTCTTACCGAATAATATAACACCCTTCCATGGAGATACCTTCAAGAAAGAATGATCTCCTACATGAAATTCCAATTCCATCCTCCAATTATCAGTATATCTATTTTTCCTAATTTGAGATTCTTTGATGTGGGTTTGGATAATCTTCGCATTTTAATTGTTTCCTTAACAAATTCTGGGCCTATGAATTTTCTTTCACCAACATCATCCCAATATGTTCTCACACGACATCTTTTTACATATAACGCTTCATGTAGTGCCAAATTAATACATGAATGAGAGCTATTATTATAGGAAAATTCTACCAGAGGTAAATATTGATCCCACATACCTTGAAAGTCAAGTGAGAAAGATCTCAACACGTCGTCTATGGTTTTAATACTCTATTCTGATTGTCCATCGATTTGAGGGTGGTAGGTAGTGCTCAAATGAAGTTCAGTATCCAAGGCCTTATGATGACTTTTCCAAAATCTTGATGTAAAATGGGGGTTGTGATCAGAATCAATCGATAAGGGTACACCATGGAGTCTTACAACTTCATTAATATGCAATCTTTCAAGACGTTCAAGTGGTAAATCTTCTCTTATAGCAGGAAAATGTGATGACTTGGTAAGACGATAAACAAAGATCCATATTGCATCATTCCTTCTAGGATTCTTTAGTTGCCCCATGAAAAATTCCAACGTAATATTATCCCATTTCCACTTAGGTAAGGGATGATGTTGCATGACTCCTCCAGGATATTTCCTTCTAGCTTTCACTTATTGAAAAACCATACATCTACACACAAAATCATCAATATCAATCTACTTTTTGTCCCACTAAAAATGTTCCTTCAAATATCTATACATCTTTGTACTCCCAGAGTGTATAGAGAAATTGGAACTATGATCCTCATCTAAAAACTACCTTTTTAGATCGGGTATATCGGGAACCCAAAGACTCTTCCCAAATTTCAAAATTTCATCTTCATATACGAAGTCACTCAATATCCCATCATTTATAGCTTTAATATTCTTTTGAAACTCTTTATCATTAGTCTGAGAACTTTTTATCCTTTCTAGTAAAGACGGTTTGGAAACCATTTGAAAAATTATTGATGTTTCACCTTCCATGGTTATTCCCATATACATATTTACTAGATCCATGAAAATAGGATCCCTTTCAATTCATATCTTGTTCAAAAATCCATGATCCTTTCTGCTCAAAGCATCTGCCACCTTATTTTCCTTCCCTGGGTGGTAGTATATTGTGTAATCAAAATCCTTGAGTAGTTCAAGCCATCTCCTTTAACTCATGTTGAGTTATTTTTGTGAGAAAATATACTTCAAACTCTTGTGATCAGTATAAATTTCACATCTTTCACCATAGATATAGTGTCTCCATATCTTCAGAGAAAAGATTACAGCTGCTAACTCAAGATCATGAGTGGGATTGTTTTTATCATGAATTTTTAGCTATCATGATGCATAGGAAATAACTATATCATTATGAAAAAGGAAAAACCAATTCATTTCTTTGAAGCATCACTATAAATAAAAATCCCATCATTCTCTGATGGTGGATTCAAGATAGCAGTGTTGACTAATCTTCGCTTCAGTTCTCCCAAAAATTCTTCACACTCTTTTGTCCAAACAAATTTAATCGCTTAACATGTGATCATGGTTTATGGGTTAACCAACTAGAAAAAATTATGTACGAGACGTTGATAATAACATACTAAACCAATAAAATTGTGTCCCTCAGTTATACTCGTCAGTTCTAGCCATTCTTGAATTGCCTTGGTCTTTCAGGGATCAACAGAGATTCCATATTTACAGACAATATGGCCATGAAAATAAATCTCTTGCAGCCAGAATTCACACTTGCTAAACTTCCTATATAATTCATTTCTTCTGAGGGTTTTCAGAATAGTGCGCAAGTTATTTTCATGATTGTTGTTGATTTTTGAGTATACCAAGATATCATCAATAAATGCCACTACAAAATCATCAATATATTCCTTGAAAACTCAATTCGTTAAATCCATGAAGATAGAGGGTGCATTAGTCGATCCAAAAGGCAATATTGTAAACTCGTAATTCCTGTACCTTGTGCGAAATGATGTTTTCGGAATGTCTGCCTTCTTCACACACAACTAATGATATCTATATTGAAGGTCAATATTTGAAAAATATTGAGGTCTATGAATTTGATCGAATAAATCATCAATGGGAGGTAGGGGTACTTGTTCTTTATTCTTATAGAATTTATCTCTCTGTAGTCAAGGCACAACCTCATATATTTGTCTTTCTTCTTAACAAAATGGACAGGGGCTCCCCATGGAGAAACACCAGGGAAAATAAATCCCTTATTACCCAATTCATCTAGTTGTTTATTTAGTTCCACTAATTCCATAGTGTCCATTCTATAAGGGGTCTTCGATATGGGCCTTGAACTAGGAATTAAATCAATAGAAAACTCAATTTCTCGTTCTGGAGAATGTCGAGGTAAATCATCTAGAAACACATCAACATATTCTTGAAAAATAGGTATGTCCTCTATTCAAACATTATTTTCCTCACCCATAGTTATTTCATTCTCTTCCTCCCCACTAATTTAATTTATAAGAGCTACTGGGGGTGGATATAAATAAGAATCAGGTGATGAAATTTCTACTCTAAAGATAAGGTACTCCTTATCATCATAAAAAATTTAAACCTCCTTCTTCTTATAATAAATTTTCACATCATGGTCCAAAATCCATTCCATTTCGAGAATTATAACAAATTAAATCATGGGTATGACTATGAGATCAGTAGATAAAGAACATTTATATTCAATAATGGGAACTGATTCACAAAACTTTGTTGTGATGATACATCCCTTAGGAGTTTTGACTGACAACTCCCTTGTTAATTCAAATTGAAAATATCTAATTTTCTTAGCAAAATGGGAAGATATGAAACAATGAGATGATCCTGAATTAAAAAAAGCATTGGATAAACTTGATGAAACAATTAAATTACATGCCACCACATCTTTCAATGCTTCAACCTCAGCAGTAGTGATCGCATAAGCTTGGACTTGATACCTTGGCCTTTTCTAAGATAAGTTTTCCTGACACTTAGGACATTCATTTTGATAATGTCCCATCTCCCTGCAATTGTATCATTGAACATTGGTTTCTTCTTTCTTGCCTTTACATTCACCAGCAAGGTGGCCTTTCTATCCACATTTGTAGCATACTCCTTTTCCTTTTGGACAGGCCCCAAGGTGCTTCCTTCAACAATTATCACAGGGTGGAAATTCAAATATTCCCTTCTTCCTTGTTTCTTTATTTCCTTTCCCAATGTGTTCAGCAGATCTCTTATTCTCTTGCTTTTCTTTAAAGTTGTAAGACTTTGAGAATTCATTTTTTGTCTTGATAGCACATGAGACAATATCTTCATATGATAAGAAGGATTGTGAGACTAATGCTTGATGGATAAATGGTTTCAACCAATAAACGAAATGATCAATCTTACTTCTTGGGTTACGTATATAATTTGCAACATGCCTTGATAACCTTGTAAAGTTAGCTTCAAGCTTTGTGACATTCTTGTCCTCATTTTGTCTCAGGCTCAGAAATTGCATTTCCATATCCACTCGATGGTCACAAGGAAAGTATTTTTCTAAGAAAAGATCTTTAAACTCCCCCCCATTCCATACTTAATACTTATTCATCCTCCTTTGTGTTTTAAATTAATGACCACCATTGATCTACATCTCCAGTGAGGCGATAAACTGCCATGAAAACTTTTTCCCTTTTGCTACTCCCCAAATCATGAAATATTTTATCTAAGGAATTTATCCATTCCTCAGCTACTAATGGATTTGTACTCCCATTGAATGTTGGTGGTTGTTACCTCATGAAGCGGTCTAATTTTGATCCTCCATGTTGTGGATCAGGGTGATCCATACGGGTAAGGTTATTATTCATAACCTGAGTGAGTTTTCCAAGTATGGTGATAAGTTGATCAGCACTAGTTGTATCACCATCTCCCCTATAATTATCTTGAGTAGGAGGGAAATCTCAACATGGATTATGTGTGTTGATATGGCTTCCATTCATTCAACTAGGAACCATTTCTAAACAATGGAATACAGTAGATTAGTTTATGAATCGAAATACATAATTCCAAACCGGTAAAACACTTAACATAAATTGAGAAATTTATGGATATATTCCACAATAAAAAAAATATTTGAAGATATATATACTCACAAATCCTTCATAATGGTTTGTAAAGAAAATGTGAATTATTCTAATCATATCCCCGGGGAGTGTCATAACCAAGAGTGAATCAAGGCCCATTGTCGTGTACCAGAATACCTTGGGTTAAGCCCAAAACTCATTGTAAGAGTTTTCACTCCAAGGTACATTTGTGCCAGAGCTGCCTCTACCTGCTCATATTCAAATAGGGATGTTTTTCTTGGAAAATACACAAAATCTCTACATTAACAAAATTATAGGAAGTTTTTCTATACCAATCCTCAAAGTCTATCTTGGGGTAATGTGCTCTAATCAGAGTTTATCTAAATCTAGTTTCACAGGTTTGTAATGAACTTCCTTAGATACGAACTGTAACGCCCCAACCCTAGTTACCCAGAGTCAGTGTTTTTTTACATAGAATTGGCATGATACAAGGAGTAATGACCCAAAAGACCGAAAAATTTAGTATTATTGGAAACAAGATACATACATAAATTTAACATTACAACTTGAGAAGAAATACAACACGAATTTATTCCATTAGAAACATCCAAGCCTCCTAGATTATGCCTGCAATTCACTCATAACTATCTTCTTCATATCCTAGGAAAATGAAACATAATAAAGTGGTGTGCTCAGATGCTCAGTAAGAGTAATAAGTATAATAGAAGATAACAAAAACATTAGTCAAGTTGAATAATTGAAAGCACATGCCTTTATAAATAATAAACATGAACACTTTATGGATAGAATATGAGCTGAGTAAATAATGCCATAATTAAACAAAGTCATGGGTATTCTACAAGTCGAATAACCACATGAACCATCATTATTATTTTGATAATGAGGGAATGTACAATGTCAGACTTTCTGAAAAATCTTGTTAAGGCCTCGACAAAGACGTCTAAAAATTATTTAGGCCTCGTCCAAAACCATACATCAAATTAGGAATGGCCTCAGCCAATTCCACATCTAATTGTCTCATGAGACCTACCTCTAACACCCCGAGATTTTATGAAAAATATTCTTTTTAATTTCATTAATGTCTTGTGTTGTACGCTACACCAAAAGGAGCTTGCACAACACACATCCTTTACTTGCCTTTCATTACACGCAATCACAACCTTCCTCGATAGCGTGTGTAGTACGCAATAACGAGTTTCACTAAACAACAATATGCTATTAAAATACTATTAAAACTAGCCATTATGAATAGTAATAACCACTTTTTGAAATTTTGTAAATTTTATATTTCAAAATGGACTTCATTTTTGGATTCTGAATATAGAAATTAGCTTAGGGTGAAATTTTGGTACTTTTCGGATAACTTTCATTTTCTGATGAATAGTGAAAATTACTAAATTTTAATTAAAAAAAACCTTTTTAATCGAAATAATTAATAGTGATAAATTATTAATTTGAGTGGTTTTAAATTATATTTAGAATATATTTTTACAATTTAATACAATGTTGGTCATTGGATGTAATTTCATATTTAAGCCAGACAAAAACAAGTGTCAATCTTTTGATAGTTATTATCTCTTAAGAACACGCTATTTGTTTTGACGATGGGAATTAATTTTTAAATTAAGTAATGCAATGGATATGTTTTGAATTTGGTAAAATAGACAACATTTTTCAGTTCATAATATCAAATATATCTTAGGCCTAATTTTTGGTATTTTTCTGAAAACTTTCAATTTTTGATGAATAGTGAAACCACTAAGTGGTAGTTAAAAAAACTGAATTTTTCATAAAACTGAATTTTACCACTTCTGTGAGTGGAATCTAAAAAATCCGAGAGACGCGGTTGTTGTCAGTAAGTAAAATGTGGTTCAATGAGATGAAAAATAATATTTGGTGAATAGTAATTTTTTACTTTTATTTACCACGGTTAAAAGTAAATAGGGTAATAAAGTGTAAAAATGATATTATTATTACCCTAAAAAATGTCCTAATTCTATTGGATAAGTGTAATTAGACCAAAAACAACCTTAGGAATAAAATATGACCATTTAGGGCCACTTGGATTAGATTAGGACATTTATTATTAATTTATTTAAAGAAGGGTTAAAATAGTTAAAATGAAAGTTTAATAAGAAAATCATTTTAAATATAGGGTTATACATAAGATAATTTAGAATATAAATATTAATTAAAAGCTAAAAATATTTCTTACATAATGATATTTTATTTTTAATTTTTAGACTTTAAATAAGTTAATTTATTTATGACACAAAGATGATGCAGTAATTATCTTATTAATGAAATATTGACATAATTGATATTATAAATACCCAAATAAATGTAATTTGAGACTTTTTATGAATTCCACTAATTTTAAAGGTTAATATGACATGTTATTATGGATTTAATTAACTTTTTTAGAACTAATCATTCTGTTATGAGTTTTAAAAAAATCAATTACTAAATAGTGTCAAAATTGACATAAAATAGTTTTTTAAAAAAATATTATATTATTAATTGTTATTTTATTCTTAAAAATCTAAGTTTCGGCCAAATGACTTATATAAGGCTACATATATTAATAATAAACAACTTGGGGTTCTTTTGGCTTCTTATAGTAAGTTTATTAACCTTGTAGTGTAAGAACACAAAAAGACACGGTAAAAGTAAAATTATCTAACTTAAAGTTAAATATAAATGATAAGGTTAAAATAGGAACCTAAACTTGTCTAAATTATATTTTATGAGATTATTTCGACCCATCCCCACCTTAGCTTAGAAATAAATCAATTTGGAGCTATTTAAAACCGAATTTGGATTTATAATAAAATAATATTTTTAGTTTTTCCAAAAGAGACCCTCTCCTCCCTTATAAAAGGTCACCTCCTCCCTCTCTTCCTCACACCACTTTGAGCCTTCAAGCTCGGTCAACCCCTGACAAATTCTCTTCTCCACTTCCCTAGAAACATCCTAGAGGTCCTTGTCTTCTTCAAAGACCAATTTTAGTGCCCTAAGAGGAGGACTCAAAGAGGCGCTTCAAAGAAGAGGTAATGTCCGTTACCGATTCTTTCAACTTTATTTCTTCTTCAACTTCTTCTTCTTAGGTTTTTTCATTATGAAGTAATAACATCAGTATCCCTCATATAATTATATGTTATTATAAGTATGAAACAACCCTATTTCACCATCTATCCATCCTACGGAAAACGAAATCACCGCGCGTGCGTACGTACGGAATACCGTCTCCACGCCGTGGTGTAATCTATTTTCCATAACCACCTTACTTGGATGGGTATAATGGTGTACATAATAACTATATATGATTATTTTAAAGTGATATAGATTCTGAAATAGTATACATACACTCCAATACAATTCCACGATCATGAGAACGATATCATCGCTTGTGCGTACGTACGGACTACCGTCTCCACGACGCGATGAGATTCATTCTCCACGTTAACCATTCATGAACGATTATAAAGTATATATAATAAGTAATCATGAAATATATGAAATAATAATTATACTGGATTTATGTGTATATATATGTATGTCATCTACTTAATTCCATTCAACTCAATAAGGAAACAAAAACATCGTTCATGCGTACGTACGACCTACCTTCTCCATGAACGATGTATTTCTTTCCATTTACCGATCTATTATATATATGTATATTCTGAATATATATTTTATATAAATCATTTTTTATATTCTATAATTATGTAATCATAATCTATGTAATCATATGAATAATTAAAAGTCAAAACATGGATGACAAATGAAACGATTTTACCCAAAACGCTCTTTAACATGGAATTTACAAAAGAACGGGTAAAATAAAGTCATAAGTGAACCATATATGATATCATAACAATGAGTATGATTATGGAATAAGTCAATGACATTATTTAAATAATTATACATGAGGTTCGGACACTTACGAAGCAAATCGGACTTAAGGTAAGGGAAATATCACAATCTCATTTTTAACTGAGATTGTTTATACTTTCATAATTACTGGGGTGTATTTTATCATCCAAATCCATGTTTTTTAAAAATTTAATATTATTTCCATACACCCACATTTTTTTTAAAATCCAATTTTACCCTTAGGTGAGTTTTTAGTAAAAGATATGAAAGGAATCTTTTGTCGTTTTTCGTACGAGGTACTTTTTGACTTTTCTGAAAAAAGTACGAGAAGAATGTTTTTTTTAACTTATACCGCATGAAAGGATGTTTACAGTTTTATAAAGCCTTGTTTTCATGAATCTTCCTCCAAAAGACTTCATAAATATTTTCAACAAAATCCTTTTACTTTAAAATTTCATGACATTTTGTGAAAAGAAAATGATTTTGAAGAAAAAAAGGATATTTTCCTCAAGAATTCATTTCAAGTGTTTTATCAAAACCATTTTTCATCTAAGATGACATTATTTCATATGTGTATGTTTCAAGTATAATGTCTCTATTATTTATATGGTTTCACTTCTCTTATTATGAAATGATATCCATTTCTTTATATGGATTATGTAATGATGGAATGATGTTTATGAAACCCATTTTATTTATTGGGTTATTATGAATGATGTATGTTTATTTTGTGGCACAAGTAAGAATGATTTCATTATGAGATGGGTGGGACCTATATCTACCTCCAATTCATTGGGTAAAGATTTTATATCTCATGAGATAGACATAGCTGGAACGGTAAGTTAATCCGGTTCAGTGTTAGAGGACTGAAACGAGGAGTGAACTCGATTCAGAATGGGATTTTGTCCACTAAGATGGTCTTGGCAGCAATGCCTTGGATACTATGGAAATAATTACATGTTCTTAATTTATTCCACAATTACATGTTTTATTCCCATGCTATTTTATCATGGTTCATGTTCCATTATGATCTATGCCTTATGTACTTCCATGTTTTATGTCGTTGCTCAAGATTTTGATGTTTAAACATTATGTTCATGTTTTTAAGTTCAAATGTATATGGTATGTTTTATTTTATCCATGATTACCCATAATGAGTATTTGAGATCACCCTTTTTATGTTTTATTTTCCCTCAGGATCAAAAGAAAGGTTTTAGGTAAGGAAACAAAAAGTGGAAGATCTTTATGGGAGATGTTGAAGATCTTTCACCACGATTAGAAGATTACGTTCCAAGTTTCCAAAGACACTAAACTATTATGATCCTTGTGTGTATGTTTTTGTTATGTATTAAGTATTCCGCAAAAGTAATGTAATGTCCATGTATGTCAAGATTCGGGTCTCTACAGTTGGTATCAGAGGCAAAGGGTGTAGGAATGTATCTGATCCTTGGGAACTCTCACATGTGAGTGTTGGATGAAGCATGGCTCTCCGCCCAAGGGCTTCATGAGGAAATGGCTGCCACTGGGGATGGTGGTGTGTCCCGCCCAGGGGGTGTAGCCTCCCATGGAGTTCCCTGATAGGTATCAATTGTAGTCCACTGGAAGTAATTCCAGACCACTACAGTTGGTATCAGTGGAAAGGTTTAGTCAACCTTGGGAACTAGGATGTGAGAACTTTAGTGAGATCTCTAGAGATATTTATAAGGTATGTCTAGGGATGTCCCTAAGGTTAAGTATAAGTATAGGTTATAGTACTAAAATTACGGTAACCCAAGATGTTAGATATTGAAGGTACTCCCCCTTTATTATGTTTTTTTCCCTAGCATGATTTTTTCCTCTCACACTATTCTTTTTGGGTTTTAGACGATGATTGGAACCCGAAAGAACCGTGTTGATCAATGCAATGGACAATGCAACGATTTTCCTCCTGAACAAACAAATGTTATGGGAGATGGAGTGAAAAATCTTATTGCTACACTTACACAAGCTATGAATCATTTTGGACTTCCAAATGAGCAGAGAAGGGAACAATATTCTATTGAGTCCTTCATGAGGCAACGTCCACCTTCTTTCAGTGGGTCTTCTGATCCACATGTTGCTGAACAATGGATCAGTACCACTGAAAAGATATTTTCAGTTCTTCAATGTTCTGAACATGATAAAGTCATCTTAGCAGTATATCGTTTGGAAGGTGAATCTGATCAATGGTGGAATCTTATCAAGAATACAAGGCAAAGAAATGAAATTGAGTCCATGGAATGGGACGAGTTCAAGAACTTATTTTTCAATAAGTACTTCCCTCGTATTCTTCGAACAAAGATGGAGAAGGAGTTTCTTGAACTAAAGAAAAAGGATGATCAATCTGTTGGTATATACGAAGCGAATTTTACAAGGATTTCAAGGTATGCCTCTGGATTTATCATCCAACCTGAAAGTAAAGTTGATCGATTCTTCAGTGGCTTAAAACCAAATATTCGAAGGGCATTAGCTATAAGAGACTTTAGTTGCTATGAAGAAATTGTGTGTTGTGCTATCAAGGTAGAAATGGAAGTTGGTGTTACTTATCCATCTCATAGTTTTGACAAGAAACGAAAGACGGAGTTCAAGGAGAAATCTCAGAATAATGGTGAAAAGAAGATGAATGTTTCCTTATGCTCAAAGTGTGGATAGAAGCATGGTGGAGATTGTATTAAAGGGACTAGAAAATTTTTTAAGTGTGGAAAAGAAGGTCATAGAGCAGATGAGTGTCGAAGTAATGGAAAAAGGGTTTATAATGATGAGAATAAAGAAAATACTAAAAAGAACTCTCCACCAACACTTCAATTCTTCAAGTGCAAGGAAATGGGGCATTATGCAAATAAATTACCTAATCCATGGGTTAATGATGATCAACGTGAGCAACCTCTTAAGGAAAAGGATAAAGGTAAGTCTCATGCGATCACTGTTTGTGATGTTGAGTATAAAAATGATGTTGTGTAGTGATTAAGTGTTTATGTAATGGGATTTCAAAATAGTATCCTGGAATCTCATGTATGGTATTGTGGAATTTTGGAATATCTATGTATTCGTTTTCAATAATTATATGGTACTGGTAACCATGAAAATATGATTGAAATATTTTTGGAACGTAGATGATATGCGCATCATGAAGGGATAAGAAGATAATGAGATGTTTGATTGTATTCATGAGCTCATTATTAATATAAGGACTAAGTGATATCATGGTTTGAGTATATAGAATTTTTAGGATTTTGGTATGTGGAAAAAGTTAACTTTTAACATCATTCATGTTTTCACTAAGGTTCAATGGGTATTAATTCTTCAAGAGAACACATGATTAAGGTATTCACATGTTTTTAATTTGACCAACAAGATATATCTTATGATATATGGGGGATAAATAATGGCATTCACGTGATTGTTTTGTGACATTTTAAGTAATCATTTTCTTTATACTATGAGCTTGGACCGAAGTATTTTAGATAAGCCTAAAGATTAGAATGGATTATGTTGGACATAAGTTAGTATTGTTTAAGGATATAACTTTTTTCGATATTATTGATGGGATGTTATAGTAATATAGCTTTAGAAAAAAGACAACCTTCAGGATGGGCGACAACCCATCGTGTCGGACAAGTCTGTGGGAATCGAACTCACAACCGAAGTGCGACTGGACATTATCACCTACCACTGGCCTACAGGAAGTCCCTGTTTAGTAGAAACTAGTTTTATTATATTAAGCAGTATGATATATGAAGTATAAGTCCATTTTAGGAATCATATATGATTGATCTCAATATATATGGACTTATGTATTTTTGATAACTTTTATAACCTTTTGTTTGAGACAGATGGAATGACCCATCATTCTATCACATGATCTGCTAACACATCACGAATAACAAATTCAACTTCATTTTATTAAGGGATGAAGTGGATATAAGGCCCCAGCCTTAAACCTTACTTAATCTTGATTTATTACAAGATTACACATTGAGGATCTTTTCAGGTTTAGAGTTTTAGAGAATTAGATCATGAAACTTGCATTACATTCCACATTTAAACAAAGTGGTTACATAAAAGACAATATTCATTCTTCCCATCAATGGAAACATATTGAAAATAAAACATGGATTCTTTATTGACACATCCTTGAAACTATCATCACATCATGTACCTTTCCCTTGACCTGTGAAAAACATTTCAAAAACTTGGGATGAGCATAAAAATCTCAGTAAGGGTTATAAAAATATGGAAAGGAAACATGAGTTCATATATAAATAAGAATGAAATAATACTTTACCCATAAAACATAGGCACTTTAACATACATCATCAAACCATGAATAAATCATAGAAAACATAAGACATAAAGGTAACTTGAGGCATTCATAACATTCTAACGTAGGGAGTAACCCTCTTGGTTACGTTTGGAATACCCATCACAGTATATTCCCTAAATCTCTTCGGAAAAACCTTAACGTTTCACTACTTTGCGTTACCCAATGAATTGGAGAGCTATATCGGGCTCACCTGCCCTTAGTTTATCACGGAACCACCCGTCTTCATAATAATTCCCAAGAACCTCAAAATAATCGTATCACATAAAACATGCATAAAGGAAACATAACATTTCCACCTTTCAATCACAAGATATCAATACAAAATATTGATATAAAAACATTATGAAAACTATTTTCAATACCAAAATAAAAGAAAAGTAAAACATGATATTTATTTTTCTTTTAAAAAGAAGGTATGGCTTGTAGAGGAAGCCGAAACCCAAATAATGGTCACGGTGGCGGAGAAGTCGTTGTCGCCGCATACGTACGACAAAAACATTCACTTTTGTCGTTTTGTAAAACGCTTCATATAAAAAAGATTCCTTTTGGATAAATGTAAAAGTAAAAGGGGTTTATACACCGTATAAAAGAAAGTTGTGTATAAAATAAAATATGCCTCAATGAAAGGAGATTGAGACGAAGTTTCATACAAAGACGGTATCCTTGGTTTAAGGATAAATCAATTACATAATTATGTGTGACAAACGAATACACCAAATATAAGTGGATATTAAGTGTAAAATAATCAAAGGTCATTCACAAATATTCAAAGGATGACATATTAAATAACTACATGTTGAACCCAAAGAAATCGAAATTGGGTTAAGAAGTTCCCTTGATAGCCTAACGACGTCATATCAAAATGAGTTGATGAGAGATAAAAAGTGTATCTCATCACTTGGACATAAAATTTACATCAATAAGGATATATGAGAACATATCCCAAAATAATATTATGTGAATTAAAATACATAACAAAAGAAGTCTTTTACAAAAAGAGGAGGGTGAAAGGTTCCCTTACCGACTTGGGTATCTTTCAAAACATACACCCCATAAAAGAAGGACAATAAATCATTGATGTAAATACTCATAAACGAAATTATATTACACAAAGAGTAGAATAATGGTCAGTACATATACCCCTCAAAGGAAATTGTGGGAAATGTAGCATAAATCTCACGGGAATAAAAGTGAGATGAAAAATCCCTTACAAAAACTCGGCAGCCTAATGACGCCACATAAAACTTACAAAAATGGATTGATGAGATCAAATAGGGTATCTAATAATATTGAATTAAAGTTTATAGAAAGAGGAATATAAAATAACATCCCCCAAAATAAAAAATAGGAGCTTAAAAGAAGTGACATAAAGGAGAGTACTTAAAAAGAAAGAGAGAGGTTAGATCTCTTACGAAAATTCGACAGCCTAACGGCGCCACTCAAAACTTCCAAAATGGATTGATGAGAGAGAATAGGGTCACTCATCACATGAACATAAAAATTACAGTAATTGTAATATAAAATAACATCCCAATAACAAGAAATATGAGCTTTAGAGGGAATGACATAAAAGAGTGTACTTAAAAAGAAAGAGAGGAGTAAGATCCCTTACCTCAAGTCCAACTTGTCTTGTTCGTTTCTTTATATTCCTGAATAATAGACTTTGGTCAATTAATAATTGCCTAAGTACCTACTTTAGAGATTATTATTCAGTTCATATCACATATTATAATGTTATAATAATTTTTTAATAATGTTAGTTCATATCAGACGTTTTTGCCGATGTTTGGTACATGAGTCAAAAATGAACTTGTTTGAAAAAAGATTTCCCATGTAGTTATAAGTAAATAATTTCCAGAATAGTATTAATGATTAAAATATCATATATATCCATTAAATATTCATTTTATACTATTCCATATCATTTGGAGATAAAAAACGAAAAGCACCGTTCATGGAGACGGTAGGCCGTACGTACGCATGAACGCTACTTTCATTTTTTGTCATATTAATGGAATTAAAATAAAATGAGAGAGATATATATATTTTATAATTCCAGAATGATATCCATAATTTTGATTTAATATATTACATATATATCCATTATATATATGTACTTATAGTATTACATAACATTTTGAGATAAGAAATGAAATGTACCGTTCATGGAGACGGTAAGCCGTACGTACGCATGAATGCTACTTCCATTTCTATTTCATATTTAATGGAATTAAAACATAATGATACATAATAGTATTTTAATTCCAGTATGGTATCATATATAATATCATTAAATATATCCTTTATACGTACCACATATGGTATTAACGAATCAAATCACTTTGAGGGGGCGGTAGTCCGCACTTCCTTAAATGAAGATATCGCGTTTACCCATAATGGAAACCATAAAGGTATGACCAAAATGAAAAATACAGAAGCTTAAGGAAATAATAAACATATTATATATCATATATAAATATATTGTCATCTTAATGGCCACCTTTGAAGGTGTTAAAAGAATGTTGAACAATCATCATTTTGGGAGGCCGAAATTCGCCATCCACGGAAACAGTATGTTCTTTAACCATTAGATGTAGGTGTGTGAAAGTTTATCTCGAATCCTTATTATAACAACATCCTAATATATTGATGATACTGGATTTGTTACAAAATAAATTAATAAAAATAGTTTAGGGGGTTGGAGAAGCAAAATAAAACAAAAGTACTCAAGTGAAGACATTACCTTAAAATCGGGTAACTCCCTTTGGTTTGAGCTCAAAGGCTTCCTTGGGAAGACTTATGCCCAAAGTGAGGATTCAAGGAGTAAGAGAGGGAAGTGGAGAGACAAAATGGGCAGAGTTTGGCCGAGCCAAAGGCTTTTGGAGTGTGGGTAAGGAGGTAGGGGTGGGGGCTTTTATAAGAGGAGAGGAGGGGCACTCTTGTAAAGTTACAAAATGTTACTTTATTTTCAAAAGAGTTTCGGATTTTAAAGGTCCCACATTGATGTATTTTGAGGATAAGGTGATAAGGGTTCTAAATACACTCATCCAATAGGTTTTTTACATGTTTGGGTCTTAGATATTACATTATCTTTCCATTTTATTTAAATCGTTAAATAATGGTCATTGCTGCATCATCATGATTTCATAAATAATTTAATTTATTTAATGTCTAAAAATTATAAAAAAAATACTATGATGTAGGAAATCTTTTTAGATTTCCAATGAATATTTATAGTCAAAAATCTGATTTGTATAACCCCATGTAAAAATTGTTTTAGTAAAACATTTCATGTTTGTCTCATTTTTACTTTAACATTAAATAAAAAGATATTTATGTCATTTTCCAACCAAAGTGGCTCCATGGGGTCCCCAAGTTGACCCATGTATTGTCTTGGTCGGCCATGACACATCCAATGAGGGTAGGACATGTGTCTAGGTCATTTCATTTTATTAAAAAATTATTCTTACCATAAACTACACTAATTACCTCTAATCGCGATTAAAACTTAATATGTTACTATTCACCAAAAAATTATTTTTATCCCATTGAACCACATTTTACTTCTTAATGACAACCATGTATGTTGGATTTTTTAAATTCAAAACACAAATATGGCAAAATTTCATTTAAACGGAAAAATCAGTTTTTATAAGTACCACGTAGTGGTTTCACTATTCATCAAAAATTGAAGTTTTTCAGAAAAATCCCAAAAATTCACCCTAAGCTATATTTGATATTCTGAATTCAAAAATGAAGTCTATTTTAAAAAATTAAAAACATATAAGTCACATTAATTAATTTAATAATTAATTCCCGCTGTCAGATCAAATAGCGTGTTTTTATGAAACAATTAGTATCAAAAGATTGCCACTGATTTAAGTCTAATTTAAAAGTGAAATTAATTCCAATGACCACTATTGGATTTAATGGTAAAAATATATTATAATTTCACTTTAAAAACAATTCAAAAGATAATCTAATCATATAAAAAATTATATTAAAAAGAGGTTTTGAATTAAAATACAACATTTTACACTATTCATAAAAAAAATGAACTTTATCGGAAAGATACCAAAAATTTACACAAAGTAAATTTTGATGTCCCAATTCATAAGAAGAGTTTTATTTAGTCCAAAAGGATTTATAAGAGTGAACAAAACTATATTTAATGATGGTTCTCCATCAAAAGGTGATAAGTGAACCTTTAGTGAAAACTAGGGCATATACGCCTAAAATCGAATTATTTCCGTATTTTATGCCTTTATCTTTTATTGGATAAATGTAAAAACATTAAAAAACATATATAATCATATTTTAGTTATTTCTATCCATTCTCGCCAATACAACGGCTACATGTTAACTACCATTTAAAATAATATTATTTTATTATTAGAGTGCAACGTAAGATTCCCAAGAAACTCGTTGTTGCGTGTTGGGTACGCCATCGAGCATAGCGTCCCCTTTAAAGTCATATTAATATTTTATTCACAAATATGGATAAATATGAAAATTTCATATTCTTTATTTACCTGGGGTGTTACATCCTTCCCCCCTTTTGGGAATTGCATCCTCGCAATTTTAAAATTGCGCTTGGAAACATCCTTGAAAGTCCCACATCGGAACAAGAGTCGGTAAAACAATCACTTTAAAATAAAGAAAGATAAGTACAAAGGTCACCCGAGTTAACCCATACTAGGATTCCATGTAGAAAAATATGGACATGGAGGAGAAAACATAGGGTCATGTTTTGATGGAGAGTGATAGAAAACATATTTAGGAGAAAGTTAACAATAAGAAAATCACAAACTTGTGATGGGTTAAACGGTGTTGGGTTCCCCAGTAGGAAAAGTTAATAGACAACATTTTTACTTTAAGTAACTTTTTATTTAGGAATTTATTTTTGATCTTAAATAAAACATAAGGAAACATACTTACTTGTCATGTTGACTTCCAACTTTTACTAGATTCCTTAATCAAACTCATATTTTTTCCAAAAGACGAGTATTTAGGGAGACTTGTTCGCATTAAGAGTACATAATCAATTTCTAGAGAATCAACTAATCCAAAAAAGAGAACTATATACATCCCATGTCTTTAGGCTTTAACCAAAACCAAAACCAGAAAGGTTAGTACAAGGTCAGATAATCCAAAAAAAGATAACCCTTTATAAAAAGAAAATCTATTCTTAATCTCAAAATTTGTCCAACAAAACCCAAAGTTCAATGAGGACCATTCGATAACCAATTTGTCCATAAAATTATTCAAAGTAAACCAATCTAAGATTGAAACCCAAATATTTGAAGGATTTAGTCACATAGTCTTCCAAGTTAAATCTTAACATTTATCTCCAAACAACATCAGTTGCTCTTAATGTCTCGTATTGGAAAGTAATTAACCTAATCACATATCCTCCATGATAGGTTAATAAATATCCATAGATAACCCAAAATCAACTTACTATTAATTAATAAAATCATCTAACTAAAAATAATCAGTCAAACTGACCAGGGACTTCACGTAGTCCAGTGGTTGGCAATAAATACCAGTCACACTTTGGTTGTGGGTTCGATTCCCACAACTTTGTCCGACGTGACGGGTTGTCACATAGTCTGCGTGTTGTCCTTTTTCCAAAACTATATAATTCTTAAATAATTCCCCAAAAAGAGATAAAATCATCAAAAATGATCATAACATATTTTAACCTCAAGTTTATCTCATGCCTTTCATTTTCCAGCATATCATATAATAACCCATAATTACCTCAAAAGTATGGATCATATAAACTCTAATTGTTACCTTTATAATTATTACCTGAACTTCCACATCGATTGGTCATCTCGTACATGATGCATTACAGAACATACCAAGGTTCAAGTGGTTGATCATGACTCCGTGATAGTTGGTTTAGAACAACCACGAGTTTCCTCATTGAATACCCCATTTCATCCAGTCTCTTAATCAAAGAACCACCACAGTTTCCTTCAAACCAATTGTCACTTTGGTGCCTTCTAGATCCATCCATTTACTAAAACCAAAAAGGTCAGTGTGAGTATATCAACAAAACCATCATGTACTAATGAGTAAGATAAACACTAAGATACACTTACTCATTCACTTTATCTAAAACTAAGACTCTTTATGAAATCCTAACCATTATGGTAATGTCACTTATGCTTAAAGAATACCCTAACCTCTAAAGTTATCTAAACCGACCTATGATACCAACTATAAGGCCCCAGCCTTAAACCTTACTTACTCTTGAGTTATTAAAAGATTACACATTGAGGATCTTTTCAGGTTTAGAGTTTTAGAGAATTAGATCATGAAACTTTCATTACATTCCACATTTAAACAAAGTGGTTACATAAATGACAGTATTCATTATTCCCATCAATAGAAACATATTGAAAATAAAACATGGATTCTTTATTGACACATCCTTGACACTATCATCACATCATGTACCTTTCCCTTGACCTGTGAAAAACATTTCAAAAACTTGGGATGAGCATAAAAAGCTCAGTAAGGGTTATAAAAATATGGAAAGGAAACATGAGTTCATATATACATAAGAATGAAATCATACTTTACCCATAAAACATAGGCACTTTAACATACCTCATCAAACCATGAATAAATCATAGAAAACATAAGACATAAAGGTAACTTGAGGCATTCATAACATTCTTACGTAGGAAGTAACCCTCTTGGTTACGTTTGGAATACCCATCACAGTATATTCCCTAAATCTCTTCAGAGAAACCTTAACGTTTCACTCCTTTGCATTACTCAATGCATTGGAGAGCTATATCGGGATCACCCGCCCTTATTTTATCATGGAACCACCCGTCTTCATAATAATGCCCAAGAACCTCAACATAATCGTATCACATAAAACATCCATAAAGGAAACATAACATTTCCACCTTTCAATCACAAGATATCAATACAACATATTGATATAAAAACATTATGAAAACCATTTTCAATACCAAAATAAAAGAAAAGTAAAACATGATATTTATTTTTCTTTTAAAAAGAAGGTATGGCTTGTAGAGGAAGCCGAAACCCAAATAACGGTCACGACAGTGGAGAAGTCGTTGTCGCCGCATACGTACGACAAAAACCTTACCTTTTGTCATTTTTTAAAACGCTTCATATAAAAAAGATTCCTTTTGGATAAACGTAAAAGTCAAAGGGGTTTATACACCGTATAAAATAGAGTTGTGTATAAAATAAAATATGCCTCAATGAAAGGAGATTGAGATGAAGTCCCATACAAAGACGGTATCCTTGGTTTAAGGATAAATCAATTACATAATTATGTGTGACAAATGAATACACCAGATATAAGTGGATATTAAGTGTAAAATAATCAAAGGTCATACACACATATTCAAAGGATGACATATTCAATAACTACATGTTGAACCCAAAGAAATCGAAATTGGGTTAAGAAGTTCCCTTGACAGCCTAACGGCGTCACATCAAAATGAGTTGATGAGAGATAAAAAGTGTATCTCATCACTTGGACATAAAATTTACATAAATAAGGATATATGAGAACATATCCCAACATAATATTATATGAATTAAAAGACAAAACAAAAGAATTATTTTACAAAAAGAGGAGGGTGAAAGGTTCCCTTACCGACTTGGGTATCTTTCAAAACATACACCCCATGAAAGAAAGACAATAAATCATTGATGTAAATACTCATAAACGAAAGTATATTACACAAAGAGTAGAATAATGGGCAGTACATACACCACTCAAAGGAAATTGTGGCAAATGTAGCATAAATCTCACGGGAATAAAAGTGAGATGAAAAATCCCTTACGAAAACTCGGTAGCCTAACAACGCCACATAAAACTTACAAAAATGGATTGATGAGATAAAATAGGGTATCTCATTATATTTACTTAAAGTTTATAGAAAGAGGAATATAGAATAACATCCCACAAAATAACAAAGAGGAGCTTAAAAGAAGTGACATAAAGGAGATTACTTAAAAAGAAAGAGAGAGGTTAGATCTCTTACGAAAATTCGGCAGCCGAACGACGCCGCTCAAAACTTCCAAAATGGATTGATGAGAGAGAATAGGGTCTCTCATCACATGAACATAAAAATTACAGTAAGTGTAATATAAAATAACATCCCAATAACAAGAAATATGAGCTTTAGAGGGAATGACATAAAAGAGTGTACTTAAAAAGAAAGAGAGGAGTAAGATCCCTTACCTCAAGTCCAATTTGTCTTGTTCGTTTCTTTATATTCCTGAATAATAAACTTTGGTCAATTAATAATTGCATAAGTACCTCCTTTATAGATTATTAATCAGTTCATATCACATATTATAATGTTATAATAATTGTTTAATAATGTTAGTTTATATCAGACGTTTTTGCCGATGTTTGGTACATGAGTCAAAAATGAACTTGTTTGAAAAAAGATTTCCCATGTAGTTATAAGTAAATAATTTCCAGAATAGTATTAATGATTAAAATATCATATATATCCAGTAAATATTCATTTAATACTATTCCATATCATTTGGAGATAAAAAACTAAAAGCACCATTCATAGAGACGGTAGTCCGTACGTACGCATGAACGCTACTTTCATTTTTTGTCATATTAATGGAATTAAAACAAAATGAGAGAGATATATATATGTTATAATTCCAGAATGATATCCATAATTTTGATGTAATATATTACATATATATCCATTATATATATATGTACTTATAGTATTACATAACATTTTGAGATAAGAAATGAAATGTACCATTCATGGAGACGGTAAGCCGTACGTACGCATGAACACTACTTCCATTTCTATTTCACATTTAATGGAATTAAAACATAATGATACATAATAGTATTTTTATTCCAGTATGGTATCATATATAATATCATTAAATATATCCTTTATACGTACCACATATGGTATTAACGAATCAAATCACTTTGAGGGGGCGGTAGTCCGCACTTCCTTAAATGAAGATATCGCGTTTACCCATAATGGAAACCATAAAGGTATGCCCAAAATGAAAAATACAGAATCTTAAGGAAATAATAAACATATTATATATCATATATAAATATAGTTTCATCTTAATGGCCACCTTTTAAGGTGTTAAAATAATGTTGAACAATCATCGTTTCGGGAGGCCGAAATTCGCCATCCACAGAAACAGTATGTTCTTTAACCATTAGATGTAGGTGTGTGAAAGTGTAGATCGAATCCTTATTATAAAAAAATCCTAGTATATTTATGATACTGTATTTGTTACAAAAGAAATGAATAAAAAGAGTTTAGGGGGTTGGAGAAGCAAAATAAAACAAAAGTACTCAAGTGAAGACATTACCTTAAAATCGGGTAACTCCCTTTGGTTTGAGCTCAAAGGCTTCCTTGGGAAGACTTATGCCCAAAGTGAGGCTTCAAGGAGTAATATAGGGAAGTTTAGAGACAAAATGGGAAGAGGTTGGCCGATCCAAAGGCTTTTGGAGTGTGGGTAAAGAGGTAGGGGTGGGGGCCTTTTATAAGAGGAGAGGAGGGGCACTCTTGTAAAGTTACAAAATGTTACTTTATTTTCAAAAGAGTTTCTGATTTTAAAGGTCCCACATTGATGTATTTAGAGGATAAGGTGATAAGGGTTCGAAATCCACTCATCCAATAGGTTTTGGACATTTGTGGGTCTTAGATATTACATTATCTTTCCATTTTATTTAAATCGTTAAATAATGAGGTCATTGCTGTATCATCATGATGTCATAAATAATTTAATTTATTTAATGTCTAAAAATTATAAAAAAAATACCATGATGTAGGAAATCGTTTTATATTTCCAATTAATATTTATAGTAAAAAATATTATTTGTATAACCCCATGTAAAATTTTTTTTAGTAAAACATTTCATGTTTGTCTCATTTTTACTTTAACATTAAATAAAAAGATATTTATGTCATTTTACAACCAAAGTGGCTCCATGGGGTCCCCAAGTTGACCTATGTATTTTCTTGGTCGGCCATGACACATCCAATGAGGGTAGGACATGTGTCTATGTCATTTCATTTTATTAAAACATTATTCTTACCATAAACTACACTAATTACCTCTAATCGCGATTAAAACTTAATAAGTTACTATTCACCAAAAAATTATTTTTATCCCATTGAACCACATTTTACTTCTTAATGACAACCATGTATGTCATATTTTTGAAATTCAAAACACAAATATGGCAAAATTTCATTTAAACGGAAAAATCAGTTTTTATAAGTACCACATAGTGGTTTCACTATTCATCAAAAATTGAAGTTTTTCAGAAAAATCCCAAAAATTCACCCTAAGCTATATTTGATATTACGAATTCAAAAATGAATCCTATTTTACAAAATTAAAAACATATAAGTCACATTAATTAATTTAATAATTAATTCCCGTTGTCAGATCAAATAGCGTGTTTTTATGAAACAATAAGTATCAAAAGATTGACACTGGTTTAAGTCTGATTTAAAAGTGAAATTAATTACAACGACCACTATTGGATTTAATGGTAAAAATATATTCTAATTTCACTTTAAAACCAATTCAAAATATAATCAAATCATATAAAAAATTAGATTAAAAAGAGGTTTTGAATTAAAATACAACATTTTACACTATTCATAAAAAATGAACTTTATCAGAAAGATACCAAAAATTTACACAAAGTAAATTTTGATGTCCCAATTCTTAAGAAGAGTTTTATTTGGTCCAAAAGGATGTATAAGAGTGAAAAAAACTATATTTAATGACGGTTATCTATCAAAAGGCGATAAGTGAACCTTTAGTGAAAACTAGGGCATATACGCCTAAAATCGAATTATTTCCGTATTTTATGCCTTTATCTTTTATTGGATAAATGTAAAAACATTAAAAAACATATATAATCATATTTTAGTTATTTCTATCCATTCCCGCCAATACAACGGCTACATGTTAACTACCATTTAAAATAATATTATTTTATTATTAGAGTGCAACGTAAGATTCCCAAGAAACTCGTTGTTGTATGTTGGGTACACCATCGAGCATAGTGTCCCCTTTAAAGTCATATTAATATTTTATTAACAAATATGGATAAATATGAAAATTTCATATTCTTTATTTACCTGGGGTGTTACAGTGGAAATTGTTCAATTAATGAACAACAGTGAGATTGTACCAAAATCATGTAAATATTTCCTTTAATTCATCAACATTAGGGAAATGATCTTGAAAACCAAAAATGTTGTCCTAGTGCCCTTATATCCGATGAATCAGATGATACCTTAGATCATCACAAATCTATGGATTTGTGATTTCTGGATTTTCCATAGCCATGTTCTCTACCACTCTCCATCAGAACATGATGGTTAAATTTCTCTTCCATATCCATATTTTCATCTATGTGGAAACCCAGTGATTAGTTTATTTGGGTAACCGTTACGTTTCATACTTTTGTTTTTAAAGATTGGTTTTGGTATTCCTTTTTACGATGTGGGTTTCTATTAAAGAATCTTTCGAGGAGTAAACCATTTATAACCCCGACGAATTTCGAGGGTGAAATTCATTTTAAGGGGGGTAGAATGTAACACCCCGAGATTTTATGAAAAATATTCTTTTTAATTTCATTAATGTCTTGTGTTGTACGCTACACCAAAAGGAGCTTGTACAACATGCATCCTTGACTTGCCTTGCATTATATGCAATCATGACCTTCCTCGATAGCGTGTGTAGTACGCAATAACGAGTTTCACTAAACAACAATATGCTATTAAAATATTATTAAAACTAGCCGTTATGAATAGTAATAACCAATTTTTTAAATTTTTTAAATTTTATTTTTCAAAATGGACTTCATTTTTGGATTCGGAATATCGAAATTAGCTTAGGGTGAAATTTTGGTACTTTTCGGATAACTTTCATTTTCTGATGAATAGTGAAAATTACTAAATTTTAATTAAAAACAACATTTTTAATCGAAATAATTAATAGTGATAAATTATTAATTTGAGTGGTTTTAAAGTATATTTAGAATATATTTTTACAATTTAATACAATGTTGGTCATTGGATGTAATTTCACATTTAAACCAGACATAAACAAGTGTCAATCTTTTGATAGTTATTATCTTTTAAGAACATGCTATTTGTTTTGACGACGGGAATTAATTTTTAAATTAAGTAATGCAACGGATATGTTTTGAATTTGGTAAAATAGACATCATTTTTTAGTTCATAATATCAAATATAGCTTAGGCCTAATTTTTGGTATTTTTCTGAAAACTTTCAATTTTTGATGAATAGTGAAACCACTAAGTGGTAGTTAAAAAAACTGATTTTTTCATAAAACTTAATTTTACCACTTCTATGAGTGGAATCTCAAAAAATATGAGAGACACGGTTGATATCAGTAAGTAAAATGTGGTTCAATGAGATGAAAATAATTTTTGGTGAATAGTAACTTTTTACTTTTATTTACCACGGTTAAAAGTAAATAGGGTAATTAAGGGTAAAAATGATATTATTATTACCATAACACATGTCCTAATTCTATTGGATAAGTGTAATTCGACCAAAAACAACCTTAGTAATAAAATATGACCATTTAGGCCCACTTGGATTAGATTAGGACATTTAATATTAATTTATTTAAAGAAGGGTTAAAATAGTTAAAATCAATGTTTAATAAGAAAATCATTTTTAATATAGGGTTATACATAAGATAAATTCGACTATAAATATTAATTATAAAGATAAAAATATTTCATACATAATGATATTTTATTTTTAATTTTTAGACTTTAAATAAGTTAATTTATTTATGACACAAAGATGATACAGTAATTATCTTATTAATGAAATATTGACATAATTGATGTTATAAATACACAAATAAATGTAATTTGAGACTTTTTATGAATTAAAATAATTTTCTAGGTTAATATGACATGTTATTATTTATTTAATTAACTTTTTTTAGAACTAATAATTATGTTATGAGTTTCAAAAAAATCAATTACTAAATAGTGTCAAAATTTACATAAAATAGTTTTTAAAACAAATATTATATTATTAATTGTTATTTTATTCCTAAAAATCTAAGGTTCAGCCAAATTACATAGATAAGGTTATATATATTAATAAAAAATAACTTGGGGTTCTTTTGGCTTCTTATAGTAATTTTATTAACCTTATAGTGTAAGAACAAAAAAAGACACCGTAAAAGTAAAATTATCTAACTTAAATTTAAATATAAATGATAAGATTAAAATAGGAACCTAAACTTTTCTAAATTCTATTTTATGAGAGGATTTCTACCCATCCCCACCTTAGCTTCGAAATAAATCAATTTGGAGCTATTTAAAACCGAATTTGGCTTTATAATAAAATAATATTTTTGGTTTTTCCAAAAGATCCCCTGTTCTCCCTTATAAAAGGGCACCTCCTCCCTCTCTTCCTCACACCACTTTGAGCCTTCAAGCTCGGAAAAACCCTTAAAAATTCTCTTCTCCAGTTCACTAGAAATATCCTAGAGGTCCTGGTATTCTTAAAAGACCAATTTTAGTGCCCTAAGAGGAGGACTCAAAGAGGCGCTTCAAAGAAGAGGTAATGTACGTTACCGATTCTTTCAACTTTATTTCTTCTTCAACTTCTTATTCATAGGTTGTTTCATTATGAAGTAATAACATCAGTATCCCTAATATACTGATATGTTATTATAAGTATGAAACAACCCTATTTCACCATCTATCCATCTTACGGAAAACGAAATCACCGCGCGTGCGTACGTATGGAATACCGTCTCCACGTCGTGGTGTAATCTATTTTCCATCACCACCTTACTTGGATGGGTATAATGGTGTACATAATAACTATATATGATTATTGTAAAGTGATATAGATTCTGAAATAGTATACATACACTCCAATACAATTCCACGATCATGAGAACGATATCATCGCTCGTGCGTACGTACGGACTACCGTCTCCACGACGCGATGAGATTCATTCTCCACGTTAACCATTCATGAATGATTATAAAGTATATATAATAAGTAATCATGAAATATATGACAAAATAATGATACTTGATTTATGTGTATATATATTTATGTCATCTACTTAATTCCATTCAACTCAATAAGGAAACAAAAACAGCGTTCATGCGTACGTACGGCCTACCGTCTCCATGAACGGTGCATTTCTTTCCATTTACTGATCTATTATATATATGTATATTCTGAATATATATTACATATAAATCATGTTTTATATTCTGTAATTATGTAATAATTATCTAATTAATCATATGAATAATTACAAGTCAAAACACGGATGACAAATGAAACGATTTTACCCAAAATGCTCTTTAACATGGAATTTACAAAAGAACGGGTAAAATAAAGTCATAAGTGAACCATATATGATATCGTAACAATGAGTATGATTCTGGAATAAGTCAATGACATTATTTAAATTATTATACAGGAGGTTCAGACACTTACGAAGCAAATCGGACCTAAGGTAAGGGAAATATCACAATCTCATTTTTATCCGAGATTGTTTATAGTTTCATAATTACTGGGGTGTATTTTATCATCCACATCCATGTTTTTTCAAAATTTAATATTATTTCAATCCACCGACATTTTTAAAAAAAATCCAATTTTACCCTTAGGTGAGTTTTTAGTAAAATATATGAAAGTAATCTTTTGTCGTTTTTCGTACGAGATACTTTTTGACTTTTCTGACAAAAGTACAAGAAGAATTTTTTTTAACTTATACAGCATGAAAGGATGTTTACGGTTTTATAAAGCCTTGTTTTCATGAAGCTTACTCTAAAATAATTCATGTCTATTTTCAAAAAAATCCTTTTCTTTTAAAATTGCATGACATTTTGTGAAAAGAAAATGATTTTGAAGAAAAAAGGATATTTTCCTCAAGAATTCATTTCAAGTGTTTTATCAAAACCATTTTTCATCTAAGATGACATTATTTCATATGTTTATGTTTCATGTATAATGTCTCTATGATTTACATGGTTTCACTTCTCTTATTATGAAATGATATCCATTTCTTTATATGGATTATGTAATGATGGGATGATGTTTATGAAACCCATTTTATTTATTGGGTTATTATGAATGATGTATGTTTATTTTGTGGCACAAGTAAGAATGATTTCATTATGAGATGGGTGGGAACTATATCTCCCTCCAATGCATTGGGTAAAGATTTTATATCTCATGAGATAGACATGGCTGGAACGGTAAGTTAATCTGGTTCAGTGTTATAGGACTGAAACGAGGAGTGAACTCGATTCAGAATGGGACTTTGTCCACTAAGATGATCTTGGCAGCAATGCCTTGGCTACTATGGAAATCATTACATGTTCTTAATGGATGCCACAATCACATGTTTTATTCCCATGCTATTTTATCATGGTTTATGTGCCATTATGATCTATGCCTTATGTACTTCCATGTTTTATGTCGTTGCTCAAGATTTTGATGTTTAAACATTGTGTTCATGTTTTTAAGTTCAAATGTATATGGTACGTTTTGTTTTATCCCTGATTACCCATACTGAGCATGTGATCTCACCCTTTTTATGTTTTATTTTCCTTCAGGATCAAAAGAAAGGTTAGAGGTAAGGAAACAAAAAGTGGAAGATCTTTATGGGAGATGTTAAAGATCTTTCACCACGATTAGAAGATTATGTTCCAAGTTTCCAAAGACACTAAACTATTACGATCCTTGTGTGTCTGTTTTTGTTATGTATTAAGTATTCCGCAAAAGTAATGTAATTTCCATGTACGTCAAGCTTCGGGTCTCTACACTGCCGATCCACCGAGGAGCTATATCGTGCTCCACCCATCACATACTAAGTCCAATACATTCCTCATATGAGAAGGTTGAAACATAACATAAACATTTGTATTAAAACTAGCATACGAAATATCAAAACTTTATCCATAAACCATGAATGGTGTAAAAATAGAAAATCCATAGTCAAACATATCACAATACCTTCAATAAAATATGGAAGATTTGTATCATAAAAAGTAACTTCAAACAATCTTAAAATCCATAAAAATATATTGACATAGATGAAATCAAAACTTTTTGTAGAGAAATATCAATTTATATTTTGAAATCATTTAAAATTCATATAATTATATAAGAAAACATTTATTTTGAAAATATTCTTATAATATTGTATGGGAAGCTTCAACGTTGTTATAACAGCTGAAAATATCTACACCCGCCATATAAGTTAAAAAAAGACATTCTTACCTTAATTTTGTCGAGAAGGTCATAAAGTACCTTGTTTGGAAAACGACAGAAAGATTCCTTTCATAACATATGTGGTCAAATAAGGGTATAAATGACTTTAAACCACAGTCTAGTAAATAGTAAAAAAATTTGAATTTCATTTTTAAGAAAACATGGATGTGGATGATAAAGAGGTCCTAGTAGATATTTACATATTAACAACCTCAGATAAGTAAATAGATTTTAGAACTAACCCTTACCTTGTAATTTTCCTTGGTCAAGGGTACGTTAACCTCCTGTAAAATATTTAAATAATAATTATTAAATTATAAAAGAACCATATATATAAATATAATATCATATATGATCTTCTAATATTGTTTTGTTAATAATATTTTAGTATTATCGTCGTTTTGGGTGTTAATTGGTTCATTTTTCTTTATCTGTTCTTTTACATAAGCTATGTTTGTTATGTATAGGATATATTTTATTCATATCCAGAATGATATTAGGTTCTTAAACATTATTGTAAATCATCAAATAAAAATTATTCTTGAATGGTTACAATGGGGAAATGAATCTCATCGCGTTCGTGGAGACGGTAATCCGTACGTACGCATGAGCGACAATATCATAATATTGATGGTGAAATCTTATGTAATTGGATGGAATATCATATATACAGAATCATTAAAATTTTATATTTATTATTTAAATTATTAATACTCATTATTATACCAATCCAAATAATGAAGTGTTTGAATAACAAACTACACCATGACGTGGAGACGGTAAGTCTTATGTACGCTTGTATGGTGACTTCGTCATTCATGGGATTGATAGAATAACTAATATAGTTGTTAAATATTTATAATAACATCACAGTGTATAGAAGATAATTTATTTATTGTTTTTTTATGGAAACAACAAATAAAAGGGAAGTGGAAGAAGAAAAGAACTTTGAAAGAGGTGGTGAAATTATTACCTCTTCTTCGGGTGTTTCCTTTTGAGTTGATCAAAAGGGATAATTAGGTTGGATTTATGATCCAAGTATGGACTCTAGGTTGATATGAGAGAAGTTGGGAGGATATTTGGTCCAGGTTTGGCCATGAAAAATGGCTTAGGAGGTGTGAAATTAAGAGAAGGAGAAGTACCCTTTTATAAGAGAGATGAGGGTCACTTTAGGAAAAGATTGAAATATTATTTTATAATAAAATAATTTTAGGTTCCTAATGGATCAAAAATAATTTATTTAGAGGATAAGGTGGGTATGGGTCTAAAAACTATCAAAAAATAGGTTTTAGATAGGTTTAGGTCACCATATTAACCATATATTTTAGATTTAATTCTTAGTTAAATAGTTTGACATTTACCATGTCTCTTTGTATTTTTATATTATATGGTTAATAAACTTTGTAAAATAAGACAATAGAACCCCTAGTGGTTCATTATTAATATATATAACCTTGTCTAAGTCCTTTGGCCCAACATTTGATTTTTAAGAATATTATATCAACTAATAATATAGTATTGGTTTTAAAAATTCAATTATGTCAATTTTGACACTATTTAGTATTTGATTTATATAAAAGCCATAAAAATTTTATCAAATCGAATAAAATTTATTTAATAAACTCTAACATTTCTTATTAATCTATAAAATTAGTTAAATCCATCATAAGTATCAATTTACATTTATTTGGATATTTACAATATCAATTATTTTAATATTTCATTATTAAGATAATTACTGCATCACCATTTTGTCATAAATAAATTAAATTATATAATGTCTAAAAATTATAAATAAAATATCATTAAGTAGGAAATATATTTATCTTTCTAATAAATATTTATTGTAGAATTTATATTGTGTGTAACCCTATATTAAAAATAGTTTAGTTATTAAACATTGGATTTAACTCTTTTAACTCTTCTTTAAATAAAATATTAATAAATGTCCTAATCTAATCCAAGTGGACCAAAGAGGATCGTATTTTATTACTAATATTTTTTTATCAAATTAAACTTATCAAATAGAATTAGAACATGTGTTACGGTAATTATAATATCATTTTTACCCATAATTACCCTATTTACTTTTAACCGTGGTAAATAAAAGTCAAAATTTACTATTCACCAAAAATTATTTTCATCTTACTGCATTTTACTTACTAATGTCAATCGTGTCTCTCAGATTTTTGAAATTCAACTCAAAGAAGCGGTAAAATTATGTTTTATCCAAATTTGCAAATGCTTCTAGAAGGTGGGTAAAAGACGGTAAAAAGTTCAATAAAATTTTATATATCTAAAATTATTATAAAATGACTAAAATGAATTAAATTGAACATATATAGGTATTATGTATCTATTTTTACCTAAAATAAATTAAAATAACTAATTACTTAAATAAAAATCTGGTTTTAACAATAACGCAGTGTTTTTTCACTATTCATCAAAAAAATAAATGTTTTCAAAAAAGTACCGAAAATTCACCCTAAGCTAATTTCAATATTCCAAATTCAAAAATTAAGTCCATTTTGAAAAATAAAATTTATAAAATTTTAAAAAGTGGGTATTACTATTCATAACGACTAGTTTGATTGGTCGTGGTGTGTTAAAACTCTATGTTGCGTACAACGCAAGTGACTGCATTATTAAAAGGGAAACATACCGTGGAATCTTGGGGTGTTAAAATGGAAGAATTTCTCAAGCATGTGTATGGTATATCATCACCATGATTGCAATGTAGTTCATTTTTCATATCCAATGTTCAAGATAGGTATTAAAAGTATAATTGACTTATAAAAAAATATAATTATATAATTACTATTATTATTATCATTATGTAATAACAAACTATTTGACCTCACTCAACCCAATGAGGACATTTTGAAATAATGAATTGAACATCCTCAAAACACATGATGTGGACTTAACTTATTAAGTATATATATATTCCATTAAAATAAATTAAATAAATGATTTATGTATAATTTATTAAACCTCAATTTTTTTTAAGAAATAAAATAATTTATATAAGAATATTATACATGACTTAAAGGACATATATGGATAGTCAATACTCAGGGTAAGGGACTTCCTCTAAAATTTCCTTTATTGAGGCATATTTTAATGTTATAAACCTATTTTTTATATTATGTACATAATTATCATGAAATTAATTTATTATTATTTGAATGAAAATTATTTGGATTTAAAAATATAAATTAGGTTCTCTCTTTCATGAGGTTTTAATCCAGATATTACCAAAGCAATAAGGTATTTTATCTCAATTTATTTTTATTGAGGCATATTTTATTTTTATACACCTAATTTATTTTATGAGGTTAATATACTTCCAATTTTACATGATATATGATGAATAATATTATTTTAATGATATTTAATGTTTCATTTTAAGTTATCCTGTCATGGGGATTATGATTTAAAAGTTAACAAAGTGAAAAGGTATTTATGTTATAATCTCTTTTATTTTTAGGATTATTTATATTCATGGTTCCTTGGGGGAAATAATATTTTATTTCACCACATATATTTTTAATCATATTTTTTTTAATTTTTTGTATATTTTTAGTTTGTATTTTATCATATATTTATTAATGAAACATTCAGAAAGTTGTTTGTAAGTGATATCGATCTTGTATTCCCTTTTAGATCAAGAATCTTTCTCATCCATATTCATATTTTCTAAAAAAATTCAAATTTTTTTTTCTAAACATAAAATATTTCTTAAAGATATTTTATATGATCTTTTACATTCTTTTAAAAAAACTAAAAATGAAATTTCTTAACATTTTCAAAATAGGTCACTTTGGAACCCCTTTACAAAATGTTTTGAAAGAATTTTTATTTAAATATTAAAAAAATGAACATATATTCTCACCATCATGTCCATTATTTTACATGAATTTTCCTTTATTTATTTACAATTTTATTTTCAATGTAAAATTTTTCATAATATTTTGATAATTTATATTTTTTAAATGAGATTTTTAAATTGAAAAGTTTATTTTCCTCAATAATATTTTTAATGATCTTTTAATGATATTTACATTCATCAACATCAATAAACCTTGATGTTTCTTACACTCCACTAGTAATATGTGGCAGTGATACTATCATTATTTCTCTAGATAGATTATGATATTGACAGGGAACCCGTTTCTTTTACATGGGTGAATCAAGTAATGAAAGAACAATAATTATGTTATGTTAAAAAGTGAAAAATTATAAATGTTTTATTCAAGAGTGGTATATTGACATTAAGGATGAGCCTTATATAGATTATAAATAGGTTTGATCTCTATTATAGATCATGGTTGAGCCTGATATAGCTTATATAATGGGTGCACCCAGACAACATCAGGTGAGCCTGATATAACTTATACGATGGGTGTTCCCAGATAGAATTGGGTAATCCCGATATATATTATATAATGGATGTGCCATGATAGAACCTAGTGATCATGATATATCTTATATGACGGGTGATCCCCATTATAGATCTCTAATTCATTGGGTAACGTTCTTTGTCTTTTGAGGAAATAATGATGGAGTTACCAAAGGGTTTCTCCAATGAATTTAACTAGGATCTAGTTATTTCTAACACTATTTTAAAACATGTTATAAAGATGATTTTCCAAGATACCAACACATTTTATTTATGCTAAATATGGATTTTTAATGTTTCTTTCAATAAATATTGAAATCAAATGGCTAATGATTATTTATTCTCATGAATATTTCCTTTTTAAAAGCTTTATTCCATGTCACATATTTACTGATCTAGGTTTGATGGTTATGAGTTATCTTTTATTATGATCATGCACTTTGATTATTTCATCATACCCTTATGGTCATTATTGGTATTTAGTTGTTAATTCTTATTTTTACATTTACTAGGTATTTGATCTTACCCTTCTTATGTTTCCCTTTCCCTAGGTTGCCAAGAATTATGTTAAATAAATTAAATCTATAAGGGTTTCATATGGATTATGGTGATGGCCTAATATAGAATATTCAAATATAGGTATAGTGGAAAAATAATCCCTTGAATTCATGGGTATTGTTTATGTAAGAGGTTGTCTTAATTCTATAAAACTCTAAAACTAAAATGACATTGGGTATGTAGGTGGTCCAATATTTTCTTTTGATGTTGTAATTTTTTGTTGGAAAATATTTGGGTCACCATAATTAGTATAAAATCTTAAATTTTAATGTTTATTATTTTATCATGAGATCCAGGAGTGTGGGTTTGGGGATCATATAACATCTATAAGAAATAATAAAAAAATAATTAATAATATCCATCCAAACCAACAAATATATGAATCTCAGTCATAGTGTTTAGTATAGAACAATTCCTAATAACTTACATATTTTATGGATCCACTGATATACCCTCACATGAATTATATGACCAAAAAACAAAACATTCTATATCCAAAATACACTATTTGTAAATTTTTCATACCTATCATTTCTTAGGGTCTCTAGAACAATCCTCAAGTGATCTTCATATTATATATTTATCATGGAATATATAAAAATATTATCTATAAAGACTACCACAAACTAATAAATGTAATCTATAAAGACTTTATTCATTAAATCCACAAATATTTAGGGGAAAATAGTATACCAAATGGAATCACTATAAATTCATAGTGTCCATACCTCATAGGAAAGGTTGTCTTGGGTGTGTCTTCTATTTTTATTCCTTAACTAATAATATCCAAATTGAATATAAATCTAGGAAAAATATTTATTTCCTCATAATTGACTAATAAAATCATCAATAGGGTAATATGATACTTATTACTGATTGTGATCTATTTTAGTCCCAGATAATCAATATAGATTCTCATCGATTGATATTTATTCTTAAAAAAAATAACAGGTGCACCCCATGGTAATTCACTTGTACAAATGAATAATTTATCAAGATTCTCCTAGAGTTGCTGCTTTAATTCTGAAAACTCAATTAATATCATTATATATTTAGTCTTTGAAATAGTTATAGCATCAAGTATGATTTCTATTGAAAACTCAAGTTCATGGTTCATAGGAAGACAAGGAAAATCTTATAAAAATACATAAAAAACTCCTATACAATAGGCATTTGTTAAAATTTTAGTTTCTCCCAAATCATATGAGAAAGATACCACTATTGAAAAGGAAACAAGACCCATATGAAGGATTCAATTTTCATTGTAAGTTCAAATTTATCATCACACTAATAGACACTCATAGATAAGTTTTTAATATCAAAGGTAACTTTCCTTCCTTGAAAATTATTATTTTATTTATATAAATAAATTAAATTAATGCCTAAAATAACATCAAATTCCACTAGATAGAGAATAATAATATTTTTATGAAGAACATTCCCACAAACTTCAATAATTTAATAATCATATACTTGAGTTATTATCATCTTACCATTAGGGTTTTCACTGCAAATTAAACATCTAATAATTGATTTGATACTAGGATACCATTAAAAAATTCATCACATATAAAAGAGTGACTAAATATAGAATGAAATAAGTTATTAGAAATTTTGGATTGGGTGTTAAGTTTACCTTTCACTACTTCATTATTATACCCCACATCAGCAATGGTGGCTATGTGAGATTTCACATTTTTGGGCTTAAGTGGTTTTTGGTGTTAATCATTCTTAGTAATATTTGGATTTGAGATCTGATTAGCATAATTTATATAATCCTTTTATTTTAAACACTAGAGTATGGTTTGTTCATTATATGGGGATCTCTCTCCATCCTTAGCTAAATTATACTTCCCATCACTTTATAATTTGACTTTATAATGACCATCCTTTCAGAACATAAAACATTTAACAATCCCCTTAATGTAATTTCCTTCATTTTTCCTTCCATACTTTGAGTATAAAGGAAATCTCATATTATTCTCTCCTTAGTTTTTATAATTTCCCTAGAATTATATCTTTATTTGCCTATCAAAACCATGAGATTGATGGATAACTCTAATCTTCATTTCTACCAAGATAGCACATGGAAAGATTTATTTAGAGATACTAAATTTCCTTACGGATAATTCTATTTGGAGACTTGGTTTTAATCCGCTGAATAATAAATCAATTTTACATTCAGGTTGGATTATAATACCCAAAGTGTACCTTAAAAGTATTGTAAAATTTTCTTTATAGGTACTAATGTATTTATCATCTATCTACATTAGTTCAAGTAATTACTTCCTTATATTCATATGAATAATATGAGGAATGTACTTATTGAAAATGAATCTCTTAAACTAATCTCATTCCATGTATTCAATCTACTCATGTTGTATTTTGTTCATGATACGAGTCCACCATTGATCTAATTCTCCTTTCAAATGATTAACAACCAAAATAACTTATTCATGTTACAAACACTGGATAATGGTAAATATTATTTCAATATAACTAATCCATTACTAATAATCTAGTGGATCCTTAAAACCACTAAAATAAGGTTCATTTTTCCCTATGATGGGCTCAACAGAATGTTGTTTCCTCCTTACAATTAGTATTTTGAGAAAGTTGTGTAAGAATAGAAAAAATATATTGTATTCCATATCCTATAACATTTGGTTACTCAATGGGAAAATCATTACATATTTTACCACATCTAACATTAACACAGTTCCTTGAGGTTCTAGTAATAGACTAAAACAAAAATAATAGTTTGAGTACAATAATCATAGTAGAAAACCACATAATCTATATCTTATCCAAACATTATAAATTTATCCTATTCTTAACATTATCCTTTGGTTTTTCATTAAAATTATATAATCCTAATATACAAACATTGACTAAAACCTACTCTTATACCAACTATAGTGACCTATACATTTCATGAATAGATATTACATATTAATAGATGAATATTAATTACATAATATTATGATCCATGTTATATCCATAAAGGTTTAGTGTATTTGGATACTAGATGCACAAACATATTATTTAGGTAAATTATTCTTTATCTCTCCTAAAGTTATTCTCAAATTCTAACTTTCTTGACATACCCTACTTAAAACCTTTTTCATAACTAGGGGAATGGAAACAAATTGAAGGCTGAGATAAGATACAAAATAAGTATAAAATAGGGAGATATTGATGATAACATAAACATAACATGATTATAAGGGTATGTGAACATGATAAATTTGAAAATATATACACGAAATATCATATTACATAATCTTGAATTATGGTATAATGATTGGTATTTCATAAGACACGAATCATAGAGGAATAAAAGAACTTGAGTCATGAGAGAATGAAACTATTATAAGACATATGTTTTTGGCATACACAAAATCATTTAAAATCATTTCATTAGTCAAGTATGACTTCCAAGACTATCATAGTGGATTAGGTTCACTCCCCATTCTATTATATCCTTAGTCAAGGATCACTCCCAATACTATCATCGTGGATTGAGTCCCATACTGAACTGGGTTCACACCACATTCCGATCCTTATTATCTCATAAGATATCCATGTTAACCAAAAAAAAATTGGAAGGATATATTATTCTTGTCCCACTGGTCAAATATTCATGATCTATTCATATTTTTTCCACAATATCATAAAAAATTGTTCATATATTATAACATAAGAAAAATAAATGGGTTTCATAAAAATTTTGACAATTCATTGAAGCCTAAAACATGGAAAATAAATGGGTTTCATAAAAATAACATCGTCATAATTATATATAATCTAGAGAAATAATAAGGATGGTATCATTTGATCATATATCAAGAAAATCATAATTAACATCAAATTATATCATCTTAGATGAAAAGTCTTCTAAGAGATCACATGAAATATTTCTTTAGGAAAATAACCCAATAAATTTTAAATAACTTATTTAATATCAAAAAAAATTCAATATATTATGGAAAACATTTTCTTTGAAAAAAATAATGGAAACTTATTATGGAATATTTAAATCATTGAGAATTCATGATGGCGGGAAATTCTTTTCACGTCGAATGCATTAAATTAGTGATTCCTTTCACATTTTTTTAAAAAAAATGTTAAAACTGCCTCATTAGAAATAAAAGAAATATATTTTTTAAAAAAATTGTAAGAATTAAATAATCGGGGAAAATGAATATAAAAAATCATTGGATAATAGTAAAAATCATTCTAAGAAATTTTTTCGAAAACATGAAAATGGAAGAAAAATGATTTTATAACTGAAGAGAGAAATAACTTCAGATTTCCTTACAAATATTTTTTCAATATCATGAGAAATTAAAGTGAGAAAAATAAAATGAAAAATTTTAATATCTATAAATAACCATAGGATAATAATAATTAATGTTATTTATCATTTAAGGATCATATAATTTCCTCAACATAAATTCGAGTATAACCAATACTCATTAAAATGGGATTGAAAAATAAATCACTACCTCAGTTTCAAGTTACATAAAAAGTGCTCTGAACTTCTGTATAATAAATTAAAATTTATTATAATTGTATATCATAATAATTTACATAATTATAATATCATATATGATCCTCTTATAACATTTCAATACACATTTATTAATAATTCCTTATTAAAATATTCATTTTTGGGTGTTGACTCTTTTGTTTTCAATGAGACATTCAATTTAGTCATTCCAGTCCTTGAACTTTGATCATGGTTCAATTATATCTAGAATTATTTCCTGAAATAAATATAATATATATTCATTATATAAATTTTTATAATATTCCATAAATGGTAGAGATAAAAAATAAATATTTACACCATTCATGGAGATAGTAGGTTGTACATACACATGAAACATGTATTCATTTTTTGATGTATGGATGAAAAGAAATGTAAAAAATAATTTTCCATTAATGAATCATATTTTATTAATATATGTTTGTTAAATTTATCCACATTACCATCCATGTAAATTTGAAGTGATAAATGAATCAAATCATTTGTGGAGGTGGCAGTCTACATGAACACATGAGCGATGTTATTATTTTCCAATGGATTGGGAGAAGGTAGATAATGGTTGTTCCGTCATCATAATAGCCAAAAATTAAAAGGCCTAATTTAAAAAAAATTAGCCTACTGATTCAAAATATTGATTTAATTTTTTGAGATTCAGTTTCTAAAAATTGATAAAATTATTTTAAGATAAAAATAAAAAAGGAAATGAAAAGTAGTTTTCTATAAAAATATTTTTTTATGCATAAAAATATTATTAATAAAAATTAAACCATGAACTTAATTTGATTATTTATAATATTGATAAACTAATTTTAATTTTAAAAAAATATAACTTTGTAAATGTTTGAAATGAAAAGATGCTTTTCAATAAAAATTATGTATTTTTCAATATCCATTGAAAAAGAATATTTTTTGAAAATTCCCAAAAACAAAACTATGAGCTAATTTTAACATTATGATTTTGAAAAATGAAGTTCATTTTTCCAAATAAAGTTTTTAAAAATTAAAATTTTTAATTATATTATTTTTTCAGAAAAATCAATAAAAATCATTTTTGAGGAAAAATGCATTTTTTAAAGTATATAAAATATTTTATAAAAAATTAATATTTATTTATCAATATATTTTCATTATATAAAAAAATTATACATAATTTTAAAATTTTATTTTGTCATATTCTCTTAGAAAATTTAATAGCTCGGTTATAATTGTATACTATATTACAGTTCCCTTATACTCAGGTCTGTGTGTATCGTAAGCTATTAATAAAATTAAATTTATTTGAAGAGAAATCTGTCATACAATATCAGTTTTTTATAGATAAAAAACATTAATAAAGTTATGATTATCCTCCCTCATCCACCAAGTATAATTTAAATGAATCCAACTCCTCTGACACCTCACCTAACAACTGGGAATGGGACTTTTTACTGAGAGAATCTTCCACCACATTTAGTTTCACTGGAGTATAGAATATATTAAATTAATAGTCTTATAAGAAATCAATCCAATTCCATTATCTCATATTGAGATCACTCTAATTGAATATGTACCTAAGACACTTGTAGTGGGAATAAATAAGAAACTGGTCACCAAGATGGTAGTGTTGCTATGTCTTCAAGGTGAACATTATAGCTACCAACTCCAAGTTGTGGGTCGCATAATTATTCAAATGATGTCTCAGTTGTTGTGATTCATAAGAATTAATTTCACAAAATTGTATCAAAAAATATCCAAGTCCATATATAGAGGCATCATAGAACACCACCTACTCAAATCCCTCCTTTGTTAGTCTCAAGATTGGTATTCCGGTTAATATCTATCGCGACTCCTTAAAGGCCTCTTGGAATTTTTATAAAAAGATAAACAGTTTCCCATTTTGAGTCAATGTAATCAAAATGTGTCACAATCTTGGAGAAATTATATATAAATTTCCAGTAATAACCAACAAACATAAGGAACCTAGGCACCCTCACTGTGATTTAGTGTGGCTCACATGCTAACACTATCTCGAACTTCGATGCATCCGCAACTACCTCCTTTTAGATAACATGTCCTAGGAATTAGATATCTCTAATCCATAACTGACACTTCAAGAGTTTTATATGTACATGATGCTCCCATATTACATCCAGTATCATCCTCAAATGATTTGTATTCTCAACCTATGATGCTAAGTAACTGATAATGTCATCAATAATGACTATCAAAAACAAACCTTGGAAATACTGGAAGATCAGATTCATAAGCCCCATAAATGAAGGACCCTAGAACACCCTAAGAGGGGTGGTGTGAATCAGGGTGTCAAATTTTTCTTTTTAAAGTTGTGGATCTTGTTCCCAAGTTGGTAGGAACTTTTTTAATTTTTCAAACAAATGAAATAAGGGAGATGACACGGAACATTTACTTGGTTCACCGCAAAGGGATACGTCCAAGGAGTATACGCCAACAATGTTTTGGTCATACCTAAATCCACTAATAATTATAGGTTTTAGGATTATAAGATTTGGCCGCAGTCCCTCTGTGCCAGGAACACTGCCTTTACAAGTTTCAGGGATAGCTCACTGCGTCCCTCAGATCACTTCCGTCAACTCCCCCTAGCTCACTGCCTTGAGAGAATTCAAACAAAGTTTATCTACTTGAAGGTCAATTCAATAGATTTTAATTTAAGTCTTTATCTCTATTAATCATGAGACACTTCTTGCATTAAAGTCCTGAATTGATGCACTAGAAAGCATTGAACCACTGAATCAGATATTCAGAAGCCTATCAGAATAAAAACACAACACTTGCACGCAATACCCCAACTTGCATGAATGATTTAAAAATTGTCACGAAATATGACTTTCATGCAACCCCTATTTTTCACACAACCCTAATAATTTTCACAACATCGCCAAAGGGATCACTTGTTATTGTTATACTAAAGGAAGAACTTTTGTGTAATATTTACTCTCTTCCAATATTTCATGCACAAATCTTTCATGCGACTGAGAAATTGGATTTTCGTTGGAAAATTCTTAAGTCTTCCATTGGGTTAGGTGCCTATTTATAGAACTTTATGACCCTACGTTCAAGTTTCCAACGAGTCTTTTTCAGTGCGTTCAAGATTCTTCATGAGCGTATGTAACCCCTTTTGACGTCACATTGGGCGCGTAAGATTATTTTGTGCAACACTATCTTTCATGCACATTTATGACATGGGTGCACTTTTTTCCTTTTCCATATTTTGATGAACTAATCCCAATAAGATACTTGCACGCATGTTTCCAAACACCCTCTAATCTTGCGATCAACTTCTTTTACCAAAACACATATTTATCCATTTTCTGTTTTTCAGGCAAACACTGGGAAACGACGCCACCTTCAATACTGTTGTCTGTTTGAACTGTATGATACCTTTCCTAGAAAAAATTCTGAACTTCCAATTAGTATTGATAACAAACAAAAATAATACTCCATTTCCTACATAGAATGGTCATGGTTCCAAAAATAAACACCTTTGGGGTATTATTCGTGAAAAAGTGAATAACCGGTTACTCATAATGATCATAGTGACATCATAATGTTTCCTTTATTATTTCCTCCTCGTAAACCCATAGTTGGTGGTAAACTAATTTGAGTTCAATATTTTAGAACCACTTATCCCCCATCATTTGGTCAAAGAGATCCTTGATTCTCAAAAGTGGATACTTATTCTTTATGGTAACCTAATTCAGACAATGATAATCTATAAAAACCCTCAAGATTTCATCCACCTTCTTGGAAAACAATATAAGAGATACTTGGGGGACACACTGAGTCTGATAAATCTTTTCCTCTAATGATCCTTCAACTATAATCTCAGATATTGAATCTATGAAAGTGTTATTCAGTATGTAATTAAAGATATCATAGCATCCCTAGAGACATTTTAAATATAGAAATCGATCACTCAATAGAGTGGTAAACCTGATACTTCCTCAAGGAAGAGGTATGAGTACTGCTCCACCACTATAGGAAACTAAACATATTCTAAGTTCATTTCCCCAAGGGTCATGTTCGGTAACTAATGGTAAATATTATGAAATTTATTCCCCAAAATCCTAGCTTGTTCAATTTGGAAGTAATTATCATCGGTGAAGGAAAACAACAATCCATCCACCAAAATTAATCTCATCATCTGATAGAAATAATCGATTTGGGTATGAGATACAAATAGTCAGTCCATTCAAAGAATAACATCACATAGTCTCATCACAGCTAAAAATAAATCCCATGTGAATATCTCTCTCTTGGGATTCAAGTAATGTTATTTCAAAAAGAGTTTGATTATAAAATTTCATCCAGTAGGAGTCTCCAGTCATAATGGATGGGATTGATTCTCTACTAGTATATCACATTCTTGAAAAAGGGATAAGGATATGAAGGAAAGGCATAGACTTTTGTCTTCCAAAACTGATGTTAAGGTGTAATAAACATAAATCCTACCTTTGATCATGATGAGTGCCTCTGATTCATAAGTATAAACTTTCTGTAAATGACCATGCAACTAGAATCTAGCTCTCTAAGCCTGATGTGGATCACCTAGAGGTGGTGAAATTGGTATTAATTCATAACAAAAACCACCTCCTACAACACCTTCAGTTTATCTTCCATAAATTAATCCATGAGGATATCCCTAACTAATCCTATAAGGTCCCTGGTCAATCCATTATCTCTATCTTGATATCACATCAACTATATACCTATCCATTCTCATATAATGAGTTAGGAAATCACTTATAAGATGGCCCCAACACTCATAAGTGTATAAATTACTCTTCCCTGGCTGACTAGATCCCCTCTGGGATCCATATGTTATTTACCCATTCATCTAAGTGTGAACATACTAATTATTAGGGTTTCATGAATGAAAAACCTACATCTGACCTTTTTTGTTGAATACTCCACTCCACGGTGGCCACTGGCTCTACCTTCCTCCTGTCGACCCTCTGTAAGAAATATCCCAACTACCAAGGAGCACACCAACACCTCAGTATAGAAGGTAATTTATAGAGGAACCATTCTAGCTTGAATCTCTTAGAAAATCCCTTGATCAAACTTCCATGCTCAGAAGTATCCATCAAGGATCATGTCCTGGGAGTAAGGTGTTAGGTCCCTGAAACATGACACATAATCTTCCTTGAAAGTTCTACCCAATTTATACACTAAGAGATCATAAATATACACTAAAAGAATGTTTTATTGGAAACACTTCTCTTGGGAAAGGTGTTTATACTCAATCAACATGTGCATATTCTCATCATGTGTCTGAGTTTTAGAGCACCATTAGTTCCCTATTGCACCATTAATAATATTTACTGAAATCTCCACCATATAATTGGTTGGGGTATAAATGAAATGAAACACTCCAAATATGAACTCCATATATTCCCCCTCTATCTATATATTTAGATATTCATAAAACATGGGTTCCCTCTACCTCTGTAACTCATGCAGTGCACTCATACATCATGTTTCCTCATCCTAAACCACTAGAACGATTAGTTCCTCATACCGCCACTAAACATCCAAATAAAGTATTAGATGTGGGTCTTATCAATACCCAATGGGTGGAAGTACAACTTATTTTCCACCTAGAAGAAGCACCTCATGGACAATCCCCTGAACTAAGTCACTATCACTAAACTAGTCATCATCGTGATACCATCATAGAATCCTCATTGGATTTCTATGTAGAGGTAACCTGCAATTGTTAATATGTTCCATGGTCAATAGATAATTTCTATGTAGTTTGACTCAAGAATGGTGTTGAAATCATGACTCATTCGTATATGATTAATGTGCCATTATTTTCCCTTTAATAGGTGTCTCTCTATACTGAGTTGAAAAGCAAGATATCAGGATCCTAATACATGGATGTGTAGGCCTTTGCACCAACACAGGGGTCCCCAACCCAAGTGCCTTACTCAAGACACTTTAACACCATTTCCCTAAATCCCAAACTAATCATCACAACTATTATGTATCCAAACATCAACCTAGGAAAACCAAGTGATGATTCTACTCAGATGTTACTCGACCCACCAGGGCCTACTGGGCTGGTAGTAAGTTGAGAGTGTTGTCACAATCCCACGTCTAATAAACCAAGGGTTGTTGACTATCATTGAGATGGAATATCATACAAATGAGAGGCCATATCCTAATTCACTTAGGAATATTCGTGAAAATCTCCATACACACCAGAGTAATACAAAATTATAAATAAATGGAATAATAAATGTATGATCAACCTATAATATCCCATAACAGAGTACAATAACACAAAACCATAGTAGAAAGGGGAAAGATACAGGCTCAACAAAAGAATAAAATAGGTTCAATCTATCAAATGATGATAAAAAATGTCCACGAATGAAACTATAGAGTTTTATCATAGACTGTTTAACATATCAACAAATAAATAATCCGCATCCCATATACCTATCCCACCTAGTACACCATCGAGCTATCTATCATCTATATAATATATGACACATGCGGGAAAATACCATGTACAGGTGAGTAGATACATACCTATTAGGATACCCAGATATCACTAAAGATATAAATAATCAATAAAATATATTCATCTCTAAACCAAAATCAAGAGGGTAAGTAATGAAGTACCCAAACATGCTCCTAGGAAGTACTCAAGTCATAGAGTACAGTAAAAGTGTTTATATCCAGTTGAAATGATTTTTAAACCTTCAAACATCTTTGTATCAAGAAAAATATCAACCCACAAAACCAATCCTAATCTATAATAGAGTATCTTATTCCCATGTAGATGAGTGGAAATACCTACTCAGGTGGAGGATCCCAGGCACATGCATGATCTTATCTGTGGAAGAAATATCAAATCCATAGATAGAGGATCTCTAACTCATATAGGTGAGCATAAATACTGACACAATCTGATCTTCATGTAGAGGATTCCATGCCATGCGATATAACTCAACAAGAGAGAGTAATTACCAACCCTATCCTACAGATGATGAGAGTAAATTGTGCCCATACAATACTCATGGTCACCAGGGAAGGTTGACATGCACTAAAATGTTTGAGGGCCAATCCTAGCCTCTCTAATTTTTCCACACTCAGTTATTACCACATTGTTAATAATAATATCTCTATATTAAAGATTAAGGTCACTATCATGTTCCTCATAGAATTATACTTAGAAAGGACTACTCAATGGTCTTGTTCAAAGCCATGTAAAAATACACAATGTTCTCTTGGGGGTACATGTCATGTCACTCCAAGATGACCACCTGAATGTGTATAGCTATTCAACATGGCCTGTAAAAGTCTGACCACATGGTGTGTGTCTATGTTTTAATGGGTACACGATGTGTAGACTACTTGGGTTCCCCAGGTTTTTAATTCTTATACACATATAGCTGACTAGAATGAGTCACATGGTATGTGGGACAACTACACGGTGTGTGATATTTAATTTCCTTTTAAACCCAAACCATTTCACCTATTTGAATACCTAATGTGTATTCTTAGAAACTACACACTTTATATTATAGATTTTAGTAGATACCTAGCTTCCTCTTGAAGCTTCAACACTTCTTCTATCTTCACTATTGACCTCACTGAATACCTACAAACTATGTTGATTGAGAATGTGTCACCACTAGAGGTTGGATTCTAGCCACTTCTCTCTTGAAAAATGATCATTGTTTTCCTTTTTTGTTACTCGCATGTCTTATGTCATAAAACAACCATCAATATTCATTCCCTAAATTCCCATAACATTAAAAGATCTCCTGATCATACTGTGATTTTCGATGTTAAACTCACAAAAAAAGATGCATACAACCAATAATAAATCACACAATGAATTAGTCTATAGAAATGGTTGAATAAATAGATAAACCAGATATCAATGATGAATTCATGTAGAATGGAGAAGGAAATATATAAACCCAAAATATGAGAATCAATAATGACCATACACAATCATTCATCATTTACGGTTGAGGAATTCAAAAAAAATATTTCAAGTTCTAGAATCAATGATTCCTAAATCACAGGTTCAACTTGATATATAATTTAACAAGGTTATGTAATAGTTAATAATATGTTCAATTCTAGGTTAACTAACCCATGATCGCAAAGATATCAAATAAATTGTAAAAATATAAAAAATACAAAAGCCCTACCTTGATGAAGGTTCATTTTTTAGAGAATAATGCACTTGTAGGAAATGTCATTGGTGATTCTATTGTATTCATTGATCTATGAATCTATCTCAATATCCAAACAAATATTCTCCCATTGGTGGTTCTCCCTCTCCCTATTGATTCTTAGGGTTTGTGGCTAACCATAGATAATTTCCATAAGGGATTGAAATATATAATTAATTAGGAAAAATGATTATTTGAAAACTAAATCAGTTACTCAATAAATATTTCTCTAATATTACCATGGCTATGAATTATTTCAACATCTAAATAGATTTGAACCTATGTTACATATAGGGTAAAATCCATGTTCCAGATCTAATGGTTGTTTAGTCCATCTAAGACTCCATTCAAGAAGAAATACATTATTTCTAAAATTATATGTGCACATGAGTTAATATATTTAATATTTTTAATATGTCAATATCTGGGATCTATGACTATAAAAACTCTACATCAACTTTGCAACTTGATCTAAAAATATTATTTAATAAATTCAAAGGGCCTAATCACAAAAACTAAAGTTTTTACATTTTTATCGCAATGGAAATATGAATATTATGTCTAATATACATGTGCCTAATAAAATATATAACATCATTTTGTGATAGTAAAATCAATAATTAAAATTAATAATATATATTGATCAGTGAATGTAATTATATACATATTTCATTAAAGAAACAAAATTATTAAAAATTAGGTTTTAAATTTTTTCACTCAATGTATGATTTTAAAATACACTTTGTTTTATATAATAATTAATATTCTTATATACATGAAATTATTTTCCTAAAAAATAATTTAAATTTAATATTAGCATGTTAAAATTTTCTATTAAGGAATTTTGTATAGTTTTTTGAAATAGTTAGTTTTTTGGATGAATATTAAAATGTGATATGTGTATATGGTATATATCATGATTTTTTTATGCAAAAACTATTTAATAATTCATATTAATTATTCTACATCCTAAAATATGTTTATTTAATAAAATAATGTATTTTAAAGTAATAAAATAAATTTCAAAACTTATAATGGACATTCTTCACAAATTCATATTTATTTTATGTCCCAATAAACACTTTTAAAATGTGAATGGAAAACCAAGGGAATGGCCAAACCCACCCCGGTCCCCTTTACCATGAGGCAATAAATTTAAAGATGTGATATGCCTCAGTCCCCATTCCTAAAACGGAAGCCCCATATCTATTCTCAGACTTCATGCCTTAGGACCAACAACATATACCATCGATGGACACCGATTATGCCAAGTCCACTGGAGAAATGTCCTGTGTGAGCCTAGAAATAAGATGACCATCAAGACCGAGGTCGTAAAATGGGAGCACTATTAAACATGACCACATGAAGATGGGGAGAAGGGTTAAGCTTGGGGGGAAGAATATGAGATCAAACACCATCCATCACAAACACTAAAACTTCATCGAAGTGACCACCATCGTACATGTGTCATATAAGCTTGGTGTTGAGACGCTGTAAATACTGCTCTATATCTCTGATAGAGAAAAAAACCCTAGAAAAAAAATCCATGTTGTTTCCCTAAAATATATTTCAATAAAACCAACCAGGTAAAACTATACCTTAGACCAAGGGATGTGAGTAGTGCCCAAGAGACATTCAAAGAGGAACCATCAACTGAGAGCACACACCTTCCAAGACTGCATGGCCAACACCAGAGGGAGCATCATCTGAAGACATTATTTGTGGTGGGTGAAAATATGATTTATAAAATATTACTAAATACGTATTTTCACTTAATGTGTAAAATATTTAGTGAAAATGGTTTACAAAATAAGTAAAAAATTAATATTAATTAAAAATTGACTCATTAGTAGGAAGTAAAAGACATTTAATAATATTTTGGTAATAGAAATAATTAATTAATTAATTAATATCTTTATATATGTTGAAAAAAACATTTCAATTTCCAATTTTCATAACTCACTACTATTGATATGTCTTTTAACAGTGCATAAAAAGGCTTTTAACATCTCTAAAAAATGTTGTTAATCATAGTGCTGTAAAAGGAGGTCCCTTTATCTGCACTAAAAATATGATGATGAAGGCCACTATTTATTAGAACTATTTATAACGGTGCTAAAGGTCCCAAATTATTTTCACTTTAGCGCTGTTAAAGGCCTCATCTACTACATTGTGATGTTTATATAATAACACACTACAACAACCTCCTGTACACAAAAAACAGCACACTGCAACCTCCTATACACAAAATATATAATTTAATTGAAATAAATTTTACATCAAGAATACAAAAAAACTACTATATACATTTAAAATAATGTTTTGTATAATTGCATTTATAATTACTATCCACAAACAATTTAAAACAGTAATGTTTCATTGTCTTTAGCTCCCATGATCCCTATCAAAAAGGTCTACCCATGGTATCTATTGCTGAAAAAATCATCCCAACCTGAGAAAAATAATCCACTTATATATGAAAAAATATTAGGTTATTAATATTATAAAGAAATAAATAAAATAATAATATGAACGAATTCATTTCAAAATGATAAATTTATATAAAAAGACACTTATAGTTATTTTGGCCACACCATGAGTTGTATTGAGATTTAGTTGATTCCTACACATCACAAATGAGTTATGGATCATTGTCCTAAAGTATCAAAACAATTCAAATTTCATTTCTTAGTTTCTTAGTATGTTGGTTATTTTTTTAATGAAATTATTGTCGATTTTAAATAAAGACACATTTGGAGTTTTACCAGTCACATAGTGTGTATGATTAAGGTATAAATTATTCATATAAATCACAAATAACATAAGGATCATTATCTTAAAGTATCAAAACAATCCAAATGTTTTTTCTCGGTTTTTAGTATGTAATTTTTTTCTAATAAAATGCCATTTCAAACTAGAAACACACACTTTAAGTCATACAGGTCACATCATGTGTCAGTTTGATGTGAGACTGCTTCATAGATGTTACAAATGAATTATGAATTTATTTTCTAAACTATAAGGACAATCAGAACACATTTTCTTGGGTTCTCAGTGATTGACACACATTTTAAACTAAAATGTCAATTTTAAACTCATAACGGGCACTTTGAGTCATACCGGTCACATCATGAAGTGTATTGAGGTGAGGGTGATTCCTTTACGCCTCAAATAACTCATGGAACATTTCCCCAAATTATTAAAACAATATGAATGTATTTACTCAGTTTTTAGAATGTCACTCATTCCTTTTACCAAAATTAATGTCAATTTAAAATAAAAAGACACATTTTGAGTCATACCGATCACACCATGCATTGGATTAAGGTGTGGTTGATTACTACACATCAAAAATTTCATATGGATTATTTTCCTAAGGTATTAAAATAATATGAATGTGTTCTCTCAGTTTTAAGTAGGTCAGTTTTCCTTTTTACTAAAATTGATGTCAATTTTAAATAAAAAGACACACTTTGAGTCATATCAGTAACACCATGCATTAGATTTAGGTGTTCCTAATTCCAAAACGTCTCAAATGGTTGAATGATCATTATTTATTGTAAAAAACGATCCAAATGAATTTTATCAGTTTTGAGTAGTATAGTTGACATTTTTACTAAAATTGAAGTCAATTTTAAATAAAAAGATACACTTGGAGTCTTACAGGTCACATTTTCCATCGAAATGATGTGTGTCTAATTCCTAAAAATCTCAAATGAATCATATATAATTTTCATAAAGTATAAAATAAATCCAAATGTTTTTTCTTGGTTTTTTGTATGAAATTTTTTCCTTTTAGTAAAATTAAAATCAATTTTAAATAAAATGACACACTTGGAGTCATATAAGTTACATTTTGCATTGGATTAAGGTGTATAGTTGATTCATATACGTCAAAAATGACTTATGGATCACTTTATTATAGTATCAAAACAATATGAATGCATTTTTTTTGGTTTTTAGTAGGTCAGTTTCTCATTTAACTAAAATTGATGTTAACTTTAAATTAAAAAGATGCACTTTGAGTCATGCCGATCACACCGTGCCTTGGATTGAGGTTTGGATGATTCCTACATATTCCAAATGAGTCATGGATCATTGACCTAAAGTATCAAAATAATAAAAATGTGTTTTATTAGTTTTTAAAAGGTCACTTGTTCTTTTTTCTAAAATTGATGTCAATTTTAAATATAAAGACATACCTGGAGTCATACCGGTCACACCATGTGTTGTATTGGGGTTTGTATGATTCCTACAAGTCTAAAATGACTCATGGATAATTTTCTTAAATCATAAAAACAATATTAATGTGTTTTCTTGGTTTTGAGTAGGTCTGTCGTCATTTTTACTAAAATTGATGTAAATTTTAAGTAAAAAAGATGCACATGGAGTCATACTAGTCACACTATTCCTCATATTGAGGTTCAGATGATTCCTACGCATCCCAAATGACTCATGTATGGTTTCACTAAAGTATCAAAACAATACACATGTTTTTTTCTCATTTTTCATTAGGTCACTTGTCCCTTTTTACTAAAATTGATGTCAGTTTTAAATAAAATGATGCGCTTAGTGTCATAGCGGTCACACCGTGCGTTGGATTAAGGTATGACTGATTTTTACAAATCCCAAGTGACTCATGGATAATTTTTCTAATGTATTAAAGCAATATGAATAATTTTTCTTAGTTTTCAGTATCTTACTTGTCTTTTTTACTAATATTTCATTTTAAACTAGAAACATGCACATTGACTCATACTAGTGAAATCATGTATAATTTTGACATGAGACCAGTTACTACATGTCACAAATGATTTATGAATATATATCTTAAATAATAAAGATAATCTGAGTATGTTTTCTTGGATTTTAGTGAGTGAAACTTTTTTAAGTAAAATTTAAATTTTAAAACACATAACGAACACTTTGAATCATACTGGTCACATCATGCATTGGATTAAGGTGCAGATGATCCATACATTCTCTATATGACTTAAGGATCATTGTATTAATGTATCAAAACATCCTGAATGCTCATGTTCAGTTTTGAGTATTTCAGTTGTCTACATAACTAAAATTAATGTAAATTTTAAACAAAAAGAAACACTTGGAGTCATACCGGTACACTATGTGTAGGATTGAGGTGTCATAGATTTATAAACATCCCAAAGTCTCAAAACAATTTTAATGGACAATGTTACCAAAATTATCAGTTTCTTTCTCTATCAAACTTCCAACAGTAGATATTGATTCAAGAATGGTTTTTCATGTAAGAACATCAAATAAATCTATAGTGTTGGCACTTAGACAATGAAAATCAATGGAAAGTATGGTAATATTTTTAGAAAGGAACATGTTATATCTTCTCTAAGTATTTATGAAAGAAACTAAATAAGTATTAGAAAAAGATGATAGGTAAAATCGCTTACAAATAGTAGATAAAATGATGCCAAAATTAATTAAAAAAGTAGTAGGAATTCACCTTTTCATGATGGTTATAAATATTTTTGACCCATAAATATGAAAGGAATCAAATTGTATAAGAAAAAAAATATTATGTGAGTAATACTAAAAAGAATAAAATTAAACATAAATATGAAACAATCCACTACTTCTATGGAAGTCACGTCTTCGTGCTATTAGTGAAAATTATTCCACCAGGTATATTTACCATTCATTTTTAAGAAGATATATACCATCTTGTGAATTTGAGTCTTTTTTATAGTCATAGTAGTACTATAAAAACATAAATTCATGAAGGATTAATAAATATTTTAAATTAAATAGTAATTAACATTGACAATACCTCTTCAAGGATGCTAGTTTATTCATGGAATATGATCTCTCACATATATTTACAAACATAATGACCACAATATTTTCCATTTTTTTATTTTGGAAACTACATAAACATTGAGGAGAATAGGTAATTTGTTTTGAAATGTGTTTGGATAGTGAAATTTTATTATATATACCCTAATACTTTCCCAGTTTTAGAACTTTTCATGGACCTTATTCTTATCCACTGGCATTATTCCTTGTTTTTCAAGATATTGATGCACCACCCTATCATAATAGAATACTAATTGAAAGATAATAAAAATTATAAAAAATAATGTTTAGTTATAAAAAATTGGATGTAGTGTATTCCAAATTAGAAAAACCCATCATGTTTGGTTGGTTTATTTGGTATCCATGCAATGAATCAAGGAAATAAATATTTTGAATATCCAATGTTACTTAGAAAGGGAATAAGTAATGAAAGAAATGAAAAATTATTTGATATGATTAAATTGCTGAGTTCTACCCCTGCAATGTTGGTATTAAGAAGAGTATGTCATCTGTAATTTTTCTTTCAAATGATTTGACCATGCCTGCCACTATTTCATCCTTTTTTGGATTATATTTTCGTTTTTTCCATATAGGTGGTGTGAGGACTAATGAGACCAAAAAAATCATGGTGAAATACCTTCAATGGTTTTTGATATATAAACCTTCCAAAAATATGAAATGTTTTTAGTCATAATTAACACAATATATCATCTTTTTGAAAATAAAATCATGAAAACATACCACATGTATACAATTACAACTAATGTGTCTAGCCAATCATATTCGAGGATTTCATTTACATTCTCAACACTGATGTATTCTTCACCTTCCTCTTCGTACATATTTTCTTCAAAATCAACTATGTGACTACTACCATTTTTTAACTTTGTATCCACATGAACCTTAAATGTTAGTAAATGTGCATATGGAATGGGTGTGGTAAAGGTGATTTAGAAAGTTGTTTTTGATTGGTTGGTTAATCCATTAGATGGTTTTGAGTTGGTCATTTATTTCCCACCATTCCCTTTGTCCTTATATAATAACATTCATCAGTTTAGACAATTTTTTCATTAATTGTTCAAGGTTTAGATTGAAAAATAAATTGTAAATGAATAAATCCTTATCAAAATGTTTTTTACAAAATGTGATGACCATGCAATGAATATTCCAACAGATCATTTGACCGTATAAATATCATCGTAATCAAGTGGAACCTATAGCTTAGTGCTCGGCTCATGAGCTACACTAATTTCCAATCTCACATGACATGTAAGAAGTGGTATATTGTATATATTGTTGTCTTGGATATTGAACAATGTATCCATTACTACAAGTCAATGGGTGGGTGTTGATAGATATAAATCATATTTATTTTCACCCTATAGAATATTAGTAAAGGAAAGGTATTAGTGTCTATATGATTCACATTTCACATAAAAAATTATTAGAATATTGATTAACACAACTAAGATAGCTCTTTGAGGGGAATGGATTGCCTCAAAGTTGATAGGGGTGGTGTGGGGTCTTCATGAAATGGTTGTTCTTGAGTTGTTTCTTTTCTTTACATACCCCTATAAAAGTTTCCAACAACTCTCTCTTCCATTGGAATTGTTCTTCAATGGTAGCTAGTCTTTCTTTCATCTGTTTCATTTCTTTATCTTTATCATCCTCTTGTTTTTTTTTCAAATGTGTTCGGGGTATCACCCAAAACCTGAATCTCTAACACATTCAAACTGTTCTGGACACTTCAAGACCACCAATAGTTGGTGTTCATTCGGTACAGGTGTTGCAGATTCCTGTGACTATGTGGGATATAACATATAGGAAAATAAGTAATCATATTTTATAATATCAATTTAATGAAAAAAATTATTATTTCATACTTACACATGTTTCCCACACTTTTTGTGTGTTTTCATCTATTAGTATCCCATCTCTATTTACATGTTCCTCCTTTCATAGCACATGGCATGGAATGGATGTGGCTTTGGATTTGGAGTCATCAAACTACATATAAATAGAAGAACATAATTATGTTGTTGTTTCATGTCACATAAAAATATTACAATAGATTTAAAATACATACCAAATTTTTTCAAGTGAAGTGTACACAATCCTTACATTATGATAGGGGTACGTTGGTTTCGTTTCCCATTCCTTATTTTCGGCACACAGTTTTTATTTCATAAATAAAAAATTTCAATCAAAGTGATGAATACCCATATCATCAAACAATGTGTTACTATCCACAATATACCTGAAAAGACACATCCACATGATGGACATTAAATTAATCTCACATATATTGGGTTATCAGGTGTGCATACATTAGCGAAGGGTGTAGGTTTATTTTCCCTTCAGCATATTTATGATGTTTTCTCATTATAATTGTGTGAAAGATTCTAGTAATCCTTCCCTAAAAAATTAATATATATTTATTGTGGGATTTATTTAATATAAATTCACACTGTGAGAGACGATTAAAAGTAAGTCAATGTTTTATTATTTTGTTTTTTAGTAAAATAAAGAAATGATGTCCTAATGTTACTGTAATCTTTTACCAAATTAGTGTATTATGCTTGAGCACTACATGGTGGAACAAATTCCGACCTATTGGAACGTGTGGTCGAGTGAATATTATAATGTAACTACTAAACATGGCCTTGTTGGGATTAATATATTTCCCTCATGCAATCCATATGACCTCATTTTTTATTACTTTGATTTTCACCTTAATGATTTTTGCTAACTTCATCAAACTACGGTGCTCCTATTTTTTCTCTATCATCAGTCCTTCACCACCTACCATTTCTTTAGATTAAACAGCATCAATATGATTTTCCTATGTAGTAGTTGATTCATCATGCGCAGATGGTTTTTGTACCTCTACACTGGAAGAAGCAATAGGTTTAGAACCATATTGTTCGTTAGGATTGGGAGCACCAACAAGTACAGAAGGTCATTGTTCCTCGGCACTGTGAGAAGTAGTAGGTTGAGATGTGTTTTGTTCCTTGGGATTATGAGCACTGTCATGTTCATAATTCATTATATTTTGAGGTTTTTTTAACATTTAATTTAGATTAAATAAATGTAGTAGAGAAAATTTTATAACATGAGGTTACACAAATTATATTATAAAAAAAATAACATGATCATTGAACTCTCTCTTTTTTTAAAGGCTGAAGGGATATGACCCCTCTATCGACTATAAAAATCCCCTCGTTGTGGTCTCCTATGAAATAAATAATGTTGTATACATTGGGACCAATATGAAATGATTACGACATCCTAATGAAAGGGTCATCCTCGGTTGAATTTTCATCTGATTCTTTAATGGTTTTGGTCGATAATAGAACAATTGACCACTTTTGGTTTGTGGGATCTGGAAGATAAAATACTTGTATTGCATATGACTCCATTATAAATGGTTCATCTTTGTACCCTTATTTATTAAAATCATCTTTTATAAATCTAAATTCAGATATTTTAACAGCACTCCTATAATCAACCCACTTTCTTTAACAAATCAGAATGTGGAATGTTGTATAATCCAACTACCATATTTTTTTATGATGTCAAAGTATGACATATTTACATAAATTGGATTTCTGTCATTAATACCAGAAATATACATCACTTCATCCCCAAGTGTAACTAAAATATTTTTCATGGTACTGTCTTTATCATGTTCATTTGTATAGAACTTATAACGATTAATTATATAACCATTATAAGATAATACATACACACCTTTCCCTCTGGCTATCTATTGAATTCGTTCTAAAATTGAATCTACATTTTCAACCGACTCCTTAAATTTTTTTCCTAAAACCATCCTATAAACATTTTTTATGTGTATTTTATATCCATATTTCATCCCGTGATGGATTCAAATTCCTAAGAATTTATTTTTTGGTTTCAATATATGGGGAAACCTCCAAACTATTATACAAAACATAAATGTGTGTGTTCTCCCAATCTATAACATTAATTGTGAAAACATATATTCTAGAAATTACTTCACCCATAAGATTCCTAGTGTGAAGATATTTCATTAGACCATTGATTTTCAATCCAGATAGGTATTCGGTATAGAATTCAATGGTTTCCTCAAAAATATATCACCCTACAATACTACCCTTTGTCCAACTTCGATTTTTGACATACCATTTCAAAATATCCATATACCATTCAATGGGATACACCCATTTATAGTGTACAGAACCACATATTCAAATCTCTCTCACTAATTGAAACATCAAATGAAACATAATATCAAATAATATTGGTGGGAATAACATTTCCAATTCACATAATATGAATGAAATTTCACTTTTCATAGTCAGAAATTTCATCAGGTCTATAAATTTGATGCATATAGATTTAAAGATGAAAAAGATCTTGGTTATTGTATGATATAAATTCTTAGAAAAAAAGCTTCGTAAATCTATATAAATTATATCTTTCATCAAAACATCTCAGCCATGTGATTTCAGACCCATTAACTTTAAATAAATCACTGACACGATATTTTTGATATTTGACGAATACCCCTTTAAAAATTTATGTCATTAAAGAAGTTGAAAAAATAATATCTCTCCTACCTGGATTGAGTTTAATAATATGGAGGAAGAAAACTTCTTTTTTCACCCTTCACCAGTGCAAACTCTTCTCGTATTCCCATGTCAACCATGTCCAACCTAGCCTTCATTCCATCATTTGTTTTGTCAGGTGTATTTAGCAACATGTTAATGAAATTATCACATACATTTTTTCAACATGAATAACATCCCAAAAATTTATGATGTACAAACAATTCCAATATGGTAATTCAAAAAAACTAATCTCTCTTTTCAATTGGTTTTCATAAGTTTTTTTAAAACAGTTTACCAAAAGTAGTGTCCACATCTTTTATTTTCTCAAATAGTTGATCACCTGTTAGTGGAGATGGTGTTATATGTTAATATTAACTTCCATACAATGATTTCATACAATATTGGTACTTATTTAATTGGGTTATAAATCTACATTGTCCTAGAAACACAATTTTTGATAAATGTTTCAACCTAATTGATTGTGTACCTTGTTCACAAACATGACAACCTTTAGTTCATTTAATGCTATATCCTAAAAAAATATCCATATGCAGGAAAGTCATTTATCTTCCAATACTAAATGGTTATCAATGTGAAATCTTCATTTCTATAATCATCATACAATGTAACACTTGAATCCGACAATAATTTCAAATCCTCAATTAATAGAGCCAAATAAACATTAGTATCATTACTCGATTGTTTTGGTCATAATATAATCATATATTACATGATGTATTTTCATTTCATGCATAACCACAGTGGTAAGTTGTAATTTACCAAAATAACTAACCATTTACTATGTGTTATTCTTTGAAACCCAAAATGATTCACTCCATCTATAGAAAATGCAAGATAAAGGTTTCTTGATTCATTTCCAAATTCATGATACTCATGATCAATTCTCTTCCATTGAAGAGAGTATGTTAGGTGATGTAATTTCCCATAATTATTTATTATATTTGTGTTCTATGTCAATTTCCCTGCAGTCTCCTCACTTCTATAAAGTCACATAAACATTGTAATGTTTGGAAAGTACCATAAAAATTTTTTAGTGCCGGATTCATCTTTCTTGTATCAAGAAGAACAAAACTTTGTTAACTCAATAAGTGATTTTTGGTCCTTGAGAAATAGTATACAGTCATTAGGGTAGGCGTGTATTCTTTCATAGATCATACCCTTTGAGCGTAGCATTTGTTTAGCATCGTATTTTTGGATAGGGAGTTCAATATCTTTTGGTATCATGTCATCCATCAAAGCAATTAGTTTTGTAAAACTATTTTCACTCCATCTATTAACTAATTTCAAATTATACAACTTCAATACGGCTGACAATACATTATATTTAGTGAAATAAGAATAAAATTGAATCTTCAAAAAACTCTTTAACTTCTCAAAATATTATTGGAAATCAGGAAGATCTTCTTCAATTGTCATTATCATTTACTCAATATGATCTTTGTAACGTTTCAGATATGGATTCCACTCAAAGGTGCCCCCGTACTTGGTTGGCCACATGGCCTTAAACACATTTCCTAAAATTCCAGAGGATGTTGACTAGAAGATAGGGCCTAGGTGTGATATTGTGGAAAATATTCCCTCATTGGCAGAGTATAACACAGTGGAAACAATAACAATACAATTGCAGAAGCAGTAATACTAGGAAATAAAAGTAAACAATGGAAGGCTGATAACATAACAACTAGATGTCATAGCATAAAAAGGATGATGATTCATGTCAAATGTTCTTGGAAAACAACCAAAACTGGTCACACTATAGTGATACATAATAGAAGTACCAAAAATAAAAAATAGAACAAATAAACTTATATGCATCACAAGCCTCATCTTGGTCCCATGCTCTTCTACTCCTAAGAAGAAAATCAAGTACCTAGATAAGGGAACTTTCCCTTAACCACACTTGAAAAAATATAATTTTCTTGGACAAAAAGAATGGCCCAAATAGGGTGTGATACTAAATCTCAATAGGCAACCACTTATAGTATATTCCAATCTTTCAGTGAATATATATAACAGGTAGTGTGCAAGAATAAAAGTAGTAAACTAGGACGTACTCCAAAGTAAATAGTCCTACAAGCACTAGTTCTCATTTAGATAGATTTCATTTTCAATTACCATTCTATTAAATTTAATTATATAAGTCTAAAGATCCATCCGAAGCCCTATGATTCCAGTATAAATGCAAGCATAGTAGATGTCTTGAAATACCATCTAAAAAAGTTCAAGTGAAGACTAAGTCCAAGCTTGTTCTTTGTATTGGAAGATGCATCATGATTCATTTCATTTCAATATTAAATTATAAGTAAATTTCAACTCATGACATATAAACATCTACCAATAGAGCATGTCCTTGGCATCCCTCATTGGAGTCAAGGTTTGATCAACATTTAAATAAAATTCTCCATGATCATTACCACTCCGTATGTGGGTTGCTCAAGATATAAAATTATGATACCCTCTTTATTTCATCCATGGTCTTGTAACCAAGTCCATGGTTCACCGACAGTATATGGTGTAATAGTCATATGATCTCTAGCTTTCCATTTAACTTGAGGCTACGGATCATCCATTGCTATTTACCGCTTTATCATTATATAAAAGAAGAAACACATGTAAATTAAACTATTACATGGATTTAACATCAATAAATCACATGGGAAATTCATATCACAAGAAATTCAAGTAAATTAAACTATTACATGTCTTATCATTTAATTAGCTTCATTTTAAATAACCCAAGAAGGGAGTCTAAGGCATGCCTCAAAGGCATCCTATGCCAAACAACCATAAATGGTCATTCAAGGGAAACACACTCATGGAGTGGCCCTTAATCAAGGTAAATAGCCCTAAACATGATTTAAAAACCTTAATCAATTTCCTAAAAACGATTGGCAATAGAAATAGACAAAATTAATTTGAGGAGACACCCTAATAATGGGTGTGCGGCACTCCATCACATATATTCAACTAGACAATTAGAGAAAGGAACAATACCACCTACCTCATTTTAGTATGACTCCCCTCATCTAGCATCATCCTCTAATTCGACCTAGAATGGAGTAGATCTAAAAAACTAGAATAAATGCTCATGGTTCAAAAACAAGGTTGAGAGAATAAATCCTGAAGAATGGATCAAGAGGAATTGAGATCTCACTAAGGGGAATTATATGCATCTGAAAATGGTCGAATCAAAGATCGGACGACAAAATGGGTGGCTATCCAATCCTCAGATTTCATGGGCATGCTATCTATCGAAAAAAGGGGTGAGTTTTCGTCCATCTAAGAAAAACAATTCTACTACCCGATTTAACTCAAAAAGAGAAAATTACACTAAGTGTACTTGAAACTACACACCATGTAGTGCATGTTTTTGTATGGTTCATGGACAAACCACTACATGGCATGTGTCAGGATTATATAGCATATAACAACAATTAAATGGTGTGAAAATGGGTTACACAACATGCAACCCTTTTTTTCCTCCAATTACATAAGCACAAACTAAAAAGAGAAGATATATACCTCAAGGGAAGTACCGGGTTCTTAAAAACTTCCCCCCTTAATGAAATTCTTCCACGAATTTCCCTTCCAATGGTAGAAAAGATTTGTATGAGAAAAAATATGGCCACTGAGCATGTACGTCAGCCTCCCACTCCCAGGTCTCATCCTGTAAATGGACTTGCTGCCGTAGAACCCGTACTAGAGGAACAGATTGGACACGAAGAACCTTCATTCTCTCGTTAACTATACATATCGGATTCTCCTCAGAGGATGCATCAACTGGAATCTCAACATCCTAAGGTAGAAAAACATGAGATGGGTCTGAGTGATAGCGGCAAAACTAAGATGCATGGAAGATGTTATTCATGGCTCGATACCTCTGAGGTAACTGAAACCAATAGGTAACTGACCCAACTCTCTCCATAATCTCGAACGGCCCGACATATCTCGGTGAAAGATTACCATGTCACCTGATCTTCCAGTGTCCCAACCTTGGTGAAACATGTAATAAAATCCAATCCTCAACCTCAAACTATAGATTTCATATGCATCAATCGGCATAAGATTTATGACAAGATTGTGTGGTGGTCATTCGCTTCTAAATCAACTAGACCTGCTCAGAAGTCTCCTGCATGAGACGTAGTCCCCATAAATTTTTCTCACCTACCTCCAACCATCATAGGGGAGAACGATATGGCCTACCATATAAATCCTCGTAAATTACCATCTATATCTTCACCTGGTAACTATTATTGTAAGATAATTCAACTAGGGTAATGTGCTTCTCCCAAGAGCCCCCAAAATCTAGGATGCATTCTCACAACATGTCCTCTAGAACTTGTATCATATGCTCTGACTGACCATCAGTATGAGGGTGGTATGCTGTAATCAGAATCACCTATATACCCATTACCCTTTGAAAACTCTTCTGGAAACTAGATGTGAAACATGCATTCTTATATGAAACGATAGAGCATGGAACCCCATGTAGTCGTACCATCACTTGGATATACAACCATAAGACCATCCACACTGAAAGTTTCCTTGATTGGAATGAAATGAGAAACATTTGTAAGCTTTTACATAACAACCCACACAACAATTTTACGTCTAGAATAACTCATTAAACCATACATGAAATCCATTGTGGCATCATCCCATTTCCACTCTAGAATAGGTAACAGATATAAAAACCCATCCGTTCACTGATGTTCTGCCTTCACCTACTGACAGGTCGAACACCTTGTAAAAAAACATGCTACATCTCTATTCATACTCAGCCACCAATATTAATGATGTAATTCATAGTATATCTTGGTGACCCTAGGATATACTACTCAATATGAAGCATGAAACTCCCACATCAACTCCCCGCCTACCATCCAACCAGGAGGAGGATCTCATCATCCACAGGAACCCAAACACATCCATGTACATGTAGGATCTCATCATCACCTACCATCAAACCAGGAGGAGGGTCCTCGCCTAACATACTCTCCAATAGAACTAGGCATTCAGAATCTAATTGTTTAATCATATTCACTATTTCTATTAGGGTATAAGTAACATCTAAGGACGAAAGAAACATATGTCCTTTCCTGTCATGCACCTTTAAGTGCATCTCATAGAATAACACTATAAAATTCCACTCACTACTAGCCTACTACACTGAATATAATTGATTCCTCCTTCTCAAATCATTATAAACTACATTGCCTTTCCCAGACATGCAGTCAAGCTCAAAGTCAAAAGACTTTCAGTATTCCACCAACCTTCATTGCCTCAAATTCAGATCCCACTGAGTGAAGAAGTACTTGAGGCTTTTGTGGTCTGTGTAAACCACAAAATTCTCTCCAAACAAGTAATTTATTCAATATTGAAAAGCATGAACTACTGCAGCTAACTCAAGTTCATTTTTTTGGTAATTCCCCTCATGCAGATTCAACTATCGAGACCCGTATGCAACGAATGGTTCCCCCTACATAAGAACTGCTCCTAGCTCAATACTTGATGCATCACAATACACAATGTAACTCCTTCCCAACTCTGGAAAAATTAGTATCAACACAAAATTCAATCTCCCATTCAGCTCCTAAAAGGTTGTCTCATAAGAATCTTCCCATACATAATTTGCACTCTTTTTAGTCAGGCCTATCAATGACACTGTTAAACATGATAAATAATATATGAATCTGACGTATTAACCAGCCAACCCCAAGAAACTTTTCACCTCAAATAAGATCATAGGATGATCCCAGGAAAATATTTCTCTCACTTTCTCTTATTCCAATGATACTCCTATATCTGATATAATGTGACCGAGGAAGTGAATCTAATCCATCCTGATGTGGCACTTTGCATGTATAGCATATAACTGATGATCTATCAGTGTACTCAAATAAATCTCAAGATGTGTGTCATGTTCATGTATATTGTGAGGATACACCAAGATATCATACATTAAAACCACAAAAAACAAGTCATGATAAGGATGGAACACTCGGTTCATCAGTTCCATGAAAACCACTGGTGCGTTTGTGAAACTGAATGACATTATAAGACACTCATACAAACCATACCTGATTTGAAAGGTTGTGCTAGGTATGTCTAATGATCAAATGTGAAAATAATGATAAAAAATATCATATCAATATTAGAGAAAACCCAAGATCATGGGATCTAATCAATGATATTATTATTCAAGGTATAGGATACTGGTTCTTAACCGTCAACTGGTTCAATTTCCGATAATCCACACATATCCTGAGGTTTCTTTCTTCATTTTTTTAAAAACATGAATAGTGAACCCCAAGAAGAAGTATTAGGTATGATTAAATCCTTATATTCTAAATCCTATATCTTCTTCTTGAGCTCTCGCAAATCCTTCGTAGCAATCCGATAAGGAGGAATGGATACTAGTGCAGATCCTGGAACAAGCTTGATAGAGAACTCTAGATTTCTCTCTTGAGGTGAACATGAAAATTCATCTAGGCTGACATCCCAAAAATGATAAAATACTAAGGAAAATAAATCTAATATGTTCTCTGGTCATCTAGGTATAAACTCAAAATATAATCTATCATCCTTCCCAAACCAAAATGCTCGGGTCTAGCTCAGCTCACCTGGACATCCCATTCACCTTTGTGTTGAAACGATCCACCCTCTAGTGATATAAAACTCACCCTGAGGAAATAGTAATCAACAAAGTATTGAAAGGAGATCAACCAATCCATTATGAGAATGAAATCAAAACCTATTATCTCTAATATATAGATTTCCCATTGGAAGGGACACCTACCAACCTCCAAGGGCACTCCTTGCACAGACAAACACCTTCCGTTCTAATCCCTATCGGATTGTATAGCTTAATAACATTATCATAAATAAAAAACATAGAGCTTGAGGCTCTGAAAAATGGCAACTGATATGAAACTATATAAACCCCTAGTATAAAAAAGTACAGAAGTCAAAACGGAGGCAACTAGAATAGTACCTTGGACAATAGAAGGTCCAGGATCTTGCTCCTACAAGGTCTGTTACACTGCATAGGTATGACCTGTATTGTTACCCTGTGACACTGCCTGGATACCCAGAGCAGATCCACTCTATTGTCATTGATAACTTGGAGTCTAGATACCATGTCCATTTCCACCACCTTGGCCTAAACGGCTTGATGCATTTCAGTTCCCTGATTGGTGAGAAGCTACTGACCCTGCCCTTGAATGCAGAGTTGGTACAGACCCTCTCTCACAAGATGATGGTGGAAACTCCCAATATAAGAACTGTAGATGGCCCATATTTCTACAATACCGGCACTCAACTGGTTCCATCAGAGAATGTGGTCTTGTATTCCCAATTCTACCACACTGGTAGCACCTCACATGGCTACCTGAACATATGTCATGACTACTATCATTACCATGAGAAAGCTCCAGACGACACTTATTACTACCATTTAAAATAGTACCAGATCTTAATGTCAAACAACCCTAGCTTGCACCTCCAGATTACCTCAAATTACACTCAAAAATCAGAACTTGATTCACTATAGCAGATACAGTAGTCATTCGGAATATATTTACCTATGATTGGATGGCATACCTAAGACCATCCTCAAAATTCCTAGCCTTTGACAGATCAACGCCAATCACAATAGGTGAGAAGCACTTTATCTCAGTTACGTGGGATGAGAAATCCCTAAATGATAAAGAAACTAGTTCCAGATGCATAAAATCTTGAGATTTATCAGCCCTCAGCTTCTCAGGATAAAAGTAATCATAGAAGACAGTTTGAAAATCTTCTCAGGACATATCCAGATGACATTCTATTTGAGTGATAACATCCCACCATCTTTTGGTGCAATCACGTAGTATATATTTAGTGATATTGAACCTATACTCAAGAGGAATCTCTATATGCTCAAATATCGATAACATGGCCTCTAGCCATAATTTTGCTGCCTATGGTCCCCATCCCCTGAAAATGTGGGCTGATGTTGTAGATGGAACACTCGCGTTAGCTCTACCTTTAACATCTCAGGGTGTGGTGCTCCCTAAATGGTTTTCATTAACCTCATAAATATTTCAAAAAATTGTGCATTAGATCTTTCATTCGGTATAATAGATGGTACCGTAACAGGCACGACTAGAGGATCCACTAGTAATACATATCCTACCACCTTCGGGATATGATCATTAACACTCTCATAACATTAAACTGGAGCTCACCATGGAGGAATTCCTCTACTAGATCAAGCAAAAACCTCAGTTCAGGTTCATTGTCAAGGTTTTTTGGTCAAGGGTGGAAGAACTATATAGGAGAAGAAACCCCTCAATGGTTACAAAAAGAGGAGTACACCACGTATAGAAACCATAAACGGCATGTACCCTAAAAAATCCTACTCGGGAATGTACATCAATCGACCTAGGCATGTAACCATCCTCAGTACATAGTGTGTAAGAGAGGGACATGATGTGTACTCAATTATTTCCTCCTGGCCATGTACTTCTTCATGGATAGAGACACATGGGGTCTACCTTTGTAAAACTACGTGGTGTGTACCTAAAGTACACAATGTGCACTATCAAAAACCATTAATATTCTGTGTTTCTTATCACATGTCCAGATACATGGTCATTAAACACATTTCATTAATACATAGTACATGGCATGTACTTAATAATATTATTTCTTCCCAAATAGAAGAACACATGGTGAGTGATCATAGAACCACACACCGTGTTGTTAGGGTTTCTGGACAGTAAACCTCTAAAAATTTCTCGAAACCCCATTTTTTGAAAATTAAACCAAAGGTATTCCAAAATTAGATCCTTAGGGTCCCATACTCCCCATGAATCAATGTTTGGATTCCATATATATAGAATATCATAACAAAAATTCAATTTAAGATGACAACATGATCCACCAAATTAGGATCAAAGAGGGCTTATATACCTCAGGGACCAAAGTTTGGCATCCATCAAATTAGAACCACAACACATACCAGTACCCCTATCATAATAGTAGCCATATATATCATGGAATCTATCACAATAGTAAGCAATCAGTAATGCACTCTAAATTGAATGGCATGAATTCATGGAATGTGATTTCTTACAAGTGCCTTTATGATGCAAGAGATGGAATACCCTCATCTCATCGGGTTGCAAAAAAATAGAACCAAACTGATATCAATAATAACATCATAATATATATGTTTCACCCAATAGTGAAATCGAATCAACTGTAACAACTCAAAATCCAAAAAACACAATTCAATTTGAGGAAATTTGGCTTTTACCTATAGCTAGGGTAGCTAATCCTGAGAAAAGTTTATTAAAAAACTATATTCCCTTCCTATCCCTATCTAATTTCTCTAAACAATAATTAAAACTAGAATGTAACATCCTCTAATACCACTTTATAATGTACTAGATATAGATGCTACTCAAAGGTGTCTTGTACCCGGTTGGCCACATGGCCACAAGCACATTTCCCCAAATGCCAGAGGCTAACCACTAGCAAACATGGCCTAGATTTGATAGTGGGGAAACTATGCCATCATTTTTAGAGTGTAACACAGTGGAAATAATAACAATACAATAGCAGAAGTAGTAATACCAGACAACTAAAGTAAACAATGGAAGACTAACAATATAACAACCAGATGTCATATCATACAAATGATGATGTTTCATGTCACATGTTCTAGGGAAACAGAAAAAAAATATTTCACACTGTTGTAAGACATAATACAAGTACCAAAAGTAAAAAATAGAAAAATTAAACTCAGAAGCATCACTAGCCTCATATTGGTCGCATGTTATCCTTCTCCTAAGTAAAAAATCATGTACCTTGGGAAGGGTTATTTTCCTTATTGATACATGAAACAATATAATATTCTTGGGACCAAATCATGGCCCAAACAGTTTGTGATACTATGTCCCAGTAGGCAACCACCATGGTATGCGTCAATCTATTAGTGAAAATATATAATAAGCAGTGTGCACTAATGAAAGTAGTAATTCAAGAATTACTCCAAAGTAAAAATTCCTACAAGTATTGGTCCTCATTTATATTCATTTCATGTTCATTTACCATTCAGTTACATTGAATTATATAAGTCTTGAGATCCATCCAATTTCTAACAATCCTTATATAAAAGTAATCATAAAATATGTCTCAAAAGACCATATAAGCATGTGTAATTGAAGACTGAATCCAATATTGTTCTTTAGATTGGAAGATGCATCAAAATTAATTGCATTTGAATATTCAATTATAAGTAAATTTCAACTCATGACACAAAAATAGATACTAATAGAGCTTGTCCTTAGCATCCCTCATGGGATTCAAGTTTCACTTGGTATTTAAATAAAACTCTCCATGAGCTTGACCACTACATCTGTGGCTCACTCACGACTTAACATGATGATAAACTATTATGTTCACCATGGTATTTTAACCAAGGCCACGGTTCACCCAAGTTATAAGCTATAGTAGTATTATGAGCCTGAACTTTCCTTTTAATCTGAGGCAATGTCTCTCCAATTTCTATTTTCCCCATTATCATTTTATATAAGAAGTAAAACATGTTAATTAAACTATTACATGGATTTAACATCAGTAACTCATGTTGGAAATTCATCTCACAAGAAACATATGTAAATTAAACTATTACATTGCTTATCATTTAATCAGCTTCATTTTTAACAACTAAATTAGGGAGTTAAAGGCATGCCTCATAGGCATCATATGCCAAATGTTCATAAATGGTAATTCATGAGAAACACACACATGGGGTCGCCCTTAATAAAGGTAAAAACCCTAAACATACTTTAAAACCCCTAATTAATTATCTAAAAACAATAGGTATTATAAATAGACCAAATTCATTCAAGGTCACAGCCTAAAAATGGGTGCACTCTGCTCTGGCACATATTTTCAACTTGAAAATTAGAGAAAGGAATGAGACCTCCTACCTCTTGCTAGTATGACTCTCCTCCTCTAGCAGCGGCCTCTAATTCAACCAAGAATGGAGTAGATCTACAAAAGGAGAATAAAATCTCATGGTTTGATAACTAGGTCGAGAGAATAAATCATAATGAACATATCATGGGGAGTCGAGATCTCACCAAGGGGAATCCAACACATCTGACGGTGTTCGAATTGGAGATTGGAGGACAAAATTGGAGGCAAACCTACCCTCAGATCACCTGGGTGCACTATTCGTTGAACTATGTGGTGAGTTTTGATTCATCTAAGAAAAATGACACTACTACCTAATTTAAAACAAAAAGATAAAAGTAAATGGTGTGCACATGAAACTAAATGTCATATAGTGACTTTTTTTTGTATGGTTCCTATCCAGACCACTACATGGAGTGTATCGGGATTATACAGCATGTAACCCCAATTAAATGGTGTGAATTTGGGTTACATGGTGTGTAACCCTCTTTTTACTCCACTTACTTAATCTCAACCTAAAAATATAAGATCTGTACCTGAAGGTAAGAAATGAGTTCTTACAATCTTCATCATCATTCAAATATGTATTCACATCCTCAATACATTCTTCATCATTGTCTACACTTGTAATCATATCAGATGATCCATAAAATTCATTGTTATCCTAGCCACTAGATATATTCACTTTTTCAACATTTTTATTCCAAAATCTATAACTTCAACCTATTCTATGATAGTCCAAGTGTTCTTCTAACTCTACTGGACTAATTATTCTTGAATAAAAATAGCATAAACACGAACAAAGAATTTGAAAATGTTCATATGCGTGATCTTTTGAAAACATGATGAACTCTTTAAGTCTATATTCATGATCTTTTGTCAGAAGTTTGGCATTCATCCATTCCTTAATCATATCCATCCTATTTTATTTAGTAATATAAAAATTTAAAAAAAATAAATACACAAAATATGTTCAACAAGGGTCACCATATAACCATATAACCCTATAATAATATCCGAAGGAAGAAAAAAAAATATAGAACAAACCTGAACCTATTAAATATCGGTGTAATATAAAATTCCAGTAGGTCACCACAACCTTCCAAATCAAAGAGATCACTTTAGTATTGCATAATAACTGATCTAGTTTGAAATAAATTATAAAACTAAAAATTTTCTATAAATTTTTACCAAATAAGTAGTAACACATAAAAGTGTGTTAAAAATATTTTTCTAATATTTTCATTAAATGAAAACAATCACTTGGAAAACATTTTTCCTTAGACAATACCTATTGAAAAAATCATCTATTTAATATATGACTTTAAACTATTTCATAAAAAACCATTTTTAATATACACATTTCAAAACTCAAAGTAGTTTCCCACTATTATACATTTTTCTAAAACATTTTTGAAAACCAACCATTTTCATAAAACTAGGAATGGTGGCCTAAACCCCCATTTTTAAAACTCACACATTCATGCTGATTCAAATACAAACCATTGTAAATTTTCTCGTTTGAGAACAACTTTCAAAGGTTCTTAAGAGGGTATCACGCCTTTTATGAAAATTTATTTTTATATAATTTCAAATGGGACTTATCTTTTCAAAACATGCTTGGAATGCCAAGCCATTTTATCATTTATAAAAGTCATTAAAATCTACACTTTGAACCATTTTTATCAAAACACCTTTGAAACTCAAATGAGAATTCACACTACCCTTTAAACAGCTGTTGAAAGACATTTAAAGATGAAATAAGTTTCAAAATCCAATCCACATTGGAAAACACACCCTTTTGAAATAATAGATCTCTTTTAGAAATTTTAAAATCTTTAAACACCCCATAACATTGATATAATAATTAACCAAGGCTGTAAATGTGGTTGTAAATTTAATATTTAAAAATAAAACAATATTTTACAAAATATCTAACACTTTAAAATCACTCAAACTCTTGGTTTGAAATACAATTAACACAAGAATAATTTTTAAAAACTCAATTCAGTGGTTACAACTAATTTTAAAACCAGAAATTCTTTAAAAAAATCTATTTAGGCATTTTCCAAAACACGTGTCATCTGATATCATTCCATAACAATGGATGAATCCACATGGAAAACACACCAAGTGGACAATTCTCTATATAATAATTTGAAATAATTTATAAGAAATTTCTTAAAACATTACACTTAAACTACCCTTTAAATCAATTTATAAATTATTCCACCTTTATAAAATCATTGATTGATTAAAATGTATCCATAAATGTCGTATCTGATAAAAAACTGGTCAGTAAGACACACCAAATGTAATGGAACCCTTTATTTTTCATGTATACTATAAAAAAAATCTATATACACCACTTTGGAATATTTCAAGTGTAAAGCAAAGCCCAATAGTATAACACATTGAATATAAATAATATTTTTCACCATGGAAACCATTAGTTCAAGTTTGAAAAAAATGAAATAAAAATTGTTTATTCCTTAAAAGAATATTTCCATAATAGAAAACATGAAAATGGTCAAATAAATTAAAACCATTGTTGGATAACATTGAAAATATCATGATTCAAAAATAAAGAGGAATATAAATATATCACATTAAAGGTAGTCATTAATCATGAATCATATGATAAAACCTATAAGTTTGAGGATACTAAGACTATCACTAGGAACTCTAAATGGAATACATTAATAAAGTATTCCATATAAGGGATCTCATCTATATCATTATGTTCATAATCAATCCTTTTAGCACACTCAGTCTAACCAGGCCATTATCCCTTTATATATCGTAATCTTTATTGGTTGTTGCATCTGTCAAGGTTACCAAATAACCCAATGTCTCCCATGCACAGATAATAATCAGACATATATATTTAAATTATCATAAGTTTTTAATTAAAAATAAATCATTTCAATGTTATATTTCGATAAAAAATTATATTGATGATTTAATCAAAACCAAATAATTCCATTGAATCACTTAATTGAGCACCCAATGCACCCAAAAAGGATTCCATTTAAAAATCCACATGATTTTTTTTAGAAAACAGAATTCATTAAATTAAACAATAATCCATAATGATTCATCAAAATAGTTTTTATAATAATAACTAATATAAATATCAAGAACAATATGAGTTTGTAGGGAATGAAAAAATATTTAGAGAAACCTATATTAAAACTGATAAACATTGTCAAATTTATATATAATGACTAATGAAGGATCCTTAAGAACAAATAAAGACCTGAAATTTCATTAAACGCTCCTCCCCTACCCTCGGTGCATCCCCATTGACATACATTGTATTAAACACCAAGGAAAAAGAATTAATAATGAAGAACAAGGGGAGAGGAAGATAAATCATAGAAAAATACATTAAAACAATATTTGAATATCATACTTTTAGTTTTGAGGGTCCTGATTCATTGAAAACATAGTGATAGTGAGGTTCTTTGAGGTGGTGCGGTAGTAGTGTGGCAGAGCGGCAAAATAGAGGCTGTGTGGTTGGGGAAAAACGGTGGTGTGGCAGGTTTGAAGCAGTGCAGTTGGGTGAGAGAAGAGGAGTGGTGGCGGTGGGGTTTGGCAAGATTGGTGGTTCTATGGGACTATGACAGTGTGGTTGGGAGAGAGTGGAGGAGCGGTAGTGGTGGGGTTCAAAATGAGCAGCGACATAGCGGCTGTCAACTTCCACGAGAGCATAAAGGTGTGTGAGAGAATAAGTGTGCTTTTACAGTTCCTTTATAACATCAGGAAACACTTTTATCAACACTACATAAAAATCACTAATAAAGGTATGTTTTATTAGCAATAAAATAAAAAGTGTTGATCAAACCTACCTTTATCCGCACTTTTTTATCGTAGATAAAGATACACCTTTATCAATGTTAATGAAGCACTGATAAATGGTGTCTTTATCAGCACTAAAATTATAGCATTGATAAATATATAATGTTACTAATTTATTTATATTATTATATATATTTATAAAATTATATATATAATAAATATATATTTATTTATTTATAATTATAACTATAACTAAATATTTATTTTTTTATATTTATATAAATAATAAATGTATTTATATAATTATATATATTCATAAAATTATTAATATTATAAATATATATATATAATTATTAAATTATTACAAAAATATTTATAATTATATATAATAAATATATATAATAAATATATTTATTAGAAATAATTAGAAATATATATTTATTTATATTTATAACTATAAATTTATATATATATATTTAAATAATTATAAAATGATAATAACTATATTTCTTATATTTTTAATTTTATAAATATACATAGTCAGTTCTGATCATGGATTTGTTAACCCAAATCCATGAACCCACAATTTGTTTTTAAAAAAGTAAATGAAAAAATACACATATAGCATGGCCTGTAGACTCACATTTTTGTTAGACCCTAAATCTAACCACATGAAAACCCAAAGGCCCAAAAACATCAATTCCTTATAGGCATGATTTCAACCAATAACTACAAACAAGATCATCCCAGACAATCTTATTGCCTGAGACAAACTAAAAAAATGTTTCCCTTTAACTAGGCTATATAACCGGTTGGACCAGAGTGGGTCGGATTGGTTCCTATATTTTGAAAACCTAAAATTGTCAATTTATTTAAACTCGCATTATATGTGGGATCCAATAAATAAATCCAGTCCGCATAGGACCAGATCAACCCACAAGTTAGGTCAAAAAATATTAAAATATTAAAAAACAATACAAAATGAATATATTTAAAATTACACCCCAATCACATGAAAAATTATAAAAATATTGTAAAACAAGGCTTCAGAACATATCGAAAACTACATTCTTTAATATATGTAAATTCAACATAAATAAGATCAAACAACCCTTTTATTAAAAGAACAAAACTATACACTTTTTTATCTTTTAAACCATTAAAAATCAATCAAAAAGTACATTAAGGTTTTAAAAATTGATCACTAATAACAAAATTAAAATTATAAGATACATAGAAGTATATAATCTATAATCAATGCATGATTAAGTATACAATATAAGAAAAAATCAATGTCAAAAAAAGATTAAAAAAATTAAAATTTGAGTCTTTCATTTGTGAATATTATTTTCCAAACATAGTCAAATAGTATATTATATCATTCCAATTTTTTAAAATGTCTCCAAATAGATAAAACATTGTGTTGTATTAAATATAAGAATTGAACCCTTTATACCTGTCGAAAACAATATAAAATAAATTCGAAATAAATTATTAAAGTATCTAAAAAATATTTCTTAAAAATAGTTTTCTAATATTTTAAAATTAAACCGAACTAAGATAATAAATACATTACCTTAAAATACTATCTATAACAATAAAACCTTAATCCACTTTTAAATCCAACCCAAATGAAATAGTAGAATTTAAAAAACTGATTTAACACCATAGGGAATGCACTTAACTCAGGTAAACATCACATAGTAAGGCTCAATGTCTCTATAAATTTATATAACAAATAGAAAATAATAATAATAAAAGTGACACAAACTCATAAAATCAATAAATTTAAAATAAGAATCTCACAGGATTTTTAATATAACACAATAAAAGTTAATTTACATGAATAAGAACATAAATTCAAAACATGCATTGTATATATTATCCAAAACATCCACTTTGTCAAAGAAATCAATGTTCTAATATTAAATTATAACAAATGAATATCAAATTAATTTATGTTTTCATTTTACCAGAATAATAAATGTTTAAACAAAATTAAAACCTACCCATGTTGTGTAGACCAATTCAAATATCATTTGGATCCTTCATCGAATTATCATCATTCCAATATTCATCTCCCTCTTCTTATTCCTGATCTATAAAAATTTTAACCAAAATATTTAAAATAAAACTTCATTTGAATTAAAAACACACTATTAAATATTTAAAAACATTACCAATTTTTGTAAAACTATGAATCCAACTTCATGTACAAATCAAGGATTGAACTTTTTATTGAAAGAATGTGACATCTATATTTGTTTAACACATGATCTCCATATAATTGACTGAAATTTATCAAAAAAGGAACTCTAAAAAATAAAACATTTTGAATAACCCAATTCAAAGAAAATATTAAATTATAATGAAACAACTTTTGACAAATCCGAGTAAGTTGTGGTACTTTGAGAACATTATTATCATACTTTATAATCAAATTCAAATGTAAACACTTCTCCTTGAATTTATTGATCCAAATTCTTTAATCAACTCATCAAAATTGAAACTGTAAAAAAAACATTTTCAATTGAAATCATTATCAATGCACATAATATCTCTTATAACATGGTAGTCTGAAGATAATTTTTTATCAATTTCAACATAGAAAAAAATCTCTCTATTGATTCAACTATAACAGGTTACAATGTGTAGTTATAAAATTTTAATATGTCATCCATGTCATTTAAAACCCTCCATATTCCCAATAAGTCTAGATAAAATTAAGGATATCAATTGAGTTTATCAATTCAATTGGAAATATCATATTCAAATGTCTCAGCTCTTAAAATAATTCATCTAAATAATATTTTTTGTTCATTGTGTTTTAATAAACATTGAAATTGAGTCCAACATTCCTTCAATAAATGATTTGTGTTAGTTTTTATTTTAAAAAACATAATAAATTTTGAAAAAACAAAATAAGCATAAAAAATGATAAGAAAGTCATTTTTATAGGACATGTAAATTTAAACCAAGACAATAGTAGCGGTAAACCATTCCAAATTAAAAATTTCAATTCTAAATTTTGAAAATATATAATTAAGAAATTTAGAAATCAAGATTTAGAACAATTTACAGTATCATAGTACATCACCAGTGCCATTTCACAATACAAATTAGCTTAGTACAATTTAGATTGTACAATAAGGGGATTGGATGCATGTTCCATTAAAGAAAAGGGGATAGAAGTGGTGTCAGAGCTTGTAGCTCACAACAGCACAGGTGCTGACACTGGCCTATTACATGGTGGTGAAGATTATAGAAGCATCGGGGTGGGCATGCGACTTGGTAGAAGAGAGTTCTATTCAGTCAGGTCTAGTGGTGGAGTTCAGGGGATGATAAAACAGATTGAGAGGGTAGTGTGTTACAGGGAAAAAGGGAGGTTGGGTGGTGTGATGAGAACTTCTATCGCTAGGGAGAAAGTGGGGTGAGAAGGTAGGGAATCAAAATAGTGGATTCAGGGAGAGGATATGTCGATGTTGCTAAACTAGGGTTATTATTGGGGAAAATTTAGACGTGATGGATGTGAGTGAGGATGGGGTGACTCGTTTCCCCTTTAAATGTTGTTTCCCTATCCCGAGGGCTCATGGGGATTGTTCTTGGGCTGGTCCTAAATTCATACCACGAACACCCTTAACACCTTACTACATTGATGTTTCAAACCAACAAAACATCACAAAAAGCAATCATTATGGATGAAGATATATTTCTATATGATTTCTTTGTGTAATTTTTGATTATTACTCTTATAATCATGTCTATCCCTGATGCCCAATGTTGTAGATGTTAGTATTCAAGTTATCAGTATGAAATATTCAATATCTGTGTGTCATACCACCAAAAGCATATGGTGCCCAGGAGCATCGCACCAACGGAATCCCATACCACCACTAGTCATCCTAAACCACCAGCAAAAAACATCCCCATACCAAATGGAGGCTAAAACCATCCCGGCCCAAAAATAAGAAACCCCCAAACCAATACAAAAAACAAATGCCAATAGTCTATCCTAGTGCCTGCCAACCAAGGACCACATCTCAAGGTCTCCCTTCCATGTAATCTTGAGGTCATCACTTCCCCCGCATCCTGAGGTTGTCGTTCTATGCCTACAGTAGTTGTAATCTTTCCCTTGATGACACAACATGACCATTATCCTTTAACCTAAAGCAGGAGATCGCCAACTAGATCCTACAATCACCAGTTTGCTCCAGCATGTTGTAAACTTGATAAACCAACCTGTAACCCACCAACCATACCATCCAAAAGTCATTTCCCAAAATTCCAATCCTCTAGCCTATATCCCTCCATCATCTCACATCACAGGGGAACCTTCCCCACATCTCAAACCATCACCTGAAAATTGAGGTCGTTACTGACCCCATCAGGCACCATCTCCATTGGGATCCCATGTTTCCGACCAATTCACCACATGTTTCTCATTCACCACCAAGATTCGACACCCACAACCAGCATTCCACAAGACCATCATCACTTCCACATGATTTATAGAAAATGATAAATCTATCCACGCGTTCCAAATCTGACATTGTCTCACTCCAAGAACATCATAAACTTGTGATTGAACATTGTCTACTCTACCCCAAGGCCTTCGCCCACATTTTAGTGTCATTTTCTCCCGAAATAAAAACAAAAAAACATGCCTAGTATGTCATCCTCAATGTAATATCTGACTGCACACTACTAAAAAATAGGCCTTTAATAATGCTATCAATGGCCTTTATCAACAATAGAAAAGTGATGACTACGTGGGAGACATTAAAAGCCTGAGACTTTTATTAGTGCTGATAAAGAACTCATTTATTGGCTTTAAAAACACAGATAAATATAAAATTTATCAGTACTTTTATTTAGCATTACTAAAGGAACCCTTTATCAGCACTTTTAAAAGTGTTGATAAAGGCCTTTTAACAGCACATTTAGAAGCACTGATAAATTTTTCCTTTGTCTGTGATTTTAAAAGTACTGATAAAATTCTGGGGCTTTTAACATAGTTCATGTATTTAGTGCTTTTCTAGCACTGATAAATGCCATTTATTGTGCTATTAAAGGCATGTTTTGTTTTAGTGTGGAGTCAACAATGATGTTGCGAATGACATACTTTGCATGTGCTTTCGTTCTTCTTCACGTAGAACATGACACTAAAATGTGGGTAAAGTCCTCGGGGTGGAGTGGAGGGTGTTCATGCTCAGGCATTCAACATTCTTGGTGTGAGAAGACCTTAGATTTGAAATGCAGGTATGGATTTCGCATTTTACATCAGGCCTATAACAGCACACTGTAGTACCCAAAAGACACTAGATATCAACAAAAATAATTCCCAATATATAATTTAAATGAAATGAAATTTATACCATAAATACCAAAAATAAAACTATATTATATACATTTAAAACATTGGTTTATATAATAACATGAATACAAATTATTACATACATTCAAAAACAATCCTAACTATCAATGTTTCTATGATTTCTATTGACTTTATTTGTTGAACTGCCTACACTACATGAGTAGTTTTGAACAAACAACCTCAACTTGAAAAAAGAATCCACCTGTATAAGAAAACAATTATTATAAGTAATACTAAAAAAAATTAAATATAAATATTAAATAATACATTAATACTATAGACAATGATTTTACATTGTTAATATCAAGATTATCTCTGTGATTGAGAAGTTGAGGGAATTTGAAGGAAAGTGATGAATTTCAACACTAATAGAGTGAAAGGTTTTGTGGGGGAAGAATTTTGTGGGATTTTTGGTGCAGAAATGGATGAAAGATGTACAGAGAACCCCAAATCGAATAAAATAATCCTCCTATATATGAAAAAAATTATTATGTGAGTAATACTAAAATGGAATAAATTAAACATACATATGAAAAAATAAATTAATTCTATGGAAAAATATTTGACATTGAAAATATCAAGATTACCTATGTAATTGAGCAGAGGCATTGTCATTGCTCTTGCTACAAAGGCAGTGGAGGTAACTTGAGAGAAAGTGATAAATGCACAACTACTTGGGTGAAAAGGTTTTAAGGGGGAAGAAGAATGAAATTTGTACATATCACCCCAACTCAAACAAAAGAATCCCCCTATATAAGAAAATAATTATTATGTGAGTAATACTAAAAAGAAATAAATTAAACATAAATATAAATTATACATTAATTCTATGGAAAATGATTTCATTATGAAAACATCAAGATTATCTATGTGATTGAGTATATACAACGTCATTTCTCTTATTGCAAAGGCATGACACATGGATAGAAATATTCAAAAAAATGAAATCTGCAAGGAATAAAAAAATTTAAATCAACGTTCCATTATATAATGTTTTAGTGAAATAAAGAATGTATATCATAACATTACCTTTGAATCTATCTAAAGGGATTACTTTATTAAATTTTGTTCTTCTAAGAGATTGGTAACATCTTTATGTGAAAAAGACCTTGTCTACATGAGTAGTCAAACATTTAATTTAGATTATGTTAATGCATTAATTAACATATAATATTATGAGGAAAGAATAATATATTAACAAACAATTTTACCTTTTAATTGAACTCTCTTTATTTTTTAAAGGATTCAAGGATTTGGTTCCTATTTCAAGAATCAAAATACTCACTTTGTAGTCCCCTCTAACATACAATACATTTTCCACATTGGAACTGGTATGAACTGATTGCGATATCCCAATGAAAGGGTCATCCTCAATTTAATTTTCATCTAACTCATCATTTTTTTAGTTTTCAGTAGTAAAATCAACCAATTATTGTTTGTTGTATTAGAGACATAAAATACTTGCACTAATTTTGATTCCATTATGTATGGATTGTCTTTTTCCACTTCTACACTAAAATCCACCTTCAAAAATCTCATTTCATCAACATTAACTCCATTGATAGTGTAAACCCATTTGAAAAGGAAAAGTAACACTTGAAGTTTTGTATAATACAACTCATATATTTGTTCAATAATGCCAAAATATGATATATTTTCTTAAATTGGATTTCTTTCCTTGGAACCAGATATGTGCATCACTTCAGCCACAAGAATAACACCACTTTTTTTCATCGTGTGGAAGTCATCTTGTTCTTTTGTATAGATCATATAACTATTGATTACAAAACCAGTGTAAGATATAACATTTTCATTCGGTCCTCTGGCTAACCAATGAAGCCGTTTGGAAATTAAATTCATATTTTTAGATAACTCTTTATAAATTTGATCTCTGAACCATCCTATAAATTTTTGATTAAGTGTATTTGATATCCATACTTCAACCCTTGATGGATTAAAATATCAAAGAATTTATTTTGGGGCTTAATGTATAGATCAAAATCTTCACTATTATGTAATATGTAAATATTTGAAAGCTCCTTATCTATCAAGGTAATTGTAACAACATCTCTTCTGAAAATCCCTTCACCCATAAGGCGTTCGCTATGATGAGACTTTTGGAGACTGATACTTTCAACATTTGATAGGTAATCAGAATATAATTCAATATCTTCTTCAATAATATATGATTCTACAATACAACCTTCTTGATGACTTCGATTCTTAACATACCATTTAAAAATCTCCATATACCATTCAATGGGGTACATCCATCTATAATGGACAAGACCTCATAATTGAATCTCAATGACCAAGTGAACCATCATGTGGACCATTATATCAAATAATAATGGTGGGAAAAACATCTCGAATTCAGATAATATGATAGAAATCTCCCAATTCATAATGGGAAAATTTGTTAGGTCTGTAACTTTTCTACATAGGGATTTGAAGATGAAGTAGATTCTGGTTAATATATGTCATACTTTTTGAGGAAGAATGCAATTAAAATCAATAGTTATTAAATCTTACATCAAAACATGACAGTCATGTGATTTTAGTCCTTATTACTTCAAATTAGTCACTGACAAGAAAGTCTTGATATTTGACTAATACCCCTATGGAACTTTTACACTAGTAAGGAAAAGGAAAAATTGAATTTTTTCTATCTGGATAGATTGTAAGATTTTAGAGGAAGAAAACTCCACCTTATACCCTTCACTGGTGCCAAATATTCCATTATCACTGTTTCAATCAAATCCAACTGAGCCTTGAGGCCCTATTTGGTTTTTTCAAGAACATTTAGTAACATGCCAATAAAACTATCAAATTCATTTTTTCTATTTGCATGACATCAATAAAATTTCTAACATTCAAACAATTACAATATGATAATTCAAAGAAAATTGATCTCTTATTCCAACCAGATTTTTTAAGGTTTTTTGAAAATGGTTTACTGAAAGCAATGTCAATATTTTTTTATTTTTATTTTTGTGTAATTGATCTCCCAATGTTGGAGACGGTGTTGTACCTTGTTTGATATTTCCATTGAATGATTTAATCCATGATTAGTATTTATGTCATCCAAGTAAATATTTCTGATGTTCTAAAAACACAGTGTTTGAGAAATGTTTCAATTGAACTAATTATATGTGTTTTTTCACTAGATGGATACCCCAACATTCCTTTAATGTTACAGCCTGATAAATTCGCAAAAGTAGGGAAGTCATTAATCATTCCATAAAACATGGCCCTCAATGTGAATTATTCACTTCTATGAGCATCATATATTGTAACCCTTGTATCCCACATCAATTTTAGATCTTCAATCAATGGATCCAAATAGACATCAATATCATTACCGGGTTGCTTTGGTGTAGATATAAGCAGATAAAACATAATGTATTTAGGCTTCATGCATAACCATGGATGCAAGTTATAATTTAAAAACATGATGGTCTATGTACTGTGAGTACAACTTTTTACACCAAAAGGATTTATTCCATCTATATATAATGCAAGATGAAAGTTTCTCAGCTCATCTCCAAATTCTGGAAACTCATAATCAATTATCTTCCACTATAGAGAATCATCTGGATGACATAGGTTCCCATCATTAATTCTTGTATCTAAATTCCATGTTAAATCTCTTTTAGTTTCCTAACATCTATATTGTCTTATAAACTATGGAATGATAGGAATGTTTCTTATAAATTTTGAAGGACTTGATTCATTTTTCTTGCATCGATATGCGCCACACTTAGGGCATTTTATGAGTTATTCATGGTCCTTTCAAAACAATATGCAATCATTTGGACAAGAATTTATTTTTTATAGATCATTCTTATTGAATGTAGTATTCCTTTAGTGTCATATTTTCGACATGGTAGTTCATTTTCTTCGGGTATCATATCTTTCAGAAAACCAAGTAGTTTTGTAAAGATGGCGTCACTTCATCCTCTTCCAGCTTTCAAAATATATAACTTCAATACAACTGAAAATGTGGTGTATTTAGTACAACTGGTATAAAATGATTTCTTGGAAAAAATATTTAACTCCTCAAACAACATTGTAAAATCATGATGGTCATCTTCAATTTTCATTTTAATTTCTTCCATGCAATCCACATCATCTTTTACAAAGGTATTCATATCAAATGATTCATAAACCATAGTATCATCCCAATCGATATCGAAATTCAGTTTATCATCATGCTTAGTCCAATATTTTTAGCTTTGATCTATTCTGTGAAAAATTAAATATTCTTATAACACTTATAGACTAAATTTTCTGGAATAAAAATTACATAAACACAAAAAGATGATTTTAGAAGGGTCTTCTACATGTTCTCTTAAAAACTTGATGAACTCTTTAATCCCATCTTCATATTTGTTTTTCAAACAATTAGCATGCGTCCATTTTCAGTTCATATCCATCCTATTTGGTTTATAAAAGACTAATTTTATACAATATATAAATAAATAAACATAGGATATTCATTATCAAAATTGAATGTTATAGAAAATTCTAATAAGGGAAATATATATATTTTTTACTATAATATCTGGGCACATATATATTCTAAATCTAACAAAAAGGGTTATTGTAATTTGAAAAAATAGATGGATATAAAGATAGATAATAAATGATATTATCGCTAAAATTTATAGGTTTAAACCAGAAGATAGATAGTGTAATGACCCTAGCCTGAATTACCTAAACAACACCAGGTCATATCATCTTATGACCTATCACACACCTCAAAATCACTAAAGGATGGATTAAAATTTGGGTGAAGAAATCCCTAAATATGAGGTGGTCCCCCCTAAATAGAAATAATTTGTACTAGAGGTAGAACAAAATTCTAGCATGACCCTTGGTGTCAATGGACATGGAGACCCAAAATCATCAATATAGGCATAGATTTTAGACAAACAATTATGGAAATAAATGATGAAAAAGCTATATAGACACACATACATGTCATGAAAGTATAAAAACTCACTTTTAGTCAATAAGAAATTAAAAATAGATAAAAACATGATATTCAAACATAACATGAACTATAAAGGAACCATAATGATTCAAAAAGTGATGTATTGACGTGATAAAACCTCATGTGCCTAATTAGGTATGACCCCTTTGAAGTTGCTCCATCAGAAAACTAAGGACCACAATGAATTCAAAGAGGAAGTAGATCCTATGACACATATAACCAGTATAGGAACATACATCACTCCAATAACTTGGTTCCTAAAAAATATCATCTGAAGTTGCATGTCCACTGAGGTGTCCATAAAAGGTGTAATCATATATATAATCATTAGGGAACTACCAATGTGCCTTAAATCAGTATTCAATAAACAAGAATATACATGAAAATTTATCCCCATGCTCGGCTAGGGTGGTAAGGGTTGGGAGGGGTTTGTTCCGTGGTCACCAATTCAAGTTCTCATGCCAGCAATTTACCTATATTTTCTTTGTCGTGTTGTGTGTCACCTTCATATCTGTACCCAATTTTTAAAAAAGAATATGCAGGAAAATTTCTACACATTTATATACATATATGAAAAAATATATTTACTAAGAAGATATAAAACATAGCAGTAAGACAATAATGAATAAATCCAAGGTTCAGTGTCAGATATAAACAATGGGTCATACATTTGTAGTCAATACAAACAACGGACCACAAATCATTCCTTAAACAACATATCACAAACAAATCATAAACAACAGATCCTAAACAAATCATAGAAGAAGAAATTAAAAATGAAACCAAAAATATACAATGAAAATAGGAAGGCCTACCTCAATAGGATAAAGAATATATGAAACCCTCTTTGGAAACCCTAACTATAATTGAACACCAGATGTCAGACGAGATGTTGGAGTAAGTGGAGGCAGTCGGGTGGTGTGATTCGGCCTTCGATTCACTAAGGAGGAGTGCCGGCATTGTGTTGCTTCTACAGAAAGCTTCTATATCGTGATGGGTTTGTAAATGGTTAGGGTTTTTAAAATACATTGGGTCACTTTTACCAATTCTTATTACTTAAGAACCGATAAAAATCATTTTATCACCGCTTATTACTAAAGCACTAATGAAGGATTTATAATTATAATTGTAAAAAAAATAGTAAATAATTATATATACTGAATAAATATATATAAATATAAATATAGTACATATATTACTTTTTAAATATATTAATTATAATTTAAAAGTTATTTATTTTTAATTTTAGAAATATTTTAAAAATATATATATTTATATCATTGAATATATTTATATAATTATACATATATATTTCATAAATATATATAAATATAAATATAGTAAATATATTCATTATTTAAGTAAATTAATTATAAATATAATAATTATTTAAATATATATAATTATTTATTTATAATTATATAAATACTTTTAAAAAATATTTATTTATTTATAATTAGTAATATAGAAATGTATAAATATATTAAATGTACATTAATAAAAATACTTATTTATAAATATTTTTTTACAAATATTTTTTTAACATTATTAATGAATATCTAAATTTAAGTGCCTCCGTATATGTTAAAAATAAGTGAAATTGAATAAATTAAGAATAAGTACACTTTAACAATATTGTCAAAATGGATAAGCTTTGTGTGTGAGCATTGTAATATATAAAAATGCATTAATTACATATATTTGAAATCAATATAACACACATTTGATCTATATTAAATTGAAAAATCAAATTCCATTCAATTATATGTCGAGTACTATGAAATTAGTCAATATTTTAAATTCATATTATTTTTTAATTATAAACCATTATTCCATAAATATATGACTATTTAATGTAAAGAGCATAAATATTTTATAATATATAAATCATATTTATATACATTAATATCTATCTATATGTTTAATATATACAATTTAATAACATTAATTATCATAATTATGTAATTAATAAAATGTTTAATATTTAATAATGTCTAATCAATCTATTCATTTTCATCAATATATATTTAATTAATAAAATTTTTAATATATTTTTTAATAAACACATTTTTTATTTTTTATATATATTTAATTATTTTACGTTATTTATTCAGACCTTTATTAGTGTTAAAAATGTGATGATGAAATAAATATTTATCAGTGCTAAAAATAAAGTGTTGATAAAGGGTACCCTTTATCATCGCTAAAAATAAGTGCAGATAAAGGATACCCCTTATCAGCACTAAAAATAAAGCACTCATAAAGGATACCATTTGTGAGTGCTAAAAAATAAAGAATTGATAAAAGGTTAAATTTATCAACACTTTCTTTAGCATTGATAAATATGTCATTTATCAGCGTTTTTTATAGAGATGATAAATACCCGTGCTGTTAAAGGCCTATTTTGAAGTAGTGGCAGCATCGTCACTGACTGTAATGTTATCTCCGACTACGGAAGACCAAGGTCACCAGCTTCCCCACATATGACATGTTTTCTACAGATCTTTTTCATCGCTGAGCACAAACTGTGTAGGATTTAATTATATATATTTATAACTTTATAAGTATAGTAAATATATTTATTATCATTTTATTATTATATACATATATATATATATATATATTATAATTATAAGTATAAATAAATATTTTTATAAATATTTTTATATAATTATTATATATATATATATTTATAAAATTATAATAGATGTATCTATAGTAATTTTATAATTATTTATATATATAATTATAATTATAAATAAATTTATTTAAAAGTTATTTATATATAATTAAAATTTTATAATTATAAATATAATAAATATATTTATTATTTAAATATATTTATTGTAATTTTATAAGTATTTAGTAGAACATAATAGATTCATGGGTATGACATGAATGAATCATACACCCACTAAAGTATAGATAACAAAAAACAAGGCATAACATATATGGACAACATGAATAATAATAAGGGTGTAATGTATAAATGAACATTCATGATGAATACATAACATATGCACATCAATTATACTCATGCATCAATATATTTATTGACCAAATTCATTGAAAACATATATATTTCTATATATATATATTTATATTTATATTTATATTTATAAATATATATATATATATATTTAAAAATTATTTATATATAATTATAAATATATAAGTATAATTATATAATTATAAATATATAATTATAAATATAATAAATATATTAATTATTTGACAAATTTTATTATAATCTTATAATTATTTAAATATATATTTATTTAATTATAATCTTATAAATACTTCTTTTAAACATTATATATATATATATATATATATATTAATTATTAAAAAATATATCTTAATTATAAACATGCGTTTTTTTTAATTTATATAAATAAACATTAATTTTGAATATAAATATAATAATTTTGTATAAAGTAATAATATTTTTTATTAAAAACTTTTATGAGTGCTAAAAATTTGCTGATAAAGGGATCACCTATATCAGTTATGTTTTTAGCATTGATAAAGGGTAGATATATTAGTGCGTTTTCCTATATCGGATAAAGACCCCTCCTTTTATCGGTGATTTTTTCTTAGTGCTGAAAAAAGTTGGCACAGCCCTTGCACTGATCTGTGGTAGGGACTTTTGATCCAGGTGTTATTTTAGGCTCCATGAGATTTCAAATCGAATCATTTGAAGATATCTATGTCATTTTGACTCAATAGGACACTCATCATTATTTTATAAAGGTAAAAAAGATTCAAAATGCCTCCAAAACTGAGTTTTTAATTATGATATCCTAATTTTGGAATATTCAATAAAATTCCATCTTCGTTTAATAGGGTATTGGTTTCTTTTTTCAGTAGAGAGTGATTTTATAATATGATATTACATTCATATGGATATTTTGGTTTTAAAATTTTATCATTTCCATATTTTAGTGTTATTTATAATTAAATATGTGATCATATATACATATTTTTATATATTTATATATAAAACATTTATTGAAAAAATAAATATTTAAACATATTTACATGTAAAATATATTTTTAAACATATACAACAAATAAAAAAAATTGTTAACCATTTTATTTTAAAAAATAATTAAATATTTTAATTTCATTATAAAAATTTATGAATATATATATACCTAATAAAATACATCTATAATGTTTATTCATAAATATATCTATGTGTGGGTGTATTAATAAACAGATATTTGTTTATGTATATATCATTATAATGTATGTAAATAAATATTAATATATATATTAATATATATATTAAAATAAGTATATATTGTAAAATATATAAACATTTATATTAAATATGTCAATATAAGACAAGTAAAATCGTATAGGTTAAAGATATTGTGTACTTTTTGAGTGTGTATATTCATTTTTTATCTTATACAAAAATATATATAAATATATATATATATTATATATGTTGACACATGCACACATATAAATACACACACATAAAAATTTATTTACAATAAATATTCATTTTATAAATACATTATAAACAATATATATATAAATATACAATTATATGAAAATATAAAAATATATACTTAAATATATAATATGTAAATATTTAAACATATTTAAAAATATATTTAAAAATAATTATTTAACTACATATAATTATATGAATAAATATACAATTAAATAAATGTAAATATATATATATATATATATATATCATAGAATGTTGGTGACAATAAGATGCAACAATGGTAATAGTGTTCACTCTATGGGAATGAGGTCACATGTTTGAATATTCAAGGGCGTGAGGTTGTGCAAGGTTGAGAAATTGAGTGGGTGCTAATAAAAGGGGTGGGGTGCTGATAAAGGGGTGGTGGTGGTGGGGGAGGTGGGGTGCTGATAAAGGTTGGAGGGGTTTCACAATTGTCTTGCAGAATTTAAAAATATATTTATCATCTCTTTTTTATCATTGAAAAACACTGATTTTATCAGTGCTTTTTTTAGCATTGATAGAAGTGACTGGATTTTAAGGGTGATTACAACATCTACACTTTTTTAGAATTTATAAAGAACAATTACAACACTGATAAAATCCACTTAGGTATTAGTGAATGGAATAACATTATTAAAAATCTTGTAAAATCCAATGGTATTGAATTATCCACAACTAATATTTCTATAGCCCAAATCCAAAAATCATTAAACAGGTCTACCAAATTTTCTATAAATACTCACCCACACACCCATTTATCTTCACTCAAAAATCATTGATCATATTTATCCTCTTAATTTCCCTCTCATGGATACTTTTATAAATATCTCAAGGATCTAAAGAGTTCTTTATTGAATTCTATTAATCTACTTTGCAAGGTAAGGGTTATTAATTTCCTCTCTTCATTTTTTTATTATAATATTTTCAATTATTTTTTATTTCATTTGAAATATTATTTTTATTCATCATTATAAACACCTTATTGTTATATGAATAATATATTATTATTCCCTCTAATTATACCACTTTCATAAGATGTAATAACTAAAAAAATAGTTTCATATCCATAAACTCCATTATTCAAATCCCAACATAGGTAATGTATTTTTGTATTATGTTTGTATTATTTCTAATAGAAATAATTTTTATAAGGATGAATGATGCTAATGGAACTAGGAAAATACTTTATTTGGACCTTAGTGTATTAAGATCAATTTTGGTACTAGTTTGTAATTCCCCGTGTGTACATACGAGTTGGGAATTCCAAAATGAATTTGAACATTCAATTATTGGATGAGATAGATTTGAAACTAGAATTAAAACTTTAATTTATAGAGTTTGATAACATTTAATGTTTATTTTTATACATATTTTGAGGCTTGTAATGGATCCATATGGCTCAAGGAAGCTTCAAAGGTAGTTCAAGGTGGCTAGGTTGTATGGTGGCTCTAGTTTGCAGCCACAGACTAATGTTGGCTAGATAATGGATAACCAATGGGCTAGAAAGGGGTCATGTAGCCTTATTAGGCACACTAGAATGTTTTTAGACCTTAAAAGGTAAAATGAAAATTTTACCCCCTCATGTTTTTATGGGAAGTTCCTCATCTTACTTTTGTTTCTCTCAAATGACTAGGGGATCTCTACCCCTTGTTCTCCCATTCAATCCTCTTTAAGGGAGGTTTTTTAGAGGGAGATTATTTGAAAATTAAGGTATGTCTCCACCTTTATCAGTATCTTCTCTCTTTATTATTCATTCTACATTAATTTTTGTTTCTATATTTAGGAATTTCCTATTAATTCCACTAGAGTATGGTGAAATTTTTGATTCTATTGGACATTTTTTCAACCTTGGAAGAAAACAACCCAATAATTTTTCTAAATGTAATTTTTCAATGATTTGATAGAGGTATGTTACTGTGGTAAATTTTTAATGGTTTCCCATAAAATTTAAATTATTATAATAATGGAGTTGTTGGTGTATTATAGGGATTTATATTAGATTGGTACTGGAGTTCTACTGTGGGACTACCATGCTGGTTGGATTAGGTCCTAGTGAAACACAATTATGGGGTTACTTTTTACCAAATATGCACATTTTTTTAGTAATTTCTTTAGTTAATTATATTTGATATAATTAATTAGTTTTGAGCTTTTTAGTGTGAGTTTTTAGTTGAGTTAATGACATAAACAGGGACTGGTCATGGGAAAACCATGACAGGGCATGGAGAATCTACTGGCCCTTGTAAATAAATTGGAAAAAAATTAATTTTGAGGTAGGTTGTCCTCAGTACATTCCCTACGTAATTTATGATTATTTATGATGGATTTGATGTGAATTCATGCCACTTAGGGCATTTATGTGTTTAGTTTCAATTTTTTATTAATTAATGTAATTAGTTTAATTTAAAATAATATGCCTTGATTAGGATACATAAAGACTCAAGGCCTTGATGTACCACGGTACAGGTTAGTTTTCCTTGGTCATTGATGGTCGAGGCTTTGACTATAATAATTTCCCTGGTGGTGCATGGACCCTCGAGGATATGCACTTTATTTTTCCTAGTCAATATGACGTAGTGACCCTAGGTGTAGGAGACGTAGGGACTCCAAGTATAGGTTAATGATGGGTTGAGAAGACTGACCTAAGGGTTGTCCATGTAAGACCCAAGTGATTCTCATACACCTTCAAAAAAGTGAGATGCTCATGGGGCGTTTAGTCCCACTAAGACATGGTGACCTAGGAGGGGTGAATCCTAATGAGATGAATATACAAGTTTGGTATTTGGAAAAATCTAGAGTGTTTGGACTAGATATGGTCTTTAGGCCCTCACCCTTGTAATAGATGTTGACCCAAGAGATGGGTTGGGATTGAGGGACCCTTATAAGGTGTATGGGTTTTGATGATACCTAAGGGACACTTGTGGGTGCACCAATGATATATTTCTCCAAGTGAGGGTGTTATTGAGTTAGTATCAATGATAAATGGTTAATAATTCATCTCACCTCATCTCCTACTTTATTTTTGTTAGATGTGGTATATTTCCTTAGGGCGGTTTGTTATGAAATGTGAAATTCATAGAGGGGTGGTCTAATTGTTTCGCATGCAACACACCTAATGGGTTGTGATTTTATTTTTATATACATGTGATACTTTGATGAGAAAAATTCCATGGGGGGGGGGGGGGGTTCAGGATACTTGTGGGATAAACCCTTGGCTGAGAAAAATTCTATAGGGGATTTATGGGATATTATTGTTGGGGTTTCCTTAGATATGGTTATAAGGTTGATCTAGTATATTGTGAAAGATATTTTTAAGATAAATACCTATGTATGTGATATAACATATTATTCCATGATGCGAAAACCCTTGTAGGTGAGTTACATGTTAATTATTGGTATATTAGGGTGTCATGTTTTTTAAAATTGGAATCATGGTAATCGCAACATGCATAGAGTCACCTTGAAACTAGAAAAAGAACGTATGTTGTATTTGGTTCATAGACCTAAGGATAGACACCAGGGTGGGACTTGTTCCCCGGTGAGGTTATGATACATGGTTTTGAATTGTCCACTCAATGTGATCAAAGACATTTCAACATCGGGCTGATGCAATTATTATGAATTATTTGTTTATTAATCTACAATGTATTTATTTATTCTATGAATGTCACATTAAAATATCATAGTATAGATGATACTGTATAGGATCATGTTGGGGGTTATCTACTGAGTTTTATACTCACACCTTGCTTAGGTGACCATTGAATTTGGGTATTCGAGTAAACGCTCACTTTGTTGTAGGCACAGGTTGGGTGGTGGCCCAAGCTAATCGAGCGGGAGAGCTTAAGCATGTATCTAGAGGTCAGAAAGAGGGTATGGATCAGAGTGGCAGTGTATCCATAGTGTATTTTATTTTTTATTTTTTCTTATTTTTCTTTATATGTGATTGAACTAGTCGGTGATTGGTCTTGTATACTTTTATGTACACCCTTTATATGTTATAGCATGTTTGGTTTATTTACTTTTATCCTACATACTTTGATGTGTACGATGTTGGTTTATTTTATCTGTAATTTGGACTATGATACTATGGGTATAGCCTCCCCATGGTACCCCCACCGTCCCTCCATCTTAGTTAGTAGCCTCTAAAATTTAGAGAGGTGTGACTGAGGACAGATGGTAGCCTGGTCTGGCTATTATTCAAAGTGAGTCAGATTGGGATATTACAAAGTTGTATCTAAGCATTGTTTTTATTTTCATCTTAATAATTATGTATTTGGTGTATTAGAAACATTGGAATGTATCCAAGATTATGATGGAACCTATATTAGTGTTTCATGAAGACATTTTCTAGTGGGAGTCTAGGTATCCATGGGTAAAATATTGGTGTTCTTGGATTGCATTGTTATGGTCATTTGTGATTTTCACCTAGTGTGACACACATGAGGTTTGGGATTTATGGTTGATGAGTTATTGTATTTTTGTCTTTTCGACCATTGGAAAGAGACCAATTAATGGATTAATCTCTTATGCTATAGGAGGCCTAATTGAATGTTTCATTCTCATCACATAGGATTCACCTGACATATAGGGGTTTGTTAGTTTATTTTTAATCACTAAAAACTAAGGATCCACAGTTTAATGTGTTAGAAACTTCTCATACAGTGTTTTCCAATATAATTACTTGGTGTAATTCTACTCAATTGGGTTGACCAATATATCTATTTCCTTATGGTGTTTGTTCATGTGGATCTATGGTGATATGCTCGTAATTATGAAGATATAGACCCTCAGTTCATGGAATATGGAGTGATTCTAGTAAGTTAATATTGGAATTTGATGTTGTAAAACCATTTTTTATGTATTTAGGTTTCTTTACTTAACATGTTAGTGAAAAAATGTATGGTTATTTCCCATATATCATGGAATGTTATTCTACTTAACTAAACCATTTGATTGTGACTTATTGTGTATGGTTTTTTTAGGACAATGTCGTTGACTGAGGTGGTCATGGCCGATAAGATCATGATTCTCTAGAGGCAATCTTGTGTATGAATACTCATGAGAATTGTTTCTTATTGGAGAATGTTTTGGATTGTAACATAGGTATGTTTCATCGATGATACTCTTGAGAAGGTGTTTTAGAAAATGTTTTTTCATGGGATGTGAGATGGGAGTGTGGATGAATTCCCCTGAGATGTTTATTTTTATGAGACTTGTTTTGTGAACTAGGTATTCATACCTAGTGGCTCTAACACGAGACATAAATGGTTGGGCTATGCAGTTTGACCTAGTGACTCTAATGTGAGTCTTGGAAAATTGGGATAGATTGTTATAACTACTGACCATAACATGAGATGTAACTAGTTGGGCTATGTGGGAGAACCTTGAGACCATTGTGGAATGGATAAAGATTTTAGTGAGTTGATGGGTTCTATCTAATATGGGGGAAACCCATGAGAGGGGTTGTCATAGATATATTAGTGCCTTAGAAGTGAGTATCACAAGTGAGTGCTTCAATTTATTCAATGGACGAACTGGGTTTCTATTGTTTATATTATGAAGGCATGCAAATGATTTAGTTTTCTTGAGAAAATCAACTTGAGTGATGGAATTTTTTCCTTTAAACCTGATTTTCAAGGTTATTCCCAATTGAGAACCTATCCCTACTAGTGTTGTATATAATTTCAGTGATATAGTGTGGGTGGATATATATAGTTATATGTTGATGTCAGTTGGTGGTCGATAATGTGATAGACCTTAGCACAATAAGAGTGCCTGATTTTGAAGACGAGTGGTAAGGGAACTAATGTATAGATGGTAATGACGTGATCTAGGATAATGTTCAATTATTAAGCACTTAAACCTAGTTTTGTTAAGGTACGAATCATAAGAGTGTGATTCAGTATCAGAGATTATGTGGTACAAGTGTGTGTGCTATTAAATTTGAATGAGGCATGAGATCACAAACTGGGTACACATGGGACCATAGAGTTTCAAGTTAGTGATTTATATGAGTCTTTTAAGTATTAATGGATATTTTAATGAGATTCTAGTAGGCAGGGTGACTCAGAGCTTCAGATGGAAAAAATAAGTGCCCCAGTAGTGAGGTCTGCTTTGGAAATGGATCGAGTGTAGTGACATAGATGATTAGAGACAATTATTGATAGAATATTCAAGGGTTTATGTGAAGGTTGGGAATGGATCAGAGTAGAAACACATACATGGTATTGAAACCCATGATGTTATTCTTAGGGAGAGGTATGAGGCAATCCATGTGGTGGTAAGTGAACCATTGGTCGTTTAGGTAATGTCCCTAGTTCATGATGGGATTTTAGTGGATGATGAAGATATAATTATTGTAAATTGGGAATATGAAACATTGAAATTTAGAATGGAACTTAAGCACGATAAAGTTTAGACTTGTCTAACCATTGTGATCAGTGACAGGTAGCAGATGGGTCACGATAATCAATGATTTTTTCTAGTGAGTTGATGATAACGACACTCATATTGTGGGGGAGAATTCTATCGGTCATAAGTGATATAGACCTCATGTTAAAGGAACATGGGTGAATGATACCATTTGGTAGATGGATTAGATGAAAATTGGATTCCAATGACCTAGTGAGTTCAGAGCATAAATTTAGATATAGAACTGGGTAGAGACTGAGCATGGACATTGGGCTCAATATTGTAAAGACCCGGAAATTTCAAGGAAATTTTTTGCTTAATTTCTTTGGAATTTTACATGAACGCAGTTCCTGACAGTGCCTGATTCCGAGGACCGGTGTGCCCGAAATCATTTTACGAAGTTTAGCTCGGGTACGTTCAGTGAACGAACGAGCAGGTTTTTATAACTTCTAAACCAGTACTCGGAATTGAAATTTGAGGGCACCGATGAAACCGCAGCGCCGATAATTTCTTAAGAAGACCCTTTCTGGAGTTGCGTTTTCTCGGGAGGAGTTGTTTAAAAAAAAGTGAGGGATAAAAATATAATTGTTTTACAATTATATTTTCTTTTCTTGTTAAGTGGATTTAAGTGTTGTGTCACAACACTTTATCCCTCTCTTATGTGGTTATAACCTAAGTAAGGGAGTTAGGGGTGGGACCCACTTGTAGTTAACTACCCATGAGAGGATTAAAGGTGAGGTGGGGTCCACACGAACCCCACCCCTTCACATTCCTTAAACCTCCTCTAACTCCCCCATTAAGTGGGTGTCCTCTCATCTTCCATAACTCACTCCAACCCCCCTTGTGACACACCCTCTCATTAATGATGCCAACTCAACTTCATTTAATTTTGACAAGCTCAAGATTAATTAAGTTAAGTTAATTCAACATTTTGAAATGTTTTGAAAATGCATGGGATGGGTAATAAAATAAGAAGAGTCTTATTTTATTAGGGGTTGGATGGTTGTGTGGGGAATGGAAGGAGATAGAACTCGTCTTCTTCGTTGAAGAACGTGAAGAACGTGAAGAACCCGACGAAGAATGCTGTCACCGCAAGGAGTGAATGACGTGTCGTTCTTCTTCCCACTCCACATCAGGTGAGATACGGCTTCGTCGAAGAACGATGATGCGCCACATCCTTCATCGGGAAAACGTCGACGATGCTTACGGAGCCTCGATCCGCAACGCCGTTTTCCATGACGTTCGACTTCTGTGACCCAATGACGTGCGACATCAATTGCGAGGTAGGGGTTAAATTTGTGTAAGTTTATATTCACATGGTTCTTCCATTCTAAAACAAAGAACTCAGATCAACTCATTCTCAAGTTGATCTGCGAATGATTTCTTTTTTGGGTTGGAAATATTTATTTATGGGGGAAATTGTAGGGGAATTTTATTCATTTTCCCTTTTATCATTTGAGAAAAAGAAGACGAATGCGGATCAATCTCTACCGGTTGATCCGCGGATCGCTCGATCATGCGGGGTGGTTGCAGGGTGATTTTTCTTCGGGATTGGTTGAGTTTGACTTTGTTTTTAAAACCTCTAACACTGAGGGCACGGGATAACGAACACAACTTGGACCCTCCACGGTTTGTTGTCAAAGTGAGGATCTACGGACGATGATGAGGCGGGCCGCAAAGGAATTTTGAATACTTTTCATTAAACTACGGCTCCCGGGAGGACCACTGGCGCAGACAGAATTGAAAACGGACCACCGGAGAAACTCTGGTGGTCCGCGGAAGGGCTTGCTGGCGCGCCTTGCTAGCACGGCGGCGCCGGCAGCCAGGAGGTGGCGACGCCCGGCGCGCCGCTGGGAAGGGCCGCCGCAGCTAGTCCCGTAGCCACGCGGGACCGAGGGAGACCGAGGGTCGTAACCCTCGGCGGTCAAGAAAGCAGCCCTCACATGAGGGGGGACGCGACTTCAATCAAGGGGGGCAACCACCCCCCCCCCCCCCCCCTTTCCGCAATGGCACGGCCAACAGGCCGTGCGGGTGTGCTCACGCTGGGCCAACCGGCCGCCCAGGCCGGGCCGTGCAGCCTAGGCCGGGCCGGGCCGCGCAGGCCGGGCTGGGCCGCGGATCCGGGCTGGACCCGGACCAGGTTCGGGTCGACCCGCTTCGAGCCGACCTAGGGGGGTCGGGCCGGGCCGGGCCGGGCCCAGACCCCCCATTTCGGACCCTGTTTGGTCTTTTTACCATAACATGGGATACAGACCTACAATTGACACACCGTCCATTGCATAGATATCCTTGGTTCGAGATGGTCGTTTCGATATATTACACTCAAGGTTTCGGAAAACTTTGGGTACGACCGGGTTGGTTCGAACATGAAACTAACCGGGACCTCGGAGCGGAAACGCTTATAACTTGAGCTCCGGACGTCTGATTGATGTGCCGTCGACTTTTTTGGATTCCTCTTAATGAGACGGAACTTTTGGCATACTTCTCCTGAGATTTGGATGCAGTTAGATAGTGGTCGGGTTAGATTATACCTGAAATCCAACCGGGCCCCTGGAACGGAAAAGCTGACAACTTTCAGACCAGACGTCCTTTTGACGAACCGTCAGCGGCATCAGTGATCATGTTGAGAAACGGTTCCTATGAGTATACCCTATGAGATTTCGGGGTATAGTTGAGATACGTTCGGGTTGGTTCGCACACGAAACCAACCGGGCCCCGGGGACGAAAAGGCTAATAACTCACAGACCGGGCGTCCGATTGATGAGCCGTGTGTTGTGTTGAGACCCCTATGACGAGGCGGTCCTTTGAGATACTTTTTTGTGGGACATTGTGATACTTGGACTATCGACCTATAGCTCATGGAGCGGGCCCTCTCAGAGACGAGCGTATGGAGTACGGAGACCGTGTAGCTGGCTGAGACCTGATGACTGCTTGACCGACTCGACTTGGAGTGAGTCGACTAGCCCAGTGGACGGAGAACTACTTTGTTTGGGTGCAGACCCATGGAGGACGGAACACTACTGAGTTGGGTGCATCCCCATGGTACTCATCCGGAGAGTACCTCTGCAGGCTATTAGGGGGGATGCACTACTGTGTTTGGGTGGCAGACCCCGGCGGGAAGCACTACTGTGTTTGGGTGGCTGACCCGCGGTACTCGACAGGAGGAGTACCTCAATAGTCTTAGGTTAGTAAGAAGTACCTCGGAGACGTGACAAGATTCATGTACTCTCTAGAGACGAGGCTCTTCTGCAGTTACGGTTTCGATAATGAAAATCCTGGTTTGAGCTGAGTCTATGACCTTTGTGTTACCTCATGATTGAGATGGGTCACTTGATAACTTAGGTATATGTATGGGAATATACCTAGGTAGTGGTTATCCGTTGATTTCATAACCTTTGTGTTTCCTCATGATTGAGATCATTTACTTGATAACTTAGGTATAAGTATGGGCTTATACCTAAGTAAGGGTTATCTGTTGAGATCCTACTTTGTGGTTATCCTTGTTGGATTTAGTGAGACCTTGAGGGTCTCGGGGTCCCTAATGAGTATCATATACTCACCCCTGCACGGGCTATTCCCGCACCTAGTTGTGTTGGTTGCAGATGTCGGGCAGCATTGACAGAGGTTGAGTGTTCGAGGACTGGATGGTACCCGGAGGTGAACCTCATGACGAGTCAGTATCCGGGGGTGGTCTTCACGATGAGACAACACTCGGATGAGGTTTACGGGTGAGAGCGTTGTGGAGGCTATCTGTACCTTCCCTTCAGGTAGGATCTGTGGTGGACGATCCAGGAGCTGCGCTATCTGTACCTACCCTTCAGGTAGGATCCGAGGAGGACGACCTAGGAGCTGCTTCCATTCTTCCAGTTGTTTGTATTATTTTGTTGTTCTTTCGTTCAGTTGTAGTTGTACTTTCAGTTGGATTTGTATTCTGGCCCACTTACTTTTCAGCACTTTCTTTTGTTCTTAGTGTATTACTTCCTCTTGTACTCTGTGGTGTTTTGTTTACTTTAAAAAGTAAATGCCTTCCCAGTTATCGGGATTCATGCCTTGGGTGCTAGTTGCCAGCCCCTGGCCTAAGGAAGGCGGGCTTGGGATAGTCACGGCACGGGCCTCGAGGATGGGTTGTGAAAAATTGGTATCAGAGGAGTCGATTCTACCATAGGACTTATTACTCTGATATTCCTTTTCTGTAAATCAATAGTGTAAAGGGTACCGAGTGTGGTCTTCAGTTCAGGGAGTCCAGTGTTGGTGCAGCGGCTGACGTATCCGTACACTAGGTCCCTGACTTCTGATTTCCGACTTTGTGCACGAAAACACTGATTGCATCTGTGTTTCCAAAAGTTTTAAAACCAGCTCAAACCAGGTCAGCTCACCAGGTATAAATCATTGACAATGTCTCATCTGTTGAGGATGTCTCCATGCAGACAGTCAGTTGGAGTTCTGAGATAGTACTCGATGACGGCCCACCGAGCGATGAGAATCCAGTGCGGGGCCCTTTTTACTATGTTGTCACCCTCAGGTGGTGTACCAGCAGCAGCACCACCTGTTGGGCAGCAGATGGCACCAGCCATACTAGCGAACTGTGCACACTGGTAGAGCGCGTTGCACGAGTTCCAGCAGTAGTGGCCTCCGAGGTTACAAGGCGAGGCAGATTCGCAGACAGTAGAGGATTGTCTGGAGGCGATTGCTAGAGTTTTCCGCCTAGCTGAGACATTAGTAGAGTGGATGGTGGACTTGGATACTAGGGTTTTCCAGTGAATGACCATGAGTATGGTCCAATTAGTGTTGAGGATTCGGTACGTGGACCGAAGCCTGAGATAGTACCTTCAGGTAGTGTGCCAGATATATCACTACCTGTTGGTCTGCAGATACAACCGGCGGTACCGGTAGGTGACACATGTAGGCTTACTACCTTACACGTGTTCCAACATTAGATACCCTCATGTTCTGAGGCGATCCCGACTCATAGGCAGGTGAGGACTGGCTTGAGGAGGTGGATGAGAGTTTTCTAGAGCTTATACAGCTACGGCAGGACGACATGTCGGTAGCTAAGAATTCATCGGGGTGTACCAAACCATTCCTGGTACTCGATGAATGTGATGTGATCGGTGCTTCAAGGATCAAACATCCGAGCCAGCACCTTTTCTCTATGCATTCCTACTTATGCTATGGTTCTAGAAAGAACCTTTGTGGTTGATAATTCTTTTGCGGAATGGATGCAGTCAGTGAAGGTTAGCAGTGGGAAAGCTAGAAACTGGTGCCAATCTCGGAGACATGGGCGTGTAAAATGTTTCAAGAAGAATAAATGTTAAGGACATATAAATCTGCAGAGCATCAGACGTGGAAGAAGATCTAGGAAAGCAGCATGGGGTGGTGTACATTTCAACATGTTACAATCACCCACCTTGGTAGCCCCCGCCAGGCTCAGGGAGCTGGAGGGCAGGGGAAGAGAGTAGCTACAAGCGGTCAAGGAGTGTGACCCAATGGCTCTAAAAATGATTCAAGGGACAGTATGTTTCCACTACTAGCTCTCGTAGTAACAGACGTTGATACGAATCATTCCTTCCTTCCACGAATCTTTTCCTAGACCTAGAGATTCCGGTTAAAACCGTAGACTTGACCCTCACGTCTGGAGATACCTTGGGAGAGACTTGATAATCACACTTATGCCGACAATGTGGTCTGACCCTTGAGGTGAGAGTTTCGGTTGTAATATCTTGGTGGAAGCGTCGAGGCCTTACGACGTTGGTCCGGGTATGGATTGGATCCACAGTTCATACACAGATTGACTGTATTAGGCAAAGAGGTTGTGGTTTATCTACAATGTTGGGATGGATTTTCCTTGGTCGGCGAAAAGGAAACCCCAGGCAGCACAAGATAAACTCATGCATAGGAGGGTGTAGCCGATCACTCTTGAGTCGGCCAACCTTACCCTCGTGGAAGCATGAGTTTTGAGTTTCAGTTCTAATCAGGAAAGGGAGACCTCTAGAGTTTGAGGATGATGACCATGTCTTTATATGGGTCTCACCTCGACGAGGATTATGGAGTTGTGGCCGAGGCGGAAAGTTATCTCCGAGGTTCAACGGACCCTTCTAGGCCTCAGCAGGGTAGGTGAGGTGGTTTACCATTTGACCCATCCACCTCAGTTGCACCAGGTGCATGAAGACTTCCATGTATCTCAACTGGGGAGATACGTGCTTGACCCAACGCATATCATCGACCATGGGGAGCCGGACATTGGCGATGGGGTGACTTTTTAGGGGTATTAGTAGAGGTTGAGGATTGAGAGGAGCGGTCCTACGAGGACGGTCGATTCCTCTTGTGTGCTATCGTTTGCAGCACGAGAACCTCCTGGTGGGCACATGGGAGCAGGAGGCTCAGATGCGTTCTTAGTACCACTTTTGTTTCCCTAGTTTGTGTTATAGATTTACGGGGACGTAAAGCTCTGAGGTGGGAGTAATGTAAATACCCGGAAATTTCAAGGAATTTTTTTTCTTAATTTCTTTGGAATTTTACATGAATGCAATTTCTGACGGCACCTGATTCCGTGGCCCGGTGTGCCCGGAATCATTTTCTGAAGTTTAGCTCGGGTATGTTCAGTGAAGGAACGAGCAGGTTTTTATAACTTTTGAACCGGTGCTCGGAATAGAAATCTGAGGGCATCGATGAAACCACAGCGCCGGTAATTTCTTAAGAAGACCCTTTCTGGAGTTGTGTTTTCTCAGGAGTAGTTGTTTAAAAAAAAGTGAGGGATAAAAATATAATTGTTTTACAATTATATTTTCTTTTCTTGTTAAGTGGATTTAAGTGTTTTGTCACAACACTTTATCCCTCTCTTATGTGGTTATAACCTAAGTAAGGGAGTTAGGGGTGGGACCCACTTGTAGCTAACTACCCACGAGAGGATTAAAGGTGAGGTGGGGCCCACATGAACCCCACCCCTTCACATTCCTTAAACCTCCTCTAACTCCCCCATTAAGTGGGTGACCTCTCATCTTCCATAACTCACTCCAACCCCCCTTGTGACACACCCTCTCATTAATGATGCCAACTCTACTTCATATAATTTTTACAAGCTCAAGATTAATTAAGTTAAGTTAATTAAACATTTTGAAATGTTTTGAAAATGCATGGGATGGGTAATAAAATAAGAAGAGTCTTATTTTATTAGGGGTTGGATGGTTGTGTGGGGAATGGGAGGAGATAGAACTCTTCTTCTTCGTTGAAGAACGCGAAGAACGTCAATAACCCGATGAAGAACGCCGTCACCGCAAGGAGTGAATGACGTGTCATTCTTCTTCCCTCTCTGCAGCCGGTGAGAGATACCTTCTTCGAAGAAAGACGACGCACCACATCCTTCATCGGGAAAATGCCGATGACTCTTACGGAGCCTCGATTCGCGACGTCGTCTTCCGCAATGTTCGAATTCCGCGACCCGACGACGTGCGACATCAATTTAGAGGTAGGGGTTAATTTTGTGTAAGTTTATATTCTTTTGGTTCTTCCTTTCTAAAACAAAGAACTCAGATCAACTCATTCTCAAGTTGATCCGCGAATGAAACTTTTGCAGGTTGGGAATATTTATTTGCGGGGGAAATTGTAGGGGAATTTTATTGATTTTCCCTTTTATCATTTGAGAAAAGGACGAAGAACGCAGATCAATCTCTACTGGTTGATCCGCGGATCGTTCGATCATGCGGGGTGGTTGCGGGGTGAATTTTTTTCGACATTGGTTGAGTTTGACATTGTTTTTAAAACCACTAACACGGAGGGCACGGGCTAACGAACAAAGCCCGGACCCTCCACAGTTTGTTTTCGAATTGCGGATCGACGGACGATGATGAGGCAGGCCGCAAAGGCGTTTTGAATCCTTCGCAGTAAACTATGGCTCCCGGGAGGACCACCGATGCAGAAAGAATTGAAAAGGGACCACCGGAGCAACTCTGGTGGTTCGTGGAAGGGCCTGTCGGCGTACCCCGTCGGCACGGTGACGCCGGTGGCCGGAGGCGGCGGCCGACACCGACCATCCGCCAGGAGGCGGTGGTGCCCGACGCGCCGTCGGGAAGGGCCGTCGCGACTGAAGCCACGGTGGCAGGCGGCTGGTCCCTCGGCCGCGCGGGACCGAGGGAGACCGGGGGTCGTAACCCCCGGCGGTCAAGGGAGCGGCCCCCACGTGAGGGGGGCCGCGACTTCAATCAAGGGGGCAACCCCCCCCCCCCCCCCCTTTCCGCAACGACACGGCCAGAAAGCTGTGCGGGTGTGCTCACGCCGGGCCAACAGGCCGCCCAAGCCGGGCCAGGCTGGACCCATGACCCAGTTCGGGTCGCCCGGTTCGGGCCGACCCATGGGGGGTTGGGCCGGGCCGGGCTGGGTCCAGACCCCACATTTCGGACCTCTTTTGGTCTTTGGCCCATAACAAGGGATATAGACTTCCGATCGACACACCGTCAGTTGCGTAGAGATCCTTGGTTCGAGAAGTTAGTTTTGGTATATTACACTCAAGGTTTTGGAGAACTTTGGGTACGGCCGGGTTAGTTCGAACATGAAACTAACCGGGCCCTCGGAGCGGAAATGCTTATAACTTGATCTTCGGACGTCCGATTGACGTGCTGTCGACATTTTTGGGTTCCTCTTGATGAGACGGAACTTTTGGCATAATTTGCCTAAGATTTGGATGCAGTTGGATAGTGGTCGGGTTGGATTATACCCGAAATCCAACCGGGCCCCTGGAACGGAAAAGCTGACAACTTTCAGACCGGATGTCCGTTAGACGAACCGTCAGCGGCGTCAGTGATCATGTTGAGAAACAGTTCCTATGAGTATACCCTATGATAGTTCGGGGTACATTTGAGATACGGTTGGGTTGGTTTGCACACGAAACCAACCGGGTTCCGGGGAAGAAAAGGCTAATAACTCACAGACCGGGCGTCCGATTGACGTGCCATTTGTTGCGTTGAGACCCCTATGACGAGGCAGTCCTTTGAGATACTTCTTCGTGGGACTTTGTGATACATGGAGTATCGACCTGTAGCTCGTGGAGCGGACCCTACCAGAGACGAGCGTATGGAGTACGGAGACCATGTAGCCGGCTGACACCTGACGACTGCTTGACTGACTCGACTTGGAGTGAGTCGACTAGCCCAGTGGACGGAGCACTAATTTGTTTGGGTGCAGACCCATGGCGGATGGAGCAGTACTGAGTTGGGTGCAGACCTGCGGTACTCATCCGAAGAGTACCTATGCAGGCTATTAGGGGGGATGCACTACTGTTTTTTGGTGGCTGACCCGCAGTACTCGACAGGAGGAGTACCTTAGCAGTCTTAGGTTAGTGAGCAGTACCTCAGAGATGTGACAGGATTCCGGTACTCTCCAGAGACGGGGCTTTTCAGCAGTTACGGTTTCGATAATGAAAATCCTATTTTGAGCTGAGTCTATGACCTTTGTGTTACCTCATGATTGGGATCAGTCACTTGATAACTTAGGTATATGTATGGGCGTATACCTAGGTAGTGGTTATCCGTTGATTTCATAACCTTTGTCTTTCCTCATGATTGAGATGGGTTACTTGATAACTTAGGTATAAGTATGGGCTTATTCCTAAGTAAGGGTTATCTGTTGAGATCCTTCTTTGTGGTTATCCTTGTTGGATTTAGTGTGACCTTTAGGGTCTCAGGGTACCTACTGAGTATCGTATACTCACCCCTGCAGGGGCTGTTCCCGCACCTCGTTGTGTTGGTTGCAGATGTCGGGCAGCGTTGACAGAGGCCGAGTGTTTGAGGATTGGATGGTACCCGGAGGTGGACATCACGACGAGTCAGTATCCAGAGGTGGACTTCACGATGAGACGACACTCGGAGGAGGTTGACAGGCGAGAGCATTGTGAAGGCTATCTGTACCTACCCTTCAGGTAGGATCTGAGGAGGACGACCCAGGAGCTGCTTCCGTTCTTCCAGCTGTTTGTCTTTTTCTATTGTACTTTCGTCCAGTTGTAGTTGTACTTTTAGTTGGTTTTGTATTCTAGCCCACTTACTTTTCATCACTTTCTTTTGTTCTTAGTGTATTACTTCCTCTTGTACTCTGTGATGTTTTGTTTACTTTATTAATGCAATGCCTTCCCAGTTATCGGGATTCACGCCTTGGGTGCTAGTCGCCAGCCCCTGGCCTAAGGAAGGCAGGCTTGGGGTAGTCACGGCATGGGACCCGAGGACGGGTCGTGACAAATATGGTTTATGATGATCTAAATTTGTTGGACTGGTAATACATCAGTGCTTATAGAAAGGAATTATGGTGGTTTTGGATCATTGAGGCTTTAACAAATGAATCTCACTAGGTGTCTAGTATGGACTATTATGAGCATGTTTGGATGATCACGAGGTGCCTTCGAGATTAAAGAAATTTTGATCAGGTAATTTAGAAGTGCATCGATGACTGAAGTCAATCATCTTTGATACAGGCTTACCAGAGGTGGTCCGACCGATGGTTTGGCATATAATTAGGCATGGATACCCAAAAATAACATTGGGAACATTATATTTTATATGATAGAAACATTTTATAATCTGTTGGGGATTTTCATGTGAGAACCATCATGTATAGGTGGATGATTTGGTCTTTTAAAAATAATTAGATTCATTGATATTGGATATAAGGATCAGGTACTATTGCTTAACTAACATATACATATATGATCAGGAATAGTAAGGTGGAAACTGATCTATGTTAATTGTATGAATTCATTCATGGAGTTACACAAGGTAACTACAATGGAAGAAGCACCAAGGACATGGAATTGTAAATTATAAGTTAAAGCCTATGGTGGAGATAACAATAGTCTATATGATGAATTGGATAATGACATGTTTTTTTATTGTGATAAATTGTCACGTGAAGGAATTATCCTAGTGTTTTTTGTTGTTAATGAGTGTTGGATCATGGTCAAGTGGTTTAGGTGCCATAATTTTGATATTGTTCTTGATAATAAGGTTTGGTGATTCGAGTTGGGATATGACTGGTTGATATAAAATTGATGACTAAAGTAGGTCAAACTATATAATTGGATAACCACCAAGACTTATCAAGGATGATAATGTTTTGGTGGTTAGTTTTTAATAACCCATGTGTATGGATGAGCAATAAATTCCATAAGGAATTCTGAATTTCAATTATTGGAAGGGATGGATTTTGAATCAGGCTTCAAAATTGAATTATGACAGTTTAAACACCTCTAATATGTGTTTTTATACATATTTTGAGGCATGTAAGGTGTATATAGGGCTCGAGGAAGTTTCATAGGTATCATAGGGTCGTTTTTCTATATGGTGATTATATTTTGCAGTCACTATCTATCTAGGGGCCCTGCATCCCTACAATGAACACTAGCTATTTTTTAGTCTAGTATCAGCTAGTCAGTGGCCCTTAAAGGGGGGAAATGACAATTTTTTATCTTATGATATTTTAAGGGGAATCATATCTTCTTCATTTTATTTATATTTCATGATTAGGGGATCTCTCCCCTTTCTTCTCCTCTTAAATCCCCTTCAAGGGGGTTTTTTAGAGGTATATTCTTGGTAGATTAAGGTATTTCTCTGCCTATGTTGATCTCTACTCTCTTTATTCTTTATTTTACATTACTTTTTATTTTTGGATTTAAGGATCTTCTAAAAATCCCACCAATACATGGTTTAATTTATGGATTATCTTGGGTATTTGGTCCAGATTAAGAAGAGGATGTCCTGAGAGTCCATCTTCACATAGTTTCTTAGTGATTTGAAGGAGTTGCACCACTGTGGTGAAATTTTTATGGTTTTTTATTAAATTTAAATTATTTTAATGATGGAATTGGTGGAATATGACAAGAATTTATCATATATTGGTACTAGATGTCTATTATGGTCCTCCCATGGTGGGTTTTCCTTGGTTCTAGTAGGTTGTAGTTATGTGGTGAGTTTTCACCAAATATGATCTATTTTTCTAAATAACATTAATTAGTTATATTCAATATAATTAATTTTTTTGATCTCCTTGACATGATTTAGGATCTCAGTTGGAGATATGAGTGGGTAATAATAATAGAAAAACCCTTTTGGGACTTAGTAGAGTTATCATCCCTTATAAATAAATTGGAAAAGTTTCGGCTTGAAGTAGTTGGTCCTCAATATCCCTATGGAATTTATGATTTTTTATGATGCATGGGATATGTTATCATTCCACTTAGATAATAGAAATGTTTAATTTTAATTATTTATTAATTGAAGTAATTTTTTAAATTTAAAATGTGATACATTGATTAGGATTCAAAATGTTTCAAGGCTCTAATGGACCTTGGTACTGGCTAGTTTTCCTCAACCATAGATGGCTAAGGCCCTCACTATCATAATGTGTTGGATGGTTAATGGAACCTTATGGGCATACACATGTTTTTTCCTAGAGAACATTATGTAAATACCCTAGTTGTATCTTCCCTAGGGACCCCAAGTAGAGTTTAGTGATGTTATGGGAATAATGGCATGTGGGTTGGCCAGGTAAGACCTGAGTAATGCTCATACAAATTTGGGCAACAGAGATGACTGTGGGGTGTTCTTTTTGTTGAAATAAGGAAAAAGGTAGGGGTAAATACTGATGGTATTAATGGATAGGTTGGGAATTCATACAAACTTAGAGTGTTTGGATTAGGGATGGGATTCAATTCATCACCCTTGTGATGGGTGTTGACCAAAGAGGCTGGTTGGTATTTAGGTACCCTTATGAAGTTCTTAGGACATGATGAGACCTATGGCACCGTAGTGAGTGATTTGGTGACATATTTCACCTAGTGAGTGTGTTATTGGGATGTGATAAGTGATGATAGGTTAGGTATTTATCCAACCCTAGTTCTTATTTTATTTTTATTGGATGTAGTATATTCCATCGAGATGGTTTGTTGGGAAATGGGAATTGCCAATAAGGTTGGTTTATTTGTTATTCATGGAAAACTCCCAAGGGGTGGTATTTTTGTCTTTATATAAATGTGATACTTGGATAATAATACTCTCCTAGGGGAGTTCTATGATACTTTTGAGCTATGCACTTAGTTAAAAAACTCTCATAGGGGAGTTATATGATAATATCGTTGGGTATTCCATGGATATAGATTCTGGGTTGATATGGTATACTAGGATGATGCTTTACTAGATAATTCCCAAGGTTTATGATACTTACGACTTATTTCACACTGAGAAAACTCTCATAGGTGAGGTTCATATTACATATTGGTTTATCGGGGAGACCTTGTTTTTAATATAGAGACACAGTAATTGTAATGTGCTCAGAGATACCCCATCATTGGACAAAGTAGGTGTGGTTAATCAAGATTATGGACTGAAGGATCTAAAATTGACTGGAAGTTGGTCTCCCTATGAGGTTATGGTATATGGGTTGGAACATTCCACATTACATGCTTAGAGACATTCAGGTATCATATAAAAGTAGGTATTTTTGGTTATTTGTTTATTTTTATATAGTGAATTTATTTATTCTAAGAATTTCTCATTAACATATCACAAAATTAATTTTATTATATAGGACCATGTTTTTGGTACCCAACTAAGTTTTGTACTCACACCTTGCTTGAGAGGTCATCGAACTTGGGTTCCAGAGTGGAATCTCAATTGGTTGCAGGCACAAGAAAGGTTGTGGCCTAGGTTTATTGTATGGGATAGCCAGGGTGTATAACCAGAGATTAGAATGAGGGTATGGATCATATCAATAGTGGATACAAAACATATTTATTTATTTACTTATTTTTGTATAAGTGAGCATCCCAGTGGGTGATCGGTATTATATGCTTGTATGTCTGCCCTTATTCTATTACATCATGTTCAATTTATTTACTTTTATCCTATATACTATATTGTTTATGATGTTGTATTATTTTATCTGTGGTTTTGAACTATGATAATGGGGGAATATCCTCCCCAAGGTACCTCTACAGAACCCCTCTGTTGGTCAGTAGTCTCTGGCATTTTGGTAGGTGTGCCTAAGGTCAAGCGGTGGTCCTACTCGATTATGGTTCAAAGTGGGTCCATTCAGTATGTTACAAGTTAAAAATTGGATAAAAATCATGAAAACATATAAATATATCCTAATGTTAATTTTCTATCACCAATCTATATCAAATGTTTGCATCACACACTCCAAATTGTTATATGAGATTTTTCAATCATTATTTTGGTCTCTAACCATTTCAAGTTTTTATACTCACTGATTGATCTATATTAATATCCCTATACAATGAAAATAGGCTTGTCCTAACCACATACACCCTATATTATTTTAGACATGTCTTTACACCACATGACTCATAATATTTTGGACTTGTGATAACCACTCATTCCCAATAACCTTTTGGACTTAGTATAGCCACACATACCCTATAAACTTTTAGACTTCGGATAACCACCTATGCCCCCATAACCCTTTGGACAAGGGTTAACCAATCATGTACAATCCTAATATCATTATATATAAAAATTTAACCAATAAATTATAGGTATATAATGTACCCAAACATCACATAATGAAAAACCATACAAAAGTGTGCATTATTAACATTAAAACATTCATAATCCAATCATATAACCCATGAGAAATATACGAGTTTCATGAATATTTCTATAAAACATTATTATAATCCCTCCAAAAAAAATTGTGGATGGTATCATTAGAGAATATCCCTAGTGAAGTATAATTAATTTTAAAGGATATTGAAAAGATAAAAAACACTTTATAATATCAGTATAAAATTACTTTGGAAAAATAAGAATAAATTCCCTTTATTTTTTTAATAAATTTTATTTGAAAAGAAATAATTTATAGAACAATGAGAATAGAAATTAATCTGTAAGACCATGAAAAATTGAAAAGAAGTATATTTAAAGAAAACTGAAGAAGGCATCAGGAAAATTTTTTCATATTGAAATGGTTAAAAAAATATTCCTTTAATACTTTTTAAAAATATAAATAGAAAATAGCCCATGTGAAAAATTTTAAACAGATATTTCATTCACACTTTATAAATAAATTCAAAATAATAGAAAAAATAAGTTAATAGATAATTTAAGTTTAGATGAGGATATTTATAAAACAAAATAAAAAATATGACCATGGATGAAAAAGATTCATGTATAAAAATAAGAGATAAGGTCGAATCCACTGGGAAGAATCTTTTTGGATGAATTTTCAACCATTGGAAAGTGAAATCATAAGAAGTCATGTAAAACCTATAAATAACCATAGGATAATAAAATATATATAGTTTTATAGAAAAATAAAAGACAATTTATCTTATTGGGGATTTATTCATACACAATCTCAATTTTAAAATGAGATTAGGAATAAACTCTTATTCATTTGGAAACTTTTGAATCAAAATACCTTGAAAGAGAGAACATGAGATTTATTTTTAAATACCTTTGATTTTATTAGAAACATTATAAAAGGAAATCCATGGGTAATTATATAATCTACATAAAATAACAAAGGTGGTGAACCTAGAACATATCTCAATGAAAGGAAAACTCGGATGGAAAAGTATTACCTTTACTCTTGACTTCCATGAAAGTAATTTTACTCCCCGTATAATAAACATAATCATCTTAATAACTCATTTTAAAAACATACTAATATTTATTACCATTTATAATGTAAATTATAATTATTTATTACACATATATTAGTTAGTTATTTTCTATTTTCATGATCGAGTGTTAGAACTTTCTGTTATTTTGTACAAGTTGCATAATGATGATGTCAATCCTAATTATTTGATAAAAATATCATAATTTACATATTATTAAACGTATTGGAATAATTTTTTAAATTATTTATTTATTCTAATGTTCATTTGATGTTAGTTATGGGTATGTTTCATGGTAACGTAATCCATAACAAACATCATTGAGATAATTTACTGATAACAATGGGTTTCTTTACACTGATTATTTTTTTGGAAACCTTACACAATCATATTCATAAAATTAGTTACATAAATTTATCAATCTATGACTCATACTAAACATCCAAATTAGAAAATATTGTAATAATGATCTATTGAGTCATTCATAGGGAAACATCTACCTTATTTTAGCGGGTCTGATGATCCACTAGTTTCTGAGTAATGGATCGGTTCTAGTGAAGAAATATTTTCCATTATCCAGTTTTTGGAACATGAAAATTTTATTTTGGTTTTTTATCATATGAAATGATAAGTTGATCAATGGTGGAATATTATCAAGAACATAAGGATACATGAACAGATTGAATCCATCGAATGGGAAGAGTTTAAGAGATTATTTTTCAATTAGTGATTTCCTCGTATTCCTCATTTAAATATTGAGAAGAAATTCCTTGAGATAAATAAAAAGTATTATGAATCCATTATTATCTATAAGGAAATTTTTAAAATATTTTTATGTTACACATATGGTATTATCATTCAAACAGAAAGTAAAATTGATCGATTATTCAGTGGCATAAAACCAAGTCTCCAAAGGAAATTATCCATAAGATAATTTATTAGATATAAAGAAGTATTTCCATTTTCTATCAAGGTGGAAAAAAATATTGGAGTTAACAATAAATCTCATGGTTTTTATATGAAAATAAATAAATAATTCAGAGGAAATTATAAAAACCATGGAGAGAAGATGATATTTCATTTATGCTCAAAGTGTGGAATGAAACATGGAGGAAATTATATTAAGGGGATTAGTAAATGTTTTAAGTATAGAAAGAAAGGTCATTGGGAAATAAAATTATAAAGTTATGGGAATAATAATTTTGCTAATGATGGAGAGAAATCACCATATAATTCACCACACATACTCTAGTGTTTCAAATAAAAGGAATATCAGAATTATAAAAACCATTGATACATTCCAAAGATTACTAACAATGATCGATTAAAACAACATCATAAGCCTAGAGAAAAAACAAAATCTCATGTAGTCACCATTTCTAGTGTGGTGTATAATAAGAAAGCAGAGAAAGGTGTACTTACCATCCACTCCAAAATTGCTAATGTATTATTTTATTCTAGATTTACTAACTCTTATATCTGAATAATTTTCTAAGGGTATCATAGTACCAACTTAATTATTATTCGTTTAATTAGTATTGAAAACCCCTACTGGTAGGATGGTCGCAAATCAATTATATTATTCTTATATGGATGAATTTTATGGTAATTTTCTTCATGAAAATATTATTATTCTCCCTCTAGTGGAATTTGATGTTATTTTAGGCATAAATTAACTTTATTTATATAAATACAATATTAACATCCAGGGAGGGGAGTTACCTTTGATATAACAAAGAAGTATATTATCTTCTATTAGTGTGATGTTAAATATGATCTTATAATGAAAATTTCATCCATAATATGGGTCTTGGTTCATTTTAAATAGAGGTACATACCTAATATGGTTTCCGAGAAACTCAACATTTAGGAAATTATTATTGTACAAGAGTTTTTTGTTGTATTTCTAGAAGATTTTACAAATCTTTATTTTAACCATGAAGTTGAGTTTTCAATAGAACTCATACCTGGTGCTACACCTATTTCAAATACTACATATAGAATGTACCCAATTGAGTTATGAGAATTTAAACAAAGACTCTAATATAGTATTTATAAGGGATTCATTTGTCCAATTGAATCACCATTGGGTGCACCAGTACTTTTTTTAAGAATAAATATGGACTGGTGAGACTCTACATAGATTTTTGGGGACTAAAAAAGATCACAATCAAGAATAAGTATCATATTAACCCTATTGATGATTTTTTCGATCAATAATGAGGAGATAAATATTTCTCCAAGATTGATCTATGAAATAGATACTATATGTTGTGTAAAAAAATAGAGTACACACCCAAGATAGCCTTTCATATGAGGTATGGGCACTATGAGTTTATTGTGATTCCATTTTATCTTAATAATTCCCCCATTATATTTACAGATTTAACGAGTAGAGTCTTTATAGATTACCTTGATCAATAAATTTCAGGAAGATCACTTGAGTATTGTGCTGAAGTCCCCAATAAAGGACAATTTTTAAGAAATAATTACTACGTGAAATTTATTTCAAAAGAAAGTTTAATTTTTTGGTCATATAATTCAAATGATGGTATATCAGTGGATCCATCAAATATAGAAGTTATTGATCATTATTCCAGACCAACCACTATGACTGATATTCATATTTTTCTTGGTTTTTCTGAATAGTATTAGTGCATTGTGGATAATTTATTGTAAATGTTGTAAGAGCCCTAAATACAAACTCCTAGATTCTATGCTAAAATAAAAAAAATATGTTTTTAAATGATATCAATAATGGTGAACCAATTTTTTATATCCAAATATTACAGTATCAAAAGAAAATACAATATCACTTACATACCCAAGGAACATTTAGGTTTATAGTTTTAGATAATTAAAATAAAATTTACATAAAAAATACCCATGAATTCAAGGGAGCATGTTTTCACTATACCCAAATTTTTATATTCTATATTAGGTCATAACCATCATCCATATGAAATCATTAAAGACATAATTTATTTAACTTCATTCCTAATAACCTGGTGAAAAGGAGACATAAGAAGGGTGATCTAAAATGTTGAGTATGTTTAAACATAATCATTAATAACAAAATAACAAATATAATCATAAGGGTATGATGACATAATCAAAGTGCTTGTGCATAACATAATATACACATAACCATAAAACCTAGATCAATAAACATATGGCATGGAATAAAGATTTTACAAATCAAATATTCATGAGAATCAATAATAATGAGCCATGTGATTTCAATATTGATCAAATGAAGCATTTAAAAACCATAGTAAGCATAAAGAAAATGCATTGGTGTCTTGGAAAATCATATTCATAACCTTTTTTAAACTAGTGTCAAGAATAATTGGATCCTAGTTAAATCTATAGGAGAAACCCTCTGGTAACTCTCTCTTTTATTCCTATAAAGACAAGGAACATTAGCCAGTGCATTAGAGATCTATAATGGGGTTCAAACCACATATAAGCTATATTGGGCTAGCCCGATGCTATCTAGGTGAACCCATCATATAAGAAATGTTTGGATCACATGATGCTATTTGGGAACACAAATCATATAAGTTATATCAATTTCACCAAACACTATCTAGGGGAACCCATAATATTATCTATATTAGGGTCACCCATGATATATAAGTGTCATCAACCCTTTGTATAAGCTTTATCAAGCTCACCTGTAATTTCTAAGAACTATTAATGAATAAAACATTTAGAATCTTTAACTTTTCAACATAACACAATCATTTTAATGTCATTACTTGATTCACATGTGTAAAAGAAACAGGTTTCATGTAAATTTCATAAACCATTCAAAGAATGAATAAATAGAGTATCACTATCACAGATTCCCAGTGGGGTGTAAGTAACATAAAGGGTTTTTGATGTTGAAGAATGAAAATATCATTGAAATATTAATAAAAATATTATTGATGAAAATAACCTTTTCTATTTGAGAATAACTTTTAAAAACAATAAATTCAAAAAATATTATGAAAAAAAATCATTGAAAATAAAATTGAAGACAAATGAAGTAAAATTCAAGGAAAATAATGGACATGGTGGTGGGAATATCTATTCATGTTGTATACGTTAAAATAAATATTCCTTTAAAACATTTTTTAAAGGGGGTTAAAAGTTCCATATTTGGAAAATGTTGAGAAATTTACTTTTTAAAAACTTTTAAAATAAGTTCAAAGATCATGTAAAATAGATTTAGTAAATTTATTAACATTTTCCAAATGTGTCACTATTGACTATATTTAAAAAATGATTGAAGTTAATGTTCATTTTAACATTTGAAACATAAATTTATATTCCCACCATCATGTCCATTATTTTCCTTGAAGTTTACATTATTTGTTTTCAATTTTATTTTAATGGAATTTTTTTTTCAAAATATTTAGTGAATTTATAGTTTTTTAAAATTATTAATAAATTGAAAATGTTATTTTCCTCAAGAATGTTTTTACTGGGCTTTTAATGATATTTCAATTCATCAACATCAATAATCATTTATGTTACTTAAACTACATTGGGAATATGTGGTAGTGATATTGTCCTTGTTCTTTCTCTAGATGGATTATGAAATTGACATATAACCTATTTCTTTTCCATGAGTGAATCAATCAATGAAATAGCAATGATTATGTTACGTTTAAAAGTGAAAGATTATAAATGTTTTATTCATGAAGGAAACTTGGATATTATGGTTGAGGCCTATATAGCTTATACATAGGGTTGGTCTCTATTATAGAAAATGGGTGATCCTAATATAGCTTTTTTATGGGTATGCCTAGATTGTGTTGGGTGATCCTGATATATCTTATTTTATGGGTGTGCTCAGATAGCATTGAGTGAGCCCAATATTTCTTATATGATAGGTGCACACAAATAGTACTGAGTGATCCCAATATAGATTATACAATGGGTGATCCCCATTATAGATCTCCAATGAATTAGGTAATGTTCCTTTTCTTTAGAGGAAAGAAATAGGGATTTACCAGAGGGTTTCTCATGTGGATTTAACAAGGATATAGTTATTTCTAACACTAGTTCAAAACAGGTTATGAAGATGATGTTTGAAGACAACAACACATTTTATTTATACTTAATATGGGTTTAAAATGTTTCCTTTGATCAATATTAAAATCACATGGATCATGATTATTGGTTCTCAAGAATCTTTCCTTTATTAAATCTTTATTTCATGCCATATATTTATTGATCTTGGTTTTATGGGTATTAGTTCTCTTCTTTTATGCTCATTCAATTTTATTATTTCATCATATCCTTATGGTTAACTTTGGTAGTTAGTTTTTTATGCTTATGTTTACACTTAATCAGCATTTGAGATCACCCTTCTTATGTTTCCTTTCCCCTAGGTTAACAATAATGATGTTAAATAAATTATTTCAATAGGGGTTTCTTATGGATGAGGATGATGAACTAAAATAGAATATGAAAATATGGATATAGTGGGAAAATACTCTCTCAAATTCATGGGTATTTTTTATGTAAGAGTTTTTCCTAATTATCGAAAACTCTAAACCTGAAAGGTCCTTGGGTATATAAGTGACCCAATATGTCATTTTGATATTGCAAGTTTTTGATATAAAAAAATGGGTCACATTCGTTGGTATCAAATCCATAAATGGAAAATTTATGATTTTAGCACCAGATCTAGGAGTGTGGGTTCAGGGCTCTTACAACATCCATGATAAATTATCCACAAATTGTTGATAATATTGAACTAAACCACGAAAACTATGAATCATAGTCATATTGGTTGGTCTAGAACAACGTTTAATAACTTCCATTTTTTATGGATCCACTGATATACCATCCCTTAAATTATATGAACAAAATATGAAACTCTTTGTAGAAAAAATTTACACTTAGTAAATTTTTCATAAAACTTTCCTTTCCTATGGACTTTAGCACAATCCTCAATTTATCTTCATGATATACCTTGATCAAGGTAATCTCTAAAGACAATATTCATTAAATCCATAATAAAGGTGTGGGAATTGGTAATACCAAATATAATCACTATAAATTCATAGTGTTCATTCCTCATATGGAAGGATGTCTTTGGCATGTCTTCTATTTTTTCCCTCAATTAATAGAATCTATATCAAAAACCAATCATGGAGAAATATTGATCTTCTCATAATTGATCGAATAAATCATCAATAGGGAGGATATGATACTTATTCCTAATTGTAATCATTTTTATTTCACAAAGATAAATGTAGAGTCTAATAAATTTATATTTCTGTATAACAAAAAGAAATGGTTCACCTCGTGGTGATTCACTTGGTCGAATGAATCACTTTTCGAGATTCTCATAAAGTTTCTATTTTAATTCCTTTAAATCAACTAGGTACATTATATATATAGTCCTATAAATTTCTGTATCTCCATGTATGATTTCTATTTAAAAATTAAGTTCATGGTTTAGAGTAATAAAAGGAAAATATTTAAGAAATTTATTAACAAAATCTTGTATAATAGTTCTTTCCTATATATTGGGTTTCTCACAAATCATCTAAGATAAATACCCCTAATGAAAAAGAACCAAGACCCATATGATGGATGAAATTTTTATTGTGAGTTCATATTTATCATCACACCGATATAAGATCATAGATTTGATTAATATATCAAAGGTAACATCACTTCCTTGTAAGTTAATGTTTTATTTATATAAAGAAAGTAACTCCACGCTAAAAATTGCATCAAACTCCACTAGTGGGGGAATAAAAATATTTTCATGAAGAACATTCACAAAGACTTAAATCATATAATAATCATATAATCAAGTAACGACCATCATACCATTAGGGGTTTTTATTTCTAACAAAATATACAAACATTAATTTGGTACTATGATACCCTTAGAAAATTATTCAGATATAAAAGAGTGGGTAAATCCAAAATTAAATAAGAAATTAGAAATTATAAAGTGGGTGGTAAGTGTACCTTTCAATACTTCATTATTATACCCCACATTGAAAATGGTGACTATGTGATTTTTCCCTTTTACTCTATTATTTAGTGGTTTTTGTAATCAATCATTGCCAACAAACTTTATAATTGATCACTAGTTGGAATAATTCCCATAATCCTTTTATTTAAAACACTAGAGTGTGGTTGGTGAATTATATAGTGATTTATATCTGTCATTAGTTAAACTTTTATTCCCATCAATTTGAAATTTTAATTCCCGATGACCTTAATTTCCATACTTAAACCATTTTCTAATCCCCTTAATATAATTTCCTTGATGTTTCCTTCAATACATTGATAATAAAAGTAATATAATCTTATTATATCCATGGTTTTTATAATTTCCTATGAATTCAATATTTCTTTTCCTATAAATACCATGAGATTAATTTCTAACTCCAATATTCATTTCCACCATGATAACACATGGAAATATTTCTTCATAACTACTAAATTCTCTTATGGTTAATCCCCTTTGGAGAATTCATTTTAAGCCATTGAATAATAGTTAAATTTTACTTTTAGGATAGATGATAATATTATAAGTGTACCTTTAATACCTTGTAATATTTTCCTCATAGATACTAATAGATTAATCATCCTTCTACTTTATCTTATATAATACCTTCTCTATATTAATATGAATAATATGAAGAAAGTACTCATTGAAAAACAATATCTTAAACTCTTCCCATTCCATGGATTCAATATAGTCATGTCTCCTTGTATTATTAATAAGATTCCTACATTTATATACTTTTACTTTCATGTGATAAATATCCAAAATAACTTTTTCATGTTAAAAAAAACTGGAGAATAGAAAATGTTTTTCCCTATAACTCATCCATTACTCAGCAACTAGTGAATCATCAAACCTGCTAAAATAAGGTAGATGTTTCCCCATGAATAACTCAACAGAGCATTGTTCCCTCCTTTTCTCATTTTTAAGTTTAGTATGATTCATATATTGAAAATTGTTTATAACTAATTTTATGAATATGATTTCTGAATGGTTTCACAAAAAATAATTTTTATAAAGTAACTCGTTGTTATAGATAAATTATCTGAAACATGTTTGTTATTGATTCCATTACCACAAACCATACCTAAAAATTACATCAAATGAAAATTTTACTAAATAATTCACTTAAAAATTATTCCACTACCTTGAATAATCATGAAATTATGAATTTTTTATCAAATAATGAGTATCGACATCGTCTTTATAAAACTATTACAAAACAATGATAATTTATAACACTCGATGTTGAAAATAGACCATAAATAACTAATATATGTATAATAATTAAATATAATTTTATATTATAAATGTTAATAAAATTTTTTATGTTTTTAAAATAAGTGATTAAGATTATTATATTTATTATACTGGGGTAAAATCGATTTCATGGAAGTTAGGAGTAAAGGTAAGGGTTTCTCGTCTCAATTTTCCTTTCATTGAGATATGTTCTAGGTTCACCACCTTTTTTTATTTCATATATTTTATATAATTCCACATGTATTTCCTTTTATCATGTTTCTCATAAAATGAAAGGTATTTACTAATCAATCTCAAGTTCTCTCTATTAAGGCCTTTTGATTCAAAAGTTACCAATGGCAAAAGATTTTCTTCTTAATTTCACTTTAAAATTGAGATTATTTATAACTAAATCCCCACTGAGAGAAATTGTATTTTATTTTTCTCTAAAAGTATATATTTATTATTATCCTATGGTTATTTCTAGTTTTTATATGTCTTCTTACTATTTTACTTTCCTTTGGTTGACAATTCATCTTAAAAGATGTTTTTAAGTGTATTTGGCCTTATCTCTTTTTTTCAGCCATGAATCTTTCTAATCCAAGTTCATATTATTTATTTTATTTAATAAATTTCCTTTTATAAACTTATTTGATCAATTAAGTCCTTTTTCTATTATTTTTTAATTTATTTATAAATTTTGAATGGAATCTCTTTTTAAATATTTCCAGATGGTCTATTTTCTCTTTTCATGATGATTTTTCTCATTATAGTTTTTGTTTTACTAATGGTGATTCTCAAGGGTAAATATTTTCCATGGGATTACCTAGTTGTAAAGATATTATTATTTTCTATTTACTATCCTAGTTTAGTTTATGAAATTTATAGAGATTTAATTATCCATGGTATATAATATATGGTTCCATGTACTTTTTTTTAATGCTCCATTATGAGTGAATAAAATGTTGTTATCTTGATTCTTATATTGTATGAATTACTTTCTACTCAAGTTATAATATTTTAATATAATATAAAAATCATATTTTTGAAGATATACATATAGATTAATAAAATAAAATGTTTCCTAAAACCTAGGGTGTTACATTCCCCTAATCTTAAATAAACTATATCCTCATAATTTTAATTATTTCTCGATTAACACATATGAAGGTATCTATATTATATAAATTATTTAATTTATAATTTATAATGATATGTAAACACTATGATATAGGGAATTCCTATAAAACCATTAAAAAAATCAATGTATTCATTCACAATCATCATATCCTCAATACTGTGTTTTTTCCTGATTATTTAAGATAAATATTCCTCATGATTAAGTATTAAGACCCATATAAAAGAAGTAATTTCCATTAGGAGTTTAGAGTCATCCTTTCATTGATAAATGATCATGGGTTGATTTAGGATATGTAATATCATTTCCCTATCTCATAAATTAGTATATCCTTTATGTATATAGACTCATTCCAAGCCCAAAATCACATCAAATTCGACTAGAGGGAGCATAATAATATTTTCTAGAAATACATTCACTCAAAATTTTATCTAATATAAGTTATAGACTTGGGATGAAATAATCATACCACTAAAAAATTTTATTGATAATTAAATATCTAATAATTGGGGTGGTTATTTTATTCTCCTAGAAAAAAATCTAGATATATAAGGATGGGTAGAACCATAATCAAATAATACATTTTTAGTTCATTATTGGATAAATAGTGCACCTTTCACCCTTCATTTTCATGATCCATTATAGTAATTATGATTACACAATCTTTCCCTTTGTCTCTTATATTAGGAGTTTACTCATTTATTTTCTTGTTATTAATTATGGGTTTTGTGAACTTGTTAACATAATGTTCAGACACTTTACAAATGAATTATTGGAGTGTGGGTAGTGAATTAGGTTGACAATTCTTTTAATTCTTCATATCCCTATGAAATTTATGTTTTTATTTCCTTCTATTCTACACTTGAATAATTTCCATGTTCCTTTGATATCATTCCCCCCATGTTTCTCCCCACAAATTTGGATGTAGTAATATGAATCCTCTTTCCTCCATGGATTTTATCATTTGAGTTTTCTAAAAACCTTATTTTCCTTTTCCTTGTCTCCTAAAACTCAAGGAAAATGGGGATTTTCAATTTCCATTTCAAAATTAAGATCAAATAAAACAATTTATTCATATATAACAAACTACCTTATGGGTAAATCCTATCAAATACTTTCTTTTAAGAAACAAAATAAAATATTGAATTTTCTTTCAAGTTCAATGATAAAACTAAAAGTGTCCCTTGTAAGTTTTGTGATGTTTTCTTCTTGGGTTCTAATAGATTCATCTACTTTTTTACTTCATCTCAATTAATTCTTATTTATTTTAGTTTAAAGAGTTTGGGGAAAATATTTTTTAAAAAATACCTCCTTAAAATACCCCAATGTAATGAAGTTGATTTCTTCCTCTTGGTTTGTTTTCTTGATTAGGGTCCACTTATATGGACTATTTTGAATACAATTGACCCATAATTTCTAATAAATATTTATCTTTCAAATGTCAAAAATATTATTTTAATTTATTTTTTTTATTAATGGATAATTTTAGAGGAAATAGAAATTCTTTCAATATTTTAGTAGAAATTATTATTTTTGTAATAAATTGATTAAAAATAATTTCTTTTAAGTTTTTTTATTTTTTGAAGAAACAATAATTTTGTGATATTTTTTTTGAAATATAATTTTAGTAGATGATTTTATGGATTTTTGTTTTTTGGAATTATATTTTACAATGTTCCTTGTTTTTATATTAAACATAAATTTTAGGACAGACATTTTAACCTAATTTTCAAATTATGAAAGAAGAGATGGAGACCATCGGAAAATCAAATCCCTAAGAAAGGTCATTGAAGCTTTATAGAGAAGTTTGAAATTAGATAATAAAGATGATGTCGGTTAAATTCATGTCGGAATATTATTCTGTTAGAGAGATCAAATTGAGTCCCAGAAATAATTTAATCAACATTGAAGGATTCTATACGGATACACGGGATTTGAGGTGACCTAGTAGTGTTGACTGTGAAGCTAGAGTTAGCGTGTTCCTGCATTCAGAAGGGAAAGACCAAGAAATTAAAAGGGGGAGAAACCATACAATTAAACCATGATTCGGGATCAAAAATAACTATAGTAATATAGGATAAAGATCTAGGATGTATGAGTAGTGATTCAGGGTGGAATAAAGAAAACAATGGAGGGGGGGTTTTGGGGATTCAGCCTCAAGAGAGAAAATTCAGCTCAATGGAGAAGAATCCCTCTTCTTACCAATCTCATTTTTCATATTTGATTTATATTTAATTTTTATTATGTTCTTATATATTTTATCATTAACTATAACTAAAAATATTAAGTTTAATTCAATTTTTATTTTTTTATACATTCATTTGTGTTCATGCTTCATTTTGTTAAGACTATAGGTTTTCATCTTGGAATTTCTTTCCTTAAATTTAGTTATTGTGCTGTTTGATGTATCGACTGGTGAAAATGAACTCAACAATATTAAAAAAATTTATTATATTATAATAAATTGATGAATTTATTTTTAGGACTGGATGAATCAATATTAATAGTTAATGGATGGTTCATCTATGAATGACTTCTTTGTTTGGGATTGTAATTATACCCATTTCATAAAATATTATCTCTTCATTGGCTATATCATTTTACTTACACTAAAACCATTATCATCTATTCTACCCACACCCATATATTTGGTTCTAACACTATTAGCAATTCAATTTCATACACCCTCTCCTTCTTAATTTTTCTATAACTTTTCTCTTTATTTCAGTTTTCACTCACATTTATTATTCCATTTCAACCCATTTTATTAGATATTTTAGTAGATTGGGTTTTAAAGTGGCCTTTATATAGTCACCCAAATTTCTTATGGACCAACCCTGCTCACCACTATCTAGTGAGAATAGGTTTTTTATTTTTTATTTTTGAGAAAGTTAAATGACTTCTCATCAAAATTTGTAATTTTTGGCATGGAAGCTGTGTGTTGAGTGTATAGGGTTAGAAAACCAATAAAAAATAAAATAAAACAAATATCAAATAAAATAAAATAAAATAAAATAAAATAAAATAAAATAAAATAAATTTAAAAAAATAATGAAACTATTTTTTGTATTTAGGGGAAAATATTTTTTCAAATACTTGATTTTTTATGATGATATGGAAGGTGATGGTTTAGTTTCAGTTATGAATTCCCTTCAGGAACAAGTGAGATTGATAAAACAAAAATTTAAAAAAATTATCAAAATAATGTTAAATGGATTAATTATTGAGATGTAATGTTATAAAAAAATTTAATGATAATGAACATTTGAAAAACCATCATAAGAATTTTATTTTTTCCCACTCCCAAGATAAACTAGAAAATCTTAAAACCATGGTAGCCTAATTAAGGGGTTTTGATCACTGAATTGAAATTTATGAGTTTGATTCTAGTTCCATTAATGATAAATAAGAACACACACTTCCTAAATTCAAAACTAAAGAATATGACAAATTAATTGTGGAGTTTGTTTGTATGGAATTTGAGATAAAAAAATTCATTATTTTTTTATGAGCAACTTACCCTTGGAGAAAAGGGTGACTAGAAGTGGGTGTGATCCTATGATAATTCTATAAAAGTTTTTTATACTAGTTTCAATTAAAATATATTATTCTAAAACAAAATTTGAAGTCCCTCTTTCTACCATCATTTTTGATATTCTATCAAAAGTATAATGGAGTTTTGATAATCTTCCCAAACCCCTAGAAACACCCTACATTAGGCTTCCCCATCAAGAAAGTATGAAATTTATCATTCCTAGAAAAAATTCCTAAGTGGAAAACATGTTATCCATATCTATGAATGGGTGATTTCAAGGTTATTTTTCAATTGTTAAGGGATTAGGTTGTTTTCCTAAAATTCATAAAGATCATAAAATTGATTATTCATTCAATTACAACTGGGTTTTCAACATGTGGTGGTTACTAAATATAAAACCACACCCTCTATATATCAATGGATGGTTCTTTTGGAAATTTTGGTTAAAGACTTTGAAAATAGTACTTCCTGGGAGGAAACCCATGGTTTAACATTTTTTTACTTATTTTAGTTTTTTTATAAATCCCCTCTCACTTATCATTCTAGTTCATTTTCTTGGCTCTCCTCACTCATTTCTTCAATTTAAATCAATTCAAATTGGTATTGGATTCTCTACCACATCCTATCACCTTCACTTGGTCTCATTTCATAGAATTTTAATAATTTCTTCTAATGTTCATTTGTATTACTTTTTAAGGTACCTAAATGGAGATTTAAATTGGAAATTTGAGTGTTGAATGAGAGTATCCTTGGTTCGAATTATAGGGAGTTGAATTGACCATGTGGGAGTAAATAGACCACATAAATCAATAAAGTGATCATGTCATTTGTCAAATCGTTGTGTGTGTCAAGAGACCTTATAGATGGTCAATCAACCCTAAATGTATGACTGGTCATAAGTTTCATATCATCAATGAGACGAAATTTTAATGTCCATAATATAAAGTTTGGATGGATCATTGTGATACCTTGAAATACTATTTTATTTTTTATATTTATGTGGTGAATTTTTCCCTTGAGTTTAGGGTTTCCCAAGGTGAAATTTTGGGATTTTTGGAACTTCTCTAGGTCCACATAGTTTATGTGTATGGTTTGGGAAACCATACATTGGAAACCAAGTGACCTCATTAGTTTTGGATAGTGGAGACCACATGGTCACGACACAACTTGGTAAACCATAGAATTAAATCATGTGGCCTACTTGGGTTTGGGAATTTTGGTCTTTTAGGTTGTTTTTATTTTGGTATTCACCCAAAACATACCTAATTAGACTATACTAACTTAGGAATATCCAAAATTCCACTCTTTCCCTTATAACCCCTTAGAAGGTGGAATCTTAATTATTTATTATGGTTTCTTCACCATAACAAAAAAATTAGATCATCTCATTCTTTCTCTTTTATGTTTCTTTATTTATCTCCAATATACCATATCCCTGTTATCCATGACTGGTTTATTTTTATGTATAGGGTTTTTAAAATTGAATATTTTGGTTTCTAATGTTTTTTATCCATCTTAGGATACCTAAATATTTGGTTTCTATTGAGTGAAACATGGTTTTTTATCTTGAGGTAGGTGCTTCCATTCCATTTCATTTTATTAAGGAGTTTCTTAAATTCTGGAATCTTTAAAAGATTTTTTGAACTAAATAAATTATGTATATGATATATAGTTTGTTATTTTTAAATTTATTTTCATTCATGGGTAGGTTTCCCCTTTGGAAAAAATTGGTGAATTACTTAGTTAAATGGAACATGTTTTTAAAGGGTATTTAACACATTATAAGTGTTTGAAAAAAAAATCATTCATGGTTTTAATCAAGAAAAATGATTAGACAAAATTTTTTGGGACAAGTTTGATTTATAATGTGATTTGTTACATTATATAAATAGGTTTACTTATTATAAAATGGTTTTACATTATTTTAAAAATAGATCTTTTCTGTTTTAAAAAGGGTTTACCATATTTTAAAAAGGGTTCTCTTGAATGGTGTTTTTATTTAGTGATTTCATTGAATTAATTGAGATCTTTTTTGTTGTTGTATTATATTACCTTTTATTAACACTTAGTTATCAAATGTGGTTTAAAAATTGATTTCTGAAGATGTAGGTCATGGTTTTAAGAAACATTCCCATTTGGAATCTTGTGTGAAATGTGAATTTTATTGACTAATGTTTACACGCTACCTGATCCCCATGTTACCCTGTATATATAATTGTATTAATGTGTTATAGTTAAATGAATTATGATTCATGTTATACAGTTTGGGATATGGATCATTATTGAAGGGGACTTGTTCGAGGTGGAATGTATTTTATTATTGTGCTTTAATACCTTTTGGCTATGTGATTTTAAGGCAATTGACATTTGATTTATGGTGGTCTACCTATATTAACTACTATATAAGGAAACCTAGAATACTAAGTGGGGATTAAAGGGACATTATCTATGATAATTGAGATTTACACAATGGTTGTTCAATTAATGAAACCCTCATACCATATTCCTAATTGGAACATATTATTGATCCCTATTTTTTAGGGTCAAATAATTCCCACATGTTCATGTTTGATACCTTGGTGATTATCGCCAATAAAGATCAATTGGAAATGTGCCTCGAGCCTTATGGTAGAATTTATTGAGTGATAGGTTGGTTCTACCTGATCTGGTTTATTAAAAATGGTATCAGAGCCCTCTTTTTATTTGGGGGTTGGTGGTAAATAGAAGTTAAGACTGTCAAATCTCTAGTGGTGGGTGTGGTGGTGTACTTGGTCAGTTATTTCTATTGTTATAACACAGGTTTCCATGGGTTTTTAGGAGATTTGTTTTTAATTCTTGTTTTAGGGTTATTTATTTATCGGACATTTTGATGTGTTTTACTGCTACTTTTAGTTGTAGGAATACCATGAGAGACATATTGGTAAATTTCTATTTTTGAGGTAAAACTGGAGGCAATCTAGGGGTGCAATATTAAGGAACATGATCTATCAAATTATGCCCTAGCCATATATACCATTCTAGATAACTTCCATTGGAACTCACATGGTTGGTCCATAGTTTGAAAATCTATATTGTTAAACCATGTACAATAGTGGAAGTTTTGAATTCTTATTTTTTCCAACATTTGATGATTTTATTGCCTCTTGTGTTAGATGAGGATTTTTTTGAGAAATTAAGTGAATATTTTAAGGCTTTAAAAGTTATTTTATTAAACTTTAAATAAATGTTTTATGCTTGGGTATTTTAGTTTGTTTTTTAAACCATATTTTTTTTGTGTTTAATGTTGATTTAATGAAAAAAATGAACTCTAGAACAAAATATTTGAGTGGATCAAATTATTTTGGGTTTTAATGGTTTTTAAGTAAATAATTTCATGTTTTTTAATCTTGGTGTGATTATTGAAATGTTTTTTGAAACTTTATTAGTTTTAAAAGTGTAATTGATTTTTGTGTGTGGGGATTTGATGGGGAAATTAGTTTTTAAGAAGTGCGTTAATTTTATTATTTGGTTTGAAATGTTTTGATTCTTTTAAAATTTAACCTTGAAGGTAATTTTTATAAATCCAATTAGGGTTTTAAATATAAATAAGTCCTTTTAGATGGATTTTGAAATAAAATTGTAAGAAGTGTTTATAATATTTTTCTATTGGATTTGTGATTTGTATCCCTTATGTTGAGATTTAAAGTGGCTTGATTAAATTTTATTTTTTTGTGATGTTTTATAATGTGCACCAATAAAGGAATTGAAAATTCAATAATGGAATCTATTAGGTAGTAATTATAGTTATCTATATGTTAATATCCCAATTTTATACTCTACCCAAACTCTTGATGGAGTGGAAGGGACATTTTCTTCATAGATTGTGGATCATGTATGAGAGTTTCTAAATTTCAATCCTCCATTGTTTAGTAGTGATCAATGATATCATGAGGAGATATAGTGTATATCTAAGGTTTAATATATCTTTTATTCTTTAGGAACTCCAAGAACATCTGGCGTGAGGTGCCCCACACCTTTATTTGAGGGATTGGGCTTGTATTGGTGGGAGTGTTCTATTCACACTCAACCAAATTTGGCATTATCTTTGGGATATTTCAAGTACACCTTCATCTAGTGGTTTTATCTTCATTAAGTGAGAATCTCCAAGGTGATGTAATTATTGGGTGTTTTTCGACGTGATCAATCAGTAAAGGATTATATTTAAGGTTTCAATAGAGAGGTTCATTTCTCTCTAGAGTTGGTTTTTTATATTCGATAGAAGGCATGGTTCGTTTTTAGAGGACTTATTATATATCTCAACTCGATGGTGTTTTATTCTATCCTTAATACCTTTATGGAATTTATCTATATGGTCATCATCGTTGAGGATTTATTCATAGTGAAGCCTGTGATAAGTGATGATTTGACCTCATTGGGTGTTACTAAGAGTGATCCAACTACTGTAAAGTAGAATCATGTTGTCTTCTTCTAGTGTGGGAAGTCTGAGGATGTTAGACCCTCTTTTTTGACATGTCCAAGGACCCTTGATTAGTTTGGATGACTCAATCATCATCAAAAAAAATCAAGATGAACAAACATCGGAAGATGAAGTCTCAAACCCATCATTGATTTGAGTAGTGTTTTATGTCATTGATTCCATGGGAGAGTCAAAAGATATTTTTTGGGTTTATGGGTGCACTCTTTTTCAAACTTTGTTCTTTTGTACATTTTTATAAATATTTTTTACACCTTTTATGTCTAGTTGTAATGAATGAAATAGTGTTTTTATTTGGTTTGTATCATTTTAGATGTTCATGCCTCATCAGTTTAATGGTTTTTATTATTTATTCATGGTGTGTATTTTGGTTTGAGGGTTGGTTAATGGATAAAATGGAATAGATTCAGTACTAGGTGGGGTAACAAGAATAATATATTGGTTTAGGGGTGGACCATGATAGCCATCGAGTTAAGGTTTTCCTTTAGGATAATTGGTAGTGGGTGCTCAATGAGTTTGGTGAAAAGTTACCCTTTGTATTGTTTCATGACCTGAAATTTGATCCATTTCATTCCTTATTGAAGATGTTTTATATTTGGGATGTATATATATACTTTTGGGGGTCATAAATTGTTTATTTGGTCAAGATAACTTTTGGGTGTTTCTTGAGGATGTTCCCTCTTATGTTTTTTTTTGAGTTGGTTGTTTGTGGTTGATAGAATCTCGTTTCTTCCTCTAGATAATAGTGGAGGTGTGACTACTTTGGTGATGGTCATTCATTGTATGTGTCAATATGGTGCCTCACCATTTTAGATAAATTCTAAATTGTGGGGATTCTTAAGGTCAGTCTCCATGTGATTCCCTCATTTATGGGGGTTTTCTTCTAGGAATTTTTTTTTATGATGTGTCATTTCTTATAGATATTTTGACCTTAGATGTTCTAGATTTATTGGTTTTTTTTCCTTCGTTATGGTTTAAGATGTGGTTTTTGATATATACATTTTTTGGAGTTCTTGGATTCAAATTAGACCATAGAATCCATTAACCCTATATTTCATTTTATGAGGAATATTATTTTAGGATTTTTATTCTTTTTGTGGATGGTAAATCTTAAATCATTGTGATATTTTTTACCTAGGAGTGGGTTGCTCGTGTCTTGTGTTCTTGGTTTCAAGTCTGGGTAGCTAACCCCATGGTTGGGCCCCTTTTTTAGGGGAGTTTCTCTTGACCTTTCCTTTGACTATTATCGTCGATGAATTCCTAAGGGAATAAATTTGCATGGTGGGGGTGTTGTGACACATTGAAATTTAATTTTCTTATTTATATTTATATGATAAATTTCTCCCTTGAGTTTGGGGTGTACCTGTAACATACTTGCTCTAGTCCAAAATGAATAGTTACCAAACTGGCCTACTACATGACCTTAGTCATGCCTTCTCATACTCCATAAGATAATGACTAGAGGAAGGGGTATTGGGTGGTTTGGTTAGGAGACTATACCCCCAATATCAAAGTGCATAATAAAATATGAAATAAAAAATCATCCATCTACATCAATCAGAGTACATGAAATAAATAAACAAGAATCATCGATAATAAAATAAACTCCACATACAAACTCTAATGGTCATTAAAAGACATAAGACATATCACTCAGTATTTTGATAACATATCAAAACAAAAAACCAAGGAATAAATAAATACCAATATAAAAATATAGGAGGATTCACTAAAATCCCCAAGCCTCACCTCACCCTAATATCTAAGTCCCATATGAGCTGCTCTATCTTGGAAAGGAATATTTGACCTCAACCCAACCCAGGCCTGCAATAAGTGAGGGATTATGAAGTACCCAAGAGAAATAGCGTCCCAAATAGGGTGTGAGTACTAAAATTAGTATGACTCCACCAATACGGTCCCATAAATAGCCAGTAAATGCGATAATATGTGGATGTGACATGATCTAAATAATAAATAAATAAATATAATAAATTAAATAACAATAATAAAACATCGTTGATCCTTAGGTTTTTGTCCCTAATTAACCATACTTGCTCCATATAGTTTTGGAGTGTCTCTGATCTGGTTGGGATGATCATTCCAACCATAATAATGACTCGGGGTTCTTTCATTCCAGTGTACAGGTAAGGACCTTGGAGCTTCATCCACCTTGGTATATGGTATAACAACTTAGGGAATTCACTATCCCATAATGAAAACCCAAGGAATACTATGTCTCAGTATACAATGGTTCTTGGAATTAGATCCTCAACAATACTAAGGACTCAAAAACACTCATTGAGGACCCCATAATCCCATGGAAGATAGAACATGCAAGGGAATCTCTCCTATTCCTAGGACCAATATCGTCCCAAATCCAAATCCCTAAAATCCCTACAAAACGTATCACATGCCTACCTATTAGTAGAGTTTTTTTAGTATCACATCCTTCCTAAAGGGAGTTATTATAACCTCTCTATAGGAATTTTTCATAAACTCTCCATAGTGTGTATTCACGGCCTCCATATAGGGAGTTTTCATGAAAACCCGTAAAAGTGTTTTCCGTGGATAATAAAAGTAAACCCCTTGGAATTTCAATTTCATAATCCTAATAATAGTGAATAAAAATAATAAAAACTAAATCTCTTGAAGAAAATTTCATCCCTAGTATACCAAAAGAATAAAAAACTCCCAGAGGATCCACCCTCCCTAGAACTTGTCACGACCCGTCCTCGGGGCCCGTGCCGTGACTACCCCAAGCCCGCCTTCCATAGGCCAGGGGCTGGCGACTAGCACCAAAGGCATAAAATCCCGATAACTGGGAAGGCATTGCCTTTATAAAAGAAAACAAGCACCACAGAGTACAAGAGGAAGAAATAAACACTAAGTAAAAACTGAGTACAATAGTAAGTGCGGAAAGTAAAAAGGGTCCGGAAATACAAGCCCAACTGTAAAGTACAACTCGAAAGGGAAAACAACAACTGAAAAGTAAAGCTGCTACACCGAGCTGTCCACTGGAAATTCCACCTGAAGGGTGGGTACAGATAGCTCCTCTGCTCCTCAGGTCCCACCGTCCGCTCCGAGTATGTCTCGCCCAGTGGTCCACCTCCGGGTACCGCCTCGTCATCACGTCCACCTCTGGGTACCGCCTCGTCGTGAGGTCCTCCTCTGGGTACCATCTCTTCGTATAGTCCACCTCCAGGTACTGTCCAGTCCTCGAACACTCGGCTTCTGTCAGCACTTCCCGTCATCTGCAACCAACACAACGAGGTGCGGGCATAGCCCGTGCAGGGGTGAGTATAACGATACTCAGTAGGGACCCCGAGACCCTCAAGGTCTCACTAAACCAACAAGGATAACCACAAAGAAGATCTCAACAGATAACCTCTACTTAGATATATGCCCATACATATACCTAAGTTATCAAGTAACTCATCTCAATAATGAGGAAACACAAGGATTGTGAAATCAACGGATAACCACTACCCGGGTATATACCCATACATATACCTAAGTTAGCAAGTGACCCATCTCAATCATGAGGTAAAAACAAGGTCAAAAGTCTCATCTCAAACCAGGATTTTCATTATCAAAACCGTAACTGCTCAAGAGCTCCGTCTCTGGAGTGTACAGTGGTCCTGTCACGACTCTGAGGTACTGCTCACTAACCTAAGACTACTGAAGAACTCCACCCATCGAGTACTGCGATCCAGCTTCTACAACCAAGCACTCCCATGTACCGCTACAACCAAGCGTACCTCTATCGTGGGTCTGCCGCTACAACCAAGCGCTCCCATGTGCCGCTACAACCAAGCGCACCTCTGTCGTGGGTCTGCCGCTACAACCAAGCGCTCCCATGTGCCGCTACAACCAAGCGCACCTCTGTCGTGGGTATGCCGCTACAACCAAGCGCTCCCATGTGCCGCTACAACCAAGCGCAACTCTGTCGTGGGTCTGCCGCTACAACCAAGCGCTCCCATGTGCCGCTACAACCAAGCGCACCTCTGTCGTGGGTATGCCGCTACAACCAAGCGCTCTCATGTGCCGCTACAACCAAGCGCAACTCTGTCGTGGGTCTGCCGCTACAACCAAGCACTCCCATGTGCCGCTACAACCAAGCGCACCTCTGTAACACACCGAGTCGTTCGATCAGCAGTCGTCGGGTCTCAGCCAGCTACACGGTCTCCGTACTCCGCACGCTCGTCACTGGGAGGGTCCGCTCCACGAGCTACAGGTCGATACTCCAAGTATCTCAAAGTCCCATGAAGAAGTATCTCAAAGGACCGCCACGTCATAGGGGTCTCAACGCAACAGACGGCGCGTCAATCGGACGCCCGGTCTGTGAGTTATTAGCCTTTTCGTCCCAGGGGCCCGGTTGGTTTCGTGAGCAAACCAAACCCGGACGTAACTCAAATGTACCCCGAACTCTCATAGGGTAAACTCATAGGGACCGTTTCTCAACGCGATCACCAACGCCGCTGACGGTTCGTCAAACGGACGTTCTGTCAGAAAGATATCAGCTTTTCCGTTCCAGGGGCCCGGTTGGATTTCGGTGCGATCCAACCCGGCCACTATCCATCTACATCCAAAACTTGGGTGGAGGATGCCAAAAGTTCCGTATCGTCAACAGGAACTCAACGCAACAGACGGTGCGTCAATCAGACGCCCGGTCTGAGAGTTATTGGCTTTTTCGTCTCACACTCACCTTGGAAAACTTCCCAGGAGGTCACCCATCCTGATCACTACTCTAGGCCAAGCATGCTTAACTATGGAGTTTTAACCACGCAGGCTCCCGAAAAGAAAGGTGCACCTTGAGTATAGTATACCGAAACGACCGTCTCGATCCAAGGATCGCGTTGCCGCTGACGACGAGTCGTTTGGAGGCCCGTAGCCCAAGATACGGGCATTTGACCAAACCGCTCGGTAACGGGGGTTTCAGGCCCGGGCCGTCTCGGCCCGAGACCCCCCAGGATGGCCCGAACCGGGTCGACCCGCCCCGGACGGGGTTGACCCGGCCTGGCACAGCCCGGCCCGTCCCGGCGCGGCGCGGCCCGGCCCGGCGCGGCCCGGCCCGGCGCGGCCCGGCCCGGCGTGGCCCGACGCAGTGAACCGGCCAGGCACGCCAGTTCGGCGCAAGGCAGCGCGCAAGGCGCGCTGCCAGCTTGGCCGAAGGCCGAGCTTGCTGGAAACGGGGGGCCGCCTGCCCCCCCTTTGTGAAACCGGCCCCCCTCATAATGGGGGGTCAGATAACTGCCCGGGGGAATTAAATTCCCCCGGTTTCCACCAACCCGGCCGGCCCGACCTGGCCGGCCAGCTTCTTGTCAACAGGACCGGCAAGGGCCGGTCCTCTTCCGTCTTCCGGCACCGGCGGCCCGGCTGGCCGCCGGTCATCACGATCCGCCGCGGCCCGGAACCGGCTGCGGCCTTCGTCATCCGGCGCGGTGCGACGGCACCGCGCCCCTCCGCCGCGGCCCCGCTCCGGCCGCGGCTTCTTCGGTTTCCTTTGACGCGGCGCGACGGCGTCGTGTTCATGATAATTCTTTCCACGGCGCGGCGCGATGGCGCCGCGCAATAATTTCCGTGTGATTCCCGCGTGGTGCGACGGCACCACGCTATCTCGTTTCATCCGCAAGAAACATTCAAGAACAAAGGAGGGGGTTTCGGCCGTGTTTGTGCCGTCCGGTCCCCCTCTCGTTAGACGATAACACTTAAACGTTCATCCTCAAGTTTGTCATGCTAGAACCAAGAACGGAAAATAATTAAATAAAGCAACAACAAACTCCTACCTCGCTTTTCGTTATGTGTTGACGAAGTCGCGGAAAGGCGGCGGCGATTCGTCGACATCGGAAAAGAGAAGTCGTTGACGACGTCGGTGTTCTTCGTGAAAGGCGCTCCCTTCTTTATTCCGGAAGGAGTGGGAAGGAGGCATCCAAGAAGGGATCGACGTTGGAAACTTCACGTTCTTCTTTGGAAAAGGCATTCTTCGTCGAGAAGACGTTGTTCCATGTTTGGAGATGTCCTTCGTGTTCTTCGTCGAGGGTGGAATTCTCTTCAATCCTTCCATGACTCTATCACAAAGATTTAGCCAACCCCAAACAATAAAACAACACACCTTATTATAGGGTTAGCTTAATGAATTCAAAATAATTCAAATTCATTAAGTTACATCCTTCATTAATGGGTGGAGAGGCTCCAAAATTAATGAAGGTGGAAGTGAAGAGTCACATTTAATTGGGGGGGTTCAAGGGAGTTAAGGAGTTTAAGGAGTTAGGAATTTGAGGGGTTTTGGCACATTAAGTGAAAGGGAGTTTAAAGGGGGTAGAAGAGAGTTAAGGGGAAGGTGAAGGGTTGGGGCTCGTGTGGGCCCCACCTCACCTTAATCCTCACTTGGTTAGTTAGGAACTTGTGATTCCACCCCAACTTCCACACTTAGGATATAACCACTTAAGAAGATAAATAAAATTTGTAACACAAATTTTATTTTTCTTTACACTTAAACTACAACCTTAATAAACAACTGCTCCTAAGCAAACGCAACTCCAGGAAAGGCATTCCTAAGCAAAAACCGGTGCTACAGTTCCATTGGTGCCCTCAGAATTTGATTCCGGGCACCGGTTCAAAAGTTAGAAATTCCCGCTCGTTCGTTCACTGAACGTACCCGAGCCAAACTTCGGAAATTGATTCTGGGCACACCGGGCCTCGGAATCAGGCGCTGTCAGAAACTGGGTTCTTGTAAAATTCCAAAGAAAATTAAGAAAAAAATTTCCTTGAAATTTCCGGGTCTTTACATTACTCCCACCTCAGGGCTTTACGTCCCCGTAAAGCTTCATCACAAACTAGGGTCACAAAAGCAGTACAGAGCACGCATCTGAGTCTTCCGCTCCCATGTGCTCACCTGGAGGTTCCCGTACTGTCAAAGGAAGTGCACCCAAGGAATCGATCATCCTCGTAGGATCTGGTCCTGTCTATTCTTGATCCCCACTGGAACCTCCGTGCATGTCGCTCTATCATCGACGTCCAACTCCCTGAGGTCGATGATGTGTGAAGGATCAAGCACATATCTCCTCAATTGAGTTACGTGAAAGTCATCGTGCACCTGGTGCAACTGAGGTGGATGGGTCAAGCGATAAACCACCTCACCTACCCTGCTGGGGACCTAGAAAGGTCTATTGAACCTCGGATATCTCTTGCCGCCTCGGCTACATCTCCGTAAACCTCGTCGAGGTGAGACCTGTATAAGAACGTGGTCGCCATCCTCGAACTCTAAAGGTCTCCCTTTTTAGGTTAGAACTGAATCTCAAAACTCCTGCTGCCACGAGGGTAAGGTTAGCCGACCCAAGAATGATCGGCTACACCCTCCCATGCACGAGTTTATCTTGTGCTTCCCAGGGTTTCCTTTTCGCCGACCAAGGAAAACCCATCCCAACGTTTGCCTAATACCGTCAATTTGAGTATGAACAGTGATTACCAAATACATACTCAAACTAACGTCGTAAGGCCTCGACGCTGCCACCAAGAAGTCCTAACCGAGACTCTCGCCTCAAGGGTCAGATCACACCGTCGGCGTAAGTGTGACTATCGAGTCTCCTCCCAAAGGTATCTCCAGACGTGAGGGTCAAGTCAACGGCTTAACCGGAATCTCTAGGTCTGGGACTAGATTCATGGAAGGAAGGGATGATTCGTTTTGATTCCTGTGGCTACGACAGCTAGTAGAAGATAAATTCTGCACTTCTAATCATCCTTAGATCTCCTTTTTGGTCGCACTCCATGACCGCAAGCATCTACCCTCTTTCCCTTCTCTCCAACTCCCTGAGTCTAGCGGGGACTACAAAGGTGGGTGATGGTAACATGTTGAAATGTACACCACCACGAGCTGCTCTCCAAGCTCTGCCTCCATGTATGCTGTTCTGCAGATTCATCTGTCCTTAACATTTCCTCTTCTTGAAACATTTTACACGCCCAAGTCTCCGAGACTGGTGTCAGTTTCCTACTTTCCAAACTTCTAACATTCTCTGGCTGTATTCGATCAGCAAAGAATTCTCAACCACAAAGGTTCCTTCTAGCACTCTAGCCTAAGTAGAAATGCATAGAGAAAAGGTGTTGGCTCGGAAGCCCTTAAACATACCATGCTCAGAGGTCCGACCTCTATTGCACCGATTGAAATGATTCCATCGAGTACCCGATATGTTCGGTACGCCTCGATGAATTCTCAGCTATCAACACGTCGTCCCGCCGAAACTGTAAAAGTTCTAGAAAATTCTCGGCCACCTCCTTAAGCCAGTCCTTAGCTGCCTATGAGTCAGGTTCACCTCGGAACATGAGGGTATCTGAAGTTAGAACACATGTAAGGCAGTAAACTTACATGTGTCACCTACCGGTACCGCCGGTTGTAACTGCTGACCAACAGGTAGTGATGTATAGCTGACACACTACCAAAAGGCACTATCTCAGGCATCGGTTCACGTACCGAAGCCTCATCACTATGCGGACCATCCTCATGGTCATTCACTGGAAAACACTAGTGGCCAAGTCCACCATCCACTCTACTGATGTCTCAGCTAGGCGGAAAACTCTAGCAATCGCCTCCAGCCACTGCTCTACTGTCTGGAAATCTGCCTCACCTCGTAACTTCTGAGGCCTCTACTGCTGGAACTCGTGCAATGCGCTCCGCCAGCGTGCACAGTTTGCTAGTATAGCCGTTGGCATCTGCTGCCCAACAGGTGGTGATGTACTGGTACACCACCCGAGGGTGCCAACATAGTAAAAAGGGCCCTGCACCAGAGCCTCGTCGCTCGGTGAGCCGTCATCGAGTACTCTCTCAGAACTCCAACTAACTGTCTGCGTGGAGACATCCTGAACAGATGCGACACGGTCAACGACTTATACCTGGTGAGATGACCTGGTTTGAGCTGACTTTAAAACTTTGGAAACACACACGCAATCAGTGTTTTTGTGTACAAAGTCAGAAATCAGTAGTCAGGGTCCTGGTGTACGGATACGTCGGCCGCCGCACCAACACTGGACTCCCTGAACTGAAAACCACACTCGGTACCCTTAACACTATTGCTTCATAGAAAGAAACATCAGAGTTATAAGTTCTGCGGTAGAACCGAACTCCTTTGATACCAATTTGTCACGACCCATCCTCGGGGCCCGTGCCGTGACTACCCCAAGCCCTCCTTCCATAGGCCAGGGGCTGGCGACTAGCACCAAAGGCGTAAAATCCTGATAACTGGGAAGGCATTCCCTTTATAAAAGAAAACAAGCACCACAGAGTACAAGCGGAAGAAATAAACACTAAGTAAAAACTGAGTACAACAGTAAGTGCGGAAAGTAAAAAGGGGCCGGAAATACAAGCCCAACTGTAAAGTACAACTCGAAAGGGAAAACAGCAACTGAAAAGTAAAGCTGCTACGCCGAGCTGTCCACTGGAAATTCCACCTGAAGGGTGGGTACAGATAGCTCCTATGCTCCTCAGGTCCCACCGTCCGCTCCGAGTATGTCTCACCCAGTGGTCCACCTCCGGGTACCGCCTCGTCGTCACGTCCACCTCTGGGTACCGCCTCGTCGTGAGGTCCTCCTCCGGGTACCATCTCTTCGTATAGTCCACCTCCAGGTACTATCCAATCCTCGAACACTCAGCTTCTGTCAGCACTTCCCATCGTCTGCAACCAACACAACGAGGTGCGGGCATAGCCCGTGCAGGGGTGAGTATAACGATACTCAGTAGGGACCCCGAGACCTTCAAGGTCTCACTAAACCAACAAGGATAACCACAAAGAAGATCTCAACAAATAACCTCTACTTAGATATATGCCCATACATATACCTAAGTTATCAAGTAACCCATCTCAATCATGAGGAAACACAAGGATTGTGAAATCAACGGATAACCACTACCCGGGTATATGCCCATACATATACCTAAGTTAGCAAGAGACCCATCTCAATCATGAGGTAAACACAAGGTCAAAAGTCTCATCTCAAACCAGGATTTTCATTATCGAAACCGTAACTGCTGAAGAGCTCCGTCTCTGGAGTGTACAGTGGTCCTGTCACGACTCTGAGGTACTGCTCACTAACCTAAGACTACCGAAGAACTCCACCCATCGAGTACTGCGGGCCAGCTGCTACAACCAAGCGCTCCCATGTGCCGCTACAACCAAGCGCACCTCTATCGTGGGTCTGCCGCTACAACCAAGCGCTCCCATGTGCCGCTACAACCAAGTGCACCTCTGTCGTGGGTCTGCCGCTACAACCAAGCGCACCTCTATCGTGGGTCTGCCGCTACAACCAAGCGCTCCCATGTGCCGCTACAACCAAGCGCACCTCTGTCGTGGGTCTGCCGCTACAACCAAGCGCTCCCATGTTCCGCTACAACCAAGCGCACCTCTGTCGTGGGTATGCCGCTACAACCAAGCGCTCCCATGTGCCGCTACAACCAAGCGCAACTCTGTCGTGGGTCTGCCGCTACAACCAAGCGCTCCCATGTGCCGCTACAACCAAGCGCACCTCTGTCGTGGGTATGCCGCTACAACCAAGCGCTCCCATGTGCCTCTACAACCAAGCGCAACTCTGTCGTGGGTCTGCCGCTACAACCAAGCGCTCACATGTGCCGCTACAACCAAGCGCACCTCTGTAACACACCGAGTCGTTTGATCAGCAGTCGTCGGGTCTCAGCCAGCTACACGGTCTCCGTACTCCGAACGCTCGTCACTGGGAGGGTCCGCTCCACGAGCTACAGGTCGATACTCCAAGTATCTCAAAGTCCCATGAAGAAGTATCTCAAAGGACCGCCACGTCATAGGGGTCTCAACGCAACAGATGGCGCGTCAATCGGACGCCCGGTCTGTGAGTTATTAGCCTTTTCGTCCCAGGGGCCCGGTTGGTTTCGTGAGCAAACCAAACCCGACCGTATCTCAAATGTACCCCGAACTCTCATAGGGTAAACTCATAGGGACCGATTCTCAACGCGATCACCAACGCCGCTGACGGTTCGTCAAACGGACGTTCTGTCAGAAAGATATCAGCTTTTCCGTTCCAGGGGCCCGGTTGGATTTCGGTGCGATCCAACCTGACCACTATCCATATACATCCAAAACTCGGGCGGAGGATTCCAAAAGTTCCGTATCGTCAACAGGAACTCAACGCAACAGACGGTGCATCAATCGGACGCCCGGTCTGAGAGTTATTGGCTTTTTCGTCTCACACTCACCTTGGAAAACTTCCCAGGAGGTCACCCATCCTGATTACTACTCTAGGCCAAGCACGCTTAACTATGGAGTTTTAACCACGCAGGCTCCCGAAAAGAAAGGTGCACCTTGAGTATAGTATACCGAAACGACCGTCTCGATCCAAGGATCGCGTTGCCGCTGACGAGTCGTTTGGAGGCCCGTAGCCCAAGATACGGGCATTTGACCAAACCGCTCGGTAACGGGGGTTTCAGGCCCGGGCCGTCCCGGCCCGAGACCCCCCAGGATGGCCCGAACCGGGTCGACACGCCCCGGACGGGGTCGACCCGGCCTGGCACAGCCCGGCCCGGCCCGGCGCGGCCCAGCCCGGCGCGGCCCGGCCCGGCGTGGCCCGGCGCGGCGAACCGGCCAGGCACGCCGGTTCGGCGCAAGGCAGCGCGCAAGGCGCGCTGCCAGCTTGGCCGAAGGCCGAGCTTGCTGGAAACGGGGGGCCGCCTGCCCCCCCTTTGTGAAACCGGCCCCCCTCATAATGGGGGGTCAAATAACTGCCCGGGGGAATTAAATTCCCCCGGTTTCCACCAACCCGGCCGGCCCGACCTGGCCGGCCGGCTTCTTGTCAACAGGACTGGCAAGGGCCGGTCCTCTTCCGTCTTCCGGCACCGGCGGCCCGGCTGGCCGCCGGTCATCACGATCCGCCGCGGCCTGGAACCGGCTGCGGCCTTCGTCATCCGGCGCGGTGCGACGGCACCGCGCCCCTCCGCCGCGGCCCTGCTCCGGCTGCGGCGTCTTCGGTTTCCTTCGACGTGACGCGACAGCGTCGTGTTCATGATAATTCTTTCCACGGCACGGCGCGACGGCGCCGCGCAATAATTTCCGTGTGATTCCCGCGTGGTGCGACGGCACCACGCTATCTCGTTTCATACGCAAGAAACATTCAAGAACAAAGGAGGGGGTTTCGGCCGTGTTTGTGCCGTCCGGTCCCCCTCTCGTTAGACGATAACACTTAAACGTTCATCCTCAAGTTTGTCATGCTAGAACCAAGAACGGAAAATAATTAAATAAAGCAACAACAAACCCCTACCTCGCTTTTCGTTATGTGTTGACGAAGTCGCGGAAAGGCGGCGGCGATTCGTCGACATCGGAAAAGAGAAGTCGTTGACGACGTCGGCGTTCTTCGTGAAAGGCGCTCCCTTCTTTATTCCAGAAGGAGTGGGAAGGAGGCATCCAAGAAGGGATCGACGTTGGAAACTTCACGTTCTTCTTTGGAAAAGGCATTCTTCGTCGAGAAGACGTTGTTCCATGTTTGGAGATGTCCTTTGTGTTCTTCGTCGAGGGTGGAATTCTCTTCAATCCTTCCATGACTCTATCACAAATATTTAGCCAACCCCAAACAATAAAACAACACACCTTATTATAGGGTTAACTTAATGAATTCAAAATAATTCAAATTCATTAAGTTACATCCTTCATTAATGGGTAGAGAGGCTCCAAAATTAATGAAGGTGGAAGTGAAGAGTCACATTTAATTGGGGGGGGGGGGGGGTTCAAGGGAGTTAAGGAGTTTAAGGAGTTAGGAATTTGAGGTGTTTTGGCACATTAAGTGCAAGGGTGTTTAAAGGGGGTAGAAGAGAGTTAAGGGGAAGGTGAAGGGTTGGGGCTCGTGTGGGCCCCACCTCACCTTAATCCTCACTTGGTTAGTTAGGAACTTGTGATTCCATCCCAACTTCCACACTTAGGATATAACCACTTAAGAAGATAAATAAAATTTGTAACACAAATTTTATTTTTCTTTACACTTAAACCACAACCTTAATAAACAACTGCTCCCAAGCAAACGCAACTCCAGGAAAGGCATTCCTAAGCAAAAACCGGCGCTACGGTTCCATCGGTGCCCTCAGAATTTGATTCCGGGCACCGGTTCAAAAGTTAGAAATTCCCGCTCGTTCGTTCACTAAACGTACCCGAGCCAAACTTTGGAAATTGATTCTGGGCACACCGGGCCTCGGAATCAGGCGCTGTCAGAAACTGTGTTCTTGTAAAATTCCAAAGAAAATTAAGAAAAAAATTTCCTTGAAATTTCCAGGTCTTTACAGAACTCATATCTTTGTTACATTACCACTCCAGTAATTATTCAATTTATCACAAAATGCATGGACTCAGGGGCCTCATAAGTCTAATTTGGGTTCTAATATGACACTTGATGCCATATCTTGTTGACCCTTATACACCTACTTAGAGTTAAATAAAACATTGTTCACACACTCAAGTCCCTAGGTTTATCACAAAGGCAGATTCACCCCATGTGGGATCCTCGGTCACAGTTTCCTCAAGTATGGACACCCCATATGGGATCCACTCTACCTCTCACCAATTCAATATCTATCAGTCCTCCCAAGGTCCTTACTTATATCCCCAAGGATTTAAGGTGTTTCCTCAATTTTACAAGGTCTTACAATTAAATTATTTCATTCGATTATTAACATTCCATTAAATTTATAAAAGTATTTCATTTAATTCCTAAAAATTAACACCCTCAACAGCAAGACCACATGCCACTTGAAGAATATGAAAAAGTAAGTACCATAGAGTATATATCAAAGAAAACCTACCTCAATTGAAGACTCTTCCCTTTAAATCTCATCACAGCAACCTACTTCCCGAGCTCATCTAAGATCAACAACCATCATCCAAATGATCCAAAGTCCTAAATCACATCCAAATAACTAATTTATTTAATTATAATCAAATTATAATTAATTATACAAATTTAAAAAAATTTAAACTAATAATTATCTTATGAATATACACCTAATTACTCATTGGGTGCTCCTTCTACACATAAACCAAGACCAACCATTCTCAAGAGTTTTGTCCCATTCCCCAATAACTAATCTGTGCCAAATCCCTATCAATAAGAACCAAAACCCTAATATAATTCATTTATTTTACCCCAAACCCCTTAAAAACTCATATGGATACATACCTCCATCAAAACTATGGGAGAAGATGTACATGCGTTGTCTCAGGATGTCCTCTATCTAGGATTCTTAGTAGTCCTTGTAGGTTCCGGGCGCAGTGGAAGCACATTGGTGGGTTTGACCAACTTTAATTTTAGCATAAAACAATGTTCAATCCGAGATCCATCATGATATAAAACACCAGATCTTTAGAATGGAATGAAGAACAAAAAAGAAAATAAGAGTCCCAGAACCGTTGAGATAGGATCATCATATGTTGGTTATAATTAATTTAATTAATTCTCAAGAATTAGCTCGATGGAATTCCTTCTTCGTCAATGTCTCTGGTCGCGATCATGTGATCCGTTGTTGCGTTGTATAATCCAAGTATTGGATTCCTCTAGCGGTGATCCACATGTGCTCCACGTATATCTGGACGTTGCCGAAGGGATCTCTGGGTGCTAGCGAGGAAGAACCTTTGCTCGTGATGTCCGCCTTCGACCGCCTTGATCTGGTGGAGGATCTCGCTCTCATAACATGAGGGTATTCTTGGTGGAAAATGGAATTCTCTCTTGACTTGAGAGTATTTCCAAATCTGTTGTGCACAACAATGGCTTAGGAAAAGTGTTGGGGTTGTAAGGATATTTATAATTGGGTTTGAGGTTAATAGAGTTATGACAATGAATAAACGTGTTACACGTTTTATTTATTTCATTAACTCTTATTGAAACCCAATATTGAATTATTAATTCCTTGACATACGCCCACACTGATTATAATTAATATCATTTAATAAAACAATATTATATCCTCAAAATCCCGATTAGAAAACTACACGGCGTGTAATAATTAATACACGACGTGTACTTGTTTTCCATAAAACTACACGGCGTGTATATTTAATATACATGGCGTGTACTTTTATTTTCCATTTTTCTCCACCACATATATTAGACCTTGAGTAATGACTATTTATTTATTAAATTAATGTAACTGCATTACTCGCTAATAAATATATTATTTCTCCCACAATATATTCTCTTGAATAACTAGTGTCGAAATAAATGCGATCAGGCATCCTTAAATAATTATTAAACCACAGTCGGGAATAATATTTATTTATCTTTTTAAATTAATATTTAACTGAGATATATGGACACACTTAGTGTGTGACCCTCTAGGCCTCTTTCACAGTGGAATTAGGCGGAGCCTGCCTAAAGTCCAAGGTTAGCATCTAGCAACACTCCAAGGAACCAATAGAGAAAGAAGTTAACGCCGCAATGATGTGTCACCTCCTACGAATGCTTACCATGTAATATAATCCCTTTGTATCTATATCTCTAATCAAGCGGGTTGCATGCTAGTGTCATCAACCCATGTGCTCAATTATTCTTTCTTTGACTTCCCAGAATTGAACTCGCCCATACCTTACGATGGCCATGGATTTATTTAGGCTATATCAATTCCAGCAAAGGGCCTGAGATATCTACTTCTGTTATGGAACAGAATAGACAAATCCTTTCTCGCATTATCTATTAATGCAGTATTACTCGTGACGCACCCAACATATCCTACCTCGCTACGAACAGTGTGTCGTCACCGTTTTCTTCAATACATCTAAGTGCGCGAGTTGAAATACCCATTAATAATAATCTTAAAGTCTAAGGATCAATACACATGCCCGTATATAGGAACATCCAATGACACTATGAAATGTGGATTTCCTTCCGGCGGGTCTTGTTCTCATAATATCCTCCTGGATATTACCAAGGGCGCACAAGATGAGAAGGTGCCTCAAAGTTTTATGAGTCCTCACCCCTAATGACCTGTATTATTTGTGTCCCTCAAATAATATCATCCGTCCATAGAACCTATATTCAGGAATAGTGTTATGGCACTTATGGGTTCTCATCATAGCAGGGATCTACTATGACTATTTAATGCAACAGCTGTCCTTAGGAAATTATCACATGCATTGTCACACAGTAGAACAATCATGATGTGATAAGGCTTTTATTAATGAATAAATTACAAATTAGTTGGTTCTAGACCACCAAATCCAATAGACTCCCACTTGGACTAGAGCCAACTGCTAAAAACCTTTAACCAGATAGCTCTCACATGATATTCATGCTTTTACTAAGATAGGCCTTTAGTCATTGGGTCTGCCACGTTCTCTTCCGTGGACACTCTACTCACAGCAACTTCACCCCTCTGATAGAAATCCATCAAGAGGTGATACTTCCAGAGTATGTGCTTTGTCTGTTGATGTGACCTTGGTTCTTTTGCAAGAGCCACCACTGCCGTATTATCACAATACAATGTAATGGGATCTTTAATGCTAGGCACCTCATCAAGCTCCTGAAAAAAGTTCTGAATTCAGACGGATTCCTTGGCTACATCAGAAGCCGCTATATATTTGGACTCCGCTGTAGAATCGGTGACAACTGGCTGCTTTGAACTCTTCCAGCTCACAGCTCCTCCATTGAGACAGAAAACATATCCAGATTGCAACTTCAGATTGTTATGATCTATCTGAAAACTAGCATCATCATACCCTCTGATGACAAGCTCCTCGTCTCCTCCATACACTAGGAACATATCCTTAGTTCTTCTCAGATACTTAAGGATAGTCTTAACAGCAGTCCAATGTTGTTCCCATGGATCTTCATGATATCTTCCTACCATGATCAGTGCATAGGCAACATCAAGCCTGGTACATAACATGGCATACATGAAGGATCCTATAGCTAAAGGGTATGGGATCTTACTCATTCTATCTTTATCTTGTTGTGTATGAGGACGCATTTTCATAGGAATATGTAGTCCATATGAAACTGGAACCAATCCCCTCTTGGATTGTTCCATACTAAATCTCTTTAGTGTCTTTTCAATGTATGTACCCTGACTTAGTCCAAACAGCCTCTTGGATCTATCCCGAATGATCTTGATCCCTAGAATGTAGGCTTCTTCTCCTAATTCCTTCATGGAGAAACACTTGTTCAACCAGTCCTTAACTGACTGTAAGACTGGTACATCGTTTCCAATAAGTAATGTGTCTTCAACATATACTATTTGGATAACGATCGCATTCCCATTAAACCGCTTATAAACACATGGATCACATTCATTCTTAATGAAACCAAATTCCATTATCGCTTTATCAAATTGAATGTTCCATGACCTGGATTCTTGCTTCAATCCATAAATGGATTTCTGCAACTTGAAAACCAGTTTGGCTTCACCTGGTGTCACAAACCCTTCTGGTTGTGTCATATAGACATCTTTCTGAAGGTTCCCATTAAGGAATGATGTTTTGACATCCATTTTCCAAATCTTGTTGTCATGGTAAGCTGCTATGGAAAGTATGATTCTTATGGATTTAAACATGGAAACTGGTGAGAAGGTTTCATCATAGTCAATTCCTTGACGCTATCTGAATCCTTTAGACACTAGCCTTGCTTTATAGGTGCTAACTTGACCTTCCATGTCCAGTTTTCTCTTGAATACCCATTTGCATCCAACAGGCTTTACATCAACTGTCTCATCAACCAGAACCCAAACTTGGATCTGATACATGGAATCCATCTCAAAATTCATAGCTTCTAGCCATCTTGCAGCTTCTGAGCTTTCTACTACTTCCTTGTAGGAAAGAGTTTCATCATTGTCCAACAATAATGATTCACCATCCTCGGTGACTAGGAAACCAAATCTCTTTGGTTACCTTACCTCTCTTAAGCTCCTACACAGTACTTGTGTTTCTGGAACCTCTTCCACGGGGACCTGTGGAACTTGTTCCTGTACCAACTTTTGTGTATCTTGAGCATCAACTTCATCGAAGTCAATCTTGCTCTCACTATTCTTTTTGAGGATTTTCTCCCTCTCAAGAAAGACGACTTGTCTGGTGACAGTCACTTTCTTGTCCTAGGGGTTATATAGGTAATATCCTTTCAATTCCTTAGGATATCCTATAAAGATACACTTTGTGCCCTGGGGTTCTAGTTTGTTTCATGAGAAGGCCTTAACAAACTCCTCGCATCCCCATACACATGTATGAGACAAAATGGGTTTCTTTGCATTCCATAACTCGGAGGGAATTCCATTGTCCACATTAGTTGGTACTCTGTTTAATGTGTATACTGCAGTTTTTAATGCATATCCCCAAAAGGATAATGAAAGATATGCATGACTCATCATCGACCTCACTATGTCCAACAAGGTGCGGTTCCTCCTTTTACTAACACCGTTCCACTATGGTGTATAAGGAGGAGTTAGCTGAGATAGAATCTCAGACTCCAATAGAAGATCGATGAATTCTTGGTTCAAATATTATCCACCTCGATCCGATCGATGATTCTTTATCTTTTTACCAAGCTGATTCTCTACTTCATTCTTGAATTCCTAAAATTTCTCTAAGGCTTCTAACTCATACCTCATTAAGTAGAGACATCTGTATCTAATCAAATCATCAGTAAAAGTAATGAAGTAAGAATATCCACCTCTAGATTCTACTGGAAATGGTCCACATACATCCGGGTGTACCAATCCTAGAATCTATGTGGCCCTTTCACCCTATCCACCGAAAGGCAGCTTGGTCATTTTACCTTGTAAACAAGCGCGACATCTATCAAGTGGTTTTAGATCAGTAGAGTCTAAATAGCCATCTTGGCAGAGCTTTGTCAAGTGATTCTCGTTTACATGGCTGAGACGGTGATGCCACAACTGAGTGATGTATAATTCATGTGAGTTTGTTTCGTTATCGATTTCCAACACTTGGTTTTCGTAATTTAATACATAAAAACCATTATTTAAATGTGCCATACCATAACATAATTTGTTCTTATAAAAGAGACAACCCTTATTTACAAACTTGAAAATAAATCCATACATATCCAAACAAGATACAGAAATTATGTTCTTGGAACCACTAGGAAAATAATAACAGTTATGTAAAACCAAAATCATGCCAGCTGGTAATAAGAGGTGGTATTTTCCAATAGCCAACGCAGCAAGCCTTGCGCCATTAGCAGCTTGAAGATCTACCTCTCCTCTGGAAATATTTCTAAATCTATGTGCTTCCTGCATTTGAATACATATGTGAGCCCCACAAGCTATATTTAATACCCAATGTATAGAAATGGAAAGATTACACTCGATAACGAACGCACCTTTAGCGTCCCTACGCTTCTGTACAGCATGCCACCTTTTTATCACATAAACTTTCATTACATTTTACAAAACCGAGGATCTTTAAGGTTTAGTGTCTTGGAAACCAGGAACATAATAAATTAAACAAAAAAAAAATTCTTCTTAAACACTTGAAAGGCTTATCCTCAAGTTCATCCTAGGTTCATTACTGCATCTCATAACCTGGGGACATACATCAAAAGAAAGGGTGAGCAGAAGGCCCAGCAAGAGAAACCTGAGAAACATTTTACATGTGAACTTGAGATACTTCAATAAGGTCATGAAAATAACATTAAGGCATGAGAATGGAATCATGAGATACATCATAATAAAAATAACATTTTTTTATAACTTGAAGATGTGGCTGCAACATTTAATATTGACAATCGTTTCGTTTCACCAAGGTCCATCCCCAAGGTGTCGTTAAAAATTACCAAGGTTATTCACCAAGGCGTCGTTAAAATGGTCATCTCTAGAGATTAAGTCATTACCCAATGCATTGGAGTGCTATCAGGGCGCACCCTTAAATTTTCCTTTATAATCATGTGAGCCACATATATCATCATCAAACATTTCATAAATAACCCATATAGCATAAAATAAATGGGTTTCATTTCATAATCATAACATTTTAAAAACTGCTTTAAAGACATGATCTTTACGTCACTTTAAACCCACGGAAAGGGAGGTGGGTCTCATGTATGTAAATCCCAGAATTTAAAATAGAACATTTTGGTATATATGTGAATACCCCTTTAGAATAAAGAGCTTTGAGTATTCACTTAATAATATAAAAGAACTTTAGAAAAAGAGAGAGACATTTTGAGACGGAAATTCTGCAGCATAACGGCTATGTTACGAGGTTTTAGAAGACATTAAAAAGAGGGGGAAAATGGGTCAAACATTCATAAATGACCAATAAAACAGTAGATGGACAGAATAAAAAGGATACATGATCATAGTAATGAAATTTCAAGGACATACCATTTGAAATGAAAAACATGGAAGGAAGACAAAAATTAGATTTCTCTTATGAAATTTCGGCAGCCTAACATCGTTACTTAAACTTCAACAAGAATGATTTGAAAAGATCAAATAGGGTCTCTCATAATGTGAACATAAGAGTTCAGTATGATAGATATAGAGATAATGCCCCAACATAATTAAAAAGGAACTTGAAAGACTGGACATGAAAGTAGAACTTTGAAAAGAATGAGAAGGGTGAAAGAATCCCCTAAAAACTTCGGCATCCTAACGGTGCCACTTAAAACTTCAAAATACCGAATTGAAGAGATCAAATGTGGTCTCTCATCATATGAACATAAGAGTCCAGTATGATAGATATAGAGATCATAACCCAACATAAAAAAAGGAACCTGAAAGAATTGACATGAAAGTAGAACTTCAAAATGAGAAGGGTGAAGAACCACTTAAAAATTCGGCAGCCTAACGGCGCCACTTAAAACTTCAAAATACTGAATTGAAGAGATCAAATGGGGTCTCTCATCATATGAACATAAGAGTCCAGTATGATAGATATAGAGATCATACCCCAACATAACAAAAAGGAACTTGAAAGAATTGACAAGAAAGTATAACTTCAAAACGAGAAGGGTGAAGAACCACTTAAAAATTCGGCAGCCTAACGGCGCCACTTAAAACTTCAAAATACTGAATTGAAGAGATAAAATGGGGTCTCTCATCATATGATAATAAAAGATTAGTATGATAAATTTATAGATCATACCCAAACATAATAAAAAGGAACTTGAAATACTTTACATGAAAATAGATCTTGAAAAATGAGAAGGGAGAAAGAATCCGTTACAAAAATTTCGGCAGCCTAACGGCGCCACTTAAAACGTCATAAAACGAAATAATGAGAGTAAGGGGGGATCTCTCAGTATATGAACATAAAAAGGGCAGTAAGAGGAGTATAAAATAACATCCTCCAACATATGAACATGGATCATAAAAGGAATGACATAAAAGAGATTACTTGAAATGAAAGCGATAGGTCGGATCCCTTACCTTAAAATGTAACTCTTAAACCTCAATGGTTGGGACCTTGAGGGCTTGGGGGATCCTTGGGAGGACTCCTTGGGAGGTAATGAGACCAGAACTTCGTTGGGGAAGAGTGGGGAGTCGAATTGATGAGAGGAGGGCTTGGTATTTATAGGGAAAGTGAGGGGACAAGGCATTAATGGCCAAGGGACACCTCACATGTGCTTTTCTCAAACCCATGTGCTCTCCCTTGGCATTTACCATGGAGTTAGGCCACATGGGGCCCCCAAAACAATAATTCATCACCCTTGGCCGGACAACTCTTAAAATATCTCATGACATCATCATGACACATCTATGATGTCATTAAAATACCGAAACCTTAAAACTGCATTTTTACTATTCACTGAAAAATTCATCTTTCTCAGAAAAATCCCAAAATTTCACCTTAACTAAATATCAATGCTCTGATTTCAAAAATGAACTCCATTTTATAAAAATAATTTTCTATGTATTTTTAAATTTATTTTTAAATAAAAACACTATTCACCGAAAATTCATTTTTTCAGAAAAAACCCCAAAAATTACCATAACATAATATCGATGCTCTGAGTTCAAAAATAAAGTCCTTTTTATAAAAATAATTTTCTAATTATTTTTAATTAAATTTTTAATTAAAAAACACTATTCACCCGAAAAAAAACTAATACTTGAATAATAATTTATGAAACCGTTATTTAACCATTTTATTGAATCACGTTACTTAATCAAGGTGCCTAGATTATTTTAAAACTTTCTTTAAGTGAGATTACTAATCCATTTGGTCATATTACTAATCCTAATCATAAAATCACTATTCACAATTTACTATTCATCAAAAATCAAGTTGATCTTATTAGACTCTAAATTTCGTACTGGACATAATTGTAGAAGACCATTTTTTGAGAATCATTACACATTTTAAATTATTTAAGGTTTACACAAACATTTTTTTTAAAATATCCTTTTGAAAATTCATCAAAAATATGCATACTATTTTTATCCAGTCATTTGAAAATTCATAAACATCATCATAATAAGAAATCCCAATTTTTATTTAAAACAAGGATTACACAAGGCAGTTATGGTCTCATTACATAGCCCCTTATAATACCAGCATAGGACCTAAGAGTAAGGTGTGCTAGGGTGATAGAATCATGGGGCGGCTCAGTCAACATTGCCCGAGTAGTAATTTCTATCAGTTTGAACTTCTCGCGAAGACGATTCTGTTCTAGCTTCACATGATGAAGTTCAGCTTGGATTTGGTCCAGAGCAAAGCCCAATGGTGCTACCTCCTTCCCAAGCTCTTTTAGATGGGCTTCGATCGGTCCAAGACTACTAGGTGAGGCCATCAAATCTTCTTTCTATAATAATTAACCAAGATTACTTGTATTTAGAGACAATAATCAAAACATTTTGTTCACAGTGGTCATATTGACTGATGGTCATATAACAGTCAAAACCCACTGGTCTCATTTTAATTATAATCATGTTTATCAAATAAAACATTTTTGTTGAGTATAAAAATAAAATAAAATAACACATGAAATTAGGGAACAAGATTTATTCAAAATTTCGGGCCGTTACAATCTTCCCCCCTTAATAAATTGCGTCCTCGCAATTTTTAAAATTGGGTTTTGAAATTTCATTTAAAGTCCCACATCGGAAAAAGAGTCAGTAACACCATTACTTTAAAAGAAAGAAAAGGAAGTACAAAGGCCACCCGAGTTTACTCATACTAGGATTCCATGTAGTAAATATGGACATGGAGGAGAAAACAAAGGGTAACGTTCTTAAAGGAGAGTGATAGAAAAAATGATTAGGGCGAAGTTAACCACCAGAAAATCCCAAAATTATGATGTGTGTAAGCGGTCTTTGATTACCTAGTAGGAAACGTAAACCAACAACATTTTTGTTTTACGCTCCTTTTAATAACTTTGAGGAATTCATTTACAACATAGAACAAAAACATAAGGAAATATATCTACCTTCATGTAGAGTTTCATACATTAATAAGTTTCTACCAAAACTAATCTTTTCTCCAAACGACGAGCATTCAAAACTACTTGGTCTCATCAAAACACAAGAATCATCATCTAGAGAATGACATGATCCACAAAAGATCAACTATCTATTTCTTCTATCTTTAAACATTATCCCAAAAATAGAATGGGTAAGGTAAAACAAATCTTCAAAAAGAATCCCATATAAATGGAAACTACTTTTAAATCTTCAAAGTTCCATGGTACTACCCAATGTTCATCATAGACCATTCCGTAAATAATGGTCCTTAAGATTCCTGAAAATAAACCAAACTAAGATTGAAACCCAAATACAAGAAGGACTTGATAACATAGTCTTCCAAAATAAACTTCATTGTTTATCTCCAAACAACATCAACCACTCCTAACATCTTATAACAAAATTAGCTAACCTAAACATATTTTACCCAAGATAGGTTAATCATTCCCGTAAGTAACCTAAATTACTATAAGTCCACCTTAAATTCATTGATTCTTCAAAATATAAGTCAACCTTACTCCTCAATGAAGACACTGTAGTAATCTATTTACCTTGATCATATATGGTCCTCAAAATAGTGAACGTCTTCCAAAATAATAATCATCTTTTAATCCCCTAATCATCTCTGTCGTATTAATACGGCAATCGTAGCATTTCCTATCACATTGGTTGTTGGGAAATGTTCTTCCATTTCCCACCATTAACTAAGAAAAGAAGCTATAGTTGGGGGCTTAAATACTTAGCCAATAATCATGAAAAGAAACTTAAAGCATCTAAGGATAACATGTAGAAGTAAAGTATACCCTAACTTGTGATCCCCTAGGTTCCCTTCTAGGTTATCCATGATCATATATTCTTATTTTAATCTTTATTTTATTTTATCTTTGTTCCTTTAACAATGGTTCATACTAAGCTTATGAATTTACCAAAGCATATCCCCCGGGAGTGTCGTAACCAAGAGTGCAGCAAGGCCCGTTGTCGTGTACCAGTTCCCGTTCGAGTCTAGCTCAAAGCGGTGTTTTTGGGTTTTACCCCTATGTACATCTGTGCCAGAGCCACCTCTACCTGCTCACATCCAGACAGGGATGTATTTGCTTGGAAACCCTTTACTCAATAATCACCAAAATAATAGGATGATTTCCTATATTTAAACTTTTTTATAGGGTTCTTCCTAAAGTTTTCATATCCTAATTTCCACAAATAACTAAACCATAATTTGATACCAACTATAGAATCCCGCCTTTTTATCACATAAACTTTCATTACATTTTACAAAACCGAGGATCTTTAAGGTTTAGTGTCTTGGAAACCAGGAACATAATAAATGAAACAAAAAAAATATTCTTCTTAAACACTTGAAAGGCTTCTCCTCAAGTTCATCCTAGGTTCATTACTGCATCTCATAACCTGGGTACATACATCAAAAGAAAGGGTGAGGAGAAGGCCCAGTAAGAGAAACCTAAGAAACATTTTACATGTGAACTTGAGATACTTCAATAATGTCATGAAAATAACATTAAGGCATGAGAATGGAATCATGAGATACATCATAATAAAAATAACATTTTTTTATAACTTGAAGATGTGGCTGCAACATTTAATATTGACAATCGTTTCGTTTCACCAAGGTCCATCCCCAAGGTGTCGTTAAAAATTACCAAGGTTATTCACCAAGGCATCGTTAAAATGGTCATCTCTAGAGATTAAGTCTTTACCCAATGCATTGGAGCGCTATCAGGGAGCACCCTTAAATTTGCCTTTATTATCATGTGAGCCACATATATCATCATCAAACATTTCATAAATAACCCATATAGCATAAAATAAATGGGTTTCATTTCATAATCATAACATTTTAAAAACTGCTTTAAAGACATGATCTTTACGTCACTTTAAACCCACGGAAAGGGAGGTGGGTCTCATGTATGTAAATCCCAGAATTTAAAATAGAACATTTTGGTTTATATGTGAATACCCCTTTAGAATAAAGATCTTTGAGTATTCACTTAATAATATAACAGAACTTTAGAAAAAGAGAGAGACATTTTGAGACGGAAATTCTGCAGCATAACGGCTATGTTACGAGGTTTTAGAAGACATTAAAAAGAGGGGGGAAATGTGTCAAACATTCATAAATGACCCATAAAACAGTAGATGGACAGAATAAAAAGGATACATGATCATAGTAATGAAATTTCAAGGACATACCATTTGAAATGAAAAATATGGAAGGAAGACAAAAATTAGATTTCTCTTATGAAAGTTCGGCAGCCTAACGACGTTACTTAAACTTCAACAAGAATGATTTGAAAAGATCAAATAGGGTCTCTCATCATGTGAACATAAGAGTTCAGTATGATAGATATAGAGATAATTCCCCAACATAATTAAAAAGGAACTTGAAAGACTTGACATGAAAGTAGAACTTTGAAAAGAATGAGAAGGGTGAAAGAATCCCCTAAAAACTTCGGCATCCTAACGACGCCACTTAAAACTTCAAAATACCGAATTGAAGAGATCAAATGGGGTATCTCATAATATGAACATAAGAGTCCAGTATGATATATATAGAGATCATACCCCAACATAAAAAAAGGAACCTGAAAGAATTGACATGAAAGTAGAACTTCAAAACGAGAAGGGTGAAGAACCACTTAAAAATTCGGCAGCCTAACAGCGCCACTTAAAACTTCAAAATATTGAATTGAAGAGATAAAATGGGGTCTCTCATCATATGAACATAAGATTCCAGTATGATAGATATAGAGATCATACCCCAACATAACAAAAAGGAACTTGAAAGAATTGACAAGAAAGTAGAACTTCAAAACGAGAAGGGTGAAGAACCACTTAAAAATCCGGCAGCCTAACGGCGCCACTTAAAACTTCAAAATACTGAATTGAAGAGATAAAATGGGGTCTCTAATCATATGATAATAAAAGATCAGTGTGATAAATTTATATATCATACCCCAACATAATAAAAAGGAACTTGAAATACTTTACATGAAAATAGATCTTGAAAAATGAGAAGGGAGAAAGAATCTGTTACAAAAATTTCGGCAGCCTAACAGCGCCACTTAAAACGTCATAAAACGAAATAATGAGAGTAAGAGGGGATATCTCATTATATGAACATAAAAAGGGCAGTAATAGGAGTATAAAATAACATCCTCCAACATATGAACATGGATCATAAAAGGAATGACATAAAAGAGATTACTTGAAATGAAAGCGAGAGGTCGGATCCCTTACCTTAAAATGTAACTCTTAAACCTCAATGGTTGGGACCTTGAGGGCTTGGGGGCACCTTGGGAGGACTCCTTGGGAGGTAATGAGACCATAAATTCGTTGGGGAAGAGTGGGGAGTCGAATTTATGAGAGGAGGGCTTGGTATTTATAGGGAAAGTGAGGGGACAAGGCATTAATGGCCAAGGGACACCTCACATGTGCTTTTCTCAAACCCATGTGCTCTCCCTTGGAATTTACCATGGAGTTAGGCCACATGGGCCCCCCACAACAATAATTCATCACCCTTGGCCGGACAACCCTTAAAATATCTCATTACATCATCATGACACAGCTATGATGTCATTAAACATACCGAAACCTTAAAACTGCATTTTTACTATTCACTGAAAAATTCATCTTTCTCAGAAAAATCCCAAAATTCCACCTTAACTAAATATCAATGCTATGATTTCAAAAATGAACTCCATTTTATAAAAATAATTTTCTATGTATTTTTAAATTTATTTTTAAATAAAAACACTATTCACCGAAAATTCATTTTTTCAGAAAAAACCCCAAAAATTACCATAACATAATATCGATGCTCTGAGTTCAAAAATAAAGTCCTTTTTATAAAAATAATTTTCTAATTATTTTTAATTAAATTTTTAATTAAAAAACACTATTCACCCAAAAAAACTAATACTTGAATAATAATTTATGAAACCGTTATTTAACCATTTTATTGAATCACGTTACTTAATCAAGGTGCCTAGATTATTTTAAAACTTTCTTTAAGTGAGATTACTAATCCATTTGGTCATATTACTAATCCTAATCATAAAATCACTATTCATAATTTACTATTCATCAAAAATCAAGTTGATCTTATTAGACTCTAAATTTCGTACTGGACATAATTGTAGAAGACCATTTTTTGAGAATCATTACACATTTTAAATTATTTAAGGTTTACACAAACATTTTTTTTAAAATATCCTTTTGAAAATTCATAAAAAATATGCATACTATTTTTATCGAGTCATTTGAAAATTCATAAACATCATCATAATAAGAAATCCCAATTTTTATTTAAAACAAGGATTACACAAGGCAGTTATGGTCTCATTACATAGCCCCTTATAATACCAGCATAGGACCTAAGAGTAAGGTGTGCTAGGGTGATAGAATCTTGGGGCGGCTCAGTCAACATTGCCCGAGTAGTAATTTCTATCAGTTTGAACTTCTCGCGAAGACGATTCCATTCTAGCTTCACATGATGAAGTTCAGCTTGGATTTGGTCCAGAGCAAAGCCCAATGGTGCTACCTCCTTCCCAAGCTCTGTTAGATGGGCTTCGATCGGTCCAAGACTACTAGGTGAGGCCATCAAATCTTCTTTCTATAATAATTAACCAAGATTACTTGTATTTAGAGACAATAATCAAAACATTTTGTTCACAGTGGTCATATTGACTGATGGTCATATAACAGTCAAAACCCACTGGTCTCATTTTAATTATAATCATGTTTATCAAATAAAACATTTTTGTTGAGTATAAAAATAAAATAAAATAACACATGAAATTAGGGAACAAGATTTATTCAAAATTTCGGGCCGTTACATTCTGGGTGCAGTTCCTCTTCCAGTGGACTTTCTTGCCACATGAAAAACACACCGCCTCCCATTCCTTTCCCTACCTCTGGACCTTCCCCTTCTTGGAGGTATGGTGGTCGGGGGCTTCATACCGTTTATAAGTCTTTGACCCCTTTTCCTTGTCCTTCCTTTTCTTATTCACCATAAGGACTGCGGGTTTGTCATTCCCCATGTCCTTGTCTACCTGGAGAATCAAGGTCAGAAGCTCTGATAGACTCTTCTCATTTTTGCTCATGTTATAATTGAAAATGAAGCTAGAGAAGGTCTTGGGCAGTGATGATAGGATGAGATCTGTACGCAACTCATCTAGGAATTTAATCCCTAAGATGTCCAGGCGTTCAATTTAGCCAATAAGCTTGACTACATGATGCCCAGCTGGCAGAGACTCTCCAAGAATAGTTGTAAACATTGCATTGGAGATCTCATACCTCTCTAGTCTCGCCTTCTCTTGGTAGAGATCCTTAAGGTGAGACATCATTCCATACATGTCCGTGTTTTCATGTTGCATCAAGATCTCATTGGACATGACCGATAACATGAAACACTGAACATCTATGGCATCATCCATGTGTTTCATATAGATAGATAATTCCTCATCACTGGCCTATTTTCCAAGCACAACTGGAATAGGCTCTTCCTGAAAATACAATTTCCTTTCGTGGCAAAGGATGACGCGTAAACGCCTCTGCCGCTCTTGGAAATTGGTGTCGGTGATAAGGTTTTCCTTCTCGAGTATGGTTCGCAATGATATGTTTGAAGTCATTTTCTTTTCGTTTCTAAAAAATAAGATGAGAAATGGTTTAGTACTTTATTTAAAAACTGAGACAAATAAATTAATTAATACTTATTAGTCTCCCACTATTTTATCGAAATCCAATATCCCTCACCATTGATTTTGGAATATTATGTTGCCTGAATATTCTAGTGGCAAGGATCCATATTTCCCTTCGCATTACCCCAACTAGGGTTGGTCAAGAAACTTGAAGGGTTTTAGGTAGGAATTCTAAATGCCAACTGCATTAACTCATAGCTCCTTGATCCGCTGAGTGGACTCCCCAATCCTAAAATCCTTTTATTTTCGATTTCCTCAACCTTTTCCTATTGGTCACACCAAGTCCTACTGTGGCAGTCAACCCTTGATGCGAACCAAGTCAAGTCAACCCAAAACCTTGAATTAGAATTCCCCGATAATTGAAAGCACCCAAACTAGGGTAGGTCAAGCACTTTGAACTATGGTTCGATTCTAACCAAGATTATGGAAGGCTATACCGACTTAATATTTCTTTTGAGGGATTTTATCCTTATATGTAAATTGCCATTTTATTATCTTTGATTACATGCTTGTTAATATTAAGTGGGATATACTTAAGTGATTAACCATGTATAAGATAATATTTACGTATAAGCCGATTTTATTTTAGTTCCATCTTGCATGCTCGTTTAATTCATTAATTGTGTGATCGTGATAAAACACCCACAATAAATAAACCATGCAACTGACAGAAATAAAATAAATGGTATGATCAAGAGATTTTCTATTTGTTAGTTTATCTAGAGGTTGATAAACCAAACCAAGACCTAGAGGAGAAACACCTTGAACCTTTCGGGTTCGTGTTTACAGCTTTTCACTTGTCCACCTTTGTATCTCCTTGGATTGGTTTCACCTTGGCTCCTGACTTGACCTGCCTCCACTAGCTTGGGATCTCCATCCATTACATATGTATTTATCTCACACGCAGGTGAGGGATAAAAGGGGTTTTTACAGAAAAGAATCCTTGGGCGCGTAGACCATACATATTAATGAGGAGATGGCTCGCAGGCCAACAAATTTAATTTAAATAAATAAATTAAAAGAAACCATTCACATACAAAGGTCTTGATCTCACTCATGATCATCCTAACATGCAATGATATTTACGCATAAATAAAACTAGCATTCAATTCTTTAATCATTCTTGTTTAAGATAAATCATGCCTCAATTAATTAATTATCTTTAATTAATTAATCCTTTTATCTTAAACCCTTTTCTAAACTTCCTTGAGATTCTCATCCATCATAATTTTAAACAAATAAATTCATTTAAAATTATCCTTGTATGTAACTTGTACCTTGGAGGCAACCAGGTGAATTCACATTCATTACGCAGATGTTAAATTAAACACATATATATATAACACCTATCACGTGTTGTGCCTCAGCTTTACGCCTGCACCATGGTACACATCTCAAGGGTTTGTATAATATAATAATAAATTTTAATAAATCTACATAATTTGGGTGAGTACACGGTGTGTAGTTCCAACTACAAGGAATATACTTTTCTTCACCATCCATCCGAAGTACACGCCCGGGGACAGGGTGTGTTAATGTACTTCAGAAATTTTCGGAGTACACGGCGTGTTCTGTGGGACACATGCCGTGTAGTTTCCGCGTTACATGGTTTCCAGCCGGGAAAGATGTGTATGGGGTACATGGCCCAACCCTAACCAGAAGGGAATACACGTCGTGTTCATTGGACCACACGACGTGTAATCTGGAAACTGTGTGCCAACTGTTTCTTGTCAACACACGGTATCTTAAATTCTTAGAAAGAATCCAATACACGGCCTGATTTGGTGGACCTGTCAATGCATTGAACCTAGACTACACGACATGTACTTCTGAATACACACCGTATATTCTGGTGTTGTACGTCCAGAAAGGTTTGGATCGTCCGAATGAGTTCCTCTATTTTATTTTAATCAAAATTAAAAGAAAAATTCTTTTCTGTGAGGTGAACAAGAAATGAGGGAGGCAGAACAAATCTTGACATTCAGATTTTCAGAACGATTAAACATGAATTGAAATAACTAAATTATTAAATGCATAAATCACCAATGAAAAAACTAAATAACTATAATCAACAATATGACCCTTTTGATACCACTTGTAGGTTCCGAGCGCAGCGGAAGCGTGTTGGTGGGTTTTCCCAACTTTAATTTTATCATTAAACAACTTTCAATCCGATATCTGTCATGATATAAAATGCCGGATCTTCGGAATGGAATGAAGAACGAAAAATAAAAGAAGAGTGTCAGAACTATTGAGATATGATCATCATATGTTGGTTATAATTAATTTAATTAATTCACAAGAATTATCTTAGTGGAATTCATTATTCGTCGATGTCTCCGGTCACGATCTTGTGATCCGTTGTTGCGTCATAGAATCCAAGTATAGGATTCCTCTAGCGGTGATCTACATGTGCTTCATGTATCTCTGGATGTCGCCGAAGGGATCTCCGGGTGCTAGCACGGAAGAACCATTGCTTGTGATGTCTTCCTTCGACCGCCTTGATTCGATGGAGGATCTCGCTCTCATAATTGGAGGGCGTTCTTGGTGGAAAAGAGAATTCTCTCTTGGATTGAGAGTATTTCCAAATCTGTTGTGCACAACAATGGCTCAGGAAAAGTGTTGGGGTTGTGAGGATATTTATAATCAGGTTTGAGGTTAATAGAGTTATGACAATAAATAAACGTGTTACGCGTTTTATTTATTTCATTAACTCTTATTGAAACCTCATGTCTAATTATTAATTCCTTGACATTCCCCCACACTGATTATAATTAATATCATTTAATAAAACAATATTATATCCTCAAAATCCCGACTGGAAAACTACACGGCGTGTAATAATTAATACACGGCGTGTACTTGTTTTCCATAAAACTACACGACGTGTGTATTTAATATACATGGCATGTACTTTAATTTTCCATTTTTCTCCACCACATTTATTAGACCTTGAGTAATGGCTATTTATTTCTTAAATAAATGTAACTGCATTAATTTCTAATAAATATATTATTTCACCCACAATATATTCTCTCAAATAACTAGTGTCGAAATAAATGCGATCAGGCATCCTTAAATAATTATTAAACCACATTCGGGAATAATATTTATTTAACTTGTTAAATTAATATTTAACTGAGATACATGGACACACTTAGTGTGTGACCCTCTAGGCCTCTTTCCCAGTGGCATTAGGTGAAGCCTGCCTCAATTCCAAGGTTAGCGTCTAGCAACACGCCAAGGCACCCATAGAGAAATAAGTTAATGCCGCAATGACGTGTCACCTCCTACGAATGGTTACCATGTAATATAATCCCTTTGTCTTGATATCTCAAATCAATCAGGTTGCATGCCAGTGCCATCAACCCATGTGCTCGATTATTATTTCTTTGACTTCCCGGAATTGAACTCTCCCATACCTTACCATGGCCATGGATTTATTTAGTCTATATCAATTCCATCAAAGGTCCTGAGATATCTACTTCCATTATAGAACAGAAGGGACAAATCCTTTCTCACATTATTTATTAATTCAGTATTACTCGTGACACACCCAACGTATTCTACCTCGCTGCAAACAGTGTGTTGTCACAGTTTTTGTCAATACATCTAAGTGTGTGAGTTGTAATACCCATTAATAATAATCTTAAAGTATAAGGACCAATACACACATCCGCAGATAGGAACATCCAATGACACTATGAAATGTGGATTTCCTACTGGCAGGTCTCGTTCTCATAATATCCTCCTGGATATTACCAAGGGCGCACACCATGATAAGGTGCCTCAAAGTTTTATGAGTCCTCACCCCTAATGACCTGTATTATTTGTGTCCCTCAGATAATATCATCCGGCCATAGAACATATATTCAAGAACAGTGTTACGGCACTTATGGGTTCTCATCATAGCAGGGATCTGCTATGGCCCTTTAATGCAACAGCTATCCTTAGGACATTATCACATGCATTGTCACACAGAAGAACAATCAATATGTGATAAGGCTTTTCTTAATGAATAAAGTACAAAGTAGTTGGTTCTAGACCACCAACTCCAACAGTCCTATCATCTCAGGATGATTCCACCATTATCTAATGTAATCCTCACTCAAATCCCTAACTATGAGAAAAAAATTAGAGATAAATGATGTTGAGGAGAATGAAGGTCTCTATATTGAGGTAATTTCCAATAATTGACAAGAATTGGTTCCAAAACCACCCAAAATGAAGGGGAATCAAGAAAGGAGAGGGGGGATCCACCCCTGGTCCATACGAGAAAGCGAAAGGGAGAAAAGGGTATTCACCTATAAAAATATTAGGGTGATAATTATAATTTTACCCAATAAAACATCAATGGATAGATGGTATAGGATAGCCAATGTCCAACTATCCGTGATCTGGTGGCCTACCAGCAGCTAGCCAGTGGATAAAGGTTGTAGCCCTGGCCACTCAGCCCCCCTCTGGTGTTTTCCTATTTCTCTTGGTCACCTTCTAAACCTTATTACTAGTATAAAAGCACCTGTTAAAGGATTTTAAACTCTTGAAATTATATCCTTAAACTTGGATATTAAAATTATCCATCCCTTAAATCAAAATTTAAAATTACTCTTGAATTTCAAACACCCGTATGGTCATAGGGTTTTACAACCTCCAAAACATAACATTCCTCATCCAAAATAAATACCAGTGGCCTTACAACCAAACATATCAACCTACCATGTTTATTGATTCTAGGCCAAAATATTAGGTTCCATCCTTGAACAGAAAACATGCTTCAATAGCATAACTCCAAAACTCAAGGCTCCTGAGCCACCCAATATGATCCAATTCTCGTAACCATTATCAAAACATTATGATTGAGCTTCATGACACCTGCCTATCCCAAGATTTTATTGTGTCATTATTTAATTAATAATAAATCTCATGGAACTACTCATTATATCCTCTATTCAAAGGGACTCTTCTAAACTATGAAATCCCCCATCATGGAAATTTCTTATCAAAACATTATTTTTGTGTTCAAATGATGCACCTTTTGTGGTTTATAAATCACTATGATTGATTAAATCATGAACCATTTTTCAGAGGATAGTGAAACTTTTTTTCTAATTCCAAATGAAAATAGATGTGTACTCATTGTCCATTCAAGAATCCCATACGTGTTGGTTTTTACAAGAAAAGACCTAGCCAATTCTAGAACATCACATATACATCTCAAATGAAAATCCCAACATGACTTATATCTAGAAACATAAAATTATATGTTGAATCAACAGTCATACCTCCTCCTATTGACCTATCTCAAGACCACTCATCCACCACCAGTGACATGTTAGCAAAAAGTGTCTTGATCACGACACCTAAAATCCCAAAATCCCCCCACAATTTCTCAAACACCCACACTAGACTTTGAACCAAATCCTTAGTGTAATTACATGGTCAAGTACTCAATCAACCATTTATATCTTTAATTTGAACTAAAATCAATGATTCACCATCCATCTGAAGAACATTTGGATCGGTTCGAATTCATCACAAGTCTTGGGTTAGTGATTGAACCCCACCCAAGGTCACCTTTAAATTTATATATAGCATTCACAAAGGAATCTAGATAAACCCATAACAATTTAATCATTGGCATAAAAATGTTATATCAACATACAAAGGTTAATTTAACATAGCCATAATCCCTCTCGTATGTGGGTTATAGCACCATGACCAAAATTTTTCTCCCCAAAATAGGAGTGTCCTCATCATCACACCACTAGGTTAAAACCTTGATCTCTATATCTCAAAAACTATCTGTTTCCAAACGCAATGATCATAAATGACCAATTCACATGATCCTAAGAACTAAAATGAACATCAATTCACCACCCATCCCTAACTCATAGGAACATAATGCTCAGTATCCAATTAAATTTTATCCAAAATGAGGGTCGCACCCTCCAGTGGTTGATAGCACAATCCCCACCATCTAGATCCTCTTAGACCACTCCTTGAGAAAAAAAACTTAGTATATTATATCATTAATAACCACATGTCACTATTACTATTCCACACCCATAATCATTTCATTACATAACTAGGATCCATTTCTTGGATCGATCGTGTCACTACAATCCAATCCAATTTTATGTAACCTCTTTCCACTGAGGGACACTTCTTATTTCCTCAAAACCCCAAGAAACTATACCCACAATGCCTCATCAAGTCCATCAGCCCTCAACTCACCTATGGACACTCACTGGACCATAATTTAATAGTCACCATTCTTACCAGTTCAATTTTTCTTGATCCCACCTAATTATAACGGGCATACACTCTCACACCACCCAATCACATAACCTAGCTCATGGACCCATGATTCACATCACATAGAGAGTAGGTTAACACACCTAATACACTACTCATGCTCCACTTTCATATCGATCATATCCATCCTAAGCACCCTATGTACTCCTCTACAAAATTGAGCACATCACTTGTGCCAAGGTATAACCAAATGATTATACGCTAACAAGTGTTGTCCCAAAAACCAAATAACCTTATCACATTAAACCTGCACCTATAAAAGAAATTTTAAAATTACAAAGTTCAGGAATATATCTATTCATTACCAAAAAAAATAAAACTTATACAACCAATAACTAGCACCCTAAGTTATACTTCCTTGAAAAATTTAAGTCACCCCATGTGCCTCTACTCAAAACCCCTCCAAGAATATACACATACGCAGGGTACCTCAGGACTGGTCTAAACACATCACTCATGCATACCCTTCCCTTGTCAACACTCTTAGGTCATCTCGCTTATTCATACTACCCATTCTTCAATATCAATGAAGAAATTAAACCAAACTTCATGCCCCTATGGCACTCATAAACCAAGGTTAACCCTCTCTCAAGGTACCCTCATACACATTATTAGGCATCGACTCTCTAAACCCCTAGTGGAATCTAAAATGTCACTAGCATCTTTTAGCTAACCCATAAATCTGGTATTGCATATTTGAAAACCCATAGAGCTTCATCCACATACTTTTCTCAAAATTACTAGTGTTCCCATGTTAACACCTACTCTAGGGTCTCACGTCCATATGCTTCTCAGGGTTCACATTCCAAGATCATCACCCACTCCAAGGTAACCCAAAATCTCTAAGAATCTATAAAATAGAATATTCTCTAGATAATTATTTCACATCCACATGCATGTACATATACAACTATCATCACCTTTGATAATCTATATTAACTAAATTGCAGTCATTTGGTTCAATAAAGTAGAATTTAATTCCAATTTATATGGTAAATCACTATACAGGTTGTTGGAATTAGTTTAAAAAAACTAAACCTAAATAATAAACACCCCCAAGGGGTTCCTTATTAAGGAATCCCATGCCTGAACCGACCTAATAAGGTCACTGTGTATCCCTTGAACCGAGGGATCACTTCATCTTCATCACCAAGAATCATAAAGTCATAGATCTAAATATCATTTCATCAAAGAAAAATAATTTTAAATCATATTCCATCTAAGTATAATTTTACCAAGAACTTATTTGGGAAAACATCACGTGATATTTTTTTGAAAATTTAAATTTTTAAACCCCCATCATCAGTCAAATCACACATAAGAAGGAATATAAGTCATGTGAACCCTATTGCCAAACATGATACTTGAGATTCCTTTTTCCACGAGGACAATATCCAAATATATTATAAATTAAAAAAGATAAAACCAAACATCATGTGTGTCATGTAATTTAAAATCAGTTATCTAAAACATCAAAAATTTAGAACACCATTCCCAAGCCCCTGGTAACTGGGAATTTCTCTGGAAAAAGGTGTTTGAGACACACTAGTTTGGGTTCCATCACAAGCTCTAAAAAATCATATATATATTAAATACCAACTCCCCAAATAGTAAGTCAAAATAAAAACACATTTGATACCACTTTGTAATATCCCTACCCCAATCCACGTTGAACAGTGAACAAACTAGGCCATCACGTGACCTTAGGTATACCACCTTGTATAACAAATATGGACAACTAGTTGTGAGGGTCTTGGTATTACTGTGAGTATACTATACCCCTTATATCGAAGTGTTTCACAATATGTAAAATAACCAAACTTCATTCATCCAGATCAATCAGATTATGGGGAATCAATATATAGTAATCAAAGATAGTAAAATAAATGCCACATACATACTCAAATAGTCATGTCAATGTAAAATAAATATATCCCACTAGTACAATAACATATAAAAAATAAAATAAAGGAAAATAAATATTAAAATAAAAATATATCTGGATCTACTATAATCCATGATCCTAACCTCATCCTACTCTCCAAGTCTCATCTGATCTACTCTAGCTTGATTAAGCAATATCGAGCCCCAAACCAACCTAGATATGTAATAAGTGAGAGATGCTTGGGTTCCCAAGTATAATACTGTCCACACCAGGGTGTGAGTAAAAAACTCAATAGGGAATCACCAATACGACCTTGTACATAGAAAATAAATATAGTGATACGTGCACATGATATTCCTCGAATAAAAAACAAATAACTATAAGGAAAAATAATAATAATCCATTGTCGATCCTCAGGATTGTAACCCCGATCAACCATACCATCTTTGACCGGTTCTAGAGTGTATATGATCATGTCACGAAGACCATACTAACCATAATAATGACCTTGGATCTTTCACCATAGTATACTAGTAATGACATGGGGACCAGATCTACCATGTTATATAGTATAATAGCCTGGGGAATGCACCATCCCAAAATAATAACCCAAGTAATGTTACCCCCTAGTATACAATGGTTCCTAGTAGTAGAGCCCCAATAATGTGGAAGACTTAATAATTCCCAATGAGGACCCCATAAACCCACGACAAATAGTACATGGTAGGAAATTACTTCTCTCCTTAGGACCAATATCATCCCAACTTAAAATCCATGGCATCCCAACCAAGAGTATCACAAACCATCCTACTAGAAGAGTTTTTTTAGTATCACAACCTCCCTAGAGGGTGTTTTAATGACTTCCCCATATAGAGTATTTTCAACCAACCCATAGGGAGTTTTCATGACCTCCCCAATGGGAGTATTTGTGACCTTTCTATATGCAGTTTTAAGGAACACCCATAATAATGCCGCTTTTAATTTTCCATTTCACCATTATATGCACATAAAATAAAAAATATTAAAAACTCAAGTACTCAGGGGTAAGACCATCCCTAGTATTCCAAAATTATGAAGAACATCTGGGGAATCCACCCTCCATGGGCCTCCCATATCTTTTACATTACTAATCTAGTCATCATTCAATTTATTAAAAAATGAACAGCCTAATGGGCCTCATAGGTTTTATTTAGGTTCTAAGGGGACACATTATGCCATCTATCTCCATACCTTATATAATCAATCATAGACAAATAAAACTTGGGGCACCCACTTGAATCCTCAAGGTCGTCACATAGGTAGAGGAACCCCATGTGGGTTCCTTAATCATAGTCTCCTCAAGCATAGACTCCCTATGTGGGATCCACTCCAACTTTTACCGTATCATAATCCATCTAGACTCCCAAAGTACTTATATCTGTCCCCAAGGCTCTAATTTGTTTCCTCAATTCTATAAAGTTTTAAAATTTTAAAAACATTTCATTTAATTGAGATAGTTCAATTCCATCAGTAGATATACCACATTACATATGAAGAATAATAAAAAGTAAGTAACATATAGGGTGTATATAAAGGACCACCTACCTTATTTGTAGCCTCTTCCCTTTAATTCTTCTCCCAAAAACCTACTACCAGAGCTCTTGTAAGATAAAAAACCATATTCCAAACCAACCATGGTCCTAAATCACATATAAAAAACAAATTTAATTAATTATAATCAAATTATAATTAATTAGACAACTTTAATTTATTTAAATCTTTTTATTTACATGGGAATAAATGCCTAATTACTCACTCAATGCTCTCACTACACCTAAAATAAGACCAACCATCCTTAGGAGATCTGTGTTAAGATATCATAATAAACTAGTCTATATTCCTATTAACCAAAACCAAAACCATAATAAAATTCATTTAATTTATCTTAAACCCATTGAAAAACTCATATAGTGTCATACCTCCATCTAAACAACCCGCACTAGTGTGTAGGAATCTTCTCAGAATTTCCTCCATCTATTCTGAAAGGAATCCCCATCATCTCAGGATAATTCCACCATTCTTTGGTGGAATAATCACTCAAATCCCTAACTAGAAGAACCAAAAATTATAGAAAAATGAGGAGTAGGATAATAAAAATCATCGAAGGAAGAGACTTTCCATTAATCACTAAGAAGAAGTACCAAAACCACCCCAAAATGAAGGGAACCCAAGAGAGGAGAGGGGGATCCACCCATAGTCCACACAGTCATGATAATTGGGGAAAAGAGTATATCTCCATATTAAAACATATAGGATAATAATGTAACTCTAACCCCTAAAAACCCCATCATCAATTCGGTGGAGGCCACCGACTAGCCGGTGGTTGTAGCCCCAGCCACCCATCCTTCCTATTGTACTCTCTCATAGCTCTTAACCTCCTTACAACCCATTATCCCAGTCTAAGAACACATGTTTGAGGTCCTAAAACTCTCATATTTCTATCTCAAACCCCATTTCATCTAAATAATAATCCACTAAATCAAAGTTTCAATTTTTTCATGAATTTCTAATACCCATACAAAAATGGGGTTTTAGAGTTTGGTGGGGAAATTTTGGGATTTTTTGAATTTTTTGAATTTTTCTAGGGACTCAAGGTTTATGAACATTCCTTGGAAAATAGTAAAGTGTAAATATTATGTATTGGATAGTTTTATACAATGGAGACTGCATGGTTGGACAATTATTATGTCTAGGGTTGTTTTAATATGGATTTTTGGTTTCTAAAGGTTGTGAACCATATTAGGAGACCAAACTCGGTGGTGTCCATTTATGGTGACATAGTATAATCTCTTGAAGTAGTTTTTTTAATTACATTTCTAATTATTAAATATTTTCTTAATATTTTAAATATTTAAAAGTGTTTTTAAATGAAATTAATGATGTATATGATATCTGGTTTGGTCTTGTCAAATTTTTTCCATGCTTGGGTGGGTTTTTACTTTGAAAAAAATAAGTGAATTGAATAGTTCAATGGAACATGATTTAAATGGTATTTTATGCATTCTAAATGTTTGATAAAATTCCATTGGTGGTTTTTCTTCAAGAAAAATTATTTTATATAATGTGTTGGGCCTTGTTAGATTTATAAAGTGGGGCTATCCATTGTTTTAAGGGGTTTCCTTATTTTATAAGGATTTTAACATATTTCAAAAATTTGATTACTTGTTTTAAAAAGGTTCTTACTTGTTTTAAATATTATTATCTTTATTATTGTGATTTTCTAGTGATTTCCTTGAATTGATTGAGACCACGATTTGATGTTATCATGTATTCCCTTGGTTTTACACTTTGTTTTCAAATGTGGTTTTAAAAAGGGATTTCCAAAGGTGTGGGTATTGGTTTCAATGAAGAGGAATGTTTGGAATCTTGTGTGAAATGGTAATTTTATTGTATAATGTTTACACTATAGTTGATCCCCATGTTATCCTTTTCTTATAATTTTATTCATGTGTTAAATTTAAATGAATTTTGATTCATGTTATATGATTTAGGATGGGAGAATATTATTGAATGGAGTGTGTTGGAGGTGTAAATTATTTGATTATCATGTTTTATTGCCTTATGGATGGGTGATTATCATGTGATTGACATTATATTGTTGGTGGTCCACCTCTATTAGATATGAAATGAGTAAACTTAGGCTACTAAGTGGGGATTCAATGGATATTGGTTATTCTAGTTGATATTTACAATCTATCTAGTATCCACTAGTGAAATTTCATAACCCCGCTAAAGGGTGTCACCAATGAGACAAGTTGAGAGTGATTTCAATGATGAGATGTGTAATCATTAACATATCCACTTTTGGTTCCACTTGTTCATGTCTTGTAATTGTCCCATTATTACTTTTGGTGTTGCCTCAGGATATGTATCTTATGTTATTCTTATTTTTTCTTATTAGAATGTGAGTTTTTATATCTTGTTTGAGCCTAATTTGATGTATTGGTTATTTTTTATTGTGAATTAATTATGTAAGTCTTTCCTTGTGTTCTTATTTTAATCTATTTATGAATCTCTATGGATTATACTTCATTACATTTTCCCTTTATTCTTTACTCATATTAAAGGATTATGTGTGTTAAAGTTTTTAAGGGGAAATATGTTGGTTTCTTTAAATCATAGTCATTGTGAAACGTTTTTGAAAATATGTTAAACATTGTGATGATTTTTTTTCAAAAAGGGATGTTCTAAACAAAAAGAGTAGGTTTAACTTGTTTTATTTTGAAATATAAGTTATTTTAAAATGGTAATGGTTGGTTTTTTTAATTAAAATTACCCTGGTAAGGCCTCTGGAAGTCAAGTTTTATAAATACATAGTTTTAAGAAAATATTTAAGTTATTTATTTATTTATTTACATTTTTTATAAAATAAATGAAAACATATTTTTCTATTATTTTAAAACTAGAAGACTTGGTTTCTTTATAAAAGGTTTGTAATGGAATCATGGTAATATCATGTCAGTATTTTTCTCACCACTACATACTCACATTGGTGGGAATGTATCCTTAATGTATTCTATAGGTTTATGGATTGTGTCTTGCATGTTGGTTTACTACTGATATCAATTGGGAATTGGGTGATGTTGTTTATTTTAGTTACTTGAGAGTCATATAGTGATGTTGGGGTTTACCTCTCAAGTTTGATGGATCAGTTAGGTTATGTGGTGTATTGGCCTCTCTAGCCTCCTTATTTGTTTTATCTTTTTTTCCTTTTTTGGGTTTATAAAATATTTGTATAAATAGTTTCAATTATACATAAAAAAATTAAAATTATTTCTTTATCATTTATTTTTATTATTATATTTTTGGATTTTCTTATTTTAGAACTACTTATATATTATGGAATGGTTATCCAATGCATAAAAAGCTCATGTCAGGTTCTAATTTGTAACTTACTATTGATCCTAGTTTTTTAGGGTGAAATTGTTTCCACATATTCACCTATGATACCCTAGGTCGTTATATCTGGGTGATCAGTAAGGTGCCTCAGGCCTTGTGGAGGAATGGATCAATTGATGGGTTAGGTCAACTTAGGCTTGATCATTATAACCATGAGTTAAATCATCTATTTGAAAAAGACCCTGATCAATCACAAGAGTAAAGTATGGATCAACCATAAGTGTAAAGTCCTGATTATCCATAAGGTAGATCATCCAAAAGAGTAAAGTAATGAATGATTATAAGAGAGGATCAACTATAACTATAAATTGGGATTGAACATAAGATAAAAGTGAGGATTGACTATACAACTGATCAACCACAAGAAGGAGGAAATCTTATACACACTGAAGAATCGATCAACCATTAAAATCTATTTATAATCAAGAAAAAAGACCAACCATGAGTTAGACTGGCCATAAGAAACAAGTTTTGACCACAAGAAGAGGTTGTTTTCTCAAACTACCTAAATCATTTGTCCCTCAAACTAAACCTCTAGTTTTATATATTATGAGATTCAACTATTAGAATCTAATAATTATTTTTTTCAAATTAGAGGTACTAAAAACTGATTAATTTTTGGGATATTACTTAAGGTATGAAAGGAAGGTGTCATTGGATGAAATAAAAATTGAGAAAAGCTTCTTGTTAGGAGATTTGTGTTTAAATTTTGTAATACCTATTATTATAATTCATTTTCATTCAAATTATTACATGTAACTTGATATATTAGTGGATCTATGAATGATTATTTTTTATTTCTTAAATAAATTACACTGTATGAAGCCAAGTGTGAGGGGGAAACTTATTAAATTTTTTAACTTAATTAAAATAGAATTTGTTTTTAATTACTTGGTGTTATGTTTTAATTTCTCTATTTTGATGAAAATAATTTTAAAACAATTAAAACCTTTATTATATATATGAATACTTCATTATAATTTTTATAAATTCCTATAATTCATTTCAATTTGTTAATGGATTTCTGGAATCATTGAAAAAATATATTATTTTACTTGAGTTTTGTTGAAAATATTTATTTTATATCCATTACATAAAATTCATGAATATTTTTTACCCTTATTTTGGAAAAACTAATTCAAAACCATGGAAACAAATTGATTGGGATTTATTATCACCCTTAGAACATTCTTTTTTATTGTTATAGAGAAAATCTATTTGATCTGAGTTGTTTTTATTGTTCATACACCTTAAGGTTCAATATTGAGAAAAATGGTAGATTTTAAGTGTGGGAGAGGGGTCTTAAAATGTTATTCATTGTACCTAAATGTTGTACACATAAAAAAACCTTAAAATTTTTAAATTTGATTATTCTTGAGCATCAATTGGAACTTTCAGTGGGTGTAAATGTTTCTGAATTTTTAGGATTTTTTCCACTTTGAGAAGTTAATATTTTACTTTAAACCATGGACTAAATCTTGGAATATCACATTTCTATTTAAGTTATTTATTTCATAAAAAAATTAGGAGTAATATTTTTAAAACTTAATTATTTAAAAAAAATATACTTTTACTCATAAGACGTTCATTTAAATGGACTATGAAATGAACTCTTAATCCTAGAAAAACTCTTTATTATTTAAGATAAAACAAGTGGTTGATCTAATTATTCATTCTTTTAATTATTAAAATCACTCTTCCTCTAGTTGTATCTATTTAATCAGTATTAATTATGTGAGTATTGAAACTACCATTTTCACATAAGGATGAAAAACATAAAAAAAATATCAAGTATTGGGGGGAGTAAATGGCATGAAAGGTAGAAAAAAGTTCCTTGATTCCCTAGTGTGTTCCTGAGTGGACCTCACACAGGTACAACCTATGTGGAAATACTCACGCAAGTCCAACCTGTGTCGCTAAAATCACACAGGCTCTATCTATGCGGGAGACATGCACAAGTGACTAACACGAGAGACCAACATAAACCACCTCCTTACCCTAGGGTTCTGATATTTTATATAAATAGGATCATTGGTCTCCCCATTTGATGACTAGAATACAAAGATTTATCTTGAAGCTCTGCTCACCCTAGTACTTTTCCCAAGTACCCAAAACCTTATAGGTTCCTCTCTAAGCCTAAAAATACGATATATTTTATAAGAGTATACGACTTAGGGTTCTTTTATGTTTTGAAACACCAAGGAGCTATTGGAATATCCACTTACCCCAAGTCCAAAAGTACATGGGTGAAGTTCCCATCCCTAACTAAGGACCTATGTGAGACCCTTATAGGAGCACCTAAGGAGACCCTTAGAGGTTTGTTCAAGGCATTTCTTCAGATTTTTTCCCTGGTTATTCTTCATCCAATATCACCTGAGTAAAACTTACACACAATACCTTCATATTCTATCGAGTAACATTTGGGTGTGGTACTTCCAACCAAAATCACCCAACCAGTATAAAAAATGTATGTTTTTTTAAAAGTTAGGGTTATAGTCTCTTTATTATTGAAACAAAGGAAATGAAATCTTTTTTGGGAAGAGGAAACCAATTAAATAGTATACAATCCCAATGGGAATTAAATCACCTTACATGGCCTTGAAGACAAATTTTTTTAACCCAATGGACCACTAGTGAATAGTAATACAATAGTATCTGGGATTCTATAGTACCTTCTACATTACCACCACTGATACAGTTCCTACTATAGTTTCTGCCATTGATATAGTGTCATCGGTACAACAGTTCCACTACCATCTCTTCCAGGTATCACCTGTGTGAGGAATACTTTGGGACATTTTCACATCTCTTGTGACTTGGAACCCCTATATCCTAGTCCCTCATCTTAGGGGAACAATCCAAGACCACCTCTAAATCCTCTATACATAAATGATCAGAACCTAAGGGACACCAGCATGCCCTCTCGATCATACATTCCTAAGGAAATTGAAGTCCATAATATATCTTACCTAATGGATATAATCTTAGGAATGTACTTAATCATAAATGCATATAGTAATGGGGATACAAACCTTAGGGCTGGTGGTAAATGTCTTCTTGAGTTGGGTTGTGACATATGTTTCCTGAAATGTGAATAGAATCAAAGGAAAAATTCCCCTTATTGTCTATCACCTCTCCCTTACCAACTCTCACCTATGGAAAGGGGTAGAATTCACCTAGGTAAGCCTCTTGGAGTAATCCCCTAGTCTTTATTATGGGACATTCCCCCACCTTCCATACACTTACCCTCATCGACCTATAAAAAATGATATTGTATGAAATTATAGATCCAATACTATAAAATATGTCATTAACTTCTCTAGATTAGGTCATCATTAATTCTAGAAAAGTGTTGAATACCTCAGCACGATTAAAAGGACAAGGCTATTAATAGTGCAAGAAAAGCACTAATAAAGTGTAGATTTATCATTGAAGTTAAAAGTTTTTATAAAACATACTTTTAACATATCTTTTAAAAGTGATGATAAAATATAACATTTATTAGGTCTTTTATTTATTGCTGATAAAGAGACCATTTATTAATGATTTTAGATGTCTAGATAAAGATTCCTTTATCGGTGATTCCACAAGCACAGATAAAAGATATCTTTATGAGATCTTCTTAAAGAGCCAATAAATGGATATTTATCACTGCTTTTAAAATCACTGATAAAGGTATCCTTTATCAGTGCATTTAGTAGCATTGATAAAGGGGGAAACTATAGTGTGATGTTATAGCACACAGTAGCACCAGAAATAGAGCTTACATTATGTTGTAACAACACACTACATCACCGTAAATAGAAACAAAATTTACCAAAATAAAATAAAAATAATTAATATAAATGAAATAAAATTTCTAACACAAATACAAAAAAACACTATTATAGATTATTTCAGTTGTTTTTTTACTAAAATTAATGTAAATTTTGAAATAAAAACCGCACTTGGAGCCATACCAATCACACCGTGAGTCAAATTGAGATGTGACTGATTCCAACACATCACAAATGAATTATGAATCATTTTCATAAAGTACCGAAATAATTCAAATTCATTTTCTTAGTTTTAATTATGTCAGTTGTTTTTTTGTTAAAATTAATGTAAGTTTTGAATAAAAAGACACACATTGAATCATACCAGTGAAACCATGCATCAGATTAAGGTGAACCTAATTCCTAGATGTCACAAATTACTTATGGATAATGTTCCTAAAGTACCAAAATAATCTGAATTTTTTTTCTTAGTCTTGAGTATGTCAATGTTTTTCACTAAAATTAATGTCAATTTTGAATAAAAAACACATGTGGAGTCATACTAGTCACACTGTATGTCGGATTGAGGTGATTCTAATTCCTACACATCCCAAATGACTTATAAATTTTTTTCCTAAAGTATTTAAACAATCATAAGTGTTTCCTTGGTATTGAGTAGACACTTGTGTTTTTTACTAAAATATCATTTTAAACTGGAAACACACACTTTGATCCATACATGTGGCATCATGTGTGGGTTTGACATGAGACTGATTCACACACATCAAAAATAAATTATGAATCATTGTCCCAAATTATCAAGACAATCCAAGCATGTTTTATTATCTTTCAATGAGTGACACGTTTTTACTAAAATTTCAATTATAAACTGATAAAGGATGATTGGAGTCATACAAGTCATACCGTGCATCAGATTGAGGTGCAGATGATTCCTACACATCAAAAAATTTCTTAAAGTACCAAAACAATATGAATTCATTTTCTCTATTTTGAGTTTGTCATTTTTTTCACTAAAATTAATGCCAATTTGGAATAAAAAGATGCACTTGGAGTTATATTGGTCACACCATGCATTGGATTGAGGTGAGGTTGATTCCTACATGTCCCAAATAAATTATGGATTGTTTCCATAAAGTATCAAAACAATAAAAAAGTTTTTACAATATTTTTATTATGCCACTTGTTTTTTTTACTAAAATATAATCTTAAAATGGAAACACACACTTTGTTCCATACAGGTGGAATCATTTGCGGGTTTAATATGAGACTAATTCATACACATCACAAATAAATTATGAATAACTATCCCAAATTATCAAGATAATACAAGCATGTTTCCTCAGTTTTTAGTGAGTGAAACTTTTTTACATTAAATTTTCATTTTTAAATGGATAATGGACACTTTGACTCCAACACTCCTTGATGACCATGATATATCAATGTTGGTTTTCCTCCGATAGTTCCTTCATACACCTAATAACTTTAGTGGTTGATTACACACATACTTATTCAAACATCTAAGTTGAAATATATACCTATTAGATGATTGGGAGTTGTATAGATTTTTCTTCAATAACAATAGTGGAGAAATTGAAAATTCCAACATATAATGATATTATCGATGGATTAGTACCCTATATAAATCACTTTAAAAAGTGATTAAAAACATTGTTTCAATCATTTTCCTTAAACACTTTCTCAATAGATCTTATATTAAGTGAAAAGTGTTGTGTGCACTTTTAAACAATTGTAATCAAATAAAATCATGGTATGATCCCCATTCAACTTTATTTCCCAACAATTTTATTGTTTTCAAGCCAGTGCTTCTTATACTCCTCTGCCTCGATCTCCGCCTTGGTATTTGCCTCTACCTCATTCTCCAAATTGGTCTTTGAATCTGACTCTACATCCGCCTCTACCTCTACCTCTACCTCCACCTCTACCTCTACGTCAGCCTATTCCTTCTCCTTTGCCTCTGCCTTCATGATTTCCCAACAATTTTATTGTTTATAGTTCAGCACTTCTAAACAAATTTATTTACTCCATTATACTTCTCCATGATAAAGATATCAAAAATAATATATAAGAATTATATCACTAATTCTTTACAGCCCCAAATATATTTCAAAGATCATAACATATACTATATCACAAAATTAGAAGGTAATCATCTAAATTTATTGTCAGTATATATTTTAACAGAAAGTACACTACCCAATCATCCCTAAACAAAATTATTTATTATTTTTGAGTAACTATATTATTGGAAATCCTTATAGTACTAAGAAGATATAAACAAAAAAATTATTATGAAATATATTTAAAGAAATGGTAATTGAATTAATAAATTACATGTTGGGGGATGATGGTCTTTTCATGATTTATGATTTCTCTCATAAAATTTCAAACATAATATCCACAATCGATGTTATTATCATGTATTGGACACTATAAAAACATTTAAAAAATAAGTAATTTTTTTTTGAAACGTTTTGATAGTTAAATATTTCTATATATACCTTAATTGTTTCCATTTTTAGTAATTCAAAGGCTTTATACCTTCCAACGCCAACTTCATTCCATAATCTATCCTGTATTTAGTGATCTCTCTATCATAAAAAAATATTATTAAAACACATAATGAACATATAATTCAAATTTTATCTTCAAAATTTTCATTTTATTGTATTAAATATTCACAATACACTTCATGTGTGGTTGGTTGGTTTCATATCCATGAATTGGATCCAAAAGATAAATATTTGGGGTGTCTATATTGACTACTATTAGCAGCTAGTGCATTCTAAAAAAACAAAAAAAAATTAGGTTTTGAAAAAATCAAAAATATATTTTATGGGATTAGATTGTAGAGTTTTAACTTTGAATTGTAGGCATCAAAAATAGTATGTACTTTGATTAACTCATCTTTTTTCTTCTCAATTTCTTTCTTATCCAAAGTAATTTCTGGCATAGAAATGATACAGGGATTAATGAATCCAAGTCAGTATTCACATGATATTAATTTTATATATATGAAGTTATTGCAAGTAAAATTACAATTAAACACACACACAAAAACCTCATACATAGGCTGGAAAGGAAGACCATATCCCCCTAAGGGGATAGCCCACTTATCAAGCCTTATTTATTCAATACATGGCTCATAGACCCAATAGGCATAAATCCCACTACATGGTCTATAGGCCCGGTGTTCATGAAAATCCCATTACATAGCTTGTAGGCTCGTAATTTTGAACGAAAGTCCCATTGTTGAATAGTCATTCTATAGTACCCAAGCTGTTATAGTACTTGTTATAGCACCACTACGGTTCCTTCTATAGTGCCCCTCACCACAATAGTGTCACTATTTCTACAGTTTCTCCACTTCTTTAGTGATACTAAAGTAATGCTATAGTGATGCTGCAATATTTGTACTCTATGGGTTGTAAACCCACAACATTGAGGTAGTTTTACGAGGTTCTTACCACTAATCCAAACCCCAACTACAACATGTTATTTAGGTAACATGACCAATTCCTTCTATCAAGGAATCTCTATATATTTCTTCTGTATATTCAATGTAATACATAGTTGTATATTTCAATTTGGTCCCTGCATGAAGTTGTAATGATAATAAATGTTGCTCTGGAACTGGTGGGGAGAAGGTACTCTCAGAAGTTCATTTTGTTTTCTTGGTCGATTCACTAGATTTTCTTGACTCCGCCTTCTGTTTGTCCACTACTTTATCCATCTATAATATCATACCTCAATTAAGACCTTTTATCATCAATTGTTAAATGTTTTTCATATGAATATTTTTTAAAGACATACCTCATGTATCTTTATAGGATTAGATGGCATGTTATGAAAGCACCAATAGTAGCTTCATCCGTTGTAATATTTTTACCATCAAGTGGAGTAGGAAAATCAATAGCAATCTCATAAGATACCTCAATACCCACTCTCATGTGACATTTTGGGAGGTCATTATTATGTAGTTGGGAACCCGATATATTATACATTGTACCCATTGCAACACGGCAATACATGGGTGTTGACAGATACAAATCACATACAACTATACCCTATAGAATTTTTGAAATATATTGTTATCAAAAGTTGTTTGATTCACATTTAGGAGAAAGAGTAATGAAATAATTTATTACCAAAGGTAAGGTTTTTGGTTGGGGGGAATGACTAGAATCAAAGATAGTGGGATCATTTGGTTCATATTTAGATCTTTTCTCTACTATCGGTTAGCTTTGATCCTTACTTATACATTGGTCTGCCAAACCAGACCGCAAAATAATATCTTACAGTGAGTATATTTGGGCCTATAATCATCTCACCATATTATATGTATCTTCATGTAGTGTTATCTTCTAAAAATATTTGTGTGTAGAGACTCTAAAACATAATCCTTTAATGGTTCCATATTGTTTAGGCCACTTCAAATCTACTCAAAGTATATTTTATTATAGTATGGTTGTTTTTAATTCTTTTATCTAAACCATAAAAAAAATATGAACATAAATTGATATTTTTATGTAACATTGTTATAAATCATAAATGATTAAAATTATTTCATACTTACACATGATTCCCATACCATTTCTTATGAAGTGGATCTACAATAACCGTTAGTATATGAGGATAAATATAAGTTCTAGTATACATAGGGTGTTCATAGGCTTCTTAATATAGAGTTTTGGGGGTTATAGTGGTGACATATTATATATTAATGTAGATATTCGCATAATTTTTCTCATACAAAAACAATAATATTTTAGAAATAAGCAAAAAATAATCTATATTAAATGTGAACCCCCTGCCCCTCTCTCTCATTCATTTCCTCTTTAATAAGTCATTTCATACTTTAAATATGATTTAAAAGATTTTAGAATCATTCTTTAAAATACAAGTTTAAAAAAACTAACTAATATTATTGATAAAGGGGGTTACTAAATAAACTTAATCAATTAATAAGGTATATAAACCTAATCATTACTAATAAGTAAATAAGAATACATTATTTATTTATTATTCATGTTTCTATTAATATAAATTTTCAATTGATTATAGAAAAGGAATTAAACAAAGACACATAAGAACATGATTTTTCATATATTCTTACTTGCCTACCTATCAAATCTTAAATAAGAGGAAAGATACTCGAGAAGATAGGTCAAGGAAAAAATAAACAAAAAACAACCTAGACTTCATATAGTAACTCAAGTATCCAACATAATTATTCTATACTGAAATATTTATGGATTACTTCTTATTTCTAGAAAGTTTTTTATTTTGGATATAATCAATAGAAATATTGATAGTTTCACTCTAATTATATTTTGTAACATTTTTTACCTAGTATACCCGAATAGTACCCAATTCAGGTCAGAACATCACCTCAGACACACGTCTCAATCACTAAAGTCTTACTTCAATTCAAAGGGATATAGATAACATGTTTTACAAATGGGTTAACCTATTAAATTTTTAACTAAACTCAATTTGGTCAGGATATAAATACAACATTACCTTTTTAGTAGTGTGTGGTGAAAAATATATTTTATTTATCCATAAAGGACCATGCACATATGTTGACTAACCTTACCATATGAAAACATCCTTCTCTTTCTTCAAAACCATTTTCTCTGGAGGAAAAAGATGAAATAGAACCACTCATTATATTTCAGTGGAGATGAGAATATATGTAAGGTTCTTCATTTTTAGGAACAGTTCAAAAATTCAAAATGTAAAACCAAGAGAATCAAAAAACGATAGAGGAAAAGTAGAAAATAACATACATTAGATTCTAGCCATAATTTGTCTGAGGGAACATAGAGGACTCGCACCAAAAGTAAAGGAGTTCCATGAGAGATTGTGAATCGCGAATGACTGAGTCTTGGTTAGAGTTATTTTAAATAGATCAGGGACACTTTTGACAGGGCTTACAAAAAAGTACTTATAAAGATCCCTTTTATCAGTACTGATAAAAGGGATATTTATCTGTACTAAAAAACCCCTGAAAAAAGACATCTTTATCAACACTAACATTTTAGCACTGATAAAGATTTCTTTTAACCACACCATTTTAATGATGATAAAGATCTATCTTTATCAGTACTAAAAAAATCTTGATAAATATTCCTTTTATCGGTGCTAAAACTTTCGCGCTGATAAAGGATTTTTAATTATAATTATTTGAATAAAAATATTTTAATTTTATAATTATTTAAATAAATATAATTATTTATTTATAAATATATAAATACTTATTTCAAGAAATAATAATTATTTATTTATAATAATTATTTATTTATAATAATTATTTATTTATAATAATTATTTATTTATAATAATTATAAATATATAAATTTGTAAATATAGTATATATAAATTAATAAATATATTTATTTATAAATATTTACTTACAAAAATATTCTTAACATAATTAAGGGATATATAATCTTAAACAAATGCATTTTAAAAATGAGTGAAATTTAATAAATCAAAATGACTATACTTTAAAAATATTAAAAAATTTGATATGTTTTATTAATTAAATATAAATTATAAAAAAATATGGATATATATATAATTAAAGATGAATGGATATTGAAAATACTAAAACATAATAAATAAATATATGCAAATAAATAATTGAAAATGATCAAATTCAAAAATAAAATAAAAAAATAAAAAAATATAAAAAATGAATAAATAATACGCTAACTATAATAATATTAAAAATAAATAAATAAAATTAACTGATTAAAAAAATAATATATTAAATGTATTATGTTATATTGGAATTCTAAAATATACTTAAATTTGAATTAATTACATAATTATTAGGTTTATGTGTTTCTATATATTGCATAAATATATTTGTGTGTGCATTGTATATAAAAATTCATTAACTACATATATATATGTTTGTGTGTGTGTGTGAAATCAATATAACACACAATGTTTGATATATGTTAAATGGAAAAATAAAACAATATTAAAAATTAATAAGATATTAATATGTTTTTAATTAAAATTTTATTCATTTTATATATATTTATATTTAATATATATGATTTATTACTATTTAAAATTAATATATATATTATACTTATTCATTTTTATTAATAATTATTTCATTAATAAATTTTTAAATAATTTTATAATTTATTCATTTTTAATTCTTTTGTTTAATTATTACAATTTATCCAGTTTATATATCTATATTTAATATATACTATTTATTAATATTAATAATATATATGTATATTAAATTTATTTATTTTTATCAACAATTATTTAATTAATAAAATGTATAATATTTTTCTTAATTTACTCATTTTAGATTTTATTTGTTTAATTAATTCATTTTATTCATTTTGCATATCTATATATTTAATATATACTGTTTATTAATTTTTAAAATTTATATATATGTATATTCAATTTATTCATTTTTAACAATAATTATTTTATTAATGAAATTGTTAAAATTTTTATTTTTATTTTTTTAATTATTTAATTTTATTCTGGACCATTATCAATGCTAAAAAAGCACTGATAAAGGGTAACCTTTATCAGCGCTATAAAAAATGCTGATAAAGGGTACCATTTATCGGTGCTAAAAAGAAAGCATTAATAAAGGGTAACCTTTACCAGTGCTAAAATAAATCACTGATAATGGTTAACTTTTATCAGCACTAAAAGAAAGCATTGATAAATGGTGTCTTTATCAACTCTTTTTTTAGCACTGATAAAGGGCTCCCTTTATCAGTGCTTATTTTAGTGCTGATAAAGATGTACTTTATAAGCACATTTTTCTAGCATTGATAACTGTCAAAGCTGTAAAAGGCATGTTTTGTAGTAGTGATCTTACACTTCTACTTATTTCTAACACTGAAGATGGATCACATGGTCTTAGCGGGTAGTGGTGATCACGTCACTAGCATGTTCAAATATCTACCATATAGACCTCCTCCATGGGTGTAAACCCCAACCCTTCTAACTATGTGAACTTTGATTCCTGTCAAAATCTGATACATAGGAAGCCTCCCTAATGTACAAACCTAACACCCCAAACATACCCTAATCATATTTGGGTCATATTATGAGTAGGTTCATATCTAACATGAGGCTCATATTATTTCATGGTCCCTCCATAATCGTCCTTATTGGTCCATATTCCCAGTATGGTCATATTCAACCTTGGAAGATATTTTCCTTCCAGGTCCCTTAGGCCGTTTCGATATAAGTCTCATACCAGACTTGACTAAGAACATTTTTCCTAGACAATCTTACCATATTACATTAAAATGCATGGTATGTTCCTTATCTAATGACCTTGAAATGTGTGTTTTGTTCCATTAAGTGACACTAAACTACATGGGTTTTAATTCCCCTCATTAGGATATGTAGGAATCCCCTATCATGGGCTTAATCCAAACATCAAAAAAATCTCTTCTCACTGGATATTTATAAATTATAGAGCACCTAACTATTGGGATTGACCCCAAAATCAAAAAAACATGTAACCAATATAGAGAACCTATGATATATATAGATGGTTCCATTGATAGAGAACCTCATATACATGTAGATGGCTCCATTGATGGTGAACCTCAGATACACACAGATGGTTCCATCGATGGAGAACCTCATATACATATGGATAGTTTCACATCAACTCATTTCTATAATTTATTGTTAATACATAGGGGTGAATAGTTCCATATTTGTAATTTAAAAGGGATTCATGAATATGTCTTAAATCTATAGGAGTCTCAGAGTAGGAAATAATTCCCCCAAAAAAGGGTGTTATGATCCTGAATTCTCATAATCTCATCCAATGTGAGTTCTTAAGCATTGTTGGTTAAGTTCCTCTATGACCACCAACCTTTTTAAAGTAGTCCCATGATCCATCATGTAGATGAGATTCATTGGGTGTTTCTGGTTCCATTAAAATACCCCATTAGGAGTCTTCCCTCCATAAAAACGGGTGCGAAAAAAAATGGTGAACCTAATGTGAATACTTTCATTAACTGAAATAACTATTTCACCCACCTATCAGACTCATTTCATACTCCTATAATGTGAGAAAAGTATAAACATGGATCACTTAAGACAATAAATTTCACATATGTTCATCTATTATGATGCTAATTTGTGGAGTTCTCTCATTTTTATCATTAGAACTTCCTGGAACTTTCATCAGAGATCTATTCAATCCAATGGCATCATACCAAATGAAACAAGTGTACATGTCATCTGTCGTATAAGTTGGGTCCTTATCCAATAATAGGACGATTCTACCAACCCAGGGCCTTCAATTATGGGTTTCGAATGCGGTAGTTTGGGAATACCAAATTAATGGTACTTTCCCAATCTTGGAGGTTCAACACACATCCCTATAAGATATAAATTCCCACTAGACATATACTCAATAATAGCTTGTGGAAAAGAAATATACAACACCTATTTTCATCTCAAACCATTTCATAATCCTTTCCCAGGAACACAACAACATGTTCCTCCCTTAATTTAGTGAGGTGGACAAGGAGTCCAGTGATGGCCTCATCTCAACTGAATACGGGCCACACCATAGGGATCTTTATATAATCATTATCGTTATTGTTTCATGGTGCCAAGTCCTTGTCATGATGAGGATGTCACACTATGTTCTACGGCTCGGGTTACTCAGAATTGAGCACCTAAGACATCCTACCAAGGGATATGATAGAAAAACAAGTAACATGCTCACATCCTTGTTCCTTCCAGAGAATCTGTCCCACAAGATGTGGTGAAAACCTATGAGTAAGCCTGTAAACCTACTCATGAACATCAAGACCAACAATACAATTTTTTAGTAACCAGAGAAACCTGTCGGCATGCCCCAGTAGCAAAAAAGGGGCACACTCATGTCTCTTACCCCACATATGATGATTTCGGTATAGATCAACAAAAAATAGAGGATAGGATAAGGGATATATCCATATTCTAACCATATAATGGTAATATATCACTATTCTATCTAAATAATTCACTTAAAACATCTTGGAAATGTTATAAGGATAGGAATCAGTCCCTACCCACATTCTATAAACCTTCCAATATATAATGACCATAGTTGTAGTGGTTAGGATTAGATTATACAAACCCACCTCTGCAATCAGAGTGCCCGCATAATAGAATGGTCACTTATAATATGACACACATCTCTTCTCCTATATCAGAGGGTCATTAGAAAAAATCCATGATAAAAGGACAATATGATCAATAATATATCTTCATTCCAACTAAAGGTCATTAGTTACTTCAGTGGCCACTCTAGGGTAGTCATATATCTCTATAATAATTCCAAAATCTAGTCAAAAAATCCCAATGATAGCACAAGAGTCGCTCAGACTATCTCCTTTGTATGAAAGTCGTTGTCTATAGTATGTGACTCCATCATCCCAAAGGAGATCACCTAAGAAAGAGTCTCACTAAAGAAAAATTATAAATAAGGATCATGTCAACAACCATTATCTACTTAAGGATGGAGTTATTTAGGATACTGAACTTCTATCATTGGTGGCCTAGTTTCCTTATGAACCATTACCAAATTATTGAAGGAGTAGTTTCGGTTATGAAATTCCTCCACGCAAAATTTTTATCATGGACTTTGGTGGTCCTCCCCATAATATCTACCATAAATTCCTCCTTAGTAATCATAAAATGATCAATCATGAGAATCCTTCTCTTGGTCAGTACCCTATAAACCCTCCTCAAGGTCAGAATATTTAATGGTAAGAAGGTCATCCCCTTTCGATCATCCACCCTGAAGGTCATCCCCATGGTATATTATTAAAAACTTATTATTATAGCTGGATTTCATAGTATTCATCCCCATCATGGAATTTTCCATGAAGTTACTCCCCACATTAATATTTCATTTTAACAAGAAGTTCCTCCCCTTGCTGAATCAATTGTGAAAAATTCCTCATATCATGATTTTCTTGAGAAGATGAGTTCAATAATGTCTAATGAATTATCATTGAAAATTTATATTCTCTCCCAATAGAAAGATAGTCTAAGTTAATGTTCATTATTGAAACCACACTTGAATATCCTTCCCTCTAACATAGTAGAGGATATTACTAATAGCCCCACCACTTATAGTAAAGAAACTGGGAAATTCCCACTTTGGTTAGACTAGGCAGAGGAATATTCTACTGAAGATAATGCAGACACATTTCTAATGAGGAAATGATTGGATGAAGATAATATATCATTCATGTTTTTTCCATTATCCAATCCTCAATATGTAATTTCATAAACATTTTTATAATAATGGTTGTGTGACATTATCCTGAACATATGGATGGCACATCATCACCTAGGGACTAAATTCTTTCCATATTAAGGATATAAAGATCATGCTATATAATTTATGAACTACATATCAAATTTACTTAGCTACCCTTCTGGTTATGTGACACACAAAATAGAGGAAATAGTGGGATGGTTGTCTTAACATGTTAAGAAATCTATGTCACTTTATCACCAATTCCATAGCAGATATCCAAATCAGAGGATGAGGAAATCATGGAGAATTTTATTTTAATCCACTACCTAGTCTACAGGGCCTACCATATGTGATTTCATGAAACATCATTACTTCTATTTTGATCTCAGAAGTAAACTTTTCTCATCAAAGACGGAACACTCAACATGAATTGGACTTGAAAAAATATTATAAGCATCTTGCCTAATGATAAAGAGACATTGAAATAATATTGCATGAGTCGTCTGAGAAGGAAGAGTGGGATTCTCATTTAAGGAAGGATAACTTCCAAACAAAAAAAATGAATTTTAAAAAACAAATCTCACATTCAGACCATACAATACACCTGGATCATGATTGAACAAAGATATACAAGATCAAGTTATTATTTGTGGTAGCTTTAGTCACAACGATACAAGAGCAACCCCAAACCATACGGATGGGGGAATTTTTAACTCAAATCACCCCCACAAGGACAAGAAAATCTAGTCTGAAAGGTTATAGTAGTGGAGCGGGAACAACACTAGCCTATAGTGCTGGGGGATTTTTTACCTCATCCTCCTCCCCAAAGTAGGTCAGTCTTTTCCCAATTTGGAGGAATGGAAAGAAGAAGAACCCTCCTAGTTTTTTCCCTTATATGAACTGACTTAATGAATCATAAAATGCACAAAGAAACTATAGGGATATTCCATTTGATTCACCCTTATCTAGGTGTCCCCAAATATATCATTGAAGGAGAGTACAACTCCCCATATAGGGTGAAAACAAGACTGATCTATCAAGGGAACAACATGTCCTAAATATCATATTTATTTTAGATGATATTATTAGGAAAACTATAATTCCTATAATTTCAATGCTAATGTGGAACTGGTAATTCATTATACATTGGTGAACATCATTGACACCACCATCATGAACAATACTTAACATGAGGTTGGTATAGGGTAATAGTAAGAGGATGTTTCCATAAAAAATAAATTCCATATGGAAATGACTAAAGAAGGTGTGTGTGCCATGAATCAGAGGCTTGATGATAATATGGGGACTCAATAAAATACTCCACTACCACCTCTTTGGTGAGAATCTACCAAGCAAAAGGGTAAAGTTGTGGTCATATCTCTCCCACCACCCAAAGAGGTTGAATCTCTCACACTTGAGGAAAGAATTGCTCAGTATGTGTAAGAGATAAAGGATTTAAAAAACTCAATGTTGAACTAATCATAGAAAACATCCCTTCAAGACATGTTCTTCAATAAAAGACTCATCTCTCACATCTATCTAATTTACCTTATCAAATAGGATTAATCAAAACAACCAAAGTAGACTCATAACATCATCTCAATATGTGATATTGAAATCTAATATACTTAGACCCCATGGTGATGTGATATAAGGAGTTACATCTATTGGGGGCACAACCAGAGCTAGGTCAGATTCATAATCATAGTTTAACACCTGTAGGTTACCCATCACAAGTATAAGTAGAACTACCATAGTTTGCTCAACCCATAATTCCCACTATTCAAGATCCTACTCAGTTGGTTATTCCTCCCTAGATCATTGACATTATTGTGTCACGGGCAGATCAATTGGAAGCTATGGAAGGATGATTTGAACAAGTAATATCAAAAAAGAATCCATACCCTGAATGGTTAGATGTGAATCTTCCCCCTAAAAACTTTTTGAATCCAACATTCCCACCATTAAATGGATTAGGAGATTGGAAACAATATCATATGCACTATGTTTCTTGGTGTAGTCTTGTGATGGGAACCATATAACAGTAAGAGGAATTCAAACTCAGTTGTTTCATGTAAACTTAAGAGGGACCATACTTCACCAAGTATACCAATCTACAAACTGGATCAATTAAAGGGTTGGAATACCTTTGATGAAAATTCCACTATTAATTCATCTCTATGTTACAAAAGATGACATTACTCGATCTCTCAAAGTTTATACATTGAGAAAATGATAGGGTTTAAAATTTCATTACCAGCTTGAAGAGTTTGACTTAGACCTTGAATTTGTAGCTTCCTCAGGAGGATTTTTTGGGTATTTTAATTGACAATATTTGTGATGAACTGATAATTTCACTTATTCTGTTAAAGTATTGAGGTGGATTTTGGTATCTTTTCACAGTAGAAAAAAGGTTTGAAGATTATAATTTGTAAACCATGGCCAATTCTCATCCAGTATCGGCATCCCGAGGAAAGATAATGGGTAGAATGGAAACTGAAATGATCACCTTAAAACTGACCTCCATGTCATCTCCATCTCCAAACCCCACACATCCTCTCATAGCACCACCTCCTGAACAAAAATTTCAGAAACAATTACCCAATTATAATGATAGGAGGGAACCTAAATGTTCCTAATTTTAGGACCATAAGAATAAATTTTTTTCCTTATGATATGAGCCAGTTTGGAGATACTTTATAGCAGCAATGGAAAACAATTTATTAAGGTTGTCAGATCCTAAGAGGGCTGATCAAGTTATTATTATTGAACACCCAAATTATGTCCCCTATCATCGAACATTGGGGGAAACCATACAAGAATGTTTTATTTTTAAATACATCCTTCAAAATTTGGTTTAATCTAATAAATTAAAGTTGTGTAAACCACCTAAAAAAGTGGAATGTGTTTCTTCTGACACTCGAGAGGAAAAGTCAAATGGAAAGAAGTTATGAGTAAGGGTGAAAAAAATTTCATTGATTGGATGGCTAGAAAAACAATCAATCAAACTCATTCTATCCCCATGGAATAGTTAAACCAATAAACTACACCCCATGTCACTTTTATTATTTATTGGCCAGTTTAATTAACCTTTTAGTCTTTTAAGATCCAATTTTCCAAAAAGATTTATAGTTATAAGAGTAAAAAATAAACACAAGAAGATGAATATGCACTAAGACAAAAATAATTTTTGAACCTTTTAGAATTTATGACACATCAATACCATGGGAACTATCCTAATAAATAGTATCATGGGAGTTTTCCCACCGTGAGGAATCCCTATCTGATGAATATTTTATATTTGGTTCAATTAATTTCAGTCATTTAATGCATCACTTCTTCTATGATGAGACAACTTACAAACCTAATTTTACTGTGAAAAATCATGGAACCATAGGTAGAGGTTGCAGAGGCCAATGAGGAATTGGAAGGCATATTCATTCTGAAGATTAATATTCTCTCCACATCCCCACCAAGGGTGTTTATGCTACTAAGACTCATGGAAGCACCCTTCAATGGGAATAGGAAGAATAAGAAAATTTGACTACATTTAATAAAAGTATTCTAGGCATTATTATTTTGGAAGATTGATTGGAGGGGGTACAGACGTCTTATCAGACCAGGTTGGTAGGTATGGCAATCCATCCAAATCAAATAACAGAAAACGTTCCCTCGACATCTTCTCAACCACCCGACTCTCCTACCCTGGGAACTTCAACCTCTAAATTGACTGCTAGGGAACATCTCCCTATAGTAATCCATAGGCCTTTGAGTCAGAAGTATGAAATCATAAAGTATTTTGTTTTAGTTATAGTGAATTTATCAATTATATATGCTCTTAACCAATCAAAGGATCTTTGAGAAGAAATAATAGAGGCTCTACTAATCCCTCAAGATTTCAAAGATGAGGTCACTATAGTAGAGCTGCACCGGGAAAAGATTGACCCTGTGGAATGTCATGTTGTAATATCTTTTATAGAATAAGATAAGGATGTTGTGATATAGGGACACATCAGACCCTTTTATGTGTTAGACAGACTAGATGACATTGATGTCAAATGAGATTTCATTGATAATGGATTGGGAGTCAATCTCATTCTGATTTGAATTCATCTTAGGTTGGGTTATAGTGAATCTTACCTATCTCCTTCTCCCATGACTCTCCATGGATATGAAAAGATTAAACAAAATTCCCTTGGACAGATCAATATCATAGCACAATTTGGGGACCTAGTTTCTAATTTTGAATTCCAAGTCTTCCGAAAAGATACTACTTTAAATGTATTTCATGGAAGGATTTGGTTTCACCAACATAGAAAAGTCCCTTCATCATATCACCAATGTATAAAGTACTACATCAATATGAAAATTGGTACATTATATAGTGATAAAAATCTATTTAAATCGTTTGAGACTCAATACATTGATGTAGTGTTTTATTAGAGACAGGTGAAGTAACCCATGACTGGTGATGTTTCTTTAGTTACCACCCTAAATGGTTTGGAAATAACCCTGACCAACCTATTCAAGTATCTTGATGATGAATACATGTTACCCATCAACCAGATAAATGTTTTTAGTTCATAATTTGGTATATAATTTCTAATCCTCATGATATAAATCATTTCATTTGAACATGACCATACAGAATAGTTCCCTAATCCTCCCATTAGTAGTGAAGCCTTAGGTTAAAATTACCTCAATTTATCCCTAGGAATTCAGAAGACCCCAACATCATCATCTGAACCTGAAGAAATTATCACATCATTGCGAGTGAATGGATGTATCTTTACCTCTTAGTCTCGTGATATCAATATTTCCTCTAACTCTAAATATTCCCCTTCATTAATCATTTTTACTAACATGGGAATGAAATAATTATGAGAGGGAGAGGCAGAGGAAGATAAAGATGACCTCAAAGACAATCCTCTAGCATTTGAAGATGTTGTATCTACCACATTTGATGAACTCTAATGGGTAAATCTGGGTACAAAAGAAGAACTACGACCTAATATGATTAGTAAAACTATTCCCATTAAATAAAAAGAGGTATATGACCTTTTATTAAAACAATATCAAGATTTATTAACCTAACATTACATATAAATTTCATGTCTCGCTTCTGATATGGTCTCCCACCACTTGGGTCTTCCAAAACATCATTTTTATTACAAGCAATTATCCAGAAGAACAAATATCACCAAATATTCCAAAGTTTAAGTCAAAGATAACAAGATCATCATATCCAAAAAAAATTGGGAAGTTAAATACCCAATTATTTTCCAATATAGTCCTACCCAAGAAGAAGAATGGGAGAATAAGACTGTTCATTGACTTCAGAGATCTCAAATAGAATTGTCTGAAATATGACTTCCCGATTCCAATTATAGAAATCTTTATTGATGTGATGGTTAGATACCAAGACCTCTCATTCATGAATAGATACTAAAGATGTAACCATATATAGATGACCCCTAATTATTAATAATCCACTAACTTTTGGGCACCCCAAAAAGTATATTTCTATCAGATGATGCCCTTTTAGCCTAAAAATGTCAGTGCTACATAAAAGTGTGTCATGAACCACATATTTAAACCCTTCATAGTAAATTATATTGATTTATATATCAATGATCTTGTGGTGAAATCTTTGAAATTTTCTTAACATCTTTCTGACCTTGAAATGGTTTTCAAGAAAATGTGACAACATATCCAAGAAATGAACCCCCTAAAATGTAATTTTTTGTGTAACCTTGGGAAAGTTTCTCAGCTTCATAGTATGTCATTTTGTAATTGCGTTCAATATTGATAAAAAAATTATATCCTTAACATGTTACCTCCCAAAAAACTCAATGATTTTAGAGGAATCTAAGAAATTCTTTCCTACATTAGACAATTTATAGAAAATATTGTTGGAAAGTGATTTCCCTTCACCAAGTTGATTAAAAAAGGGGCCATGTATCAATGGAATGATGATTCTGAAGAAGCATTTTATAGTCTAAAGAAGTATTTCCTGAGTCCACCAGTGTTAATGATTCATATCTAAGTAAATATACTCATCTTATATGTGGAATCCTTAGAGAAATCACTGGGTGATTTCCTTACACAAAAGAATGATGTTGTAACTGAAAAAAGTCTCTATTATCTTATTCAGACCATGCTCGATACTAGGAATCATTATTAAGATATCGAGAATAACTGTCTGGAATTAATATTTTTTTTAGAATTTTATGCACTACTTTCAAAATCATGATGTATATTTGGAATATTGAACAAAACTTCTCAAGTATATCATAAATATTCATATGTTGACCAAGAATTTGGTATGGTGGGTTCTCATCCTGCAGTAATTTGATATCTTATTCATACCACATATGGCAATAAAGTTGAAATTTTTGACATATTTCATCATAGAGAACCCTTGTTTAGAACAAATTCCTATGAATATCAAACTGTTGGATGAATAAATATTCTCTTTCTAGGACTCCCCCAATACATGGGAAATGTATTTTGATGGTACATTCAGGATCCCAATAGTAAATAGGATATAATACCATAATCTCAATAAACTTGGGTTGGGGTTTATTCTTATCTCTCTAGTAAAGGCAGTCTTGCCTTATTTTTTTATTCTTAGAAGGTTGTACCAACAACAAGGTAGATTAATAGGCCCTCATTATAGGATAAGAAAATGCACTGTAAATTCTAGTTACCCATATGAACATAAAAGGTGACTCAGAGTTGATGAGAAAATAATTAATTGGTTATTATTCTATTAGAAAAGAAGATTTGGTCACCTAACTTGACTATATCCTAGGATTGATGGTTGAATTCCCCATGGAGACAATATTGAATCATATCCTGTGATCATAGAATTATCAGGTAGATGCATTGCAAAATATAGCTACAACTTTGGAAAATCTGAATAAGGACAAAATGGTCATCAACATTACACATCACAAAATGGTATCACCATTTTTTAGAGTATCATAGAAGAGATCCAAGAGGTCAATTCTACCCCTAAAACTGATAATCGTATGAATGGTTGGATGAAACCCATATTGGACTATCTCCAAAGTGGGACTCTTCCATTAGAAAGATCTAGAAAAGAGCATATCTAATAAAAAAATTTAATTTTACCCTCTATGATATCGTGGTTCATTAGAATGTCATCTATAAATGAGTCTTTGGTGGGATCCTACTCAGATGCATTTATTAAGAGGTGACAATAACCATTATTCAATAATTACATGTTAGTGTATGTTGCTCCAATCATTCAAGGACCAATATTTCTCACTAAATCATAAGGATCAGATATTTATAGCCTTAGATGATGAAAAATTGTATAAAATTCACCAAAAAAAGTGGCATCACTATCAAGTTCATGCTAATTTCATCGATCAACCCCTAGAGTTGTTTCACACCTCCAAATAATCTGGTACATTCACCATATGGGGAATGGATGTTGTGGGACCAGACCCTACTACTACAGATAAGTAGTTTAAATATATACCCACTACTAAATACTTCTTCTCCAAATGGTCTGAATCAATACCCTTCAAAGAAGTTGGGACAAAAATCCTCAACAATTTTTTGAATTCCAATATTATTACCAGGTTTGGTATCCATCGTACAATATTGAAAGACAAAACACAAAATTTAGATATTCTAAATTGAAAAGGTTATACTATGATTATAACATTGAGTCCAACTATTCATCCCGCTATCATGTAGTGGAAAATGGATAGATTGAGGATTCTAACAAAACTCTATCAAACATAATACACAAAATGGTGGATAAAGACAAGAAATAATGGCTTAATATGCTTCTAAATTCCTTGTGTTCCTACCATAAAAAAACCCAAACAACTACAATAAACCCCATATTCACTAGTATATGGGGTAAAAGCAGTTTTCCCACTGAAGTCCAATTTTATTCATTGTAAATTACCATTTGTGATCATTTGTCTATAGAAAAGAAGTCCCAGAATCTTTTGGAAAAATTGGAAGGGCTCTATGAGAAGTTATTGTGCACATTTCATCATTTATAGGTTCACCAAAATCGAATTTCTCATGTTTTCAAAAATATATTCTACCACGGTTCATCCTATGAGGGGAACTAGTTTTAGTCCTCATGAACCTGATAATATCTAGGAAGAAACCTATAAATCTTGAACCAAAAAGGGAATGACCTTTATATCCATAATCTGTATTCTATTTGATCATATTAATTGATCATCATGGATGGTGAGTATAATACACCACCTACTAACATAATATTTATTAATAAATATTATGTGTGATGAATGATGTATGGTTCTAGTCATATGAACCAAAACTACTGGATGATGTTCATCCTTACCATTTGATGCTTAACTGCATGGAGTGTTCCTTGTTTCATGATTGTAAAAGGAATGACCCATATAATTATAGTCACAATGAATTAAATTTTATGCATCCTCATCATATGTTGTTAATATTTAGTCTTACCCTATTCACCAAGAATAGGATTTCGTAAGAGACAAGCCTAGGAAGCCTCATGTGACTCATGTGATTCCACTTCTTATGAGATGATTTCCAAAACTCTTGGTAACTCTTCTTATGAAATTATCTACCAAACTATTGAGCATAATTTAACGTATAATCCCCACATTACTTATTGTCACTCCTTCCATGGAATATACATTCTTACTATATGAAGTTAAACTACATGGAATTTTGAGAAATACATGTGGATTGATTCCCATCCTAATGAGATATATAGTGATACTCAAATCATACATCCTGGTCCAGCCACTATATGATAAATTCTAACCCATTCCATTTATATGATTTAGATAAGTATAGGGAATCCTTAACCAGAACTACATGCGGCTTGATTCGTGTTGCTATAGAATATGTAGTGATGCCTAGACCTTATGTATCAAGCCCATACACAAATTCCAAACTCGGGTATAATTTTATTCACTAGTGTTTGACTCCATGTCATTCATTCACATCAGATTCAACCTTACCAGCTGACAAAGACAGTTCATATATATTGGTGTTAATCATTCACTTTACCAGATTTCATTGAATTCCCCCATGTGAAAATGGAAACCCTCATCATTCCTTGTTTCTCACACTGATCATATCTCACATGGGCTAAGGAATCGTGGTAAGGGCATACTCACATACATAGGTTGCATTGTTTTCTAAGAAATATGACCTTCAAATGTGTTTACTTCATTCCAAATATTTTTTTTCAATAAATGAATTCATATATCCTCTTCACATAAGGTTCACCATTTTCTTTTCACCCTTTTTAATGTAAGTTCGGTTTTTGATGGGGTTTATTCAGAGAATCAGAAACACCCAATAGCTCTCATATACATGATGTCTCATGGTCCTACCTTCCAATGGTATTAATTCCTTGTGGAACATAACCCATAATTCTTAAGAACACACATTGGTTGAGAGGACGGGAGTTTAGGATCATCACACCCTTTTGGGGGGGATTATTTCCTACTCTAGGACTCTCTTATAGATTTTAGGGACACAATAGTGGTTTTGATGTTGGTATGGGTCTATGATAGGTGCTTCCTATGCATCCCCATGAGAGGAATTAGAACCCACATAGTTCATTTTCACTAAATGGAACACATCTAACCTTTTATGGTCATGTGAAAAAGATCAAACCATCTAGTTTAACATTATAAGATAAGTACATCTAGGTGAAAGGTGTCTAGTTAGGGCCTGTGTGGGACTTATGTTGAAATAGCCCAAGGGTCCTAGAATGAATATATCCTCCCATGTTGGATATGAAACTATTTAGAATATGTCCTAATAAGGATAATGATGGAGGGACCCAAAAGAAATATAGCCCACCATTTTTGTTATGACCCTGTTAGAAATATGTCCCAGATAATGTTAGGGTGATTTTGTCCTTCCCTTCGATTCAATTTTTTAGTTTCTTAATGTATCGACTAGTGAAAATCAACTTGAGACCATTAAAACATTTTTACCATTGTAATAAATTTATAGATTGGGTTTTGGGAATGTATTAATTTACATTCTTAGATGAAAGAAATTGTATCTATAAATGAATTTTTTTTATTCTTATTGTACCCATTTCTTGAAAATTATTTATTTACAGGATACATCATTTTAAATCCAATAAAACCTTTTTCATGTCTCCTACCCATAACCTTAGATTAGGTTCTAACACTATTAACATTTATATTTCACACACCCTAGCCTTATTCATCATTTTTCCTCATGTTTTCTCTTTATTCCACTTTTCAATCACATTTCCTCTTTCATTTTTGACCATTTAAAACAACGTTTTTTGTATATTAGGTTTCAAATTAATCCTTATATAGTCACCCACCTTCCTTATATATCGACCCCTTTTACCACAATCTTGTAAAATTAGGTTTATAAATTATTATTATGAGAGAGTTTAATGAATTCTCATCATCTCTTATTGATTAACTTAACCTTCAAAATGACAAATAGTTAAAAACAACTTTTTCATGATCCAAGCTCTAAAGAACAAAAAATATCATTTGTTGTGTTAATCTGTCGATCAGTAATGAGTGGATCAAAAGACCCACTAAAGAATGGAAATAATTGATGCATGAAAGACTCAGTATTGTGTTTCTCTATATTTGGTGCATTTGGGGACTCAATATGGTTAATTTATTATTCATAAATTGAGATATCATTTCCCTAAAGGTTTCCACTCCTTCCCCATCCCATTTGGCTTCTTGTTGGTAAAATCAACCCATTTTCCATCACACTCATTATTAAATTTTTTACTCCTAATTAAAACAATTTAATTAAAACCATAAGGGTTAACATGAGTAATAAACCAAAATATCATAATAATATCATGATAAATAAGCATATTAACAATAAAAATAGCTTCTAAAGAGACATACTCTATGAAAACATCATTTTAACTTGTGATACTTTTATTCTATACTAGATCTATTTATATTGGGTTATATTATAATTATTAACCTAATCCCTAAAAATAATTAAACCCCACTCAGATACCAACTAAGATGACCTAATCACAACATACATATATTTATCATCATTTCCATAACTTAAACATTACATCTCACATACAAACGCATTATCCTAGAACCCAAAGATTTAGTGTCTTTGGAGATTAGATACATAAATGTATTATATCAAATTATTTCTTAAAAATATCTAACAAATAACTTTATCACATGCTATACTTCTAGACACATAATAATTTATAATATTCTTCATTACCTAGAGAATTTAAACATAAAGGGTGAGTTCAAACACTCAGTAAAGTAAAAACTTGTCAATGAGTTATAAGGGGTTGTACATAAGAATTTGATAATACATGAACATGGAATAAATATCTAATTACTAAGAATATAAAATCATAATATTTTTCTATAATACATGATATAATGATATATAACCTTAAATGATCATATATATATACCGTGGCCTAAGAATGTATAAATATGAGATAATAATCGTGATCCTTGGAGCATGGAATGTGGTATAAATAGACTCATATAAAACATATCATATGTCAATGTTAAAAACCAATAAATTAATATTATAATGTACTAGTCTAACCACATTCCCATAACATAGTTTACTTAGGCTGACCGCATGTTCCCCATAACCTTTTGGACTTGCGTTAACCACTTGCGCCCCATAACCTTTTTGACTTGGGATAACCACCCATGTCTCATCCTAATATTATGAGATATAAAGTTTTACCCAATTTATTGGATGAATATAATGGAACCACCCATAAAATAATGAAAACCCATATATAAATTTTTCTTGTGAGTATGAAACCATTTGTAATCCCGTCATAGCTTTAATTACCCAAAAAAATATAAATATTTCATGAATATTTCAAAGAAACATGATCATAAGTCATATAAAGAAACAATTTGGATAGTGTAGTTATATAATATCCCTAGTGATTAACAATAAACAATAAATTATGTTGACATAGATTAAAAACACTTTATAATGGCATTATAAAATTACTATGAAAAATAAAAAAAAATGACCTTTATATTTTAAATAAATTTTATTTCAAAGGAAATAATTTATAAAAAATGAAAATAGAAATTAATTTTAATAACCATGAAAATTGGAAAGGAATATTTGTAAAAAAACTCAAGAATATGGTGGAATTTTTTCATATGTAAAGGGTTAAAAAATATACCTTTCACACTTTATGAAAAATGTCAATAAAAATGACCTGTGAGGAAAATGTTAAAAAGTGGTTCCTTTAAAATTTTATAAAGATAGTAAAAAACCAATATAAAATGAAATTAATTAATCATAGAAGTATATATAATGAAATTTATAAAACCAAATAAATAATATAATTATTGAGGAGAAATATTCCTAATTGAAAAGAAGAGATAAGGTTGACTCCACATACAAGCATCTTTTTGGTTGAATTATCAACCAAAGGAAGGTGAAATGGTAAGAAGACATGTAAAAACTATAAATAACCTAATTATAATAAAATATATTTGTTTTTTAGATAAAAAATAAAATTTCCCCCAATGTTAATTTAGTCGTAAACAATATTGATTTCAATGTGAGATGGGAAACAAACTCTTGTGACTATTTAATTTTGAATAAAAATACCATACAAGAGATAACCTAAGATGGATTTTTAAATACATTAAATTTCAAGATAATTCTGATAAATTTACATCCATCGGTCATTATAGTCACCACATAAAATATCATAGGTGGTGAACATGGAACATATCTCAATAAAAGTAAAATTGAGAATAGAAACTCTTACCATTACTCCCATCATCCATGAAAGTGATTTCGACCCCTTTATAATAAATATAATAATTTTTATTACTTATTTAATGTATTTTTTCACATATATCACCTTTTATTCTCTCCAATTATAATCATTAATTACACATATATTAGCTATTATTTATTTTTATCCTCGTATTTTAGTAATTTTGGTTATTTCATACAAGTTTTATAATGGTGATGTTTAACCTCATTATTTTATACCAATTTTACCACTCCCAGATTTTTTAAGGTATTTTAATAATTATGTTTCAATTATTTATATATTACCATGTTCATTTGATTCAAGGTATGGGTTCGGTTCATGAGAATGGAATCCATGATGAACATGTTTTGGGTGATTTATCGATTACAACAAGTTACTTTATAATGATCATTTTATTGTCTCATGATTATAGAACTATATTCATATAATAAATTTAAATTTTATATCATATATTACCAATATCAATGTCTTGATACAAATTCAGGTTAAAAATGGTGAATATTGTAAAGAATCATTCATGAAAGTGGTTGAACCGTCATCAAAAAGAACATGTTATACTAAAGAATGAGTAAGAGTATAGAGTTGTATAATTGTAATATCAATTTATCAAAATAATAATGATGTTAATATAAAATCAGTATAGTATAGAATAATATTTTTAAAGAGTTAATATAATAAGTTAATAGAAAAATATAGTTAAGAATTTGGTACTTACATTGAAGAATTCTCTCTTTAAAAAGGATTCCTTCAGTATGAATGATTTGTGATAATTTATTGAGACCAAAAGTTACCTAATGTATAAAAAGAATTTAAAATAGGTAAAATGGTAATATATTCGACAGTGAATCAAATTTTATGAGGTTTTTGGAAGTGTTATAAGAGTGGTCCTTTTATAGGTGAGTTTTGAGTGTCATTTCCAAAAATACCTATTTCATAAGGTGTAAGGTATTAATTTTAAAAGGAAAGTGGGTTAAAAGAGTAATATTGATGGATAAGTTATTATTTTATGTCAAGAATTACCTAATACAGTAATTTATAGACAGTCATTCACGGTATTTGTTTTCCTTTACCCCTTAGTTAATCCCATTTATCTCATTTTACCTTCACTATGGTAGCTCAATTTTTACCTCAATAACTTATTTTATGCCTAAAAATAAAAATGAACATATTAAATAATTTTTAAATTTTAGTTCCAAATATCAAATACATTTTATTAGATTCCATTTTAAGTGATAATAATTACTTTTAATATAAGAACATGTAATGCAGAAAGATAATTTAAAAAAATACATTTTTAATCATAAAATGAATTTTATTCCTGTAACTTGTCATTTAATAAACATTATATGATTATTAATTTATTTTTTATGTGTATTATCAACAAATTTTATTAAATTAATTAATTAGTAATGATTAATTTAATTTATTAAGATAATAATACATTATATACATAAAAACTATTTTTTTAAAATTTGTTTTTTTAACAATTAATGATTTTATCATTATTTATAACCAATTAATCATCCATGCATTAATTTTTCTTTATTTATATATATATATATATATATTTCATTAAATTTAGTACTCTAAATATGATAAATTTATATTTTAAATAAAAACATTTAATATATAATAAAAATAAAGTTTTTAAATAAAACATTTCTTATCCAAAAATAATTAAATTTGTGTTCTTTTTAGATTTATAATTATTTCTTGGATGTTATTAAGTTATTTTAATAACAATTCCTTAAATTTAATCAATAATTTTTATTGATATCATTATTTAAGTGTAATAAATTATCCCAAAATATGTAATTCATAAAAAAACAATTTCTTTAGAATTAATGGTCTTTTCCTCAAGTGAAGTAGTATTTTTAGTTATATTCTAAAATAATTTATTTTATTCCAAATTAATTATTTGTAATAAAAATTTATATTTTCAACATCTAAATAAACTTTATCTATGTTAGTTTCATACAAGTAATTTTAAAATGGTAATATTTTTACTTTTATTATACCTAATAGAGATATAACCTTTAATAATGGTCATATAATGGATATATTAACACCATTACATCCTATACATTAATTCCATTATAACATTTTAAATCACACCACTCATTCCTATAATTTTAATTTTGTATCTCATAACATTCTTTCTCCTTTCATTATGTTTTTTCTCATTATTGGTTTTGTTCTCCTAATGGTGATCCTCAAGGGTGAAGGTGTTGAGGGAATTTTCTAGTGGTAAAGATATTATTATTTTTTATTTAAAATCCCATTATAATTTATGAACTTTTAAGGTATTTAATCATCAATGGTATGTAATACATGGTTCTATTTACTTATATTGTAATTCTCTATTATGAGTGAATAAAATGTTGTTATTTTCATTCATATACTGTATGAATTACTTCCTACTCAAGAAAAAATATTTTAATGGAATAGAAAAACATATTTATTAATGATAACATATATTTTAAGGAAATAAAATGTGTCACAAGACATGTAGTTTCATCCATATAATCACTTGTTTTCAAATTTGAGACTTCATTGGCTAAGTTATATCTAGAACCGCCTATAGTGGATCATATTAATGAAATTTTTAGATAATAAGATGATCAAATAAAATCAATGAATGAAAAGTATATCTTAAGAATAAAATATTTGTTTATTATAATGAATCACATTGATTTATATCTGGAGAAACTTCATAAATATCCTTGTGATCATGAAGTTTAATTCTCTATTGAAACCATCCCTAATGAAAACCCCATATCTAAGATACCTTATAGAATGGATTCAATGGAATTTTAATAATTAAAGAAGAAACTAAAAGAATTATTTAATAAGGTATTCATACATCATGGTGCCTTGTTATAGGAAGAATCAATCCTACTTATGAAAATAAGAATGGGTTTATGAGGTTCTATATCGATTATAGGGAAATAAATGTCATTGTTTATTAATAATTAGCACCTTTTACCTCACATTAATGAAATATTTTATCATATTCAAGGGGATTGATACTTCTAAAATACTAATATTCATTATATTTATCATCAATTAAAAGTTAAGAAACATGTTATACCAAATATGGATTTTTACAAGGTATGGGTAATATAAGTACATAGTAATGACTTTTCAATTAATAAAATAATCCTATATATTTAGGGATCTTATTAATAGATCATTAAATGATTAACTTGATAAATTTATTAGGTTATTTATTAATGATATATTCATATACTCTAAGAACTATGAAGATCATGAGAACCATTATGGATTATTCTCAATACCATGATAGAAAAGGAATTATATGATAGATTTAGTAAGTATGAAGTTTTTACTTAAAAAAGTTTATTTTCTTACCAATATTACCACTAAATATGGAAAATTTATTGACCCTTACAATAAAAATGTGGTAGAAGAAATTAAAACACCTAATAATATAATTATATAAAAAAATTTCTTGGAATGGATGGTTACTACTGATGATTTGTTGAAACATTTTTAAGATTAGCTAATCTTTTTAGCATATTGAAATGAAAAGGTGTAAAATTTAATTGTTTGAAGAAATTTGAATAATGTTTTAAAAAACTAAATAATATATTAGTAAATGCATTGGTATCAACCTTTTTAATGAGTAATAAAGTATTTGTGACATATAGTGATGTATTAAAGAAGGGACTGGGGTGTGCCCTTATGTAAACTGATAGAGTTGTTTCTTGTGAATCAAGGAAATTAAAAAACCCTAAAAATTATCTACCTAATTATCTATAGTTAAGGGATATAATATTTTCCAATAAAATATATAGTTTCTATATTTATAGTGAAATATGTGACATATATATAGATCAGAATAGTTTGAAGTATATATTCAAATAGAAATAGATTAACTTAAAACAAAGAAATATTAGGAACTAATCAAGGGATGGGATTGTTTGATACATTATAACCCTATGAAGTAAAATAAGGCGAATAATACACTTATTATGAATAATAATAGAGTTTTATTTGTGATGAGGATGTGAGAGAATCAAATATTCATGGATTTAGTAAATTTATACATAAAGCCTGTTAGGGAAGGAGAAACATCATCACTTTTCCAAATAAATTCTCAAACATATTTAATGTAGAAGATAATTAAGTCTCAATAAGATTAAAAGGGTTAATAAAAGAATATTAAAGGTAGTAAATATGGGAGATTGATGAACTTAAACTATGAATATGGAGTTTTAAGTTTGTAAAGAGACTATATGTACGATTGATTCCTAAACTGAAGATGGAATCAATAGATGAATATTTTAGTTTAAATTTATCTAAAAATCCTGGTATTGATGTACAAGTATTTAAGAGAACACTTGTTTTTGGGACAACATAAGGTGGGAAACTATTGACCATGTGTTATGAGTCTCGACATGTTAAAAAGTAAATGCAGAGAGACAACTTCCAAAGGGTTCTATAAAACCTTTCATTATACCAGTTTGAAAATGGTAAAATATCATAATGGACTTAGTTTTTAGGATTACTAATATATATAATAAGATCGATGCAGTATTGTTATTATATATCACTATACAAAATTTTCACATTTCTAATAAATAAGGGAAAATTTACCCCTTGAGCGACTTGCATGGATTTATATTAATGTAGTCATAAGCCTTCATGGTGAACCTCTATTAATTGTATTTGATCATGACATTTTTTCTATTAAATATTATACAGTACAATATAGAAAATGGAACGGTTAAACTAACCATGTTTTGGTTTGTATCTTATTTTTCCTATACCACATTATGGTGCATGTGAAGAATGATATATGATATCATTTGACTAACTCTTCTAAAGATTAATATCATGTTTATTTATGATCGACATGCATCATGTAATGAAGTGTTGGTAAAATTAATCGTAAAATTTGTTTTAATGTTTTATTTCATTAATGAGGTTCATATTGTAAGAGTTACAACACCGATTAGTCATTTCCAAATGTTTGAAACATTTTAGTTCCAACGGGATTGGTCACTTTATTATGGAGTTATATTTAAGGGAATTTAGGGACCTCATAAAATATATAAGCATTCATTCTCACATAACCCAACCTCCCTTCATTTCTCTTTTCCCTATTATCCCTTTAGGAGGATGTTCTATCACATTGTTATATAGAATATATCCCATCAAATATTTCAATGATTCATGTGGTTGGTGGGTACCTTAAAATAGAACCTATTATTTGTTACTGAGGGAACTAAATCAAACTCAACACTAGTGAAGATTAAAAGAATGAAAATTGAGGTATGTTTAGTTTATGGGTTTTATATTTCAACTTATTGATTCCACTCCTTGTGTATTTTGGAATGGTTTTTGTGTTTTATTATACTTATTATGGGAATAGGGATATCCTATAAAACCCTTGAGTGACAGATAAAATAGATTTCAAAACCGATTTCCTAAACAAAATTTTAGTCAAGGTCTTATATATGATTCAACTTGATGGTTTTCAAGTACCAAATGATCATGTTAAGGTTTTCAAGTTTCAATGGTATACTTATGTATTGAATTAGTCTTATCAGGGTTTAAAGATATGGTTTGATTATTCAATCAAAGAGTTTTATTTCACCAATAATATGGATGATTTATGTGTATATTAGTGGATTAGTGGGAGTGTTTTAGTATTTCTATTGTTGTATTCAGATGGCATACTCCTGATTATAAATTATATTCTGTATTGACACTATATAAATATGTGGTTAGGAAAGTGCTTATTGATTAAATACATGGGTGAAGCAACCTATATGATAGGTATGGAGGTCTAGAGTGATTGATCCAAGTGGTTTCTTGCACTAAGTAAAAAAACATATATTGTTAATGTTCTAGAGAGATTTAGCATTGAAAACTCTAAGAAGGAGTCTTTACGAGTGTTGTATGGCCCAAAGTCTAGGATTATTCAAGATCCTTATAATTAGTTAGAAATAATGAAATATATTCCTTAGGTATCCTCCATACAATATATCATGAATTTCATATTATGTAATTGAATTTATGTCTCTTATTCTCTAAGAATAACATGTGGATGGAAATCTAATAATAGTTAAAGTAGCTGGATTATTATTAATAAATCCTCATGTATTTAAGAATTATTAAGGATATTTTCTTGGTATTTTGAGGTGAGAATCAGCTCATTATAAAGGGTTACACATATTCAAGTTTTCAAACCAACAAGGATAATATGATATCTCAATATGGTTTCATGTTTTTCCTCAAAAGTGTAACTATCAGTTGGGAGAGTTATAAATAATCCAACATGATAGACTCAGTAATAGAGGAAGAGTGCATCATTTTATCAGATATTGTGAAGGAATCTATTTGGTTCAATAATTTCATCCCTATACTTGGGGTGGTTATTAGAATTAAAGGATAAATTACACTTTATAGTGATAATAATGGAGTTATTTCTTGGGAAATAAAACCCTAATCTCACCAAGGGGCCTAACACATCCTTCAAAAGTACCATCTTGTTAAATAATTCATTTAGAGGAGTGATATAAAGATTTATTAAGTTGATATATAGGATAATATATCATATCAATTTACAAAACTACTAACATAGTATAATCATAAGGGTCATGTAAAGTATCTAGTTATTAGATACATGAGAGACTGAACTATGAATGTAAATGTATCATGGTTTAATAATAATTGAAATCTCTATTTATCATTCATTCATGTGTGATTAATACATTCAAAAGGAATAGTTATATGATACAACCCCATTAAAGTATGACTTTGAGTTGTCCCTCATTGATGTTCATCATAGAGTAATATGGGTTTTTATGATATTTTAAGATTAGTGTGAATACAATCATTCATTTAATATAGAGTAGACTCGTTATATAGGACTTCTATTTATTTCTGATGAAAATCATTTCACCTGACAATTGATTATTGGAGGTTGAGTTTTGTACAATTATTCACACTGATTTCATTAATTCTGAATAGTTTCCAATGGGTTTTGTTCATGGATCCATAAACACCCAATAGTCCTATATCCATGATAACTCATGGACCTGTTTTCCAAAGGCAAGTGCTCATTTGGACACTAGACCAATGATACTTAAGAACTCAAATTTTTTGATAGGATGGGAGGTTGGGGTCATCACACCTTTTTTAGGGGAATAATTACCTACTCTAGGAATCTCTTAGATATTTAAGATATAGTCGTGAATCCTTCATTAAATCCCAAGTATAACATGGGTTACCCTTGGGTTGATGATCAATTATTAATATTTATGGAATTCAGAATCATCTCACTACTGTAAATGGTAGTTTTCCCAACAGTTGTTTACCAACGGTTCAAAGAAACTGTTGGTATATTCTGTATTTTCCAATGGTTTATATAAACCGTTGGGAAATACCTTTTAGAAGAGACTTTTCCCAATGGTTTTATGAAACTTTTGGGAAAAGTGGAGAAAATTCAGTCTTCCCCAACGGTTTCATAAAACCGTTGGGAAAAGGTGGGAAAAACATATTTTTCCCAACAGTTTTATGAAATCGTTGGGAAAGACTGGTTTTTCCCAACGGTTTTTATGAACCATTGGGAAAAAACCCCCAAATACCCCAATGCTATCAGTGGCCTCCCCACGATTCAGAAGCGGATCCAGAGCCTTCCGCTCGTCTCCAGAAGCTCTCCAGAAGCGATTCCTCGGCAGAATCACTTCCCAATCCCCACATCTTCCATCAGATCACCAGCCACCAGGTTAGATTCTTATATTTTAGTTCCACCTATTATAAAGAATATACTTCTATGAATTATTTCCTAATTCCAAAATTTTAGGGTTTCTGTAAAAATTTATGATTGTTCCACGAATTGTGTAGTCAAATCCCTATATCGGTGTATGTCCAATTAATGTTTTCATTACACATTTACATTTATAAGGGCACGATGTCTCTTTATTATGTTCTAAATTTTAAGATTCATAGTTTTGGTTGTGCGGTGGTTTTGGTTGTGCGGTGGTTTGTGATGTGCAATATTTTTGTTGTGATATGTGGTTGTTTTGGTGAGATTGTTGGTCGATGTAACATGGCATCGATGGTTATTGTGAGATGGTGAGTTATTGTGTGGTGGTTTTATTAGTTTCCTGGTTATCTATGGAATAAATTATGCTGTTAAAACCAAAAAAAAGATATTAAATAAATGAGATGGAATAGAAATGGATGTGTGGTAAATGGATTTAATTAATTTAACATTAAATGAATGGACAATGTAAGTGTGAATGATGTGGCTTATAAATGAAAGTGAGAAATGATATGCGTCTTGTGTGGTGGTGGTGTGGTTTATGTGTTTTATGGTAGTAGTGAAGTGTGTGATTATTTAGTTAATGTGAACCCATAGGTTGAGTATTTTGTGCTATCTATATATCATGTATTTTTATGTTATTTCTACACATTCCCAACCAGAGTTGGATAAACTTACCAACGATCAGAGGTTTTGAGTTATGGGTATTTTTTCTAATATCTAGGATGGTGGTTATATGGTTGGATAGCTACCATGTCTTCCCTACTCTTCCTTCAAAAGTGATTGACCATGTGTTTTTAGGCAAGATGCGATGTGATTGTCCATGTGTCTTCAGGTGAGATGTACTATGATTTCCCTAGTTTTTTTCGGTGAGGTGTGATGTGATAAGGATATAATAAGATGTGGCATGTGGTTGGGGTCATGTAGGGTAGGAGGATGGCACAAGGTTGATGTTATTCGTGTTCATGATACCTTACTAATATGGTTATGGGATGAGGCATGTTGTGATGTGATATAACACATTAATTTCTTATTGGTTTTACTTTTTTTCAATAACACATTTGTATGTTTTTTTCACATGTGTAGTTGATACCTTGACTATTTTCTTCCTTTATCGTTTACTTAAATGTATTTTCTATTAAAGTTCAATCCTATTGAATTGTTTATGACAAAATGACTTATATAAATTCTTTTTACAGAATGTACAGAAGTTGGATGTATGAAATCGATCGAATCTCAAGCGATTTTCAAAACAATTTGGAGATCTTTATAGATTTTACATTTCACAATGCTTCAGATAGTGGTCGCATACACTGCCCATGTTCCAATTGTGTTGGTAGACCTTGGTTGAGCCATGAAGAAGTCAGCTACCACATAACCAAAAATGGTTTTCAAGCAAACTACTTTGTGTGGTATCACAATGGGGAGAAAATGAAATCTCAAATTGGTGATGATCGAAATGAAAGGACTGGAATGGAGAATTTGTTAGATGATCGGTTTCCATTTATTCGTCATCATGAAAAAGAAAGGATTTCGACTCAAGAAGACTTCTATATGAGGACAACTGATGCATCTAGTGAAAATGATGATATTTATAGGGTGAAAAAATTGAATGATGCTGCCACGACTCCAGTATATCGACAATGCGATAAAATGAAAAAGCTGGAATTTTTAATCCGATTGTTTCATGGGAAAACTATGTATGTAATTTCTAATACAGCAATCGATTACATTCTTACCCTCTTGAAGGATTTACTTCCAGATGATGCAGATATTCCCTCAAACCACTATATGGCATGGAAGTTAGTTGAGGAACTTGGATTTTCAAGAAAAAAAATTCATGCTTGCCCGAAAGATTGCAGTTTATTCTGGGAGGAAACCGCTGAATGAAATGATTGTATAAAATGTGGCACATCCCGCTGGAAGACAAAATCTGATGGAACACCATCCCGCATTCCACAGAAAGTAATGTGGTCCTTTCCATTGATCCCCAGACTTCAGAATATTTTTATGTCTGATGACATATCAATAAAAATGAGATGGCATGATACCGAGAGAAAGAAGACTAATGATGAGTTGGTTCATCCTATAGATGGATTTTCATGGCAGAGATTTGATGCTTGACATTCTGATTTTGCAGCTGACGTGCATAATGTGAGGCTGGGTCTTTCATGCGACGATTTTAATCTGTTTGGGCAGATGCTTACTTCGCACAGCACATGGCCAGTTTTTATACACATTTATAATCTTCCCCCATGGTTGTGTATGAAAAAACCTTTCACTTTCATGAGTATACTCATATTTGGTTCTTCTGATCTCGACATTGATATTGATGTATACATGGAACCTTTAATAAAAGAGTTGAAACTTCTTTGGGATGTGGGTGTGCACACATACGATGCATGTTCGAAAGACATATTTCAGATGTGTGCTGCGCTTATGTGGATGATCAATGATTTTCCGACTTATGCAATAATGTCTAGATAGAGCACGAAGGGAAAACTGTCATGTCCAGTTTGTATGAAGAATACACGATCTAGAAGACTGAAACACTGCTGTAGTTTTAGTTTTATTGGACATCAATGATTCTTGCCAAAAGATCATCCATATAGAATGAATCGTCGAAGATTTGATAATACCATAGAGACCAATGATCCACCTCAGCGTATGTCTGGAACTGACGTGCTTAATGAATTGAAAGATTTCATTTTTTCATTCGGGAAGGGTCAAATGAAATCTGGAAAGAGAAAGAATGTTTCCACTGAAACCTGTTACAATTGGAGGAAGAAGAGTATCTTTTTTTATTTTCCTTATTGGTCAACCAATTTGTTACGCCATTGCTTAGACTTAATGCATATTGAAAAGAATATATGCGAAATGTTGCTTTCGGTTCTTCTAAATGTCAAGGGGAAGACAAAAGATGATTTACGATCTCGGTGTGACTTGGTGGATTGGGGCATCAGACCAGAATTGCATCCTGTATGTATCAGTGAAAATAAATGGCAACTTCCATGTGCTTCTTATGTGATGAAACCTACGAAAAAAAACAATTTCTGGAAGTATTAGAGACTATTAGAGTTCCTGATGGCTATTCAAGAAACATATTTAAACGCGTCAACAGAATAGAGTTGAAGCTAAAATCTTTGAAGACTCATGATTATCACGTTCTACTGCATGAGTTGCTTCCAATAGAAATCTGTCATCTTTTGTACAATAATTTAAGGGTGGTTGTTATTCAGTTGTTCCATTTTTTTAGAGATCTTTGTGCTAAAAAGTTGTCCAAGTCTTTCTTGCAAAAAATGTTGACAGATTCCCCATTAATTTTGTGTAAGTTGGAGAAAATATTTCCTCCATCATTTTTCACATGCATGCTACATCTGACTATCCATATTCCCACTGAAATACTTCTTGGAGGACCTGTTTCTTTTCGTTGGATGTATCCAACTGAAAGAAATATGTTCACATTAAAGTCTTATGTCCGAAACAGAAATCATCCCGAAGGTTCTATCGTGAACGGTTACTTGGCTCAAGAATGTATGGATTTCTGCTCGATGTATTTGTTTGATCTTACTACAAGATTGAACAGACCAATGAGAAATGAAGAAGAACAGTATGAGAAAATTGAACCCAGTTTTCCATCACTTCCTCAAACAGGCGGAATTCCTGGATCATATACATTGAAGACATTAAGCCATGAAGAGCGGGAGATGGCACATCGCACAGTTTTGTTCAACTGTGATTTGTTCGATGACTATATCAGGTAACTAAATTGATTATGTATATCTTACATATATATCTGTTAAACTATTAATATTTTTTATCTATAGGGAACATAAAACAATGATAAATAGGAAGCATCATTATTTATCTTTGAGAAGGAGAAAGACTTTTCATAGCAAAGATTTTTCTGCTTGGTTAAAATTGAAGGTATAAAAAAATTAATGTTTAAAATAATTATATCAATATTTAATTAACTTTAATAGTCATTTATATTGCAGGTATTCAGTTTTTCTGCTGACTCTGTCTCTGAGGAAATAATATCTTTGGCTTTTGGTCCTAATACCATGGTTCGTGACTGTAAATCAATTGTTATCAATGGGTACAAATTTATTGTCACTGAACGAGAAAAAAACATGAGAACACAACATGATGGTGTTATGGTTACTACCACAACAGATTGTTATGCCAGTGCATCAGATAGTAGACCGCGATTTGAAAATGTGGGTTATTATAGAGTTGTTGAGAAAATAATAATATTGGATTATTACTCTCATGGACGAGTCACAATGATGAAATTCCATTGGTTTGATTCGATGATGAGACATGGCACATTTATTGATGATTGTGGATTTCGAGTAATTAATATGACTCGCACTATTGCTATCGAAGAACCATATGTGTTGGCATCAATGGCTAAACAAGTTTTTTATGTCAAATACCAACTTTGACCTGAATTTGGTGTCATAGTTGAAGTAATTCCAAGACATATTTTTGTAGATGGTGATGATGGAATTGACACTGTCCCTAGTTCCATTGGAACCAATCCATTTATTTCTTTTGATGACTCAAATATCTCAATTATCAGAGTTGATTGTGAACCTGAAGTTGTGGTTGAAAATATATAGAATCATTCATCCATGTTCTCAATTCTTTTGGTTTACCTCGAGTTGGGTTGTTAAGGTTGGTAATATTCAAATTTATTTAGTATTGATCACAAATATGTTTTAGTTGACTTGACCGTTATTTGAATTTTCAATATTTATTGGTTGCAGTTTTATTTGAATGGCATTTTCTAATTTGGAATTGAACTGTATTCAAACATAGTCAAACATATTTCTAACTTGGTGAACATTACAACTTGTATGATTTATTAAATCCATTCAAGCTCTTCTAAAACAATTGATAGCTGACTTGACCGTTATGTGAATTTTCAATGTTTATTGGTTGGAGTTTTATTTGAATTGCATTTTATAATTTGTAATTGAACTGTATTCAAACATAGTCAAACAATATTTTTAACTTGGTGAACATTACAACTTGTATGATTTATTAAATCCATTCAAGCTCTTCTAAAACAATTGATAGCTTAATTGACCATTATGTGAATTTTCAATGTTTATTGGTTGCAATTTTATTTGAATTTAATTTTTTGGGTTACACATTAGTTTTCTTTTTCTAATTAATTACATATTTGTTTTCAAAAGCAGGAAATGAATCCAATTGAAGAGAGACGAAGGAAAAAATGATGGAGAACAATCGTCAAATGACGGAGATGGGCGTTCCACCATTAGTGCCTACAGTGAGTACTTTATTTCAAATTGATATATTTAAAGAATATATAATGTCATGTGATTAATTTTTTTGTAAACATTTTTGTAGGATCCACCTATACGTCGACAGTTATTCGACGAGGATCCTAGTACTGGTCCTAGTACTCAGGCCGATGGTACGAGGAGGGTTCGTACCAGAGGTGGACGAGCAGCTGCGCGTACCCGACTAGACCCTGCCCCTCCCACTGACATGTCATCCTTCCCACATTCTGATCCCGGTGTGCCGTTAGAGACACACGGGATATTTAGGCCTCCCATGTTTTCGCTACCTTCTGCATCTTCTGGCCCATCATTTTCACATCCCATGATGATTCCCACTCCTCAGTCAGCATCCGGTCAGACAGCTGTCCCATCTTCTTTTCCTTCTACTTCTGTCTCTCCGAGCTTCTATATTCCATCATCTTCGACTCCTATTCCACCACAGGGTGTTCCATCAGTTTCTGTGGATCCAGTGGCACTCAGTGATCAGACCGGCACATGTATATTTATAGAACCCTAACAAATTTTTATAGAAATATTTATTTTCATTATAACATGTTCCGATAAAATATTTGTTTTTCTTTCATGAGAGATACATCTACTGATATGAGGAGTGGTCGGGGGCGTACATGCATGCGTTTGGTGTGGAACCACCACACACAGGTTATGGTGGATTATAATGAAGACAACCAAGTGGTTGAGAAAACAGGGCAGCAATGTCGGAGTTTTTTGGCGACGCTTGCCAAATACTCCGACATTATTCCCGTCAGCCCGCTATCGTGGAGACATTTTCCGCATGAGGTCAAGGATAGAGCTTGGGCAGAGATATGGGTAAAAAAATCTATTCTATTTAATTCCATGAATTATTTTTTTTATTTATATGAATTAATATTTTGATTTCAGCTTCGATTTAATTTTCCCGATGGTGAGGGTGCACGATCAGAACGTCTAAAAGATTTAGGCGAGCTTTGGAGAGCCTACAAGCATGAGTTGTATATGGGCTAGTGTGCTAGAGTTGGAACTGAGTTAGAGGTGGTACCAGTTGTGGATGATTGTCCTATAGAGCAGTATCATCAGATGATTACTCATTGGACGAGTACCCAGTTTAAGGTATTAATAACATTTGAGGTATTTAAATAATAACTTTCATGTTTTCATTAATACTATCTGTTGAATTTTTTAATTTATTTAGGAATCATCTGGAAAAAATAAAAAGAAAATTGATGCAAAAAAAAATACCTCCACACACTAGGATGCACTACGATGTCTGATCATGATAGGAAGCAGGTATAACAATTGTTTATAAGTTTTCTTTACGACTTACACTTTCTTTTGTTTCTTCAATTATTTAATAGTTTTCTAAAGTTTTCATATAACTTTAGTTTTCAATGTCATTGTAGAGGAAAATACAAAATATTGAAGGACGCGTGCCTCGAGCAAAACTGTTTTGCTCGAGTAAATGAAAAAAGGATGGAAGTGCCGTCAACGAAGCGACTCAGCAGCATATTGTAAGTTTTAATCTGTTGAATTTATTTTTTAATATCTATTTTGTAACTTAATGATATATTTGTATTTGTAACAGGCTGCTTTAGAGGCCCTCAATGCCCAAGAACCAGACAATTTTGGGCCAATAGATCACTTACATCAGGTGTTGGGAGAGGAGCATTCTGGCAGAGTACGCTGCCGACCTAGGATAGACCCGACGAGGTATTGGCCCTCCTCAGGTACGAGCTGTAGTTCCACCGAGCTGCATCAAGTTAGGGCACAGGCAAAACAGGCTGAGAAAAGGGCCACATAGACAGCAGAATAGTCTGCTAGGGCAAACAGTGCGTTTATGAAATTTATTGAAGTTCTACGTCCTACACTTCCAGTATAGGCCAACCCAACTTTTGATGAGTATATGTCGTCGATACATTCTATATACGGTGAAACAGGTGGTAGTTTTAGTGGTGGTCAAGACGATTTATAGTTTGACGATGATGATGACGAGGAGTCAGAAGCGAAAGAGGAGGGAGAAGAGGAGGGCGAGGCGGGTGGCGAGGGCGAGGAGGAGGGTGAGGACGAGGAGGAGGGCGAGGGAGAGGACGATGATGGGGACGAGGAAGAGGGTGATGATGATGATGGTGATTATGGTGATGGTGATGTGGGACAAGTTAATCCATTACATTTTTGGCTGATATTACTGAGATTTGATATTTAATCTATTCTAGTTGTTGGTTTTATCTAGACTCGTAGTATAGTATTGGAGTTGAGTTATTTTTATATATTATCTGTTTTTATGGATGTTGTTGTCTTTTAGTGGTTGTGTGTTTGGGAACCCCCCTCCTTCTTGGACCCTGGAAAACCCCCCACCCTCCTCCCTGGACCCCGGACAGCCCCCAAGACAGCCCCCCGGATAGCCCCCCCACCCTCCTCCCTGGACCCCAGACAACCCCCGGACATCCCCCCAGACAACCCCCCGGACAACCCCCCACCCTCTTCCTTGGACCCCGGACAACCCCCTGAACAGCCCCGGACAGCCCCCGGACAGCCCCCCGAACAGCCCCCCAGACAGCCCCTCCCCCCCCACCCTCCTCCCTGGACCCCAGACAGCCCCCCGAACATCCCCCCAGACAGCCCCCGGACAGCCACCCAGACAGCCCCCCACCCTCCTCCTTGGACCCCGGACAACCCCCTGAACACCCCTCGGACAGGCCCCCGCACAGCCCCCCCACCCTCCTCCCTGGACCCCAGACAGCCCCCCCGGACAGCCCCCCGTATAGTCCCCCAGATAGCCCCCCCACCCTCTTCCTTGGACCCCGAACAACACCCCGCACAGAGGATTCTCATAAAATGGACAACATTTTAAGTACATACAGAAAACCGACCAAACAAATTCGGATTGTGTCGATACATTAGCACAACGATCCATGGGTCATATGTGACGTGTACGAGTCAACCTCGCCTCAATCCGAGGCGCGGTGTGGCCGCCACCACTCAAAGTGTCTGTCTTATGTTTCAAAATGACGTCATTTGAAGTGAAATAGATCAACTAGCATATGGAAAACCGACCAAACGCATTTGTATTGTGTAGATACTTTATCACAACGATCCATGGGTCATATGTGACGTGTACGAGTCAACCCCGCCTCAATCCGAGGTGCGGTGTGGCCGCCACCACTCAAAGTGTCTGTCTTTGGCTTAAAATGGAAAACAATTTAAGTACATATGGAAAACCGACCAAACGCATTCAGTTTCCATTGAAACTGTAGGAGAACGATCCATGGGTCATATGTGACGTGTACGAGTAAACCCTGCCTCAATCCGAGGCGCAGTGTGGCCGCCACCACTCAAAGTGTCTGTCTTCTGTTTCAAAAGGGAGTCATTTGAAGTGAAATACATCAACTGGCATACGGAAAACCGACCAAACGCTTTCGGATTGTGTCGATACTTTAGAAAAACGATCCATGGGTCATATGTGACATGTACGAGTCAACCCCGCCTCAATCCGAGGTGCGGTGTGGCCGCCACCACTCAAAGTGTCTGTCTTTTGCTTAAAATGGACAACAATTTAAGTACATACGGAAAACCAACCAAACGCATTCAGTTTCCATTGAAACTTTAGGAGAAAGATACATGGGTCATATGTGACGTGTACGAGTCAACCCCGCCTCAATTCGAGGCACAGTGTGGCTGCCACCACTCAAAGTGTCTGTCTTCTGTTTCAAAAGGACGTCATTTGAAGTGAAAAATATCAACTGGCATACGGAAAACCAACCAAACTCATTTGGATTGTGTCGATACTTTAGCACAATGATCCATGGGTCATATGTGACGTGTACGAGTCAACCCCGCCTCAATCCGAGGCGCGGTGTGGCTGCCACCACTCAAAGTGTCTGTCTTTTGCTTAAAATGGACAACAATTTAAGTACATACGGAAAACCGACCAAACACATTCGTATTGTGTCGATACTTTAGCAAAACTATCCATGAGTCATATGTGACGTGTAAGAGTCAACCCCTCCTCAATCTGAGGTGCGGTGTGGTCGGAACCACTGAAAGTGTCTGCCTTTTGTTTCAAAAGTACGTCATTTTAATTGAAAAACATCAACTGGCATACGGAAAACCGACCAAACCCATTCGGATTGTGTCAATACATTATAACAACTATCCATGGGTCATATGTGACGTGTACGAGTCAACCCCACCACAATCCGAGGCGCGGTGTGGCCGCCACCACTCAAAGTGTATGTCTTCTGTTTCAAAAGGACGTCATTTGTAGTGAAAAACATCAACTGGCATACGGAAAACTGACCAAACGCGTTTGGATTGTGTCGATACTTTAGCAAATCGATCCATGGGTCATATGTGATGTGTACGAGTCAACCCCGCCTCAATCTGAGGCGCGTTGTGGCCGCCACCACTCAAAGTTTCTGTCTTTTGCTTAAAATGGACAACAATTTAAGTACATATGGAAAACCGACCAAACGCATTTAGTTTCCATTGAAACTTTAGGATAACAATCCAAGGGTCATATTTGACGTGTAAAAGTCAACGCCGCCTCAATCCGAGGCGCGGTGTGGCCGGCACCACTCAAAGTGTCTGCCTTTTGTTTCAAAAGTACATCATTTTAATTGAAAAACATCAACTGACATACGGAAAACCTACCAAACGCATTCAGATTGTGTAGATACATTAGCACAACGATCCATGGGTCATATGTGACGTGTAAAAGTCAACCTCGCCTCAATCCGAGGTGCGGTGTGGCCGCCACCGCTCAAAGTGTTTGTCTTCTGTTTCAAAAGGACATCATTTGAAGTGAAATACATCAACTGGCATACGGAAAACTGACAAAATGCATTCGGATTATGTCAATACTTTAGAAAACCAATCCATGGGTAATATGTGATGTGTATGAGTCAACCCCGCCTCAATCCGAGGCGCGGTGTGGCCGCCACCACTCAAAGTGTCTGTCTTTGGCTTAAAATGGACAACAATTTAAGTACATACGGAAAACCGACCAAACACATTCGGTTTCCATTGAAACTTTAGGAGAACGATCCATGGGTCATATGTGACGTGTACGAGTCAATTCCGCCTCAATATGAGGCACGGTGTGGCCGCGGCCACTCAAAGTGTATGTCTTCTATTTCAAAAGGACGTCATTTGAAGTGAAATACATCAACTAGCATACGGAAAACCGACCAAACGCATTCAGATTGTGTCGATACTTTATCAGAAAGATCCATGGGTCATATGTGACGTGTACGAGTCAACCCTGCCTCAATCCGAGGCGCGGTGTGGCCACCACCACTCAAAGTGTCTGTCTTTTTCTTAAAATGGAAAAAAATTAAAGTACATATGGAAAAATGACCAAACGCATTCGGTTTCCATTGAAACTTTAGGAGAACAATCCATGGGTCATATGTGACGTGTACGAGTCAACCCCGCCTCAATCCGAGGCACGGTGTGGCCACCACAACTCAAAGTGTCTGTCTTCTGTTTCAAAAGGACGTCATTTGAAGTGAAAAACATCAACTGACATACGGAAAACCGACCAAACGCATTCGGATTGTGTCGATACTTTAGAAAAACGATCAATGGGTCATATGTGACGTGTACGAGTCAACCCCGCCTCAATCTGAGGCGCGGTGTGGCCGCCACCACTCAAAGTGTCTATCTTTTGCTTAGAATGGACAACAATTTAAGTACATATGGAAAACCGACCAAACGCATTCAGATTGTGTCGATACTTTAGCACAACGATACATGGGTCATATGTGACGTGTACGAGTCAACCCTACCTCAATCCGAGGCGTGGTGTGGCCGACACCACTCAAAGTGTCTGCCTTTTGTTTCAAAAGTACGTCATTTTAATTGAAAAACATCAACTAGCATACGGAAAACTGACCAAACACATTCGGATTGTGTCGATACATTAGCACAACAATCCATGAGTCATATGTGACATGTACGAGTCAACCCCGCCTCAATCCAAGGTGCGGTGTGGCCTCCACCACTCAAATTGTATGTCTTCTATTTCAAAAGGACGTCATTTGAAGTGAAAAACATCAACTGGCATACGGAAAACCGACCAAACACATTCGGATTGTGTCGATACTTTAGTAAAACGATCCATGGGTCATATGTGATGTGTACGAGTCAACCTCACCTCAATATGAGGTGCAGTGTGGATGCCACCACTCAAAGTGTCTGTCTTTTACTTAAAATGGACAACAATTTAAGTACATACGGAAAACCGACCAAACGCATTCGGTTTCCATTGAAACTTTAGGAGAACGATACATGGGTCATTTTTGACGTGTATGAGTCAACGCTGCCTCAATCCGAGGCACGGTGTGTTCAGAACCACTCAAAGTCTCTATCTTTTGTTTCAAAAGTACGCCATTTTAATTGAAAAACATCAACTGACATACGGAAAACCTACCAAACACATTCGGATTGTGTCGATACATTAGAACAACGATCCATGGGTCATATGTGATGTGTAAAAGTCAACCCCGCCTCAATCCGAGGCACGGTGTGGCTGCCACCACTCAAAGTGTCTGTCTTCTATTTCAAAAGGACGTCATTTGAAGTGAAATACATCAACTGGCATACGAAAAACCGACCAAACGCATTCGGATTGTGTAGATACGTTAGCACAATGATCCATGGGTCATATGTGACGTGTAAGAGTCAACCCCGCCTCAATCCGAGGAGCGGTGTGGCCGCCACCACTCAAAGTGTCTGTCTTTGGCTTAAAATGGACAACAATTTAAGTACATACGGAAAACCGACCAAACGCATTCGATTTCCATTGAAACATTAGGAGAATGATCCATGTGTCATATGTGATGTGTACGATTCAACCCCGCCCCAATCTGAGGTGCGGTGTGGCCGCCACCACTCAAAGTGTCTGTCTTCTGTTTCAAAAGGACGTCATTTGAAGTGAAATACATCAACTGGCATACGGAAAACCAACCAAACACATTCGGATTATGTCGATACTTTAACACAACGATCCATGGGTCATATGTGACATGTACGAGTCAACCCCGCCTCAATCCATGGCGCGGTGTGGCCGCCACCACTCAAAGTGTCTGTCTTTTTCTTAAAATGGAAAACAATTTAAGTACATACGGAAAACCGACCAACCGCATTCGGTTTCCATTGAAACTTTAGGAGAACGATCCATGGGTCATATGTGATGTGTACGAGTCAACCCCTCCTCAATCCGAGGCGCGGTGTGGCCACCACCACTCAAAGTGTCTGTCTTCTGTTTCAAAAGGACGTCATTTAAAGTGAAATACATCAACTTGTATACGGAAAACTGACCAAACGCATTCAGATTGTGTCGATACTTTAGCACAACTGTCCATGGGTTATATGTGACATGTACGAGTCAACCCCGCCTCAATATGAGGTGCGGTGTGGCCACCACCACTCAAAGTGTCTGTCTTTTGCTTAAAATTGACAACAATTTAAGTACATACGGAAAACCGACCAAATGCATTCGGATTGTGTCGATACTTTAGCACAACGATCCATGGGTCATATGTGATGTGTACGAGTCAACCCCGCCTCAATCCGAGGTGCGGTGTGGCTGGCACCACTCAAAGTGTCTACCTTTTGTTTCAAAAGTACGTCGTTTTAATTGAAAAACATCAATTGGCATATGGGAAACCGACCAAACGCATTCGGATTGTGTCAATACATTAGCACAACGATCCATGGGTCATATGTGACATGTTCAAGTCAACCCCGCCTCAATCTGAGGTGTGGTGTGGCCGCCACCACTCAAAGTGTATGTCTTCTGTTTCAAAAGGACGTCATTTAAAGTGAAAAACATCAACTGGCATACGGAAAACCGATCAAACACATTCGGATTGTGTCGATACTTTAGCAAAACGATCCATGGGTCATATGTGATGTGTAAGAGTCAACCCCGCCTCAATCCGAGGCGCAGTGTGGCCGCCACCGCTCAAAGTGTCTGTCTTTTACTTAAAATGGACAACAATTTAAGTACATATGGAAAACCGACCAAACGCATTCGGTTTCCATTGAAACTTTAGGAGAACGATCCATGGGTCATATGTGACATGTACGAGTCAACACCGCTTCAATCTGAGGCGCGGTGTGGCCGACACCACTCAAAGTGTCTGCCTTTTGTTTCAAAAGTACGCCATTTTAATTGAAAAACATCAACTGACATACGGAAAACCTACCAAACACATTCGGATTGTGTCGATACATTAGCACAACGATCCATGGGTCATATGTGACGTGTAAAAGTCAACCCCGCCTCAATCTGAGGTGCGGTGTGGCCGGTAGCTCTCCAGGTGTATGTATTATGTTTAAAATGGACATTATTTCAAGTAAAAATATATGGTATACAAAAAACTGATCAAATTATGAATTGACTTTCGTATTCCACATATAATTGTCATCTAAATTATAATTACGTTATGAATTCTAATTTAATTATGGATGTGTATAGTTCCACCATTATATGTTAAATGTGTATGAATTTTTTCTCTATATGTAATTGTTAGTTGGTTGTTGCAGGTACAATAATTGTATATGTATGTGTTAGTTTATTGCAGGTACAATAATTGGATTGAAAATGAGAGGGAACCTACAAAATGAGACCTGGTGGGAAAATTGGATATCTGCTGGGTAAATTGCAGAGCTGATGTGAAATTTTCCCAGCAGAGGCTATGCCAATGGTTTTGAACCTTTGGTATAGAATGTGCAGGACTTGTTTTACCAACTGTTCTATGAACCGTTGGTAAAACACTTTTCCCAACAGTTCTAAACTATTGTGAAAGAGAATATATTGGGTTTTTTCCAACGGTTATCTAAACCGTTGGGAAAGAGGATATGTTTGGCACTATTTCCCAATGGTTGTAAATCGTTGGGAAAAATATTTTCCAACGGTTTTCAAGAACCGTTGGGATAAGGTAATTTTTCAGAACCCTATCCCAATGGTTCATTGTAAACCGTTGGGAAAAACTTTTCCCAACGGCTTACTTCCGTACGGGTTGCAGAACCATTGGTATAACATATACCAACGGTTCTGCAGCCTTTCCCAACGGTTCTAAACCGTTGGGAAACCCTGCATTTCCAGTAGTGTCTATATGTATCTGAGATTATAGAAAAATGAAGATATTTATATGTAACTGAGGTTCTCCATCAATGGTACCCTCTTATGTACCGATCAGAGATTATTTTTTTTCATTCATTATTATGATGATGGTTTTGAGCCACACAGTGGGGAGCTCTAGAGTGAATCATTATCTAGGGAGTTGCAATTTGTTTTGATGTCAGGATCATACCCATAATATGGGATTCCTATATATAATTGTGAAAAAAATTGGAACCCACATATTTTGGTGATGCTTAATGGGACACATCATACCTTTTAAGGTCATGTGAGAAGGACCAAACCGTGCAGTTTAACGTCATGTGGTAAGGACTTCTAGGTGAAAGGTTCCTAGTAGGATTCTGGTATGGGACATTTTTCAAGGTATCCCAGGGATCCTGGGAGGTATATAGATCTCTATTTTGGACAAGACCCTCTTGGTAATGTGACCCAAAGAGAATCAGGGTTTATTTCGGGTGTTGGGTTTAGACCTCAAGGAGGCTTCCTACGTATCCAATTTGGATGGGAATCAAAGCCCGCATAGTATGATTGGGATGACCCACACCTATGGATTCTATTTGAAGGTTTTTATCATAGGGGAGTATAGACCTTTGAGAGGATTGATATGGGTCTTACTCCTAAGGAGGGTGCCCTGGTGGTTTGGGAGTTTGGTTAGGGCATATTTCTAAGAAGGATGCCCATGTTTTGTTAGTTATTACACTTGAAATGATTCCCCAATGTTGGGTTTCAGAGATTATACCCTATATAAGTATTCCCTAGTTAGACACTTGGATTTTAGAGCCCATGCTTATGGAGTCCTTCTAAAGGTAGGCTCGAGGAAGATCTGGAAAAAGATTCCCTACCAAGACATGCATCTGACTGTGTGGATTCCAAGATCATAGATAACCTATAAGACTATGTGATTCATTATCTGTGTGAGAAACAATCAGAATTCAAAGATCTAGAAAACCACACAAACCGACTTTTTCTGGTGGAAGAGTTTGGGGATATAAGAGAATAATAAAGGGATTTATGTTCCCCTTCCCTCTTATCATTGTATCAAGGGTAGTCAAATATGACTACCTATATGGACACAACCCTTAGGCATAGAGAATGAGGAAGGAATGAAGAAGGAAATTTCCAACAAGAATAGATAGGGTCTTACTCTAGGATGGATTACTTATAAGTGGTTCTGATGGAAGAAAGGAGAATAATCCACTATCCTCACATGGAAAAGAAAGTTTTATCCTCACCCTCCCAACCTGGAACTAGAGGTCCTAGGTCTTAGAGATAAGGTGGGAAGAATGAGGATCTAACCATTGTCTAAGAATAAGGTATCCCTGAAAATATTTCTAGGGTTAGGGTCCTCATGAATGAAGGGATTCATACTCACATTCACCCCTAGGACCCTACCTTCTAGGTAGGACAAGTTCAAGACACCTCTGACTGAAGTAATGCCTACCCAAACAGAAGAAACACGGGTATGCCTCCTTCCATGGTCTTTCATGTTTTGAGTCTTTAATGTAGTTTTCAATTTGGTCCCCCTAAGATAACAGATCCAAAGGACTAGGGTCCTTTCTATTGGTGTCTTGAAATAAGGCTCGAAAGGAGGCATACACAGGTCATATCTTGGAAAGAAAAGGTACTTCACACAGGGATTGGGAGGAGCTAGAAGTTCTTTGCATGGGGGGAGGCATGCATGAGATGGATATTCCTTATGAAATGGAACACATGGTAAACAAAACTAGTTTTATTCTTAATCCTAGGCACCATGGGTCTCCTTAGGTGTCCCTAGATGGGTTTTGTGCAGGTCCCTGATTAGGGAAAGGGCCTTGTAGAATTTCTTTTGCAATAGGGGAAAAAGGTTCCTCACCCAGGTGTCTTGTATTTAAGATCTTGGAGAGACTTTTATCCAATTTTTTCCCTTAATTCCATATTTAATCGGGTTTCATATGTTTAATTAATTCATTTTGGAGGACCTGGTCAAAGGGGATACATGACCAGAGCTTCAAGGTTTCTTCTAATTTTTCATTTGTGCAAATGGGGAGCTCTGGTGTCATATTTATAGGAAAATATGGAACCCACTTCAAAGGAGTTACCCCATTAGGGTCAATGTCATAGTAAAATAGTTACAGTACCCCACACAAGGGTGGTTGGTCCTTTAGTGCAGCGTAGGGAGACTGTGCAACCCTTATGATGAACAAGGGTGTGTGTGCAGGAAATCTTGGGAAAGATACTTTGATAATTCTTCGAACACTTCCCTTATCTAACCATCCTGACGTGATCTTCATAATATTTTAATCCCAATTGAAAATATTGAGTGTTAAAAAATCCCCCCACCCTTAGGATTGGATCTGATCGAAAGAAGTGGGTCGATTCCTAAGTTAATGTAGGTAAAATATTATGAAGGGGCACTGGTCTTCTGTGTAGGGTACCAACACAGGTCGGCGACACAGTCCCGGTGTGTAGATCCAGCACACAGGTCAACATTTTAGGTCTTGTGCATAGGATTTATGCACAATCCAATAGTGTTTATAATACCTATGACCCCTTTTTCAATTTCTTCCATTCCATACTCACACCAATTTCTCTCGACGCATAGCTTGTTCACCCAACTATGTCACACTTATTGTTTGTGCATGTCTTCTAATGAATATTCATTGTATAGGTACATGATACAGCCACCTCAATGACCATTCTATTCTGATTCACCTCATCGAGGAACCTATGTGAGGCATCTTTTCAAGGGGCCTATGTAAGAAACCTGGTTCATAGGGTTGTGTGAGTACCTGATCAAAAGGCATGCATGATCCTTTTCCTTTAAATTTTTTTTGAATTTTTCTATGTTGATATTTCTTAACTTAAATAAAAAAATGATGCCTTATTGATGTTTTTCAAACTTTGTCCTGATGAATTTTCTTGAACAAGTCGTTACACGTGCCTCCAAGATGATCAATGTTTTTGGTCTAGATTACTATGACATGGTTGAATCTACTCTTACAGATATAGAAAATAATTTTGCATAGTATTAATGAGATTATCCAAGATGTGATTATCTTACCTTGTATAATCAAAAAATTATGATGGATTCCCTCATCTCTGGGGCTTGGAGTTACTTCTTGAAGTCATAGTTTATGAATCAAACCAACTTCCCTTCCATTAACATTTCCTCCAATGATCTTTATATTAATAAAGGAATGGTTCCCACTGGTTGTTTTGTGCACTAGACCCACTACACTCCAGATCTAATGTAATATATCAAGGAATAAAAGCCTCACTATTATGACTCACCTTTCTATGCTTTAAGGAATGATCAAACATAAGGTTGGAAGGAGGAATGGGATTTAAATTATAGAGTGAGAGTTAAGAAAGAGTGGATGTGGTCATTCTGGGTGCGCCAGACTTGTGCGTAATTTAGAATGGAGCTGTAAGATGTCAACATCTATGAGTATTTTCAGTAAGGCAAAACTTATGCTTACATGGACCTAGAAATTATCCCAAGGTTTCTAAGATTATGGAGTCCTCAGAAAAATTTCTTCCACCCAACGCATGGTGAAGTTGGCATTAGCATGTGGGATGTCTACAATATTTCTAGATACTCTATTCTCAAGGAAATTTCTAGTGAATTTATCCCACTAAAGACAATTTTGGAGGATGCTTAAAGGAAACCACCCTTGGCCCAATAAATTTTTAAGGTGGAAAAGGAAGTTCATAAAAATGATCCTCTCCCTAGGGGTGACATCCATACTAGTATATGGATTAAGGATTTCCTTGAGATTGAAGGAGAATGACCCACTTGAAAGTGCCCTACAGGATTCCCCACTTCAGAGAGTTGGTGTTCTCTTATCACATTCGAGCCTACATTAGAGAAGGGAAAATATACCAATTGGGGTTACAAGGTTAATCTTGAATTTTCTTTGAAGACCAATCTGGTCGGCTTCATCATAATGTGGCTAAGTATCTACCTTCTTCTGGTTTGTGAATCTAATGGTGTCATGAGGCCAGGGGCTTTTGTTGTTTCATCCAAACTAGCATAAAGGAGGCATATAAGGTTGGATTACCCTGTTCTAGAAATAATTTACCGATGTTTGTTGTATACATACAATGATAAGGCCCCATTTATAATTTTATGTCCTCTTCAAGTGTTTTGGGGGTGGATTGCAGCACACTTCAATTCTTATGTTATTTTAAGTTTAGATAAAGTCCCTGATAGAAAATATTTCCCATTTTTTCTAGCTGTTTTTGGAATCCTACCTCTAGCACCTTAGTATGAAGAAGTGATTAAGAGGTTGACCATGTTGGTAGAATTAAAATTTTTCCTATATGGTGATCCATCGATGGGGACATTTACTAATGATGGGAAGAAAAAAATTTAATAAATATAGGGAATATATGATGGCCTTCAGAGATAGCATACTAGAAGATTGTATTGAAATTGAGATCTTCAATGAGGCCTACACTCCATATCAATTTTCTCACCAGTTCAAATATCTGCAATAGTCAAGAATATTTCATTCTACATATGTTTGGATTGATAAAAATCTGGTGGTAGCTGAATAGTTCTGGATCTTGATGGCCATGTAGGTGTCCAAAATTTCAATCAGGATGCCTCCATTAGATGCATCAATTGAGATGGAGGTTGGGTATTCCAATGAGTGGATATATTTATACCCTAAAGGGGTATTAACTAAAGTCATTTACTATGTTGTGTCCATGAAAACTATTGGTCATGGAATTCGTGGTAGAATGGTTCAAACTGAGGGAGATGATGCTAAATCTCTGAAGACTACGAGGTGATCTTGGGTAAAGACCACTGAGAAGGATATAGTAGAGAAACCCAAATCATCTGAGCCAAGATGGTTTAGATGTCATCTCCATTAGGAGACTCATGTTCTGGTCACCCATTATTTTGTGAGAGTATAGATTCATAAAAAGGATTTAAATTCAAATTATGTGTGACCTTTAGCGATCTATTCTTGGAAGAGAATATATCATGACATTAGAGATGCATGGGTATTTCTACAAGCTAGATTATGAATCCTGGGGATAGTAGATATCTAATTACCCATTACTCTTCACCCTGGAAGTGATCAATCCAACATGAAGCAAGATATGAAACATATGGAGGCATTGATATATGCAACTGATGATGAAATCCCAACCACTATGTGGGTTTCTAACATTTTGGATCAAGGAAGAATTGTGGGAGTATCTGGTCACACTAAATAGGAATGGGACAACTAGATTGACCCTGATTAAATGTTTCTCTTCTTTAAATTCCCTTTTCTTCTCTTTCACCTTCCATCATTAATTATGTGGAGGTCTATTTTTTAGTTCATAGGAGAAGAAGAATAATAAAAACTAGTTGAAAAGGCACTAGAATCACTGAAATATGGTCCCATAGGCACACCCACTGGGGTAGTGGATGAGCCTCATGAATCCTCAGAATTTTCCTTGGGTTAAATAATGGTGGTGGAGGAAATGGATAGGTTAACTCCTTGATTTATACTTCAAGTGTCTATTTCCAAGGGGACTAGTATGGACCCTTTTCCATCTTGATATTGGTAGTAAAACAAGGAAATAAAGTTTGTTTTGTGTATTCTCTATAGTAATTCTTTGTGATATCATTCAATATCATGACTTGTTTGACATACTCTTATGATCATTCTTTCCTTTTATAGTATCTACTTCGCTTTCCTCCCTTAAGGAATTTGGTAATGTTCCTTCAAGGATTGATGAGGAAACTCCGGGGGAGGCATAGACCCATGATGATGAGTCCATCATCTTGATGGATAAAGGGTCAATAGATACAGTTGCATATTTCCCCATTCATGAAGAGGGGGTAGAGGGCCACATTAATGTCAGATACACACCATAAGGTGTCATGTGTTATTTATGACTTTCCTCTCCTCATGATATTTTAGATTTGTTTCCTGCACCATAGGACCTCACAATAGTCAATTTTATACCTATTTTTACTCTATAATGGGATGAAAGGGATCTTGGATGATTTGATGAAGATTTCAATGTAGACCCAGTCTTCATAGGGAAGGATGCTTCTATTCCTGATGAGAAGTTAGAAGATTGGATTGATGGAGGATCTAATTCGGTTCCTGAGAAATACATCTTGGATACTCGTACTGGTGAGGATGTAGTGAGACTTGATGTCATGTATCATGAAATGATGGACCTATTTAATCTGGGAATTTATATATTAGGTTCCCTCCAGGATTTTGAGAATTCCAATAGGTAATTATATGGATGTGAGTTTTCTTTCTCTTACATTTTTGAAACACAGTTGAACTTTTTTTCATCTGATGCTTTACATCAAATATCAACTTGTGAAGCTTTGTCTACATAGAATGCTTCCATGTCACATTATGGAAAAAGAATCCAAGTCCACCCTACTCCCATTTCTGAAGGGATGATGGATCAAAATCCTAAAATTAGAGATCCTCGAGATCCCCTGATCCCATTCACTAAAAAAATTTAGGACGATGCTTCTTTTTAGGTGGTCCTTTCTCCAAGGAATAAAGTTGGGATCACTATGGAGATTTCAATCCCAGTAGTTTATCCAACAATGGGTAAGTGTTATTAGGCATTTTAGTTGTTTCATTGCCTTTTTTGTCTTTTGACCTCCTAATATTGATGATAGGTGTCACATACTATTCATTTCCATTAACTTCAGTGATGGATCCTAAGAGGGGAGATTCTATGCCAGTTCCATCTAAATTGGAAGGTAAAATTGAGTCTATTTAAGAGGGAGAAGAACAAGTTGAATCATTGAGTAAACCAATCTTGTAATACATCTCTTCCTTTGAGAGTGACTTTGATTCAAACTTGGAGATGTAGGAGGCTCTTCGCACCAAGTGTCACATTGAGTGGTAGTAAATCTGGAAGATAGTCGGAGATATGCCTCATGAAGACCTATTTCCATGAATTCATAAAATTACATTCAAGTTTGGTATGTTAGGATATTATGGATTGATTACAACAAGATCCCTCATGTGTTGAAGTTGATTTTCTACAAAAGGAATAGGAATGAAGATCACAGTGGCCTGGGGAACTGTTAGCAATCCATTTTGAAAATATCAGGGTTGTTGTGTCCCAAGATGATCTTATCCATACCAAGAAGTTTGATGAGTGTCAATATTTCTTTGATGATAAATCTCTCCAAATGGCGTGCCTTCAAGAATAATTAAATGTAATGTTGGAATAGATAGTCCAACTTCACAGATCCTTGGCAGGAGCTTTGGCACAAAGAAGAGATGACGTTACAGAAGATTAGGGGAAGGTCCATAATGCTAAGGATGTTGATTCTATATAATCAGTCAGGCTCTAGAAATATGTATAAAATTCTTGATCAATAATTAAACTTATCAAATCCTATTTTGAGTAAGAACTCTAAAATTAGGCAGAGAGGATCCAGTATGTGGAAGTTCCCCTGTTCTTTGGAACATAAATGAAAAGGATTTTTTTCAATAACTTTTTCTTTCATTTTTTTCTTATTATAATCACAATATAACACTGAAAATTAATCATTTGATTGAATTTCATCACGTTAAAATTACAATTACAAGTGTGAGGGTGTGTTCTACTTTTTTCCTAATCCATGGGACCTAGCGAGCATAGTTCAAATTTTTCTTAGCTTATATGAAAAACCTTACAAACATTGTGTATTATTGTGTCATTTACCTAACTTTTTCCTAAGCCCGATATGAAGATGACTTAGCTGGAAAGAATTGGATTTTTCTTAGGCTGTCATTTGTAGGTTTTCAGTCTAACAATTCTTTCTCCTTTAATCCTTTCACTGCTTGATTTTTTCCTAAACCACATGAAGTGAAGGTCATGCAATCTGAGACTCAATTTTTATCAAAAATTACCTTTGTGTATTTTTGACCTGGTGAGTATTATGTCTATTTTCATGGGTATTTTAAATTCATGCAAGCTGAACTAAAGAGATTGGTTTTTAAGTTCAAACATCTTTGACCATTAGTTTTGAAATGATGACTCAAACAATGCTTGTGGGATGAGAATGTTTTGACATTTTTCAGATATCTGAAGGGGGATTTTGAGTCAATATTTTGTTATTTTTGAATCTAAAACATAATATTTGGGAATATAGGAGTTCTCTCTTAGATATAAAGTCAATTCTAGTTTAAAACTCCCTTTTTTGGATGACTTTATGAAAGTCCAATTGGGGCATGTTACATCATAGTCTAATAACAGAATCATGTGGATGATATGCCCCTTATGTGGGAAACTTATGAAAATAAAACTTGGGAGTGTTACAATATACTCAGGAAAATGATTTCTCAAGAATTACAACATTCTATTTCTCTCGGAAAAAGAAATTTTTTAGATATTTGGATTTCTAAAAACCACGATGGGTGGTTTTCCCAGGGAATATATATAAGAATTAAGGGAATATTTGTATTGGAATTAGTTTTGAATGGAAGACCACTCCTACATGAATTTGGCTTGTGTAAAGGAGGGTAAATGTTTTTAAATGACTGATGTCAGGGGAGAAGGTCCCTTTCTAATAAGGGCTGAAGTATCATATAGTTTAATATCATGTGACTATTACATTGAATGTGTAGTTAGACATATTATAGAGTGGATGTTTTTGTAAAGTTTAATATCTTGTGACTAGGATGTTATGTTATGGAGTTTAATTTTTTATTTCAATTAAATTATTAGGGATATTGTTTCATCTCGATTTTCATCATACGAGGGTGAACATAATGACCTGATTTATAGCAGCTGATTACTTTCTATTATAAAGTTTCATCTCATTTTTACAATTTCATTTCATACCAATTCGCATCATGACCCTTTTTGGGGGGGAAAGATAGTCGTACCAGGACTCAACGGTGTATCTTTTTTATATTGTGAAGGATATGCCACAGTTGAATGGTCTGGGTGGGAAATTATAGGGGGGTTGAGTATGTGTGCACTTGGTCTCTGTCGGGTACAATGTCCTCGTTTGGTATCCAATGGGTTTATTTTTGGATCCAGAAACACTCAAAAGACCTGTTATCCATGATTCATGGACCTTCATTCAAAAGGCATGTGCTCATTGGAAGATGATTTGGAGAACAACACTTAAGGACTTTATTGGTCAAGAGCAAGGGAGTACGGGCTCATCACACCCTTTTGGGAGGAATTATTGCCTACTCCAGGACTCTCTTATAGATTTAAGAAATGTTAAAATGTTCATGAATCCTTGGTTCTTTCCCAAGAATGTGTCTATGGGTTACCCTTGAGTTTCATAATTAACCATATATATATATAGGTCGGGAATTTCTGATACAGTTCTAGTTTAAACCATATGAGGAGGTTCTATGGAGTTTATCATCATCTAGGGAGGACGAAAGTTTCTTCGATTTTTGTATCAAACCCATGAGGTGGGAATCCTACATATTCTCATGAGAGGAATTAGAACCCACATAGTTTAGTACAAATTAATGATACATGTCACTTTTAAGGTCATATGATGGGGACCCATCCATGCAGTTTAGCATTGTGTGACAAGGACGTCTAGGCGAAGGATGACTACTCAATATTTTCTGTGGGACTTAGACCAAAGTGACCCATGACTCCTAAGAGAGGCATGGCCTCCTAGGAGGATATTTCCCTAGTGGGGATATGGACCAGTGAACACTAGGGTGGTTCAGTCATTGGGTTTGGACCTCAGAGAGGCTTCTTACATATCCCAATTAGTTTGGAATCAAATCCTTTGTAGTTTGATTTTAATTTGGGGATTATACAATAAAGGAGGCCTTGTTTTTTGGGGCATGATTTGGTATTAACCTTTGAAAATAATCCCCTTTGATCTCAGGACTCTAGATAGGAATCCTATGTATCCTAGTTAGAGAAGGAATCAGAGTTCTCATAGTTCATTTAAAGATGGTGTATGGATGGGTATTACACATGAGAGATTCCCATTTGATCTTGTTCCTTCAAATAGGAATCCTACATATCATGTTTAGAGAAATAATCATAGTTCTCAAGTTTTATGTAAATATGGTGTATGGTTGGGGATTATACATGTGAGCTTTATATTTGAGATCGAGCCTTCAGACAGGTGTCCTACATATCTTGTTTAGAGAAGGAATTAGAGTTCTTGTAGTTTATATAAATATGGTGTATGGTAGGGGATTATGCATGAGAGCTACCCATTTGAGCTCGGGCCTTCAGAAAAGAATCCTATGTATCTTGTTTAGAGAAATAATCAGAGTTCCCATAGTTCATTTAAATATTATATGTGGTTGTTTTGATCATCGTCAATATATAATCCCACATGAGTCATGCTCGGTGGGAGAAACAAGAGAAAGCGGTAGATCTAGAAAACCACACACCTTACCTTCTCTGCTGATGGAAAAAGAGGATGATAGTGGAAGAGTTCATGGTGATGGATCGATAGGAGATAGATAGGGGATTTTAATGTTCCAACTCTCACCCGTGTTGATATCTAGGATAGTCATGTTTGGGAATCTATCCAGACATGTCCTGGGTCGATCATGAGAGAAGCAGGAGTTCCACCTCTGATAGAAAGTATATGGGGTCACCTTAAGAGAGGTTCCATAAAGCAAGTTCTAGGAAAGGGGATAAGCATCGCTCCTCGTCAAATAGAAAGGTGGTCATAATCCCTTTGACTCGTCACCGTCCCTCGTTTAATGGAAAAGCTAGTGATTACCCTTGATCCCTAGAATGGGGATGTACCTTTGAGCATCCAAAGGTTGGGAACCTGAGTTACCACAGTAATGTAGACTTATAAACACTCTATGGTTCCATACTATTGTGGGGATTACTCACATGTATCCTCTTACCATGGGTATGTAGGCTTAGAAGGGTACGCTAGTACGCCCGATGGTCTGTTCATATGGGTCTGGTGGCTTTGGAAGAGGATTTGGCCTGATGTCGATGGAATGGTTCACAGAGGGGATTCAGAGGATGGGGTGGAAATGGAAGGGAATTATTGGTACCAAAATGTAGAAAGCTCAAAGGTACCTTATTCCACATACCACTTGTTCATGCGAGGTGTGGTACCCTTTGTAGGGCGCATTACTATGTGAGTGGATGGTTCGTTTTCATATCAAGGTGGTACGTGGAACTGAATATCGTCCATGTACCGAGGTGGTATGTAGACATATATTTGTTCTGTATACCATAGTGGTATGCAGCCTCAGGTTCAATTTTCATACCATGGGGATATGCAGTGTTGGAATCCATCTGTGTGGTGGAATTCTACGCAGGGTAGGATCTCATCTCCATAGATATGTGTTATGTGGTACACTGGATTGAAGAATGGGAATTAGTCATGCAGTATGTAGGAAGTTCATCTTTGAAGGGAGTGTGTCTCATGGTTCACTAATTAGGTTTTTGTTTTACACGTATTATTATGATTCCTTCTTTTTATGGTTTTCAAAGTTTTATACCTACTGTAAATCGTTCATGGTTCTGCACTCCCTTGATTTTTTGCCTTTGAATTCTTTCATCCCTAAACTCCAATCTCTCTAAAAATCCAATCCCCCTTTTCACCTTTTTTCTTTTGGATCCCATTACTTCCCTTTTATATAGTGTCTAAGAGGCTGCATCTATGAGTCACATGACACCTTTTGCGGAAGCCCATGGTGAAATCTTCCAACCCGCAGATGACTCAGTCAACCGAGGTCTGCGGGGTTGAAGTTTGTGGGGTTGCGGTTTCTAGCGGTGGAAATAAAACCATCAATCTTGTGAATGACATGGTTTTTAGAATATCACCAGCCTCGCCTTATCTTCGAACTGAGTTTGGGGGGATGGTTTGTGGAGGCGTACCTCTCTATCACATTTTCACCAATGACGTGGTTCGTGGGGCCATGGTTCATAGGTGAAATTTATCACCCTATATTCCATCAATGGAATGGTTCTTTGGGGCTTGGCACCATTACTCATTTATTTTACAAACTTCCTGGTTTGCTGGCCAGTTCCCTGTGGGCCAGCGTTTCACAGGTTGTCCGCATACTATTCAGTTCTCAGTCAATAACACCTACGTACCATTCCCAGAAATCAATATGCATAACACTCTGGTCCTTTGATAAATTTGATTTCTTCATTATTCTTAACAAATTTTCTATTAAACCCACATGTTATTCCTTCATCAAATTTGTGGGAATATTTTTCCTCCCCTTTGCAGAGTTTTCAAGACCCTACAAATCCCCCCCATCAGAATGGATTCTAATTTGGATGGAGAGGGGGATATTCCGATGTATAAAGTGATCCTAAACTAAACTAGTTTATGATAGAAAGGTAGAATGTTTGGGGGGGGGGGGGTTACGCCAACATATAGGGGGACCAATTCCTTTTTCATTTTCTGGAATTCTCATCAAAAAGGGCTCCACATAGTTATCTTTAATTTCCCTGCTTCGCTGTACTATTTACTTCACAAAAACCATCGAATGTGAACTGTGCTTTTCATTCAGTGAACTATGAAATCTTCAAGGCCATTCTCATCTATGAACCAATATTTCAATCCATGAACTGATCTTTTGAAACATAAAATGTATGTTTGAATAGCAGCGTAGTAAGACACTATGTGGTTTTCCTTCTCCATGGACTAAACCTCAATTCGGTGAAATGAACTTTACATTTTGAACTTAAACATTTAATTCTTCACATAGGATGACTTTGTAGAAAGTCTCAGTACATGTTTCACTCAATCAATGAACTGTTTGGTTTATTGGCCATCGCTTCATGGGATAGCATCTTTCGGAGCATTCCATGAACTATTGGTTCGCGGGGAGTGCATTTCGTGAACTGTTTTCAGTGATCAGAATGCGGAGATTCATTTCTCATAATTATTTTTAGTTATTTATCTATTTTTGGTCTTTTACCCAAGAATTTTTGTTGTACTTACCCTTTTTCATGGTCTTATTTTTTTAATACAGGATAATGGCTCTTCCTCTTATCTCAATAGAAGCAACCAGGAGGAGGGAAACTATGGTTGAGAATTCTGAATACAACCTTCATTCCTACATCATTCCTCAAGACGGTATTCCTAGATACCTCTTTTTTCTAGATCTCACGGCCTATCCACTATCTATCCAGTTTCTTCTCTATAACTTCAGCCTCCTAGATGATGTTCCCTTACCATTGGACAATCATAGTACTCCTATTATTCACTTCGAGGCATCCCAAAGGAGTGATGGAGTGCCAAATTGGACTTGCAATCTTGAGGATTCTTCTCTGATGAGTAGGCCTAGGCATTCTGAGTGCATTAGGTTTGTTCGGAATCATCTAGACAATTGGAAGCTGTAAACTTAAATTAGGTAGCATGGGTTTCCCAATTTTCAATCTCTTCACCAGGTGAGATATTTCCCGAACTACTTAGCTCTTGGTGTTCAACCACCAATACCTTCCACCTATTTCATGGAGAGGTGGGGATTAGTTTATGGGATATCCATCAACTTGGAGGGATTCCCATTCTAAGAAACAAGTATAATGAGTTTCTTCCATCAGCCAGTTCCTAGGGGAATGTCGAAAAATTATCTCCACTGGAAAGGAATTTATTGGTCATGGAATAGGGATTACTCAATAAACCCCTCCATGCCCGTTCTCTTATTTTATTCGAATATTAGATCAGGATATTCTTTCAAGCGAATGGTATGAGGCCGAGGGTTCACCACAGCTAGACTCTCCCCACTCAACAATCATAAAAAAACCTGATCTTGTATTGCGCCACCCTCAAGGAAGGTCGATACTCTACCTAGGGTTATGGAATTTGGTTAGACATACCTACAAATATTAGATTGGAAGGATTAATTTCTATGTTATTGAGTGTATGGATCTTCCCCTCTCATGATGTTTATACCACTTTTAGGGCCTGTAGTTTGATGATGGAATCCACATTGGTAGAGGGATGTCCCATTAACTTGGTCGTTCCTACCCTTTCCCAGAATCTATGAACTGTTAGGGAAGATACAGGAAGGGAAACCCATGTATCATCTTAGTGGTCCATTTCAATTTTTGTATGGATGGATGGTATAGAATTTCCCCTGCTATGAGTATTGGAATACTATGAGGGTTCCTCATTCTAACTTTTTTCCAGCTCTTCTCAACATTTTCCTCATTCTTCCCCAATCATTGAGTATTGATGATGAAATCAAATTGTTGAGTGATGTTTCTCAGTTTTCTTTCACACCTTACAGGCACCCCCATGGATCTTTGAAGGATAACATGAGGGGATCTTTAGAAGATCATTCATATATCATTGTGATCTAAGATAGAGTTAAATATACTCATATAGATAGCGTAACTATATTCAAACCTTTTTCTCCTTATTAGTTTGCCAGAAAATTTGGATTCCTTCAACAGGTCGCACCTCTCCCTGCTACTCTAGTTAATAGGGAGTCTCATCTCATGATTCTTCACCAATTGTGGTTGGACATGTAGTGGGGGATGCTGATGTGGAAGTTCTTATTTCTATCAAAGTAGCCTCAGATTTACTATGATTAGATTATTCCCAATCATGGGTAGATTTCTACCCTAATAGGGTGTTGGGAAGGCTAGTTTGACAGGTTCAGAGACTATTGTTTGTTTCGGATCTTGTCCCAACCATACCAGTTGCGCTATATGTTCCCCTCCCAATGGTAAGAAGGTGTTCTACCTACCATCACATGAATTTGGAAGGGGATTCACCCACATAACCCATCTTCATGGAAAGTGACTTAGATCTCGTACCTTTGGTCAATGTGGTCCATGGTCCTACCAAAGTTGGTTCGAGTGGGACATCACCAGGTGTTCTTGAAGTTACTACCAACCCCCCTCATTTATTTCCAGAGGCTGAACCATCTATTTGGAGGGAAAGTCCCCCTACATGGGTGGCTCATCTCAGGGTTCCTCCATCTATGCAATGATGCTTCCTTATTGTGTACCTATCATGGTGGAGGAGGACAAAGATTCTGATTATATTAGGAGGCATTGAGCTGTATGAAAATGGGTATGGCATAAATTTTTTACCCTTGTTGTGAGAACTACACTAACAGATTTTTCCAATGAGGATAATAACTTTCAACTAATATTTTTCGATCTGGGTTTGGGAATATTTGATTACCAAGGCCTCCATCTATTTGTTCACCAAATTGTTATATATTGAGAGTATCTCGCTGCTTGTAAAGGCGACCTCACTCAGTTCAATGATTCTCACCACTAATATCATAATTTTCATGACATTACTGAAGAGTTGTATCATCTATAAGCTAAGGAAGCCAATTCTCGTGACTAGGTGATTTCCCAAATGGATTAACTACATGATTTTTAGGATCTCTTGGCCAAAATAAAATTGAAACTGGAATCATCATGTTCTATTTATGAGGCCATCAAAAAGAAAGGGAAATACCTATGGACTGTTATGATGCGAGTACACCCAATGGTTGAAGCTAAATTTGAACGGAGGGATGCTTTGGAATAGGCCCTTGATAGCACTCATTGGGTAGTTATCAATATGCTATAAATATAAAGTCAAGCCTCATTATAATACATTGTTCTACCCTACACAACCTTTTTTTTGACATTGCGGAGAGACAATGGAATTTGGATGTCCCCCCTACTCTCACTTATTTTGAAAAAACGGAATTATTTGGCTTTCTAGTGTTCCTATTTTCCCTTTTCCTACAATATCAATCATTTATGATCAACTACATTTGAAACCATAATCTGAACTAGATATCAATTTGAGTCATAATCTGGGATAAAGGAAATAATCAAATTAAACCCTAATTTTTTCCTGAGGAGGGGCTCAGTGAGTGTAGTTCGAATCTTGCTAGGTTAGTACAGAAAACCCTGCAATCTTTGTGCCATTTTCATTATCACCTTAATTTTTTCCTAAGATTATTATGGTGTGGGATTAGTGGGTAGAAGTTGATTTTTTATTGATCCATTATTTTCAGGTTTTTGACCTAAAAATATTGGCATCTTTAGATGATTTTTGATTGATCGATGTTTTTTCTAAACCGTATGTAGTATAGGTTTATCGAGATGGTACTTGACTTTTATCCATGGTTCCCTTTGAGGGTTTTCACCATAGTGAGTATTGGGTCTTTTACATTGGTAGTTTATAATATTTCCAACTGAACTATCATTACTGATGTTTTAGGTTGAACATCTTGGACCATGACTTGTGGGGAAAGGTCCCCAATTTAGGACTCATTAACTGAGAATGTCCCGAAAACTTTAAAACATGGATGAGGATTTTTTCTTAACCCTGACTTATGATTTCTAGATATGGGACATGATATGGAGAATAGAATCCATGGGGAATAAATAAGTGGGAAATTACTTTTCTAAGTGTGAATTTACCCTTGGTTTATATGCCATTTTTTGGGAAACATATGCAGATCCACCAGAGCTTGGTATATATAGTCAAACAAAGGTGTCTGTAGGACACTGACCATCCATTTCTAATGTCCATGAAATTTATATTGAATTTTGGATTTGTTTTTCTATTGAGGTCCATAGTGGGTGGCCTTTTAAAGTGACAATTTCTAAAAGTATGCAGGCATTTATATTGGTTCTAGTTTAGAAACTGCTCCCATATAAATTTTACTTATGAAAAGGAGGGCTAGTGCATGGTGTAATTTAACATCGTACAAATAATACTTTTGAGATTTTTTTTTGTGAAATAATTTTGCTCTGACTAAAGGAGGTTAAATGATTTATATTTTCCATATAAGTTTGACCAGAAGTGTCCTTTATCTTCAGGCATTAAAGTGGAGAAATATGTAAATCATAATCCAGGGGGTTTCTGAAACTGAGCAATTAGGTGAGATGTAGAATTCATAGAGGAATATGGAGATAGTAAAATCCTCACTTGAGGATGAATTTTCCTTTGGTTAATATGCTATTTTTTATGGGCAACATATGCAGATCCGTTGGGGAATTGTGATCATAGTCAAAGAAAGGTGTCTGCAAGACACTAGCAGTCCATTTTCAATGTCTGGGGATGGTTATGGGGATTCAAACCTTTATTGACACAGAGTATGGTGTGTGAATAGGGGTTTATGATCATGATAAGGGGTCATTTCATGTTAAACTTTACCAAGAATACTGGGAATAAGTGGAGGAATTTTTATCCTATCCATGTGAGTTGTTTCCTTATGCAGGTTTGACCCTTGCGCATGCAAGGATGGGACAATATTGTTTCATGGCTGGATCTAACATATGAGATTAGGATGACACTAGGTATCTAGTGATGATAGGGATAAAACTTTATGTAGTTATTTTAAGGCTTTTTCCTATGTGGATCTGATTCACACATATGGGTTGGGAATTTTTGTTTTGGATACAGATTCATCAATGAGGTGGGGTGTATGTCGAACTTTTCTGCACATATTCATTTCTTGCACAAGTCCATGAGGGGAAATACCCTTTTGATGTGACCTGTCCTAAGGGGCAATATTGGGTATCGAGTATCATGTAGTTTAAATGTCATGTGATTAGTACATTGATATATAAGACCCATATCTCATGGATAATAGGGCTAGGATGTCCTAACATGTCTAGGATATGAGTGGGAAAGAAAGTGTAAACCATGGCTTCGCGGGTTCTTGGATGAGGAGGTATGTCATGGGGATTAGAAGTTGTTAGGCGTATAGATATATGAAAATCATATCCTAGGGAATAATTTTCCTTTGCTTTACATGCCATTTTTTGGGGAAATGTATATAGAGCCGTCGGAGCATTGTGTTCATAGTCAATCGAAGATGTCCATAGGACACTAACCTTACATTCCTGATGGCCATAAAGGATTATGATGATCCAAGAACACTCAAATCATGGAGTTTTATGAATGGATAGATTTGGTTTGGAAATATCAGAAATGCTCAGGTCGTGATTACTCATGGAATTGGGAGTCTTTCTACACTAATTTTGCCATTATGTGGGGTGGGATATTTTGACTCCCTTTTCAACTCGAGGCCTAGTTTTGAAGATCCAGGCATCCCAATATCAGATTCCCTGCACAAGTTTGGTCTGTATGTAAGGAGTGGTAGAATTTTAGCTATATTTGGGGTACCTTGTAGTTTAATTTCATATAGTTAGGACTTTAGGTTTCCCAATATGGAAGGGAAAATTAAAATTCCTTTTAAAGTCATGCATGTAGGTTTAGTCATTATAGATTGATTCGCCCTAGATATATGGGTAATTTACTACTGAAATTCCCAATCCCACATGAGTTATGCTTAGCATGAGAAACAAGGGATTTAAAGGGTTTCAATCAACCACCTAGGGATGGTGGGATCAATGAAAAGAGAATTTTTTGGGCCATGTAGTTTAACGTCATGTGGTGAGGACATGGGTAACTCGATGTGAACGAGTTAACTATTGTGGGTACATGAAGTTTTAAGTCTTTTGGAAAGGATGTTGATAGAACAATTTAATTTCATGTTGAAGAGATGTAATATCAAAAGGATCATGCATAAATATGAGATAATCTGGTCAGGATATTCCTTGTATGCCCCAAACATGATCAGGGGAAGAATGTGTAAACCATGATTCCAGGATCCCTCGAGTCAGGAGGGGTGATGTGAGGATTAGGAGCCAATGGGCATACGGAATTAGGAATAGCCTCTCCAAGGGAAGAATTTTCCTTTGGTTGACATACCATTTTTGTGGGAAACATATGTAGATCTGTTGGGGCATTATATGCATAGTCAAACAAAGGTTTATGTAGGACACTAGTCATCCATTTCTTATAGTTGTAGATGATTATGGTGATTAGATATTTCTCAAGGCATGGAGGTTGATGGATGAAAATGGGATGTATAGGTACGTGAGAGATATCCCGACCATGATTAGTTTTGAGGTATGAGATCCTCTACATAGATCTGATTCATATGTAAAGGGAATCATGGTATTTTGAAACTTTTTGGGTGTAAGATTATAGATTTGAAATCCCCTACATCTATTTTCATTTCACATATAGAGGATTGGGGGCTCTTTTTTCATGGTTGGACCTAGGAAATCCCATGTGTTTCTATGATCTCGTCATGTTTAGAATCAAGGAATGTGTTGTTATTTATCTACTGTGTAGTTTAATTTCATGTGGTTAGGACTTTGGGCCATACATTTTAACGTCATTCAATAAGGTCGTGGGTGAACCATTGTAAAAATGGTGAGTTGAGTGAAGTGTCGGGCATGAACTTCATGGAGTTTTCCTATATATCCCAATTAGTTGGGAATATAAGTCTACATAGTTCTAAGTTTGAATAGAGGCTAGACCAGGATAAAGGGTCTGAGCGTCACTACGTATCCTATTAGGGTAGGAATAAATCCATACATAATTTTTGAAAACTCTTTATGCTAGTTTGACATGTTCACATATAGGGGAATTATTGACATTGACTGGTGGTTGGACCAGGATGTAGGATCCAAGTGTCACTATGTATCCCATAAATGAATGGGAATTAATCCATACGTAGTTCTGAGAACTCCTCGTGCCAGTTTGGCTTATGCACTGAGAGGGGGGAATTTTATGCCATGCTTTCAAGATGATGGTCTTATTATACGCCTCTATTATTTTTCTATGTGGGGGAAATATTTACCATCATTCCTAAGATAACGTGAGTTATACTAAGTGTGAGAAAAAAGGAGTGACGAGGAGTTCCCCTGTAGTATAGAGGAAATTGAGGATATAACAGAGTAATTACATGTCATGTGATGGTTGGACCAAGACTTAGGGTCAAGGTGTCTCTATGTATCCCATTGATGAATATGAATCAATTTTTACGTAGTTCTATAAAAGTACCTCCCTACATAGGCTCTGCCCATACACATAGAGGGGGATCATTTTTTGTTTTTGTGTATGATGATGATGGTTGGACCAGGATGTAAGATCCAGACATCACTACATATCCTACGTGGGTAGGAATCAATTCCACACATAGTTTTTTAAAAGTCCCTCCCTTTTCTGGTCTGACCCATATGCCGGAAGGGGGATATTTTTATCTTTCCCTTTCATATATCTGATTCATGTGCAACAATTCATTGTTTAGGACACAGTGATCACCTTGCAATTAAACGTCTTGTGGAAAGGATGAAGATGCTATGTTTTTAACATCATATAGAGTGGACCCCATGGCACTGTAAAATTTAACTTATTGTAGCTAAGATGGGGATTTTTAGTAGTTTAACATCATGCAACATGGGCGTAGGTGGCACTATGTAGTTTAATTTCATGCAGCTAAGATGACTTCATCGTGCAGTTTATTATCATGTGATCAGGACGTAAGTGGTGCTATGAAATTTAATGTCATGCAGTTAAGAAGACTTCATCGTGCAGTTTATTATCATGCAATTTGGATGTAAGTGGTGTTATGCAGTTTAACATCATGTAGATAAGATGACTTCATTGTGCAGTTTATTGTCATGCGATTAGGATGTTGTGTTGTTATTTTGGTTACATGAAATATTTCTTTAGAAACCTAGCATTGGTGGGATCTATGGTGAGATGTCCATCCATTGAAATTGGGGAATATTATCCATTGGAGTAAACTTTGTGTATAGAATATGGTCCTTCCCATTTTGAATCAAACTTTAGAGTATTATTACCAAGTATCATTGGGGTTCAGAGGACCAACACCATTTCTCCTTTGGGGAAAGATCATAGGAGAACCTTCTTATTAATGGATCGTGCAATCCTATTTTGGTAGACTTCCTAATGGTGAAAAGTGTGCAATTTTTTCTCATCTAACCACTCTAGCTCATCAAACCATTTTTGGGATTTCTCATCAATGGATAGTTGATCACAGAAAAAGATGCAGAGTGATGGTAGCTTAATTTAAATGGTCATAACTTCCTCCATACCGCATACTAATGTGCATGGTATTGCTTGAGTGGTGGTGTGGGTTGTGGTCCAGTAATCCCAAAGAGCATGGAGGATCTTTTCCAGCCACTATTTCATATCCTTGTCTACCATCTTTTGTATTGTGTTGGATAGGGTCTTGTTGAAATCCTCCCTCGGTCTTTTGGCCACTACATGGTAGTGGGATGAATGATTTGATTTGACACTATATTCCTGGTAGAGTTTTTCCAATTAAACAGAGAAGAAATTAGTGTCATTTTCTATCAGTATTGTTTAAGGGACACCAAAACATGTAATAATATTGGTTTTTATAAAGCTGGAAATGTTTTTTTCTTTGCCTTATCTAATAGGTACATCCTATACCCATTTGTAAAATAATTCAATTAATGTGAGAATATATTTGAATTGTCTGGCTGTGGTGGGAGGGTATGGTCCCACAACATCCATTCCCCATATGGAAAATGGCTAGGAATACTTGGCTGTGTGAAGTTACTCTGGGGGATGGTGGATGAAATTTTCATGAATTTGGTAGGAATAACACTTCTTGGTGAATGTGGTACAATTTTGTATCATGGTGGGGCAATAATACCCAAGCCATTGAATCTACTATGAGATCTTGGATACTGATTGATGTGCTCCGCAAGTTCCATCATGTACTTCTTTTATGACGGAGGTGGTATCTTCTCCATCAATTCACCTGAGAAGAACTTCATAAAGACCTCACTTATAAAGTACCTTTTACCAGTTTGTGCCATCGTACATCATGAAGTTGATTGTTCTTCTCTGGATTTTCTCCCTTACATCCCTATCTAGTGAGTGATATCCCCTTTTAAGGTAATTTGAAATGGGAGTCATCCACCCGGTCATGGTACCAAATGGCATAGAGATGGGACTAATTTAATTAATTTCTTCTGTGTTGGCCTGAATGAAGGGTAAGACCATCTATCGATGGTCAATACTAATAAAAATTTCGTTTTAATCTGGGTCATCCAAAGTTGTGGTTTCATTTTCCAATGCATCAACTTACGCATTTTATGACTGGGGAATATAATTCAATGTCAGATCTGATGGAAATTTTGTAATCAGTTCTCAAACATGGTTCATCAAAGGGATCGTCGCCTCTTTCTTGATTTCATAGTCACGATTGAATTCCTTGATGACCAGTTCTGGATCTCTTTTAATCTTTAAGTGTTCATCTTGTTCTTCAAGTACCAACTCTAGACCTACAATGATGGTCTGATACTCTACATCATGGTCCATGCATCCTTCTGATAGTATAAAGGAATAGGGAAAATTTTATTTTTCTGGGGATATGATTATGAATCCCAAACCCACTTCATTTAACATGGGTTCTTCCATTATTTTTCCTATCGGGATTCTGGATGTGTCATTGAAGTAAATTTCCCACATCTATGAGTTCTTTTTAATAGATAACACATCCTCATCAAGTATCTCAGCATCTAATGGGGCTAACCCTATCATGGGATTCTCTTCCATGAAATATGCTAATTCTTAGCCTTTGATGGATTTTTTCTGTATGAATCATATATCAAACTGTTGCAGGATGACCTCCCACGGTGACAGGTTTCCAGTTAACATTGGATGACTAAGAATATACTTGGGCAGGTTGATACATGAGACCAAATGGACTTCATGGTGCTATAAGTAATGTCAAAACTTTTGGACCACAAATATTAATGCAAGTAAGATCTTCTCAATATTAGAATAACGAGTCACATCATTGATCATGGTTTAGCTAAGGTAATAGAGACTATTATCACTACCAACATCATTCTTCTATGTGATGAAGGAACCTAGGGATTTCTCCAAGGTGGTTATATACATAATGAGTGGTCTTTCTTCAATAGGTAGCATTTTCACCAGTGTATTTAAGAGATATTTCTTTATATTGTTGAACGCTTCCTGAAAGTCTTCAATCCTTTGATATTCTACTGCTTTCTTCATCAACCTGGTGAAGGGAAAGCACTTGACTACAAGGTTGTCTAGGAAGCATCGAATTTAGGCCGGGTTTCCTTAGAATCCTCTCAAATTTCTGAGGTTGTGAGGGGTGACATTCCGAGGATGGAATTTTTCTTCTTAGTTTCGACTTCGATTCCCAAATGGTGTATGATAAAGCTGGGGAATTTCCCTGAGGTAACACCAAAATCACATTTCAGGGGGGGTTCATTTTTAAACTTTATTGTTGTAGTTTACTGAAGAAGATTTCAATATATTCTAGATAGTCTTAGATTTTTCATCATCTAACCACTATATCATCAACATAGCATTCAATTAACTTTCCCATGAAGAATTTTAAAATGTGGTGCATGACGCACTGAAATGTGGCACCAGAATTTTGCAAACCGAAAGGCATCACCTTGTAGAAAAACACTCCTTGGGGAGAATTGAAGGTGGTGTCTTATTAATATTATTGGGCCATTTTAATCTAGTTATATCCTGAATATCCTTCCAAGACATATAGATCCTCATATCCAATAGTTGTGTCGATCAAAAATTCTAGGATCGGGACTGATAAATCATCTTTCAAGCAGTGTCATTCGAGGTCCTAGAAATCGATGCAGACCCTAAGATAACTGTTTTTCTTCTTAACAAGGACAATTTTTTCTAGACATATGGGGTGTTGTACCACCATAATGAAGTTATCCCTGATAATATTTTCAACTTTAGCCTCTATTTTGTCATCATGTGTCGGGTTCATCCTTCTAGTGGCTTTCTTATATCCACAGTGGTCCTCTGGCTAGACTAGGTGGTGAGTGGACACCTCAGGATTGAGACCTAGAGTTTCTATATAGTTCCAAGTGAAAACATATCAATTCTACCTCATGAAATAGGTTTATACCTCTTGCTCTTCAGAAGGCATGGTCGCACTAACCATAGTGGTTTGTGTGTCTTCTTCTGTACCCAAGTTGATTTCCTTGAGTTCATCAATGGTGGTAAAAGAAACTTCCTCAAATTATGGAGGGTAATACCTTAGGTATTATTCTTCCTCCTACGTATTCTCACCATATTTATCTTCTTCTTCTAATAGGAAAACAATCCTTGAAACAATTTCTCCATAGTTGAGTGAAGAATTGCAATTTTGGTGTCTGGGAGTTGAATATATCTCCTCTACCTCAGCCATTGGTAGGGGATTCTCAAGAGAATATTTCGTGAGGGGTAAAAGAGTTTCCTCATATTCTATGAGTGATGAGACACTTCATCCCACCTCAATGGGTGAGGTCCGTATTTCCCAGGATTTTTGATGATGGTTTGGGGGGATTTTTATCTGAACCTTCCCTATTATCTAAGGAGTCAATGAGACTTTCAACATTATCAGGCTTGTTAACCATAACTAGAATCATGAGGACTATTTAATATGCCTTAAAATATATACTAATTCCATCAATATGATTGATGGGTAGTACATATTCTTCCTCGAGCTGCTTGAGAGGACCGGTGGGAACTATTTCCAAACTATTTGGGGTGGCTACCCAATCAATCCTTTCAGCTAAGGTTTGTTTCCCATTTGGATCATAGAACCCTGAATCAATAGAGTGTGATTTTTAGAGGTCAAATGGGGCCTTATAAACATGTAGTTTCCTACTATGTCCATTAATGCTATATTTGAGTAACTGATGGTAAGAGGAAGGGGTTCCTACATGTTTATGCAGCTATGGCCTTCCTAGAAGGTCATTAAAGGGTGTATTGCTTTTGACTACTAGAAATTATGGGTGATATATTAGGTCATCAAACCAAGTTTCATGCTTGATTTGGCTGAACATCTTCTGCTCTCTTTTGTCATATCCTAATAGAGTTGTGGTATAGGGTGTCAGATCATCCTCATTGTAGCCTAGCTGATGAAGTGTCCACCGTGGGAGGATATTAACCCCAAATACATTATTGAATAATACTTTTCAGATAATGACACAATTTATTATACCAAAAACATATAATTGTGTGATTTGTCCTATCAGGATGGTGTCTTCATCTGGATCTGTGAAGGAGATAATTGTGTATCATTCTGCAGGATTGGTCTCTATCCGGTGGACTTTAGCAGTGACCACCTCATCTTAAAACTCCTAAGGACTTAGCAAACCTTCTATGAGTGCTTCCCTAAGATCATCTAATAGATTTATTTCATCCATGATTTAGATCTTAGCTAGAAATAATGATAACTATTTCATAATGTCATATTTTTTTATTTAAAGTCCAGCGCTTCCCAGTTTGGGGATGATATTTCATAGGTGCTTTAGGGTCTTGAGCATTTTAGGAAGATGGGTCGACCCTTGGGGTTAGAGTTGGAGGAGATTCCATCCTTTTTAGATTGGTCCAGGAAAATATAATCACATGATGATGGAAATTAGTCATATGTTCTTCCTTTGATAGATATTTTAGAAGAATTCGACCAAGGTGGATTTTTGGGTGGATGGAGAATTTTCTTATCCCTATCTGATCTGTTAGTCCTTACATGGGTTTTTGCAACATTGATGGTTTTAGAGGGGGTGCGGACATAAGATTTATTTCCACTATGGCTATGTCTCCCTTTATATCCATGGCTTCTGTGGATTCTTCCCCTAGATCCCCAGTTGGGTGTGGGGAATTTTGGTTGATAACCATACTCATCATCAGAGGAGGGATCCATAAAATGGATGATATTGACAGAGCTACAAATCACATCCTATTCTGATGATGACTTTGCCTCCTCATCTGCCTCTGGTTTTACCATTTGTTGGGGTGGTGCCCATATATTTAGATTTTATGCAATGAAATATGAGTGGGTCAAATCTAACTTTGGATTTTGTGAAATTCCATATTCTTACACATTCCTTCCTCCCTTTTGATTGGACTACTTTTTGGGAGATCAGCCTTTGGAGGATTGTGGGGATGAGGATGTTGGTTGTGTTTCCTCATGAGCTATTGGGGGCACATTTGGTTGCTTCAACTATTCCTGGAGAATAAAATTGGCTCGGTTGATTATTTTTTGATTCCACCAACTATTGAAATTTTTCTCCTTTTTTATAACAACTTTTTTTCTACCCCCTATTCATCTGGGTCAATGGTGGAAACATATTCCACTTGCATTGGCGGTGGTCCTAGCATGACCTATCCTAAAACTATGATCTTTTGCAGGAGATCCTTGAAGACAAAGCACTATTGAATGTTTTGACCCAATATCTGATGGAAGGGACAGTAATTTGGCTGGTCATCAATACATACTTCATCATCCTTCTTCGGCTCTGGTATCCAAAGAAAGTTTCAATTCATGGACGCTATAAAATAACCACAGACTTGATCATCTCAGAAAAAGTATACTTTATTTATTAGTTCCTCAAATTTATTTATTTTGGTCTCCCTCCACTCATATTGATGGGTCGGGGTGGCTACTGATGTCTAGAGGGCCCTGCATGGTTTGATGGGGGCCTTGGAGCTAGAGTTGGTGTAGGGGGTGGGTTAAGCATGACAGAATCAACTTCAACTCTTCCCACTGTTTTTATTAGGGATTATGGGGATAACTAGGACTTGATATTAGTCAATTGTAAGGAATATTTTATCCTTTGAGTGATGGTGTATAAATCTCGTAACCCACTTGTATATTTCACCAGAATGAGTGGCATTCATATCTCATCTCAGGGACTATAAATTCATAGGGAAAGAATCTCATCTTGGGGGAGTGGCTGGTTCAATGAGTAAGTCAAACCCTTCCACCTTATAATGAAGTATAAAACTCTCTCATTCTCTTATTGTTTGTAGTTTACAAGATCATTGAATATTGTTTTTGGAAACATTGAGCTCAACTGTAATAGGAACTCATACGAGAGATCCTCCCATACTATTATTGATTTAGCTTTCAAATTGTTGTACCACAAAAATACTGAACCTTAAAGGGTTCGCACAAATAATTTGAGCTTCACAACTTCTTGTTTCTCTGGGGTTCTCATCATGGGATCACAGTAAGAAGAGTAGTGCATTAGCTTCTACTATGGTTCCCATGAGACATTGAACACTGGGAATACAGGGTTCCTAAAATTTGGCAGTGGGGGATGTTTCTTACCCAATTGGGTTAGGGATTAAATTCTAGTTTTATTGGATTATTTCATCCTTTCATTGATTCCATTCGAGTTTTCAATAACTCGTTGGTATTCAGAATCCCTTGATGCATGTCCAATGGGACCTAAGCATGAGCAGGAGCAGCATGGGGCAAGATTGGATTTTTCAATACTACTATAACTTGAGGTGGATACCCATCTAGGGGAATCCTTTTCAATTCAATATAATCTGTTCCGGTTGCTTCCCTAATAGAGGGAAATCTTAGTATCCTCTTAGGATCAAGTTTTTGTAGACTGATGGTCTTGGTGCTGCCTTTAATGATATTTCAAACCTTTCTTCATCTATCAAGATAATAATGTGAGGTAGAGGTACATATGATTTAAATGTGTGTTCACAATCCTCCTGAGGAACATACCCAGTAGGAAGACTTTCTCTTAGCAGTTCAGCATTGAGTCGCCTTAGCTCTTTCATTTCTTCCTCCTGTTGAGAGAATCTATCCTCAAGCATGGGGGAATCATCTTCATTAGGAGAAGGGTGTGGGTAAAAGATATTTCTCTTATTCTTCTCATTATTGGGAATTCATGTGGGAGTTCATGGAGGATTAACTAAGGCGGCCCCCAAATTTAGGACAACTCTCTGATTTTGGGTGTGCACCCCTCCTAGCTCGATGTGGACCGTCTCTGGGAGGGAACCCTCTTATCCTATTTCCTTGTCATTTGTATCATTTTCAGTAGGTTATGTGGGTATGGTTTCCATAATGTTCAGAAATGAATACTGAATTTGGGGTGGCGTACTAGGTGTTGAATGGTAGGAGAGATTCTTGTGTCCTTTGTTGGATCTTCTCTGACCATTCAGTGATACTCTTCGGGTTTCTTAGAGAAGAGGTACTCAAAGGGAGACCTCATATGACCTTGAAGTATGCCTCTATTTTGAGGGATTTGAGTCACGGGATAGGATGTAATGGGTGACCCCTCGATCCATTTTTCTTCCCAGTCGGACGAAGACAAATTTCCGTTGGGTGGGAATTTGAGGAAAAAATTCCCCTTGCAATGCGGGATGGGGTTTCTCCCATTCTTCTGTTGACACGCCTTAGCCCAGATTCTCTGGCCTTATAGGGTCATTTTTGTTAAAAATTCCCCTACCCCTGCTGGTTGGGGTAGATCCCATGTTGCGGCAGCTACCGCTACTATTTCTGCCTTCTTGATCTCACGCATTCCCATGCGGGTGTGATCCAGATATGGTGTCGGGTTTGCACGTGATGTTTTTGCTCCCGATGACATGATAAGTTCTTGTAGACTGTATTCCATTAGATAGGAGGCCTACTAAATGATCTCATTGGCCTTTTTTAGGATCTTATCAATGGATTTCTCTCACTCGGCCTGGTGCTTCTAAGACTTACTCAAGGCAGGTTCTTGTCGATCATTCCACCTTTCTTGAGTAGGGACTTCATTTGAATACTATATGGGGATGATGACATTGTAGGATGTCACTTTTATTGGTTTATTCTAGATGGTAGGTTGGGTGAAGTGTATATCTCCTCGTTCTCCCCATCCCCAGATATGAACACTAAACGAGGCAATGCCAATAAAGTAGCACAACTTGTGTAGCGCATGGAGGTAGGTCATCTCAAAGTCTTTATTTTACCTTTATGATTGTGGATTTCATGCAGATGGAAGGGATTTGGGGTCAATTTGACAGAAAATATATCCTAATTCATTAACATGGATTTAATACCCATCATAGGAAAACAATTCTTTTATTTTGTGGAGAGTTGTCCAGATATTGAGGTGAATATTATGCATATATTCTTTTAAAAAATCTCTAGGTATATTGAACTAAGAAGTGTTTTTGGTCCAATAAATCACTTGTATGTCATCCATTTATATTTTTCTTCTCATAATCAACATATCTTTTTTTTCCTCTAGGGACTCTTCTTCTTGATCCACCCAGTTTGACTACTCCTTAATGATTTTTTTCCAAGAAGTAGGGTTAGCGGGAGTCTTGTTGACATGAAAATAGTATGACGGTGGCTTGGAAGATGAGCATGGACCCATACCATCTTATGGTTGAGAAAAGATATTTCTTTTCATGGAGAGATTATCCAACATTTCGTACTCCATTTTCACAAGCACCTCAGCATATGAGGTTTTTTCGCAGTTGACCCGACGAGGGGAGGACCTTCTCACTGGTGTAAATTTTGACTGTGGGGAGGTCCTTTGAAGTCAGTGTAGTGATGGTGAGGAATACCATCATAACTTAGTGCCCAGCTGTAGAGAGGAATTATATGGTGTATACCTTGGGGAGGACCTTCAAGGCGGACCACTATAATGGGAGGACCTTCTGGCTGCTTGGCATCATTGAGGAGAGGGCCTTCACAATTACTGTTATCATGGCGAGGACAACCGTCCTAACTTTGGATGTAAGGGGAATATCTATAGTGTAAATTATGGGTATGGCCTTCAGGATGTACTAAAATGAGGGGAATACCTTCTTGTATCTTTAATTTATTGTGGGGAGGGCCTTTGTAGTGATTATCTTCATGGAGAGGAATACCATCACAACTTAACATCAGACTATAGGGAGAAACATATATGTAGTGTATACCCTGGGGGGCCATCGGGGAGGATGACGGAAATGGGATGATCTTCTCTCTATCTGATCTTTTGGTCAAGGGGAGGGCTACCCTGATGCGCATTAGAAGATAGGCACTCATGATCGATCATTTCTGGCCCATAGATTAATCCCCTAGGGGTACTTTGGGGAGGACCTTTAGAGCTTCTGGTAGCAACATTATTGGGAGGACCTTCACAAATACTACTTCCACTTCCATAATTTGGTAATGGACTGATAGGATCTTGAGCCTTTATTGATAAATTCTTGATGGCGTCAAGAACTCCAGCTTCTAGTAGGGCAGAATCAAGAGTATTCTCTTCATTTTTCGGTTTCCTTTGGCATCTTTCATGTTTAGGTGTTCTCTTGTGGGAAACTGGGGTCACCTACTATTGGTAATGGCCTTCATGTATGGGTACCTGTTTAGTTGGTTCCTGTGATGTCACCAGGACACACTAATGAGATTCTTGAGTTCTGGAATGTATATATTCCCACCCTGGAGTGGCCAGCACGTTGGACCAGTGTCCCCAATTGGAACAGGTGTTTTTTCTTGATCTAGTTGTCCTTTTATCATGGAATATGGATTTCATCCCTCCTATATTGGAGTATGGATATGAGTCTTCTCTGGTTTGACTATCTAATTTTGTGTATGGATCACCCCACCTGAGGATATGGGATCGTGGGCCCGACTCCTCACTTTTTCCACTGATGAAATGAAGTCTTGACATATCTAGAGGATATAGTCTGGGATCGACGTCTAATCCTTCATCATGGCCAAGATGTGTTGAGATACGCCATTGGCTAGAATGGTTGTGAATACCCATTCTAATGTCGAAGCATGATTTTGTGACTGATTCAGTCCTCCGTGGGTTTCCATTAGGTACTAGCAGTTCTCCTATGTCGGGATAGAGGAACGGGTTTTCCACCAGATGTATTCTCTAGTTGTCACTGTATTTGCATGGTGGGATTTATGTCTGCGAGTATGAATTTTCATCTGCTCATTTTCCACTATATTTGTCTCATGGTATTAATTTACATATGTAGGAATTTGTCTCTCCTCATATTTTCTTGCCACTATATTTTGCTGGTGGGCTTCATTGTGGCCGATAGGAATTTTCAACTGCATATGGATTGGAACTGTATTAGACTGGTGTCATTCATATGCATCAGCACTGTTATATGACTGCCCATGGTTTCCTAACCTATTTGGATGGTTAGATTGATGTTCATCAGTAGGTACTTGTGCCTACATATATTTGGGTTCCATTATATTTAGATAACGGGCTTCTTGCACATTGGTAGATATTTTAATTTTCCTATAATTTTCTGCTTTTTCTATGTGGAGGGACTAGAAAGAACTAGAAGGAATGTTCATTTTCTCATATTTTTCCACCCTATTTCTATAGTGGGTTTGATTGGAGAAAGCAGGGATATGCCTCCACTCATAGATTTCCTCCATTTCCCCATGGTAGGCTTCAGCAGGAGGGGTATAATTATATTCCTTCCCGTTATATGGTGTCACATTTGTGTGGAGGACCTCCTCTTATGAAAATAGGGTGATAACCAGATCTTGATTATGTGTTTTCCACCCTCATCAAGGCATCCTGAGGGTCCCATGTCCATTAGAAATCATCAGGTTCCCTCGTCATGGGATCCACTTTAGAATGAGTATATCAGGTTGTACGTCATTGGTGGTGATGTCCTCTGGTAGGAGCTTTTGAGCGGGGTTCCTTTGTAGCTGGGAGGAAGTCATTGGTGTTAACCTCACCTGCCTCTCTAAGATAAGGGAGGTATTATTTGTCACGTTTCGAGGATAGTCTCCTGAAATGATTTGAGACATCCAGTGGAGTCGTCCTGTACTGGATTACCAGCCATGGCTGAGGAGGAAGCTGTCGAGATTTCACCAATTGGAGGGCCTTCCTTTCATCCCCCACCATAGGAAGAGTAACATTTTTGTGGAACTCTTTTATCAATGCGTTCAAAACCCAAAATTGAATACACTGGGTAGACGAGGGATTCATGTTCTTTATTGGTGACCCAGCCACCTATTTGGTCACTATCAAGATTCCATTTGAAATGAAGAGAGATCTGCTAAATGTATTCAATATATATATGCCATATGCAGACAACAAAACACCATAAAAGTATCATATCATGATCACATGCATAATTGACAATATTTCCTAGCCCACTTTATTTTTGAATGAAAAGGGGATGTTGGTGGGATAATACCGCCACCTTGGTTAAGGATTCACATCGGGTTCACCAGATTTGTTTCTTCTCGATTCACGTCTGGCGTATAGGGGAAAACAAAATGGTCTGACATTCAATATCCACTTATTTGTTATCATTGGGGTAAAACTACCACCTTGGTTTATGATTCATGTTTTTTTCACTATATTTGCTTCATCTTGATTCTTGTCGTACTAGGGCAGAAATAATGGCCCAATGTATAGCAGTTGATTTCTTACTATTATAAAGTTTCACATCAGTTTTACCATTTCATTTCAACCTAATTCATGTTGTGACCCTTTTGGTGGGAAATATGGTTGTAACAGGACTTGGTAGTGTGTACTTTTTATATTGTAAATGAGATTCCACAGTTGAATGATCTAGGTAGGTGATTACAGGTGGTTGAGTATGTGTGAAATTGGTCTATGTCGGGTAAAATTTCCTCATATATATAATGGGTTTATTCATGGATCCAAAAACACCCAATGAGCCTAGTATCCATGATTCATGGACCTACATTCCAAAGGCAGGGGATAATTGGAAGACTATTTGGTCAATGAAACTTAAGGACTCCACTGATCGAGAGGATGGGTGTTCATGCTCATCACACCATTTTGGGGGAAATTATTACCTACTATGGGACTCTCTTATAGATTTAATCAATGTTCATATGTTCATGAATCCTTGGTTCTTTACCACAAATGTGATTTTAGGTAACCTCTGGTTAGAAGATTAACCATATATATGCATAGGTCAGGAATTACTGAGATAGTGATAGTTTAAGTTGTATGATGAGGTGCTCTAGAGTTTATCATCATCTAGTGAGGACGAAAGTTATTTTGAAATCGGTATCGAACCCATGAGATGGGCTTCCTATGTATCCTCACGATGAGATTTAGAACCCACATAGTTTAGTGCCACTTAACTGGACACATCACCTTTTAAGTTCATCTGATTGGGACCCATACAGGTAGTTTAGCGTCATGTGGAAGGGACATCATGGCAGAGGATGCCTAGTCAAGATTTCATGTGGGACTTACGCCAAAGCGGCCCAGGAAGCTTAGGAGAGGCATGGTATCCCAAGTAGATATGTCTCTACCAAGGATATATCCTTGTGATAACTAGAGTAGTTCATTTGTTGGGTTTGGACCTTAGAGAGGATTCCAACATATCCCAATTAGATGGGAATTAGAGACCTTTTAGTTCTGTTTAATTTGGGGTGTATACTATAAAGGAGACCCTATTTTTGGGGGAAATAATTGGTTTTAACCTTTGAAAGGATCCCCTTCAAACTTGGGCCTCTAGACAGGCATCCTTTGTGTCCTAGTTAGAGTAGGAATTAGAGTTCTCATAGTTCATTTAAAAATGTTTTATGGTTGGGGCATACGTATGAGAGCTTCCCATTTTAGCTCAGGCACTCAAATAGGTGCCCTATGTATCCTATTTAGATCATGAATCATAGTTATCATAGTTCATTTAAATATTGTGTATGGTTGGGGATTATGCATGAGAGCTTCCCAATTGATATAGGGCCTTCATACAGGAGTCCTACGTATCCTATTTAGAGTAGGAATCAGTGTTATCGTATTTTTTTAAATATGGTGTATAGTTGGGGATTACGCAAGAGAGATTCCCATTTGAGCTCAATCCTTTAGACAGGCATCCTACGTATCTTATTTAGACATGGAATCTGAGTTCTCATATTTCATTTAAATATGATGTGTTGTTGTTGTGATCATCATCAATATCTAAGCCCATGTGATTCATGATCGGTGTGAGAAACAAGAGGAAGTGTTGGATCTGAAAAACCACATACCTTACCTTCTCCACTAATGGAAAGGAGGATGATGATGTAAGAGACCAAGGTGACATCTCGACGGGAGAGAGAGGGGATTTTAATGTTCCAACTCTCACCCATGTTGATATCCAAGATATTCATATTTGGGAATATATCTAGACATATCCTGGGTCAAGCCTGAGAGGAGTAGGAGTGACACCTCTAATAGAAAGATTATGGGGTCACCTTAAGTGGGGTTTCCTAAAGTTGGTTTAAGGAAATGGGATAAGCATCGCTCCTTTCCAAAAGGAAAGGAAGGCATGATCCCTTTGACTCATCATTGTACCTCATTGAATGGAAAAGTTGTTGATTAACTTTGATCCCTAGAATGGGGAGGTACATGTGAGCATCCCAAGGTTGGGATCCCAGGTTACCATGGGAATGTCAACTTAGAAAAACTTTGGGGGTTCATATATTTACAGTGATTACTCACATGTCTCTTCTTACCATGGGTATTTAGACTCATAAAAGTGCACTGATAGACCTGATGGTCTGTTCATATGGGTCTGGTGGTTTGGAAAGAGGCTTTGGCCTAATGTTGATGGACTAGTTCATGGAGATTATTCAGATTATGGGATGGAAATAGAAGGGAATGATCAATAATGAAAGGTAGAAATACCGAAGGTACCTCATTCCTCATACCAATTGTTCATGAGGGGTGGGGTATACTCTGCAGGGTGCATTTCTATGCGGGTGGAGGGGACTTCCATGTACCAAGGTGGTATGTGGACCTAGATGTCATCTGTGTACCGAGGTGGTACACTGACCTGGATGTGGTTTGCGTACTGCAATGGTACACAGCCTTGGGTTTTGTCTTCATACCATGGTGATATGTAGTGATGGAGTCTATCCATGTGGAGGAGGCTACGAAGGGAAGGATTTCATCCGCATAGAGATGTGTTATGTGGTACACTGGATTGAAGAAGGGGAATTAGTCCTACAGTTCGTGGGAAGTTCATCCTCGAATGGAGTATGGTTCGTGGTTCTATAATTAGGTTCTTGGTTTACCCATATTATTATGCTTCCTTATTTTTATGGTTTTTGGAATGTTTATACCTACTAGAAACCATTCATTGTTTCGTACTCCATCGATTGTTTGCCTTCAAATTCTTCCGTCTGTAAAACCCAAGCACTCTGAAAATATGATTCCCCTTTTTCCCTATTTTCATTTAGCTCCCCTTAGAGAAATTTTATAGAGTTTTGAGGAGACTATATCTATGAGTCACATGGAACCTTTTACAGAATCCCATGGGGAAATCTTCCAGGATATGGACAACTCGGTCAACCGAGGTTTGCAGGGTTGAGGTTCATGGGGTTGTAGTTCACGGCGGTGGAAATCAACACCTCAATACCACGAATGATGTGGTTCATGGTAGATCTCTCAGCTTTCCTTGTCTACGAACAAAATTTGTGGGGATGGTGTGTGGGGGTGTACCTCTCCATCATTTTTTCGCCAAAGATGTGGTTCATGGGTCTGTGGTGTGCATGTGGAATTTCTCCAACTTCATTCCATCAACGACATGGTTCATGGGGGCTCAGTGTCATTCCTCATTTATTATGTGAAATACCTGGTTAATTGTCTCACCCCAAATGCTAGCATTTCTTGGGCTATCCACGTACCATTCGGTTCACAGGAAATACCATCTGCGTATCATTCCTGTAAATAAGTTCACGAACCACTTTGGTCATTTTCTAAATTTCATTTGATTCCTTCAATATTATTCTCAAATTTTCTATTGAACCTACATGTTATTCCTTCATAAAATTTTTGGGTGTATTTATCCTCCCCTTTACGGAGTTTTTAGGATCCTAAATATATAATTTATGTTCTTTAGATTTGATAGAAAGATTGATGATTCTCCCATTTTTTGAAATCTATCTTGGAATGTGCTATCATATTCAGGTTTGAAGGGTGAAAGGTGTAAGTTCTACTCTTGGGATCTTCAAATTCAACAAGTGATATGGGGAAAAAGGATTATGGTGATAGATGAGGTTTATCCTAAGGAAAAATTACCACTAGTTGAAAACCACATTTTATGGGAGACTATATAAAAATACAACTAGGGCATGTTACATCATAGTCAAATAGTGGCATCCTCTAGATGACATGCCCTTTATATGGGGGAATTATGAAAAGGAAACTAGGGTGTGTTACAACATAGTCAGTAAAAGGATTTATTACAAATTCAGACATTCTATTGCTGATGGACGAAGAAAGTTTATGGATATTCGGACCTCCCCATGCATAGAGTTTGGTTTTTGGAAGGAAAGTACCTGAATATTGGAGGAGTATCCAAGTAAAAATTTATCAAGAATGGGGTAAAAGGTTTCCTACAAATACCTGAACCAAATTTGGGAAATATATATCTTTTAGTTTTAGGTCATAAGACTTGGGCCATAGCATTATGGAAATGATAGATAATATTTGTCCTACTGTACCGAGGTCATTTTGGCATACTTCGGACATGGGAGAGGAAATTTTAAACCCAAATATTAGGGGGTAATATATTGGGATAAATGATATGGGACAAGTATGTGGGGGATGACTATGGGCCAAATTTTAGTAGTAGGTTCCAACATAATGTTTTCAAATCTTATGGAGATAGAAGAGGATTCTCCTGAGGGAGAATTTTCCACTGGTTGAAAAACCTGTTTTAAGGGTGATTTTATAAAAATACAATTGGGGTGTGTTATAGAATATTCAAACATTGGAATCCCTTGGTTGACAGGGGATATTGGTTGGTGACTTGTACAAATCCAACTAGGGTGTGTTACTGCATAGTTAGGTAGGGGATTCCTCAGGTATTAGAGATTCTATTATCAGTAACTCGAGAAATATTATGAAAATATGAAAGTGTCCAAGATTAGTAGTATAATGTGTGGAATAGATATATCCAATCACAAAGGAAGTACTTGGATCTATATTTAACATGGATTATAGATTCCCTTGTATATATCTGAATCATATGTAGGAGGGGACATATCTATTTCCTTGGTAATCCTTTGAATGAGGGAACCCAAATTAAGATGTCTTGTATAGATATTTATTTTTATGCAGGAGGGGATGCTTTTTCTTTACCCCGTAGATAGGATTATGACATAAGGTCTAGGAATCACTATGTATCTCATTGGGGTGACAATCAATACACATATAGTTTTTAGGGAACAATTCAGTTTAAAGTCATTTGGTAAGTACATCAGTCATTAAATTTAACGTCATGTGGTGAGGTTGAAAGTGACTCGATGAAAAAAGGAATATTGTGGATACACTACAGTATAGGACCTAGACATAACTATATATCTTGTTAGAAAAAGAATCAATCCACACGTATTTCTAAAATGGATTCCCTATGAAGATTAGATTCCTTTGTAAAGACAAAGGGTGTTTTTTTAATAGAGTCTCATGCATGGGGTGAGACACCATATTGAATCTTCTTATGTAGATATAAATCTTACATAATAAAATGGTGTAATTTCCAGTATTGTGTTATATCTGGGCCCAGGATTGAATATTTGGATGTCACTATGTATCTCATTGGGATGAGAATCAATCCACACATAGTTCGTGAGGAATCCAAGCAGTTTAAAGTCATGTGGAAAATACGGTGTACCTTTTAAGGTCTTGAAAATAGGACCACTATAACCATGATGTGAATTGATATACCTTACTCATGCAGGGAAATTCTTTACCAAAACATCTAATCCTACATGATCTATGCTTGATGTGACAAACAAGGAGTGGTAAATGATTCTTACATGACACAAAGGTAATACAAGTGAAGGATAGGGGAATTTAGGTTCTCTAGTGGTTGGTCTAGGATGTATAATATAGGAATCACTACATATCTCATTAGGATGATAATTAATACAGATGTGGTTTTGAAATCCCATGTAGTTTAACATCATACAGTGAGGATGAAAATGATCCAATGTGAAAGAGGGGAAAGGTTACGGCCAGTCCCAAGAATGGAAATCTAGGCATCACTACATATCTTGTGATGGTATAAATCAATCCACATGTAGTTCTTGAAAGGTTTCATGTACTGGTTTGACTCATACACAAGGACTGGGGAATTTTTTATTGTTTCTATACTCAATATTGGAAATCCAAGAATCACTACATATTTCATTGACAAGAGAATAAATCCACATGTGGTTATTGGAAAGATCTTGTAGTTTATCTTCATGAAATGATGATGTTAGCCATGTAGTTTAATGTATTATGATAAGAAAATGGGTCACATGATGTGGGAAGGAATATTTCGACTGGACCATGGGATAGGATCTGGGTTTCACAATGTATCTTTTTGGAGAAAGAATCAATCCACACTTAGTTATTGAAAATTTTCTTGTGCGGGTCTGATTTATACACAGGGAAATGGGTATTTTTTTATCGTAGATGGGCATAATATGGGAGGTCTAGGTTTCAATTTGTATCTCATTGTAATAAGAATCAATCCATATGTAGATCTTGATTAACGGTGTGGTGGGGTACTGAAACTGAATATTGTGATCTTCTAAAACATGAATCAAATTTTTACACAGTATTACATCATGAAGAAGGACATGAACCATGTAGTTTAACATCATATGGTTAGGATGATATTATATGAATTTTAGAGTCTTGCATATTGGACTATTTAGCGATGTGCAATTTAATGTCCTGATATTAGGATGACTATCATTCATTTTAAGTTCATGAAACATAGATCGATTATGCAATTTAACATCATGAAGCCTGTGTTGGATTTTGTTACATGAAGTAATTTTTGAGAAACCTAAAATTGGTTAGGGTCGTAATGAGATCTCCATCCATTGAGATCAAGTAATAATCTTTGTTAAAATGGACCTTTTGTATGGAATAAGTTCCCTCTCACTTTGAATCAAGATTTGTAGGATTCTTCCCTAGTATCATTGGATTATTTAGGACCAGCACTGATTCCCCTTAAAGAAATGAATAGAATCATACCTTCTTGTAAAAAGCTCATGCTATCTGATTTTGGTGGACCTCCAAATGATGCAAGGTGTGCATCCTTCTTTCATTAAGTCACTCCAGTTTAACCAGTCATTTCTAGGATTTCCCATCCATTGATAATTTATCACATATGGAAATTCAGAGCGATGACAATTAGACCTCAATGGGAAGGACTACTTCTATCCCTTACACCATTGAATACAAGGTAAATCGTGTGGTGGTACGGGTTATAGTCTGGTAATCCCACAAGGCATGCAAGAGTTTATCAGGGTAAGACATATTATCTTTTTCCACCTTAGAAAAACATAAATTGGCATCATTTTCCATCATTATTATACGAGGGACACCAAATCTGGTAATTATTTTGGCTTTCACGAAGCTAGAAATTATTTTGGCCCTGACTTATTTGAGAGGTATTTCCTCATCCCATTTGGAGAAGAAGTCAGTTGCAGTAAGAATGTATTTGAAATACTTGGTCATAGATGGAGGGTATGGTCACACAACATCCATTCCCTATATGGAAAATGGCCAAGAGCACTTGGATGTATGTAGAAACTCTTGGTTTTAATGGATGAAGATGGCCTACACTTGGAAGGATTTACACTTCTTTTTGAATTTGATGCAATCTTGTGTCATTGGAGGTCATAAGTATCCAAGACTTCATATTTGGTTAGAAATCATGTATCCCATCTAGTGAGAACTATAGTATCTCAATTATACTTATTTCATGACAACAATAGTCTCTTCTCCATCAATACATTTGATAAGGACTCCATCAAAGCCTCATTTATAAAGGACTTTCTAGTAAATTGATCCATCATAAAGAGTGAATTTGTTTGCTCGCCATTGGATTTTATCATACCTAGCTTATAATGGGTGTACTCTATTCTGGATGTATTCCATGATAGGTATCATCCACCCAGTGGTAGGACCAAATGGTTCGGTGTTGGGGATGATTTTGCTGATATATTCTATTCTGACTTGAACAAAAGGTGAGACCATTTGGAAATGGGAAATACTGATGATCGTTTTATACCATTTTGGATCTTCCAAAGTTTTGGCTACATTCTCTAATGCATATTCCTGTAAATTCTGTGATTTTGGGACATTAGTCAATGTTAGTTCTAAGGGGGACTCTTCTATTAAATAATGAACATAATCAAGTAGGGGGGTTAGCTCTTATTGTTTATGTAATAATCTTAGTTGATCTATTTTTATTACTAAATATGAATCACCTTTAACCAATAGGTGATCCACTGGTATATGGAGTTCAAGTTCTCAGACCTTAATAAGGGCCTGATATTCAACCTCATTATTTTTACAGCCTTCTGATAACATGAAGGAGTAAGGTAAAACTGCCTTCACACTAGGGAAATGAGAATGATCCCTAAACTAACCTTGTTGAGATTAGGGTAGTCCATTAAATTTCCTATTGGGATCCCAGATTCACAATCAAAATATATCTTTCATGTTTGGGATCCATCTTGAATAGAAAATATATCTTCATCAAGTAGTTCGGTATTCAATGATTTTGTTTCTGCAAATGACTGTTTTATAAGAAAATATACTAAATCCTGGACATTATCCTTTTTTGAGGAACAAACTGTATATAAAACTACTTCATGATAACTGAACATTGTGCTAAATTTCATTTCAACATTGGGTGGATGAGGATATATTTGAGCAGGTTATTGCGAGAGACAAAATGGACCACATGGTGATACAAGTAGTGCCTCAGTTTCTGAACCATGAAGATTAATGCTAGGTATCTCTTCTCAATATCCAAATAATGATTCTTGATGTTTATCATGGTTTGACTAGGATAATAATTTTTTTCATTCCCAAAATCATAATTTTGTGTGAGGAAACCACTTATTGATCGCTCCAGGGCTATCACATATATAATGAGCATATTTCCCTCAATGGGTGGAATTAATACTTCTAGGATTAAGAGATATTTGTTAATGCTATCAAATTCATCCTAATAGTCATCATTCCACTGATAAAAACCCCCTTTATTCATCAATTTGGTGAAGGGAAAACACCTGCCTATAAGGTTGGCTATAAAGCATCAGATGTAGGCTAAGAGTCCTTGAAGACCTATCAACTCTTTAAGATTTTGAGGAGGTGACTTGTTAAGGATATACTTTTTCTTATCATGGTTGACTTAAATTTTGTGATGGAATATAATGAATCCAAGAAATTTTCTCGAGGTTACCCCAAAATCACATTTTAAGGGATTCATTTTCAGGATATTCGGTCATATATTATGGAATATGGTCTCAAGATCATCCAGTTGGTTAGAACATTGTTGAGAATTAACCACCAGATAATCAAAATAGAATTCAAAAAACATCCCCAATAAGGGTTTTAAGATGTGGTAATTGACACATTAGTATGTGGCACTGATGTTCTTCAAGTCAAAGGTCATTACCCGATAGTAGAATACTCCCTGGGGGCCCTGAAGGTGATGTATTCTTCATCTTCTAGGGATTTAAAAATTAGTTTTACCCTAAATATATATCCATTAAGGAGAGTTATTTATAACTATCCATCGTATTAATCTATAGTTCTATGATTGTAACCAGGAATTCATCTTTAGGATAGTGTTGGTTGAGATCTATGAAGTTTATGTAGACCCTAATTTTCCCATTTTTATTCTTTACTAGGATGATATTATCTAACCATTTAGGATACTGAACATCTCATATGAATTCATCCATGATTATTTTGTCCACTTTAGCCTCAATTTTGGAGGCATGGTTCATGTGTGTCCTTCTGCATTCCTATTTATATTTTTAGTGTTATTACAGAAATCCCAAGTGTTTGATGGACAACTCAAGATAAAGGCCTAACATATCTGTGTAATTCCAGGTGAAAATATCCTAGTATTTCTTTAGGAGGGGGGTATATACATCTTGTTATTTGGAATTCATGGCCACATTGATCAAAGTGGATCATGGGTCTTCTTCTGTGCATAGATTTATTTTCTTGAGCTCATCATTAGTGGTGGAAACACCTTCCTCAAATGTTGAAGGGGATTCCTTGATGTCATACTCCTCTTCATCTATCTCATGATTTATCGATTCCACCTCTACATGGGAATTATGTGATGAAGAAAGTTTCTCAATGTTAGGGGAGGATTCGACATTTGGGAATTCAAAAGAAGCAATTACTTTTTTCTTGGATGATGGCGTGTGTTTTTTTAGAAGCTCTGAAGGGGATATGAGGGACTGAGAATGAGTATCTTCATTTTCTCCCATTCTCAGGAAAACTTCATCTATCCTATCTTAAGGAATATATATTTTTTGAATATCAAGAGATGGGATGGTGAAATTTTCATCTGGGATTTCATTTCTTCTCAGAGATTTTAAAACTTCTTCACTGCTATTGGGTTTAGTTTTCATCACTAACATCATGAAAGTAGCTGGATGTGTGCTCGAATTTGGACCTACCTCTTCAATTTGGTTGAAGAAAACACTTAATCTACACTGATCTTCTTGAAAGGATTATCTAAAATCATCTCCAGACCATCTGGGGTATTGATTTGAGTGACATCATCAGTCAAAGACAATTTCCCTTCCCTCTGGTAGAATAATTCATCAATATTCTATAATTCATAGGATTTTAATAGGGCCTTTCCACCATAAAATGTCCCAATTTTTCCATTGATACAATATTTGACACATTGGTTATATGATGAGGGAATAGTCATGTGATGATATATACAAGGTCTTCTTAGCAGAATGTTGAAGTTTGTGTGTTGTCAAACGACCATGAATTCTGAGTCATACACAAGATCCCCGAATAGAGTCCTAAGTTTTTTCTCACCAAGATTCTTTTTCTCATTCTTTTTCATAACCCGTTAACATTAGAATAGAGTAGAAAAAATTAAATTCATTGAAACCCAATTGATGAAGTGTTCATATTGGAATGATCCTAACTATTGAGTCATTATCAATGAAGTTTCATCAAATATCAATATAATTTATCTTGTTGCATATATACAAAGGTCTAATATGTCCCTGTATGAATTCAACCGTGTCCTGATCTATGAAAGAGATTATTTTATGGAATTTCATAGGATCATTATCTTCACGGTATAATTTGGAAATAGGAACCTTGACTTTATATTTTTTAGGGATTGAAAATGCCTCTACAAGTGCATCTCAGAGGTCTTTTGATTGGCTAAAGGAGTCCAAGATTAAAAATGTAGCAAGCACTAGTGATAATTTATTGAAAATATCATAATTTTGGTCCAAATATTTGTGCTTCCAAACATGGGGATTCTATTTTGTAGGTTCTTTAGAAACTAAATTTTTTTATGTGGAAATATCATCCCTTAGAATATGAGCTTAATGTGCTTTTACTCTCGGTGGATTAAGTCAACTAGGTTCACCTGCACACTAAGGATGATTTTATGATGATGTATCCTATAGTTAATATCATATGAAAATAATGTCATGGTATACCCAATAATGTGTGGGGGGACATCCTTGATCCTTCTGATATCACTGGAGATCTGTCCCATTATTTTTGGCCACATATATGGTTTGAGTATGGACGTAGTTAGAGTAGTGACTCTTGGAACGACTGCATCTTTCCATGTATCCTCAACTCTAACTATTTATTCACCCATTTCCCCAATCAATTGAATGTAATTTTGGTTCATAATCACACTCATCATATAATAATGGATCCATTAATTGAATTAAATTAATTTAATTGAATATCAAATCCTTATCTGATGAAGATTCTATCTAGTGGGTCGACTCTTGTTGTACCATTTGGAGAGGTGGTTCTCATGCTTTGGGGATTGTAGGAATGAAGTCTACTAAATTAAAAGACAACTTTTTCCATGTAATAGGATCATATTATTGGGTTTCATACTTGATCTTCCATCCATTTTATTTATTGTAATACTGACATTCAAAGGACTCAGCTTCCAATGTAGTTGGTTGTGTTGTAGCAGAAGCGGCCAGGGGCATAGTCAGTTGTTGCAACTATGATAAGAGGATAACATGAGTCTGATTGATCATATTTTTAACCATATAGTCATTGAAATTTGACATAAAATTGATTCTAACTTACTTCCATTCATTATCCTCCCCTTGATCAGTGGTAGGATCACATGCCACATGTGTAGGTGGCTTTCCCAACTTCACTTTCCTGGAGTCCATCATCTTCTGTAGGATGTCTTTGGAAACAAAAAGTTCTTTGATTTTGTGCCCCAATGATCGATGTAAGGGGAAATATTTTGGGAGATCCTATTTTATATCCCAATATGACTTCTTGGGATTTGGAAACCTGGTCAATTTTTTCTCTAGTTCCGATATAAAATAGCTAGGGACATTGACATTTCAGAAATAATAAACCTTATTCTTCATCTCCTCAAAATATTTTTATCTCTACTCTCTTTGATCATCCTGATGAGTTGATAATTGTTATTTTTTTCAGGAGGTAGAACCGAATGAGATAGTGAAGTCTTTGGTGTGGTTGAAAGTGAATTTTTAAGTGTAATTTTGGAAGCCTCTGCTTTCTCCATTCTCATTCGTTGATCCGAAGGATTACTCAAGACTTTGCCTTAGCATGTGCAATTGAGTCTTCCACTTTTTTGGAAGTAAAAACAATGTCCTAAAACCCACTATGTATTTCATAGAGATTATTGGTGTGTGAAACTCAACATTAAGATTTTCTATACATATGGGAAACAAGTCTCCTTGAGGAATTTTTTGGTTTAAGGAGTATGTCAACCCTTTCCACCAAGAAATGAAATATGAGACTCTCTAATTATCCTACTATTTGTAGTTTTAGAGGTCAATGACTATTTTCGTTTGTAATGTTAATCTGAATTCGAAAAAAAACTTATGATGAAGATCTTCCCACCCTATGATTGACTGAGATGGAAAGTTGGCGTACCATACAAAGGTTGGTCCCTACAGTGATTTCATGAAGTACCTGATTTTTACTTCATCTTGTTGTTTTGAGATACCCATCATGGGATCATAGTGGGACACAAAATGTGTCATGTGTTGCTTCATGCCCCCTGAACCACTGAAAATTATAAATTTAGGACTCCAAAAATTCAATGGGGGAAGAGTTTGAACAACCAATTAGGGTTAGGTATTCTTCTCTTGTTATACTAGTAAACATTATTACTTCATAGCTTCCAATAGATCTATTAGCAACTGGATATTATTGATGATTCCTTTAGGAATTTCTAGATGGTCAAGGGCTTGAATAGAGGTAGAATAAAATAGGTCTGTCTATGAAGGAATTGATGGCATCTATCATGGGTAGCCTATAGAGGAAAACCAATAAGGATATGCCTAGACCTTTTCTAGATGTATACCCAATGGAGGGAACTCCTGATCTGCTGTAGTGGGATCCAAGTATATTTCTTTTTGGTAACCTACATTGACATGATATTATGACTCCACTTAGGTGGCTGCAAAAAAAACCCTCTTTGTTGAGGTATACCAATTGAGAGTGTGGTTTGAGGATCTAATTACAGAATATATCCTGTAGGAAGGTTTCCTTGATGTAGTTTTTCATGGAGTCTCCTTAATTCTTTTAACCCTTCCTCTTGTTCAAAAAATATTTCTTCGCATATGAGGGGTCCTAATTTTTCAGGGAGTAGGTGAGGCACAAAATTAAGTTTTCCATTTTATTTGTTGGGTTATCTTTGAGGAGGTAATGGTATAGTAATTGAAGGAACTCCCAGATTTAGGGTGATCCTTTGGTTCCAGGTACTCACACCACCTTCAATTATTTTAGTGTGTACCGTATTTTGAACTGAACTTCTTCCTCCAACTCCCTTGTATTGATCATGTGTTCTATAGGGTATTTAAGGGTATTTTTAATGACATTTATTAATTCATAATGCATTACTGTAATTTTATCAGTGTATTTGCGAGACTTCATTTTTCTACACCCTCTTTCATAATGCATTACTGTAATTTTATCAGTGTATTTGAGAGACTTCATTTTTCTACACCCTCTACAAGGCCTTGTACTCTCCATCACGGATTCTCTGAGAGCTTTCTAGTAGACATTAATCCTATGGTAATCTTCAAAAACATTAGTCATATGTATTCCTAATGAGGATACTAAACCATGGTATAGGGAAAATTATGAGTGTTTTTTGGGGGTTCTCCCCCTAATTAGGAGAAAACTTTCTTTTGCGGAGGAACAGGTTGCAGAGGTGAAAATCCCCTAACCCTGAGGGTTATGGTTATTCCCATTCCAGTTTAACTAGTAGCCTAACTAGGACCCAAGGGCTATTTCCCACTAGCTCTAACCAGTATAATATTATCATACAAGTTATATCATACATAGCCTTGAAAATTTTCTACTTCGATGATGGAGTGTTAATCATGATGATACACAAAATCCATCAATGGTAGATAATCCTCCTTATTGTGACTCAAAACTGACATAAAAATATAAAGTATATACACCATAACCTAAACAGTCCACTTTTCCTTTACCAATTGGCTGGGATAAAACATGGTGACTAACTTCAACTGATTCCCCAAAGTATTTATGTATCCTCTCCCTGATAATTTCTAGAAGTGTGCATCAAAGTCTATAACTATCATCAAGGGAATTCAATAAATCTGGACTACCTCCTGCGCGTACAAGTGTCCCAAAATCTCTAGAAATCATTTTTTGTCATCACCCATAGAAGGATGAAACAAAAAGAGTTTAACTTCGAAACTTTACACAACTCCATTATCTTTGAAATTGATGTCAAGAGATCTTGGTACATCCTCACCTCCACTAGATTTACTACTAAGGGAAAACAACTTCTTCATCACCTCCTCTCACATCGTGACTGGAACCACTACCCATCACTAAAAAAGGATGATGTGATTCCCTCTTTCAATGGATCCATATATAATTTATCCAGTGGATATATGATCACAAAAAACATCACAATATATATCCCTAAGTTTCACCTACCCGTCTCTCAAAATAAGTTGATAATAACAACTATTGACTAGAGGTAAACTTCACCATACCTAGTTGTGTTGTGTTCTAAAAATCAACACTAAGTAAATATAGATTCCATAAAAGAAGACTACTAACACTACTCCAAGAAGGGTTAAGGATCTAGTCCAAAATCTCTTGATTCTGTTGTGGCATACAACTCAGCAATGGATATCACCACTAACTCAAAACACTCATAGTGGATTTGGAAATATACTTATAGATATCACCACTAAATCAAAACACTCACAGATTCCCCTATTATTTTATAGAGTTTTGGTTGAAAATAAGCTAGGTGTATCATTTGTAATGCACCTAAATCACCTACTTTTAAAGATCATTGTTCTATTTTTGACATTTTTATTATCTAACAACTAACTTTCCTTAAGTGGGAGGCCTGCTCAATATTTTCAGATGCTTAGTGAAAAAGTATTTCAATAGCATACTCTCTTCTATCCCAATGTCAGTGAGAGTTGGTTGGGGACTTTTTTATTGATCATATAATCAGTTGTGAATAGAGTCTATTTGTTGAATCTGTCATGAAGCTATGAAATTTCATGATACCAACTTCAGTGGTCTTTGATGGTTGGGGAGCGTGGTGAAATTCAATGTTTCATGTTCACCATATCCTCATATATGAACACTATATGGGGAATTTGTGATCATCTGTCACAATATTTTTAATACACTGAGGAATGCAGAATGTAGGGCCCCTTAGTGATTACCAAACATTGGATTTCATGTTTCTTATGGAGCCGCTAATTCAATTTAGAATTACATCCCTTCAATTAACATGACATGACTTTGATACTTTTCATAGGGTAATACCTTTTCTCTTAAGTGATGAAGAGTGTTCCATATTTTGAGGTGAATTTCATGCACACGATATTCTAACAATATCTTTGGAATGTTGTATTGAGGGGTAGTTAAAGGCCATAACATGATCGGTATGTCATCTTTATCCAATTACTTTCTCATGTTTAGCATGTCTTCTTCATCTTTTTCTAGGGGTTCCTCAACTTGGTCTAACCAAAGTGTACATTTTCCCACTTCTTTATCATAAAAAACAATATTGGTAGGGACTTCATCTATTACATTGGAATTCAAGTGATCCAAGGTGGGTTTAGAGAATGATCTTTGCAATGGTTTGTCCTCTACCTGAGAAAGGATTACACTTGTCAATGAAGAGGCATCAGGCATGAATGGCCTTATTTTCCCAAGTGAATCATTATGTGAGGGATTTATCATCATTAAATCACCAAGGGGAACACCATTTTGATGAAATGAAACACAACTATGGATAAAACTAATGTAGTGAGCGCCATATTGGGGAGAAATACCACGGTGTATTATAGTAATGGGAAATCCCTCTTGCTCTTAGATCTTCTGGCCACCCATAAGGATTTTGTGACTCTCATCGAGTGATATACTCTTGAGATCAATCGGATTATGAACATGAAGCAGGCCTTCATGGTGAAGTTTTTAGGTAGGAACTTCATAATTATTGCTAATATCCTAATAATTTCATAATGGGGGAGTATGATCTTGATCTACCATAGATAAACGTCTGAGGTATTCAAGAGCTCCTGCATTGAGTAGATTAGGATCGTAGGTCATCTATTAATTTTTTATTATTCTTTGGTATATATTATTTTTGGATTCTTTATTGTGAGTGACCAGGGAAACTTTCTAGGGGAAGTTTTTTTCAGGTATAAAAGCTTGTTTGACTAGATCTTATGTTGCTGCCAGAATGTGTCGACATATTTCTGCAATTTTGGAAGGGGTTTGTTCCTACATCGGGGTGACCATTATAATAGTCTAATTACCTCCTGTTGGAATGGTTGTATGTTCATGATACAGTTTTATATATATCATGGGTGAGTTTTCCCCATGGCCCTCCTGGATGGGACCGAAGGTATGTGTCTTCTCCGGGGTGACATGTTGATGATCCACCACACCTGTGGGGATAGAGTTGTGTGTTCGTCCCTCTCTCACTAATCTTGTCTCCATTATGATGTACTATAAGGTCTATAGGATATGGGTAGGGATTTTCATCTTCTATTTCACCATTTTTAAGATATTATTGGTGACTTCAGTGACTTGAATGGGGATATATACCCATTCCACATTTGGAGTATGGGTATGTGCCTTCTATTGTCCTCTATTTTTTTCCAGTGGATACTGACAATACTCAATTGTGGGGGGAAAGAGTTGGGTCTATCCATTATTCCTCTTTAGTTATTTCCAACTAACTTCTATAAGTTTTACCAGATGATACTGCTATAATTATTGATAAATGTGAGTAGGTATGTGCTTTTGGTCACAGTTTCCCACCGAATTTTACTGATAGACTTCTTCATATGCTACATGATGAATTTGCTGGTAGGATTGGTTGGTGTGGTAAGCTGTATGTTCTTGTTTATTGTGTATCACTAGTTTTTAATTAAGGACTTCCTTATATTATTCTATATGAGTCTGTTGGATAGTTGAATTAGGGAAGGTGAGTGTATGTCCCCAATCACAATTTTCCACCAAATTTGATTGGTGGGATTCTCTAGAGGGGACAGATCAGTGGCCCTTCTTCGTGTTGGATAGTTTTTCCCTTGGCATACCATCTTGCATGCCTGGGACTGGACGATATGGGTCGGGATACCGAGGATGGAACCCTCATCATGCTGAGGGTTCACTATCGTGTGATGTTAGTGGAGGATACTAATGTAAGGAGCCTTTTGGAAGGACCCTTATGTCTTCTTGATGAGGCCTTCTATGGCCTCTTGATCCACATCTCTAATAAAATGAAGGGAATTATTGTTGTTTTATAAGGATAAGCTCCTAAAAAGGTTGAGGATAATGTTTGGTGTCATACACTTTTGTACCACTGATCATCACTGGTTGGATGACTAGTGGGGATTTGCATGCTATAGGTCATGTTGGGTAGCCTCCAGGGTCAAGATGTTACCATTCTAGTAGTACTCCTGAACTAATGCATTCAAGACCTAGCATTGAAGAAACTGAGTAAGAGATGTAATCCTCTTCTTGGATGAGGACCCAATTTTTACGATGGTTGGGGAAAACATCAATGAGATTTGGTGTGATTCCATTTGGATTAAAGGTAAATCTTGTTGGATGTTCCTGAACGGTATGTGACAAAAATGAATAAGAAAACATTGTCAAAGCATCATCTTAATAAACAAACACATGCATGATTGGTTATCTTGTTTGGAAATATTTAATTTTCAGAGTTAATGGATCCTAAAAGATGGGTGACAACATCAACTTAGTTAAGAATTCATGTACAGTTCACCATTTTTGTTTCTGATGAAAATCATTTCACCTGATGTTTGATTGCATGGTGTTGAGTTTTGTAAAATCATTCATGTAGGGTTTCTACTCTAATGGGTTTTTTCATGGAGCTGGAAACTCCCAATGGTTATATATCCATGATAACTCATGGATATTATTTCTAAAGGCAGTTTATATGGAATCCCACCTTTTTATTACATAACTTTTCATTTACATGGTACAAAAAGAGGATCTTTTAAAGTTTAGTTTCTTGAAAATAATGTACATAATACATGAAAACATAAAACATTATTCTAATACACTTGAAATGATTCATAAAAGGTTAATTCTAATTAAATTTACTACATCTCATAACCTGGGGACATACATCAAAGGAAAGGGTGATCTTAAGTCCTAGTAAGGGAAAGCATGGAAAACGGTTTACATGTGATCATGAGAAATATTGATTAGAAATTGAGGTATATCATAAAGGCATGATTAATGGAAAAAAGAGGCATATCATAAATAAAATAACATGAATCATAACTTTTATATGTGGATACAACATTTATTTAAGACATTCATAAGCATATCACCAAGGTTTGTCACCGAGCTGTCATAAAAATTACCAAGGTTATTCATCAAGGTATCTTGAAACATGTCATCTCTAGAGATTAAATTCTTTACCAAAAGCATTGGAGAACTATCAGAGTGCACAAATAATATGTATTAATTTTAATTTTAACCACATATATTATAATAAAATTTCTCATGAATAACCCATATAGAATAAAAGAAACGGGTTTCATATCAAAATCAATGCGTTTTAAAAAAACATAAAAACATGATCATTATGTCATTTATAACTAATGGAAAGGGAATTAAGGTTTTATTTATGTAAATTCTAGAATAAAATAAATAATTTTTTAATATTGGTGAATACCCTTGAAAAATAAATAGGTTAGGGAATTCACAAAAAGAAAATAAAATAATTTCTTGAGAAAAAAAAAGATGAATTTTGAGAAGAAAATTCGGCAACATAACGGGTATGAAACATGGTTTTAGAATACATTAGAAAGAGAGGGGAAAAGGGTATATCATTAATAAAAGACTATTATTACAGAAAATTGATAAAATAAAATGTACATAAGAACATGGTATCGAAATTTTAAAGACATTCCACATAAAAGAGAACTTGAATGAAAAAAAAAGTTGAGATTTCCCTTTCCTTGGAGAGTAACTCCTAAAACTAAAATATTGAGACCTTGGGGGATCGAGGGCACCTTGTGGGGACACCTTGGGAGATAAAACTACCATATATTCGTGGAGGATGAATTTTTAATGAAATATAATTTAGAAATGGGTGGTTATTTATAGAAAATGTGAGGGATTTTTGTTGATTTCCTTAGACACCTCAGTAGTGGTATTTGAAAAACGATGGGCTTGACCATGGTATTTTCCCATGGTATTGAAAAATTGGGAAACCTAATATGTTATTTTAATCCAAAATATTATACCATAATTTTATATTACTTATTACATCATTATTATGTCATTAAACATACTGAAAACTCAAAACTATATTTTTACTAGTCATAATAAAATTATAAAATTCTCATAAATTCACCCTAACCTAATTTCAATGTGATTATTTCAAAAATGAATTTTATTTTATCATAATAATTCTTTTATTATGATAAATTTAACTTTGAAATTGAAAAATACTCATTTATTAAAAATAATAGCATATAAAAAATTTATAGTAAAATGCATAGTAAAATTTCTGACACTTGAAAAAAAATATTATCATTTAAATTTAAATAAGAGTGTTTTAATCATACTATTTCATTAAAATAATAATTATTCATACTATATAAATTTTATATAACAATTATTTCATTTCTAAAAAGTAAATTTTTTTTCTGAAAAATCAATTTATCAAATTCGTCATATTTTTAAGAAAAACTATTATCAAAACCAAAATGATAGAAGAACAATTTTATTTATATAAAGGGATTATACATTAAGTAAATAATTCCTTGACACATAACCCCTTATAAAAATTTTATATGACTTAAGGGTAAGGTGTGTGATAGTGATTGATTCATGGGGCAGTTCAGCTAACATCACATGAGTGGTAATTTCCAATAACATGAACTTCACACATAGGAAATTTTATTCTAGTTTAACATGTTGAAGCTCATCTTGGGATGGGTCAAGTGAGAAGCCCAGTGATGCTAACTCCTTCCTAAGCTATGAAAAATGGGATTCATACGGCATGACTCTACTAGATGAGGTCATCAACTCTTCTTTTTGCATTAATTTTTCTTTGTATTTTCTTCTTATAAATGATATTTATAATGTTAAAATAAATATTAAGAGTATATTTTCCCAAGACCATATTGACCAACAGTCATAATTGACCAATGGTCATATAACGGTCAGAACCTTATGGTCACATTTCAAATTATACTCACTTTATTATTAAAGATATATATTTATGTTGAGTACTAAATAATATAACACACATTTTCATAAAACAAATATTATTCAAAAAGTTCATGTCGTTAGATTTTTCCCCCCTTAAGAAATTTTTTCCCTAAAATTTATACTTGTTACCTCATTTCAGAATAAGTGTGGGTACTTTTTTCTCATTGTCTTCTATGGTTCCCACATGGATTCTTTATATTTGTGGTTCCTCCATAACACTTTGATGAGGTGGGTAGTCTTGTTTCATAGAACCTTGTATCTATGGTCCAAGATCTCCACCAGCTGCTCCTCATAAGAGATTTCATGTTCCGGTTGCACCACTTCATGATTCATTACATGTGAAGGGTTAGGTATGTACTTCTTCAAGAGAGATGCACGGAATATATCATGAAATTTATCTAGATTTGGTGGAAGTGTTAGCCTATAGGCCACTACTCCTATGTTATCAAGGATTTCATAAGAGAAAATGAACCTAGGGATAAGATTCCCTTTCTACCCAAACCACATTACTCTATTACTTGTATAAATTTGAAGGAATACCTTGTCACTAACATCTAACTCTAAGTCCCTTCGTCGGTTTTAAACATAGTGCTTCTACCGACCTTCAGCAGCCTTAATGTGTTATTGGATGGTATGAACATTTTCTATCATATCTTTCATAACATCATGCCTAAAATGATTTCTCTCACTAGATTCATCATAAAAAGTAGAATTTCTACATCACTTTCCATATAGATCTTCATAGGGTTTGATTTTAATACTTGAATGGAATCTATTGTTGTATGAGAACTCAAATAATCTAATATGGATATCCCTTCCTCCTTTAAATTCTATTGATCAAGTTATCATAATTTCCTTGAGAGTTTTAATATCACTTTCAGATTAGCCATCAGTTAGGGGGTGGTAGGTTATACTAAAATTCAATTCGGTACTTAGATAATGTTGAAGAATTCTCCAAAATATTAATGTGAAAATTGGATCATGATAAGAAATAATATAAATTGTCACTCTATTTAGCCTCACCACTTCTTTCACATAAATCTTGGAAAGTTGTTCAAGAGAGAAATATTCTTAAATATAGATAAAATGGGCAGTCTGGGTGAGACTTTCCACTATAACCCATATCACATTATTTCCTTTGGTTGTTTTTGGGATACCATTGACAAAGTCTATAGTGATATTGTTACACTTCCATGTTGGTATGGGTAGTGGTTGTAATACCCCTTTAATAAGTAGTCACTCCACCTTAATATTTTGACACACCAGGAACCTTGTAGTGTAGTCGGTAATCTCCCTTTTCATGTTATCCCACCAATAATATTCACGAAGGTCCCTATAAATTTTTGTGCTTCTAGGATGTATATAGAATGTAGATCTATGAGATTTATCCATCAACTCCTTCTTTATTTCTGGAATAGATGGAACACATAGGCTTGAATGAAATTTCAGTACACCTTCTTGATCAACATTTGACTTAGGAAACTTCCCATTCTTTACATCCTCTATCTTCTTCTATGAAAAAGGATCATATCTTTGAGATTTATTAGTCTTCTCTAGTAATTATGGTTGAGAAATCATTTATAATTGATTTCCCTTTCCTTACTATTCCCATATCTTGTTTTACTAGGTCTTTGATCAAAGTATCTCCTTTAATTCTCATCATTTCCAGCACAATAGGGTCTTTCCTACTTAATGCATCAACAACTTTTTTTCTATTTTGATATGATAATGAATTGAACAATCATTGTCTTTAATAAGTTCCAACCATCTACTTTGTCTCATGTTCAATTAATTTTGTGTAAAAATATACTTTAAACTTTTATGGTCTGTGTATATATCACATTTATCCCCCTAAATATAGGGCCTCCATATCTTTAGAGAAACAAAACATACAGTCAACTCCAAGTTATGCATAGGATAGTTCTGCTCATGAGGCTTCAATTATTGTGATGAATAAGAAATCACCTTGTCATTTTTTATATGTACACACCCAATACATGTTATTTATTCATATATAAAAATAAATAATCCTTCTCTGATAGAGGGTAGAGTTAACATGGGTGTAGTAACCAATATCTTCTTCAGCTCTTAAAAACGTTCCTCACAATTGTTTTGTCCAAAAAAACTTAACCCCTTTTGAGTTAACTTAGTTAGTGGATTATAAAGTCATTAAATGTTTTTCAAAAACCTTATATAATATCCTTCTAATCCAAGTAAAAAACGGATCTATATTACTATTGTAGGATGAGGCTACACCTCCACAACCTTTGTCTTGGAAGGATCAACTAAGATTTGTTAGATGGTTACAATGTTCCCCAATAAATCAACTTGTTTTAACCAAAATTCACATTTCCTAAACTTACAAAATAGCCTCTCCTTCCTTAGAGTTTTCAATATAACCCTTATATGATCCTCATGATCCTCATGATTTTTTTAATATATCATAATATCATCAATTAAAACTACCGAAAATTTATCAAGTTAGTCCTTAAATACTTTATTCATCAAATCCATAAAATAGCAGGATCATTATTCGAAATGAAGGACATGACAAAAAACTCATAATTCCAATATATTTATAGAAAGGCAGTCTTTTTAATATCTTCTTTCATCACCCTCAATTGATAATAACCAGATCGAAGATCAATCTTGGAGAAGAATTGAACCCCACGAAGTTGGTCAAATAAATCATCAATTCTTGGAATAGGGTACATTTTATTCACTATGATCCCATTAAGTTCTATATAATCAATGCATAACTACATTAATATATCCTTATTATTCACAAAGAGAATGTTTTCTTCCCTAGGAGACACACTTGGCTAGATAAACCCATTCTCCAAAATATCTTGTAGTTTTTTCTTTAATTCTTCCAGCTCTAAATTTTCCATTCAATACAGAGTCTTTGATATCATCATGGATATAGGAATAAGTTTAATGGATAAATAAACCTATCTTTATATGGGAGGTCCAGGTAACTCCTTAATAAATAAATCAATTTATTCTTAAAGGATGGGGACATTCTCTATTCATATAATTTCATTTCCTTCTTCATTTTCAAAGATAATTTTCATAAAGAAGGCTATGGGTGGTGCTTCTAGACAAAGCTTGATTCAAGATATCTCTCCTTTGAAAACAACTTTAAATTTCCATTAAAGACTACTGATATTTCCTTACTTATAAATTTGATCTTAGAAATATACTTTGAGTCATTCCGTCCCTAGTATAATGTCGAATTCCAACATGGGAAGGACTACTATATTTTCAATTATATTGTTCTTTCCAGAGTGAATACTAGAGTTTCTATACATTATTGATTCTTAGATAATCACTTTTGGAGTCTTGAATGATAACTCTACTTCTATTAGTTTAGGGATTTATTGTATATTATTTGAAAAATTAGAGGAAATAAAGGAATGTGTAGAACCAGAATAAAACAAAGTGCTTAGTAGTTTTGAGAGAACAATAAGAGTACCTACCACCACATCATTTATAGTTTTAACTTCATCCATTATGATATAAAAAACATGAACTTTCTCCCTTGACCTATGTTGAGTTTGATGGTGATTCCCCTCCATTAACTTTAGATTTTGACAGTGACTGAAAAATTGTTCGATCTGTCTATACTTGAAGCATTGGACTTCAGGTAGGGCATTCAACATCTTCCCTTGGTTGTTAGTGTTGAGAAGTTTATGCTTCACCGCAATTTGATATTTATAATTAATATGGACTTCTCTTCCAAACATGTAACATTTCCCGCTCCTAATAAATTATTTCCCTGAATTCTTCTTCCTACACTTATTGAGCATGGAAAGTTTCACTTTCTTTCCTACCCTTCCTTGATCAAATCTACTCCATAATATTGGCTCCAAATATCTCTTCTTTTCATTGGAGTTGTGATACCACTACATATCACCAAACTCTATTTTGACATTCATAGCACTTCATAATATCTCCTCATAGTTTTCATAGTCTCTATTGGAAATATTCTTTAGTTGATGGGGTTTTAGTCCACCAAAGAATCTATCAACCTTTCCATTAGGATCCATGAAAAAGCTAGCGGTGTAGTGAGAAAGTCTTGTGAAGTTAATCTCATAGCTTCCCATATATTCATTCTTCTTTTGATTCGTCTCTATTAATTTCTTCTCCATTTTTGTTCACATAGAACGGGAAAAATATTTTTTGAAAAATGTCCCCCTAAACTCATCCCACTTTATAGCTTTAATATCCCATTTTGGATTCATATTTCTAATCAGAACCCACCACTAATTAGCTTCTCCCTCTAAGAGTTAAACAGCCAGGGTGACTTTCTATTATTCTAAAAAATGGAGTAAAAAATATCTTTTTGATATAGCATATCTACTATTCATAAATCAATGGGTCGGTAGATCCATTGAAAGACGGTGGGAGTTGAAGCATAAAGGACTCAACAAAAAATTATTCTCTTTATGTAGAATCTGGTCTCTCAACTTAATTCAAGTTATTTTTCATAACTCTAGCCAGTTGATTCGTTATTCTCATGAATTTTTTCACTTAGGATTCCATTAGAAGGCCTTTAGTGCCTGGTCTGTTTCCCTCACCATTTACGCGGTTTCTACTATTTCCCACCATTTCTAAAAGAAGAAAACCTTACTAAAAAATATGTTTCATTTAAGAATATTATAAATATAAAGGAATTTAATTTCTTAAAACATCATTCTAAGATATGTTATTATTTAAAAACAATTACATTATCCATAAATCCTTCATAATGGTTCATAAAAAGATTACGATTAACCAAACATATACCCCAGGAGTGTCAAACCAGGAGTGTAGAAAGGCCCATTGTCATGTACCATGTTATGTCGAGTCAAGATCGACTCACCTTGTCAAATTTTTTAACCCTAGGTACATCTATTCTAGATCCACATCCACTTGTTCATATTCAGACAAGGATTTATTTTCTTAGAAACCACTTACTTAATATTTCACAAAAATACTAGGATGTTTTAATATATTTAAACTTTTCTATAGGGTTCTTACTAAAGCTTTAAAATCCTAATTTCCAAAAATTACTAAACTTCTATTTGATTTCAACTATATAATCCCACCTTTTAATTACATAACTTTTCATTTATATAGTACTAACAGAGGATCTTTTAAAGTTTATTTTCTTATAAATAAGGTACACAATACAAGAAAACTTAAAAAATTCATCTAATCCACAAGAAAGGCTTCATCATAGGTTCATCCTAAGTAAATTTACTTCATCTAATAACCTGGGGACATACATTAAAGGAAAGTGTGAGTTTAAGGCGCAATTAGTGAAAGCATAGAAAAAAGTTTACATGTGACCATGAGAAATATTGATAAGAAATTGAGTTGTATCATAAAGGAATGAGTAACAGAAAAAGAGGAATATAATAAATAAAATAGAATTAATTATAACTTGGATATGTGGATAAAACATTTATTTTATACATTAATGAGCATATCACCAAGGTTTGTCACCGAGGTGTCATAAAAATTACCAAGTTTATTCACCAAGGTATCATAAAACATGTCATCTCTAGAGAATAAATTTTTTACCCAATGCATTGGGGCGATATTAGGGTGCACAATTAATATTTTTTAATTTTAATGTGATCCACATAGATCATAATCAAACATATCATAAATAACCCATGGAGAATAAAATAAATGGGTTTTGAATCAAAATCATGGTGTTTTAAAAAAAACTTAAAAGCATGATCATTATGTCATTTATAACCCACAGAAATGGAATGAGGATTTTATTTATGTAAATTATAGAATAAAATTAATTATTTTAATATTTTTTAATAACCCTAGAAAATAAATAGGTTTGGGTATTTAAATAAATAAAATAAAATAATTTCCTGAGAAAAATAGATAATTTTTTAGAAGAAAATTTGGCAGCATAACAGGTGGGGCATCCAATTCATAAAATAATATTAATAAATTAAAGTTATATAATAAAATATAAATTATAACATGGTATGTAAATTTGAAATATATAACACATAAAAGATAACTTGAAAGGAAAAGAGGATCAGAGATTTCCCTTACCATGAAGAGTAACTCCTAAACTCAAAGATTAGGACCTTGGGGGATTGAGGGAACCTTGGGGGACTCCATGGGAGTTAAAAATACAATATATTCCTAGATGGTGAATTAGGAATAAAATATAATGGAGAAATGGGTGGTTATTTATAGTAAAAGTGATGGATTTTTTTATTGATTTCCTTGGACACCTTAGTAGTGGAATTTGAAAACCCATGGGCATTTCCTTGGTATTTGTCCATGGTATTGCCCACTTGGGACACATAATATTTTATTTTAATCCAAAAGAGTAAACCATCATTTTATATTACTTATTTCATCATTATTATTTCATTAAACATACCGAAAACTCAAAACTATATTTTTACTATTCATTGAAAAAAAAATATTTTAGAAAATTTTAATAAATTCACCCTAACATAATTTTGATGTGATTATTTTAAAAATGAAGTATATTTTATTATAATAATTCTATAATTATGATAAATTTAACTTTTAAATATAAAAATAATTATTTATTAAAAATAATAGTGGATAGAAAATGCATAGTAAAATGCATAGTAAAATTTCTGACACTTGAAAAAAATAAAATTTTCTTATCATTTAAATTAAAATAAGAGTGTTATAATCATAATATTTCATAAAAATAATCATTATTAATAATACCTTAAATTGCTATAATAATTATATCATTTCTGAAAATTACATTTTCTATCTAAAAAATCAATTTATCAAATTCATCATATTTTTAAGAACTATTCGCAAAAAGAAAATGATGGAAAAAAATTATTTATAAAAAGAAATTATACATTAAGTGACTAATTCCTTGAAAAATAACCCCTTATAAAACCTTCATATGACCTAAGTTAATGGTGTGTAATGGTGATAGATTCATGGGGAGGTTTGGCTAACATCACTCGAGTGGTAATTTCCACTAACTTAAACTTCTCTTGTATGAGATTTCATTAAATCTTAACATGTAGAATATCATCTTGGGATTGGCCAAGAGAGAATCCTAGTGATGATACCTCCTTCTCAAGCTCTAATACATGGACTTCGTATGGCATGACTCTACTAGATAATCTCATCGACTCTTCCTTCTGCATTAATTTTCCTTTTTTCATTTCTACTTATAAACAATAGTTATAATGTTAAAATCATTATTAAGAGTATAGTTTCCAATGGCCATATTAAACAATGATCATAATTGACCAATGTTCATATAATAGTTATAATCCAATGGTCATATTTCAAATAATTCTAACTTAATTATTAAATAGATATATTTATGGTGAGTGTAAAATAATATTTCACACATTTTTAAGAAACAAATATTATTCAAAAAGTTCAGGTCATTACAAGTTATCGTTTAGACACTGGTCCAACGAAACTTAAGAAATCACATTGGTAGAGAGGATGGTAGGTTGGGCTCATCACACCTTTTTTAGGGGAATTATTTCCTAATCTAGGACTCTTTTATAGATTTAAGATATATTCTTGAATCCTTCATTAAATCCCAAGTATGGTGTGGGTGACCATTGGATTAACAATCTGTTATTAACATGTATGGTATTTAGAATCATCTTTATGAATATGAGGTTATCCATCAATAGAGATATATTTGTGTATCTGATGTTATCCATCAATTGTACCCTCTTATGTACTAATCCAATATTCTTTTGTCATTTCTTATTAAGATTTTTGTTTTGAGCCACACAGTAAGGTACTCTGGAGTGAATCATCATCTAGGGGGATGGAATTTTTTTTTGATGTTGAGATAAAACCCATAATATGGGCCTCCCACGTATCATTTTTAAAGGAATAAGAACCCAAATGGGTTGGTTTCTCTTAATGGGACACATCATACCTTTTAAGTTCATGTGATAAGGAACAAACCGTGTTGTTTAACATCATGCGGCATAGACGTCTAGGTTAAAGGTGCCTAGTCAAATTTTGGTATAGGATTTATCTTGAGGTGTACTAGGGAACCTAGGAGGGATATAGATTCCCATGTTTGATGGGACCCTACTAGGAATGTCATGTAGATAGAATCAAGATTGATTTAGGGTGTTGGTTTTGGACCTCAGGTAGGCTTCTTATATATCACATTTGGATGGGAATGCAATCCCATGTAGATCAGTTTAAAGGGAATGAATCTGTATAGTCCCTTTGAATGTTTTTATCATAGGGGAGTATGTCCCTTTGAGAGGATTGAGTTGGGGATTATTCCTAAAAAGGATTCCCTAGTGGTTTGGGAGGTTTGGTTAGGGATTATTCCTAAGGAGGATGCCCTTGTTTTTTGGGGGGCATTACACTTGGAATGATGCCCAAAAGGTTCAGTTTGGGGGATTATACCATATAGAATAATTCCATGGTTGGAAACATGTATTTGAGGGCCCATACCTGTATAGTCCCTCTAAAGGAAGATGAGAGGAAGATCTTGAAAAGGATTATCTTACAAGACATGAATCTAACCATGTGTATGTCAAGATCATATCTAACCTATATGCCCACATGATACATGATCGGTGTGATAAAAAAAGAGTAATTAAAATATCTAGAAAACCACATGATCCTTTTTCCATTGGTGGAATAGTTTGGGGATATGATATAAGAAGAAAGGGATTTTATGTTCCTCTTCCCTTCCATCGTTGTATCCAGGGTAGTCAGATCTGACTAACCATATGGACATGACCCTCAGGAATGGAGAAAGAAGAAAAAATGAAGTAGTAGAAGTACTATAAGAATGCATAGGGGTTTACTTTATGATGGATTCCCTAAATTTTTTTTAGGGGAAGAAAGGTAGATAATCCACTTTCCTAAAATGGAAAATCAAAAATTATCTTCACCCTCCCCACCTGGAACCAGAGGTCCCTAATATTATAGATAATGCAAGAAGCACAAGGCTCTAACCATTGTATCTGAGATTAGGGGATCCATAAAACTACCCCCAGGTTTGGGGTCCTCATAACTAAAGGTATTCATACTCACATTCACCCTGAGGAACCTACCCATTAGGCAAGACAAGTGAGGCACACCTCTAACAAAAGGAATGCATACCCAAATGGGATACATGCTGGTGTGCCTCCTACCATAGTCTTGCAAGTCAGGAAGCTTCAGTGGAGGATTCAATTTGGTCCCCCTCAGTTGAGGGATCCAAAGTAAGAGGATCTCTACCATTGGTGGATTGAAATAGGGCTTGAAAGGTGGCTTGTTCATGTCATGTATTGGTGATAAAAGGTTCTTCTTGTAGGTCCTGGGAGGATCCATAAGTGATTTTCACAAGTGGGAGGCCTGGTCAAGATGGATATACCTTGGTAAATGGAACACCTAGGAAACAACACTTGTATGAGGCTTTATACTAGGCACCATGAGTCTACTCAGGTGTCCCTAGATGGGTCTCGTACAGGTCCCTGATTTGGGAAGGGGCCTCCTGAAAGTGGTTTTTCATTAGGGGAAATAGGTTCCTCATGAAAGTTTGTTGTATTTCATAACCTAAAGGGACTTTTAACCCAATATCCCCCTTAATTACCTCTTTTCTCGGGTTATATAGGACATACTAAGGTATTTTTGAGGACCTAAGTTAAGGGGTTGTGTGACCAGAGCATTAAGGTTTATTCTGATTTTCCAATCATGAAAATAAGGAGCCTTGGGGTCCTATTTATAGAAAAATAGGGAACCCTAGTCAAAGGAGTTACCCCACATAGGTCCATGGAATAGGTACCTAGTGTAGGTACTCTGTATAGGGGTGGTTGGTCCTTCAGTGTCACACAGGGGCTGTCTGACCCTTCTAATGTGCAGGGGTGTGTGTACATGCCATCTTGGGAAAGTTCCTTTGATTATTATTGGGGATATTCACCACTCTAACAAACTTGAGGTCCTCTTCATAATATTTTCATCATACTTGAAAAAATAGAGTGTCAAAAGGAATCTTATATAAAAATTATTCCATTTAGACCCATGATTTAATTAGAATGACGAAATTCATGGCCGTGTTTATTTGAGTGACATGTGATGTGCTCAACTACTTCTTAGGTCCCTTGGTAGGGTATTAGTTACTATAAGGAGGATGAATAGTCCTTTTTTATTTATTATTAAGAAGTATGATTTATCATAGTTGTAATACCAGTGCTAAAAATTGTAGCGGAAAGAAAAGAGATAACACAGATGATTTTTATAGAGGTTCAGATCACCAAGATCCTAGTCTTATCTTTAATCTCCTATACTCCTTGAAGAGATTGGTATGAACTATATCCTTACTTTCAATAGGGAGTGAAAACCCAATTATATAAAAATAAAGATATAAATTTTCACACCTGGTGGTATAACCCATGATTTTTAATGGATTCATAACCAACCTTAATTTTTTATAGGAGGAACAACCTGAATTTCCTTTTATATGGGAGGAATAACCCAATGGCAGCTTTTGAAAGGTAAAATCTTAAACCAAGACTTTAGAGAGAAAACAAGTGACAGAATGAATTAAAATGGAGAAATAGTGAAAAAAATATACAATAATAGATAAGCATATGATAAATAAATTTTGTGCATCTCATGTTACTTGATCACATAAATGGAGTAAGATGAAGGCGATAAAGATCCTTGGTGATCACAGCAGAACAATGAAGGATGAATAAGTTTCTTGAACAATTCTGAGAGAAGTAAGAATTTTATTATTGTATCCTTGTTTAATTTAATCATCTTCATTAGTACATGTCTTTTATTAATGAATAAATCTATAAATACATTAAAAAGGATATATACATGAGAATTTCCAAATCTAATATAAGCACGACACTTGTTAGAGTTTAAAAATAAAAAAATATATGATTTTTACCTTATTTTGTTGAAGCCAAGCTGAAAAAAACACATTCAGACTAATATGTATTCATGAAATATTAAATGGAAAATTTAATATATATATATATATATAAGAATAATAATTATTAGAAAAAACACAATTGAAATATAATTAAAATAACAATATAATTTTATAGATTTAAACATACATCCTAATGTTATAGAAATATAGAATCATATGAAAATAATCTGAATGATCATATGTCACTAAAAATTTTCTAAAAATAATGTTTCAATTTTATTTGAACATAAAATAATAAACATTAGTAAATTTATTTTATTTTAACAATATTAATTAGAATTAAGAAATTAAAAATTTTCGAAATAAATTTTTAACTAATGATGGGTACCTTTGAGAAAGAGAGTGGTGAGACACTACTCACTACTGGAAATGTTCATCAGTGAAAAATAAAAGTATTAACTACTTTTTCATTTTTTATAAAAAATAAAATGAATTAAACAAAAATAATAGCACTTCTATACATCTTAAAATTAGATGGATCCATGAGAACAATAAGAATTACTTACCGTTGGAAGTATGACAATGAGTAAATTACCTACCCTTGGGTTCTAATGGTAGATCATTGAAAAATATTAACCCACAATAAAATGAAATAACATATGAAGAAATAAGATATAATAATTCTCAATGAAGATTAGAATAATAAAACTAAACAAAATTAAATCAACATAAAGCTACTTCCATGCATCTTAAGAACTAAAAAACTATGAATAAGCTAATGAAAACAATAAGATGAAAATTAATAGAATAATTCTATGATAAAAAATAAAAGTATATTAAAACACACCACATAAGTAAGAGCCTCAGTTCAGTTGGTGAGGACTTAGAAAGTGAATCTAAGAGACCAGAGTTCAAAACTGGGTGGAGACATATTTTTGGGTTACTATAGAAGTATTGTATCAATATAGTAACAGGTACTATTCGGTACTATAGCATTTGAAAATATTCATCCTTTTGGACTTTCGGGCCATCGTTTTGGTTCTCAGGTCCTTCAAGGGCTTTGGGCTACCCAAGGCCTTTGGGCCACCCAATGTATTTGGGCTATTAAGGCCTTCCTGCCACCTCAGGGACTTCAGGCCGCCTTAAGGCATTAGGTCCACCTCAAGGATTCCGGGCCACCTGATATTGTGCTTAATGGACCAGGAAGAATCTAAAATGAGCAGACTCCATATGAGGATTTAGACCGGCGTATTCACCAGAGTAGATTCTAATAGATGTGTAAGAAAGAGAGGGTATGGTATTATCATTAGGACCAACCTATGCCTCCATAAGAATCCTAGCCAAATAGCTATGAGAAGGTGGAGAGTGGATATCACGATGTAGAAGCTGGGGAGGAGAATTTACATGTTTTTTTAGTTTGGATATTTTCTATAAGACATATGGTTCAAGTAATCTTTAAGCATATGGGCCTTGTAAGGGTTCCCCCTCATCCCTTGAAAGGGGGGTTATCAAAAATCAATAAAAATAAGGACTTTAGGCCACTAGGGGTTAATAATTAAGAAATATAACATTTGAATATGATAGAGAAGTAAATATATTTTTTAGGAGCTTCTGGCTAAAACTTTTACAGCATGGAACAACAAAGAAAAATAAACAGAGGGTGGAAAAAATAATTCATCATTGATATTTCAACGGTGCGTAAATTTTCATACTATTGAGTTGTAATGGTGAGTAAATTTACTCACCACTAATCTTCTGGTGGTGAGTGAGTGACTCACTATTGGGTTCCAAAGGTGAGAAGAATTACTCACCATTGGATTTTTTTTACAACAATGACAAGATACTTACCATTAGTTTTCTCCAATGGTGAAAAGTTACACAACATTAGTTTTTTACCAACGGTGATAAATTACTCACCGTTGATTTTTTACAAATGGTGACTCATCATGGATGATTAACTAAGTATAGGAGACAAATAAAGAGTTTAAACAAGCTGAGGAAAATAAAACCAAGATAAATATTGAGGAAGAATAATCAAAGATTGAAAAAATGAAAACCTTCAAAACAAAAAAGAAACTTGAGTAGAAATGATCAAAGCACTAACTTGAAGAAAAAATAATGGACGGGAGAGAATCTAGGTTGAAGGAAATAACATTATGAACACCAGTAAAATTCATGTTTGGAGGATCCTAAAGAAGATAATGGAGATGAATCACAAATTAACAATCGAAGAAGAAAGATAGACAAGAAATAAAATAAGATCAAACCAAAGGTTAGAAGAAGTTTGGTTACTGGAGAAGAAGGATGTCTTCAGTTTGTTAAATATGGAAAAGATGGTTAAATAAAGAAATAAGAATGTGTGGGAGATTAAATGGAACATGGATTTTTAAAAATTAAAATCTCATGGGATAGAAAGATTATACATAATAAAGAAAACCAAAGGAGATCTGATGGTCCAGAATGGATCTTAGTTGAAAATATTTGTCCCACATAAAATCCAACACATGGTATCTGAGAAGTGTATAACAAAAAATACACTAAATATATTCTATAACAAAAAAAATTTCATAGGGACACTGCCTAAAAGCTTATGGATACTCATTCCCAACCTATGTGGGGTGTACTCCTTGGGTCTTACACATGAGCCCCCACTCTTGTTGTATGAACTATTACCTGATTCAATCAGGTGTTGTGCAAGCCTCACTGGCTAGACCTCCCTTGAGGGTAGGCCTCTAGGTCCCCTTAAAAAAGTTTTAATTTTATCTTGGGAGCTTTCATAGTTAGCATTAGTTTTTGTAACAATTAAAAAAACAAAAAAATTGTAAATTAAAAATAATTAAAGAACATACCAAAAAATGAATACATGTTAATAAGAAATAATATTTTTGAAACAAAAATAAAATTTAATTAAATGTTATTTAAGTTTAATTTATCAAAACAAAAAGATAAATTAAATAGTTAATACCCATTTACAAATAGTATTTCCCTTTTTTTAAATTACAAAACATAATATTTATTAAATTTTCAAACAACCAAATAGAAAATTCTTAAATATTCAAAAAATTTCTCCCCATTTTTTAAATTTTTCAAAAAGTAAAAAAAATAAATAAAAGTGAGAAATGATAAAATATTATATTAATATATAGTATTTAAAAAATAATACATTATTATTTTTTTAAAATGCAAATTTTTAAAACATTATGATCTAATTTTCATTTAAGCATTGTAGAAAAATATCACTAAGATGCAGAAAATAACAGATAGTTGTAATGTTTAAGTAGATAGTGTTATTTAATAAAAAGTAATTATAATATAATAAATATATTTAAATTATAGATTACATAAAAAAATTGAATAGATTTATCAAAAAAACAAATTATAATGAGAAAAAGTTAATCTTCCAGAAAACCCAATTCAAACATCATTTTCTCAAATTTAACAAAATCCACGGTCTTTGTGAAAATATCTGCTAATAATTTCTTAGTTGGAATAAATTATTAACAAATATTGCCTTTATTTACATGATCCCTAAGAAAATTAAATCTAAGATCAATATGTTTAGTGTCGAAGATGATTTTTTAAAATTGAAATAGCGCTAGTGTTATCAGAGTAGATATGAATTTTATCAAAAATAATAATGAAATCATACAAGGTTTTATTTATACAAATACTCTATAAATAGAAACTATCAGCAATAATATACATAGACTTAATTATTGATAGTGCTACTGATAGTTGTTTCTTAGAGCTCCATGAAATTAAAATTTTTCCTAAAAATGAAACATACCTAAAGTGATTTTTCAGTCAAGTATACACCCTCCAAAGTCAAAATAGGAGTAAAGTTGTAAATCAAAAAAATTATCATTAGAATAAAATAATCTAACCCTAACAGTGCCTTTGATATAACTAATTAAACTTTTAACAGCTTTAAGATGACTTTGTTTATGGTTTGAATGATATCTAGAACACATAAAAACATAAAACATAATATATGTCCAAGAGGTAGTAAGATACAGAAGTATTCTTATCATTCCTCTATACAAAATATCAAAGATAAACTTTCTAGATTCATCTGCATCCAGTTTAGAGTTTGTGCTCATAGGGGTTCTGATAGTTTTATAAGAATCAATTCCAATTTTTTTAACAAGTTCATTGGCATACTTGGATTGATTTAAGAAAATACCATCTTTCCTTTTATTAATTTGTAAACCAAGAACAAATTTTAATTCCACCATTAAAATCATATCAAATTAATTTTTCATTAACTTTGAAAACTCATTACTTAGTTTATCATTTTTATAAAAAAAATATCATCAACATAAATCTTTATTAATAGTATATCTTTAGAAACTCTTTTTATGAATAAGGTAATGTTAAAATTTCCTTTAACAAAATCATTTTGAATTAAAAATTGATTTATTATTTCATACCAAGCTCAAGGAGCTTCATAATACCATAAATATCTTTAGAAAATATTAAAACATGATTCGTAAATTCATTATTTTCAAAACCAGGTTGTTGTTTTACGTAAACCTCTTCTAAATTGACACCATTTAAAAAGGAAACTTTTAAATCCATTTGAAAAAGCTTAAATTTTTTAAAACATGAAAAAGATAAGAAAAACTGAATGGATTCTAATCTATAAACTAGTGCAAATGAATCCTAAAAATCAATACCTTATTCATTAAGTTGAACTTGGGGAACTAATTTTACCTTATTTATAACTATATTACCTGATTCATCTAATTTATTTCAAAAAATCCATTTGGTTCCTATATAAATTGTGCCTTTAAGTAACTCAACTAGATTCCATAATTTATTTATATAAAAAAATTCAAGTTCATCATACATAGCATTAACCAAATTAGAATATTTCAAAGAAAATTTAATATTAATTGGAACAAAATTAACTACAACGGAAGAATTTTCACAAAAAATTAAAATAGAATTTCTTGTTCTAATTCCATATTCAACGTTTCTTATAACATTTTCAAAAGAATGATATTTATGATTTTTACAAATTAAAGGATCATATTGAGAATATATATACTTCCCCTCAATTGATTTATCATTACTTTCAGGTTTAGCTTCATCAAAGTTAAATTCATCAAATTCTTCAGCATTATCAATAGAATCATTACTCTATTTATCATTGTTTTAAATGAATTTAACATGCATATATTCTTCCATTGTCATAGTTCATTTATTATATACACTATAAGTACTACTATTATTAGAGTGTCTCAAAAATATAACTTCATCACTTTTTGAATCAAACTTTTCTAGATAATATTTAATATTTAAAATATATACAGTATATCCAAAAACATTCAAATAACCAATTTTGGGATTTTTATTTTTAAAAAAAATCATAGGGAGTTTTATTCAATATGGGCATGATATAAACTCTATTTAAGATATAGTAAGTCATGTTAATAGATTTAACTGAAAAAATATTTTGGAAGGTTGAATTCGTTAAGTATTTTTCTTTTCATTTCTTGAATAGTTCAATTTTTCCTCTCTATAACACCATTCTATTGTGGTGTTCTAGGGGTGTAAAAGTTATGAAAATAACCATTAGTTTCACAAAAAAATTGAAATTCATAGTTTACAAACTCTCCTCCTTTATCACTTCTAATATAATAAATTAAGTGACCTTTCTAATTTTGTATTTTCTTACAGAAATTAATAAATTTTTTTAATGTTTCACTTTTATGAGATGAGAAAATAGTCCAAGTAATATATTGTAATCATAAACTATTAAAAAAATATCTTTTATAACCTAAACTAGTAGTTTTGATGGGTCTAAAAATATCAAAATATAGTAGTTCTAATAATCTAGAAGTATTAACCATATTTACATATATAAATGTTTCTTTGTACTATTTACCTTTTAAATAAGAATAACATACATAATACTTACATGAATTGAACTTTGGAAGTTCGAGAACCTATTCATCTTTGATAATCTTGTACAACTGTCTAAGATTAGTATATACCAACCTCATGTGCCACATAATGTGATCTGTATCTATAGTATTTAATCATTTTACATTTTGTTGAGTTATTTAAAAAAAATAAATAGAATATATATTTTTGTTTCTATTAGAATAAAACAAAAATTTATTATCTTTATAAAAAAGACATTTTTTGTCTTCAAATTTTATATACATCCCATCATAACAAAGTTGTGACATGCTAATTAAGTTGTGTTTTAAACCTTCTACAAATAGTGCTTTAGAAATTATAATAGAATTTAATATACCAACTTCTCCAAAACCATTAAACATACCTTTAGAAGTGTAAATGAAGGTGAAAGTACCTCTATCATAAGATTTAAAAGATAATAAGTTATAAATTTCACCAATCATGTGCCTTGAGAACTCATTGTCCATATACCATGTGACTTTGGAACTCTTTAGGTAGCTTTCATATAAAACAAATCAAGCATGGGGTTGTTTTGGTACCCATACTAGTTTGGGTCTAACTGGATTAGTAGAAAAAGATTTTGAAACCCATAAATATTTGAAACATGTATTATAGGGTAATCTAGAAGATATATTTTTAGACATGAAAGTCTTAGTATAGATTAAATACTGAGTAAACATTAAATAACACTCATTTCTATAATTCACTTTCAATTTACAATTAAATTAGGTAACATTTAAATTATTTCCATTTATCCCTTTAAAAACAGTTATATACATCTTAGGAACCTGATTATTATAGTCACAACCCTTTTCATTATATTTTGGTTTGTTCATAGCCATTATTTTATTAAATTTATCTTGGTCTCAAACAAATATTGATATTGTTTCCTTTAATCCATTAATTTACATTTAATGTTTTTCATTCTCTTTCTAAATAGCTTCTAGGTCATCACATATTTTCACATTTGAATATGATAAAGACTTTTTTAGTTTCCTATTTTCATGTTTAAGAATCTTACATTCATTTTTAATTTTATATAAATCATTACAAACTAATGTAAATATTATGTTTTTAAGTTCATTAGTTTTTAACACAAAATATTGTTTTCTCATTTTCTCATATTAACTTTTAACAATTTATCACCTACATCCTTTTTCTCTTCTATATTACATAAAATAGAATCATTCAATTTTTTATTTTCTTATTTAATCTTCTTATTTTCTATTTTTGGTTCCTTATATAATTCATCCATTATCAAAAAGTCAGTTTGACATATTTTATTTTGAGTAGTTAATTTTTTAACTTCCTTTTCAATATCAATTTCATATCTAGAACTATAATTATAGTCAGACTGTACCACACTTACATTAGTATCCATAAAATAAATATTATCACTCTTTTTCACTTTTAGAACCAACATAACTTGAGTCTGACTCTTCTGTACAACTCTAACCATCATGATAAGTCTTTATTTGTTCTTTCCTGTATTTATTTTCCATTCCTTCTTGTTTTATCTTGTGATAGTCTATTTTATATGCATCATTTTTCACTCATAACATATTAATTCAGAAACATGATATTCATTAGTTGTATATCTTTTATTAAATTTTATTTAATTATTGTGATAATCACTTCTAGGATGCTTTTTAAAGCCTCTCTTACCCTTCATGTACTTTTAAACACCTTTGGTGAAATTTTCAATTTCATCCATCTATCTTTTCTGTAACATGGAATCATAAGAATTGGTAATAACATTTATATTTTATTAAAATTTTATACCATTCCTTTTATCATGGTCATCAGTATTGTCATTCTTCATTTCCAACTCTTATTGAAGTAGTGATCCTATCAACTCATCCATATAATATTAATTGAAATCCTTACTCTCTTCAATAGTTACTTTCTTTGAATGTCATATCTTGGGTTGAGCTCAAAGTAGTCTTTTAGTGAGAGCTTCATTCTTCATGGTCTCTCAAAGAGTAACTATATGGTTTAAATTTTTTGGGAATCTATTTTATATCTCATTTATTATTTCTTGATCATTCATCCTTAATTATTGAAACTTAGCTCAGTGTATACCAATCTTGGTTCTCTACAACTTTTCAGTTCCTTCATGAGTGACTTTTACATTCCTCCAAATTTCAGAACCAGTTTTACTGAATAAAATATGACTATACATATTTATACTTAAAGACCAGTATAAGTAATTCATAACTTTTTAATTTAAAACACATTTTGAAGCATGATTACTAGTAGGAGTTTCTAAATCAACTTTAGGAAATTTATATGGTTTTGAGATTATTGCCCAATAATAAAGACCTGTATTTTTAAGAAATACTTATATTCTGTCTTTCTAGTAGACATAATAACTTCCATTTAAGTGAGGTGGTCTGACAGGATTCAATATCTCAAAATTATGTTTATCCATAATAAATAAGTGGATATTTTCCTTAGATTTTTATGACTAGGAAAATGGTTAGTTCATAAATAGATAATGAAACATATAAAACCAAATACTTAACAAGGAACCACCCTCTAATACCAATTTTTAGGTACCTTGGTATGACATTAGTGACTAGAGGGGGCTGAATAGTTCTTTTTGATTTATTATTACAAATTCTAATTTATCATGGTTATAATATCAGTGTTAAAAGTTCTAGTGGAAATAAAAGAGTTAACACATGTGGTTTTTATAGAGGTTAGGATCACCAAGATCCTAGTCCTCTCTTCAATCTCCTCTACTCCTCAAGGATATTGGTGTGCACTTATTCTAACTTTCGACAGGGATTGAAAACCTGATTAAATATAAATACATATGTACCTTTTTCACACATCGTGTTATAACCCCTGAATTTTGATGGATTCACAAAAAACCATCATTTTCCTTGTAGGAACAACCCATCCTTCCTTTTCAATGGTAGGAATAACCCAATGACAGCTTTTGAAAGGTAAAAACATAAACTAGGACTCTAGAGAACAAATAAGTGATTGGAATAATTACAGTGGGGGAATAAAAGAAAATAAATAAAATACCATATGAGAATATGATAAATAAATTCAATGTACCCCGTGTTCTTTGATTACATCAATAGAGAAAGATGAAGGTGATGAATATCCTCAGTGATCATAGCATAACAGCGAAGGATGAAGATGTTTCTTGAACAATTGTGAGAGAAGAAGGAATTGTATTATTGTATACATGTTTAATTGAATCATTTTCACTGGTACATGTATATTATTCTTGAAGTAATCTCCTAATACATTAAAATACATATCTATAGGTGTGTGTCTATATCCAATCTATTCTCTACACTTGTTAGAGTTTAAAAATAAAATAATATGACAATTAACATATTTTATTGAAGCTATGATGAAAACAAAAACACATTGGAATAATATGTATTCTTGAAATATTGAAATGAATATTTAATATATTAATAATAATAATTCTTATATAGAACACAATTGAAAAATTATTGAAATAACAAAAAAATCTACCGATTTAAATATAAGGCATAATGTTAGAAAAATAGATCATCGTATGAAATTAATCTGCATGATAATATGTCACAAAAAATGATATAATTAATTTTTAAACAATGTTGTAATTGTATCTGAACAAAAAATAATAAACATTAGTCAATTTAATTTATTTTAACATTATTCTTTACAATTAAGAAAGTAAAAATTTTGGAAATAAATTTTTAACTAACGGTGAGTCATGAATCACCATTGAGAATAGACAACGGTAAAACATTACTCACTATTAGAAATGTTCAATGGTGAAAAATTAGATTATTACCTACCATTACATTTTTTATCCAAAAAATGAATTAAACAAAACTAAGATCACATCCATGAATCTTAACATCAAATGGCTCCAAGAGAACAATATAAAATTACCTACTGTTGGAATTCCAAGAGTAAGTAAATTACCTACCATTGGATTCTAATAGTGGATATTTGATAAATATTAACTCACAATAAAATGAAATTACATATGAATAAATTAGAAATAATAATTCTCAATGAATCTTAGAATAATAAAATTAAACAAAATGAAATCAATAGAAATCTACTTCCACGCATCTTAAGTACTAAAACACAATGAATAAGCTACTAAAAATAGGATGGAAATCAGAAGAATAATTTTCTAAAAAATTATAAAGCATATTAAAACACATAAATTAATTCATAAATATAAAATTTCAATATGAAAGAGGAGGAAAGAGCTTCTTTGGGATCATGTGGCTGCAACTTTCACAATATGGATCAACAAAGACAAATAAACAGAGGGTGGAAAAAATAAGTCACTATTTATATTTCAAGAGTGGGTAAATTTTCAAACCATTGAGGTGAAACGGTGAGTAAATTTATTCACCATTGATGTCTTGGAGGCGATTCAGTGACTCACCATTTTTTCAGTGATGAGAAATATTTCTCACCATTGGAGTTTTTTAAAGTGGTGATAAGATACTCACTATTGGTTTTTACCAACGTGGACTAGTTACTCACTGTTAGTTTTTTACCAATGGTGAAAAATTGCCCTACATTGTTTTTTTACCAATAGTGACTCATCATTTATGAGTAAATAAGAATAGAAGACTGCTAAATAGTTTAAAAAATCCAAGACAAATAAAATCAGGAGAAATCTCAAGGAAGAAGAAGCGGAGACCAAAAAAATGAGAACCTTCAAACCAAAAAGAAACTTGACCAAAAGCAATCAGAGCACTAACTTGTAGAAAAAAATTAAAAAAAATGGAGAAAATATAGGTTGAAGTAAATAATATTTTGAACACTAATAAAATTATATTTCAGAGGATCCCAAATAAGATGATGGATATGAATCACAAAAGCATGAGTGAAGAAGCAAGATAGACCGAAAACAAAACAAGATCAAACTGAAGGGTTAAAGAGACATGGTCACTAGAGAAGAATTATATCTCCAATAGGTTTTTTGTGGAGAAGATGGTTGGAGGAATAAAGAATAATGTGCAGGAGATGAAATTGAACATGGGTGTTCAAAAATTTAAATCTCGCAGGATGGGATGATCGAATAGAAGAAATGAAAACAAAAGGGTTATGACGGTCCATAATGGATATCGATGTAAAATATTTCCCCCACATTGAATCCAACACTTGGTAGTTGAGAATTATATAAGTTAAAGAACACTTAATATCCTCTAGAATAAAAAAAACATAGCATGCATGGACACTACCTGTGGGATTATTGGCACTCATGCCCAAACTATGTGGGGTGCACTCCTTGGACCTTATACATGGGCCCGAATGCTTGTTGCATGCACTATGCTCTAATCAATTAGGCTCTGTGTTAAACACACTAGATATACCTCCCTTAAGGTTATACCTATGGGTACCCATAAAATAGTTTAAAGTTTAGCTTGCGATCATTCATATTCAATATTATTTTTTGTAAAAAATAATAAAATAAAAAAATGTAAAGTAAAATAAATAAATGAATACAAGTTATTAAGAAATAATATTTCTGAAATGAAAATATAATATAATTAAATGTAATGTAAGTTTAATTTTTCAAAATAAAAAGAGATGTAAAATATTTAATACCCAATTACAAACACTATTTGGATAAATGACATGTGATTTACTCATTCAAACTAGTCATTTTATTCCTAAGAATCATGATTATATGATATAGATTATACAAGATTGACATATTATATGTCTATTAGTCACTTAAAGTTTTGGATAAAGGTTTTATATAATCATAAATATTATGTATAGAGATACATCTTGTAGAGAACATGTTTATATAGAGATATAATTGTGTTTTATTGATATCACTCCAAAAACCTTTCTAGCTTGTGTGGAAATGAAATTTTTATAGAGGGTACTCTTTACTTAAAATTATGTATTGGGGAATTTTTAATTGTTTCCAATGTTACAAAGTCCCACAAGGTCACACGTAAGGTCCAAAAAAAAGATCAATTATGGTTTAAAGTTTTTATGATAACTTTGGGAGAGATTATGATAATCATTTCTAAAAAATTTTGTATGTATTCATAAAGGGTTTTAATTTTTTTTCATAAAGTATGTGATGATTTGGTGAAAGTGGGATATATTTTAATATTATGCAATAAATTATAGAAAACAACATGGTTAAAGTCACTACATTGTGTTTTATAGCTTATTTTGGTCATATATACCACCTTATGGTGCATATATATAATGATATATGATATCATTAAAATGACTCTTAAAAAGATTATTATCATGTTTATTTCAGTTATAAATACATTATATAATAATTTATTGATAAAATTAATGTTAAAAGGAGTTTTAACATGTAATTTAATTAAATAGTTAAATGGTATAAGAGTTGTAACATTGATTATTCATTTCAAATTTTTTTAAAATATTTGAATTCTAATAGGTTTTTTCATTTAATGATAGATCTGTATTTAAGGAAATTAGGTAACTTCATTCAACGTATATGATTTCATTATCAAATAGTCAAATAATTCTTCATTTCTTTTCTATCCATTTCCTTGGATGATGATTTTATAGCACACTGTTAGGGAGAATATATCCTGCTAAATTATTTTGTGATTATAGCATGGGTTTTGTGTTTTCTTCCAATGCTTATAGGGATGGAGATATTCCATGAAACCCTTTAATTTCACATAAAATTTTTAAATAATGAGTCTTTGAAATGATTTTAGAACCAAGATACATTTGAGCACCACCTATCATCCTCAAAATAATGGGAAACCTAAAAGTGATATCTAATCATTAGATGACTTGTTAAGGTTATGATTACTCAACTTCCAAGGAACTTGGGACCAGTACCTACCTCTGGTAGAATTTACATATAATAATAGTTTTCACTCCATCATAAAAAATGTAACTATATCAATCTTTATATGGGAAAATATTTCATACTCTGACATATTTGCATAAATTCAAATAAATGAAGCTAGTTTGGTGTATAAAAAATTAAGGAGATATTGTAGAAAGTGTTAGATATATAGAAATATATCAAGATATCTTAAAATAGATAGAAAAGATATACTAAAAATTAGATAAAGTAATTGCAATTTTAAGTAGGGGGTCACATCGTCTTAAAGTTGTCACCATGGAAGGGTGTCATATGGTTTGGAAAGTAAGGGAAGCTAAGTCCAAGGTACATTGGGCCTTTTTAGATTTTAAATAGAATTGGAGTTATGGATTATCATTTAACTATATCAACCAACCTCTCTAAAGTACATGAAGCCTTCCATGTCTCATTGTTTAGGATGTATATACCAGATCCATCACACATACTCACAAATAAAGAAAGAGATCCAAAGACCGAATTTTCCTATAACAAATAGCATATCCAGGTTCTTCATACTATAGATAAAGTGTTGTGGAATTGGAAAAATTGGCTTATGAAGTTACTAAATTAAATTATGAAGCAATGTGGGATCTTGAGTAATAAATTATGAATAATTTCCCACATTTTTTCATAGATTAATGTATAACCTAAATTTCAAGGATGAAATAATTTAAGGAGGTATGTGAGACCCAATACTTTACTAATATAACTAAACATTTCATTATAATATCCATCACATAATACAATCCCTTTTGGTACATCATAATAGTATAGTACACACTAAAGAGTTATATTTACAAGAATAACTAAAGATAGTGTTATGGAACATATCATAATATAGTGTACCACCAAAATCTTGAACTCTAGGATATCATATTCTATAAAGAGTTAAAAACTAAAAGATACATTATTATCATGAATAAAACAATATATAATCGAATAAACATAATATAGAAACTAGGAAGATGATATTAATGATTTTAGAAGTTAAAATAAAGTGTATTTATAAGGTGTAATATGATTATTGGAAGGGTCAGGTGACCATTAGAATAGTAATATGACTGTTGCAGTAGTAATGTGACTGTTATGTGTAATATACAGGGGTATAATAAAATAAATAATCTCATTTGTTAATATTATATTCAATAATTAAAAAATTAATTTATATTGATCAATAACTAATAATGTAATAATATAATATGTCATATAATAATATAAAATTTATTAAAGAGGTGTATTAAATATTTTATGCTAACCAAAGGATTTTAAAATACACTGAGAGATTTATTTAATGATTTAATTTATCATGTAAAAAAATTATTTTCATAAAAATATATTAAATTAATAATCATCATGTTGAAATTATTTAATGGTTATTTTTTATAATTTTCAAAAACAATGGAATTTTTGGATAAATAATAAAATATGTTATGCATATATGATTGTATTATGAATTAATTTTGATATAAAAATGATGTAACAATTAATATAAATGAACCCATGACCTAAAATGTGTTTATTTATTAAAATAATGTATATTAAAATATTAAAATCAATTTCCAAACCTGTAATACACTTTCTAAAGTCAAAAATGTATTTTAAGGTTTAAAAAAATATTTGTGAATAAAGGTATTTTTTGTAGACAAAAGAATATAAAAAGGATATTTTAGTTATTAAATTTATATATATCAAAAATCTTTCTTTAAATAACAAATACCATGATTTAAAATCATGATAAAGATAATGGTAATGAATTTTACAAAATCTACATTTTCAAATCCTAAATCTAAAAATCATTAAACAATTATCCCACATTTTTTATAAATAATCACCCATACTCTCATTTAACTTCACTATAAAATCATTAATCTTAGTTTTTCTCTCAATTTATTCCTCAAGAGTCCTAAGAATCTCATAAGTATCTAAGGATCTCTTTCTCAAGTTCTTGGATTCTATTTAGCAAAGTAAGGTTTCTTAATCTCCTCTATTTGTTTTTTGTATGTAATCCTTTTCAATTATTTAAAATTTCATATAAAATGTTACTATGTATAACTATTACAAACCTATTATTATAATATGAATGATTTATTACCATTACTTCTCAGTATACTAACTTAATAAGTTATTATAATGCTAAAATATTTTTTATCCATAAACTCCATTATTCAAATACCTATGTATGTCATGTATTTGTGATATTATGGATGTATTATTTGTAATAGGGGAGCTTTTTATCATAATGGATTTAAATGATGTGCCTATGGAATCCACAATCAAGTTCATAGGGGATTAAACTAGATTTTGTGACAAATGAACCTTTGGAGTCAAAGCATGTCGACCTGGAAGTTTCTCCATGAGGAAATTTTTTATCCCTAATATGTATCAAATATGTGTGTGACATAATCTAAATTTTTATAGGGCATTGTTCTATCATTATTTTGGTCTCATATTATTTCAAATTATTCTACTCATTGATTGATCCTTATTAATAGCCTAATACAATGAAAGTACCTTACCCTATTACTCTATCTTTCCTTTGATAAGGATACATTTTCATTATGAATATCATATGGTTTCTTATTTTATTGATGGATATTTATCTAGATATCTATATAATTCCATTGAATTAGGAAATATTGAATATCCATATATCCATTATTTTTATATGAATAATTATTGATTTCTTAGTCATGTTAATGTATGTGGTTCTTTAGGGAACAATACGATATGTATTGTTAGCCATTATTTTCATGTGATGGCTATAGTATAATTATTATGTAATGGGTGGGGATTGGGAATATATATCCCCTTGATGCATCAATAGGTCTCATGGGAAAACTATATTTGGGTTATGTGAGTTTCATTACCCTTTATTTAAAGTGTCTTAGAAAAAAGATTCATCATTACAGATATAATGTCTGACATTATGCATTTCATCACTATGAGATCAATTACTATTATTCATATGATTATTTATATCCACAATTATATCATCCATGGATATATTATTCTCATTTTATTATTTATACAGCATAATTTGATTATTTATACCTTCCATATTATGTATACTTGTTTATACTATGTTAACCTCCATTGTACACTATCCATTATTGAGAATCTAAGCTCATACTTTTATATAATTTCCTAATTTCCTTAGGAATCCATAAATAATATTATATGTGTTATAGTAGTAACTAAAAAATATTGACTTCAGTCCCTTTACCACTTTTGGGATAGATTTCCTTAATACTTAGGAAATGATTTGAATAGTGTCCTCTCTAATTTTAATTAAAGTATTGTGCATTGGTTTCTTCTCTCTTTTCCTTACACTTATACAATACCCCATGTCCATATGGGTTATGAATTTCAGAGGGAATTTAAATTTTTGATCTTTGGAGGGATTTTCTTAGAGAAACAGGAATCATATTTGTATTTTGGATGTTTATACATCACTAAACGATATTTTTATATGAGTTTTAAGGCTCAGTGGATGCATTGAGTGTTCAAGTGGATGTTGGAATAGTTATCGGGTGGTTGAGCTGCTAAAACTTTGCAGCAGTAGGCCATTCATGGCATGAAGGTTCATTCACACCATGAATGAGTTGTATGTTGGTGCTTCATATCATGAAGGTGAAGGTTTAGTCCATAAAGAGGATTAAATGCCTTGAGTTATTCATACTATTAACCTGGGGTTAATTTCATGAATGAAATTCTTACTATGATTTTAGGTTGTTAATAGGGTAGGAAAAATAGGATCCCCTACCTCGAGTTATTCACACTGTGAACCACCTATTTTACACTATGAGTGGGTTTCTGGGTGTGATTTTAGATAGGGTAAAGGTTATATTTTTGTTTTTAGGATTTAGGGGTTTTAAGGGGATCCGATCAATGAGAGGAGGCCATTACTCCTATTCATCCACTCCCATTTCCCCCTTGGTTCCCCTCCATTTGGGGAGGTTCCAGATGCATTTTGATAGTGATCTAAAGTGGGATCCTATGTTTTGTTTCTATTCTTTTTTTCCTTGTGATCCATTTACTTTGATTTAGTTTTGGGCAAGGTATTGGTGATGATTTTACAAGTGTATGGTGAAATATTCTGAGATCTATGGGGATTTCATATGGCATAGCTAAAGGATATCCCGAGATGCTTTGTATATATTATTTATTGATGTTTTTATTGAGTTACATCAGTGAATTAATTTTATTAGGGTTTATTATTAAATTAAATATAAATTGTCTATTTAATTGATGCTAGATGATAGGGATTTTTATCAGGTCTGTATCAGGAGCATACCATGGGATGTTGGCATGTGGTTTGTTGTGGTTTTGTTATAGAGAGAGTGTCAAGTAAGTTGTTAGGAAATTATTCCTAATTGAATTATATTTTAAATTGATTAAAACTTGTTAATGTTAGTTGGATAATTAATTGTAAATAATTTTTAATTAATTATTGGATTTTGTTCGATGGGATAGGTTCTTGGGATGTTGATGTGATCTTGGATGAGCTCAATAAAGAGTTTACAGACTACTTTAAAGGGAGATAAATCTATAGTTGAGTAAAGTGGTCCTTATGTATTTTACCTATGGTATTATGCATGATTTATGTGACATGTGATATGTATGGTCTCTCCACTAATTGAAATTGACCTATTAAATTATATAAATTTTTTAAACTAAAATTAAATGCCTAATTATTAAATGAACAATGTTCCAAGACCATGATGAAACTTGTGAATTGGTTTTATGCCACAGTCACCAATGTTCAAGGCCTTTATTCAAATTTTATTCCTTATGATATATGAACCTATATGGGTGAGACTTAAATTAAAGTGATTTTAGAAGGCTTTGATAGGTTCTACATACCCCTTGAGTAGGTATGGCTAATAAATTGAGATTTATTATCCCAATTAGTCCATTATGTGACCTTTAATTTTATTACATCCATTTCTATGGTTTATATAGACATGGAGAAAGTGTTCTTCCCCCATTGATATGTGAGTACCTAGGTGGGTATTCCCTAGGTAGGCCTTGAATGGGTTGGGTGCATGAGGACCAACCTAGTGATGACTTGAGATGTGAGATGAGATTTATTCCATCTCTATAGAGTGGTGCTAGTATGTCTTACTTAAGGTGGAAACAATGCCTTGATGAGACTTTGACAATACTAAGGGAAGTAATTCCCTCTGAGTGATGGTCTTGTACTTGAGCGATGGAAACAGGATAAAGAAATCCATGTTGGGTGTTTGTGCTATAATGTAAACTAGGGGCTTAGTTGGGTGTCTTATTGATATATAGAACCAAGAGAATGTGTGTGAAATAATGGGTAGTGATGATTTTAGGAGTTAATGATTAATGACCATTGATCACATATGATTTCCTCCTAGGGATCGATTATATGCCTAATACTATTGGATCACCTAGTATTGCCTCTTAGGGATCACCTTTATGCCATATGACTATGGAATTACCAAGACACTGGGTTTCTACCTTCATGTATACATGATTTCATTGGACTTTCACCATGGAATTGGTGATAACACTTGATGCTATGATTTTCTAAGGCCACCCCTTATGAATTGACAGTTATACCTAATACATATGGATTCCTTAGACAGGTTCCTTGGATCCAATGATGATGTGTGATACATGTGGAATTCCCAAGACATTGGGATATGGCTATAGTTCTACAAGATCTCCTAGGATTACCTCCTAAGGATCAGATTAGAACCTGATGACTATTGATCACCTAGGATTACCTCTTAAGGATTGGATTAGAGGCTGATGACTATTGATCACCTAATATTTCCTATTATGGATCTCCTTGGAGCTTGATGATTATTTATCTCCTAGGATTACCTCCTAAATAATTCTTTGGATCCTAATGACAGTTGATCACATAGGATTACCTCATAGGGATCATTTATTATTCATGATACTTATGTATGTCTTTAGATACTTCCAGGGATCTGGAATTTATTCCTTTTGTTATATAGCCATTAGGAATGGGTATTGGTTGTTCTGGTTCTATGATATGCTCAAAGACACTCCAGTACTGATTGAAGCAATAATATTCAATCTTGAGTGTCTTTTTAAAACCAAAGGATTGAAGGTGGTTATTTTTATTTACAATTCATTTTTTTATTTTATTATTTATCTAATCGTATAACATGCACATACACTACATTTACAATTTTTATATATGACCACATTGGAGGTGACCTACTGATTTTTACTCACATCATTATTAGTCATACCTAGAACTTGGGTACCTGAAAAAACTTTACTGATCACAGGTTTGGGTTGGGAAGATTCCTAGAGTTTCATTCTCAAGAAAGATAGATCAATAAATATTATAGATTTATATGTACCAAGGATTGGGGATGATAGTAGAGAATCTTGTGCATTTTTTATTCTATATATGTGATCATCTTACTGGGTGATTAGTTGTTGTGTATTGGAATGACTATGAGTCTGTATGAATATTTTCTTCAATAGGATCATTTTGAGATTGTTGGATATGTTTATTTCATCTACATGCTCTGATTATTTATTATAGATGATACTTGATTATTTAAAATGTTATTACACACTTCTATATGAGGGTATAGTATCCCTGCAATAACATCCTAGACCCCCCACTATTGGAATCCTCTAGCATATGGGAAGGCATGCTTGAGGTTACATGGAGACCCAGTCTAATTACTTTTTAGAGTGAACTAGGGTGGGGATGTTACAAATTTGTATTGAAGAATTTATGTGACTGGTATCACAAAATGTATCAAGGTTTTTATTTTGTTTTACTATTTAGGGAGATGGTAGATAAGGAATAGGAATGTGTTATAGCTTGTGATAGACCTAGAAATTGTGCATAATGGACACCTTTTCTGATGGTAAGTCCAGGTTACCTGGGAATGGGATTTTATTCTCGATTTCCTCTTTTATTATTGGATGATTTAGCATAGTGTGAAACACTTAAGTTTCTTATATTTTTTATTTATTATGGTTTTGGCTCTTGGACCAATGATAAGAGGATGATGTTCACACATCATATTGAGAACATATGATTTACATAACATATGTTTTATTTCTTGTGATTGTGATCACCAGTGAAAGAGAGTTCAATAGTTTAAAGAATCAAAAAAAATTATATGGGGTTTCCCCATACAACTTATTGGTGGGATTAAAATCAACTAGAGCATAATATATTTTCTTATGATGATAGTTCATGTGGGTCTTATGAAGGGATTCTTCTTGATGGAAACTATATATTCCCTCAATTAAAGGAATGTATAGTGACCCTTAGTGGGTTATCATAGGATCTTGATTCCTTTATACTAGTTTTGGAAAGGAAATAGGTTTGGTTATTTAAAGTGTCAATAAAAACCTATGTGTTGATTTCCTATATAGATTCTTGGTGTAATTTTACTTAACTAAACTTCATGACTATGGTATACTCAATACAGATCATTATGAAATGATTCTATTCTATATATGTGTGTACATCGATGAGATTATGGTCCTTGATGGGGTAGTCTTATATGAGGGTACTTAATGAGGATTGATGCCCTATTAGGCCAAGAATATGGAATTTGATATTGGTATAAATATATATATGTATGTATGTATGTATGTATGTCAATATGAGATAGTGATACTTGAGGGGATATTTTCTATATGTGGAGCCCTGGTGATCATTAACCTGAGATCATGATTCTCAAGGGGGTAATCCCATATGCAGATTCTTGTTGAGAATTAGTTACCTTGTATACTAATTACTAGTAAGGTAATGTCTAATATGAGGTATATTTGATAACCCTATAGTGGGTGTTCAACATGTGAGTTTTTTTTGTTATATTGCTAATTGGAACAGAGAGGTGTTTCCCAAGACCTATGGTTTCTATGATATGTGACATATAGGTTAGGCAGGATATCCTAGTTCTTTGTGATAGGACTTAAGATATTTTTGATATAAGTATTATGATTGGTATAAGATTTGATATGTGAGGGTAACCCAAGAGAGGGTTTATCCTGGGATTATGGGTTTCTTAAAGGAAATAAGAATATGTAGATGCTTCGGGTTATAATATTGGTGCATGTGATTTGTTTTCGAGTATGTATATAGGTATAATTATTACTTGGATATTCATGAGGAAAGAACACTGAGTGTTAGTTATTTAATATCAAGGATTAGTTTTGGAAGGTAGTTTCAGTCGATACCTAACCCTATTAATTCAAAATTCATTTTCAGGAGCATGGATTGAGCATAAGTAGATGCTATGATTTTGGAACAATTCTGGTTAGTGTTTGATTGTGTAGTAAACCATGGAATAGGTTAAATGAAAAATTTTGAATAGGAGTGTTGAGGATAATCATATTTAGATGAGTCTAACATGTGAGTGGAGCATGGCCAGTGTTTAGGCACATGAGCTTAGTTTCAATGACATGCAACCAATGATAGTGTGATCTGTGTTATATGATTAGGATGTGCTGAAGAGTATTCCCATTGAGATTATATTAAACCATGATAGGGAGCACTAGTTATGTGAGGTTCCTGTTTGAATTTTTGGATTAGTAAGTTTCCTTGTATATATCTAGGACCAATGGGTTCAATGAAATTCTTTTAGGTGTGGTTTAATGAGGGTTTTGAAAAAATATGAAATGTACCTCTGTGGAGAGAGGGAACCTAGAAAATAGATCGAGGCGTTTGGTACGATCGTCTTGTGGTTAGGCCTTGAATAGCATGGAGTCATGAGGATGGAACCTAATGAGGTGGTGCTCGTGGAGTGGTGTATGGGAGTCTATATGGTAGGGAGTACAACATTGGATATTTGAGGTTGTATAAATTTTTATAGTTGTAGTTTTGTTGGATACTGAGGGTAACATTCCTTGTGAGTTGGGAATAGGTAATGTTTGAAATTTCTTGTTGACACTCAGGAATGAGTGAGACAACCATGTGCAATCATTTCAAACAGTAATAGATATATCATGGGATTTGGAGGTATGACCCTTATGTTGGAAGGGTTGTAGATGTGATGATATTTTACAATGGACAGTCAAGGTGGATTTGGATGCTAGTGAGCTACTAAATCCAATTTAATCTAGTTCCTTGGGGAATACCAGATTTCAGATTGGGGTGCAGTATTGGATAGATTTCATGCATTGGAATCAGGCTTAGTATATTTTTTTATATGATATGATGGTGAATAATATCAATGGTGCACTAATGATTGGGTGGAGCATAATGGTATATTTGGTTAAATGGGGAACTAGTAATGGAATTACACTAAAAATAGAGTCCATAATTTGGTGTTGGTGTTGGGGAAATCTCAATATTCATTTAATAGTAAAGGCATCTAGATCAAGTAATGTGATGTTGTATCAGTAATTGAGAATGAGTGTTTGTGAGAATGGACATTCAGGGAAGGTTCAACTGGTGATTTGGCATGGAATTGGGTGTGATGTGATGGAAACTACACCAAGTGAGTGATTAGACTACTATGAATTGTGTTTTTAAAGGCAATTTTGAGTGTGGGGAGAACCATATATTAGAATCGGCCCCTATGAGCCAAGTATTTTTGTGGGGATCACTATAATTAGAATGACGAATCGATTGATAAAAATTTGGTGTCTCTATATAGATATAAATTTGAAAGCATTATATTGGTGGTCCGATGATAATGGAAAGTGAGTGAATCGGTTTTGGATGAATTGTGTGCCTTTTGTTAGAGTTGTATGATTGAATCTCATTTGATATTCTGAGATATAATGTGATATATTATCAATAAATGTATGATCAGGATATCTTGGGATTGATGATTGAATGGTTGATGATACTTCTCAAGGATGAGAAGTGTTATAGTGGGGAGATTATAATACCCCATGTCCATATGGGTTATGAAATTCATAGGGAATTTGAATTTCTGATTTCTTGAGGTTTTTCTTTTGAGAATATGGGATCATATTGGGATATTGGGTGGTTTTACATCCCTAGAATATATTTTTAGATGTGGTTTTAGGATTTTTGGATGCCTTGGGTGTTCATGGTGGATGTCAAATCATTAGCCAGGCTACTAAAATTTTGAAGTAGCATGACATTCATAGAATTAAAGGTCATTCACATTGTGAATGGGTCATACATTGATGATTTAGGTGTGAAGGTGGATGTTTAGGGTGTGAATCGGTTAGTTGAGGTAGTATCCCCTCCTTGATTTATTCATGTTTTGAACTAGTGGTTCATGCTATGAAATTGTTGAGGTAAAGGGATAAATCCTATACCTGGAGGCATTCAAACTATGAACCACCTGGTTTACACTATGAATGGGTGTTTGGGTGTGTTCTTAAATGGAATTAAGGTGTATTTTTATTTTTGTTATTTGAGAATTTTTAGGGGCATGGAGCAATAAGAGGATCTCATTATAGTGATTCCTCCTCTCCATACTCCCACTCTTGATGGTTCTGGATGTAGGAGAAGCACTTATTGGGCCTATGTCCAACATATATATTTTTAGATTCAGTTGATCATTCACAATGTAAAAAACATAAATATCATGACAAATGATATTTTTTTAGAAGAATATTGATAAATAAAATGTTAGAACCAAGAGAAGATATTTTCTTTTCAATTTTATAATTAATTTAATCATAAGAATAATGGTTACATTGATCTTGAGATATTTATTCATTGAGTATGTTGTTTATTAAAACCAAATCAGTATAGTTTTATTTCATTGCATTGACCCAAACTAGAGCCCCTATAATGGTGATCCACATGTGTTTTTTTATCTCTAAACAACATCGATGAATCATCGAGTTCTAGAGCAACTGATTGATCATCTTGAATTATTCATCTTTAATCTCTTCACATTACTTCAGGCTTAAACGAATCTCTCTTATTCTTGTCATTCTTGATAGGATGATAATAAGAGGATAATTCTAGAGAGAATCATTCTACACAATTATTAACCTTCTCAAGAATATGAAATTTTTCTATCTATAGACTCGGAGTTAGGGTTTAATATTTTATTAATTACACAAGGTCCCTTAATAATTTATTTAAACCATATGATACCCCGTGCCTTATGTGATGGCCCAATCTAGCTCACGATCATGATATTGACTGCTTTGGGCTTAGCCTACATGGTTTTTCTTTCCCTAGGATTTTTCCTTTAGGCATCCCCCGGGAAAAGGCTTCATGATGGGAGAGGTATCCACACCACCTTATTAAGGGGTGCTTTGTGCTCCTCCTCCTTCTATGTAAGATTGTCATAATCCACCCCCCCACCCATAGAAGGGCCCAGCATCCTTGAGGAAACATCAAATATACACTGGCTCTAATACCATTTTTGATGGTCCAATCTGGCCCATGATCATGATATTGTTTTCTTTGGGCCTAGCCTGCATAGTTTTACTATTCCTGGGATCTAGCCTTCAGGCATCCCCCAGGAAAAGGCCTCATGATGGGAGATGTATCCAAACCACCTTATAAAAGGGTTTTTCTTGATCCTACTCCTTAGATGTAGGATTTATATAATCAAGTAACATCCCGACCTAAGTACCACACACCGGTGCCTCGGGTTTGCTTTCTATATGAAATCAGGTGTGCCTCCTCTTATGACAAAGGATACCGACTAGCAGTGAGGGTCTGGTAAGTTAGTCATGGGGAGACTATACCCTCTCTTATCAGAGTAAAACACTAGCATTAATAAATAAAGCAATAGTGGAATAATATATAATCCTAACAATACTAATGTCACAAGGTAAACAAATCTACAAATACAGTACTCAACTTAAAGGGAAACATTCCATGCCAAAGTGAGTGTTAAAATGTAGAACTAGGAAATAAAGACATCAAAGACTCCCAAGAGGGTCTCAAACCATGTCTGGTTCCCTCAACCATACTCCATCCCTAATCATATATCTAATCTAGGGCCTTTTCCCTTAACCTATACTGGAGCAAAAAAAAATTTATTTGGGTATCGATCAAGTAGCCCGAATAGGGTGTGAGTACAACTCAGTAGGCCACCACCAACGGTGTCTAAAATAAATCTAGTCAATGGAAAGTGTTTATAGTTTTATAAAGAAATTAATTACAATGCATAATTAAACAGTTTGTCATATTAATTAATATTCTTTGTCCAACCCCACAATTGTACAAGCATGTTAACATTCTTATTTTCCACCCATTTGAATGACTATGTTACCATTCCATAACTCGCAAAAACTTAAATATCTAGGTTACCATTCAGAACTCACACACCCATGAATTTCCATGTTACCATTCCAGACTCACGCACCCATGACTGTCTATGTTACCATTCTATACTCACTCACCCTTGAATGTCCATGTTACCATTCCATACTCATGCACCCATGAATTTCCTCATTACCATTCCATACTCACGCGCCCATTAATGTCCATGTTACCATTCCATACTCGCATACCCATGAATTTCAATGTTACCATTTTTAATAGTTGGTCGAATGTGCATGTTACCATTCACCATTTAATAATACATAATTCACCATTTACACATATCACATGTATCTCATTTATCAAGGTTAATCAATTATTAACCCCATTATCACATATAGCACATCATTACATCAAGAAGGATTAATCAACATTAAATATCTTACCCCAATATCACATTAATTTATCAATTAATTAATTCTCTCACCCTCATTACTAATTCAATAATTAGTCTTTATATAAAACCCCTAAATTAATTCCCCAATTAATTAATAAAATTGATATCTTTAATTAACCGAGCCATTAATTAACCACTTACTCATAATTAATTCATCAATTAATTATCTCAATTACCAAACTCAACATCTCATAATTAATTCATCAATTAATTATCTCAATCCAAAATTTAATATTTCATAATTAATTTCACATTTAATTATATGAGTTCTAAAATCTCAGTATCCCATAATTAATTTGTCAATTAATTATCTAATTCTTTCAATTATATATCTCAATAACCCACATTAATTAATTTACTAATTAATTAATCCAAATCATTTCTATTAATTAATTCCACAATTAATTGATCTAACTTAATTCCTTCAATTAATTAACTAATTAATTGTTCATACCAACTCTCATTAATTAATTCGCAATTAATTAGTCACACTCAATACATTCAATTAATTCACCAATTAATTTTTCACATCAAATCAATTAATTAATTATAAAATTAATTAATCTAACTCAGTCACTTTAATTAATTCACCGGTTAATTGTTCACAACAACACCATTAATTAATTATACAATTAATTAATCTAACGTAATACCTTCAATTAATTCACTAATTAATTGTTCAAATAAACTCCATTAATTAATTATTTAATTAATTAATCTAACTCAATCTCCTTAATTAATTAAAAAATTAATTTTTCCATCATAATCAATTCAATAACACCAATTAATTCCTAAATTAATTGTTGCATATCACTTAATTAAATAACCCCATAATTAATTCACCAATAAATTATTCCAACTCACTTAATTCAATAACCATATAATTAATTCACTAATTAATTATTCCAACTCATATAATTCAATAACCTTATAGCTAATTACTAAATTTCCAAAATCTCTATCTCTCCATAATTAATTCAAAATTTAATTATACAAAATTGCAATTTCATAATTCTAACCATTCACATTAATTAATTATACAATTAATTAATTTGTTCAATGGTATCAATAATTCTATAATTAATTCAATAATTAATTATTCCCAATTTCCCGATTCAATACTTTGATAATTAATTTTACTAATTAATTATCCACATTCCATAATTTTCATTATTCACTCAAATATGAAATTCTTAAATTAATCAATTGACTATATTAATTAATTAAATTTGGAGTTCTAATTTTCTAAACGAACCCTATAAAATCTATAACCGCATACATGTAATTGATAATAAAGACTATGGGATTTGAATTTTAGACCACCTACCTCAAATATGATGAACATGCGATATGAATCCAACATCACTGATGGTAATTTATTCCAATGACTATCGAATGAGAAATTAAATAAATAAGAATACTCTATTTAATAAAAATATAATAAAAATACTTCATTTTATATGAAAAAAATTGATACACACTATCCTCTAACCAAGAAAAATAAAATGCCAGTGACAACATGTCAATCTGATCAATGCCAAAAAAGATATTTATTATTGAAGTATGAAAGGAGAGACAGAGAGAGGAGAGAGGTATGTGTCATAAATAATGGTCTTCCTACCCATGTCATTCACGCCACCCCAAATACAATTTATAATTCTTTTTCATAAATTAATTTGGTTACATTTATTAATTGAATCATTTATTTATTAATCTCTCATATTAATTTCATACATAAACCCATCATCATTTTAGAAATTTCATAAACCTATACCATAAGCCTGAATTAAATATTCAACATTTGTCTGGAAATGGCCGCCTCAATTTTAGGGTTATTCTACCACTGAAGGCATGTCAATCTGACACCATACGAAATAGTTATGACTGAAATGGTGTTTTGATACAATTATTTTCTCAATTTATTAATAATAATAATAACAATAATTTTTATTATTATAAACTATTTTTCAACATTAAAATTTTTCCAACAACACTCATTAAATGTATATAATAGTTAATAAATTAATATTAACCTCACATTTTAATTTATTTAGTATTGACTAATAATTTCACTACTATTGCATTGATCAAGCACAAATATTCATACGTGGTGAAACATCATTCATCATTTAAGGAAAAAAAATATTTAATTACACATATACTTTTCCATAATTTTTTGTTTGAAAAATAATAATAATAATAATACACTTATTATTAATAATATTATTTTCATCTTCCCAGTAAAAATTAAAATACATGTTGTCTTAATTTAAAAAATAGTAACAATCACAATTATTATCTTTTATTTTGGATTAATTAATAAATTAATAAAATTAATCATTTAACTAAAAAAAATTAAATAACATCAAACACTCATTGCGCATAAAATTTATACCCTGACTAGGGTAAACCCCCGTTTCGAACCCAACAGTGGTCTCATATTTCTCATATGATGAACTTTTTGAGATATATTATTTATTTAATATTCAAAAAAATGGATAAAAAATAATTAAATATAAAAAGTTTATTTTTATAAGCAATACATCCAAACGTCTGATGCTTACAAATAGTATACCCTATCCAGGGTAAACACCATGTTCCAAACACAATCGTGGTCCTGGATTTCCAACACAATACACCATTTTAGAGTTATTCAATTATTTTTAATAAAAAGTGTGCACTTAATATATTATATTTAATATTTTTATTCAATGTTCAATGAGGCTTTGTAGACCTCAGAATATCAAACTAACTCAATGTCAAACTCAAAAAATAATAAATTGAATATTCCAAGATGTTAACTATAATTTAAGGCCTTTAACATTTTTATCAAAATTTTGATGATAAATCATTTTTGTGAATTAAAACAAAGACAACCCATCTTAACCAAAAAAATTAAAAGAGTCATACCTAGAAAAATGATTGGATCTTAAACATTTTAATAAAATAATAATATTATAATTTTCTCATGGTGTGTGCTAATTTGTGTAATGATAAATATTATTTTACCATATTTCAAATTAATAATTATCGTCAGGCCTAATATCGGTCCACTCATCCTCCTCGATATTTATCGAATATCCGAATAAATATTATTATTAAATATTTATTCATTCAATAAATAAATAAATAAATATTTTATTCATTGAATTGAGAATAAATATTTATTTAATATTCACATAACTAGATAAATTATTTAATTAATAAATAAAAAATTATTTATTATGGAATGAAAAATGAGAGATAAATAAATATTATATATTCATGTAATTAAAAAATTACCTTATGAATGAATATTTATTTAATATTTTTGTAATTATTTAATAATACTTGAATAAATATTATTTCTCATTCTAGAAAATAAAATTTATTCTAATTGTCAAATATAAATAATATTTAATTTAGATCAAAGTAAACATTATGTGTTACCCTCTAGGCCCCTTGGTTAGTGGCATTAGGCAGGCTTGCCAAAAGTCTAAGATTACTATCTAGCAATTGGTCAAGGCACCCATAGAGGAAGAAGATATGTCACAATGACAAAACCATATACAAACGCTCACTGTATAATATAATCTCTTCATATCGATATCTCATCAAGCAGGTTGCATGTCCATTTCATCAACATATATGCTTGATACATCTTTCTTTGATTATATTAAATAAACTCATCAATACAATATGGATGTGGAATTTAATGTGATGGTTTCATTTCAATCATAGTTCTAAGATATAAAATTCCATAAATATGGAAGGGAAAAATAATTCCTCAACTTATTTATTAATAACATATCATTCATGATACACCCAATGTTCCCAAAATTTTCATGATCATATGTAGTCACAGTTTATAGAAATAATTCAAAGTGAGTAAGCCATGAAATACACTAATAATAATATTAAAGTATAAGGATCATTACACGTGCTCATATAAATAATTATCCAATGACACATAAACATATATATTTCCTAGAGGTGTGTATGTTTTTATAATCTCCCATCTTGGAGATTACCAAGTGAAAATTTCATGGTACAAAGTCTAGTTTGCTTATGATTACTCACACCTAGTAGTCAAAATAAAATGTTCCCCATCATAGAATGTTATCTGACTATAGATCAAGTTTTAAGAATATTATAATTTCATTTCAAATTTCTCATCATAGCGGGGATCTACTATTCCCTTTTTTAATGCAGCAGGAACTCTTTGACATTATTACATTAAATTCCCATAGAACTATAAATGATATGTAATAAGGTATTTTAATTAATATCCACTTCTTGGAATATTCATGAAATCTAAATTATAAATAGTTGGTTTTAGGTAACCAAAACAAAAAAAAATACAACATATACTAGATATAACTACTAATAACTTTTAGTCCACTATATCTCACATGATGATCATGTTTCTATTGAATTTAGGCTTTACTTAACGGTTCCAGTACATTGTATTCTTTGGAAAACTTGATCATATTTATGTCTCCTCTCTAAGAAAAATCCCTCAAGAGATGGTATTTATGAAGTATATGCTTCATCATTTTATGTGAAATTGGATCATTTTCATGATCCACCATTATATTATTATAACAAAAGATATTGATAGTGTATTTACTTCTAGGAATCATGTCAATATCTTAGATTATGTTTTGAATAAAAAATATTTCTTTCTCTACCTCAGAAGATGCAATGTACTCAAACTCTATTATAGAATCAACAACCACTTCTTAATTTTATCTCTTCATTTCACATCACCTCTATTGAGAGTGAATATATATCTTAACTATGATTTCAAATCATTTCGATCTATTTGTAAATTGACATCTGAATATCCCTTAATGACTAGTTCCTTATCTCCTTCATAGACCAGGAACATATCCTTAGTACACATTAGATACTTAAGTATAGTATTGACTGCCATCTAATAGAATCCACCTTTGTTATATTGATATCTTCATGTTGTTCTTAAGTCATAGGTGATATCTATCCTTGTACATATCATATCATACATGACTAACCTGATAGATGATGCATATGGAATCACTACCATCATCTCTCTTTCCTTATTTGTTTGAGGACTCATTTTCTTAGAAAGATGAAAGTCGTGTGAAAATAGAAAAAATAACCTCTTTGATTATTCCATATTAAATATATTCAGTATCTTGTCAATGTATGTACATTGACTTAGTCCAAGTGTCATGTTTGATCTATCACAATGTATCTTGATCCCAAGAAAATATTTTTCTTATTCTAAGTCCTTCATGGATAATCATGTATTTAACTAGGATTTAATGGACTATAAGAATGGTATTTCAACTATAATAAGTAATATTTCATCGACATAAACTATTAGGAAAATTATCAAACTCCAACTAAACAGCTTATAGACACAAGACTCATATTTATTCTTCATGAAACTAAATTAGGTTATGGATTTATCAAACCAAATGTTCTATAACATGGATCCTTGGACTTATCTATAAATAGATCTTTATAACTTTCATAACTTTTGGGCATCATTTGGAGTCACAAACCCTTTAGGTTGTGTCATATACACATCTCCCTAAAGGTTCTTGTTAAAGAAATTGTTTTTGACATCCATATTCAAAATCTCATTGCCATGATAATTTTATATGGAAATTAGAATTATAATTGATTTTAGTATAGAAACTGGTGAAAAGTTATCTTTATATTTTATACCTTGATGATGTTTGAACCATTTTTCTACCATTTATACCTTATTGGTACGAAACTATCTATCCATGTCCAGTTTTTTCTTGAATACCCATTTACAAAAAAATGAGGTTTACATCCACTAGAGGATCTAGCAAAACACAAACTTTGTTCTGGTGTATGAAATCCATTTTAAAACTCATATATTATTTCCATTTTCAATACTTTATGTCACTTAATGCTTCATTATAATTTATAGGATCATTATTATCAACTAATAATGATTCACTATTTCCAATGACTAGAATTCCATATCATTCTAGTTATCTAACCTCTCTTGTACTTCTATGTAGTACATGTGTCTCTGGAATTTCCTCTTTCTTGGGGTTTTTTGGAATCTATTCTCATGAAAAATATTTCCTAACTTAATTTTGGACTTCATCAAAGTCCACCTTGCTCCAACTATCTCCTTTAGATATGTGATCCCTTTCAAGAAAGGTCGGATTTCTGTTAACCAAAAATTTATTATCAAAATGGTCGTATATGTAATATCGTTTAGTTTCATTAGAATATCCTATAAAGATACACTTAGTGCCCCAGGGTAAAATTTTGTTTCTATAAATAGTTTTAAAAAATGTTTTTCAATCCCACACTCGTACATGAGAAAACATAGGTTTATTTCCATACCAAAGATGATATGGAATACTGATTGTTGTTTTATTTGGAACTTAGTTTAGTATGTATGTTATTATATGCAATGTGTATCCCTGGAATGATAATTGAATACTCGTATGACTCATCATTAATCTCACCATTTCTATCAGGGTTTGGTTTATCATTTCACTTACAACATTATATTATTGTATATAAGTAAGAGTTTGTTGAGATAAGATCCCATACTCCCATAAATAATCAATGAAGTATTGATTAAGATATTCTCTACCATGATCTGAGTGGAGTTTCTTAATATTCCTAAAAATATGGTTCTCAACTTAATTCTTATATTCCTTAAATATTTCAAAGGAATTTGACTTATACCTCATTAGGTATACATATACAAATCTAATAAATTCATCAGTAAATGTTATTAAGTATAAGTACCCACCCCTATATTAAATTGTAAATGGTCCACACACATTGGTATGAACTAACTCAAGAAGCTTAATATCCCAATTACCTTTTCTACTAAATGGTGTTGTGGTAATTTTTCATTTTAAACATGCATGACATACACCAAGTGGTTTTGTTTAAAATTAATCCAAATATTAATCTTGGTGTAATATGGTCCTAAGAAATTCATTTACATGACCTTTCATTGATTCCATAGTTCAGTGTGATATGATTTATGTGAACTATCTTCATTGTCAATTTACATTGCATAGTTTATGTAATCCAACACATAAAGACCGCTATTTAAAAATTCCTTACCATAAAAAAAATTCTTTCTTTGTAAATGAAGAAAAAATTATTTCCAAATTTGAAAAAAAATCCATATGTATGAAGTATGGACACCAAAATAATGTTTTTGGTGAAATAAGGCACATAATAAAAATATTTTAGAACCAAGATCATTATATTTTACAAAATGAGGTAGTAGTCCCCAATAGACACAAAAATAAGTCTATCTCTACTAGATGATCATATATTTACCTTACCTTAAGAAATATGGAATCTACTTCATTCTTGTATTTGAATACATATGTGAGCAATGCATACTATTTATAATACCCAATTTTTAGAAACTTTTGTATTACACTTGATAATAAATGCATCTGAAGCATAACAATACCTATTTTCCTGGTGTTTTTTTCTTCTAGTGACCCTTTTTTTACATGAAAAACAGATAGGGTCTTGTTACCTTTATTTCACCTTGATCCTCCTCTTCTTAGAAGGGAATTGTGAAGAATATTTAGACTTTGAGTTAGTCTTATAGCTCTTCACTTGGCACTTCCATTTATTCTCTATAAGGATGGACGGATTTTCATGCTTCATATCCTTTCCAACTTGGAAAATTATATTGATAAGATCTGGTAGAGACTTATATATGTTGTTCATATTGAAATTGATAATAAAATAAGAGAAGTTCTAAGGGGGTGATGAAAATGGGATAGATTCATAGTTATTCTAGAATCTTAAACCCAAGAACCTCTAGATGATTATTTTAGCTAATAAGTTTGACTACATGAGGCCTAGATATCACACCATCTCCAAAATTTCCCATGAAGATAACCTTATAGATCTTAAACTATTCATATATTGTTTTATCCAGATAAAGATCGCATAGATGTTAGAAAATTTCATAGGAATTCATGTTCTCATTCAATTTCATGAGTTCACTAGACATGGGTAATAGAATTGAAAACTATACAAATAATACACCATTCATTTTTTTTCATAGATAGCTAACTACTCATCACTCGCCTCCTTTTCAAGAGGATCAATGATTGAGGTTTCTAGTACATAAGATTTTTTTCATGGTACAACACAACCCTTAGGCATCATAACCATTCCCAAAAGTTACTTATAATTTGGAGATCAATTTTCTGCCAAATTGATCATAAGTATAATGTGGTTGATGAAATTTTCATTATTATACAATAATAAATCATATTATCGATACTTCTCTTGATTACATTTTATGTAAGGTATAATAAAATTTTTTAATTTTATTAATTCTCTCACTATTTTATCAAGTCTCAAATAACCACTCCATTGAACTCAAAATGTCTCATCACTTTATACATTCTAGTGGACAGGATCCATATTTATCTCTTTATGGTCCAGACTATGTCTATTAAAACTATAGTAAGGTTTTTAGGTAAGAATTATTTCCAACTTTAGGCTTGCAACTCTTTGTTATGTTGAGTAGACTCATCAATCCTGAAATCTTGAATCGAATTTCCTCTACACTTAACTCAAAAAATTTATTGAATAGACTATGGTCATTGAATTCTATAAATGTTCAATTTAGTCAACCAATCAACAGAGTTAAGAATCCATGATGATTAAAAGTGCCCCCAACTATGGCCCAAATCAACACTTTAACTATGATTTGGCTTAATTCAGATAATAGAAGGTATAAGGACTTAATATTAACTTAAGGTATTTTTTTATTATGGCTAAATTTTCAAATTTTATATTTTATATGTCTAGTTAATATTAAGTGGGTGTTAATTAAGTGATTAACCATGAACCGATAATCATTTATACATAATAATTTTATTTTAATTCCATTTTTCATATTAAACCATTTATTTATTTGACCATGACCTTTCATAAATAAATTAAATCATGCATAATATAGAAATAAAATAAATAAATTACATGATCATGGTATTTTCGAATGGTTTATTTGTTGATAAATTGACCCATGACCCTATGTGAAAACTCATTATACTAGAATTGGCATGCATTATAGCATTCTACATTCCCACCTATGTATCACTCAGGTTGGTTTCATCTTAGTTCTTTCTTGAACCGCCTACACCATGGTTCCACCTAGAACTGATTCCATGTGGCTTCATATAATTCTTTTATAACATATTTCTTATAACTCTCATGTAGGTGAGGGGAACCAAAGTATTGGTTAAGTATAATTGCATAAAATAACCTTGGACTTAAAAATAATACATAATAAAGTAGGGAAGGATTAAATGTAGGCCATCATATTTAGTTTAATAATAAATAATTGCAAACTAATGCAATAAAATTAAATAAAATAAAACCAACACATACATAGTTCTAGTAAAAGCTTATGATTGGTCATAACACATTTAAAACAACTTTCTAGAATTCATTTTAATTTTTTCTTTGATAAGATAAAACACATGTGAATTAATCCAATAAATTTTCCTATTAATCAATTAACTCATTTTATATTATTTCATCCAATTTTCCTCAATATACACATCTGTTGTTATTTTAAATAATATAAATTATTTTATCATATTTAAAATTTAATAAAACAGTACACAACTTTGTACTTGGAAGAAACTCAGTGAGTACTTGTATGAACTACTTAGTATGGTTCTTACTGTATGCATTGCACTCATGTGAAAAATTTAATACATGGCATCTGTCATAATTTCATAGCATATACTCTGAAATTGATTACATAAAAAACACATAAAAATTTCATTTCATGTATTATTTAATGCACACTAATCCTTTAGTATGAAATGATTGCACATGACTTATAGTTCTAAATATTACCTGTAATTAAGTAAGAAATTAATATAATATAAAACCTAACATCTGGAATGTACTATCAATTTAATGAATCAAGGAATGTGGGTCGATGAGGTATAATGGAGTAATTAATTAAATTTAATATTTCCATATAAATAGGTAAAGTAAATATTGTGTGCAGGCTATCCATATGGTGTGTACTTTATTTTTTTGGATGTATATAGTACATGCCTAAGGACTCGTTGTGTACTTCTAGAAAACATTTATGAGGTACATAGTGTATAGGAAGTATACATGGAGTGTACTTCAATTTTCATAGCTTCCATCATGTACATGATGTGTATTAAATACATGCAATATATTAATTATGTGATTCCTCGTAATTTTTGTTTTCAACCCCAAAAACATAGGTACTACATGGAGTGTAGAAAATATACACAACATGAAGTTTGTAAAAATTGTGTGCCACCATGGCTGGCCAATACATGGTGAATTTAATGTGTGTGGTCTGTATTCATTACATGATGACCCTGAGTTCGCACGGGTTTCCCAGTGTAATGAATGAGGATACACAACATGTGATAAATGAGTACACATTGTGTAACCCTGTATTATCTGGACAGAGTTCTTGGAACCAAAATATGGTTTCTTTAGATATGATCTTCATTAATTATTAATCGATCATGGTTTTATAAGTAAGAAACAAAGAGGTGGGAGAAGATATCTCAATGATAGAATAAATAATGAATAAATTTTGAAATGAAATTTATCTTTTAAATTCATAATGATCAAAAATCAGTAAATAATTATAGAATTGAATGTGGTCACTTTGATATCACTTGATGATTTCGGATGCGGTGGAAGAACCTATTGGGTTTATGGCCAACATAGCTTTCTTCAGATTTGATAGCTCATTCGTAGTGCACAAGATGTAAACATCAAGACCAATGAATTTTTTTAAGAATATTGACAAATAAAATGTTGGAAACAAGATAATATCTTTTCCCATCAATTTTATAATTAATTTAATCACAAGAAGAAAGGTTACCTCAATCTTCATATATTTCTTCATTGAGGATGTTGATCATTCTAACCTAATTGGTATAACATCGTTTCCTTGTAAGGACCTAAATTCAATCCCCTCTAGAAGTGATCCACATATGATTCTTCAATCTTCGAACAATGTTGATGAACATCTAGGTGTTAATATGGATGACGGATAATTTTGTATTATTTTCCTTTGATCGCTTCAAGTTCCTTTGGGCTTGAAGGAATCTCTCTTTTTCTTCTCATTTTTGAGAGGATGTGAGGAGGAGGATAATTCTAAAAAAGAATCATTGTGCTTGATGATTAACCTTATCTAAAATATGATAGTAGTATAATTATAGAATTAGGGTTTGGGTTTGATATTTTACTAATTGAATAAGGGATATTAATAATTTATTAAACCCATATGAGACTCCATTACATGTAACAAAATAATAATAATATTATTTTCTCATGTTGTACTCTAATAGACATAATGTGTAATGTACCAACCAACTCACCACTAAGATAGTGGTCAAACTGGTGGGTCAAATGGCCTCAAGTGTGCCTCCCCATATGCCAGAGGCTGCTGACTAGTAATGAGGGTGTAAAGGTGGTTATGTGGGGAGACTATACCCACATAATCAGTGTTGCATAGTGGTATAATAGTATATAAACAACAGATAATAGCAGAAGTAATAAATAATTGATAGACAAGAAACAGAAGAATAATATAATATCAAAATAAAAATAAAATCACAAATGCCAATTCCATATAATTATGCATGTAATGTCAAGTGTTAATACAAGGTACAATTAGTACAAAATAACAAAATAAAAAAAACCAATGGTCAACTTTAAGAGCAACCTAAGAAAGAGACCAATCATGTGATCCTTAGCTCCCATTTACACAGCACAACACAATTAATGGATCCAAATAACTATGAGAAACAAGGTATACTCAGGTTCCAAAAAGTTCCCAAGTAGGGTGTGAGATAATAATCTCAATAGGATGGAACCCCTAGTGTCTAAACCAATCCATTACTTGATATAAAATGTAAATTAGTGAGCAGGTATAATCATAAAAATAAACAAGTAGTGTTTCATAAATAAAAAACCCACCCAGGTTCATAAGGGACACCTGGTGGCTATACTTACTTCGGTACCCTTCTAGGTATCTATGTATGTGTGTAGATCCTCTTGCATCAAGATGAATCGCCCAAATCGGTGGCAGATTCTCCTACCGAGGATGAATCACTTATAATATACCATAAAAAAATGGCATCTACCCTCATGATAACCAAAATCTATCCCTCAAGAATAACTAAAATCTCCCCCTTAGGCATCGTGTGGATATTCATCTTTCCCTCAGTCATCCAAAATAATCATATAATCTTACATTCGACATTCAGTACCAGTGCGCCTGGCCCTTATGTGGTATGAAAACACGCAACAAGCCCTCAGGAATCACTATAATCTCCCCCTTAGGTATCATGTGACTGTGCATCTAGCCATTAGGAATCTAACAAAAACATATAATCTGCCCTTAGGAATTTAGTACTAGTGTGTCTATCCCTCAGGAAGTTCAAAAATTTGGATCAATCCCTTGGGCGTCAACACTAAACATGAGTCCTCATACATACTATATAATCATATACACTACCCTCAAGCATCAAGTAACTATGTGAATTTCCCTTTGGCGGTACAGAAGAACATGCACCAAGCCCTTGGGCATCTACATTAAACATGTGTCGTATTCAGACAAACTAATCATGCCAAACAATATCAAACCCTCATGTATAAATCACATCTATATCACATAAGAACTAAATATAAGCAATAAAAATAACAATTCTAGTATCAAACATGCTTGATTTATCATCATAAGACATAATGATCAATTTATAAAACTATTCATCTATCAAACTAATTAATTTCATTCATATAGGTTCCTAATTATCATCATAATTATGTCAAACATGTTTAATTAATCATTCAACCCGAAAATCGTTAATATATTAATTAACCAGTTTAGCCAAGGTGATTTTACCACAAGAAATCACACAATTTATTATTTTTCCAATTCAAAATTCTAATATAGAAATCAATAAATTTATCCAATTATTGTAGGGATCAAAATTCAAACAGACTAGGTCACAATTTTATCCAATGATAGAACACCTATTGGGTGGCTTCAAGTCTCAGTCTCTTGTCCTATAGACCCAAAGGAATTTAATGGCAGTTTAAAAATAAAATATTATATTTTAATAGGTATTATTCAATTTATCTTGTCATGCCTGCGAAATTCCAGTCTGATTTCACATATCTCAATTACTATAAATAAATATATCATATAAAAAGGAATTAGTTTAGACTACCCAAAATAATTCCATTTAATTTAATTCATTTAAAAAATTTAAAAAATTCAAGCCATCATGTCAATTCATTCCATTTAATTAAACTAGTCAAGTTAATTAACTTATCAAGGATCAAGTGGTACTTATAAGGTACCATGGGAAAATAAGGAAAATTCCTACAAGGGCATTCCCTTTTATAAAGAAAGCCAAGTCATTCAAGAGGGGGTGATTTGGTTTAATAAACATTTATCAATTTCCTGCAAGGGAAATTTCATTTAAGAAAGAAATCCAATCCCTTATGAATATCTTGTTTCATTAATATTTTATATTAAAGATGGACTAACCATTTAAGAGTATCAAGAAGGTCAAGTCTGAAATAATCCATTTAAACTAATCGAGCATGACACATCAATTCATATTATTTAAAAAGGGTGCAATTACCAAATTTACACAAAACAATCACCAACAAGAGGTAATATGGAAAACCCAAACCATAACTAAGCATGATATAAATAACTACCATTAATTTTTGGTTTAAAAGACAGCGCATCTCCATTGGGGGGTTATTATAAAATCATGACATTGTTCTTGAAACAATTTATTTATCATATTTAAATATTTATTCTAGAATCATAATTAATCACTAATTAAATCAAAGATAAGTGTGTAAATCATGAAATAAAATAATTATTTAATTTAATGGAGCAAGGAAAGGGATCCTACCTCAGGAAGAAGACCAATATGAACACTTGGAACTTGACTATTTTAACTCGAAGCTACTCCACACTTGAAAGAACATAAATTACTATATATATACCCCTTAATCCAATGTATATATTCCCCTAAACATGAGAGAATATATACAATGAAGATATATATATATATATATACACACACATACCTATATATATGTGTGTGTGAGTGCAAGCCTTCAAGGAACCACCAAACTCTCTCGAAGCGACGACAAAAAGCCAAAAACATTGCGGCAATGCCAACGCACTTACGAAAAAATACTAGGAACCCAGAAACTATGAAAACCCCCAAAATAAATAGTACAAAAATTAAGGATGAAGGAAAACCTTACCTAAAATTGATTGCGGAAAACCAAATCAAACCAATCTGCTTCACCTTCAATGGCGGATGATAGAACATAAAGAAGGTTAACCCTGGGAGATCATTCACATGTCCTAATACTGGAGAAGAAACTAAAAATTAGATTAAACCCTAACCTAGGTTTTGACCAATTTTAAATAGGGATAGAAAGAGAGAAAAATAGCCAACCAATGATGAATATTAGAGCAGAAGGTCTTACCTCAAAGGATCGAGTGAGATTCGTGAAGGATCGAGTGAGATTCATGAAGGATTGAGGTGAAATCGTTGATCAGAGAGGGAGTCGGGGGATAGGGGGTTATGTGCTAGGGGGTTCATACAAGGGAAGTCATGTGCTGGAGAGGAAGGCGAGGGGGTTCATCACACTGAAAGAGGATGGGGAGACCCCTTGGGTCTCTTAAAAAAATCTGACATAATAATAATATTATTATTATTGTTATTACTAAAACTTTTTTTTTATTTTTACGCGCAATTTATTTTCATTAAATTTCAATTTAAATAATTTAATTTATTTAAAAAAAAACACATCACGGTGTTCCAGCTCTTGAAATTAAGATCTGAAGAACAATTTGTAAAATGACATGTCTAGTAAATGAAAAAATCAAATTTCTTTGGTTTTTCATCCAGTTCAAAAACAATGGTCATTATAACCTCCCCACCTTAGAACTTATCATCCCTGAGAATCATTCGATAATAACAAAAATATCACCCGAACTACAAGGGTTTTGAAGTCTCTCTCAGGTGGTCGCGTTGCATCTTCAAAAGCCCAGCGTGCATCTAAGCATTGATTAGGCTAGCAGCACTTAATTCATTAAGATCTGAGCCAATATTCTTTTTTTTCAACCAAAACACCAATACAGTGCTTATCTAAGCCTATTCAGCTAGAGACATGACCATGCCATTGTCACTTGAAACAATTAACTAGAAGTGATCCCCACAATAGGTCTCAGAATTAAAAAGGGGGGATTAATTCCATGCCACGACACCTCCACCAACAGAATTTCCTATTTAGCACACCTCAAGAATTCTAGCAACGCTCTGGTGTGATTTTGAAATGTTCAAATAGTCAATTCCCCACTATCCTTATTTATCCAAGTCGAGCAAGCTCCTCATGAAAAGCCCTAGATGACACAAACCTCACTCATCTCACTTGACGAGGTGATAGAAATGATCCTTCAATAATTGTTCTGCTAAATAAGTGGGACAACTAGTCATGGAACTCAAGCTGACCATTCAAGAATATTTTTGTATTATAAATCCAGTGTTTTACAAACTGAATTATGATGCCTTCTTCCAAGGTATCTTGCCTTCACCAAGAACACATTCAACGAAGTTCATACCTGACTTCCAGCGACGTTACTTGATTTAACCATCAATGAGCCCAAAAACAATTTTAGGATAACCTCATATTGGAATGACTGTAGTGTAAGTAACTAACCCAAGGTAGTCCATACTCCATGTTTATGAGTGAGATGTTGGAACAAAGCCAGGACATCCACATCAGAACAATGATAGATCCTAGGGCAGCATCGGCCTGGAAGTCAAGTCAGTAGAAACGGATGGTGTACAAGAGTTCATACAAGTGATTCCTACATGGGAATACAAGGTCCACTCAGGACTAACCAAGCCTTGATAAGAACCACGTGTTCTACATGAAACACTAAGATACAACTTAAACTGCCCAATAACTTTTAAACTATATCATAGAGTAATACCAACACTCTCTTAGTGTATCACGGATAGATTCAAGATAGGGGACATGATCATATCTTATGAAAGAGTACACTAAGAATATTTTAAATATTACCATAAGAAAAATGGTTGAACCACTACCATTAGATGCCTTACAAGAAACTCAGTTTCACATATAGATGCATTGTCACTACCCAATCAGCGATCCTTTACCACCTGAGGCATCCCATGATTTTCCAATCTTAACTAGTGAAGTCCACCCATGAACAATGGTGTTTATAAAAGGTTTCACACACCGCTAACCACACCAATTTAATGTTGTCGAGCAATCACTGACATGATTTAAATTTCACAAGCCTCACGAGTATTAAATTAAGCTCGACCATTCTCCATTGGTAATCTTTGGTTGTGTTCCTTCTACCCAGAAGGAAACATATTTAATAGAACTGAAATGACACCCCTCACCTTAAGAGTTTCCTAATTGTTGAAAAAAGAGATAAAATAGCCACTCAAAAGCATGCTTGGTCAGAACTTCCATAAATGAAAATGTTTAAAAAAAATGGCATAAAAACCAAAACCAAACTGAATGGTGTGTCAAAATACACATGTATCTAAAAGTAATCCCAAGAATTGAGATGAACTTGATTTCTTTATGCCCATGCCACTTTACTCTAGATATGACCTGAGATCGTACTCAATATCACAAGGCTCAACAATTCCACCAAACTCGACCAGTTCGTTACAACATTTAGAAACTTGATGGTAACATGTATGCAATAATATACTACCCCAAGGTTTTAGAAGAAAATAGAACATCCTAGATGCAATTCATAGTCTTGTTATCCCTATGAATTAAAGTATGAGATGGTCATTCCAAGAGACTTATCCCCAAGTCATATTTCCCCATACAACAATTAACATGGATAATGACATACCAAGTCATCTGTCATTGAAGATGAACATAGGGTCAAGTGACCTACGAAATAGCCGACCATGACCGAATCATGTATAACTAGCTAAAACTGAACATTTCTCAATGCTCACACCCATATCAAAGGATAAGAAATACATGAACACCCATTTGAACAAAGGTTCCATTAAAAAGGTAAGATCCCTACAAGGGGAAAAGACACCAAAATGACACCAATCATCAGAAAACACAGAGAATTGATAAGGAATCTATGTTCTAAGGGTGCTACCTACCATGGGATAGCCCTTTACAAAGAAAAAACATTGACCCTATAACTAGGTCATTCCTAACAGAAGTCATTGGGCTCATGATCTCATCCTTTAATCCATTTCAAAAACAGGGGAAGCCTACAAAAAAAAATGTGGTTCAATTCCAAGGAAACTCAAAGAAAAGGTTACACTTCAATTACATGAGGGTTTAAATGAAGGACACTTATACAGATTCTATTTTCAATTCATTTCATTTATTTACATTTTAATATTTAACCATTTAAAATATTTAACTAACACATCCAAGAAAAGAAGGAAATTCACAAAAAACGTCCTTTTTAAAACATTTTACACTTCTTGAAATTTAGTCGTAATTAGGAAATTTATCAAAATAAATTCTTTTTAATAGATAAGGTGGCCTATGAGGGTCTCAAAAATCCAAACTGGTTAATTGTCATGCAACCCAATAGCATTTTCATAACTATTGAAATTATAATCACCCATTAATGGTTATCTCATAATAACCATGCCCCAACTAACCTAATTAGGTCTAGTTGAGAATTTATATGGTTAACCAGTTCATTTCAATTTAAAGTTGAACAAACTTTACATTTAAAACCATTTCATAATACAACATGGTCATATACAATAGTTGGATTATATGGTTTTCCATTACCCATCCTATAAAGCACCCATACACTTTATAAACTGAATTCTAGCTCCAATTTATTCACAACCCATATATATCCAACCCATGCAACAAATTACACTTTAATAAATGAAACTAGCAAGTTGTTATAAGTAGTAAACACTAAGAAAAATTCTATAAATATAGAAACATGGAATATAAAGATAAATTCATGCTAAGAGGTCAGTAAATAAGGAATATAAATAGCTAATCTTGTTATACAATCAAGCATGGAATAGCACTCAATCCACACAAATCAAATCAGTAAGTAGCCTATATATGAAACTACATGGCATGGAATATGCATGGAATGTGAATTATCTATGTGCCTAATATGATGCATGTAATTCCTTATGATTAATGTACAAATAAAAGGGAAAATTTCCATAAATTTGTAAATCAATATACAGTGGAAATTAAACCATTCACTCAAGGTGAAATCATATCAACTGTAATAGTAAAAAGTACGAACAAAAATCCCAGCCCTAGTCACTTGGGCATTTTCTATACATGGGGTCATGAGTATTAGGAATGGATATTTACCAAGCACATACACATTCCTATTATATTTTCTACTATCCTAAAACAATAATACAGAAGAAAAAAAACTATGATAGCACTTTGTAATGTCCCACCCTGACTCACCACTAAGACAGTGGCCAGACTGGTGGGTCACATAGCCTCAAGCGCACCTCCCCATATGCTGGAGGCTATCGACTAGTAGAGAGGGTGTAAAGGTTGTTCAATGGGGATAATATACCTTCATAATCAGATTCTCATAGTGGTATGATTGTATATAAACAATAGATAATAGAGGAAGTAGTAAATAAGTGAAAGACAAACAGTGGAAGAATAATATAATATCATAATAAAAATAAAATGGCCAACGCCAATTCCATATAATGATGCATGTAATTTCAGGTGTTACTACAAGGTAAAATCGGTAAATAATAATAAAAATAAACCAAATGGTCAAATCCTCAAGTATCTTGAGCAAGAGATCACTCTTATACTCCCTAGTTCCCTTGTACACATCACAACACAAGCAATGAATCCAAATACCTTTGAGCAAGAATATCTACTCAGGTTCCAAAAAGAACCTGATCAGGGTGTGAGATAATAATATCAATAGACCGGCACCCATGGTGTCTAACCCAATCCATTACATGATATAAAATTTAAAGCGGTGAACATGTATAAGAAGAAAAATAAACAAGCAATGTTGAATAAGAAAACAACTTACCTAGGTTCTAATGTACACGTGGTAGCTATACCTACTTCGGCACCCTTCCAGTTATATATGTTTTTGGGTAGATACTCCTATATTAGGATGGATCACCCAAATTTGTGGAATATTCTCTTACCAAGGATGAATCACTCAGAATAAACCATAAACATATGGCCTTTTCCCTCAGGCTATCCAAAATATCACCCTCAGGCATCGTGTGAGTGTTCATATTACCCTCAAGCATCTGACATAGGCATATAATCTTCCCTCAGGCATTCAATACCAGTGCACCTATCCCTCTGGTGGTATCAAAACATGCACCAATCCCTCAGGAACCACTATAATCTCACCATCAGGCATCATGTTACTTTGTATATAGACCTCAAGCATCTGACATAAACATATAATCTACCCTCAGGCATTCAGTAACATTACTCCTAACTCTTAGGAGGTACAAAAATGTGCACCAATGCCTCATATGTCAACACAAAACATGATTCCTCATTAATACCATATAATCATATACTCTTTCCTTGGTCATTAAGTACCTATGCGCCTTACCTTCAGGTGGTATAGAAGAACATGCACCAAGACCTCAAGTGTCCACATTAAACATGAGTCATATTCATACAAACTCAACATGTCAAATAGTATCAAACCACAGGTATCAATCACATTGATATCACATAAACTGAAAACCTAAGAAAGAAAAATCACAATTCTAGTATCAAACGTACTAGATTTATCATCATAAGACACAATGATCAATTTATAAAAATTACCATCTGTAAAACCAATTCATTTCATTAATATAGGTTTCTAATTATCATCATAATTATATCAAACCTATTTAATTAATAATTCAAACCTAAATTCCATATATTAATTAACTAGTTTATCCATGGTTATTCAACCACAATAAATAACATAATTTATTATTATGTCAATTCAAAATTATAATCCAGTAATCAATCGATTTATCCAATTATTATAGGGTTCAAAAGTCAAACAAACTAAGTTACAATTAAATCCAAGGTTGGCACACCTATTAGGTGGCTGAAAGTATCAGTCTCCTTGCCGATGGACCCAAAAAATTAATGGTGGTTTAAAAATAAAATATTAGAGTTTAGTAGGGATTTTCCAATTTATATGGTTATGCCCGTAGCATTCCAGCATGATATCACATATTGCAATTACTATAAGTAAATGTATCGAATAAAAAAGGATTTAGTTTAGACCACACAAAACAATTCCATTTAATTTAATTCATTCAAAACATTTAAGGAAGTGAATTTGTTATGTCATGCCAGTCCATTAATTCATGCCATTTAATTATGTCACGACCCGTCCCTCAGGGCCCGTGTCATGACTACCCCAAGCCCACCTTCCATAGGCCAGGGGTTGGCGACTAGCACCGGAAAGGTATACCCTAAAACAAGAAGGCATTTCCTTTAAACCTGTATAAACACAAAGACTAGAATGCAACAAGAAGCAACCACAAAGTAAACTACTGTAGTAAAAGTGTGCTGAAAGTAAAGGGGCTGGAATACAATCCCAATTGAAAAGTACAAGTACAATTGAAAAGTACAAGTACAATTTAAAAGTAAAAATACAACTGGAAAGTGAAAAAAAACTCCTAGATCGTCCACTGAGGATCCAACCTGAAGGTTAGGTACAGCTCAAGATCAGTAGTCTCTGCGTCATGTCACGTAAAATGGTCTACCTCCGAGCACTGTCTAGACCTGGCTCCCTTATCCTCAATCAACATTGTACATCATCTGCACAAGACACAACAAGGTACGGGCATAGCCCATGTAGGGGTGAGTATAACGATACTTAGTAGGGACCCCGAGACCCCCATAGGTCTCTCAAAGTTCCACAAAGTAACAACCACAAAGAAATACCTCCATCTCAAAGCACGAAGAGATAGAAATCATCTCTACTTAGGTATATTCCCGTTCACATACCTAATTTATCAAGATATACTCATCCCATACTTGAGGGATGATTACCACAAAGGTAATGAAACAAAGTTATAAGTACCACATGAGAAACACCATGAAGATAGAAGTACCACACAGGTAATGCCACGAAGATAACACCACGAAGGTATAAGTACCACACAGGTAACACAATGAAGACAACACCACGAAGGTAAAAGTTCCACACAGGTAAAACCACGAAGATATCACCACAAAGGTAAAAGTACCACATAGGGATCACCACGAAGATATCACTATGAAGGTAAAAGTAACACATAGGTATCACCACGAAGATATCACCACAAAGGTAAAAGTACCACACAGGTATCACCACAAAGGTAAAAGACTCAGCTCACACTAGGTTTTCAGTGAAGTATAGAAGTATAGATGATTAGTCGGTAAGCTAGATCATATTATTCTATCAAGAGGAACTGCTACTGACCATACAGAGTCTAACACACATAGGATTGATAGGTAACTAACCCCCGAAATGACCCACATAGGATCTGACCCACACATGATCGATAGGTAACTAACCCCTGCAATGACCTACATAGGATCGATAGGTAACTAACCCCCACAATGACCCACACAGGATCTGACCCACATAGAATCAATAGGTAAATAACCCACGCAATGACCCACACAAGATCTGACCCATATAGGATTGGTATGCACTGACCCACACAGGATCTCTAAGCGGTGACCCACATAGGATCGGTATGTGCTAACCCACGCAGGATCACTGAGCGCTAACCCACACAGGATCTGACCCACATAGGATCGGTCTATGCTGACCAACATAGGATCGCTGAGTGCTAACCCACACAGGATCTGACCCACATAGGATCGGTGCTAACCCACATAGGATCGCTCGGTACTAACCTTCATATGATCTATCTCCAACCTCTGCCTCACTTCTAGCCACTGGATTCCTCGCACACGGTGCACTTGAGTTCCATAGAATCTACCCTTGAGAGATCAATCGTACATCTACCACCACTAATCTCAAAAAAGGAGTAACCCAAAGGACTTCTATGTCTTAAGGGTTTCAACGCGACAAATGATGCATTAATCTGATGCCCAGTCTGTGAGTTATAAGCATTTTAGCTCCAGGGGGGCGGTTGGATTCGAGTTCGATCCAACCCGACCATACTCCAACTATCTCTAAAACTAAAGTGAAGTATACCAAAAAAACCATAATGATCCAAAGATCCCAATACTGTAGACGGTTCATTAAACAGACATCCGGTTCTCAAGAAAGATTCCTTTAAGTGTTTCTGGGCCTGGGTCATGTCCGACCCGATCAGACTGACCCACCCCGACCCGGTCAGGGATGGGCCACGGAGGGCTCGGCATGCTGGTCTGAGGTCTGACCAGGCCCACAGGGGGTGGCCCATAAAGGCGGCCCACAAGGGTGGCCATACCCGCAATGGGCGACCCGCAAGGGGGCGACCCGGCCACGTGAGGCGCCACCCAGAATGAGGCAGAACGCGGCCTAGTGGAACTGCGGTCCGATGGCTGGAATCCTAGCCACGTGAGGCGTGGCCCACAAGGGGGCAGCCCGGCCACGGTCTGCCCAAGCTGGAAAGGGGGGAAACATTCCCCCCGGTATCCTGAATGGCCCGATGGCCATTCGGTTTTGTGAAAAGGCAGCACCACATGGGTGTCGCCTGGCCACTGTGGAACCCACACGGTGGGTTCCTCCTCTGCCGCAGGTTCGGCCGCAGCTTCTGCTCATCGGCGGAGCGTTGTTTGCGCCACCTCTCTCACTCTCTAGTTAAAATCTAGTCACGCAGCCTCTCCTTTTGCAGCTAGCCGAAGTGTCGGCCACCTCCTCTGATCACCACGGCTGTCGAGCCACAGCCCCTTGCTCACCAACGGTGTGCGACGGCACGCCACACCTCCTCTGCGGCCAGCTGGTGCTAGCTGTTCTGATGACAGTCGCGGCTTTGTGGCGCGACCTCCTCTTGCGGTGTGCGTCGGTGCACACCTTCTTCATAGTTGTTCGGTGTCGTTGCACTATTGGTATTCCACAGAAAATGCATGGGTGTAGCAAGATGGTGGAGGGTTCGGGTCGGGTTCGTTAGGCCCGCGCCCTCCACAGTAACTCATAAACAAGAGGGAGGATAAAAAGGGGTCCAATAAAAATTCACTTGAATTTAAAACAATAATTAAACCCCTACCTCAAGAACGATGGTGAGCGTGTGTTTTTGGAAGCGGGTCAGTGTTCACCATCCTTCGCAACTAGCTTCCAACAGTATCACTCATACATTGATCTTCGGTTCGTGGTTCGGTGTTGCTTGTCACCACCTGCCAGAACCAACTCCTTCCTCCAAGGGTTTGGCATCTCGGCACTTGGTCAGCACTTCTTTGCTTGGCGAAGCAGTTCCGATACCCCTCCCCAAGATCCATATAAATAGGAGAGGGGGGGTAAGTAATGACATTGGGAATTAATGGTGGCTCATTAGTTAGGAAGCATCCTAATTCCCCCACTTTTCAGTTAGTTAGATTGAAGGTTCAATCCATTTAATGGATTGACACATCGCTGGCCCCACACTCTACTTGTTAGTTGGAGGATAAGAATTCAAATTAAATAATAAAATTATTTTATTTTATTTCATTTAAAAATTCAAAAATCTTAAATTTTTCTCCAGACCTACTGTGGTCAAAGTAAAGTCTCACTTAAGTGAATCCCAGCACTGCGGATTCAACGGTACCCTCAGATTTTTAGTCTGAGCACCGGTATAAAAGTTAGGAAATGTCGCTCGCATGTTTACGGAACATACCCGAAAAAAAGTTCAGAAAATTATTAACAGTCACCCTTGACTTACGCCGGTCGAGGTTAGGCTCCACCTAAGGAGAAAACGTTCTCAAAATCTCAACGGTACTCTCAGATTTTCAATCTGAGTTACTTTTTATAAGTTATGGATTTTTACGATAAAATAATTGCCACTTAATTATTTTATTTATGGCCAAAAACTAACTTTCACTGGTAGTTTGTGTCGGCCAATGTTAGTATCTGCCTAAAGAGATCATACCCTCATGAGATCAGTAGTGGTCTCATATTTTTAATCCGAGTCACCGTTCATGAGTTATAAGAATTTGAAAAATAAAATAACTTTATTTAATTATTTTATTTATGGTTATTCCATTTTCGGGTTTTCTCATAGGAGGCCTGCGCTAACTAAACTTAAGTTGTGCCTAGGGTAAACCCGCCATCCTGAATGCAACAGTTCCCTCAGAATCCTGATTCGGGCAACCGTTTAAGATTTATTCCACTTTTGCAGGAAAAATTCTTATGCGCTCTAATTAAAGTTTAACAAAACTTAAAAGGATCATTCCGGACACTCAGGGCCTCAAAATCATGCGCTGTTAGATTACACAGTCTCTAATTAATTCCATATAATTAAAAAAAATACGAAAATTCTGGAAAATTACATTCTCCTCACCTTAGGTATTGAAGTCCCTGAAAGCCAAAACAAAGGAAAATCAAACAAATGAGGGTACTGAGCACGAATCTGATCCTCCTGCTCCCATGTACCCTCATGGAGGTCCTTGTGCTACCACTGAACTCACACCAGTGGTATTGACCATCCATGAAGGAATCAATACTATCGATCCACTATCTCCACCGGGAACTCCATAAAAGTCACCCCATCATCAAATTTCAACTCACCCTAGTCAATAACGTGTGATGGATCATGCACGCATCTCCTCAGCTGTGACACATAGAAAAAATTATGCACCTGGTGTATCTATGGGGAAAGAGATAGATGTTATGCCGCCTCGCCCACTTTGCTAAGAATCTAGAAAGGTTCAATGAACCTCGGAGATAACTTGTCGCCCCGACCAAATCTCCACAAACCTCGTCGATGTGAGACCTGTAGGAAGACATGGTCTCCCTCCTTCTGTCAGCATAATACTTCTTCTATATTTGTACATTCATCACTTTAAAACAAGTGAGGAATCATGATACAAACTCTGTCACTACTTCCTTCATCCCTGGCCACCAGTACTGATGCCAGAAGTCCTGGTACACCTTCACCACTCCCGGATGTACCTCTAAGGGGATGTATGGATATCCCTCAACACCTACTCCTGAAGTGTTAGTGGTACCATAGTGTGTCCTCTGAAGAGGATGACGTGCTCCTCACCTTCATAAAATCCTTCAGGAGACCATCCTGAGGATATCTAAGCACATCAGGCCTCGTAGTCAACGACTCAAGTTGTGTCCACTGAATTCGCTAAAGAATTGGGGAGTAAAAGTCATAGAATGGAGGTAAGATACTTCATCTTTATCCAAGAAGGATATCTGCAGCATGAATAACTGCTTGGATTCCTCACTCAGAAATTGTAGACCAGATCTCTTGCTGAGTGCATATGCTACCATGTTCCCCTTCATAGGATTAAAGACTATCTCAAAGTCAAAGTCCTGGAGGAACTCTAGCTATCATCACTATCTCAACTTCTGAAAGATCTGCTGAAACTTCTTCATCCACAGGAAAGGCTCCCCCTTCTTCGTCAAAGCTGACAAGGGTGTCGCTACCCTGGAGAAGTCTGGTTCAAAACTCTGGTAGCACCCATCCAAAGCAGAATTCCCTCTCCTTTTGAGGAGGTAATCCTAGAAAAATATTTTGAAAATATGTCCCTACACTCTACCACTCCTGTTGGAAACTGAAAAACCAAAACTCATGTTGTCATGAGGGTAAGGCTGGCTGACTGAAGAGTGATCGGTTTCACCCTCTTATGCATGAGTTTATCCTACGCTGCATGGGTTTTCTTTTTTTTTTCGACCAAGAAAAACCCCATTCCAACGTTTTAGATAAATGACAACATTTTTTTCCTAATACATTCAATCTGAGTATGAACTACGGATGTCCATTCCATACCCAAACTAACGTTGTAAGGCCTCGACATTGTCACGAAGAGGTTCCAATCAAAACTCTCACCTTAAGGGTTGGATCACACCATCAGCATAAGTGTGATTTTCGAGTCTCCTCCCAAAGGTGTCTCCAAACGTAAGGGTCAAGTCAACAGTTTAACCAGAAACTCTAGGTCTTGAACAAGATTTGTGGAAATATGGAATGATTAGTTCTTATTTCTATAAATACGGCAGTTAGTAGTAGACACAGACCATACCTCTAATCATTCCTAGAGCCATTTGGTCACACTCCTTGACCGCCTGCAGCTACTCCATTCCCCTATCCTCCATCTCCCTAAGCCTGGTGGGGACCACATTGAGGTGGTGGTTGAAACATGTCAAAATTTAAACCCCCTCATGATGCTCTCCTAGCTCCACTTCCATATATGTTTCCCTACAGATTCATTTTTCCATACCACTTCCTCTTCCCGAAACATTTTACATGCCCAAGTCTTTGATATTGGCATTAGTTTCCTACTTTACCACTATTAACATTCACTATATGCATCTTCTTAGCCAAAGAATATTCAACCACAATGGTTCTCTCTATCACCCTAACATAAGTAGGAATGCTTAGAGGAAAAGTGATGGCTCGGATGTCCCTAAACACACCTATCTAGGAGGTCCGAGCCCTAAAGCACTGACCGTACTGTATTCATCGAGTACCTGGAATGGTCAGTATGTCTTGATGAATACTCAGCTACTGACATGTCATCCTTCTGAAGCTGTAGAAGCTCTAGGGAACACTCACCCCTTATCTTTTTTATGGAAAGAGACCCCCTACTCTGAGGAAGGTTCTCAAGCTTGTCCACTGAAAAGTCACATCATCGCAAGATCAGGGTAATCCAATCCCTATCATCATCCAACTAAGCCATGTAGAAGGCTCTCTACCAGGACCACCATCTGATTGAATGGTTCCCTGACTAGATGGAAACTAGGCCACCTCCTCAATCCAGTCCTTAGCCACCTGTGAATCAAGCTTGCCTTGGAACCTCAGAGGCCTCAACCACTGGAACATGTGCAATGCTCTTAGTCAGCATGCATCGTCTGCTAGTGCGGCTGGTGGTAACTACTACCCAATGGGTGGTGGTGCTGTGGGTACACCACCCGAAGGTGCCAACACAGTAAGAGGGCCCTGCACCGGAGCCTCGTTGCTCGGTGGGTCATCATCATTCACTCTTTTGAGAATCCTAGCTGGTTTTCTACGTGGTGAAACCCTGATAAGGAACAGATGCGCCACAATCAATAAGTTATACCTGGTGAGCTAACTAAATAGAAATCACAAGAAAAACTCTTCAAAAATACACGCAATCGGTGCTTCTATGTACTGAGTCTGAAATCAGAATTCAGGGTCATGGTGTATGAATACCTCATCCGCCACACCAACATTGCACTCCCTAAACAGAAATCCACACTCTTAACACATAACACTATTGCAACATTGAAAAGATCATAGTCCTATTTCTTCGGTAGAACTGACCCCCTCTAATACCACTTTGTCATGACCCGTCCCTCGGGGCCCGTGCCGTGACTACCCTAAGCCCGCCATCCATAGGCCAGGGGATGACAACTAGCACCAGAAAGGCATATCCCTGTAATAAAAAGGCATTTCCTTTAAACCTGTACAAACACACAAACTAGAATGCAACAAGAAGCAACCACGAAGTAAATTGCTATAGTAAAAGTGTGCTGAAAGTAAAGGGGCTGGAATACAATCCCAACAGAAAAGTACAAGTACAACTGAAAAGTATAAAAACAACAGAAAAGTGAAAAACAACTCTTGGATCGTCCACCGAGGATCCTACCTGAAGAGTAGGTATAGCTCACAATCAGTAGTCCCTGCGTCATGTCATGTCAAATGGACCACTTCTGAGCACCATCCAGTCCTAGCTGCCTCAGCCTCGATCAATGTTGTATGTTGTATGCACAAGACACAATAAGGTGTGGGCGTTGCCCGTGCAGGGGTGAGTATAATGATACTCATTAGGGACCCTGAGACCCCCATAGGTCTCTCAAAGTTCCACAAAGGAAAAAACCACAAAGAAATACCTCCATCTCAAAGCATGAAGTGATATACATCATCTCTACTAAGTTATATTCCCATTTATATACCTATGTTATCAAGATATAATCATCCCATACATGAGGGAAGATTACCACAAAGGTAATTCCATGAAGGTAGAAGTACCACAAAGGTAACACCACGAAGATAGAAGTACCACATAGGTAACTCCACAAAGATAAAACCACAAAGGTATAAGTACCACATAGGTAACACCACGAAGACAACACCACGAAGGTAAAAGTACCACACTGGTAACGCCACGAAGATATCACCACAAATGTACAAGTACCACACAGGTATCACCATGAAGATATCACCAAAAAGATAAAAGTACCACATAGGTATCACCATGAAGGTAAAAGTACCACATAGGTATCACCACGAAGGTAAAAGACTCATCTCACACCAGGTTTTTAGTGAAGTATAGAAGTACATATGATTAGTCGCGAAGCTAGATCATCTTATTATCTCAATAGGAACTAATTATAACCATATGGAGTCTTACCCACACAAGATAAATAGGTAACTAACCCCCGCAATTACCCCAGGATCTGACCCACATAGGATTGATAGGTAACTAACCCCCGCAATGACCCACATAGGATCTGAACCACACAGGATCATTAGTTAACTAACCCCCACAATGACCCGCACTGGATCTGACCCACACAGGATATATAGGTAACTAACCCCCCACAATGGCTCATACAGGACATGACCCACATAGGATCGATAGGTAACATACACCCGTAATGACCCACATAGGATCTGACCCACAGAGGATTGGTATGCACTGACCCACATAGGATCATCGAGCGCTGACCCACACAGGATCAGAATATGCAGACCCTCACAGGATCACTGAACGTTGACCCACACAAGATCCGACCCACACAAGATCACTCGGTACTAACCTCCATATGATCTGTTTCCAACCTCCGCCTCATTTTCAGCCATTAGATTCCTCGCACCTGGTGCACTCAAGTTCCATAGAATATGCCCTCGAGATATTAGTCGTACATAGACCATCACTAATCTCCAAAAAGGAGTAACCAAAAGGACCGCCATCTCATAAGGGTTCCAACACGATAGACGGTACGTCAATTGGACGTCCAGTCTGTGAGTTATAAGCATTTTAGCTCCGAGGTCCCAGTTGGATTTGGGTTCGATCCAACCCGGTTGTACTCCAACTAAATCCAAAACTCAAGTAGAGTATACCAAAATGACCATCACGATCCAAGGATCCCAATTCCATAGATGGTTCATCAAATGAATGTATGGTTCTCAAGATATGGCCCTTTAAGTGTTTCTGGGCCCGGTTGGGCCTGGGTCCGGTCTGACCTGATCAGACTGACCAGGCCCGACCTGGTCTAGGCTGGGCCATGGTAGGCTAGGACCGCTGGGCTAAGGTCCATCCAGGCCCATAAGGGGGAGTCCCGTAAAGGCGGCCCGCAAGGGTGGCCTGGACTGCAAAGGGGGCCCACAAGGGTGGCCCAACCCACAAAAAGGGCGGCCCACAAGGGGGAGGCCCAGCCCATATAGGGTGGTCAACAAAGGGAAGCCCGCAATGAGACGACCCGGCCGCATGAGGCATGACCCGGTATGAGGTGGAGCGTGGCCCGCTGGCAGCGCGGTCCGCTGGAAGGTGGCCCGGCCACATGAGGCGCGGCCCACAAGGGGGCGGCCCGGCCGAGGTCCACCCAAGCTGGAAAGGGGGGAAACATTCCCCCCAGTATCCTGAATGTCCTGGAGGACATTCATTTTTATGAAACGGTGGTGCCACGTGGGCACCGCTTGGTCACCGCGGAACCCGGGCTGCGGGTTCCTCCTCCGCCACAACTTCTGCTCGCCGGTGGCGCACTGGTCGCACCGCCTCTCCTTCCGCGGCTGGTCAAAGTGTCGGCTACCTCCTCTGATCTTCGTGGCTATTGAGCCACATCCCCTTTCACCCCGATGGCATGTTACATCGTGATGCACCTCCTCCGTGGTCGGTCGGTGTCGGCTGTTCCGATGACCTTCATGGATTTGTGTTGCGACCTCCTCTTGCAGCGTGCGTCCGCACACACCTTCTTCATAGCTGGTCAGTGTCGTCGCGCTGGCGGTATTCCATGGAGAATTCAAGGGTTTAGAAAGATGGAGGAGGGTTCGGGCAGGTTCGTTAGGCCCTCACCCTCTACATTAGCTCGTAAACAAGAGGGAGGATAAAAGGGGGTTCAATAAAAGTTCACTTGAATTTAAAACAAGAATTAAACCCCTAGCTCAAAACGATGGTGAGAGTGCGTTTGTGGAAGCAATTCGGTGTTTTTCGTCCTCCACAACTAGATTCCAATTACATCGCTCATAATTTGATATTCAGTTTGTGGTTCAGTTTCACTCATCACTGCCTACCGGAACCGACTTCGTCCTCTATGGGTTTGGCATCTCGGCACTTGGTCAACACTTTGTTGCTTAGCGAGGCAGTGTCGATACCCCTCCCCAAGATCCATATAAATAATAGGGGGAGGGTAAGTAACAATTTTGGGAATTAATGGTTTCTTATTAATTAGGAATATTCTTAATTCCCCAAAAATTTTGTTAGTTAGATTGAAGGGTCAAGCCATTTAATGGCTTGACACATCACTGGCCCCACACTCTTCTTATTCATTGGAGGATAATAATGAAAATAAAATAATAAAATTATTTTATTTTATTTCTTTTAAAAAGTCACAAATCATAAATTTTTCTCAAAACCTATTGTGGTTAAAGTAATGTCTCCCTTAAGCGAATCTCGGTGTTGTGGATTCAATAGTTCTCTTGGATTTTTAATCTAATCAGCAGTTCAAAAGTTAGGAAATTTCGCTCATGCGTTTACTGAACGTACCCGAAAAAAAGTTCAAAAATTTATTAACAGTCACCCTCGACTCGCACCGGTCGATGTTAGGATCTTATTAATAATAACACACACTCACGAGCTCAACGATACTCTCGGATTTTCAATCTGAGTTACCGTTTAGAAGTTATGGATTTTTACAATAAAATAATTATCACTTAATTATTTTATTTATGGCCAAAAACTAACTATCACTAGTGGCATGCACCGGCCAATGTTAGTATCTACCTAAAGAGAACATACCTTCACGATCTCATCGGTGGTCTCGTATTTTCAATCTAAGTCACCATTCGTAAGTTATAAGCATTTGAAAAATAAAATAACTTTATTTAATTATTTTATTTACGGTTATGCCATTTTCAGGTTTTCTCACAGGAGGCCTGCACTGACTAAACTTAAGTCACGCCTTGGGTAAACCCATGATCCTAAATGCAATGATTCCCTTGGAATTATGATTTGGGAAACCCTTTAAGATTTATTCTACTTTATCTGGAAAACTGCTTATGCGTACTAATTAAAGCTTAACAAAACTTCGACGGATCATTCCAGGCACTCTGAGCCTTGGAATCACGCGTCATTAGATTTTTCAATCTCAAAATAATTTCATATGATTGAAAAAAAAATATACGAAAAGTATTGGATATTAAAAATTAAACCATTCAAGTTAATTCACTTATCAAGGTTCAATTGGTGCTAAGAAGGTACCATGGGAAATCAAAGAAATTCCTAAATGGGAATTCCCTTTTTATAAATCATTCCAAGACATTAAATAGGGGTGATTTGTTTTAATAAACATTTATCCATTTCCTATATGGGAAATTTCAATTAAGAAATCAAGCCAATCCCTTAGGAGGATCCTGGTTCATTAAGATTTTATATTAAGGAGGGTCAAATCATTTAAGAGTATCAAGAAGGTCAAGTCCCAAACATGCCATTTAAACTAATAGATCATGACATATCAATTCATATTATTCAAAAAGGGGTAAATTACTAACTTGACATAAAACAAGCACCAACAAGAGGGAATATAGAGAACTCAAACCATAACTAAGCATGATATAATTAATTATCACTACTTTTTGGTTTAGAAGATAGAGCACCTCCATTGGAGGGGTATTATTATAAAATCATGACATTGTTCTTGAAATAATTCATTTATCATATTTAGATATTTATTCTAGAATAATAATTCAAAACTAATTAAATAAAATATAAGTTTGTAAATAATTCAATAAAATAATTCTTTAATTTATAGGAGAAATAAAAGGGATCCTACCACGGAAAGAAGACCAAGCCAAACACTCGGAACTTGATGATTTTAACTTGAAGCTTCTCCACACTTTCATGCATATACATTACTATATATATACCCCTTAATACAATGTACATAATCCTCTTTCCATGTGGGAATATGTACAAGAAATATATATATATAAATATACATACCTATATATATAAGTACAAGCCTTCAAGGAGCCACCAAATTATGTCTAAACGATGAAGGCAAGCCAAACCCATTGTGGTAAGGCCAATGCACTTACATAAAAAAACTTGGAACTCATAAACTATGAAATTCCCACAAATAAATAGTGCAAAAATAAATGATGAAGGAAAAACTTACCCCAAACCAATGACAGCGAACCAAATCGAACCAATCTTCTTCATCTTCAGTGGCGGATTCTGGAACACAAACAAGTTCAACCCAAGAGATCCTTCACACTCCCTAATACTAGATATGAAACCAAAAATTGGATTAAACCCTAACCTATGTTTTAAATAATTTTAAATAGGGAAAGAAAGAGAGGAAAAACCACTAACCAAGGATGGAGATGGGATCAGAAGGTCTTACCATGAAGGATCGAGCGAGATTTGTCATGGAAAATTAAAACATTTATAAAATTATTTTGATAAAATAAATATTTTTTTTGAAATCAACAAATTGAAATTATCCAATAGTAAAATTTTCATTATTTTCTGAGATAGTCAAATTTTAGGGTAAAAAATAAATACAGTATAGATATACGGTGTGTATTATGACATCACAATGACCCAAAATTGATGTAATAAATTAATTAAATGGTACCCATGGTGAAATATATTATTCCCCTAAAATTAATGTGTTTTTAGGTTATTTTATTAATTTTATAAATACTTTATGAATCCTACAAAATCTATATTATATTTTAAGGTTTGAAAATCAATTCTTTATAAACATGACTCACTTCCATATCACCAAGGGTGATATTTTAATGAGTTAGGATATTGCACTTATAAAATAATTAAAACCACTCTTCTTTGTCAAAAACCATGGGTAAAAACCCTGGGAATTTTTTCTATTCTGATTAATTTATTATATATAGTCCAAAACCTAAGTTTGGGAAATAATAAAGAACTCCCATCACTTTTCCTATATAAACTCACCCAATATCCCATTCCTCTTCACTAAAAAACATTTAATCATGTCCTTACTCAACACTCTACCCTTTATAGTCCTCTCATGGTTCCCCCAAACTCTCAAGAAGCTTCTCCCAAGCTTTTGGAATCACCCCCTCAAGGTAATGGATTTCTCTCTCTTCTTTTCAATTCATGAACATTCTTTGTATTTTGCATTTCAAATCTAATTTGGTTATGTTTTAATGAACTTATAAATATCTCGATACTATAAAATTTATATCTCAATAATAATATATCATTTATCCCATATCATTATAGCATTTACCAAAACCATTACAATGCCAAAATTTAATAAGGGGCCGCTCTCTCTTCTTTTCCATTAAAGCACCTTCTTTGACTGAAAATTATATTTTTATTTGATTTTCAAAATGGAAGGATATAGAATGGGTGATCCAAATTCAAAATACAAGATCCAAAAATCCAATGACACAAAATGAAGAGATGAGAAATATGCTCGCATTAGTCAAAGTCACAAAAAAGTTTCCTGCCATCGACTGAGACATCAGTCTTCTCGTTGTCGATCATTGTTGCCAAAAACGTCGTCATCATCCCCAATTAATAACCATGTCATTGTCATCATCGATTCATCACCGCATTATAATACTATAGGCAACCAATTGCTGGAAAACATATCACCGCCATTAAAAACCATAACCGAACACCACAGAAACAGTGAAAACCCACCAAATCCAAAAAATGCCTTCCTACAGGGAAACCCTATTACGAATCAATCTACTTTGCACCATAAAAAACTTCTCCAAAAACATAGTAGAAGCCAAAACAGAACACCTCCGACATCGAAGAACTCACTCTTAGAGCAACAGCCACCTTGAATCCCTTCGAACACTAAGATTCCAAAACCTCGTAGTAACCAGTACAACAGATCAGACTAAGAGGGGTGCATAGGAACTTGGGGTTAGAGCAGGTCGAGTGGAAAAAGATTTCATCAGCACAACCATCATTGGGCCCAATAATCTCCATGAAATAAGTCGGCGTCTACACAAAGGGGAACCAAAGCGCCATCACCAAGCAGATGTGAGGACTAGGAGAAAAAAGGAAGAAAACCAAATCCAATGTGGAAAATCAGAACACCACATACAAAAAAAAACCCAAACCAGAAAGATTGTAGCCCCAAACCAACGTGCCACCGACACCATCTCAATCCATCCATCAAAACCATCGCACTAAACAAATATGGGGTCTAGCATGATATGGTATAAAAAAAGAGCAACAGAGGAGGGAGATTGAATCTTCATTCCTAGAACACCATAAAAGAAGATGCAAAAAAATCAACCCTAAAAGAGGAAGGAATAACAGAGAAAAGGGAGAGAGGCGAGCCTGGAAAAGCCGGAAATTTACTATGTAAAAATTTAGTAAGATGTCTTTTCCTTATCCTATTTGTTCAGGCATATTCTTCATTTTATGCCTCTTATTTACAATTCATAATTTTGGGATATGTTTTTAAAAATTCATATTATTTTCCATTTGATTTCAAAATAATGATATTCTCCTTTCACTCTCTCTATTTTATGAATTTGTATGTATTATCGTTATGCTGTGAAAATTTCACTGTGATTTTTTCATACAAAACCTTTATATTATGAATATGATTATTATTTTCAATCAATCATATTCAGATAGACATAACTATTATCCTTTTTTAGGAGAATTGCATTTATTTATTCCATACTCCATGATCATGTAATTAAATGTGATGAAATATGATCCTATTTTGAAGATCTATGTGGCACACTTATGCATGAACATGATATCAAAGTGACAAGTGTTCCTAGAATTATATAGAACTCCAATGAATTAGGTAATGTTTTAGTCTCATGAAACATCATGTATGGGAATATTAAGTGAACCTAATACATTATGGGACTTTTCCACAATTTTATGATGTATTTTCAGTTAGCCTTGACCTATGTTTATGATGTCATTTTTAAATTTTTTGTCACATTTCCATGTTATCTTTATGTTATCATGATATATCATGACTCTTTGTTCATTTTTAGTATTATCACCCTATTTATGTCCCATTTAAAGGCATTTTTTCTAACATGTAATAATTTTTTCAAATTATTCCATATTTATCCCCATACTGGGATTTATAGATCACCCCTTTCTTATGTATGTCCCTTGGTTATCCCTTGATGTTTTAAGAACGATAAAGAATTATAAGCATGTTAATGAATTTTTCAATAATAGTGATATACCCCCTATTTTAAGTTGTTATATAATATACATAATTACCCAAATACACTATAATTATTGATATTTTAGGTTGTATTATGTTTATTATTATGTAATAAATCAGGAATTAATCTGTGATAAAAGGTAAGGGTTGTCATAGTTGGTATCAAATGAAAGTTTAGTTATTTTGGGGGTTAGTATTAGAAAATACATAGAAAGACTTAGGGAAAAGAATAAACAAGATGATACATCCCAAAATTTTGTTAATTATATAGTAATTGGTTTCTAGGAAAATAAATCCTTGTCTAGATACTATAAGTAGATGTGGATCTGGCACAGATATACATTGGGGTAACACCTGAAAACATTGTATTGATCTGAACCTGATTGGGAACTAGTTCATGACAACGGGCCCTACAACACAAATGGTTTTAAACTCCCAGGGGATATGCTTTTTTAAATTAAAAAGCTCATTAAAAACCATTATTAAGGGAACACAAATTATTAGAAGAGTCTATGTTAGAAAATAAATCCTAGATAATATAGATTAAAGCCTAGAAATTAATAAGTTAAGGAAAAGCATGTCATTTATAAAGTATCTCTTTAATTTTATTGGATTATTGTTTATGTGTTTAATAGTTTAAAATTACTCATCCCTAATTTTCTCTTTATTATATACAGTGTCCATGAATTGGAGGAACTAAGTAAACAAAAAATGTGAAGGGAAATTTGATGAATACCCAAACGAGATACCCAACCTGATGGGAGAAGGAATTGTGAACTTTGTGATCATACTCTCTCAATTGACTCAGGTCTTGGATAGAAACATAAATCAGGGGGAATACCCAAATCCCCCAAATAAAGAACAATGTGCAATTTATACCTTTATGCGACAAAGTACTATGACTTTCAATGGATCATATGATCTGATAATCGCAAAACAATGGATCAACTCCAATGAAAAGATATTCTCCATCCTTCAATGTTCCGAACAAGAAAAGTTTATACTGGATATTTATCTTATAGAAGGAGATGTTTATTAGTGGTGGACAGTGATCAAGAATATTAATCGTGAGGAAGAGATCAAAGTTATGGGTTGGAAGGAATTATGGAAAAAAAATTCAAAAAATATTTTCCTCGTGCTCTTTGAATTAAAGTGGAAAGGGATTTCCAAGACCTCAAGAAAAAATATGATGAATCCATCAAGATTTATGAGAAAAATTTCAAAATACCTTCATTATATTCCTCCATATTTTCTTTACCCTTAAATGAAAAGTTTATTTATTATTTTGTTGAATAAAACTGAATCTATGAAAATCCTTGGTGATCTGAGACTTTGATAGCTAGGATAATTTTTTTGATGTTCCCTTAATTTTAAAATGGATATTATTAAATATCAAGGGTTTCATGGTGATAAGAAAAGGAAAGTAGAGTTTAATTTTTTCATTATGATGGATAAATATAACAGTGGAAAGAAATTTCAACAAGAAACTTATCAAAAGTGTGGAAAGAAGAAGCCTGAAAATTGCCTGAAGGGTATAAGGAAATGTTTTAGGTGTTGTAAGTGAGGGAACCTAGCTAGCATTTTCTGACGGGATAAATCCTCCAATGTAAAGAAAGATAGGAATTATCTATTAAACCCTCAGCCTATTTTATATTTTTTTAACTACAAAAAATAATGGAACTTTTAAAACTAGTGAACTAAGCCAAGGGTGTTTGGATATAATTAGCACCAATAACCTCCATGTCAGTAAGGGTGAGCTTATTCCATCAGAACCAATGAGATGGATCCCAAAAATGAAGTGGTGGAAGGTATTCTAGTTATTCATTTCATAATATTAAACATAATTTTTTATTATGGTTCTATTAATTCCTTTATATCATGTAAGTTCAGTATAACTATTCAAACTCCACCACAGAGAATGAATGTGGTATTGTTGGTGAAAATGAAAAATGGGGTAATTATTGCATCACAAGTATATAACTCCTTCCATATCAAAATTTGTATGCTGAACTTCCCAAAAAAACCTTTTGATACTCCCTTTAGTGTAATTTGATAAAATTATGGGTATGGATTGGCTTTCACTGCATAGATCTAGCATAAATTACCATGAAAAGGATATCACTCTCTGTATCATGAATTGTCCTACGATTTTTTACAAGTGCAAGGAGGAGGATGAATATTATTTAGCACCAACATATAAACCATGGATATTATTTCACTATAAGAAAGAATATAATTCTTAAATGGTTTATTTTAAGCAAAAGATAATCCTTGAATACTTTCCCATTGTGATGAAATATGTTGATGTGTTTCCTAAAGAATTTTCTGGTCTTCCTCCTAGTTGAGAGGTTGAATTTTAAATCGAGCTTATACTTGAGGATCTTCCAATATACAAGACTCAATATAGAGTGGTAGTTGTAGAACTTTAGGATTTAAAGAAACAACTATATGAGAATTTGGATAAAGGGTTCATACACCCAAGTGATTCACCATGGGCTGTACTAGTCCTATTCATCAAGAAGTAAGATGGGTCAATGCACCTTTTCATTGATTATTATGAGCACAATAAGATCATGATAAAGAACATGTATCCTATAATATGGATTAATGACTTGTTAAATCAGATACATGGAGCCCAATAATTCTCCAAGGTGGATCTTCAGTCAGGATATTATCAAGTAAAGGTGAACAAGGAGGACATTCCCAAGACTGCTTTCCATACAAGGTATGGACACTTTGAGTTCATAGTAATGTCATTCAGACTCACTAATGCTCCAATAATATTCATTGACTTGAGGAATATAGTCATTAGATATTATCATGATATAATTTTGTTAGTATTTATAGATTATATTCAAATATACTCCAAAATAAAGGAGGATCATTAGGAGTATATAATCACAATGCTAAGGACCTTACAAAATGAGAAGATTTATGAAAATTATAGAAAATGTGAGTTCTAGTTAAAGGAAGTCTCATTATTAGGGCACACTATCACAATTAATGGGATATATGTGAACCCTTAAAAGAAAAAATGAATTTGAAGATAGATAAAACTAACCATTGTGATGGAAATATATACTTTCCTTAGACTCGTTGGGTATTATCGATGATTTGTAAGAAATTTCTCAAGATTGTCAAACCCTATAACCAAGCTAACTCAAAAGGGAGTCAAATTTTTTTAGAATAATAAATGTGAAGAGAGCTTCAAGGAGTTGAAAAATAGGCTTATCAATACATCTATACTTATTCTACCCACAAGTGGGGAACTTTTTATGGTATATAGAGATGCTTCAAAGAAGGGATTGTGTAACATCCTGAAATTTTATGAAATATATTCTTTAAAATTAATTTAAATTATTTGATAGCTTGAGTTACATAAATAGAACAGTTTAGATTGTGTTATATGAAACACCAAATTTATATTATGTTGGATGAAACATCGTGATTATTAGATAACATGTGTTACACGCAAGACCAATTTTTACGGGACAATAATATAATATTAATATTTAATATGACAATTATCACCTAGAAATTGGAATGGAGGGAATGAATATTATTAACTAAATTATGAATATATTTTTTACATATGTTTATATAATAAATTATTTAGTGACCAATTAATTAAAAATGAATATAAATAACAATTTAATATAAATGATAATTTTTATAAAAAAACAATTTTAATTCCCAAAAAGGCCTTTTATCTTAATAAATTAAATTAATTACTATTTTAGAAAAATATTAATTAAATTTATATGTTATATATTTAATAAAATATTTTTAAATTAAGCCAATAATTTTTATAGGCATAAAATAATAATGAATCCAATTTCAATCATAAAAATTTGTATTTTTTTAAAAGATAGTTTTGTCACCTTTTAATGTTATTCTTTTTTTAAAACTAAATTTTGACACTTTTATATATTTTATTTAAAAAATTAAAGTTATTTTTTAAAATTTTAATATAAAATATATTTTGGGTGATTTTTTTTATTTTCCAGAGAACTTTCATATTTTGATGAATAGTGAATAATACTGAATTTTAATTGAAAAATGATTTTTTATATAAATAATTTAGTGTAAAATTATATTTTTAATTGGTTTAAAATTTATATTATAATAATTATATATCTATTAATACAATTTAGTTCATTTAAATAATTTTTATATTAAATTTATATGTAAATACTCAGCAAACTTTTGAACATTTTCACTTTAAAACCCTGCTTTGTCGTCCAATCTACGAGACAAATTCTAAATTAAATTCTTCCAATTATGTGATTTTAATTTGGAAAAATGGATTTAACATTTTTAATAATCATAATTTATAATTTATAATAATTTAAACTTAGTTTTTTTACCAATAATATTGTTAAAAGAAAATAAAATTAATTATAGTGATTAAAGTCAAAATGAGTTTACTTAGTGGTTATACATTATTCTTAAGGTTCCAAATGACCTAAACACTTTCCCAAAACCCATTTTCTATCCATATTTTTACCATATAACCTATTGTATCCATTTTTTAATTATTTTATGAAAATTATGTATGGGAGACCTCCCAATAGTGTTTACCTTTTTATATTTACAAGAATATCACTCCACCGCTATAAAAGGGGATTCACTCTCCCCATATATTCACACATATCAAAACTTTTTTATCATCTAAAATCTGCTAAAATAAACTCAGAAAACCACTCTTATAATCCTAGAAGCATAAATTTTTCCATAAATAAAACCAAGGAAGTCCTTTGGTGAAAACCAAAAGGAGTTACCCAAAGAAGTAGCATCCTTCAACGAGCACTTTTGTTTTATTTATTTATCCAAATATTAAATTATTATTATTAAATGATTATATAATAAAATAAGTATGATAAATATACTTATATTTTTTAACTTAATCTTTTTACCTACACCTACACACACTTCTATAAAATGGCTAACGAAATCATCGGTCGTGTGTATGGAAAACTACAGCCTCGCGAAACGATGTTGTTGTTTTTCCTTTACCACCTCTTATGGTTTAAAATTATGATTAAAATATTATTTTTATATGATATATATAAATTTTATGATTTATTTATACTTATATAGTTTTTATATAAAACCTTAATTCATTTTTCATTTTGTAGGAATATGTTAACATCGTTTCTGGATGTATGGACTACCGTCTCCACAAAGCAATGTGATTCATTTACACTTTACATGGAATGTATTAAGGATGGGTTTAATAAAAATATGTGATATAAATGAAATATATATGATATTAATGATGTAATTATATTTCTATAAATATAATATATCACTTTATTTCTTACCTTTTTCACACATTTGAAAAGTGATAACATCGGTTGTGGGTGTGTGGACTACCGACTCCTCAATGAAATGTGATTATCCTTTATTCACCATCAAAACATAATAATGATACATATAAGTATGTATAATTAAATAAAATTTTATTTTTTATATAATTTTCATTCTATTTAGATAAATGTTACTTACCTTATTTCCATAATGATCATCAAAAAATGGTAAGGTTACTCATGCGTATGTACGATATACCATCTCAATGATTGTATCATTAGTTTATTTTCAATAAACATATTAAATTAATGGTTATAAAAGAGTAATTTATGTATAAATATGATGATTATTTCATGATTATTATTCTAGAGATATTTAAATAATGAACCCTTTGACCAAAATTGACCTACCAAAGTCATTTTTGACACATAAATCGAAAATGGTGAAAACAACTTATATAAACTTAATAAATTGAGTAATTTTATGTAATGTGAAAATAAGTGAAATAAAAGTAATAATAAACTTGAAAAAATTTCCCAAGAAAGTAAATAAGTAGTGTAGGTTTGTTATTCAATAAGATAAAGAACAAGCATGACTAATCAGACTCAAGGTAAGGTATTTTCATTTCACTTTTTAAATATGTGATATAAATTTTATTTTCATTAATGGGGATTGTGATTCAAACATTTAAAAGTGGTATGGGACACTTTTTAATGTTTAAAGATTATTTTTCTCAATAATTTTTTTAATGATATTTTAATGGTATTTCCATTCATTAACGTCAACAACCCTGGTTATTACTTATCCTCCATCGGGTATATTATGTATTGATAACATCTTAAATATTTTTTTGGATGGAATATGATTATTTCAAAGATATTATAAATGAACTAATTCATTTTCCACAGTTTAATCTTATTTAAAAGAGATTTTTATTGAACCCATTTTTTTCATGGTTTACTCATGTTTCAAATATATTTGTTATGAACCCCATTTAGTTTCCATGGGTTAATAATGTTCCAAAAATATTTTTATAGAAACTATCTCATTTCCATGGTTTAATTATGTTTCAAAGATATTTTCATGGAACCCATTTATTTTCCATAGTTTAATCGTGTTTCAGAGATATTTTTATTGAACCCATTTCTTTTTCATGGGTTAATGATATTCCAAATAGATTGTTATGGAACCCATTTCTTTTACATTGGTTAATCATGTTTTAAAGATATTGTTATAGAAACTATTTATTTTCCATGTGTTAATCAAATTATTAAAGGGTTTATTGGTTGTTAAAATAGTTTTATGATGAAATAAAAGTTTTTATGTGTGATTATTTTGAAATGGTACTTAGAAATTTGATGGTCAGTTCCTTGATAAACCAATTATGGGTGGTTCTATGATTATCTAATGGCATTTTCTTCCATGATAAACCAATGACGGGTGGTTCCATGATAAAATAATGATAGTTAGTTCTATGATAAACCAATTATGGGTGGTTACGTGATAAACCAACAATGGGTGGGTATGTGATATCCCTACAATACATTGGGTATGTAAGTCGACCGTATGGTTATTCCATTTCTAAGAGTGATTGTAAGAGTGAATTGAAAATGATGTCCCGAGTACATACATGGTTTCTTTATGCTTTATATGGGTTTATAATGTTTCTCATGATTGATATTGATATCACATGGCACATTATTATTGATTCTAATAACTCTTACCTTTTCTATGTTTTTATATTTTATGATCCATGTATTGATCGGTGGGAATTATTTTATGATTCGCTCATTCACTGTGATTTTTTCATCATTTCCTTATTTACTCTTATACTCATTGGTGAAATTAAATTTCTAATGGTTATGTTTAACCTTAATAAGCATCTGATGTTACCATTCATATATTTCCTTTTCCCTAGGTTTTAAATAACGATGTTAAAAGATTTATGTCTATATGGGGTTTTATATGGATGATGACGATTTATTAATGTAAAAAAGAAAAGTTGGTTTAAGTGGGAGAAATGATCATTTATAGTCATGTGAATTGTTTATATATTATTTTTTACCTAATATTATAAAACTATAAATCCAAAATTATATCCATAATGTAAGTGATCCATGTTTTCATTTTGATTTTATAAGGTTTAGATGAAAATTTTGTGTCATAATTACTGGTATCAAAGCCAGAAATGTAAAGTTATGGATTTTAGAATAGGATATGAAAGTGTGAGTTCTGGGATATTATAGCTTTTGTTGTTTACTAATGAAAAATGAAAAATTGATAGCCTATAACTCAAGGAAATTTAAATTCCATGAACAGAACTACCTAATGCATGATCTGGAGTTCGATGTAGTGATCTTTGCATTGAATATATGGTGTCATTATCTCTTTGGGGAGAAGTGTGAAATATATACGGATAATAAGAGCCTCAATTATATATTCACATAGAAAAATCTAAATATTAACTATAGAATATGGTCAGAGATAATTAGAGACTATGACTACTCAATCCACTACCATCCTGGGAAAGCATATAAAGTTCGAAACGCTCAAAGTTGAAATGATCTGGAAATTTAATAATTGATGATAATTGAGAAGGTTCTGATCTTCTTAGACTTTAAAAGGATAGACAAGGGAATAAAAAAAGAATATCTTCAATCCTTTCACTAATTATTTCCCATACATCCCTTCTGGAGAAGATAAAGGATGCTCAAAGAGACTATGTAGAAATTTATAATAAGGTGGAAGTTATAAGAAAAGGTAAATCCTATGAGTTCAAAATTAATGAATAAAGAGTTCTAATATTTGGGTCACAAATATTTTTACCATCTAATACTAAGTTACATAATAAGTTTTTGGATGATGCATATAGATATACCTTCTCTATCTATCTAGGGAACAAAAATATGTATCAATATCTCTAAGATCACTATTGGTGGGATAATATGAAGAAGAAGAAGAAGATAGTGGAATATAAAACAAGGTGTTATGTATGTCAACAAGTAAAGGTTGAAAGGAAAAAAAATACAAGGGGATAATTCAACCATTACTCATACCTATATAGAAATAGGAAAACATAACCACATAATTTTTATCTATTCTTCAGAAGACGTCAAGAGGAAATAATTCTATATGGGTTGTGGTGGATCATCTTATAAAGACTGCTCAGTTCATTGAAATTTTAGAGGGATTACCACTTTATCAAATTTCAAGGATATACATTAGATAATTAGTTAGGCAACATGAAATAACACTATTGATTTTATCTGATTGAGATCTAAGATTTACCTCCAAGTTCTGGAAGAGTCTCCAAAATGATCTAAATACTGAGTTGAACTTCAGCACATCTTATCACCCTCAAACTGATGGCCAATCTAAGTAGACTATCCAGACACTCGCAGATATGTTTATAACATGCTTAATGAACTTAAAATTAGGATGGGATGAACATATTCCTATAGTTTAGTTCTCATATAATAAATAGTTTCTACTCAAGCATCCAAATAGATCCCTATGAATCCCTTTATGGTAAGAGATTAAAAACACCTTCATGCTGGGATAAAGTTGGGGAACACAAATTTTTGGGTCCTAAAATGGTTGAGGAAGGGGTGAAAACGGTCAATACCATTCAGAAGCACCTTAGGGATTATCAGGTTGGATATAAGAGATATGATAACAATCATCAATGAGACTTGGAGTTTGAGGTTGGATATAAGTTATTCCTCTTCATGTCTCCATGAAATAAAATCATGAGTTATGGGAAGAAGGGAAATATTATTCTAAGAGACATCAGTCCCTTTGAGATCTTTTATCTCATTAGAGCGGTGGCCTATATAATAGCTCTCCCACCTAACATATCTCAATTACATGATGTTTTCCATGTATATCTCTCAAAGAAGTATATAAAAGACCCCTTACATGTTTCGAATCCAGAGGTTTTATCCATGGATAATGATCTTTCATATGAGTTGTAGCCGATGAAGATCTAAGATCATAGTGAAAAAGTTCTACAGAATAAGATAATTCACTTGGTCAAAGTGCTATGGAGAAACCACAAGTTTTAATAAGTGATGTGAGAACCATAGGAGGTGATCAAACAGAATTACCCTCATCTATTTTAGTGAGTGAGAGAAAAAAAATTAGGGTGAAATTTCTAAAGGGGGGATATTTTAATGACCTTAACTTTTATAAATAAAATTCCCTTTGTGATTTAATTAAATAACATATTATGTATTATGGTTATATAAAACACATGCACTTATTTGGTTTAATTATATCCTATCATATTTAAAATAATTTTAATCATCATAATTATTTATAATATAGATGTTTAATAGCGATCATATGATTAGTATAAATTTAGGTTTTTGATAAATCTAATTGACACAGAAAAAAGAATAAATGACCTCAACTAGTAGTATCCTACCCTATGAACTCCATTTATTAGATATTCTGAGGGAGATAGCATCATTGGGATTTTCCCTTGACCAGTCCCAAGCTAATATCCAACAACTAAATCATGATCGAAATCATTTATGGTATAATTTTAAGCTCATCAAAATCATGACCCAAACCATGTACGTCGAACCACCCCATGAAAATATCACCATCACACACCTTACCCTCAGGGTGTTTTCTGGTGTAATAAAGGGATATGTATTAATACCCTAATAATATAAATATTTATATTGTATTTTCAATATAATAATTATTATATTTAATCATTATTATCATTACTTTAAAAATTATTTTGATTGTGATATAATAAAACACAAATTGAATTTTTGTTTAATATGTAATTTCGATTAAGTTATTAATTTTTGAAGCATTAATTAATTTTAAAAATAAATAATATTTTAATAATATAATATAATAAAACAATTTTTGTTAAATATAAATGCTAATATAATTTTTATGAAGTCAAATTTAATTTTTATAATGATTCAAAAATTGTTATTGTCAAAAAACCCAACATTTCTCAACAAATGTCAGTTCCTGCTTTAAAATTGAAAATTAACATATTTAGAAAATTATTTTGATAAAATAAATATTATTTTTTGAATCATCATGTTGAAATTATCCAACAGTTAATTTTTCATAACTTTTTGTGACATTTAAATTTTTAGGTAAAAATTAAATACAGTATAAATATACATTGTGTAATATGACATCACAACAACCCAAAAGTGATGTAATAAATTCTATAAAGGGTACCCAAAATCAAATATATGTTTCACATTTAAAATAATGTGATTTTTAGGTTATGTTATTTATTTTATAAATCCGTTATGAATCCTCTAAAACATATATTATATTTTAAGGTTTTAAAATCAATTATTTATAAACATGACTCACTTCCACATCACCAAGGGTAATATTTTAATGATTTATACCTTTTTAATTATAAAATAATTAAAAACAATTCTATTTGGAAGAAACCATGGTAAAAAACCATGGTAATTTATGTGGTTTTTATTACTTTATTATGTAGAGTCCAAAACCTAATTTTGGGAAATAATAAAGAACTCCCCTCTCGTTTCCTATATAAACCCACCCAATATCCCATTCCTATACACTAAAAAACCATGGAGAACTTAATTACTCTTAACTAAACTCTCTAGTGTCCCCCCAAGGTTCCCTAAATTTCTCAAGAGGCTCCTATTAAGCTTTTGGAATCACCAGCTCAAGGTAAGGGATTTCTCTCACTTATTTTCAATTCAAGTGACTTCTTTGTATTTAACATTTTAAATATAATTTGGTTGTGTTTTAATAACCATATAAAAATATATATACTATCTAATTTATATCACAATAATTATATATCATTTATCCCCTCTCATTATAGCATTTACCAAAACCATTACTATGCTGAAATTTAGTAAGGGGCCATATCTCTTCTTTTCCATTCAAACACCTTATTTATATTTAACCTTTTGAATCTCAATTGGTGATTTTTTCATGAGTTTATAAATATAAATATATTTTCGAATTGATTTCCTAATAATTATATACCATTTATCCACTCTCATTATAGCATTTACCTAAGACGTTACTATGTCAAAATTTAGTAAGGGATTGTTTTATTCTCTTCTTTATTAAAAAATCTTCTTCATTTTATGCCTTTTATTTATAATTCCTAATGTTGGGATATGTATTTACACATACCTATTACTATAAATTTTATTTCCAAATTATTAGATACCCATTTATCTCTCATTAAACCATTTTTATTAATCTTTAAGTACTACCATTATGATGTAGAAATTTCACTATGATTTTTCCATGTCAAGCCTTTGTATTGTGAATACCATTTCTATTTCTACTCAAGGGTATTCACCTATACATACATATTATCATTTTATTTGGGACGTCCATGTATTTATTCAATACTCCTTGATTGTGGAATTAAATGTGATGAAATATGATCCTATTTTGAATTATCTCTATGGCACACTTTTGCATGTACATGATATGAAAGCAATGGGTTTGCCCAGAATTATATAGCACTCCAGTGCATTGGGTAATATTTTAGTCTCATGATTCATCATGTATGGGATTAGGGAGTGAACCAAATCCATTATAGGACTTTTTCCACCATGGTATGATGTCTTGGCAGTTATCCTTGACCTATGTTTATGATGTCATGTTTAAATTTGTTGTCATTTTTCCATGTTACCTTTATGTTATCATGTTATATCATGAATATGTGTTCATATTTATGATTATTACACATTTTATGTCCCATTGAAATACCAATTGTCTAACATGTAAAACTTTATTCATATTATTCCATTTTTTTCTTTACTGGGCGTTATATCTCACCCTTTTCTTATATATGTCCCTAGGTTATCCCTTGTAGTTTTAAGAATGATAGAAAATTATAATCATGTTAAGGAAGTTTTAAATAATGTCGATGTACCCCCTATTTTAATTTTTCATTTAATGTACCTAATTACCTAAAGAAACCAAACTTCTAAATCTTATGGGTTGTATTATGTGTATTCTTATATTATAAATCATGAATTAATGTCTAATAAAGGAAAGGGTTTTCATATGATAAATATTATTTTATTATCTTTAAAATTAATATTTATTATATTACCTAATCTCACTCCTCTCATCCTTTTTGACATTTAACGAATATGAAAATAAATATTGTTATTAAATATTTATTCATTAAAAAAATATTTTATTCACATAATGGTGAATAAATATTTATTTTATATCCACATAACTAAATAAATTATTTATTTATTTAATAAATAAATATTTATTATGGTGAAAATAACAATAGATAAATAAATATCATATATTCGTGTAATTAAAAAATTATCATGTGAATAAATATTTATTTAATATTTTGTGATCATTTAATAAATATTGAATAAATATCAATTCTCTGTCTAGATAGTGAAATTTATTCCAATTTTTAAATATAAATAAAATTTAACTATGATTAAAGGGAACACTTTGTGTGTTGCCTTCTAGTCCTCTTCTTTAGTGGCATTAGGTAGGCTTTTCTAAGTCCATGATTACTGTCTAGAAATGGGTTAAGGTACCCACAGAGGAAGAATATATATCACAACAATAAAACCAAATATGAATGATCACTATATAATATGATCCCTTTGTCTCAATATATCATCACGTAGGTTTAACACCCATTTCATCAAACTATAAGCTTGATATGAATTTCTTTGACTATTTGAAATAAACTCATCAATACACCATGGCCTTGGAATTTAATATGAAAATTTCATTTCATTCAAAGGGCCATGATATCAAATTCTAATAACAGGGAAGGTATAAATCCTTCCTCGGCTTATTTATTAATTACATATCATCCATGATGCACCCAATATACCCAACTTCACCATGATTATATGTCATCTCGTTTTACAAAAATACATCAAAGTGCATGAGTCATGGCGTGCATTAATAATAATCTTAAATTATAAGGATCATTACACATACTTGCAGATAGAAATATCTAATGACACATAAACATATGGATTTTCTACATGAGAGTATTTTCTCATAATCTCTCATCTTATAGATTACTAAGTGAAAAATTTATGAGATTAAATATCATCTACTTATATGTATTCATACCTAAAAGTTAAAAAAATATGTTCCTCATCATAGAATCTTATCTGGTTGTAGAATAAGGTTTAAGAATATCTTCATGTCATTTCAAGGTTCTCATCATAGTTGGGAACTACTATTCCTTTTTTCAATGAAACTGATACTCTAGGAAATTATTACATTAAAGTCACATATAACTATGAATGATATGTAATAAGATATTTTAGTTAATATCAACTTATTTAAATATATGTGAGATATAAAGTACAAATATTTGGGTTTAGTACACCAACTCTAATGGAATCTCACTTAGACTAGAGCTAACTACTAATGAATTTTAGTCTTCTAACTCTCACATGAGGATTATGTTTCTGTTGAGTTAAGTTTTTAGTTAATGGTTCCACCACATTATCTTATGTGGAATCTCTACTAATAGTGGTGTCACCTCTCTGAGAAAAAAACCTCAATAAATGATATTTTTGAAGTATGTGCTTCATTAACTATTGTGACCTTATCTCCTATTCAAGGTCTTATGTTATAGTATTATCACAATATAGAGTTGGTGAAGTTGTGAATCCAAACTACTTATTTATCTACCTCAAAAGCTGAAATGTACTTATTATTTCATATAGAATCAGAATCCATTATTTTATTTGAGCTATTCCATCTCACACCACCTCTATTGAAAGTGAAGATGTATCCCAAATACGATTTTAGATCGTCTTGATCTATTTAGAAACTATAATTTGTATATACCCTGATAAATGGTTCCTTGTATTCTCGATAGACCAATAAAATATCCTTAGTATGCCTCAGATACTTAAGGATAGTCTTGACTACCATCCAATGGCAATCACATGGGTCATCTTGGTATCTTCGTACCACGTTAAAGGCATACGCGACATTTAGCCATGTACATAGTATAGAATACATTACTAACCCAATTGATGACATGTATGGAATCCTTATCATCCTCTATATTTTATCATGTGTATTAGGACACAATTTCTTAGATAGGTTAATGTCATGTAACACTAGAAATAATACCCTCTTGGATTATTCCATACTTAATATCTTCAGTATCTTGTAAAATTATTTACTTGGACTTAGTCCAAGCATCATCTTGAATATATCATGATGGATCTGGATCCTAACAATATATTTTGTTTCACCTAATTACTTCATGGAGAAGCATGTATTTAACCCAGATTTATTTGACTATAAGACTAGTATTTTGTTTCCAATAAGTAATATTTCATCAATATAAACTGTTATGAAAATGATCACACTCACACTAAACCATGTATAGACACAAGTATCACATTCATTATTTATGAAACCAAGTTCCATTATGGATTTATCAAACCAAATGTTCCATTACCTAGATTCTTTCTTTAATCTATAAATAAATCTCTGTAACTTGAATACTTTATCATCATCCTCTAGAGTCACAAAACCTTCAAGTTGTGTCATATAGAAATATTCCTAAAGGTTCTTATTTAGGAAAAAAAATTTGGCATCCATCTTCAAAATCTCATATTCATGTTATGTTGTTATGTAAAGTATAATTCTGAATGTTTTTAAAATATAAACTAGTGAAAAGGTTTTATCATATTCTATGTATTTACGTTGTTCAAACCATTTTGAAACCAGTCAAACCTTATAGGAACTGAATTTCCATCCATGTCTAGATTATTCTTGAATACACACTTACAAGCAATGGTATTTACATCCACCAGAATATCTTTCAAAACACAAAATTGGTTTTGGTATATGGAATCCATTTTAGAACTCATAACTTCTTTATATTTAGTAGATTTTGTTCCACTAACTATTTTCTTATAGGTTACAGGATCATTATTATCAACTAATAATGATTCACCGTCCTTAGTGACTAAAAACCCATATTGTTATGGTTTTAAATCCTCTCTCATACTCCAACACAGTGCTTTTGTTTCTAGAAAATCCTCTTAAATAGGGATTTATATAATCTTTTCTTATGTCACATCTTGTGTATCTTGATCATGGACTTCATCAAAGTCTATCTCGTTCCCACTATCTCTTTTTGATATGGATACCTTTTAAGAAATTTGGGACATTTATTAACCACAACTTTCTTTTTTGAAGGAATTTATAACTAATATCATTTAGTTTATTTAGGATACCCTATAAAGATACACTTGGTGCCTCAAGGTGTACGTTTGTTTCTACAAATATCCTTGACAAATGATTCTTGACCCTACACTCATACATGTGACAACATAGGTTCATTTCCTTACCAAAAAATTATATAATATCATTTTATAATTTATTTAGCACTCAATTTAGTATTTATAATTTTTTTTTCAATGCATATCCCCAAAATGGTAATAAAAGAATCATATGAATCATCATTGATCTCACCAAGTTTTACAGGGTACGGTTTCTCCATTATCTCACACTATTTCATTGTGGTGTGTAAGGAAGTGTGATTTGAGATAAGATCCCAAACTCTCAAAAATAATCAATGGTGTATTGATTAAGATATTATTCATAATAGCCTAAGTGGTGTTTCTTAATCTTATTACCAAACTAGTTCTCAACTTCATTATTATATTCATTGAATCTGTCAAAGGAATATGACTTATAACTCATTTGGTAGACATATCCATATCTATTAAATCCATCAGTAAAATTTATGAAGTATGAGTACCCACCCCTGGATTCAACTTTAAATGGTCCACATGCATCAGTATAAAACAACTCGAGAATCTTAGTGTCCCTTTCACCTTTTCTATGAAATAGGGATTTGGTTATTTTTTCTTATAAACATGTGTGACATACACTAAGTGGTTTTAGTTCAATTGAATCTAAATATCCATCTTGGTTTAATTTTTTCAAACTATTTTCATTTACATGACCTAGATGGTGATGTCATAATTGGGTGTGGTATGAGTCATGTGAACTATCTTCATTATGGGTTCTCATTACTTGGTTTGTGTAATCCAAAATATAGAGACTTTTATTTATATATGTATTACCATAAAAATGATTTATTTGTAAAATAGGAAACACATATTTCCAAATTTAAAAATAAATTCATCTGTATCAATTCTAGACACAGAAATAACATTTTTGGTGACTTAAGGAACATAATAAAAATATTTTAGACCCAAGATCATTATAGTTGGCAACATGAGGTGATAGTCCCCAATATCTATAGTAGAAAGTCTAGATCTGTGGGTTGCTCATATATTTACCAAAGATCGGGCAATATTTCAGAACCCACTTGATTCTTGTATTTTAATATATATGTTATCCCCAAGTGTGGTATCTAATAACAAATTTATAGAAATGGGTATATTACATTTGATAATGAATAAACCTAAATATTTCCATTTTTCTTTGTCTGAGTGCAATTTTTCTTCTAGTGGACCTCATTTTCACATGAAAAATAGAGAGCATATTATTCCCTTAATTTAACCTTTATTTCATCCCACCTTTTTATTACATAACTTTTCATTACATTGTACAACCAGAGGATCTTTTAAATTTTATTTTAGTTGAAAAAAGGTATATAATACATGAAAACATAAAACATTATTCTAATCCACTTGAAAGGATTAATCATAGGTTAATCCTATGTACATTTACTTCATCTCATAACCTAGGTACATACATCTAAGGAAATGGTGAGCATAAGTTTAATTAATGGAAATCAAGGGAAACAGTTTATAAGTGACCATGAGAAATATCAATAAGAACTTGAGAGATATCGTAAAGGCATGTGCAAAGAAAAAAGGGGAATATAATAATAAAAATAAAATCAATTATAACATGTAAATGTGGATACAAAATTTAAATTATCCATTCATAAGAATATCACCAAGTTTTTTCCCTTAGGTGTCATAAAAATTACCAAGGCTATTCACTAAGGTATCAAAAAACATGTGACCTCTAGAGATTAAATTCTCTACCCAATGCATTGGAGCGCTATCAAGGAACACCCTTAATATGACATAATTAATTTTATCCACATACATCATAATCAAACGTTTCATAAATAACTCATTAAGAATAAAATAAATGGGTTTCATATCAAAATCATGTTGTTTCAAAATTTCTTAAAAACATGAATATTATGTAATTTTAAACCAATATAAAACGAATGAAGGTTTCATGTATGTTAATACCATAATCAAAAAATAATAATTTTTAAATTTAGGTGAATACCCTTTTAAAATAAAAATTCTTTCAAATTCACAAAAAATGAAAGATAATTTCTTGAGAAGAAGAGGGATCATTTGAGAAGCAAATTCAATAACATGGAGAGTATAAAGTGTGGTTTTGAAAAAAAAAAGTAAAAAAGAGAAGTTAAAAGGGTATACCATTGATAAAAAATAATTTTTAAGTAAGTTTATGATATAAATGGTAATATAAAAGAGTAAACATAATATTTAGAATACATATATGAAAAGAGGATCTTGAATTGAAAATAAAAGAACGATAATTCCCTTTACCTTGAAAAGTTACTCCTAAAACATGAAGATTGAAAACTTTGGGGATTAAGGACACATTTAGAGGACTCTTTGGGAAGTAAAACTACCATATATTTGTGGAGTATGGATTGATAGTGATATTAAATGGATAAATGGGTGGGTTTTTATAGAAAAATTGGAGGATTTGTTTATTAATTTCCAAATATAGGCCTTCAAAACCTATGTTGTAGAAAATGAAAACCCACAGGATTGACCATGGTATTTTCCCATATTTTTGTAAAATTGGGTAATAGTTTATGTTATTTAAATCCAAAATAGTCTATAATAAATTTATATTACTTATTTTGGCATGGAAAAGTAAATTTTCCACAAAAATAATGTTTTTAATGTTAACATTTTCATGTTAGACTTGGTAAAGTAAATCATAAGTTTGTAAATTGATTAAAATCTATTAAAATACTTTATATTAATAAAATAACATATATTAGGTATTTTATTGTGGTTAATTAGTTATTACATCATTATGATATAATTATGAAGTCATTAAACATATCGAAAACTCAAATTGTATATTTACTATTCAAGAAAAAAATTAATTTAGAAAGTTATTATAAATTCACCCTAACCTAATTTTGGAATTATGGTTTAAAATGATATTTATTTTATCATAATAATTCTATAAATATGATAATTATAAATTTTAAATATAAAAAACTTATTTATTAAAATAATACTGGATTGAAAATGCATAGTAAAATAATGACACTTGAAAAAAATTATCATTTATACTTAAATAAGATTGTTTTTATCATATTATTTCATCAAAATAAGTATTATTAATAATATCTTAGTTTATTATAAATATTTATATCTTTATAAAAAAGTTCAATTTCTATCCAAAAAATCAATTTATCAAATTCCACCACAATTCTATTAAGAAAAACTATTCTTAAAACAGAATTAATGGGATAATAATTTTATTTACAGAATGAATTATATTTTAAGTAACTATAGACTTGAAACATAACCCATTATAACACCCACATACGACCTAAGGGTAAGATGTGTGATGGTGATAGATTCAAGGGGAAACTCAGCTGACATCATCCAAGTGGCAATTTCTACTAACTTAAACTTCTCTCGTAGATGAATTAATTCAAGATACACTTGTTGAAGCTCGGCTTGGTTTGGGTCAAGGGAAATCCCCAATGATGCTACCTCCCTCCCGAGATCTGACAAAATGGATTCATACTACATGAATCTATAGGTTGAGGCCATCATTTCTCCTTTCTACATTAATTATTCTTTAAAATCTCTTCTTACAAATTATAATGAAAATTTATTACCAAGAATGTAGTTTTAAATGGTCATATTGACCAATGGTCATAATTAACCAACAGTCATATAACGTTTGAATCTCTATGGTCACATTTCCCTTTATACTCACTTCATTATTAAGGAGATATAGTTTTGTTGATTTTAACATAATATAATGTACATTTTATTAGGAAACAAAATATTATTTAAAAATTTTGGGTTGTTACATTCTTCCCCCCTTAATAAATTTCATCACCGAAATTTTCAAATCATTATATCATATGAGAAAAGGTGTGGGTGTACTTCTGTCTCAATGTCTCCTCTGGTTCCCATGTCACTTCTTTATATTTATGGTTCCTCCACAACACCTTCATGAGTTGGGTATTCTTGTTGAGTAGAACCTCCTCTCTACAGTCCAATATCTCCACCAAATTCTCATCATAAGAGAGGTAATGTTCCAGTTGTACCACCTCAGGATTTAGTACATGTGAGGGATCAGGTATGTACTTTTTCCAGAGAGATACAAGGACTACATCATGTACTTGAGCTAGATTTGGTGTAATTTCAAGCTAATAATCACCTGCTCTTATGAAATCAATGATTTCATTGGAGACAATATACTAGGGGATAAGCTTCCATTTCTTCCAAACCACATGAATCTCTTCTATAGTGATATTTGAAGGAAAAAAATTTCACCAACATCAAACGCTAAGTCTCATCAATGATTTTCAGCATATCTTTTCTACTGACTCTGAGTAGGCTTAATGTGTTTTTTGTATGCCATGAACCTTTTTTATCTCTTTCACAGTGTTAGGCACAAGAATCTTTTTCCCACCAACTTCATCCCAAAAATTAGGATTTCTAAATCACATCCAAAATAGAGATTCATAGGGTTCCATTTGAATACTGGAATGGAATTTTTTGTATAAGAACTTAACTAACAAGATATGTTGATCTTGTCCTCCTTTAAATTACGTTGATCATGTTATAAACATGTCCTCAAGTATTTGAATAGTCCTTTTATATTGGACATCAGTTTGGGGGTGATAAGTTGTACTAAAATTCAATTCAGTATCCAAAGAATGTTGAAGAATTGTCTAGTATTTTGATGTGTACCTTGGATCGCAATCAGAAATGATATAAAGTGGTACCCCATACAACCTCACCACTTCCTTTATGTAAATATTAGAAGGTTTATCAAGAGACAAATCTTCATAAATAGTGATTAAATGGGTAGTCTTGGTGATATGATCCAGTATAACCCATATTGCAATGTTTCCTTTGGATGTTCTCGAGAGACTAGTGAAAAATTTCATAGTGATATTTTATGACATCCATGTTAGTATGGGTAGTTATTACAACACCACATTAGGAATTTTTTTATCTTATGTCACTTGTTGACACACCAATCACCTTGTAGTGTAGTTGAAAATATCCCTTTTCATGTTATCTTGCAAATAATGATCACAAAGGTCCCTATAAATTTTAGTGATTCCAAGGTGTATAAAGAATGTAGAGATATTTGATTCATCCATCATGTCCTTCTTTATTTATGGAATATATGGAACACATATAATTTTATGAAATCTTAGTACACCTTATTGATCAATATTGAACTTAGGAAACTTCTCATTCTTCATAGCCTCTATCTTCTTCTATAATAACAGATATTGTCTTTTATCTTTCTTGATATTTTCTAGTAATGAAGGTTGATAAATCATTTGGGATTAGGTTGATGATGTACCTTCCCTTATGATTCCCATGTCTAGTTTTACTAAGTCTTTGATCAAAGGATCTCCTTGAATCCCCATAATTTCTAGTACAACAGGGTCTTTATTACTTAATGCATTAGTGAATTTTTTTTCTCTTCTTGAATGATAATTAATTTAACAATCATAGTCTTTAACAAGTTCTAACCATTTCTTTTTTCTCATGTTCAATTACTTTTTCATGAAAATATACTTCAAAATTTGGTGGCCTATGTATATATCACATTTCTCCCTATAACTATAGTGCCTCTATATCTTCATAGAAAAAATAACTACATCCAGCTTCAAATCTTGAGTAGGATAATTCTTCTCATGAGGCTTCAACTGTTGAGATGCATAGGTAATCACCTTTTCATTTTTCATGAGGACGCACCCAATCCCTTTAAGATATGCATTGATAAAAATAACAAATCCTTCTCTGATTGAGGGTAGAGTTACCATATGTATAGTAAAATATATCTTCTATAGATCTTGTAAAATTTCTTCACACTCCTTTTTTCAGATAAACTTATCCCCTTTTCAAGTTAACTTGGTTAGTATATTAGAAATTCATGTTATTTTTTTCACAAAAACTCTTATAATATCCTTCTAAACAATGGAAACTATGGATATCAGTTACTATTATAGGATAAGGCCACTCCTTACCTTTTTATTGAAAGGATCAACTGATATTCCTTCATTGGTTACAATGTTCCCCAAGAAATAAACTTATTGTAACTAAAATTCACATTTGATGGACTTTCCAAATAGCCTATCCTTCCTCACAATTTTCAATATAACCCTTAGATGATCCTTATGCTCCTTGAAAATTTTTGAATATATAATAATATTATCAATAAAAACTAAAAAAAGTTATCAAGGTATTCCTTAAAAACTCTATACATCAAATCCATAAATATAGCAAGAGAATTACTCAAGCTGAAGGCAATAACAACAAACTCAAAATTTCCATATCTTGATCAGAAGGTGTTATTTGGAATATCTTATTTCTTCACCCTCAATTGATGATAACCAGATCGAAGATCAATCTTGAAAAATAATTGAGCCTCATGAAGTTGGTTAAATAAATCATCAAACCTTGGAAGACGGTACTTGTTCTTCACGGTGATCCTGTTAAGTTTTCTATAATTAATTCATTTTTGTATTGATTCATCCTTCTTCACAAATTGAACAGATTATATATAAAGAGACACACTTGGTCGGATAAACCCCATCCTATATCTCCACATTTTATATTCTATACGGGGTCTTTGATATTAGCTTGGATCCAGGCATGAGTTCAATGGATAACTCTATCTCTCTTTCTGGGGGAGGTCTAGGTAACTCCTCAGGAAATATGACAATATATTCCTACTTGATGGAGACATTTTCTATTCATATACTTTCATTTAATTCCTCATATTCACCAATCATTTCGATAAAGAAGGCTATGGGAGGTGCTTATAGACAAAGATAAAGTCGAGATATCTCTCCTTTGAAAACAATGGTAGGTTGTCCATTTAAGACTATTGTGAGTTCCTTATGCAGTTGATCTTAGCATTATACTTTGAGATCTAGTCCATCCCCAGTATAATTTTTAATTCTAGTATGGTAATGACTACTAGATTTTTAATGATATTGTTCTCACCAAATTGAATACTAGAGTTTCTATACACTTTTGATTCTTAGATAATATCTCTATGAGTTTTGACTGATAAATCTACTTCTATAAGTTCATGTATTTATTCAATATTCTTTGAAAACATAGAGTGAATAAAGGAATGTGTATAATAAGAATCAAACAAATTACTTTTTATCTTTGATATAATAATGATAGTACCAACCGCCACATCATTTAGAGCCTCTACTTCATCAATTGTGATATAAAAAGCCCTAACTTGCTCCATTTTACTATGATGAGGCTGATGTTAATTCCCCTCCATTACCTTCTAATTTTAATATTGATTGGAAAAGTTACCAAGTTGTACACTCTTATAGAATTGGACTTTATTCTGGGCTTTCACCATTTTCCCTTTGTCTTTAGTGTTGATAAGTTGAGGCTTCACCTCAATATGATAGTTCTGAGAAATATGGTCATATCTTCCACACTTTTAACATTTTCTTATCCTAAGAAAGTAGGTACTCAAATACTTATTCCCGTATTTGTTTCATGTGGGAAGTTTCACTTGATTTCCTCCTCTTACATGGTCAAAGTTCTTCTATAATCTTGGATTCATTAATCTCTTCTTTCCATTTGATCTATGGTACCACTGAATCTCTCCAAACTCTAGTTCAACCTTCATAGCACTATACACTATCTCCTCATAACTTTCATAGTCTAGATTGAATATATTCTTCCATATATGGGGTCTTAGTCCACTAAAGATTCTATCAACATTTCCATTAAGATCCATGAAAATATAGATGTGTAACAAAAAGACTTGTAAAGTTCATATGATATTTTTCTATATATTTGTTTCCCTTCTACTTCATCTCTAGGGATTTCTTCTCCATTTTTGTTCACATTTAATGGGGAAATATTTTTTGAAAAATGTTCCCCTAAACTCTTCCCACTCTATAGAATCAATATCCCTTATTGGATTCATGTTTTTAATCATTTCCCACCACTAATTAGCTTCTACATCTAAGTGGTACACATCCAGGGTGACTTTCACTTGTTCTGAACAATGGATCAAAGAAAAGATCTTTTCTATATATCTTATCCATTGTTCAGTAATTAATGGGTTGGAATATCCACTGAAAGAAGGTTGTAATTGACACATAAAGGTCTCAATATAATTTTTTCCCATCAAGGTTAATCTATTCTCTCATATTGATTCATGTTATTTATCATAACTCAAGTCAGTTGATTCATCTTTCTCATGAAGTTTTCCATTATAGCTTCCATCATATGAATGTCAAGGCATGGTCTATTGCTCTCACTATTTATGTGGTTCCTCCTATTTTTCCATTTTCTAAAAGAAGAAAAACTTAGTGAGAAAAGTGTTTATTTTAATAATATTATAATTCTAAAAGAATTTTATGTCTTAAAACATCATTCTTAAATATTTTATTCATTAACAACCGTTACATTTTCTATATATTCTTCATAATGGTTCATAAAAAGATTATGATTAACCAAAAATGTCCCTTGGGAGTGTAAAACTAGGAGTGAAGCATGTCCCATTTTCATACAATAGTTCCCATTCGATTTTAGCTCAAAGAAATGTTTTGGGGGTTTACCCCTAGATAAATCTGTGCTCGAGCTACATCCACTTGTTTGTATCTAGATAGGGATTTATTTTCTTGGAAACCACTTACTTAATACTTCACCAAAATATAAGGATGTTTTATTATATTTAAACTTTTCCATAGGTTTATTCCTAAAATTTTAAAATCCTAATTTTCATAAATAACTAAACTATCCTTAGATACCAACTATTGAATCCCACCTTTTTATTACATGATGTTTCGTTACATTGTACAAAATAGGAACTTTTAAAGTTTAGTTTCTTGGAAAATAGTTATATACTACATTAAAACATAAAACATTATTCTAATCAACTCTAAATTATTAAACATAAGTTCATCATAAGTACATTTACTACATCTCCTAACCTGGGTACATACATCAAATGAAAGGGTGAGCATAAGTCCTGGTAAGAGAAATCAAGGGAAACAGTTTACATGTGACCATGAGAAATATCAATAAGAACTTGAGGAATATAATAAAGGCATAAGTAAAGGAAAAAGGGGGAATTTAATAATAAAAATAATATGAATCATAACATGGAAATGTTTCTAAAACATTTAAATGATGCATTCATAATCATACCTCTAAGGTTTTTCACTGAGGTGTCATAAAAATAACCAAGGTTATTCACTAAGGTATTGTAAAACATGTCATCTATAGAGATTAAATTATTTACTTAATGCATTGTAGTCCTATCAAGGATCATCATTCATATGTATTAATTAATGTGATAAAAATATATCATAATAAAAAATTTCATAAATAACCCATGTAGAATAAAACAAAAAGGATTCATATCAAAATCATGGTGTTTCAAATGTGCATAAAAACATGAATATTATGTCATTTTCAACCCACAGAAAAGGAATATAGTTTTCCTGTATGTTAATCCCAAAATAAAATAAATAATTTTTACATTTACATTAATACCCCTATAAAATAAAGAGTCTTGGGTATTCATAAAAAAGAAAATTAAATAGAATTTCTTGAGGAGAATAGGGAAATTTTGATAAGTAAATTTGACAGCATAATAGGTATAAAACATGGTTTTGAAAAAAAATGTAAAAATAGAAGGTAAAAAGGTATAACATTGATAAAAAATAATTTGGTATTAATGGTATGATCTAAATGTTAATATAAGAGAGTAACCATAATATTTAAAATACATATACTAAAATAGGTTCTTGAATCGAAAAGAAAAGAAGGATAATTCCCATACCTTGAAGATTTTCAGCAAAAACATGAAGATTCGAACCTTGGGGGATTAAAGAAACCATGGGAGGACTCATTGGGAGGTGAAATTACTATATATTAATGTATTATGGATTTTAAGAGAAATTAAATGGATAAATTGGTGGATATTTATTGAAAAAGTGGAGGATTTGTTTATTAATTTCTAAATATAGGCCTTGAAAACCTAGGCTGTGTAAAATGAAAAACCATGAGATTTCCAATGGTATTTTACCATGTTTTTGGACAATTGGGTCATATTTTATATTATTTTAATCCAAAAGAGTTTATCTCCATTTTATATTACTTCTTTTGGCATGGATATGTAAAGTTTCCACAAAAATAATGTTTTTAATGTTAAAGTTTCAATTTTAGAATTTGGAAAGTAAATTATAGGTTTCTAAATTGATTAAAATATATTAAAATACTTTACATTAACAAAATAACATATTTTAGGGTTTGAATTGTGGTTAATTATTTATTTCATCATTATTACACTCTTATTTTGGCATACTAATTTTAAAAATGATATAAATTATACTTATTTTAAATAAGACTGGTTTTATCATACTATTTCATTATAATAAGTATGATTCATAATATCCTAGTTTATTATAAATATTTATATCTTTTCTGAAAAGTATAATTTTCTCCGAAAAATCAATTTATCAAATTCCATCTCAATTTTATTAAGAAAAATTGTTCTTAAAATAGAATTTATGGAATAACAATTTTATTAATAAAATGTAATTAATCTTTAAGTAACTAGGGCCTTGATGAATAACCCATTATAAAACCCTCATATGACCTAAGGGTAAGATATACAATGGTGATATATTCATGGGGAAGTTTGGCTAACATTTCCTAAGTGGTAATTTCCACTAACTTGAACTTATACCATAGGATATTTCGTTCAAAATTCACTTATTGAACCTAATATTGTATTTGATCAAGGGAGAACCCCAATGATGCTACCTCCCTCCCATGTTCTGAAAAAATGGCTTCATAGAGTAAGAATCTATTGGTTGAGGCCATTGTTTCTCCTTTCTGTATTAATTATTATTTTCCATTTCTACTTACAAATTATAGTGTAAAAAATATTACCAAGAGTATAGTTTCCAATGTCAATATTCACCAATAGTCATAATTGAACAACGGTCATATAACAGTCAAATCTCGATGGTCACATTTCCCTTTAAACACAATTAATTATTAAATAGATATAGTTCTGTTGAGTTTAACATAATATAAAATACATTTTATCTGGAAAAAATATCATTTAAATTTTTTTGGATCATTACACCCTTGATGATTCTATTATTTAAAGGGAACTTTGAATAAGATTTAGACTTGGACTTAGTATTGCAGCTATTTTTATAGCCTTTACTTTTATTCGCTGTAAGGATAGAATGCCTTCCATGCTTCATATCCTTGTCAACTTTGTGAAGTCAAGTGATAATATCTTAGAGATATTTTTATATTTTGTTCATATTCAAATTGAGAAAAAAATTAGGGAATCACTAAGGGGTAATGAAAGAATGAGATTGGTTCACAGTTCCTTATAAAGGTTAAACCTTATAAGATTTAGTGATCAATGTAGCTAATATGTTTGACTATATTAGGTAAATCAAGTGGACCTTCTCCAACCTTACTCATGAAGAGGTCCTTAGAGATATCAAACTATCACTATCTCTATATCTCATGATTAAGATCACAAAGATGTTTGAGTGTGTTATTGGCATCCATGTTCTCATATGAATTCATGAGTTTGGTAGAAATAGATGAAACTATTAAACATAGAACATATAGTGCATCATTTGGTTGTTTTCATAGAAAATGAACTCCTCATCACTTGACTCCTTAGCACGGGGATTAGAGGTTCAGGATTATAGCACATAACATTTCTGTTCATGGAGAAGCACAACCCGTATGTGTCTGAACAATTTGTTGTACCTCTCGTTCCCCTCGTTGTTTGATTTTCATGATCACAATCACCTTATTATTTGTCTAACATTGTTTTTAAGTGTTGTGGATGATAGGCAAAATATTGCCAAAGGATTGGCCCAAGAATGGACATCAAGTGGACTGAAATTCAGTCCACCGGCCAACCGGTGTGATAGCACCGGCCAGCCGGTGGACCTGGCAGAGGCATTGCCCACTGCCAGGTTCCACCAGTCAGCCGGTGGCTCTGTCACCGGCCAGCCGGTGACACCCAGATGAATAGTGTGAGCTACTGTCTCACCACCGGCCAGTCGGTGGCCTTCTCACCGGCCAGCCGGTGGCTCCTGGGCAGAAGCACTTCTCAACAGCCAAGGCACCGGCCAGCCGGTAGCCCAGTCAAACTAGCGGTTGGCTTTGACCAGTCAACCCTCTTTTGGCCTCCAACGGCTCCGAGGACTTCTCTAACGGCTCCGAAGGCCCCCAATGGGTTCCATGCCTATAAATAAAGGCTGAGGAAGCCCCGGACACCTACCAGATCATATACGAAGCCAACGGACACATTTTCCATCATTCGGCAATCCTCCGGCGAGCCACTTCAAAGGAACCTCAAGTGCTCCATCCACTTTCACATCCAAGGAGCTCCTTCAAAGAATCTTGGAAGCGTCCTTCAACATCATCAATCAATCAAAGGCGCCCAAGACTTCCTCCATTACGGTTTTTCATTATTTATTTATTTTGAGCTTTAAAATTGGGTTTGTGCCTACAAACCCCAACCCTTTTCTCATCCCCCTTTCTTTTGGGTTTCACACCACTACTAAGGTGTGAAGAGGTTTCTTCAAGCCTTTCCTTTTAAAGGGCTTGAGTTTTCGGTGAGCTAGCCTTCACCCGTTAAAAAGGCTAGTGGGTTCTTGCTAAACCATTAAAAGCAAGTGGGTTCTTGCTTAACCACCAAAAGCAAGCTGTAATAGGTCCTAGTGCTACCTCAAAGCCTAGTGGGTTTCTTGCTAAAACCATTGAAAAGAAAGCGGTAGGAATCTCTCAACGGTTGAGTTGGGAGTGGAGACGTAGGCCGGGTTTTGGCCGAACTCCGTTATCAATTTCTTGTGTGATTGCCTCTTTTATTTTCCACTGCACATACTTTGATTTTAAATTGTTAATCATTTTTTTAAAAGGAAATTCACCCCCCCTCTTGCCATCATTCCCCTTGCTTATTCCACCCATAAATTGGTATCAGAGGAGTAATTTGAGTAATACCCTAACCGGTTTCAAATTTAAGATCTTTTTTGATGGCTTCTACCGCTTCTTTCTCTCAATCCCCCGAAGGAAATTCTTTGGATCGTGCTCCATTCTTTGATGGAGCCGATTATACTTTTTGGAAAACCCGCATGTCAACATTTCTTAAAATTATTGGCTATCCTATTTTTAAAATTGTTATGCAAGGATTTTCCCTCTCCTCTCCCGATGAGTCTAAATGGACCCCCAATGACATTGCAAATTTTGAGCTTGATGGAAAATCCATGAACGCTCTTCATTGTGGTCTTGACCGTAATATATTTAATTGCATTTCTACTTGCTCTACTTCACATGATGTTTGGAAATTTTTAGAACTAACCTATGAAGGTACTAGCAAGGCTCCAAAGCAAGAACCCGACAATAAGCAAGAACCCGACGAAAAGATCAAGCCCGTTTGCCCACCTCACAAGAAAAGGGCCAAGAAGAAGAAGAAGAAGGCTTTAAAGAAAACTTGGAGTGATAGCTCCTCCTTCTCTTCTTTCTCCTCGAGCGACAATGGTAATAATTGCCTAATGGAAAAACATGAGGTATCTTCCTCCTCTTCTTCCTCTTCCTCCTCTAGTTCTTCTAATTCTTTCAATCATTTGTCATATGAAGAACTCCAACATGCTAGAGACCAATTAGAAAATGGTTTTCATGAACTTTCTTCTAAATTCGTTGCTTTGAAAAAGAATTTCAAAAAACTCTCCTCCGAAAAAGAACAACTTCTCAAAGAGAAGGAGGAACTCTCCCTTAAAATCCAAAATTTTCCCAATGTTGATTCTTTGGAATCAACCATTAAGGACCTTAGGGAATCACTAGCCAAGTTCACCCAAGGTGAACAAAATCTGTCCAAACTCTTAGGTTCTCAACGAGTATCTAGAACCACCAATGGACTTGGCTACACCAATATAGCCTCCTCCTCCCATGCACCCACTGTTTTTGTGAGGGGGAGCTCTAGTTATAAATTTTGCAATTATTGTAAAAAATCCGGGCACCTAATTTATGAATGTGATTGCAAAAATGCCCGTTATGGTATGCCTAAATCTATTTACTTTTCGGACGAATTTTATAGGAGAAGACCCGCCATGAAACAAATTTGGATTGAAAAATCCCTTTTGGCGAGTCTCTCCAGGCCAAAAATAGTTTCGTTTCCCCGATGATTTTTTGTTTTATTTAGGGGGATAAAGTTTCTTTTTTTGTTTTCAAACTTTCAATTCAAACTGTTATTCAATCTTTTAAATTCAAAAAATTTCATTTAATTTCAAATTTCAATTGGTTTTTTGATTCAAAACTTTCAATTCAAACTGTTATTCAAATTTTCATTTCAATTTCAAAAATCTCAATTGATCTTTCAATTCTCATTTCTAGTTTTTCAAACCCTTTCCCTCAATCAAGTTTTATGTCCCACGCTATTTTGATAATCACAAAGGGGGAGAAATTTCTTGATTGATTGGGGGAGAAACATTTTGATCATGCTTTGTTTTACATTTCATTATCAAAGCATGCCTTTAATTTCAGTATTTTACTTTGATTGTTTTGGTGATTGTAATCATCAAAATAGGGGGAGATTGTTGTACCTCTCGTTCCCCTCGTTGTTTGATTTTCATGATCACAATCACCTTATTATTTGTATAACATTGTTTTTAACTGTTGTGGATGATAGGCAAAAGATTGCCAAAGGATTGGCCCAAGAATGGACATCAAGTGGACTGAAATTCAGTCCACCGGCCAACCGGTGTGATAGCACCGGCCAGCCGGTGACACCCAGATGAATAGTGTGAGCTACTGTCTCACCACCGGCCAGCCGGTGGCCTTCTCACCGGCCAGCCGGTGGCTCCTGGGCAGAAGCACTTCTCAACAGCCAAGGCACCGGCCAGCCGGTGGAGCTGCACCGGCCAGCCGGTAGCCCAGTCAAACTAGCCGTTGGCTTTGACCAGTCAACCCTCTTTTGGCCTCCAACGGCTCCGAGGACTTCTCCAACGGCTCCGAAGGCCCCCAATGGGTTCCATGCCTATAAATAAAGGCTGAGGAAGCCCCGGACACCTACCGGATCATATACGAAGCCAACAGACACATTTTCCATCATTCGGCAATCCTCCGGCGAGCCACTTCAAAGGAACCTCAAGTGCTCCATCCACTTTCACATCCAAGGAGCTCCTTCAAAGAAGCTTGGAAGCGTCCTTCAACATCATAAATCAATCAAAGGCGCCCAAGACTTCCTCCATTACGGTTTTTCATTATTTATTTATTTTGAGCTTTAAAATTGGGTTTGTGCCTACAAACCCCAACCCTTTTCTCATCCCCCTTTCTTTTGGGTTTCACACCACCACTAAGGTGTGAAGAGGTTTCTTCAAGCCTTTCCTTTTAAAGGGCTTGAGTTTTCGGTGAGCTAGCCTTCACCCGTTAAAAAGGCTAGTGGGTTCTTGCTAAACCATTAAAAGCAAGTGGGTTCTTGCTTAACCACCAAAAGCAAGCTGTAATAGGTCCTAGTGCTACCTCAAAGCCTAGTGGGTTTCTTGCTAAAACCATTGAAAAGCAAGCTGTAGGAATATCTCAACGGTTGAGTTGGGAGCGGAGACGTAGGCCGGGTTTTGGCCGAACTCCGTTATCAATTTCTTGTGTGATTGCCTCTTTTATTTTCCGCTGCACATACTTTGATTTTAAATTGTTAATCATTTTTTTAAAAGGCAATTCACCCCCCCTCTTGCCATCATTCCCCTTGCTTCTTCCACCCATCACAATTTATGTAAGTTACTTCCATTTTAGAGATGGAATTTCTCCAAATTTATCATAGGGATAATGTGTTTGATGAAATTGTAATTATTATAAAATAATAGAGAAGGTTATTAGTACTTCCCTTGATTATAATTTATGTGATACATAATAATAATAATTTTAATTTGATTAAGTATCCTAATAATTTATCAAGTCTCAACATCCCTCACCATTAAACTCGGAATTTACAGTCACTTTAGACATTCTAGTTGTAAGGATCCATATTTCCCTCCTTATTATCTAGACTATGGAAATGAAAATCATAAAAAGGCATTTACCTGGGCGGTATTTCTAGTTGTAGGCTGTCAGTTCCTTTTTATGTTGAGTGGACTCCCCAATACTGAAATCCTAACTCAAATTTCCCCAAAAATAGCCTCTAAATTTTTATTTTATCAACTATGGACATGAAATTCAATAAAATTTTGGTTAATTCAACCAATGATCTTATTTAAGACACCTTGGTCATTAAAATTTCCCTCGACTATGGTCTAAACCAACACCTTAACTATGTTTTGTCTTAATTCAAATAATGGAAGGCATATTGACTTAATAATAACTTGAGGGATTTTTTTTATGCGTGAATTTTATTATTTTATCATTTACATGTCTTGTTGGTATTAATTATATTTTACATAAGTGATTAACCATTTATCAATAAAACATTTATGTATAATACTTTTATTTTTTCCATATTTACATATTAAATCATTTATTTATGTGATCACGATCTTATATCAATAAAATAAATCATGAATAATACCAAAATAAAATAAATAAATGATGTAATATTGAACTTATTTATTGGTTTATTTATTGAGTGGACAATAAATTAACCCACGGAACTAGGGGAAAACTACTTATGTTGGTCCTGACATGAGTTATAGCATTCTAATTGTACACCTATGTATTACCTGGGCGGGTTCCATCTCAGTTCCATATTGAACCACCTCTACCACAGTTCTAACTTGAACCAACTCCATGCTCCTTTGAATACTAATTTTACTACATATGTTTTATAACTCACATGTAGGTGATGAGAACCAAAGGATTGGTTAAGAAGAATTATATAAAAACAAACTTGGACTCATAGGTCTTACATAATAAAGGACGGTGGGATGACACATAAGACATCATATTTAATTTAATAATAAATAATTGCAATATCAAGAAATAAAATAAAATTAAACAAAAACAAAAAATATATAGGTTTGGTCAAAGCACATGATCAGTAATACACACACAATGACTATGAATTTAAAACAATTATCTATAATTCATTTCAATTCATTCTTTGATAAGATGAAACACACACTAATTGATATAATTAATTTTCTCATTAATAAATTAATTTATTTTATCTTATTCTATCCAATTTTCCTGGATATTTTCATCTATTGTGATTTTAAATAAAATATTATATATCTTTGTAATTTTAAGAAAATCAATGAGTACCTATCCAAACTACTCGGTATGGTCCTTATTATATACAATACACTCACACAACAAATTTCATACACAACATGTGTCTTAATTTTATAGTGTGTGCTATCAAATTAATGACACACTAAGCACATGAAAATTTCATTATCTATTTGATTTAATGCATGTTGAGTCTTTAGCATTCAATGACCATACATGACTTGTAGTTTTGAATATTAAGAGTAATTAATTGATCATTTAATATAATATAAAACCTAACGATTACTGTGTATTGTTGATTTAATGACTCAATAAACTTAGATCGATGAGGTTTAATGGGGTAATAAATTAAATTTAATATTTATGTGTTAACAAGTAAAGTATATAGTGTGTGTAGGCAAGCCACATGGTGTGTACTTTTCTTCACTGGATGTGCACAGTACTTTCCTAGAGATTCATCGTGTACCTCTAGTAGAAATTTATGAGGTACATGAATGTGGGAAATATACAGATCATGTACTTCAATTTTCATAGCTACCAACCTCTACACATCATATATTAAATATGCACAGTGTATTAATTAAACAAAACATCTTAACCCCATTTTTCACCCATGAAAACATGTGGACTACATGGAATATAGGAAATCTTCATGGTGTGTAGTTAAAAAAACATGTGCCACCCTAGTTGGTCAACTCATGGTTCATTTAATACATACAGCATGTATTCATTACACTATGACCTAGAGCACACATGGGTGTTCTAGTGTAATGAACAAGGATACATGGCGTGTGACAAAGAAGTGCACACCATGTAACCCTGTGTTATCTAGATAGAGTTCTTGGCACCTCCATAAGGGTTCTTCATATATGATCTTCATTAATTAATAACTGATCAAGGTTATATAAGAGATAAATAAAGAGGTGGAAAACGATATCTCAATGATTGGATAAATAATGAATAAAACTCTAAATTAAATTTAACTTTTAAATTTGTAATGATCAAAAATAAATAAATAATTATATATTTGAATGTGACTACTCTGATACAACTTGATGGTTCTGTATATAGAGTAACCACTTATTGGGAATATGGATAACTCAGTTTTTATTAGATTTTATGGATCATTCGTAATGTACAAGACATACAAGTCATGACCAATTAAATTTTTTCTGAATAATAATGGAAAATAAAATTCCAAAACCAAGAGAATATCTTTTCACATTATTTTTATAATTAATTTAATCATAAGAAGAAAGGTTACCAAGATCTTGAGATCTTTATTCATTGAGGATATTGATCATTCTAACCTGATTGGTATAGTGTCATTGTGTTGCAAGGACCCAAAGTAGATCTCATCTAATGGTGGTTCACATGTGCTTCTTTAATATTCAAACAACATTGATAAATCATCAGGTGCTAGTGTGGTCGATTGATCTTCTTTCATTATTCACGTTTTATCGCTTCATATTTATTTGGGATTGAATGAATATATTTTGTTCTTCTTATTCTTGATAGGATGAGAGGAGGAGTAAATTTCTAGAGATAATAATTATGTTCAATGATTAACCTTCTCTAGAATATGATATTAGTCTATTTATAGACCCAGGGTTAAGTTTAAAATTTTATTAGTTGGAAAATGGACCTTAATAATTTATTAAACCCATATAAGACCCCAATCCATGTAATAAAAAACAATATTATTATTATTATTATTTTCTCATATCGTTCACTAATTGGCATATTTATTAATATTATTTTTCCATCTTGAAAATTAATATTTATCATGAGACCTGATCTCGATCCTCTTTTCCTCGTTAGCATTTTTCGAATTCACAAATAAATATTATTATTAAATATTTATTCATTCAATAAATAAATAAATATTTTATTCATAGATTGGTTAATATATATTTATTTAATATTTACATAACTAAATAAATTTTTTATTTAATAAATAAATAAATAATATTTATTATAGCTCTAATAACAATAAATAAATATATATTATATATTTGAGTAATTAAACAATGACCTTGCAAATAAATATTTATTTAATATTTTCTGATCATTTAATAAATCATGAATAAATATTAATTCTTATACAAGAGAATAACAATTTTTTCTATTGTTAAATATAAATAATATTTAACTGAGTTTAAAGGAAACACTTTGTGTGTGGCCCACTAGACCTCTTACTCAATAAGATTAGGTAGGCTTGGCTAAAGTCCAAGTTTATTGTCTAGCAATGAGTCAAGGAACCCACAGAGGAAGAAGATATGTCACAATGAAAAAACCACGTATGAATACTCATTGTGTAATTAATTCATCTATCTCGATATCTCGTCAAGAAGGTTACACACATTTGTCATCAAACTATATGTTTGGTACATCCTTCTTTGACTATTTGAAATAAACTTATCAATTCACCATGTCCATGGAATTTAATGTGATGATTTCATTTAAATCAAAGGGACAAGATATCAACTTCTATAAAAATGGAAGGTAAAAATTCTTCCTCAACTTATTCATTAATAACTTATCATCTGTGACACACCTAATATACCCAAGTTCATTGTGAACATATGTCATCATGATTTATATAAATACTTAAAAATGTGTGAGTCATAATGTGAATTGATAATAATATAAAAGTATAAATATCATTACACATGCTCAAAAATAGGAATATCCAATAATCCATAAACATGTGGATTTCCCACAATAAGGTATGTTCTCATAATCTCCCATTTTGGAGATTACCAAGTGATAACTTCATGAGATGAAGTCTCATATACTTATTAGCACTTATTCTAGATAGTTAATATACTATTCTCCCCATCATAGTATTTATCCAAACATAGAAGAAGTTTTAATAATATCACCATGACATTTCAAGGCTATCATCATAGTGGGGAACTATTATTCTCTTTTTTTAAATATGTAAGATACTCTATTACATTATTACATTAAAGTTAGGTAAAACTATGAATGATATGTAATAAGATATTTAAATTAATATCCACTAATTTGAACACACGTGAAATTTAAAGTAAAAATTTTTTGTTCTAGGACACCAACTCTAACATCAATGATGATCTAAGATATGATACCCTATTTTTTCTGCGTTCTTGTTTCTCCTTGTTATTCCTTGATTTTGGTTCAGTTTTAGGTTAGGTATTGGTGAATATTTCACCTAACAATGCTTAAATAATTCTTTATTTATGGGTCTTTCATATGGTGTAGCTATAGGACATATCGAGATGATGTATGCATGTTGTTTCTCAGTGTTTTGATTGAGGTATGTCACCGTATGATTTTTCTTAGTATTTTTTTAAAATTAAAATGAAATTTTCTATTAAATTAGTGGTGTTTGTTAGGGTTTTTGAGCAAGGATATTCCAGGAGAATTCCATAGGATATTGGCATATTATTGGTTGTAGTTTTAGTGTGGCGGGAGAACTGTGTGAGTTTTTAGGAAATTATTCCTGATTGAATTAGTTTTTAAATTGATTGTAAATTTTTAAAATGAGTTAGATTATTAATTATAAATAATTTATAATTAATTATAGTATGTTATTCTATGTGAAAAGTTTCTAGGATGTTGATTTGAATTTGGATGATCTCGAGCAAGAGTTATTATGATGCTTTAAAGGGGGGTAAATTCATAGTTGAGGTAGGTGGTCCTTATGCATTTTCCTTGTGGTACTATGCATGATTTATGTGACATGTGATATGTGTTTTCTCACCACCAAGGGTTACCAGCCTATTAAATTATACAAATTTTTTAATTAAAATTAAATTCCTATGTATGAAATGAATAAAGTCTCAAGGCTATAATGGACCTTGTGAACTAAATGGATACCCGAGTCATCGATGGTCAAGGCCTTGATTTTAATCATATGACTTATGATATACAGACCTAGAGGGGTGATATTTAAATGAACTTAGTGATTATGTAAAACCGAGATAGGTTGTATAGACCCTTTGAGTAAGGATGAGTGATGAATTCAGATCGATTTTCTCGATTAGGCCATGAGATTACCTTAAGATGATTTAGAGTCATTAAGATAATTGATATGGACATGAGGGTGAGTGTTCTTCCACCAATAAGATGTGAGTACCTGGGTGGGTATTCCTTTGGTAGACCTTACATGGGCTTGGTGCATGAGGACTGGCCTAGTGATAACTTGGGATGTGATATGGTCTTTATGAAATCACCATAGAGTGGTACCATTATAGCTTTATTGGGAGGATAATGAGGCCTTGATGTGACTTTAATGACTCTGAGGGACGTTATATCCTCTGAGTGATGAGCTTGGACCTGAGTGATAGAAATATGATAAAGGAACCCATGTGGAGTTTCTATGATATGATGTAACCAAGGGGACCTTGATGGATTCCACAGTGATATATTGACCCTATATAGGGTGAATACATGAATGGGTAGTGATGATTACAAGTGTCACTTTAGAACCTAAATCAATTATATGAGTTTGTTATGGTCATAGTGATTATTACAGGTCATGTTATTGAGAGGACGTCCATGATTATGTGATATGGGTTTGGATAGTGGTCCAAGACTTAAGAGATACATATTATGAGATGATTTGGGTGTGATGTGATTCCCACCAAGATTTATGAGATATATGGGATTCCTAGGACATTCTCCTTGAATATGACCTTCATGCTCGATGCTATAGAACACCCAGGATTACCTCCTAGGGTTCAGCGGTGATGCCTGATGATTATTGATTACCTAAGATCATTTATTAGGGATTTTAACCAATGTATGATACAATTGGATCACCAATTATTAACTCCTAGGGATCAGCTTTATACTTGATGACTATGGATTTCCCAAGATGTTGGGATTCAGCCTTCAAGACTACATGATTTCCTTGAAATTTCTCCTTATAATCAGTGATGATGCCTGATATTGTGATTTCATGGGGTCACCCCTTAAGAATCATGAGTTATTTCTGATACTTATGGATTCCTTAGACATGATTCTTGGATCTGATGATGAAATGTGATACATATATATATTTCCAAGGATGTCAGTATTTGGGATTTAGGTCTACATGATTGCCTAGGATTACCTCATAGGGATCATCTTGGAGCCTGATGACTATTTATTTCCTATGGATCATCTTGGATCATTATGGACATTGATCACCTAGGATTACCTTCTATGGATCGATTTTTATGCCTGATACTTATGAATTAAATTGGATATTTCCAAGTATTCAGCATTTACACCTACTAATATATAGTTATTGGGCCTAGTATTGGTTGGCACAACTCAGTGACATGCTCAAAGAGACTCCAACACTGGTCGGAGTAGGTATAGTTGATCTTAGATGTCATCTTACAACCTAAGGATTAGAAAGGGTTATTTTTATTTACTCTTTTTCAATTTATTTTATTATTAATATGATCATTCCCCATGCACATACACTGCATTTACTTTTTATATATAGTGCATCATTGGTGGTTCCCTACTATGTTGTACTCACACCCTACTTATGTGTCCATAGAACTTGGGTACCTGAGTAGACTTCACTAATCATAGATTTAGGTTAGGTAGAGGCCTGTAATTTCATAGTCTAGTAAGATTATCTTGGTTGGGATAGGATATCGATATGTGATGAGGTTTAGGTATGGTGGTAGAGCCTCTGGAGTATTTTCAATTTTTTATTTATTCTATATATATGATATGTCCAGTAGGTGATCAGTTTCTATATACTAAAATTATTGTGACTCTGTATGATTATTTACTTCCATGGGATCCTTTTTGATATTGTTGGATATATTTATTTCTTCTTCATGCTCTAATTATTTATTTTAGATGATTCTTGTTTATTTATATTGTTATTTCACACTCTAATATGAGGGTATAGTCTCCTCACAGTAAAACCCTAGACATCCACTACTAGTAAGAAACCTTTAGTGTATGGGGAGGCATTCATAAGGTCACATGGAGACCTAGTATGATTACTATTTAGAGTGAAATGTGGTGTTGACATTACAGCTTTTTATCTTGGTAGTCAAATTTTCTGCACATGACGTATACAAAAAAACCTTTAAAATATGTCTCAAGATTTTTCTTCCCATAATTTTTTTAAATGGGAAACTCCACTCTCCCTTTCTTATCACTTATAGTTGATCCTTCTTCATGGAATTATATTATCCCCTTCTTCATATTTTCCTTAGGAATATATGATTTGGAAAATTATTTCTCTATCTTGATGAAAATGTTTGGGAGGGTAAGATCCTTCAAATACTTGGCCTTAGTCCATCAAAACAATCAATCCATTTTACTTTAGGGATTGCATATATAGTCTAAAACATGCCTCACTAACCTTGTTAAGTTAGTTTCATACTCTATCAATATCTAATATTTCTTTTATCATAGATTCAATAATTTTATTTCTATCTTAGATAGTTTCTCTTGAGGGAAACACTTCTCTAATAAAATTTCCTTGAAAATATTTCACTCCATGTTTTTAATATATTTCTTGTACTTGTTGTTTTTTAATCAATATACACCATTTATTAGAATCTTCCCTTGATAGATATATTACCACAACCCCTTTCTCCCTCTTATATCATCCCAATTCCATGAAAATCTATTCTATATCTTGTTTTATTACTCTACAACCATGGGATAATAGTCCCACTAAAGGATGGAGGTTGAAACTGTAATAAGTGGTCCAAGTTTTTTATACCTTATTAAGGGGAAACAATTTCTTCCATATAGTCCCAAGGGTTCATTGTAAATACTTTCTTCTCTACATATGTTCTTCTGGATCGTGTTCCTAAATTTTATACTAAAACTTCTCTGATACCAACTATAATGCTCCAAAACTAAGTCATCCATAGTTTATATTAAACTTAAATAATTATAAAATACATCATTTTCCCTTATTTACGTTATCCATATAAGATAATATATATAATTATTCTTGATTTTATGGTGAAAAGTGGTGACATAATAAATATGTTAACTCATACACTTTGTAAGAGATAATATATCAAATAAGTTACACATATCATGATCATTGCCTAAATAATTTGGATAGAATAAATAATAAATATAAAATTATATAAAAGAATACATAATTATGGATAAAATAACGATTTTAATGCATACCATAAAATATCATAAACATATCATCAAATTATTATGCCAATAAAACTTACTTATGAGATTATTCAATCTTAGTTGTCTCATGAGACCTGTCAATGCACTTAGTGGCTATGTAATTTTGAGACCCACCTGTCACATATTTCATATGATGCATTTCATTATAGAATAAAATAATATACATAATACTTGAAATAATTTTTATCGGTGAATAACTTATAAATACTTGCAATAATATTCAATAAGGATGGGGTTAAAAAGTTTGTATGGAATCAAATAATATAAAAAAATGTAAATAATTTTATCCAATAAATATAACCATTTGTATATCTAAATAAATATCATTTAACAGAAATAATTAACTATATTTTATTCAAAGTGTAAGGTACATAATAAATGTAACCCTATGAATTGAACTTATTTCAAATAATTGTATCAAATAGTTATCAATGTAGAAATTGAATGTATCACTATGAGAGTATGATTTCATAAAAGTGATTTTAATAATGATAAAAAGGTGATAATGGATAAATCCCCTCTAAAATTTAGGAATATGTAACCTGTATATTTTATTTTCATTGGGAATAGAAAAATATTTAACGATTTGTATGGAGTAGTCTCTTTTGAATGGTTTTTTCATACTGAACATCCATCTAAGGGTGATAAGTAGTGTTGAAACTTAGTTTTATATTTAATGCTTGATGAAGTCTTCTCCAAAACCTTAAGGAAAACCTAGGATCATGATAATATATAAAAGATAGTGGAACTCCATATAGTCATACCACTCCCCTTATGTATATATTAGTGAGTTGGTCATGAGATAAATATTCCTTGGTGGAAATGAAATTCATTGTCTTAGTAAGGATATCAACTACCACCAAAAATGGAATTATTGTATTTAGGTTTCCTAGGTATTCCTATGATGAAATAAATTTTGTTTTTCCATTTCTATACTAGTATGGGAAAAGGTTGAATAATACCCTTAGACTTATGTCTCTCAACCTTGACTTGCTGGTATAACAAGCATTGAGATAAAAACTCTGTAATCTCCCTATTAATGTTATCCAACCTTAAATTTTACTTTAGATCTTTATACATCTTAGTTCTTACTATATGAATAAATAATTATGATCTATGTGCATCATCCAGAAGTTAACTCTATAATTATGGTTTTGATTGGACACATATCTAAGTTCCAAACCTTATAACTCCACCTTCAGTAAAGTTGAACTCCAAAATATTCACTACCTTATATTGTAGCATCTCCTTATCTTTCGAGGACTCCTTTATCCTCTCAATAATGGATGTTTGAGTAGTTATTTGATAAATATATGATGAAAGTCGTCTTATTATTCCCATATCCATCCTTTTAAAGTCTAAGAAGATTAGGTCTCTTGTAATCCTCATCATGGATAAAGTTATAGGATCCTTTCTACTCAGACCATCTTCCACTTTGTTTGATTTCATAGGATTTTAATGAGTTAAACTATCATAATCATTTATTATATTTAACCACATTCATTAGATAATATTAAAATCCTTTTGTGTGAATATATACTTGATTCTTCGATGATCTGTATATATGCACACTTTTCTCCATAGATGAAATGTCTCCATATCTTCAATTCAAATATCACTTAAGCCAATTATATATCATGATTTTGGTAGTTCTACTCATGGATATTTAGTTGGATAGAGGAATAGGCTATCACTTTGTTATCTTTCATGAGTACAAAACATAATCCCTTTTTGGTTGCATCATTGTAGACCCCACTGGTGGGTAATGTGAGCATAGGTTTAGTGATTATCCTCTTCTTTATCTCTTTAAAACTTTATTCACATTCATCAATATAAAAAAACTTGACTCCCTTCAGACTAATCTTTGTTAGTGGGGATTGAAAATCATGATAATTTTCTCACAAATCAATAATAGTACCTAGATAATCCAAGGAAACTTTAAATTTTGGCACAGATGTTTCCCATGGCCATCCTTCAATTACCTTAGTTTTTGAAGGATCCATAGACACCCCTTTATTAGTGATAAAATGTCCTAAAAAGTTTCTTACTCCAACAAAAACTCACATTTACTATACTTCACAAATAACTTTTCTTTTCACAAGCTCTTTAGTATGGAATTCAAATTATCCTCATGTTCCTCCTTACTTTTAGAGTAGATGAGGATATATTCTATAAATACTAACAAAAATTTATAGAGTTAATCTATAAAGACTCTATTTATCAAGTCCATGAAGATTTATAGATCATTAGTGATTCCAAATGGCATTACTATGAACTCATAGAACCTATACCTCATATGAAGAGAAACCTTGGAGATATCATACTTGTTCACCTTTACTTTATAATATCCTAACCAAAGATCCATCTTAGAGAAATATTGGGACCCACATAACTGATCAAAAAAATCATCGAACCATGGAAAATGATACTTGTTCTTTATCATGATCTTGTTGATCTTATGGTAATCAATGCAGAGGCATATCAACCCATCCTTCTTCTTCATGAATAGGATTGGTGAACCCCGCGGTGAAGCACTTTGGAACATGAACCCTTTATTCAAATTATCCTATAGTTGATTCTACATTTCCTCAAGTTCAATGGCATCCATTCATATATAGTCTTGGATATTGTTAATGTTTTGGGTATAAGATCAATTGAAAATCAACCTCTCGGCTATGAGGAATACCAAGAAATTCTTTGGTAAACACATCAATGTATTTCCTCCTAATTGGAATGTCTTAAAGGATGATATTTTATTTAGTCTCAATCATTTGAGATAGATATGATTTCTCAAAAGGCAATAATATATATGGTTGATATGTTAGTACTAAAGAAGGGTCATCCTCCTCCTTTCACTTTTATAAAATCATAGGGTGATTCATGATAAGGACGGTGATTTCCTTTTCTTGGAAATTTATGTTGGATATATATAAGGAAAGTCAATCCATGCCCAAAATAGTATTTAATTCCACTAAAGGAGGTATCACAAGGTTCACTAGGAAGTTAAATCCACAAATATGGACAGGGGTGAGTTATATGCTTGAGATGCAATAATTTACCCATTATCCATCTTCACTGACAACTCAACTTCCATATTTTGATGTGGTGTTTGAATAGTTCTACTAAAATTTTGTAATATGAAATAATGCATAGAAACAGAATAAAAAAAGTATGTTTTTTGTCCTTGAATGAATAACTAGAATACCTTTCATCACTTCATTGTGGGGATCCACCTCAGCAGTTATGATGTAATAAGCTCTCCCTTGAAACTTTGGAGGTTTTTGGTGCTGATTTTCTCTAAAAAAACTTGTCTTACAGTATTGGCTTGCATAATTCTTGTGTTCCTTACAATTGAAACATTATACTACTAGCTAAGGGTTGACTGGATCATTCCTTTCTTCTATCACATTGGTGGTTTTTTCCTATTGGAAATCTTTAATTGTGTTCCCCTCATTCTTGCACCTAAATAATTTCATTGTCCCCCATAAGAAATTTTTGAAATGCTTCTTCCCACAAATTTGAAAAGTGGGATATTGGGATTTCTTTCCAACTTTACGTTTCCCCATCATACCTATAAAATGTAATTCTATTTTCCACTTCTTATCCCCATGAAAACCTTTAGATTTATTGATCCCCATTTCCAATTTTAGGGCACATCGGATAATTTACTCATAGTTTTCAAAGTCATAAATCACCAAATATTTTCATAGACTCGGCTTCATCACACCAAAGAAGCAGTTAACTTTAATTTTTTAGGTAATAACTAATACGGAGGAATATCGTGTAAGTCTTGTGAAGTTTTACTGATACGCCTCGATGGATTCATCATCCTTTTTATTTAGGATAAGGAATTTCCTCTCTATTTTCAATTGAATATTGTGAGGAAAATATTTTTCAAAAAACATTTTCCAAAATTCCTTCAACTCCATCACTTTGATCTCCTCCTCGGTTTTCATATTTTTGACCAACATCCACCATTGATCATATTCTACTTCCATGTGATAAAAAACCAGCATGAACTTATCTTACTCAGAGCATTGAATGATTAGGAAGATCTTCACAATGGAGTTGATCCATTGTTCCATGATTAAGGGGTCAAAATATCCACTGAAAGTTGGAGGCCCTTGTCGCATAAATGTCTCAATTGAAACTTACACTTTATTAGGGTTATTTGGCCATTCCTCCTGATTTGGGTTTCAGTTCAAAAAATGAGTTAATTGAGAAATTATTTTCATGAAGTTCTTGAATCATGCTCATATCAGTTTGGGTATTTCATTTGAGTATCCATTACATTACTCATCACATTGGTTGTTGACTTGGTTTCACCTATTTATAGCCCTTTGACTAGAAAAAAGGGAAAATTAAGGATGAGTATTTTTAAAATATTAAACACATAAATGGAGAATCAGGAACATTAAAGGGATTGTAATGACTCACATTTTGAATTGGGTTAAAAAGAGAAGGAATTTGAACTTTTCATTTACTGAACCGGTCGTTTTGGAGACCGGGCTTCGGAATAAGATTCTAAAGCTTGAAACCCTTCCTTTTAATGTTTTTGGGCATGGGCGAAGGCCTGTTAAGTTTCTCGGGTGCCCTAAGAGGTTTCGGAAGTTCCAAACCCTTGTTCTTAAGGAACTGTCGAGGGCGCACGGTTGGCGCATGGTTTGGCTAACTGTGCGGCCTAAACTATGCGGCATTATTTTTAAGAGATAGTGGTTTGTGCACGGACTATGCACAGTTTCCTAAACCATCCACCTAGCCCATTCTAGAGATCTCTTGGAGGCAGAAGACTACGCACAGTTTGCGCACGATTTGGCAAACCGTGCGGGTCAAACCGTGCACTTGGGTGAGTTTAGGTTTTTAATTAAATTTCAAATAAAAAGTAAATAAAATAAAATAAAAACCTAAGTCTAACTCTCCCTCACCCACACTCGAAAGAACCCCATGGCATGCCTCTCCCTTCTCTACCATGAACCGTGCGCAACACCCCTCTTACGACCTCCCTTGTTTCCTCCGTTTTCTCCCGATTTCTGGAGGTTTCTTCTTCTAATATCTAAGTTAAGGTTCTCTCCATCCTCTCCTCTTGTTTTCCAGCAGGATTTTGGCCTCTCTATTGACTCGTATAGTTTGGCCGAACCCTAGGGCTTTGGGGTTGATTCGATTTTCAGTTTCTTCTTGTTCTAGGTCGGTGAGAGAGTTCTCTTGGGGTCCCTTGAGGTGTGTTCCAGAAACCACCGCTGAAGGCATGGTAGTTCGGGTGATTTTGGTTCTCCGCCAACTTTTCGAGGTAAGGTTTTGTACCTATTGTTAGTTTCTCATCCTCCAAATTAGGGTCGTCATGTGTTATTGACTCCATGGTATTTAATTGGAAGGGCGTTGGGTGGTTTCTCTTCGTTTCGGGTTGTCACTAACACCTGAGGTATGGCTTTAATGCCATTGGTTGATATTTCCTTACTTATATTGGTTACATTAAGTGTTTTAAGGTTCCTTTTAACTGCAGTGTAGTGCGTTGGGCTGTTCCAGGTGGTTTTGAGTCACCGGAGTCTAGGCGACTCGCCTGTGAATGCATAGGTATGTATTTATATATATATAGGTTCCCCCATTACACGTACAATCATCCATGACAGTGTTTTTACGTGTATGGGGATAGGTGTGCCTATGTATATATATAAAAAGTGCATGTGCAGGTGAATGGAGACGGGCATATGTGCATAAGCACGCATGTAAGGATCCTCTTTCGCATGCCCATGGCCATGTGGGGTGTGTGCATAGGGGCTAAGTGTCCTTGCATGTTTGTGAAGGTGCATATGCTCAGTGGGGGAGCAGCAGCAAATCTTAGTTAGAAAGCATCAAGAGCCGGAGTGGACAGATGGATCCACCTTGAGGTAGGGTCCCTCTCCTTGCCCTTTTATTTAAGTAAAGTGAAAGTGAGTTTAATATTGCACTGCCTTATCATTTTAATTATGCAAGTTAGTTCTGATTGAATGCTTCTTTTCAAATCATGTGAATTGGAGGAATAAGATAAAAGAGGTTTCTTGGTCACTAAACTAATGATTTAATAATAAAACCCCTCAATCAGAGGTGTGCTTCCTTCAAGATAAAAAGTAGTGATAGACTTTTTTATGCTTGCCTGCTTAATTGTTGTGGTGCCTTTTTATGCCTTGTATGTGAACTTGCTTGTTGAGACAAAGGGAATTAAAATGATGTGATGCATGTGTTTGGGTCAATTTTCCATGTTAGGCAAATTGAGTAAGATGGTAACCTTAGTGGGATGACCTAAATGACATGTTCCCTCTAGAAGGTATCAAAGGGTTAGACATTTATAAAAACATATCCTTAAAGATGAAATGGTTAAACTAGAATGAACAGACTGGGGTGGTATGACCACGCCTTGGGATAACGTAATGAGAACGGATTATGTTAGTAAAATGAACATGTGAATATCTTGATATAGATACTTGAGAGGAGTTGCCTTAAGTATACTTGTGATGAACGTGCTTATGGGAACTTATATAGAAATGAGATATATGATTGATTGTGAATGTGGAATGTTTATTGAAAATGCATAAGATGTACTACCTTATGCATTCTAACGTAATTGTGATAATGATTATTGAATGATTACGGATGGGAGTCATGCATACCCCATGCCAGCTTATCTTGAGTATGGGTGGGAGGCATGTCTACCCCATGCCAGATACGATCTCTATACATGAGTGGAAGGGAGGCATTCTTACCCCTTTCCAGTTTATTTAGGGACGAGACGCATTCTTACCTCGTGCCCACTATTTTAAATGCATGAGTAGAAGGGATGCATTATTACCCATTTTCAGTTGACTCTGTTGATGACTACGTGTCTGGATGGGAGGCAGTTATACCCCATGCTAGTATTATGATTGTGACAGATGGGAAGCAATTATACCCCATACCGGTTGAATTAATGTGATGGAAGGGAGGAATTCTTACCCCTTTCCAGTTGACTTATAGGGATGAGATCCATGCTTACCGCGTGCCCGTTAATCTCGAATTATGGAAGGGGGCATTCTTACCCCTTGACAGTTGACCTATCGGGACGAGAGGCATTCTTACCTTGTTCCCTCGATTTCTCTTATTAATGGGTGGGAGGAATTCTTACCCCACGCCATCTATGATCTAAATGAATTTATATATATATATGGTGACATGATCAGGTTACTTTACCGGCAGCGAGATGGAGCAGGTATAACCGTCAGGTGTCCCCTGGGAACCTGGACGGGTGTTATTTACTTATGTAACTTTGTTTACCTATTTTTCCATACCTTCTCACTGTTTAGTTGTTGTACACTGTCTATATTGGGTTAGACACTGATGGTGTCGGCCTACTGAGATTTATATCTCACACCCCACTCGGGTCGCCACTGCACTGGGGTACCCGAGTAGACCTTCTTGCTTGTAGGACCTAGGTTGTATTTTGTGCTGTTTGTACCTGGGGAGTTAGGAGAAAAGGACCAAGCAGGAGCTTGGGATGCTCAGGAGATTTTTCGTTGGGCTCTGCTGTCTTTTCTTTTTGTATTGTTTGTAAAGCATGTTGTATTATTTACTACTTTTGGAAATGTATCATCATCTATACATGCATGGATTGTAAACTAGCATTTTACACCTTTTATAAAATGGATTTTATTCTGTCTTTACTTGCTGTCTTTTAATTGCTTACTACTTCCGCTACTGAATGATATTTACTCTGATAATACTGATGCGTTAGTCTGATATGTTGGTATAGTCTCCCCACTATCATCTCTTGTGACCCTCGCTGCTAGTCAGAAGCCTCAGGCGTACGGGGAGACGCTCTTGAGGCCATGTGACCCACCGGTCCAGCCACCGGTTCGATGGTAAGCCAGGCCGGGACGTTACAGGGATAACTCATAAATGGTATATATTATTTAACCAATGATTTTTTAGGTTTTAGACTAATTTTTTCATGATCTATTTCCTAACAAAAAAACTCATGGGAATTTTTTGTTCCCTTGATAATGGTTCATAAGGATCTTGTGAAATTAAAAAAGCGTATCCCCAGGTGTGTCAAACCAAGTGTGTAGAAAGGACCATTTTTTCACTAGGTAAATATTGAGTCCATCTAAATGTTCCCTTTTGGGGTTATTACCTCTATGTATATTTGTGTCAAAGTCACATCCATTTATAGTATCTAGATTGAGATGTATTTGTATGGAAACCACTTACTCTATACTTTAAAAAGAATTAGATATGTTTTCCTATGTTTAGTACTATCCCTAAGGATTTTACTAGAGTTTTATAATCCTAATCCCAAAAATAACTAGAATTTTCTCTGATACCAACTATGACAATTCATATTTTAATAAATTTTATTTCTTGATTTATTGCATAAAGGTACACATTATAGAATCTAAAAATATCGTGAAGCCTAGTTTCATTGATAAATTAACTACATATCACATAAATTGATACATGGATAAAACTACATTATTGATTATTTCCTTAACATGCTCCTAAATTTTCATTATTCTTTTAAAACTACATGGGATAATCAGGGGACATACATAAGTGGTGATCTATAAATCCCAATAAGGAAATAAAAAACATAGGATAAGGTAAATAAGTATATGTGATCCAAGAGGCATATAAAGATAACATAAGAGGGTGTGAATGATAATCTTGAACAATAAGGCATGATATAATATGATAACATAAAGGCAACATGGGAATGTGGAAACAACATTAAACATGACATCATAAACAAAGGTAAAGGATAAACACCAAGACATCATAACATAGTGGAAAAAGTACCGTAATAGATTATGTTTACTCCCTAATCCCATAAATTAAATCTCATGAGACTAAAACATTACCCAATGCATTGGACCACTATCTCGTCACAACCATCATTTTCATATCATGTACATGCATAAGTGTGCCACATGAATCAAACAACATAAAAAATTATTTCATCCATTTTAATACCATGATAAAAGAGTGTGGATTATATACATTGAATTCATAAATAAATGAATTATCGGTACATCAAGGTGAATACTCTTGAGTGGAAATAAGGATGGGTATTCACACAAAAAAATGTTTGGCAGGGAAAAATCACAGGATAATTATGGCAGCATAAAGAGGGTATATAAAGGTTCATGGGAGGGAATAATGAGAGTTAAAGGGGTATATAATCAATTATACATCATAAGAATAGTAAGAGGTATGTTTGAAAAAATATACCAATATTTAAAATTGGAATAAAAAGACATTAATGTAAAGGAGGTTATTGAATAAAGAGGAGGATAAGATCTCTTACCTTGATATGGTGCTTCTAAAAACATTGGAGGAGCTTCTTAATATCTTAGAGGAACATTAGGAGGGATATAGAGGGGGAAGTTCAGAGTAATGTCATGATATAAGTTTTTTTATTTGATAGGATTGGGTGTTTGGGTGGGTTTATATAGAAAAAGATAGAAGATTTATTTATTAATTTCCAAATTTAGGTTCTAGACTCGATATGATAAAGTAATCAAAACCACAAACAATATCATGGTTTTCTCCCATGGTTTCTTCCAAAATTGAGTTTTTTGATTATTTTAAAACTTTAAGAACCTATCTAATTAAAATAATATTCTTGGTGATGTAGAAGTGACTCGTGTTTATAATGAATTGATTTTAAAACTTTAAAATATAATATAGGTTTTGGAGGATTCATTAAGGGATTATAAAATTAATAAAATAACCACAAAACACATTATTTTAAATTAGTGGTGTTTGTTAGGGTTTTTGAGCAAGGATATTCCAGGAGAATTCCATAGTATATTGGCATATTATTGGTTGTAGTTTTACTGTGGAGGGAGAACTGTGTGAGTTTTTAGGAAATTATTCCTGATTGAATTAGTTTTTAAATTGATTGTAAATTTTTAAAATGAGTTAGATTATTAATTATAAATAATTTATAATTAATTATAGTATGTTATTCTATGTGAAAAGTTTCTAGGATGTTGATTTGAATTTGGATGATCTCGAGAAAGAGTTATTATGATGCTTTAAAGGGGGGTTAATTCATAGTTGAGGTAGGTGGTCCTTATGCATTTTCCTTGTGGTACTATGCATGATTTATGTGACATGTGATATGTGTTTTCTCACCACCAAGGGTTACCAGCCTATTAAATTATACAAATTTTTTAATTAAAATTAAATTCCTATGTATGAAATGAATAAAGTCTCAAGGCTATAATGGACCTTGTGAACTAAATGGATACCCGAGTCATCGATGGTCAAGGCCTTGATTTTAATCATATGACTTATGATATACAGACCTAGAGGGGTGATATTTAAATGAACTTAGTGATTATATAAAACCGAGATAGGTTGTATAGACCCTTTGAGTAAGGATGAGTGATGAATTCAGATCGATTTTCTCGATTAGGCCATGAGATTACCTTAAGATGATTTAGAGTCATTAAGATAATTGATATGGACATGAGGGTGAGTGTTCTTCCACCAATAAGATGTGAGTACCTGGGTGGGTATTCCTTTGGTAGACCTTACATGGGCTTGGTGCATGAGGACTGGCCTAGTGATAACTTGGGATGTGATATGGTCTTTATGAAATCACCATAGAGTGGTACCATTATAGCTTTATTGGGAGGATAATGAGGCCTTGATGTGACTTTAATGACTCTGAGGGACGTTATATCCTCTGAGTGATGAGCTTGGACCTGAGTGATAGAAATATGATAAAGGAACCCATGTGGAGTTTCTATGATATGATGTAACCAAGGGGACCTTGATGGATTCCACAGTGATATATTGACCCTATATAGGGTGAATACATGAATGGGTAGTGATGATTACAAGTGTCACTTTAGAACCTAAATCAATTATATGAGTTTGTTATGGTCATAGTGATTATTACAGGTCATGTTATTGAGAGGACGTCCATGATTATGTGATATGGGTTTGGATAGTGGTCCAAGACTTAAGAGATACATATTATGAGATGATTTGGGTGTGATGTGATTCCCACCAAGATTTATGAGATATATGGGATTCCTAGGACATTCTCCTTGAATATGACCTTCATGCTCGATGCTATAGAACACCCAGGATTACCTCCTAGGGTTCAGCGGTGATGCCTGATGATTATTGATTACCTAAGATCATTTATTAGGGATTTTAACCAATGTATGATACAATTGGATCACCAATTATTAACTCCTAGGGATCAGCTTTATACTTGATGACTATGGATTTCCCAAGATGTTGGGATTTAGCCTTCAAGAATACATGATTTCCTTGAAATTTCTCCTTATAATCAGTGATGATGCCTGATATTGTGATTTCATGGGGTCACCCCTTAAGAATCATGAGTTATTTCTGATACTTATGGATTCCTTAGACATGATTCTTGGATCTGATGATGAAATGTGATACATATATATATTTCCAAGGATGTCAGTATTTGGGATTTAGGTCTACATGATTGCCTAGGATTACCTCATAGGGATCATCTTGGAGCCTGATGACTATTTATTTCCTATGGATCATCTTGGATCCTTATGGACATTGATCACCTAGGATTACCTTCTATGGATCGATTTTTATGCCTGATACTTATGAATTAAATTGGATATTTCCAAGTATTCAGCATTTACACCTACTAATATATAGTTATTGGGCCTAGTATTGGTTGGCACAACTCAGTGACATGCTCAAAGAGACTCCAACACTGGTCGGAGTAGGTATAGTTGATCTTAGATGTCATCTTACAACCTAAGGATTAGAAAGGGTTATTTTTATTTACTCTTTTTCAATTTATTTTATTATTAATATGATCATTCCCCATGCACATACACTGCATTTACTTTTTATATATAGTGCATCATTGGTAGTGCCCTACTATGTTGTACTCACACCCTACTTATGTGTCCATAGAACTTGGGTACCTGAGTAGACTTCACTAATCATAGATTTAGGTTAGGTAGAGGCCTTTAATTTCATAGTCTAGTAATATTATCTTGGTTGGGATAGGATATCGATATGTGATGAGGTTTAGGTATGGTGGTAGAGCCTCTGGAGTATTTTGAATTTTTTATTTATTCTATATATATGATATGTCCAGTAGGTGATCAGTTTCTATATAATAAAATTATTGTGACTCTGTATGATTATTTACTTCCATGGGATCCTTTTTGATATTGTTGGATATATTTATTTCTTCTTAATGCTCTAATTATTTATTTTAGATGATTCTTGTTTATTTATATTGTTATTTCACACTCTAATATGAGGGTATAGTCTCCTCACAGTAAAACCCTAGACATCCACTACTAGTAAGAAACCTTTAGTGTATGGGGAGGCATTCATAAGGTCACATGGAGACTTAGTATGATTACTATTTAGAGTGAAATGTGGTGTTGACATTACAGCTTTTTATCTTGGTAGTCAAATTTTCTGCACATGACGTATACAAAAAAACCTTTAAAATATGTCTCAAGATTTTTCTTCCCATAATTTTTTTAAATGGGAAACTCCACTCTCCCTTTCTTATCACTTATAGTTGATCCTTCTTCATGGAATTATATTATCCCCTTCTTCATATTTTCCTTAGGAATATATGATTTGGAAAATTATTTCTCTATCTTGATGAAAATGTTTGGGAGAGTAAGATCCTTCAAATACTTGGCCTTAGTCCATCAAAACAATCAATCCATTTTACTTTAGGGATTGCATATATAGTCTAAAACATGCCTCACTAACCTTGTTAAGTTAGTTTCATACTCTATCAATATCTAATATTTCTTTTATCATAGATTCAATAATTTTATTTCTATCTTAGATAGTTTCTCTTGAGGGAAACACTTCTCTAATAAAATTTCCTTGAAAATATTTCACTCCATGTTTTTAATATATTTCTTGTACTTGTTGTTTTTTAATCAATATACACCATTTATTAGAATCTTCCCTTGATAGATATATTACCACAACCCCTTTCTCCCTCTTATATCATCCCAATTCCATGAAAATCTATTCTATATCTTGTTTTATTACTCTACAACCATGGGATAATAGTCCCACTAAAGTATGGAGGTTGAAACTGTAATAAGTGGTCCAAGTTTTTTATACCTTATTAAGGGGAAACAATTTCTTCCATATAGTCCCAAGGGTTCATTGTAAATACTTTCTTCTCTACATATGTTCTTCTGGATCGTGTTCCTAAATTTTATACTAAAACTTCTCTGATACCAACTATAATGCTCCAAACCTAAGTCATCCATAGTTTATATTAAACTTAAATAATTATAAAATACATCATTATCCCTTATTTACATTATCCATATAAGATAATATATATAATTATTCTTGATTTTATGGTGAAAAGTGGTGACATAATAAATATGTTAACTCATACACTTTGTAAGAGATAATATATCAAATAAGTTACACATATCATGATCATAGCCTAAATAATTTGGATAGAATAAATAATAAATATAAAATTATATAAAAGAATACATAATTATGGATAAAATAACGATTTTAATGCATACCATAAAATATCATAAACATATCATCAAATTATTATGCCAATAAAACTTACTTATGAGATTATTCAATCTTAGTTGTCTCATGAGACCTGTCAATGCACTTAGTGGCTATGTAATTTTGAGACCCACCTGTCACATATTTCATCTGATGCATTTCATTATAGAATAAAATAATATACATAATACTTGAAATAATTTTTATCGGTGAATAACTTATAAATACTTGCAATAATATTCAATAAGGATGGGGTTAAAAAGTTTGTATGGAATAAAATAATATAAAAAAATGTAAATAATTTTATCCAATAAATATAACCATTTGTATATCTAAATAAATATCATTTAACAGAAATAATTAACTATATTTTATTCAAAGTGTAAGGTACATAATAAATGTAACCCTATGAATTGAACTTATTTCAAATAATTGTATCAAATAGTTATCAATGTAGCAATTGAATGTATCACTATGAGAGTATGATTTCATAAAAGTGATTTTAATAATGATAAAAAGGTGATAATGGATAAATCCCCTCTAAAATTTAGGAATATGTAACCTGTATATTTTATTTTCATTGGGAATAGAAAAATATTTAACAATTTGTATGGAGTAGTCTCTTTTGAATGGTTTTTTCATACTGAACATCCATCTAAGGGTGATAAGTAGTGTTGAAACTTAGTTTTATATTTAATGCTTGATGAAGTCTTCTCCAAAACCTTAAGGAAAACCTAGGATCATGATCATATATAAAAGATAGTGGAACTCCATATAGTCATACCAATCCCCTTATGTATATATTAGTGAGTTGGTCATGAGATAAATATTCCTTGGTGGAAATGAAATTCATTGTCTTAGTAAGGATATCAACTACCACCAAAAATGGAATTATTGTATTTAGGTTTCCTAGGTATTCCTATGATGAAATAAATTTTGTTTTTCCATTTCTATACTAGTATGGGAAAAGGTTGAATAATACCCTTAGACTTATGTCTCTCAACCTTGACTTGCTGGTATAACAAGCATTGAGATAAAAACTCTGTAATCTCCCTATTAATGTTATCCAACCTTAAATTTTACTTTAGATCTTTATACATCTTAGTTATTACTATATGAATAAATAATTATGATCTATGTGCATCATCCAGAAGTTAACTCTATAATTATGGTTTTGATTGGACACATATCTAAGTTCCAAACCTTATAACTCCACCTTCAGTAAAGTTGAACTCCGAAATATTCACTACCTTATATTGTAGCATCTCCTTATCTTTCGAGGACTCCTTTATCCTCTCAATAATGGATGTTTGAGTAGTTATTTGATAAATATATGATGAAAGTCGTCTTATTATTCCCATATCCATCCTTTTAAAGTCTAAGAAGATTAGGTCTCTTGTAATCCTCATCATGGATAAAGTTATAGGATCCTTTCTACTCAGACCATCTTCCACTTTGTTTGATTTCATAGGATTTTAATGAGTTAAACTATCATAATCATTTATTATATTTAACCACATTCATTAGATAATATTAAAATCCTTTTGTGTGAATATATACTTGATTCTTCGATGATCTGTATATATGCACACTTTTCTCCATAGATGAAATGTCTCCATATCTTCAATTCAAATATCACTTAAGCCAATTATATATCATGATTTTGGTAGTTCTACTCATGGATATTTAGTTGGATAGAGGAATAGGCTATCACTTTGTTATCTTTCATGAGTACAAAACATAATCCCTTTTTGGTCGCATCATTGTAGACCCCACTGGTGGGTAATGTGAGCATAGGTTTAGTGATTATCCTCTTCTTTATCTCTTTAAAACTTTATTCACATTAATCAATATAAAAAAACTTGACTCCCTTCAGACTAATCTTTGTTAGTGGGGATTGAAAATCATGATAATTTTCTCACAAATCAATAATAGTACCTAGATAATCCAAGGAAACTTTAAATTTTGGCACAGATGCTTCCCATGGCCATCCTTCAATTACCTTAGTTTTTGAAGGATCCATAGACACCCCTTTATTAGTGATAAAATGTCCTAAAAAGTTTCTTACTCCAACAAAAACTCACATTTACTATACTTCACAAATAACTTTTCTTTTCACAAGCTCTTTAGTATGGAATTCAAATTATCCTCATGTTCCTCCTTACTTTTAGAGTAGATGAGGATATATTCTATAAATACTAACAAAAATTTATAGAGTTAATCTATAAAGACTCTATTTATCAAGTCCATGAATATTTATAGATCATTAGTGATTCCAAATGGCATTACTATGAACTCATAGAACCTATACCTCATATGAAGAGAAACCTTGGAGATATCATACTTGTTCACCTTTACTTTATAATATCCTAACCAAAGATCCATCTTAGAGAAATATTGGGACCCACATAACTGATCAAAAAAATCATCGAACCATGGAAAATGATACTTGTTCTTTATCATGATCTTGTTGATCTTATGGTAATCAATGCAGAGGCATATCAACCCATCCTTCTTCTTCATGAATAGGATTGGTGAACCCCGCGGTGAAGCACTTTGGAACATGAACCCTTTATTCAAATTATCCTATAGTTGATTCTACATTTACTCAAGTTCAATGACATCCATTCATATATAGTCTTGGATATTGTTAATGTTTTGGGTATAAGATCAATTGAAAATCAACCTCTCGGCTATGAGGAATACCAAGAAATTCTTTGGTAAACACATCAATGTATTTCCTCCTAATTGGAATGTCTTAAAGGATGATATTTTATTTAGTCTCAATCATTTGAGATAGATATGATTTCTCAAAAGGAAATAATATATATGGTTGATATGTTAGTACTAAAGAAGGGTCATCCTCCTCCTTTCACTTTTATAAAATCATAGGGTGATTCATGATAAGGACGGTGATTTCCTTTTCTTGGAAATTTATGTTGGATATATATAAGGAAAGTCAATCCATGCCCAAAATAGTATTTAATTCCACTAAAGGAGGTATCACAAGGTTCACTAGGAAGTTAAATCCACAAATATGGACAGGGGTGAGTTATATGCTTGAGATGCAATAATTTACCCATTATCCATCTTCACTGACAACTCAACTTCCATATTTTGATGTGGTGTTTGAATAGTTCTACTAAAATTTTGTAATATGAAATAATGCATAGAAACAGAATAAAAAAAGTATGTTTTTTGTCCTTGAATGAATAACTAGAATACCTTTCATCACTTCATTGTGGGGATCCACCTCAGCAGTTATGATGTAATAAGCTCTCCCTTGAAACTTTGGAGGTTTTTGGTGCTGATTTTCTCTAAAAAAACTTGTCTTACAGTATTGGCTTGCATAATTCTTGTGTTCCTTACAATTGAAACATTATACTACTAGCTAAGGGTTGACTGGATCATTCCTTTCTTCCATCACATTGGTGGTTTTTTCCTATTGGAAATCTTTAATTGTGTTCCCCTCATTCTTGCACCTAAATAATTTCATTGTCCCCCATAAGAAATTTTTGGGATGCTTCTTCCCACAAATTTGAAAAGTGGGATATTGGGATTTCTTTCCAACTTTACGTTTCCCCATCATACCTATAAAATGTAATTCTATTTTCCACTTCTTATCCCCATGAAAACCTTTAGATTTATTGATCCCCATTTCCAATTTTAGGGCACATCGGATAATTTACTCATAGTTTTCAAAGTCATAAATCACCAAATCTTTTCATAGACTCGGCTTCATCACACCAAAGAAGCAGTTAACTTTAATTTTTTAGGTAATAACTAATACGGAGGAATATCGTGTAAGTCTTGTGAAGTTTTACTGATACGCCTCGATGGATTCATCATCCTTTTTATTTAGGATAAGGAATTTCCTCTCTATTTTCAATTGAATATTGTGAGGAAAATATTTTTCAAAAAACATTTTCCAAAATTCCTTCAACTCCATCACTTTGATCTCCTCCTCGGTTTTCATATTTTTGACCAACATCCACCATTGATCATATTCTACTTCCATGTGATAAAAAACCAGCATGAACTTATCTTACTCAGAGCATTGAATGATTAGGAAGATCTTCACGATGGAGTTGATCCATTGTTCCATGATTAAGGGGTCAAAATATCCACTGAAAGTTGGAGGCCCTTGTCGCATAAATGTCTCAATTGAAACTTACACTTTATTAGGGTTATTTGGCCATTCCTCCTGATTTGGGTTTCAGTTCAAAAAATGAGTTAATTGAGAAATTATTTTCATGAAGTTCTTGAATCATGCTCATATCAGTTTGGGTATTTCATTTGAGTATCCATTACATTACTCATCACATTGGTTGTTGACTTGGTTTCACCTATTTATAGCCCTTTGACTAGAAAAAAGGGAAAATTAAGGATGAGTATTTTTAAAATATTAAACACATAAATGGAAAATCAGGAACATTAAAGGGATTGTAATGACTCACATTTTGAATTGGGTTAAAAAGAGAAGGAATTTGAACTTTTCATTTACTGAACCGGTCGTTTTGGAGACCGGGCTTCGGAATAAGATTCTGAAGCTTGAAACCCTTCCTTTTAATGTTTTTGGGCATGGGCGAAGGCCTGTTAAGTTTCTCGGGTGCCCTAAGAGGTTTCGGAAGTTCCAAACCCTTGTTCTTAAGGAACTGTCGAGGGCGCACGGTTGGCGCATGGTTTGGCTAACCGTGCGGCCTAAACTGTGCGGCATTATTTTTAAGAGATAGTGGTTTGTGCACGGACTATGCACAGTTTCCTAAACCATGCACCTAGCCCATTCTAGAGATCTCTTGGAGGCAGAAGACTCCGCACGGTTTGCGCACGATTTGGCAAACCGTGCGGGTCAAACCGTGCACTTGGGTGAGTTTAGGTTTTTAATTAAATTTCAAATAAAAAGTAAATAAAATAAAATAAAAACCTAAGTCTAACTCTCCCTCACCCACACTCGGAAGAACCCCATGGCGTGCCTCTCCCTTCTCTACCATGAACCGTGCGCAACACCCCTCTTACGACCTCCCTTGTTTCCTCCGTTTTCTCCCGATTTCTGGAGGTTTCTTCTTCTAATATCTAAGTTAAGGTTCTCTCCATCCTCTCCTCTTGTTTTATAGCAGGATTTTGGCCTCTCTGTTGACTCGTATAGTTTGGCCGAACCCTAGGGCTTTGGGGTTGATTCGATTTTCAGTTTCTTCTTGTTCTAGGTCGGTGAGAGAGTTCTCTTGGGGTCCCTTGAGGTGTGTTCCAGAAACCACCGCTGAAGGCATGGCAGTTCGGGTGATTTTGGTTCTTCGCCAACATTTCGATGTAAGGTTTTGTACCTATTGTTAGTTTCTCATCCTCCAAATTAGGGTCGTCATGTGTTATTGACTCCATGGTATTTAATTGGAAGGGCGTTGGGTGGTTTCTCTTCGTTTCGGGTTGTCACTAACACCTGAGGTATGGCTTTAATGCCATTGGTTGATATTTCCTTACTTATATTGGTTACATTAAGTGTTTTAAGGTTCCTTTTAACTGCAGTGTAGTGCGTTGGGCTGTTCCAGGTGGTTTTGAGTCACCGGAGTCTAGGCGACTCGCCTGTGCATGCATAGGTATGTATTTATATATATATAGGTTCCCCCATTACACGTACAATCATCCATGACAGTGTTTTTACGTGTATGGGGATAGGTGTGCCTCTGTATATATATAAAAATTGCATGTGTAGGTGAATGGAGATGGGCATATGTGCATAAGCACGCATGTAAGGATCCTCTTTCGCATGCCCATGGCCATGTGGGGTGTGTGCATAGGGGCTAAGTGTCCTTGCATGTTTGTGAAGGTGCATATGCTCAGTGGGGGAGCAGCAGCAAATCTTAGTTAGAAAGCATCAAGAGCCGGAGTGGACAGATGGATCCACCTTGAGGTAGGGTCCCTCTCCTTGCCCTTTTATTTAAGTAAAGTGAAAGTGAGTTTAATATTGCACTGCCTTATCATTTTAATTATGCAAGTTAGTTCTGATTGAATGCTTCTTTTCAAATCATGTGAATTGGAGGAATAAGATAAAATAGGTTGCTTGGTCACTAAACTAATGATTTAATAATAAAACCCCTCAATCAGAGGTGTGCTTCCTTCAAGATAAAAAGTAGTGATAGACTTTTTTATGCTTGCCTGCTTAATTGTTGTGGTGCCTTTTTATGCCTTGTATGTGAACTTGCTTGTTGAGACAAAGGGAATTAAAATGATGTGATGCATGTGTTTGGGTCAATTTTCCATGTTAGGCAAATTGAGTAAGATGGTAACCTTAGTGGGATGACCTAAATGACATGTTCCCTCTAGAAGGTATCAAAGGGTTAGACATTTATAAAAACATATCCTTAAAGATGAAATGGTTAAACTAGAATGAACAGACTAGGGTGGTATGACCACGCCTTGGGATAACGTAATGAGAACGGATTATGTTAGTAAAATGAACATGTGAATATCTTGATATAGATACTTGAGAGGATTTGCCTTAAGTATACTTGTGATGAACGTGCTTATGGGAACTTATATAGAAATGAGATATATGATTGATTGTGAATGTGGAATGTTTATTGAAAATGCATAAGATGTACTACCTTATTCATTCTAACGTAATTGTGATAATGATTATTGAATGATTACGGATGGGAGTCATGCATACCCCATGCCAGCTTATCTTGAGTATGGGTGGGAGGCATGTCTACCCCATGCCAGATACGATCTCTATACGTGAGTGGAAGGGAGGCATTCTTACCCCTTTCCAGTTTATTTAGGGACGAGACGCATTCTTACCTCGTGCCCACTATTTTAAATGCATGAGTAGAAGGGATGCATTATTACCCATTTTCAGTTGACTCTGTTGATGACTACGTGTCTGGATGGGAGGCAGTTATACCCCATGCTAGTATTATGATTGTGACAGATGGGAAGCAATTATACCCCATACCGGTTGAATTAATGTGATGGAAGGGAGGAATTCTTACCCCTTTCCAGTTGACTTATAGGGATGAGATCCATGCTTACCGCGTGCCCGTTAATCTCGAATTATGGAAGGGGGCATTCTTACCCCTTGACAGTTGACCTATCGGGACGAGAGGCATTCTTACCTTGTTCCCACGATTTCTCTTATTAATGGGTGGGAGGAATTCTTACCCCACGCCATCTATGATCTAAATGCATTTATATATATATATGGTGACATGATCAGGTTACTTTACCGGCAGCGAGATGGAGCAGGTATAACCGTCAGGTGTCCCCTGGGAACCTGGACGGGTGTTATTTACTTATGTAACTTTGTTTACCTATTTTTCCATACCTTCTCACTATTTGGTTGTTGTACACTGTCTAGATTGGGTTAGACACTGATGGTGTCGGCCTACTGAGATTTATATCCCACACCCCACTTGGGTCGCCACTGCACTGGGGTACCCGAGTAGACCTTCTTTCTTGTAGGACCTAGGTTGTATTTTGTGTTGTTTGTACCTGGGGAGTTAGGAGAAAAGGACCAAGCAGGAGCTTGGGATGCTCAGGAGATTTTTCGTTGGGCTCTGCTGTCTTTTCTTTTTGTATTGTTTGTAAAGCATGTTGTATTATTTACTGCTTTTGGAAATGTATCATCATCTATACATGCATGGATTGTAAACTAGCATTTTACACCTTTTATAAAATGGATTTTATTCTGTCTTTACTTGCTGTCTTTTAATTGATTACTACTTCCGCTACTGAATGATATTTACTCTGATAATACTGATGCGTTAGTCTGATATGTTGGTATAGTCTCCCCACTATCATCTCTTATGACCCTCGCTGCTAGTCGGAAGCCTCAGGCGTACGGGGAGACGCTCTTGAGGCCATGTGACCCACCGGTCCAGCCACCGGTTCGATGGTAAGCCAGGCCGGGACGTTACAGGGATAACTCATAAATGGTATATATTCTTTAACCAATGATTTTTTAGGTTTTAGTCTAATTTTTTCATGATCTATTTCCTAAGAAAAAAACTCATGGGAATTTTTTGTTCCCTTGATAATGGTTCATAAGGATCTTGTGAAATTAAAAAAGCGTATCCCTAGGTGTGTCAAACCAAGTGTGTAGAAAGGACCATTTTTTCACTAGGTAAATATTGAGTCCATCTAAATGTTCCCTTTTGGGGTTATTACCTCTATGTATATTTGTGTCAAAGTCACATCCATTTATAGTATCTAGATTGAGATGTATTTGTATGGAAACCACTTACTCTATACTTTAAAAAGAATTAGATATGTTTTCCTATGTTTAGTACTATCCCTAAGGATTTTACTAGAGTTTTATAATCCTAATCCCAAAAATAACTATAATTTTCTCTGATACCAACTATGACAATTCATATTTTAATAAATTTTATTTCTTGAGTTATTGCATAAAGGTACACATTATAGAATCTAAAAATATCGTGAAGCCTAGTGTCATTGATAAATTAACTACATATCACATAAATTGATACATGTATAAAACTACATTATTGATAATTTCCTTAACATGCTCCTAAATTTTCATTACTCTTTTAAAACTACATGGGATAATCAGGGGACATACATAAGTGGTGATCTATAAATCCCAATAAGGAAATAAAAAACATAGGATACGGTAAATAAGTATATGTGATCCAAGAGGCATATAAAGATAACATAAGAGGGTGTGAATGATAATCTTGAACAATAAGGCATGATATAATATGATAACATAAAGGCAACATGGGAATGTGGAAACAACATTAAACATGACATCATAAACAAAGGTAAAGGATAAACACCAAGACATCATAACATAGTGGAAAAAGTACCGTAATAGATTATGTTTACTCCCTAATCCCATAAATTAAATCTCATGAGACTAAAACATTACCCAATGCATTGGACCACTATCTCGGCACAACCATCATTTTCATATCATGTACATGCATAAGTGTGCCACATGAATCAAACAACATAAAAAATTATTTCATCCATTTTAATACCATGATAAAAGAGTGTGGATTATATACATTGAATTCATAAATAAATGAATTATCGGTACATCAAGGTGAATACTCTTGAGTGGAAATAAGGATGGGTATTCACACAAAAAAATGTTTGGCAGGGAAAAATCACAGGATAATTATGGCAGCATAAAGAGGGTATATAAAGGTTCATGGGAGGGAATAATGAGAGTTAAAGGGGTATATAATCAATTATACATCATAAGAATAGTAAGAGGTATGTTTGAAAAAATATACCAATATTTAAAATTGTAATAAAAAGACATTAATGTAAAGGAGGTTCTTGAATAAATATGAGGATAAGATCTCTTACCTTGATATGGTGCTTCTAAAAACTTTGGAGGAGCTTCTTAATATCTTAGAGGAACATTAGGAGGGATATAGAGGGGGAAGTTCAGAGTAATGTCATGATATAAGTTTTTTTATTTGATAGGATTGGGTGTTTGGGTGGGTTTATATAGAAAAAGATAGAAGATTTATTTATTAATTTCCAAATTTAGGTTCTAGACTCGATATGATAAAGTAATCAAAACCACAAACAATATCATGGTTTTCTCCCATGGTTTCTTCCAAAATTGAGTTTTTTGATTATTTTAAAACTTTAAGAACCTATCTAATTAAAATAATATTCTTGGTGATGTAGAAGTGACTCGTGTTTATAATGAATTGATTTTAAAACTTTAAAATATAATATAGGTTTTGGAGGATTCATTAAGGGATTATAAAATTAATAAAATAACCACAAAACACATTATTTTAAATTATAAATATATATTTTTTCTTTTAAACCCTTTTCGGAATATATTATATCACCATTGAGTCATTATGATATCATAATACATACCGTATATTTATAATGTATTTATTTTTGACCTAAAAATTTGACTATCTCCAAAAATTATGAAAAACTAATAATTGGATAATTTTGAGGTGATGATTTAAAAAAGAAAATTATTTTATCCAAATAATTATCCAAGTTTAATAATTTACACATTTAAATAAAAAATCACATTTATTGAAAAATACTGGTTTTTTTACAATAACAGTTTTCTGACCCTTATAACAATTATTTTTTACTTCAAAAAAATATTTTATCAATTATTTTTAATAAACATTATTTAATTATGATATTTTTTTATAATATAATTTATTTAAAAACTTCATGAATTCATAAAAATAATTTCTTGATTGAAACTATACATTTACCAAAAATACAATGTGTTTCATCATATCATAATCTAATTTTTATCAAACTCATTATTTAATCATTTAAAAAGTAATATTAAAAGGGGGTAAATAGAATAATTTTTTATCAAAATAAAATATAAAAATTCATACTATTAGGGTCTAGATATATATCTCTTTATTACACCAGGGAATTTCCTAAGGGTAATGTGTGTGATGATGATATTTTCTTAAGGTGGTTCAACGTCCGTGGTTTGGGTCGGGATCTCTATAAGCTTGAACTTATCCTATAAATAGTTACATTCATTCTTTAGTTATTTAATCTAAAATGAGGCTTGACCAATGGAAAATTACATTTATGTTATCTCCCTCGAAAGATTCGATAAATTGGATTCATAGGGTACAATCCTATTGATCGAGGTCATTGTTTCTTTCGTTTGTATCAATTATACTTTATCATAATCCTAAATATACAAATCTTAATGGCCACTATAAAAAAACTATATTAACAATTTTTATGATTCATAATAGTGTTTTAAATTTAAAAAACCATATAAGAGTTCAAAATATCTAAAGTAGTGCATGTTTTTTCTATAACTTCATTACTTAATAAGGTATTTATTTATTCAAAAAGAGAATTTAATTTATAAAAGTTGTATTCATTACATAGAGAATAACTCATAATAAAAACACATAGATTTAAGACACCATTTCCTTAGGGATCACACACAAAAGGTAGATATTTTTCTTGACTTTATTGTAATGGAAAACTAGCTTGCTAATATTTTTACAAAACTCTTTTTTCAACATAAAGAAAACTTTTTGTTTCATCTATCTCCTTGAATTAAAAATTCCTCAAGTGAAAAGGGAGAAAAATTTTATTTATCTATTACCTTTTTATAAAACTTTTCAATTTTATATTTTGTTTAATCTTATCTATTTTTCAAAAAAAAATATTTTGTCATTTTTTCATCATATTTACATGTATATTTTATTACTTTCATTCAACTTTTTTGTGAAATATTTACAATTTTTACTACAATTTTCCTTGAACTGTCCTCTATAGAGAAAATTAATCCATTTATTTTGGAAGATAAATTCAGGAAAGGTAATATATTTTTTATTTCTTCTTTACTTCATTTTAAAAAATAAAAACAGGGAGAAATTTAAGAAAAATTTGTTGTTTTCACTTTAAGTATTCATCTATTCTAATCAATATTTTTCAAAGGGGGGTAAAAAATTTTTATCTAATGAAGTGTGTTTAAATTTTTTCAAATAAAAGGGAGAGAAATTCATAATTATGAATATTAGAGAGAGATTTATTTTTAATTTCATCTCTACTTTTCAAATTTTCTTGCATGCCTTGTGCTTTCCAAAAGGAGATATTGTTAAGTCAATGACTCACTACATTTATTTATTTTGTAATATCAATACACTTTGTATGGAAATGATATAACTTGATTTTTTTATTAAGTTATTATAATTCTACATAATGAACTTTCGGTAACTGAAATACCATAGAACTAAAACTGTTTTATGAAAATCAGGTGATTTGAACTTTCAATATAGATTACATCCATCATTTTTTTTAAAGCACGATAGTGGTTCCTAACAAACTCATCTATAGATGAATAATCTTACTTATTTTATTGGTAGATTAATAAGTTGTTGTTGATGTAGTTACAATTGACTTTGGGTTTTGTGGAATTTGACAATTAATGTTTATTATAATGATGTCTATAAATAGGGTTATACCTCAAGAATCATAAGTATGATGATTGATTACACAATTTACTAATGAGAATGAAGAATTATGAAAGTTGTTATTAGTTTTTAAGATTTGAAATTTTTTATTGCTGACAGCACTTCTGATCAGTGTAATCATTTTCTTTCTAAGTGTTTTTGTTAAGAGGTACCATTGTAAGGTTTTATTTGAAAAGGTATTATAAATTTCCATTTTAATAATTTTTTACCTATCTTGTATGATCAAGGGATTCCGAGGATAGGAAGACAAATGTTTTTCGAATCATATGGATCGAGGGATTCCATGACTAGGAAAAATAGCTCAGGACCTTCCATGTGTGTAATAGATATGCTTCCAAATGGTTTACTAAAGGGATTCTGAGGATATGAAGATAGACCATCTGATAGCACTACTAAAAATAGTCATTTAATGGTGCTAAAAATGGTCTTTATCATCATTAGAGAATCACTATATACCAAAGTGAGATTAAAATCACTATGATTTTATCAGTGATAAAAAAAGTACTGATAAAGGGGTCCTTTATCAATGTTAAAAAAAATTGATAAAGGGACATACTGGAGTGTGTTGTGACAACACATTACAACACCAAAAACACCACAAAATTAGAAGAATCAACTACCAATACAGAATTTAAATGACATAAAAGTTATAAATACAAATACAAGAAAAAAATATATATTATAGACATTTCAAACATTGGTTTATACAATTACATAAGTACAAATTATTACATATATTCAAAAATATCAAGGTCCTTTTGTCTTTTGATCCTGACCTCAACTCGTGTTATTCCCAAACAAACCACCCCTGATTGAGAAAAAGAACACAATTGTATAAGAAAATAATTCTTATATTATTAATAATATAAAGAAATAAATTAACAAATATTATTAACTTTAAACTAAACTTTGAGTCATACCAGGAATAGTGTGTATCGGATTGAGTTGTGGTTGATACTTGCACGTCACGCCATTTATTGATTGTCTTCAAGAATTATCTCTATAAAAACTAACTAAATAAGTACAAAATAAAAATGATAAGGATATTAATTAATTAATACAAAATATAATGATGAGAAAAAAAATCTAGGATCGTTTTCTTCGTTTTGGTGATTTGATGTGCCTTTTAAACTAAAATGACACACACACACACACACATATATATATATATATTATAAAGAATCACTTGGAGTCATATTGGTCACGTCGTGCATGGTATTGTGGTATGGATGATTCCTACACATCTCAAATGAATTATGGATCATTGTCCTAAAGTATCCAAATAATCTGAATATGTTTTCTTGGTTTTGAATATGTCAATTGTATTTTTTACTAAAATATCATTTTAAAATAGAAACGTGCACTTTGAGTTATACCGGTCACATCGTGTGTCGTTTTGATGTGAGACTAATTCATACATGCCATAAATGACTTATGAATTGTTTTTCTAAATTATCAAGACAATCTGAGCGCGTTTTCTCAGTTTTTAGTGAGTGACACATTTTAAACTAAAATGTAAATTTTAAACTAATGATAGACACATTGAGTTATACCGAGAACACCATGTGTCAGATTGAGGTGTGGATAATTCTTACACGTCACAAATGAATTATGGATCATTTTTCTAAAGTATAAAAACAATTCAAATGTGTTTTCCTAGTTTTTAGTATGTCACATCATGTATCAGTATTACATGAGATTGATTCCTCCATGTCAAAATTGAGTTATGAATCATTATCCTAAATTATCAAGAAAATATGAGTGTATTTTATTGGTTTTTAGTGAGTGACACATTTTGAACTAAAATGTCAATTTTAAATTGATAGTGGACATTATGAGTCATATTGGGAATATCATGCATCGGATTGAGGTACATCTAAAACCTTCATATCCAAAATGACTTAGAGATCATTTTCCTAAAGTATAAAAAAATATTAATGTGTTTTATTAGTTTTGATTATGTTAGTTGTATTTTTTACTAAAATTAATCTCAATTTTAAATAAAAAAGAGGCACTTAGAGTCATATCTATCACATCATCATCAGACTGAGGTGAATTTGATTCCTACACATCCCAAATTAATTATGGATCATTTTACTTAATTATCAAAACAATCCAAATGTGTTTTCTTGGTTTTGAGTACATCACTTGTCTTTTTTACTAAAATATAATTTTATACTAGAAACATGAACTTTGAGTTATATCAGTCACATCGTGTATCAGTTTGACATGAAATTAATTCCTACACATAAAAAATTAATTATGAATCATTTTCCAAAATTATCAAGACAATATGCGCATGTTTTCTTAGTTTTCAATGAGTGACACATTTTGAACTAAAATGACAATTTTAAATTGATAATGGACACCTTGAGTCATACAAGGTACACCATGCATTAGATTGAGGTGTAGCTAATTTCTACATATCAAAAATGAATTATGGATTGTTTTCTTAAATTATCAAAAAAATCTGTATTTGTTTTCTCAACTTTGAGTATGCCAGTTGGCTTTTTTACTAAAATTAATGTCAATTTTAAATAAAAAAGATTCTCTTGGAGTCATACTTGTCACACCGTGCATCAGATTGAGGTTTGGATGATTCCTACACATCACAAATGACTTATGGATCATTTTCATTAAATATAAATACAATATGAATATTTTTTCTTGATTTTGAGTATGTCGCTTATCTTTTTTACTAAAATGTCATTTTAAACTGGAAACATGCACTTTGAGTAATATTGATCACATCGTGTATCGGTTTTAGGTGAGACTAATTAACACACATCAAATATGTCTTATGAATCATTTTTATAAATTATCAAGACAATCCGAGAATGTTTTCTCAGTTTTTAGTGGGTGACACATTTTGAACTAAAATATCAATTTTAAACTGATAATGGACACTTTGCGTCATACCAAGAACATCATGTTTCGGATTGAGGTTTGTATGATTCCTACATGTTAAAAATGACTTAATAATCATTTTCTTAAAGTATTAAAACAATAAAAATGTGTTTTGTCTATTTTTATTATGTCAGTTTTCTTTTTTAATAAAATTAATGTCAATTTGAAATAAAAAGAAGCACTTAGAGTCATACCGGTCAGACTTTATGTCATATTGGGGTGTGGATGATTCCTACATGCCCAAAAGTCTCAAAAATCCAATTATCAATGCTTCCATTCTTGCCATTTAATTTATTTATCAAACTAACAATACTACATATTGATCACTGAACTACTGTGTTTGTAGTTCGATAAAGAAATACAATAGAAAGAATGGTAACATTGGCAGAAAGAAACATGGAATCTATTTCTTTGGCTTGTTACATATAGTTTAATGAAAAATTTTACTTTCTAAAATATCTTTGAAAAAAACTAAATAATTATTAGACAAAAATAATAAGGAAATTAACTTAGAAATAGTAGATAAAATGATGAAAAAATTAATTAGATAAGTAGTGTGAATTCACCTTTCCATGATGGTTTTATACATTCTTAACTTGTTTCCTTATTTTCATTATCTCAGTTGTAGGGCCAAATTCCAATATCTCATGATCATGAGAAGCTTCAAACAAACCACCCCAACTCGAATAAAATAATCCACCTATATAAAAAAAATTATTATGTGAGTAATACTAAAAATAAATAAATTAAACATAAATATTAAATAGTACATTAATTCTATGGATAGTGATTTTACTATGAAAACACCAATCATACCTTTGTGATTGAGCAGAGGCAGCATCATTTCTTTTCCTACAAAGGTAGTGAAGGTAGCTTGAAGGAAATTGATAAATGAAAATACTATAGGGGTGAAAATTTTTTGAGGGATAATAATTCTATGTAAGTTTTAGTGCAGAAAGGCGTGAAAGATGAATAGAATTATTCTAAAATAAATTAACTGTGAAAATATGAATTCCCAAAAGATTTATGAAAAACACTAAATAAGTATTAGAAAAAAATGATAATGAAATTAACTTATAAATAGTAGATAATATGATGAAAAAAATAATTAATTAAGTAGTATTAATTTACCTTTTCATTATGGTTATATGAATTATTGACCCATTTCCTTTTTTTCATTGTCTCAGTTGCATCCTTGAAGTCCAATATCTCACGAGCATGAGTAGCTTCAAACAAATAAACCCAACTCGTACAATAGAATCCACATGTATAAGAAAAAAATTCTTAAGTGAGTGGTGCTAAAAATAAATAAATAAAACATAAATATGAAACAATACATTATTTCTATGGAAAATTATTTTACTATGAAAACATCAAGATTAACTCTATGATTGATCAGGGGTAGAGTTGTTTCTCTTCCTGAAAAGGCAGTGGAGGGAACTTCAATGAAAGTGATAAATGCCAAAAATATGAGGGGTGAAAATGTTTTGAGGGAGAAGAAGGATGTGGAAGTTTTGGTGTAGAAAGTAATGAAATATAGATAGAAATATTTTAAAATAAACAATCTCTACAAGGAATAATTAAAATTAAATCAATGTTTCATTATATAATTTTTCAGTAGAATAGAGAAAATATATCGTAACATAACCTTTAAATATTCCCAAAGGGTTTCCTTTGTTATATTTTGTTCTTTAGTAGGATTGGTAACATCATCATGTGCAGAAGAAATTTTCTACATTAGTAGTCAAACATTTAATTTAGATTATTTTAATGCAGTAGAGAATGGATAATATTATGAGGAAAAACATTGTATATTAAAAAAACTTTTAACTTATCATTGAACTATCTTTCTTTTTTTAAAGGTTTTAGTGATTTGGTTCCCCTATCAAGAATCCAAATCCCCAATTTATAGTTCCCCTAATGTACAAGACATTGTCTATATTGGTACTGGCATGAAATGATTGTGATCTCCCAATGAAAGGGTTATCCTAGATTGAATTTTCATCTGACCCGACATTTTTTTAGTCGCTAGTAGGATAATTGACCAATTCTTGTTTGGTGGATCTGAGACATAAAATACTCGCACTGCTTGTGATGTCATTATGAATGGCTCATCTTTTTCCCCTTCCACACTGAAATTTGCCTTTGCAAATCCCATTTCATCAACTTTCACTACACTCATATTTTCAGCCCATTTGCAACTAAAAATTGGTACTTGAAATGTTGTATAATCTAACTCATATATCTTTATGATAATGCCAAAATATGATATATTTTGATAAATTATATTTCTATCCTTGGAACCAAATATGTGCATCACTTCTACAACAATCATAACACCACTATTTTTTATTATAATTTATTCATCATGTTATTTTTTATATAAAATATAACCAATGATTATAAAACCAATGTAAGATATAAAATTTTCATTCAGTCCCCTGGATAGATATCAAAGTTGTTTAGAAATTGAATTCATATTTTCAGATAAATCCTTATAAATTTGATCTCAGAACCATCCTATAAATAGTTGATTATGTGTATTTTATATCCATCCTTCATACCTTGATGGATTCAAATCTATAAGAATTTATTTTTTGGCTTCAATAGATGGATTAAAATATTCACTATTATGTAAAATGTAAGGGTGTGATTTCTCCTGCTCTATCAAAGAAATTGTAACAACATCTCTTCCAGAAATCCCTTCTCCCATAAGACGCCTGCTATGATGAGACTTTGGGGGGAGATGTTTTAAACATCTGATAGGTAATATGTATATAATTCAACAGATTCTTTAACAATATATTTCTTTACAATACAAACTTATATTCGACTTCGATTCTTGACATACCCATTTAGAATCATTATATACCTTTCAATGGGTTATATCCATCTATAATGGATATGACCACATAGTTGAACCTCTATAACTAATTGAATCATAAGGCAGACTATTATATTAAATAATGATGTGTTGTAGAAAATGTTGGGATCAATGAACTAAAAAATGATTCACAGAAGATTAAAAAGGAAAAACAAAATAAGAATAAGAACACAGGGCACATAGATTTATGTGGTTCTGGAAATGATCCCTACATCTACAGAGGAATAATTTTCACTATTGTTGGGAGAAAAAAATTACAAAGTTTCAAAGTTCTCAAGTACACACAAAACCCTATCCTAAAATAGTATAATAAGGAGGATGAATTACTATTCCACCAACCGCACAGGAAGCCAGTTGTGCTATAGTGAAATGTGGAAAGAAGTCTACATCACTACAGTGTCGTAGACACCCAATTCCAAGATGTTATAGTGGATGGTAGCAAGAAATATGCATTGCTATAGTACTGTTGACTCTAATGTCTGGCCTGCTACAGTAGTCATGCCAAAAGTCTACACTACTATAGTAGTCATCCCTACATTCATGGAGTTGCAGCCTAGTTCACAGTATGGGTCGCAAGAATTAGGACGAACATCATCCAAATAGGATCGAGCTACACAAATCCAACAATCTCCTACTTTGATCCTGATATGTCGTGATGGCCTGCTTCGATACCACTAACTAAGAAAACTAACTTAATCTGAGCTCCTCCTCTTATTCACTCACTAGTGGATTTCTTTCCATTCAAAACTTCAATTTCAAGCTGAAAATTCATGAAATACCTATTGTTTCCTTTAGTGTTCCTATTGTGTCCCTTATTCTACCTCTTATCCTCTATTCATCGGTGGAGACCAAAAAAGTAATAGCAGTGCCTCATCTTCTATATTACTATCATCTTCGTCAATATGTCTTCCAAATTTTTGGTTTCACAAATCTTTTACAATGTCATTAACCCATCCTATATCAAACCTCTAATGAAATGATACTTCAACTGAATGTGATTTGTCTAGATATGAAACACTGGGTTATTTGCAAGATGTATAGCACTATGACTATCATAGTGAAATACATTCTCCTCTTGATTTATTCCCAACTCATCCAATAAGTTCTTCATCCAAATCATCTCCTTCTTAGATTCTATTATAGAAATGTATTCTGCCTCTCTGGTGGATAAAGTCACCACCTTCTACAATTGTGATATCTATATTACTGTTGTTCCTCCACAAGTAAAAACATAACATGTAGTGCTCATCCTACTATCAACGTCCCATCCAAGGTTATCATCCATATACCCCTAAAATGAATTTACTTTCCTAAACCATATAGATACCCTTTTTCTTCCCTTAAAATACCTAAGTATCCACTTCAAAACTTCCCAATATTGTTTTCCAGGGTTATCCATATACCTGCTCACAACTCCCACTGCATGAGTAATGTCAGGTCGAGTGCAGACCATGGCATACATCAGGCTTCCAACAGCTTATGCATATGAAACCTTTACCATGTACTCAAACTCTTCTTCCATCTTCAGTTATTTCTCCTTTGATAATTTTAAATGTCCCTCAAGGGTAATAGTGACTGGATTTCCTTCTAACATACTGAATATTCTCATAACATTACCAATGTAGTTATCCTGTGATAAAATTAAGGTTCCAGCTACATGATCCCCCTTTATATTCATCCCTAAAATCTTGTTAGCTTCTCCAAGATCCTTCATTTCAAATTCCTCATCCAACTTCTCTTTCCTCTCATCAATCCTCTGCATACATAATCCTACAATGATCATGTCATCCATATAAAAAAGAAATATAATATATTCATTGACAAAATATTTTATCTAGAAACATTGATCCATGCCATATTATTTTTTGTATTTTTAGTCATGAATGCATCAAACTTTTTATTCCACTACCTAGGTGTCTACTTCAACCCGTACAAGCTCTTTTGGAGTTTTCACACTAGGTCTTCCTTCCCATAATCAACATGTCCCTCTAGCTACTACATATAGATGTCATCCTCTAGATCTCTATGAAGGAAAGTCATCTTCAAATCAATATTCTCAAGATATAGGTCTTCCGATGCCACAATGCTGAGAACCACTTGGATAGAGGTAAGCTTCACTACAGGTGAGAAACTTTCAGTAAAATCCACTCTTTCTTTCAATTGAAAACCTTTCACCATCAGGATTTCTTTATACCTCCTCTTTCCATCATGTTCTTCCTTGATCCAGTATAACCACTTGTTCGGTAATGTTTTATTTCCTCTTATCAGAGGTGTAAAATCCCAAGTGTAGTTGAATGAAGAAATATAGTTATTTAGTAAATTGCTCAAACTTTGCTAAGTGGGTAATTTTTTCTATAAACATTTTTGGGTTCAGGTTGTGAGTACTAATTCTTATACTATAAATTTAGTTTTACTAAGACCTTTTCTTAATAAAACTCCTTATGAGTTTTGGGGAAAATTAAAGCATAAAATTTCATAATTCAATGTTTTTCGATGTAAAGTATTCATATTTAATACTAAAAATCCATTACATAAATTTGATCCTAAAGATAATGAAGGAATATTTATTAGTTATTATATAACTAGTAAATCTTGTAGAGTGTTTAATAAAAGAACTAATTTTGTTTTATAAATGGTTCATATAATGGTTGATGAATCTGATCCTTTTTGTTTTTGAAAAACCTCTCGAAGCACATCTTCTAGATGATGTTTTTGAAATTACTCATAATAGTTTATTGATAGTATATTTACAACTACTGATTTTAAATCCTCTAGAAGTTAAATCATCAGGTATTCAATATATGTAATTAGCTTCAATGAGAGATATAAATTTGATATTTGATATCAAAATTACATATTTACTTAAAAATAAATCAATCTTAATGTTTCATCCTACCGATAATATTATTGGTGATGTAATTAAACTAGTTAAAACTAGAATATTCTTAAGAAATCAATGTGATCATCATGATTTCTCATCACAATTTGAACCTAAAATGGAAGATGATGTATTAGGTGATGAAAGTTGGATAGGGGCTATGTAAGAATAGATCAATCAATTTGAAAGATATCATGTTTAGACCTTAGTTGAATGACCAAAAGATCTATTGGTAAAAGGATTCAAATGGGTTTTTAGTAACAAATCTGATGAAAATGGAACTACTTTTAGAAAAAAAAGAAGTAAATTTTTCCAAAGGGTTATTTTCAAGAATAATTCATAGATTATGGTGAAACTTTTTAACCAGTAAAAATGTTGTAATCTATTAGGATCTTACTATCCTTTGCAGTACATCTAAATTTTAATTTATTTCAAATAGACGTCAAAAGTAATTTTCTTAATGGATATGTTCAAGAGGAATTTTATGTTTAACAGTCTCTTAGTTTTTAATAAACTAAATTTTCAAAAAAAATGTTTTTAAACTTAGTAATGAATTATATGGACTTAAACAAGCCTTGAGACCTTGGTATGATAGGCTTACCTAATATTTACTTCAAAATAATTTTATTAAAGGAGGTGTTGATCCAAATATCTTTATAAAGAACGTTTTTAAAGATATGATCATCATTCAAATTTATTTCAATGGAATTATTTTTTGTTCAACTCAAAAAACTATTACTAATAGTTTTTCTAAACTTACTAAAAATGAGTTTGAAATGAGCATGATAGAAGAACTCAACTTTTTCTTTGGTTTTCATATTTCTCAAAAAAATGGAAGGATGTATCTTAATTGAAGATAAATATAACAGATATTTACTTAAACGTTTTGGTTTTGATAATGCATCGAGTGTAAATACTCTAGTAGAAACTTTTATCAAACTTGATCTTAATGAATCTTGTAAAGTCCATATCAAAAAATGTATAGAAGTGTGATTGTAAGTTTCCTTTATCTTGTAGTAATTCGACCAAATATTATACTTTTAGTATGTTTATGTGTGATATTTCAATATAACTTGATGGAATCACATTTAAAAGTGGTAAAACACATTTGTGGATACCATAAAGGTACATCGGAACTTGTTTTATTTTATTCTTATAGAAAAAAATTTATTCTCACAAGTTACTCAGATGATAACTTTAGAGGCTATAGATTAGATAAAAAATCTACTTGTGGAACATACCATTTCTTAGGAGAAGATTTAGTCTCTTCACTATGCCAAAATTCGTATTTAGCTTTGGTATTTTTTCGTTTAGTGATGGTTTAAACCACCGCTAAATAATTCTACGGTGGTTTTGGAAAACCACCACTAAATCATGTGTAGGGAAATAATTATAGGTGTTTTTTTAAAACCATCAAAGAATGATTTAGCGGCGTTTTTTTTTCACGGTGGTTTAAACCGTCGCTAAATTGTTTTTAATTTTTTTTAAAAAAATTGTTTTTTTTCTTTTATTTAATTAATTAATTATTTATTTATTTATTTTTACCATGCTCATGCCCATCACCATGCATAAGTCTATGTCCATGCACATGGCCATGCCATATATAGAAATTCTGCATTGGGTGATATTGGAACCCTTTACCTCTTGCTTATTCTCTAAAAACTTTACCACTCTAGCGAGCTCTTCTGGTGGTCAATAAATCGAATTTAATATACTTATATATATATATATATATATATATTAATTGGAAAAACAATTAATACATAACAAATAGATACACACTAAATAATTATTAATAAATCATTATTAATCACTAATTATTAATCAATAATTATTAATCAATAATCACTAATTAATAATTAATATTTAATAATTAATAATTACTAATTACTGATTAATAAATAAAATATAAACGAATAATAAATAAAGAAATATATAATATGGGAATAAATGGTAAATAAAAAATAGTAAATAATAAATAATAAATAGTTAATAGTTAATAGTAAATAGTAAATAGTAAGTAGTAACTTGTAAATAATAAATACTAAATACTAAATACTAAATATATAATATATATAATATATAATACATAAAATATAATATATAATATGTAATATATAATACATAACATATAATATATAATACATAATACATAATATATAATATATAATATATAATATATAATATATAATATATAATACATAATACATAATACATAATACATAATACATAATACATAATATATAATATATAATATATAATATATAATACATAATATATAATATATAATATATAATACATAATATATAATATATAATACATAATATATAATATATAATATACAATACATAATACATAATACATAATATATAATATAATATATATATATATAATCTATAATCTATAATCTATAATACATAATTTATAATATATAATATATAATATATAATACATAACATATAATATATAAGTAATGTATAAATAATAAATAAATTAAAAAAATAATTTAATATATGATAAATAAATAACAAAATAATAAATAATAGTTAAATAAATAAATAATAAATAATAAATAATAAAGTGTAAATAGTAAATAGTAAATAGAAATTAATAATTAATAAATAATAAGTAATTAATAATTAATAATTAATAATTAATAATTAATAAAAACTAATCATTAATAATTGATTATTAAGAATTAAGAATTCATAATTAATATTTAATATTTATGAATTTATAAATAATTAATAAATTATAAATAAATAATTATTTAATAACTAATAAATAATGAATATTAAATAAATAAATAATAAATTAATAACAACTGAATAATAAACTAATAATAAATTAATATTTTTAAATTAAAAATGAATTAATAAATAATAAATAACAAATAATATATAATAAATAATAAATAATAAAGAATAAATAATAAAGAATAAAGAATAAATAAATAAATAAATAAACATATAAATAAATATTTAATAATTAATAATTAATAATAACTAATAGTTCATAATTGATCATTAATATTTAATAATTATTATTTAATATTTAGTATTCAATATTTAATATTTAATAAATAAATAATTAATAATAATTTTTATTAAATAGTTAATAATTACAAATTAATAACTAATTGATAAAAAATGAATAAATAATAAATAAATAAATAATAAATAATAAATTAATAATTAATTAATAATTAATGTGTACATAATAACTAAATAATAAATAAATATATATTAAATATTAAATAAAAAAATAAATTTATCAATAAGTAAATTGATAAATAAATAATACATAATACATAAATAAATAATTAATTAATTAATTAATTAATTAATAATTAATAAATAATATTAAATAAATAAATAACAAAAAATAAACAAAAAAATTATAAATCATAAAACGTTAAGAACCTCTAAAAACCCTAAAAACACTAAAATGACTATAAATTCTGATTTGGGACTCCTTTTTCTACACCATAACTAGTTAAATCGAAGATCATGAAATGAGCTTTGATATGATATGTGGTACATGTCGAACGGACACTTGGATCGAAGGTTATAACCGTTTGAATTTTTAAGAAATCGGGGTCTACAACTAAAACCTATGTTTTGGAGGTCTTTTGGGCCCTTCAGGTGAAATAAAAAGGGGTAAATACTCATAGAGTTGGTATCAGACCTAAATGGCATAGAGCTCATTGCAAGTTTTGATTTGATATGTGGTAGAGCCCAAACTGACACACGAATTAAAAGTTATGACTATTTGAAGTTCGTGTTCGATTTTTGACATTTGACATTTGAATATATATTTTTCCTTTCATTATCACATGATTAAAATCTCACTTGATTTTAGATCTTTTGATAAGCTTCGATTTGAATGGTTATGGAGCTGAAATGGACTCTTGGATCAGAAGTTATGATCATTTGATGTCAAAGTCTGTTTTTCAACTTATTGAAGATTTGTTTTCAGTTTAAATAAATCTTTAACTAATAATTATAAATATTTAAAAATTAATACATTATAAATAATTAAAATTATAAATAATAAACTATATTTTATTTTAAATAATAAATAAATAAATAAATAATTTATAAATAACTAATTGTTAAAAAAATCTTCAATTCGGTGGCGGTTTTTTTTTTTAAACGCCACTAAAAAAATTTAAAATTTTTTTGAAGAAATTTTAAAATATTTATAAAAAATATATTTTAAAAACATTTAGTAGCGGGTTTTTTGCGGCAGTCTTCAAAACTGCCGCAAAATTTTTGATCGAAAAAAATGTAGTGGTGGTTTTGAAAACCACCACTAAAACATTATTTTTCTGTCGTGCTTGGTGAAGCAAGAAACAACATCCTATATCACTTTCTATTACTAAAGCTAAATATGTTACAGCCAAAATTGTTTGTGCTCATGTTTTTTGGATACAACACAAAGTCATGGATTTTGGTTTTGATTTCACTTGAACTTTAACTCTTTATGATAATCCTAGTGCTATTTCATTATCTAAGAACCTAGAATATGACAACCCATATGATTATGGTCCCGTAAGGGGCGCTGAGATTCTCGAAGGCTCTCCCCGTCGCCGCCTCCTTCCCTCGGTTCTCATCAACTCCTTCACTCAGATATGGTGGCTCTGGGGTTTCCTCCGGCTCTACCACGCTCGTCGCTAGCTAGCTTTCCCGAGTCCTCTCGCGGGATAGGGTTTTCGCTGGAGGCGCGGTGCTGGTCGGAGTTCGAAGCTCAAAGCTCTGGTGTGGGCGGTTGGGGTTTTGCGGCGACTCTCGAGGTTGATAAGGATGGCGGCGGTGGGATCTGGGTTGCGGCGACGATATCTGGGTTGCGGGATTCCGCTGCTTGCAACGATAAGGGTTTATTGGTTTGTGTTTTGCTTTCGCTGAAGTGAGTTTTTATTTTCTGGTGCTGTATCTGGTGTTTTCTAGCTGGAGATGGTGATGTTCCCTGGTGGTTGTTGGCTTATGGCTACGGTGAGATTGACGGCGCTTCTGGTTGGATCTATGGCTGTAAGACCAATTCGTCTACGACATACTCTACGGAGCGCTCTGGACCCTTCCTGGTACGCGTTGGCGTCTTCCGTGGCGGTCTGTTCTTGACCACGGGTGATGGTGTTGGGGATGTTGGTGCAGCTCATCTCCGTTCCGGCTATTTCGATTCCCCTGCTGTTCTCTGGTGGGCGTGGTGAATGTGTGTCATGGTTGTTGGTTTGTTTTTTCCCACTCTGTTTCTGCCGGTGGAGATTTTTGGGATACCGTAGGAACGACGGCTTTGCGGTGTCGTCGATTTTCCAGCGCCGGTGAACGGTGGCACGTGACGATGGAGGCTGTCGCTCGGCCCTCGTTTGGCGTGCGGGCTGAAGGCGACTGACGTTTCTGATTCGAGACACGAGGCCTGTCAGCGCAGGGGTATCGGGTCGTGGCTCGAGGCAGATGAATTTGAATTTGAATAGGTTTTTGAAATTTGAAATTTGAAACTTTTAATGTGGTTCTGTGGTGATGTGGGCTAAAGGATGGTGATGTTTGGGTACCGGCAACCCCTTAAACCGGCCATATGAAAATGTGAAAAAAATGATCGGCAGGACAACCCATATTTTAATATATTTTATTTCATGATTTATTACATAATGATACACATTATACAATTATAAAAATCATAAAGCCTAGTGTCTTTCAGAAATTAGGTACATAACGCATCAACTTAATACATGGATAAAACCACATTATTGGAAATTTCCTTAACATGCTCCTAAAATTCCATTTCTCTTTTAAAACTACACAGAATAACCTGGGGTCATACACAAGAAAGGGGTTATATATAAATCCCATAACGGGAATAAACAAAGAAGGAAATAAGTTAAATCCATACATGTGATCCAAGAGGCATATCAAGGTAACATAATAGGGGTGAGAATCATAATATTGAACAATAAGGCATGATATAACATGATAACATAAAGGCAACATGGGAATGTGATGGCAACATTAAACATGACATCATAAACATAGGTCAAGGATAACCACCAAGACATCATAAAGTGGTGTAAAAAGTCCCATAATGGATTAGTTTTACTCCTTAATCACATACATGACATCTCATGAGACTAAAATATTACCCAATGCATTGGATCTCTATCAAGGCACACCTATCATTTTCATACCATGTACATGAATAAGTGTGCCACATGAATTATAAAACATAAATATGAATTTCATCAATTTTAATCTCTTTATCAAGGATTTTGGGTTATATACATGGGAGTCCCCAATCAATTGAGGATAGGTAAATCTATGTTAATACTCTTAAGTGGAAATAATGATGGGTTTTCACAACAAAATTGTTTGGTATGGAAAAATCACAGGATAATTTCAGAAGCATAATGAGGGTTTGTAAAGTTTAATGGGAGGGATTAATGAGAGAAAAATGGTCCTCTCATCACTTAAATATCATAAGTGAAGTAATAAGGGTGTTTGAAATCATATCCCAACATGGAAAATTGGAAAACAAAAGGAATAATATAAAGGAGGTTCTTGAATAAAGAGGAAGAGAGGCCCCCCTACCTTGAGAGAGTGCTTCTAAAAGATTAGGAGGATATTATTAATAGAATAGAGGCACAATGGGAGGGATATAGAGAGTTAAGTTCAGAATAATGTTGTTCTCCAAGGGTTTTTAGTGAAGAGGAGTGGGATTTTGGTGGGTTTATATAGAAAAAGAGGGGGAAGTTCTTTATTTATTTCCAAACTTATGTTTTGGACTCTATATGATAAAGTAATCAAAATCACAAACCTAGTCATGGTTTTTGGCCATTGTTTATGAAAAATTGGTGTTTTTTCATTATTTTACAAGTTTAGGAATTTACCTCATTAAAATAATACCATTGGTGATGTAGAAGTGAGCCGTATTTAAACAGAATTGATTTTAAAATCATAAAATATAATATTGCCTTTTTAGGATTCATTGGGGCTTATAAAATAAATAAAATAACATAAAAAACAATTTATTTTAAAGGTTAAATATATATTTGGTCTTTTATACCTTTTATGTCATATATTACATCACTTTTGGGTCATGATGATGTCATAATACACTATATGTTTATACCGTATTTAATTTTGACCAAAAAATTTGTCTGTCTCCGAAAATTATGAAAAAATCATTGTTATAAAATTTTGACATTATGATTTCATAAATAATATTTATTTTATCCAAATAATTCTCTAATTATGAGAATTTATACTTTTAAATCAAAAATATACATTTATTAAAAAATTTTGGTTTTTTGACAATAATAATTTTCTAACCCTTGTAGAAATTATTTTTTACTTCACAAAATTATATTATGATTTGTATTTAATAAATATTATTTAATAATAATATTTTATTAGAATATAATTTATTTAAAAAAATAATGAATTCATTAAAATAGATTGTATTTTTTGAAACTATACAATTCCCAAAAATACAATTTGTTTTTCATCATGTCAGAATCTAATTTTTATCTAACTCATTATTTAATCATTTAAAAAGTAATATTAAAATGGGGTAAATATAATCATCATTTTATTAAAATAAAATATAAAAATTCATACTTTTAGGGTCTAGATACATATCCCTTTATTACACTAATGAATTCCCTAAGGGTAAGGTGTGTGGTGGTGAGATTTTCTTGGGGTGGTTTGCAATACATGGTTTGGGTCATGATCTCAATGAGCTAGAAATTCTCCTGAAAATGGTTTCATTCATGATTTAATTATTTAATATCAACTTTGACTTGATCAAGGTAAAATCCTAGTGATGTTATCTCCCTAATAAGCTCTGATAAATTGTCTTCGTAGGGTATGATCCTACTGGTCGAGGTCATCACTTCTTTCGTCTGTATCAATTGGACTTTATCATAACCCTAAATATACTAATATTAATGGTCATTGTATAATTCCTATATTAATAATAGTTATAATGCATAAGGGTATTTTAAATTTGACATCTCATATAACTATTCAAAATACCCAAAGTAGTTCATGTGTTTTTTTAACTTCATTACTTAATAATACATTTTCTTATTCAAAAATAGAATTTCATTTATAAAAGTTCAAGTCACTACATTCTTTCTCCCTTAAGAAATTTCTCCCTCAAATTTTTCAATTCATACTCTAAAATGGATTAGTGTACTTTTGATGCATCGACTCTTTCAGTTCCCAAGTCACTTCCTCTAACTTGTGGTTCCTTACCATCACTTTTACTGGGTAATTTTTCTTATTTCATAGAAATTTGTCTCTATGATCTAAGATCATCACTGGATGATCCTCATATAAAATATTGTTTTTCCATGGTACCACCTCTAAATTCAATACATGTGAGGGTTCTGGTATGTACTTCCTCAAGAGGGATACATGAAAAATATCATGTACTTGAGATAAGTTATGTGGGAGAGATAGTTTATAAGTCATCGCTCTGATATGATCAAGGATCTCAAATGGTCCAATGTATCTAGAAATATGTTTTACTTTCTTCCCAAACCTCATGACTTAATTACATAGAGATATATGAAGAAACAATTTATCTCCAATCACAAACTCTAGATCACGTCAATGATTTTATGTATATATTTTCTATCAAAATTGTGTAGATTTGATATGACATTGAATGGTTTGAACCTTATCTATCATTTCTTAGATAAGATCAGTTTCCATTAGATTATACTCTCCAAATTCATCCTAGCTTGTCAGAATATAACACCACTTCCCATACAGATCCTCATAAGGTATTATTTGAATGGTAGAATGGAAATTTTTGTAATATGAGAACTCATATATGGTAATGTATTTTTACTAACATCTTTAGAAATATATTAAAAATGATCTCAGTGTATCCTTCATAGTTTGAATGGTTTTTTTGTACTAACCATCCATCTGAGGGTGATAATTAGTGTTGAAACTTAGTTTTTTATTTAACGCTTACTGAAGGATTCTCCAAAACCTCAAGGTAAACCAAGGATCTAGTTCATATATAAAAGATATTGGAACTCCATACATCCATACCACTTCTCTTATGTATATATTAGTGAGTTGGTTAAGAGATAAATATTCCGTGATGGAAATTAAATGCACTGGCTTAGTAAAGAGATCGACCACCACCCAAATGGAATTATTATATTTAGGTTTCCTGGGGATTCCTATTATTAAATCCATTATGTTTCACCATTTCTAAACCGGTATGGGAAATGGTTGAATAATACCTTTAGACTTCTGTCTCTCAACCTTGACTTGTTAGCATAACAAGCATCGAGATACAAACTCTGCAATCACCCTCTTCATATTATCCTTAAATTTAACTTTAGATCTTTATACATATTAGTTCTTCCTGGATGAATAAATAATGATGATCTATGTGCATTATCTAGAAGTTAACTCTTCAGGTCTAGTTTTGATGGGACACATATCCACGTTACAAACCTTATAGCACCATCTTCAGTAAAGTTGAACTCTGAAATATTCACTACCTTATTCTATAGAATCTCATTATATTTCTAGGCATCCTTGATCCTCTCAAGAATGTATGGTTGAGTAGTTATTTGATAAATATATTATGAAGATAATTTTTTTATTCCTATATCCATCATTTTCATGTCCAATGAGATTGGATCCCTTGTAATCCTATTCATGGATAGAGTTATGGGATCCTTTATACTCAGAGCATCAGCCACTTTGTTTGCGTTCTTAGGATGGTAATGAATTAAGATATCATAATCTTTGATTATATCTAACCACATCCATTGGAGAATATTCAATTCCTTTTGTGTGAATACATACTTGAGGCTTTAATGATCTGTATATATGTCCCACTTTCCTCTATAGATGAAATTCCTCCATATCTTCAATTCTAAGATCACTACAGCCAATTATATATCATGATTTGGGTAGTTATAATCATGTATATTTAGTTGGTGGGAAGCATAGTCTATCACATTTTTATCTTTCATAAGTACTAAACATAATCCCTTTTTGGATGCATCATTGTAGACCCCATTGGTGAGTAATGTGAGTCGAGGTGTAGTGATTAGCCTCTTCTTTGGCTCTTTAAAACTTTATCCACATTCATCAATACAAAAAAATCAGACTCCCTTCCAAGTAATATTGGTTATTAGGGCTTGAAAATCAGAAGAATTTTCTCACAAATCAATGATTGTACACATATAATCCAAGGAAAATTTAGATTTTATCACGGATGTTGCCCATGGCTATCCTTAAATTACCTTAGTTTTTCAAGGATCTACAGACATACCTTTACTAGTGATAACATGTCCCAAAAAATTTTATTACTCCAACCAAAACTCACATTTACTATACTTTTCAAATAAACATTCCTTTAACAAGGTCTTAGGTATGGAATTCAAATGCTTCGCATATTCCTCCTTTATTTTAGAGTAGATGAGAATATATTCTACAAATACTACCATAAATTTATATAGGTAATCTATAAAGACTCTATTCATCAAGTACATGAATATTTATAGATAATTAGTGAGTCCAAATGAAATTACCATGAACTCATAGAACTTGTACATTATATGAAAATAAATCTTGGAGATATCCTACTTCACATTTACTTGATAATATCCTGACCGAAGATCTACCTTAGAGAAATAGTGGCCTTCATATAGCTAATTAAAAAATGCATCGATCCATGGAAAAGGATACTTGTTATTTATCATGATCTTGTTGAGATCATAGTAATCAATGCAGAGGTGTATTGACCTATCCTTCTTTTTGATGAATAAGATTGGTGAACCCCATGGTGAAACACTTTGGCATTTGAACCCTTTATTCGGATTCTCTTATAGTTGCTTCTTCATTTCCCCAATTTCAACAACATCCATTCTATATAGAGTCTTGGATATTGGAAAAGCTCTGGGTATAAGCTCGCTTGAAATTCAACCTCTCAACTTGGAGGAATACCTGAAAAAATCTTCAAGAAACACATCTGTGTGTTCCCTCATAATGGACATGTCTTCAAGTATGATCTTTTATTTAGTCTCAATCATTTGAGATAGATATGTTTTCTCACAAGTCAATAATATATATGGTTTAGGTGTTGGTACCAACGAAGGATCATCCTCCTCCTTTCACTTTTATAAAATCGGGGGTGATTCGTGATATAGAGGGTGATTTCCTTCTCTTGTAAATTTATGTTGGCTCTATATAAGGAAAGTAAATCCATTCCTAGAATAGTATCGAATTCCACTAAAGTAAATGTCTCAAGGTTAGCTGAGAAGTTCAATCCACAAATATGGATACGGGATGAGTTGTATGCTTGAGATATAATAATTGACCAATTCTCCATCTTCATCGATAACACAAATTCCATATTTTGAGATGGTTTTTGATTATTTCTACTAAACTTGTTTAATATGAAAGAATGTGTAGAACCATAATCAAAAAGTATGTTCATTTTCCTTGAATGAATAACTAGCATACCTTTCCCCACTTTATTGTGGGGATCCACCTTAGTGGTTAGGATGGAATAATATCTCCCCTGCTGCCTTGGATTTTTTTGGTGTTGATTGTCTCTAACAAACCTTTGCTTATGGTATTGGCGTGAATAATTCTTATGTTCCTTGTAATTTAAACATTGTACTACTAGCTAAGGGTTGACTATATCATTCCTTTGTTCCAACACATTGGTGAGTTTTTCTTGTTGGAAATCTCTAGTTGGGTTCCCCTCATTCCTGCACCTAAATCATTTCATTTTCCCCCTTAAGAAATGTTTAGGATACTTCTTCCCACACTTTTGAAAGTGGGATGTTGGGATTCCTTTCTAACGTTATATTTTTCCATCATACCTCTAAAATTAAACTCTATTTTTCACTTCTTATCCCCATGAAAACCTTGATATTCATTGATACCCATTTCCAATTTCAGGGCACATCATACAATTTACTCATAGTTTTGAAAATACTAAATCACTAAGTCTTTTCATAGACATGGCTTCAGCACACCAAAGAAGCAGTTAACTTAACTTTTGGAAGTAATGAAAAATTTGTAGGCATATCGTGCAATTCTTATGAAGTTTGAATCATATGCATAGTTTGAATGGTTTTTTTATACTGACCATCCATCTGAGGGTGATAATTAGTGTTGAAACTTAGTTTTGTATTTAATGCTTGCTGAAGGATTCTCCAAAACCTCAAGGTAAACCAAGGATCTAGTTCATATATAAAAGATATTGGAACTCCATACAGCCATACCACTTCCCTTATGTATACATTAGTGAGTTGGTTAAGAGATAAATATTCCTTTAAGGAAATTAAATGCACTGGATTAGTAAATAGATCGACCACCACCCAAATGAAATTATTATCTTTAGGTTTCTTGGGGATTCCTATGATTAAATCCATTATGTTTCCCCATTTATAAACTGGTATGGGACATGGTTGAATAATACCTTTAGACTTCTGTCTCTCAACCTTGACTTGTTAGCATAACAAGCATCGAGATACAAACTCTGTAATCACCCTCTTCATGTTATCCTTAAATTTTACTTTAGATATTTATACATCTTAGTTCTTCCTAGATAAATAAATAATGATGATCTATGTGCATCATCTAGAAGTTAACTCTTCAGTTATAGTTTTGATGGTACACATATCCAAGTTCCAAACCTTATAGCACCATCTTCAGTAAATTTGAACTTTCAAATATTCACTACCTTCTTCTATAGTATCTCATTATCTTTCTAGGCCTCCTTGATCCTCTCAAGAATGGATGGTTGAGTAGTTATTTGGGAAATATATTATGAAGATCATTTTATTATTTCAATATCCATCCTTTTCATTTCCAATAAGATTGGATCTCTTGAAATCCTATTCATGGATAGAGTTATGGGATCCTTTATACTCAGAGCATCAGCCACTTTGTTTTCATTCTTAGGATGGTAATGAATTAATATATCATAATAATTGATTATATCTAACCACATTCATTGGAGAATATTCAATTCCCTTTGTGTGAATATATACTTGAGGATTTAATTATCTGTATATATGTCGCACTTTCCTCTATAGATGAAATTCCTCCATATCTTCAATTCTAAGATCACTACATCCATTTCTATATCATGATTTGGGTAGTTCTAATCATGTATATTTAGTTTGTGGGAAGCACAATCTATCACTTTTTTATCTTTCATAAGTACTAAACATAATACCTTTTTGGATGCATCATTGTAGACCCCACTGGTGAGTAATGTGAGTAGAGGTGTAGTGATTAGCCTCTTATTTGGATATTTAAAACTTTATTCACATTCATCAATACAAAAAAACCTAACTCCCTTCCAAGTAATCTTGGTTATTAGGTCTTGAAAATCAGAATAAGTTTCTCGCAAATCAATTATTGTACACATATAATCCAAGGAAACTTTATATTTTATCATGGAAGTTTCCCATGGCTATCCTTAAATTACCTTAGTTTTTCAAGGATCTACAGACATGCCTTTACTAGTGATAACATGTCCCAAAAAAGTTTTTTACTCCAACCAAAACTCACATTTATTATACTTTTCAATTAAATTTTCCTTTAACAAGGTCTTAGGTATGGAATTCAAATGCTTCGCATATTCCTCCTTTATTTTAGAGTAGATGAGAATATCTTCTATAAATACTACCATAAATTTATAGAGGTAATATATAAAGACTCTATTCATCAAGTACATGAATATTTATAGATAATTAGTGAGATTAAATGGAATTACTATGAACTCATAGAACTCGTACATTATATGAAAATAAATCTTGGAGATATCCTACTTCTTCACATTTACTTGATAATATCCTGACCGAAGACCTACCTCAGAGAAAGAGTAGCCTCTATATAGCTAATCAAAAAATGCATCGATCCATGGAAAAGTATACTTGTTATTTATCATGATCTTGTTGATATCATAGTAATCAATGAAGAGGTGTGTTGACCTATCCTTCTTTTTGAGGAATATGATTGGTGAACCCCATCGTGAAACACTTTGGAATATGAACCCTTTATTTAGATTCTCTTATAGTTGCTTCTTCATTTCCACAAGTTCAATGACATCCATTCTATATAGAGTCTTGGATATTGGAAAAGCTCTGGGTATAAGCTCGGTTCAAATTCAACCTCTCATCTAGGAGGAATACCAAAAAAAATCTTCAATAAACACATCTGTGATTTCCCTCGTAATGGGAATGTCTTCAAGTATGATCTTTTATTTCGTCTCAATCATTTTAGATAGATATGTTTTCTCACAAGGCAATAATATATATGGTTTAGGTGTTGGTAACAAAGAAGGTTCACCCTCCTCCTTTGACTTGTATAAAATCGGAGGGTGATTCCTGATATAGAGGGTGATTTCCTTCTCTTGTAAATTTATGTTGCCTCTATATAAGGAAAGTCAATCCATTCCTAGAATTGTATCGAATTCCACTAAAGGAAATTTCCCAAGGTTTTCTAGGAAGTTCCATCCACAAATATGGATATAGGATGAGTTGTATTCTTGAGATATAATTATTGACCAATTATCCATCTTCATTGATAACACAACTTCCATATTTTGATATGGTGTTTGATTATTTCTACTAAACTTGTGTAATATGACAGAATGTTTAGAACCTTAATCAAAATGTATGTTCATTTTCTTTGAACAAATAACTAGCATACCTTTCCCCACTTCATTGTGGGGATCCACCTTAGTGTTTATGATTGAATAATCTCTCCCTTGATACCTTGGATTTTTTGGTGTTGATTGTCTCTAACAAACCTTCACTTATGGTATTGGCGTGAATAATTCTTATATTCCTTACAATTGAAACATTTTACTACTAGCTAAGGGTTGACTGGAGCATTCCTTTGTTCCAACACATTTGTGGGTTTTTCCTATTGGAAATCGCTAGTTGGGTTTCCCTCATTCCTGCACCTAAATCATTTCATTGTCCCCCTTAAGAAATTTTTAGGATGCTTCTTCCCACACTTTTGAAAGTGGGATGTTGGTATTTCTTTCTAAAGTTACATTTCTCCATCATACCTCTAAAATTAAACTCTATTTTTTCACTTCTTATCCGCATGAAAACCTTGATATTCATTGATACCCATTTCCAATTTCTGGGAACATCAGAAAATTTCCTCATAGTTTTTAAAATCCTAAATCACCAAGTCTTTTTATAGACTAGGCTTCCACACACCAAAGAAGCAGTTAACTTAACTTTGGGAAGTAATGAAAAAGTTTTAGGCATACCGTGAAAGTCTTATGAAGTTTGAATCATACGCATCGATGGATTCATCATCCTTTTTCTTGAGGCTAAGGAAGTTCCTATCTATTTTCATTTGAAGAGTGTGAGGAAAATATTTTTCAAAAAACATATTCTAGAATTCCTTCAACTCCATTGCTTTGATATCCTCTTTGGGTTTCATATTTTTGACCAATGTCCACCATTGATCATCTTATACTTCCATATGATAAATAACCAACATGACTTACTCTTAATCAAAGAATTGAATGATTAGTAAGATATTATTAATGGAGTTGATCCATTGTTCCATGATTAAGGGATCAAAAGATCCACTGAAATCTGGAGGCCCTTTTTGTATAAATGTCTCAATTGAAACTTAAACTTTATTAGGGGTGTTTGGGATTCCCTACTGATTTGGGTTTTAGTTCAAAAATTGATTTAATTGATAAAGTATTTTCATGAAATTCTTGAATCATGTAGCTATTTTGGTTGGGAATTTAATTTTAGTAGCCATTACATTACTCATCACATTGGTTTTTGACTTAGTTTCTCCTATTCCCAACCCTTTGACTAGAAAAAAGGAAAAATTAAGGTTGACTATTTTTAAAATATTAAACACATAAATGGAAAATCATGAACATTAAAGGGATAAATCATAAATTATATGTATTGTTTAACCTTTTATTTTTTAGGTTTTAGTATTATTTTTCCATGATCTATTTCCTAACATAAAATCTTATGGGAATTTTTTGTTCCCTTAATAATGGTTCATAAGGATCTTGTGAAATTACCAAATCATATCCACAGAAGTGTCAAACTATTTGTGCAGTAAGGAATATTTTTTTAAACCATGTAAAGATCAAGTCCATCTCAATGTGACCTTTTCATGGTTATTACCCCTATGTATATTTTTGTCAAAGCTACATCCACTTATAGTATCCATACATGGATGTATTTGCATGGAAACCAATTACTCTATACTTTACCAAAATTTAGAGATTTTTTTCTATGTTTATTACTATACCTAAATATTTTTATAGATTTTTATAATCCTAATCCCAAAAATAACTAGGCTTTTCTCTGATACCAACTATGATAACTCATATTTTAATAAATTTTATTTTATGATTTATTGCTTAAAGGTGCACATTATAGAATCTCAAAATATAATGAATACTAGTTTCTTTAAGAAATTAAGTACATATAACATCAAATTGATACCTGGATAAAACCACATTATTTAAAATTCCCTTAACATGCTCCTAAAATTGCATTGCTCTTTTAAAACTACACAGGATAAACCAGGGACATACATAAGAAAGGGGTGATCTATATATCCCATTAAGGAAATAAAAAACATAGGATAAGTTAAAGAAATACATGTAATCCAAGATTCATATAAAGATAACATAAATATGTTTGAATCATAATCTTGAATAATAAGTTATGATATAACATGATAACATAAAGGCAATATGGGAATGTGGAAACAACATTAAACATGACATCATAAACATAGGTCAAGGATAAACACCAAGACATCATAACATGGTGGAAAAAGTACCATAATGGATTATATTTACTCCCTAATACCATACATGACATATAATGAGACTAAAACATTTCCCAATGCATTAGAACACTATCAAGGCACAACCACCATTTTCATATCATGTACATACATAAGTGTGCCACATGAATCATACAACATAAAGATGTATTTCGTCAATTTTAATCCCAAGATAAAGGAGTGTGGATTATATACACAGAATTACTCAATCAATAAATTATGGGTACATATAGGTGAATACTCATGAGTGTAAATAAGTATGGGTATTTACAAAAAAGATATTTAGTATGGAAAAATCACAGGATAATTCTGGCAGCATAACAGGGGTATATAAAGGTTCATGTGAAGGATTAATGAGAGTGAATAGGGTCTCTCATCACTTGTACATAAAAATGATAGTAATAGGTATGTTTTAAATCATATCCCAACATTAAAAATTGGAAAACAAAGGCATTAATGTAAAGGTGATTCTTGAATAAAGAGTAGGAGAGGATCTCTTACCTTGAGAGGGTGCTTCTAAAAGCTTGGGAGGAGATTCTTAAGAGATTATAAGCACCTTGGGAGGGATATAGAGAGATAATTTCAAATTAATTTCCTACTATAATCATTTTTAGTGAGTATAATTGGGGGTTTGGGTGGGTTTATATAGCAAAAGAGATTAGGTTTCTTTATTAATTTCCAAACATAGGTTCTAGACTTAATATGATAAAGTTATCAAAACCACAAACATTCTCATGGTTTTCTCCCATGGTTTCTGCCAAAATCGAGTGGTTTTCATTATTTTAAAATTTTAAGAAATAATATCAATAAAATAATATTTTTGGTGATGTGGAAGTGACTCGTGTTTACAAAGAAATGATTTTAAAACATTAAAATATAGTATAGATATTGGTGGATTCATTAATGGGTTATAAAATTAATCAAATAACCACAAAAACACATTATTCTAAATTATAAATATGTATTTGTCTTTTTATGCCTTTTATGGCATATATTACATCACCTTTGAGTCATTATGATATCATAATACATACTGTATATTTATACTGTATTTAATTTTGACCTAAAAATTTAACTATCTCCAAAATTTATGAAAAAATCACCATTGGATAATTTAGATGTGATGATTTAAAAAATAACATTTATTTTATCCAAATAATTCTCCAAGTATTATAATTTACACATTTAAATCAAAAATTCCCATTTATTAAAAAATACAGTTTTTTTTCAATAACATTTTTATGACCCTTTCATATCATTTTTTCATCAAAGGCTCTAAAGAGAAGGGTGTGGGGTCTCGATTAAATCACCTTGAAGCCAAGTATGATCTTCTTTCAGGAGTGGGATTTTCATTTTAATCCATTTTCAATAAAAAATACTCGATCACAAGTATGGATTAAAATTATTGGCCTTAATTGGATTTTTTTGCATCCAAAAAATTTATTTGATATTGCATCTACTATGGGAATTCATATTAAAATGGATTTAAATACTGATATTGAAAAAAATTTCCACTTTTCTTAGGTACTAGTGGAGGTTTATCTGAGCTATTTCTTGATTCATAATGTTTTTTGTTATCACTGGATGGTGATATTCCCTTAAAAGTGGAATATGAAAGACTTCCTGACGTTTGTTTTGAGTGTCAAGTTATTGGTCATGGCAAGGATAAATGTCATCGGAATCTAGTTTTAAATTTTTTTTCTTAAAAATGGAACCATGAATATTCTTTATGGAAGAAATTAAGGAAACAAACTTCACATAAAAATGTGTGATAACCCACTTCTAATAAAGACAATGTGTAGGTTAGAGATGGTACATCACAGACAGCTAAGTAATTAACACTAGAGACACATGAGCCAGAGAATATGGCACTGATGTTAGTGCCTAGACCCAGTGATTATGCCCAAGAGGATGAGTGTGGCCTTATATAGGGGAAATGAAATCTAAGTGATGAAGGTAATCTTTCAAGGATTCAAGAGTAAATTAATAAATTAAGGAAAACCCAGGGCATTCATGGGAAGTGGGATGATATCGAGGATGACTCCCTAAAAAATTATCATATACTCATTTTTTGTCCAAAGGAAAAAATGTTGTCATGGATAATGAAGGTTTTCAATATTTTCCTCTCAAAAACCATATGTAGGAAAGATTATTCCTATTTGAAGCCAACTATGGTCACCAAGTCTCATGGTCCTATAGATTTTAACTTTGAATGGTATAGTGATTATGATGATTCATATGAGTTTGATTATGATATTTGATCTACTTTTTCATTTCTTGGCATGGGGGAATGATGCTTGTATGAACCCATATTTTTTCCCTTTCTATATCGTCTTCTTATTTTTTTAATAATAGGGATCCTCCCGAACTTTCCGAGTAAAAAACATTTTTCTGACCCTTATAAAAATTATTTTTGACTTCACAAAATTATTTTATCATTTATTTTTAATAAAAATTATATAATTATAATATTTTATTATAATATCATATATTTTAAAATTTCATGAATTCATAAAATAATTTCTTTATTGAAACTATAAATTTCCAAAAAAAAATATAATGTGTTTCATCATATCAGAATCTAAATTTTATCAAACTTACTATTTAATCATTTAAAAATTAATATTAAAACGGGGTCAATAGAATCATTTTTTATCAAAATAAAATATAAAAATTTATACTATTAGGGTCTAGATATATATCCCTTTATTACACCAGTGAATGCCCGAAGGGTAAGGTGTGTGATGGTCATATTTTCTTAGGGTGGTTCGACATACATGGTTTGGGTCGTGATCTTGATAAGATTGAAATTCTCCCATAAACATTTCCATTCATTCTTTAGTTATTTAATCTCAACTTAGGCTTGATTAATGGAAAATTTTAGTGATCTTATCTCCCTCGAAATCTCTAATAAATTGGCTTCATAGGTTATGATTCTATTAATCGAGGTTATCGCTTATTTCGTTTGTATTAGTTAGACTTTATCATAACCCTTAATATAAAAATATTAATTTCCACTATAAAAAAACTATATTAACAATTGTTATGATGCATAATGGTGTTTTAAATTTTAAAAACCATATAAGAGTTCAAAATTTCGAAATTAGTGCATGTGTTTTCTATAACTTTATTACTTAATAAGGTATTTATTTATTCAAAAAGTTAATTTCATTTATAAAATTTCTAGTCGTTATATAGAGCATAACTCACAAGAAAAGCGCATAGATGTAAGAAATAACTTCCTTAGGGATCACATAAAAAAAGGATATATTGTTCTTGACTTTATCATAATGGAAAAGTAGCTTGTTGATATTTTTACAAAACTCTTTTTTCATCATGGAAAAAACTTTATGTTACATCTATCTCCTAGCATTAAAAATTCCTCAAGTGAAAAAGGAGAAAAAAAATTCGATCTATTAACTTTTAATCAAAAATTTTAAATTTCATATTTTTTTTCAATCTTATCAATTTTTCAAAAAAAATTAGTTTTTAATTTTTTCCATCATATTTACATGTATATTTTATTACTTTCATTCTACTTTTTTGTGAAAGATTTACAATTTTTGTTGAAATTTTCCTTGAACTATCCTCAAATTATAAAGATCATCCATTTCTTTTGGAATATAACTTTAGGAAAGGTAATATTTTTTTCTTTCTTCTGTAATTAATTTTAAAAATCAAGAAGAGGGAGAAATTTAAGAAAAATTTGTCGTTTTTACTTTGATTATTCATCTATTCCGATCAAGATTTTTCAAAGGGGGGTAATTTTTTATCTAATGAATTTTTTTTAAATTTTTTCAAATAAAAGGGGGAGAAATTCACAATTATGGATATTATAGGGAGATTAATTTTTAATTTAATCTCTTTTTTTCAAATTTTATTGCATGTATTGTGCTTTCTAAAAGGATATATTGTTAAGTTAGTGACTCACTATATTTCTTTATTTTTTAAATCTCAATATACTTTATATCAAAATGATCTTACTTGAGTTTTTTCTTATGTTATTATGATTGTAAATAATGAACTTTTGGTAACTGAAATACCATAGAACTAAAACTATTTTATGAAAATCTGGTGATCTCAACTTCTATTACAGATTACATCCATCCTTTTTTTTAATCACTATAGTAGGGAATAGAAAATTCATCTGTAGATGAATAACCTTACTTAGTTCATTGGTAGATGAATAATTTGTAGTCAATGTAGTTAGAATTGACTCTGGTTTTTGTGGAATTTGACCGTTGAAGTTTTTTACAATTATGTATATAAATAGGTCTGTACCTCTATCATCATAATTATGACAATTGATTACACAATTTACTAATGATAATCATGCATTCTGAAATTTTTTATTTGTTTTGATGATTTGAAATTTCTGATTACTAATAGCGCTTTTAATTAGTGTAATCTTATTCTTTCTGAGTGTTTTTGTTAAGAGCTACCATTGTAAGGTTTTATTTGAAAATATCTTAACAATTTCCAATTTAATAATTTTTTACCTATTTTGTGTGATCGAGAGATTCCAAGGATAGGAAGACATTTTTTTCAATCATTTGGATCAAGGGCATCCATGACTAGGAAAGCATAGCTCAGGACCTTCCATGTGTGTAAGATATTTTCTTCCAAAAGGTTTAGTAAAGGGATTCCAGAGATAGGAAGATAGAATTTCTGATATCACTACTACAAATAGGCCTTTAACAGTGCTAAAAATATCCTTTATCATCATTAGATAAGAACTTACTATGAGAGTGAGATTAAAATCCCTAGGATTTTATCAGTGCTAAAAAAGTATTGATAAAGGGGTCCTTTATCAGTGCTAAAAAAAGAATTGATAAAGGGGAATAATATATTGTGTTGTGACAGCACATTAAAGCACCATTAACACCACTAAATTAGCAGAATCAACAACCAATACAAAATTTAAATGAGATAAAATTTAAAAAAATAAAATAAAAGAAAAAAACACTATATTATAGACATTTCAAACATTTGTTTATAAAATTTCATATGTAAAAATTAAGGCATATATTCAAAAAAATCAATGTTTCTTTTATTATCACATGATTAAAATCTCACTTGGTTTTAGATTATTTCATAAGCTTCATTTGACAGGTTGTGGAGCTGAAATAGACTCTCAGATCAAAACTTATGGTCATTTGATGTCGAAGTCTGTTTTTCAACTTATTGAAGATTTGTTTTCAGTTTAAAAATATTATTAGCTAATAATTATAAATATTTACTAATTGAAACATTATAAATAATTAAAATTATAAATAATAAACTATCTTTTATTGTAAATAATAAATAAAAATTAAAATTAATAAATAAATAACTTTTAAAAAAATCTTCAATTTTGCGGCGGTTTTGAGAAAACCGCCGTTATTTCGCAGTAGTTTTTTTTAAAACCACCGCTAGAAAAATGTAATTTTTTTTTGAAGACATTTTAAAACATTTATAAAAAAATATATATTTTAAAAAAAATCACATTGGTTTTGAAAACCACTCCCAAAACACTATTTTCCTATAGTGCTTGGTGAAGCAACAAACAACATCCTATATCACTTTCTACTGCTAAAGTTGAATTTGTTACAGTCAAAATTTTTTGTGCTCAAGTTTCTTGGATAGAACACAAATTCATGGATTTTTGTTTTAATTTCACTTGAACTCTAATTCTTCATGATAATACTAGTGCTATTTCATTATCTAAGAACCTGGAATATGACAACCCATATTTTAATACATTTTATTTCGTGATTTATTACATAATGATACACATTATACAATTCCAAAAGATCATAAATCTTGGTGTCTTTGGGAAATTAGGTACATAACGCATCAAATTGATACATGTATAAAACCACATTATTCAAAATTTCCTTAACATGCTCCTAAAATTCCATTTCTCTTTTAAAACTACATGGAATAAACTGGGGACATACATTTGAAAGGGGTGATATATAAAGCCCGGTAAGGGAATAAACATAGAAAGGAATAAGGTAAATCAGTACATATGATCAAAGATTCATATCAAGGTAACATAATATGGGTGAGAATCATAATATTGAATAATAAGGCATGATATAACATGATAACATAAAGGAAATATGGTAATATGATGGCAACATTAAACATGACATCATAAATATAGGTCAAGTATAACCACAAAGACATCATAACATGGTGGAAGAAGTCCCATAATGGATTAGGTTTACTCATTAATCACATAAATGACATCTCATGATACTAAAATATAACCCAATGCATCAAATCTCTATCTAGGTGCACCCATCATTTTCATATCATGTACATGCATAAGTGTGCCACATGAATTATAAAACATAAAGATGTCTTTCATCAATTTTAATCTCTTTATCAAGTAGTTTGGGTTATATATATAAGATTACCCAATCAATTGAGGATATTTAAATCTATGTGAATACCTTTAAGTGTAAATAAGGATGGGTTTTCAGAACAAAAATGTTTAGCATAGAAAAATCACATGATAATTTCAATAGCATAATGAGGGTGTGTAAAGGTTAATGGGAGGTATTAATGAGAGTTAAATGGGTCTATCAACACTTATATATCATAAGGGAAGAAATAAGTGTGTTTGAAATCATATCCCAACATGTAAAATTAGAAAACGAAGGGAATAATATAAAGGAGTTTCTTGAATAAAGAGGAGGAGAGGATCCCTTACCTTGAGAGAGTGATTCTAAAAGATTGGGAGGAGATTATTAAGATAATACAGGCACCATGGGAGGTATATATATAGGTAAGGGATGAATAATATTTTTCTCCAAGGGTTTTTAGAGAAGAGGAGTGGGATTTTGTGTGGGTTTATATAGAAAAAGAGAGGAAAGTCCTTTATTAATTTCCAAACATAATTTTTGGACTCTATATGATTAAGTAATCAAAATTACAAACCTTGTAATGGTTTTTGGTCGTGGTTTATGAAAAATTGGATTATTTTTAAATATTTTACAAGTTTAATAATCTACCTCCTTAAAATAATACCCTTGGTGATGTAGAAGTGAGTCATATTTAAACAGAATTGATTTTAAAATCATAAAATATAATACTGGTTTTGTAGGATTCATAAGGGCTTACAAAATTAATAAAATAACCTCAAAAACACATTATTTTAAAGTTTAAATATATATTTTGTCATTTATACCTTTTAAGTCATATATTACATCACTTTTGGGTCATTATGATGTCATAATAAACTATATATTTATATCGTATTTAATTTTGACCCAAAAATTCGTCTGTCTCTGAAAATTATGAAAAAATCATCATTAGAAAATTTTGACATTATGATTTCATAAATAATATTTATTTTATCCAAATAATTATCTAATTATGAAAATTTACACTTTTAAATCAAAAATATACATTTATTTAAAAAATGGTTTTTTAACAATAATAAATTTTTGACCCTTGTAGAAATTATTTTTGAATTTCAAAAATTATTTTATCATTTTTATTTAATAAAAATTATTTAACAATAATATTTTATTAGAATATAATTTATTTAAAAAATTATGAATTCATTAAAATAGATTGTCTTTATTAAAACTATACATTTCCCAAAAATATAATTTGTGTTTCATTATGTCAGAATCGAATTTCTATCTAACTCATTATTTAATAATTTAAAAATTAATATTAAAATATGGTAAATATAATTATAATTTTATTAAAATAAAATATAAAAATTCATACTTTTAGGTTCTAGATACATTTCCCTTTATTACAACAATGAATTCCCTAAGGGTAAGGTGTGTGATGGTGAGATTTTCTTAGGGTGGTTCGCAATACATGGTTTGGGTCATGATCTCAATGAGCTTGAAATTCTCCTGTAAATGGTTTCATTCATGATTTACTTGTTGAATATCAACTTGTACTTGATCAAAGGAAAATCCTAGTTATGTTATCTCCCTAATAAGCTCAGATAAATTGTCTTTATAGGGTATGATCCTACCGGCCGAGGTCATCACTTCTTTCGTCTGTATCGATTGGAATTTATCATAACCATAAATATAATAATATTAATAGTAATTGTTAAATTCCTATATTAACAATAGTTATGATGCATAATGGTATTTTAAATTTTATAACTCTTATAACTATTCAAAATACCCAAAGTAGTTCATGTGTTTTCTTTAGCTACATTACTTAATAATACATTTACTTATTCAAAAACAAGATTTAATTTATAAAATTTAATGTCACTAAATTATTCCCCCCTTAAGAAATTTATCCTTCAAATTTTTCATTTCATACTCTAAAATGGATTAGGGTACTTTTGATGCATCGAATCTTTCAGTTCCCAAGTCACTTCCTCAAACTTGTGGTTCCTTACCATCACTTTGACTAAGTAATTTCTCTTATTTCATAGAACTTTGTCTCTATGATATAAGATATTCACTGGATGCTCCTCATATAAAAGATTGTTTTTCAATAGTACCACCTTTAGATTCATTACATGTGAGGGTTCTGGTATGTACTTCCTCAAGAGGGATACATGCAAAACATCATGTACTTGAGATAAGTTAGGTGGGAGATCTAGTTGATATGCCACCGCTCCGATACGATCAAATATATCAAAGGGGCCAATGTATCTAGGACTATGTTTTACCTTCTTCCCAAATCTCATGACTTAATTCCATGGAGATATATGAAGGAACACTTTATCTCGAATCACAAACTCTAGATCACATCAACGATTTTATGTATAGATTTTCAATCAAATTTGTGAAGATTTCATATGAAGTTGAATGGTTTGAACCTTATCTATCATTTCTTAGATAAGATTAGGTTCCATTAGATTCTACTCTCTAAATTCATCCAAGCTTGTTAGAGTCTGACACCACTTCCCATGCAGATCCTCATAAGGTATCATTTTAATGCTAGAATGGAAACCGTTGTTATATGATAACTCATATAGGGTAAGGTATTTATTCCAACATCCTTTGAAATATATTGAACAGGATCTTAGTGTATCCTTCATAGTTTGAAAGGCTTTTTTATACTGATCATCCATATGAGGGTGATAATTTGTGTTGAAACTTAGTTTTGTATTTAATGCTTGTTGAAGGATTATCCAAAACCTCAAGGTAAAACAAGGATCTAGTTCATATAAAAAAGATATTGGAACTTCATATAGTCATACCACTTCCCATAAGTATATATTAGTGAGTTGGTTAAGAGATAAATATTACTTGATGGAAATTAAATGCACTGGCTTAGTAATAAGATCAACTACCACCCAAATGGAATTATTATCTTTAGGTTTCTTGGGAATTCTTATGATGAAATCCATTATGTTTTCCCATTTCCAAACTGTTATGGGAAATGGTTTAATAATACCCTTAGACTTATGTCTCTCAACCTTGACTTGCTGGCATAACAAGCATCGAGATACAAACTCTGCAATCTCCCCATTTATGTTATCTCACCTTAAATTTTACTTCAGATATTTATACATCTTAGTTCTTCCTAGATGAATAAAGAATGATGAGAAATGTGAATCATCTAGAATTTAACTCTTCAGTTATAGTTTTTATGGTACACATATCCAAGTTCCAAACCTTATATCTCTATCTTCAGTAAAGTTGAACTCTTAAATATTCACTACCTTCTTCTGTAGCATCGAATTATCTTTCTAGGACTCCTTGATCCTCTCAAGAATGGATGTTTGAGTAGTTATTTTAGAAATATATTATGAAGATCATTTTATTATTCCTATATCCATCCTTTTCATTTCTAAGAATATTTGATATCTTGCAATCCTCATCATGGATAGAGTTATGGGATCCTTTCTACTCAGAGCATCTTCCACTTTGTTTGATTTCTTAGGAAGGTAATGAATTAAGCAATCATAATCCTTGATTAGATCTAACCACATTAATTGGAGAATATTTAACTCCTTTTGTGTGAATATATACTTGAGACTTTAATGATCTATATATATGTCACAATTTTTCCATAGATGAAGCATCTCCATATCTTCAATTTTAAGATCACTACAGCCAATTCTATATCATGATTTTGGTAGTTATAATCATGGATATTTAGTTGGAGGGAAGCATAGCCTATCACTTTTTTATCATTCATAAGTAAAAAACCTAATCCATTTTTGGATGCATCATTGTAGACCCCACTGGTGAGTAATGTGAGAAGAGGTGTAGTGATTAACCTCTTCTTCGGCTCTTTAAAACTTTATTAACATTCATCAACACAAAAAAACCTGACTCCCTTCCGAGTAATATTTTTTATTAGGGCTTGAAAATCAGGATATTTTTCTCACAAATCAATGATAGTACCAAGATAATTCAAGGAAACTTTAGATTTTGTCATGGATAGTTCCCATGGGTATCCTTAAATTACCTTAGTTTTTTAAGGATCCATATATGTACCTTTACTAGTGATAACATGTCCCAAAAAAATTTATTACTCCAACTAAAACTCACATTTACCATACTTTTAAAATAACCTTTCCCTTAACAAGGTCTTAGGTATGGAATTCAAATGCTCCCCATATTCCCCCTTTATTTTAGAGTAGATGAGAATATATTCTATAAATACTACTATAAATTTATATAGGTAATCTATAAAGACTCTATTCATCAAGTCCATGAATATTTATAGATAATTAGTGAGTCCAAATGGAATTACTATGAACTCATAGAACTCGTACATTGTTTGAAAAAAAATCTTGGAGATATCCTACTTCTTCACATTTACTTGATAATATCCAGACCGAAGACCCTTCTTAGAGAAATACTGGGCTCCATATAGATGATCAAAAAATTCATCGATCCATGGTAAAGGATACTTGTTCTTTATCATGATCTTGTTGAGCTCATGGTAATCAATGCAGAGGAATATCGACCTATCCTTCTTCTTGATGACTAGGATTGGTTCACCCCATGGTAAAACACTTTGGCATATGAACTCCTTATTCAGATTATCCTATAGTTTCTTCTTCATTTCCTCAAGTTCAATGAAATCCATTATATATTGAGTCTTGGATATTGGTAAAGCTCAAGGTATAATATCGATTGAAATTCAACCTCTCAGCTAGGAGGAATACCAAAACAATCTTCAAGAAACACATTAGTGTATTCCCTCATAATGGCCATGTCTTCAAGTATGATCTTTTATTTAGTCTCAATCATTTGAGATAGATATATTTTCTCACAAGGCAATAATATCTATGGTTTAGGTGTTAATACCAAATAATTTTCATCATCCTCCTTGCACTTTTAAAAAATCAAAGGGTGATTTGTGATATGGAGGGTGATTTCCTTCTCTTGTAAATTTATGTTGGATCTATATAAGGAAAGTCAATCCATTCCTAGAATAGTATCAAATTCCACTAAAGGAAGTGTCCCAAGGTTCTCTAGGAAGTTCAATCCATAAATATAGATAGGGGATGAGTTATATGCTTGAGATGCAATAATTGACCAATTCTCCATCTTCATCGATAACTCAACTTCAATATTTTGAGGTTTTGTTTGATTATTTCTACTAAACTTGTGTAATATGAAAGAATGTTTAGAACTGTAATAAAAAAGTATTGTCGATGTCCTTGAATGAATAACTATCATACCTTTCACCAATTCATTGTGGGGATCCACTTTAGCAATTATGATGGAATAAGCTCTCCCTTACTGCCTTGGAGGTTTTTGGGGTTGATTGTCTCTAACAAACCTTGGCTTACGGTATTGTCTTGCATAATTCTTGTGTTCCTTTAAATTGAAACATTGTACTAATATATAAGGGTTGATTGGAGAATTCCTTCATTCCAACACATTGGTGGGTTTTTCTTGTTGGAAATCGCTAGTTGGATGCCCCTCATTCCTGCACCTATATCATTTCATTGTCCCCCTTAAGAAATTTCTAGGATGCTTCTTCCCACACTTCTGAAAGTGGGATGTCGGGATTTCTTTCCACCGTTACATTTCTCCATCGTCCCTTTGAAATTAAACTCTATTTTTCGCTTCTTATCCCCATGAAAACCTTGAGATCCATTGATACCCATTTACAATATTAGGGAACATCGGACAATTTCCTCATAGTTTTGAAAATCCTAAATCACCAAGTCTTTTCATAGACCTAGATTTAGCACACCAAAGAAGCAGTTAACTTTACTTTTGGAGGTAATTAAAAAGTTTTAGGCATATCGTGCAAGTATTGTGAAGTTTGAATCGTATGTATCGATGGATTCATCATCCTTTTTCATGAGGATAAGGAAGTTCCTATCTATTTTCAGTCGAATAGTGTGAGGAAAATATTTTTCAAAAAACATTTTCCTGAATTCCTTCAACTCCAATTCTTTGATCTCTTCCTTGGGTTTCATATTTTTTACCAACACCCACCATTGATCAGCTTCTACTTCCATATGATAAACAACCAGAATGACCTACTCCTACTCTGAGCATTGAATGATTGGAAACATCTTCTTAATGGATTTGATCCATTTTTCCGTGATTAAGGGATAAAAATATCCACTGAAAGCTGGAGGCCCTTGTCATATAAATGTCTCAATTGAAACTTGCACTTTTTTAGGGGTATTTTGGAATTCCTATTGATTCAGGTTTTAGTTCAAAACTTGAGTTAATTGAGAAAGTATTTTCATGAAATTCTTGAATCATGTACCTATTGGGTTGGGTATTTCATTTGAGTAGCCATTACATTATTCATCACATTTTTTTTTGACTTAGTTTATCCTATTCCTATCCCTTTGACTAGAAAAAATGGAAAATTAAGGATGAGTATTTTTAAAATATTAAACACATAAATGGAAAATCGTGAACATTAAAGGTATAACTCATAAATTATATGTATTATTTAACCTTTTTTTAAGTTTCAGTATATTTTTTCCCTGATCTATTTCCTAACATAAAATATTAGGGGCATTTTTTGTTCCCTTAATAATGGTTCATAAGGATCTTGTGAAATTACCAAATCATATCCACAAGAGTGTCAAACTAAGTGTGCAGTAAGGACTATTTTTTTGAACCATGTAATTATCAAGTCTATCTCAATGTGCCCTTTTTGGGGTTATTACCCCAGTGTATATTTGTGTCAAGGCCGCATCCACTTATAGTATCCATACATGGATATATTTTCATGGAAACCACTTACTCTATACTTTACAAAAATTTAGATATTTTTTCCTATGTTTAGTACTATCCCTAAGATTTTTACTAGATTTTTATAATCCTAATCCAAAAAATAACTAGACTTTTCTCTGATACCAGCTATGACAACTCATATTTTAATAAATTTTATTTTATGATTTATTGATTAAAGGTACACATTATAGAATCTTAGAATATCATGAATCCTAGTGTCTTTGAGAAATTAAGTACATATCATGTCAAATTGATACATGGATAAAACCACATTATTGAAAATTTCCTTAACATGCACCTAAGATTGCATTGCTCTTTTAAAACTACACAGGATAAATTGGGGACATACATAAGAAAGGGTTGATCTATAAATCCCATTAAGGAAATAAAAAATCATAGGATAATGTAAATCAATACATGTGATACAAGAGTCATATAAAGATAACATAAAGGGGTGTTAACCATAATCTTGAATAATAAGGCATGATATAACATGATAACTTAAAGGAAATATGGGAATGTAGAAACAACATTAAACATGACATCATAAACATTGGTTAAGTAGAAACATCAATACATAATAACATGGTGGAAAAAGTACTGTAATGGATTATATTTACTCCCCAATACCATACATGATATCTCATGAGACTAAAACATTGCCCAATGCATTGGAACACTATCTGGGCACAACCATCATTTTCATATCATGTACACGCATAAGTGTGCCACATGAATCATACAACATAAATATTTATTTAATAAATTTTAATACCAGGATCAAGGAGTGCGGATTATATACACATAATTCCTCAATCAATGAATTATGGTTACATATAGGTGAATACTCTTGAGTGGAAATAAGTATGGGTATTTACAAAAAAAATGTTTAGCAAGGAAAATTAAAAGGATAATTATGGAAGCATAACAGGGGTATGTAAAGGTTAATGTGAGGGATTAATGAGAGTGAATATGGTCTCTCATCACTTTGACATAATAAGGATCGTAATAGGTATGTGTGAAATCATATACCAACATTAAAAATTGGAAAACAAAGACATTAATTTAAATGAGGTTCTTGAATAAAGAGGAGGAGAGGGTCTCTTACCTTGAGAGGCTCCTTCTAAAATCTTGGGAGGAGATTATAAAGATATTATAAGAAACTTGGGAGGTATATAGAGATGTAAGGTCAGATTAATTTTATATCATCCCACCTTTTTAATACATAACTTTTCATTAAATTTTACAAACAGATGATCTTTAAAGTATAGTGTCTTGAAAATCATGAATAAAAACATGAAAACTTAAACAATCCTTTAAATACCCATGAAAATATTCTTTAAAAGTTAATCCTATGTACAATTACTTCATCTTATAACCTAGAGACATACAATCAAAGGAAAGGGTGAGCATAAAGCTCAGTAAGGAAAACAAGTGAAATAGTTGACATGTGATCTTCCGCAATATTAATAAGAAGATGATATAGATCATAGAGTCATGAGAAATGGAAGAATAGGACTAACATAATAAAAAGAAAATGAATCATATCTTTAATATGTGGCTAAAACATTTCATTTATACATTCATGAGTATATCACCAAGTTCCATCCCCAAGGTGTCATGAAAATTACCAAGGTTATTCACCAAGGTATCGTGAAACTTGTCATCTCTAGAGATTAATTCTTTTCCCAATGCATTGGAGCGCTATCAGGTTTCACCCTTAATAAGTCTTTAAATTCATGTGATACACATGGATAATAATCAAACATTTCATAAATATACCATATATAATAAAAGAAATGGGTTTCATTTCAAAATAGTGACGTTTTAAAAGTTCTTAAAAACTTGATCGTTACGTCATTTATAACCCGCGGAAAGGGATTGAGGGTTATATGTATGTCAATTCCAGAATCAAATAGATCAATTTTATGTAGTTTTTAATACCCCTATAAATGAAATAGTTCTGGGTATTCACATAAATACAACAAGAGAATTACTTGAGAGAAAGAGAGAGAAATTTTGAGACAAAATTTCTGCAGCATAACAGCTATATAACATGGTTTTAGAAAAAATTGAAAAGAGAGGGTAAAAGGGAAAACCACTCATAAATAACTTTTAATACAGTATGGGAACTTAATAAAAATAAATGAGATCATGGTATGGATATTTGAATTAAATTCCATATGAAAATGAAACTTGGAGAAAAAGAGAAGATGTGATTTCTTTTATGAAAATTCGGTAGCCTAATGACGTCACTTAAAGATTCAGAAAATCATTTGATGAGAGTGGAAAAGGAATCTCATAATTTGGAAATGAAATTTACAGTAGTAAAGATATATAATAACAATCCCCCTCATAATAAAATGTAACTATAAGACATAACATAAAGGAAGTCATGACTTAAAGGAGGAGGGTGAAAGGATCCCTTACCGATTTGGTAACTTTCAAAACATACACCCCATGAAAGAAGGATCATATCAAGAATATGTAAATATCCATAAATTAAATTATATTACACAAAGAGTAAAATCATGGGCAGTACATACACCACACAAAATGAAATAGTGGAAAATATACCATGAATCTCACAGGAATAATAAGTGAGATAAAAATCCTTTACCACGTTGTATTCAATCGAATCATATGACCAAAAAATAATAACCACAAAATTATTCATAGAATAACATGAATATAAATAGAATCATGATAATATATATCAAATATAAGTACACAATACACCACATGCAATAAATTAGTGGCGAACAATGGAAATCCCACAGAATTAAAATGAGATAAGAAACCCCTTACCTCGTTGTCTGACTATACTCGCTCGTATGTTCGTTGTTCTTCCTGAATAATAAACCTAAGTTACTTTATACTTGATTAAGAATATTTTTCAATTTTATTATTCCTTTTATATTAATTATTACCTTTCTATAACAATTAGTTAATTATTTGAGCTCATATCGGACATTTTTTCAATGTTCGGAACTTGAGTCAAAAAATGAACTTGTAATAATTATAAATTGTCCATGTGGTCAAAATTACATTATCTCCAGAATTATATTCATCAATTAGATGTCATATATATCATATATATCCAGTATATATATATGTATTTATAATAGTACATAACATTTGGAGATAAGAAATGAAATGCACCGTTCATGGAGACGGTAAGTCATACGTACGCATGAACGCTACTTTCATTTCTATTTCATATTTTAATGAAATGAAAATATAGTGATTCATAGGTATATTATAATTTCATTATAATATTTATGTCAAATATGTTACATAATTTCATAAATTTTATCCTTTATACGTTCCACGTATGGAATGAACGAGTCATATCACTTTGAGGGTGCAGTAGTCCGCACATCCTCTAATGAAATTATCACATTTACCCATTATGGAAACCATAAAGGTATGCTATAAAAATGAAAATACATAAGAATAAGGAAAAAATATATAATATATATCATATATAGATACAGTGACATCATAATGTCTACCATGGTAGGCGATATGAGATAATTGAACAATCATCGTTTTGTGAGGTAGTAGTTCGTCGTCCACTGAAACAGTATGTTCGCTACCCATTAGATGGAGTTGTGTGTAAGTGTAGCTCGAATAATTATCATAAAAACATCATTTTATATTGATTATACTTTTTTTGTTATAAAATAAAGGAATAAAACAAGTTTAGGGGGTTGGAGAAGTAAATTAAAACAAAAGAACTTAAGAGAAGACGTTACCTTTAAATCGGGTAACTCCCTCTGGTTTGAACCAAAAGGGTTTCTTGAGGTGATTTATTCCTAAGGTAAGGATTCTAGGATGAATATAGGGATCTTGAGAGATTATTGGAGAAAATTTTGGACGATCCAAGGGCTTGAGAGTTGTGATAAATGGGTACGAAGTGAGGGCTTTTATAAGGGAGAAAAGGGGCTCTTTTGGAAAGTTTGAAAATATTATTTTATTATATAATGATTTTCAGTTTCTAAAAGTAAAAAAATCATTAAAGTCGAATATAAGGTGGCCCATGTTATAAATAAAATCATCCAATAATAATTGGACAAGTTTTAAATATTTTTTTTAATTTTTATCTTCTTATTTATTTAAATCATCCATTAATGACGTAAACATTGCATCATCATTGTGTCATAAATAATTTTATTTATATGATGTCTAAAAATTATAAAAAAAATACCATGATGTAGGAAATATTTTTATCTTTCCAATTAATATTTATATTCTAAAATATAACTTACATAACCTCATGTAAAAATTGTTTTAGTAAAACAATACATGTTTATGACATTTTTATTTTTACTATAAATAAAAAGTTATAAATGTCATTATCTTACCCAAGTGGCTCCATGGGACCCCAAAATTGACCCATGGATTGTCTTGGTCGTCCATTACTCATAAAATAAGGTTATAACAAGTGTCAAGGTAATTTTTTATTATTATAACATTATTTTTACCTTAAATTACCCTAATTACCTTTAATCGTGGTTAGTAAAAGTCAAAAGTTACTATTCAAAAAAATTTATTTGCATCCCATTGAACCACATTTTACTTACTAATGACAACCATGTATGTCATATTTTTGAAATTTAATTCACAGAAGTCGTAAAATTTCATTTAAATGACAAAGTCTGTTTTTTAACTACTACTTAGTGGTTTCACTATTCATCAAAAATTGAAGGTTTTCTGAAAAATTGCAAAACATTTACTCTAAGATAAATTTGATATTCTGAATTCAAAAATTATTTCTATTTTACCAAATTCAAAACATATAAGTTGCATTAATTAATTTTATAATTAATTCTCGTTGTCAAAACAAACAGCGTGTTTTTAAGAAATAATAACCATCAAAAGATTGATACTTGTTAATATCCACTTTCATATTGAAATTACTTTCAATGTACAAAATTGGGTTAAATGGTAAAAATATAATCTATTTACACTTTAAAACCAATTAAAAAGATAATATAACCATATAAATAAATTAGATTAAAAGGCGGTTTTGAATTAAAATACAGCTTTTTTCACTATTCATTAAAAATGAACATTATTAGAAAAATATCAAAATTTCATCCAAAGTAAATTTTGATGTCCCGATTCTAAAGATGAAAATTATTTTTTAAAATATAATACGTAAAATTGAAAAAAAAACTATATTTAAAAAGGGTTCTCCACCAAAAGGCGGTAAATCGCCCTTTTAAAGTAAATTATGCTTAAAATAGATTCATTAACAGTTTAAGTCTCCGAATTTTATTGGATGAATGTAAAAACATTTAACAAACATATATTATCATATTTAATTCGGTTCTATTAATTCCTGCCAATACAATGGCCAGGTGTAAACTACCATTTAAAATAATAATATTATATTATTAGTGTGCAACGTAAGATTTCAAAGAAACCCGTTGTTGTGTGTCATGTATGCCATTGAATATAGAATCCCTTTTAAAATAAAATTAATATTTAATTAAAAAATATTAATAAATATGAAAAATTCATATTCATTATTTTCCTGGGATGTTACATTCTTCCCCCCTTTCGGAAATTGTGTCCTTACAATTTTAAAGTTGGGCTTGGAAACTTCATTGAAAGTCCCACATCATAAAAAGAGTTAGTAAAACTATCACTTTAAAAGAAAGAAAGCAAAGTACAAAGGTCACCTGAGTTAACCCATACTAGGATTACATGTAGGAAAACATTGATATGGAAGAGAAAAAAAAGGGTCAAGTTCTGATTGAGAGTGATAGAAAACATGATTAAGAGAAAGTTAACCACCAAAAAATCACTAACTTATGATGTGTTAAACGATCTTTGATCACGTAGTAGGAAATGTAAACCAACAACATTTTTTTACGTTCTTTTTCAAAATTTTGAGTAATTCATTTACTATATTGAATAAAAACATAAGTAAATATACTTACCTTCAAGTAGAGTTTCATCCTTTAATAAGTTTCCACTAAAACTAATCTTTTCTCCAAACAATGAGCATTCAAAAAGACTTGGACGCATCAAAATCACAAGAATCATCTTCTATAGAATCACATAATCCAAAAAATAAGAACTATATATTTCCCTTGTCTTTAGACATCAACTAAAACCAAAATGGTTAGTACTAGATCATATAATCCCCAAAAGGATAATACTTTATAAAAATATATACTAATATTGTTGGGAAAAAAATCCCTCACGGTATCATTGAAGCATTTTTGAGGTGATTGTGTTTGTTGACAAAGTGGAAATCTATGTTGTGATTATTGACAAAGAAATCCATGACATACAAATTTGATGTAAAAGGGGATTTCATGGTGGAATTTAGAGTTTAAGGGCTGTATGTTGCACGAAATATGTTTTTCAAGATCACAACATCAAAATATGGCAAAGGGATAAGGGTCACACAAGTTTTGGGTTTGTTCGTGCAAGGGACTAGCGCAGCAGAGACAAGGGCGGTAGGACTAGGGTGGCGAGACTTACGCGTCAAGGGGAGACTTGCACGATGTCGCGTAGGGTTTCGAAATTCCTATAAATACAGGTCGAATCCTCCTCATTTTGTACGATCTCAACACTTGGAGAAAATCAGATCTCCCGTCGCGCCGGTGTGGTGGTCGCGCAAGTGGTGTGTGGTCACGTAAGTAGAGGTTGCGTGACAGTTGTTGGTTGTGAGCCCAAGGTGGTCTGGGCGAGGAATGAAGAGAGTCTCCCAAGTTCTGAGTTGAAGAAGGAAGTGTCGTGCAAGTGGTTTGGTGACACTTGCACGCCAAGTTTTGAAGAAGCACGAAATTTGTTGGTTGCGTTCCAAAATTGGTTTGGGTGTAAAAGGGTGTGTGTCGCACAAGTTTGGAGTTGCAGAAGCTTGTGTCAGGCAAGTGGTTTAGGTGGACTTACGCACCAGTTTTGACTTGCACACCGAGACTTGCGCGTCGGCTTAGAGAATGGCGCCAAGTAAGGCTGATTCCTGGAAGTGATTTAGGGATGCGTGGAATCTGGAAGATTTATGATACCTTCAGTGCAAAGTGAGATTCAACGACGGGTGAGAGTTGGACTTCAATAGAGAATCTACATAAAACGGAGGATGCATTCATTAGTGATAATGAAGAGACCTAAGGTTCTAAAAACTGTGAGTGGATCCTTTCCAAATCAGTGAGCAAAGGAAGAGGAAGAATGTGATACTCTCCACCGGCAGTGAGCCAGAGAGAGAGAGACAGGGAGTGACCCTTGGGAAAGTAGTGAGCTGACCCTAAACTTTGTAAAGGTAGTGAGCCTGGGAATAGAAGTGATCTATCCCGAACTTTGTAAACATCAGTGCACTTTTAGTGGATTTGGTACATCGGCACATCATCGGTGTATTCTCCTTGTATGTAGTCCAGTGAGGTGAACCAAGTAAAAATCATTGTGTCATGTGCATGCTTTAGTTTTGTTTATACTTTGCTGTAGTAAAGAGAGAAAAGCGAGTCTTGATTAACAGAGAGACAAGATCAATAGGGGTGGTTGTTTTAATCTTTCATACCCTAATTCACCCCCCCCCCTCTCAGGGTATCTAACCTAGTGGACCTAACAACTATTAATCTCCAAAATTCAACAAAAAGTACCCAAAGTTCCAGAAATAACATTCAATACACAATCGTCCTTAAAATTCTTCAAAATAATCCAAACTAAGATTGAAACCCAAAACTCAGAAGGATTTAATCACATATTCTTCCACAAAAAATCTTAACATTTATCTTAAAATAACATTGACTACTCTTAAAGTCTCATACTAAATTGTAATTACCCTAATCACATATTCTCTATGCTAGGTTAATCATTTTCAAGAAACACCCAAATCCCCATATGTCCACAATAAATACAGAGATTCTTACAAAATAAAAGTTTCAACCATTCCTCCACAAATGAAATCCTGTAGTATTTTATTTTCCTTAAGCATATAGTATTCCAAAAGAGAAAACATCTTCCAAAATAACCTTTATAATTTAATCACCAAATCATTTTCCTATACTAATGATATCCATTTGATAAAACATAAGTTCCCAAAATAAACTTATTATTTATCCATAAAATCATTTAAATAAAAATAATAAGTCATACTAACCAGGGACTTCACGTAGGCTAGTGGTGGTGATAAAACCCAATCGCACTTTGGTTATGGGTTCGACTCCCATAGCTTTGTCTGATGTGACAGGTTGTCACACGATCTGCGTGTTGACCTTTTTATAAAACTCAAAAATAACTCTAACATGTTTTAACCTTAAATTATTTCTTATACCATTCATTTTCATCCCAACACATTAAGATAGTTCTGCTCGTATCCAGACAGGGATGTATTTGCTTGATAAACCGCTTAATCCATACTCACCAAAATACCAATAAGTTTTCCTATATTATAAATTTTCTATAGGGTTATTCCTAAATTTTTCATATCCTAATTCCCATAAAAAACTAAACTATCCTTTGATACCAACTATATCATCCCTCCTTTTTAATACATAACTTTCCATTACTTTTTACAAACAAAGGATCTTTAAAGTCTAGTGTCTTGGAAATCATGAATAAAAACATGAAAACTTAAACAATCCATTAAATACCCTTGAAAATATTCTTAAAAAGTTCATACTATGTACAATTACTGCATCTCATGACTTGGAGACATACAATTAAAGGAAAGGGTGAGCATAAATCTCAGTAAGGAAAACAAGTGAAACAGTTGACATGGGATCTTCAGCCATATTATTAAGAACATGATATAGATCATAGAGTCATGAGAAATGGAATAATAAGATGAACATAATAAAAATAACATGAATCATAAATTGAATATGTGGCTACAACATTTCATTTAGACATTCATGAACATATCATCAAGGTGCATCCCCAAGGTGTCATAAAAATTACCAAGGTTATTCACTAAGGTATCGTGAAACTTGTCATCTCTAGAGATTAATCCTTTTCCCAATGAATTGGAGTGATATCAGGGTGAACCCTTAATATTTATTTACATTCATGTGATACACATAGATCATAATCAAACATTTCATAAATAACCCATAGATAATAAAAGAAATGGGTTTCATTTCAAAATCGTGACGTTTTAAAAGTTCTTAAAAACTTGATCATTACGTCATTTATAACCCATGGAAAGGGAGTGAGGGTTATATATATGTCAATTAAATAATTAAATAGATCAATTTTATGTATTTTTTAATACCCTTGGAAATTAAATAGGTCTGGGTATTCACATAAATACAACAAGAGAATTTCTTGAGAGAAATAGAGAGAAATTTTGAGACGAAATTTCTGCAGCATAACAACTATATAACATGGTTTTAGAAAACATTGAAAAGATAGTGGAAAAGTGTCACCCACTCATAAATAACTCATAATACAGTATGTTTACTGAATAAAAATAAATGAGATCATTTTATGGATATTTTAATGAAATACCATATGAAAATAAAACTCAAAGAAAAAGAGAAGATGCGATTTCTTTTACCAAAATTCGGCAGCCTAATGACGTCACTTAAAGATTCAGAAAATCATTTGATGAGAGTGGAAAGGGACTCTCATAATTTGGAAATGAAATTTACAGTATTAAAGATATATAATAACAATCCCCCTCATAATAAAATGGAACTATAATACATAACATAAAGGAAGTCATGACTTAAAAGAGGAGACTGAAAGGATCCCTTACCGATTTGGTAACTTTCGAAACGTAAACCCCAGGAAAGAAGGATCATATCAAGAATATTTAAATACCAATAATTTAATGTATATTACACAAATAGTACAATAATGGGCAGTACATACACCCCACAAAAAGAAATAGTGGCAAATATACCTTGAATCTCACAGGAATAAGAAGTGAGATGAAAATCTCTTACCACATTGTATTCAATCGAATTGTATGACAAAAAATTAATAATCACCAAATTATTCACATAATAACATGAATATAAAGAGAATAATGATAATATATATCAAATTTAAGTACAAAATACACCACATGCAATAAATTAGTGTCTAACAATGGAAATCCCACAGAATTAAAAGTGAGATAAGAAACCCCTTACCTCGTTGTCCGACTTGACTCCCTCATATGTTCCTTGTTCTTCCTGAATAATAAACTTAAGTTACTTTATAATTTCTTAAGAATATTTTTCAATTTTATTATTCCTTTTATATTACTTATTACATTTCTATAACAATTAGTTAATTATTTGAGCTCATATCGGACATTTTGTCAATGTTCAGAACTTGAGTCAAAAAATGAACTTATTATAATTATAAATTATCCATGTTGTCAAAATTTTAATATCTCCATAATGATATTCATCATTTAGATTTAATATGTATCATATATATCTAGTATATATATATATATATGTATTTATAATAGTACATAACATTTGAAGAAAAAACATGAAATGCACCGTTCATGGAGACGGTAAGCCGTATGTACGCATGAACGCTACTTTCATTTCTATTTCATATTTTAATGAAATGAAAACATAGTGATTAATAGGTATATTATAATTTCAGTATAATATGTATGTCATATATGTTACATAAGTTCATAAATTCTATCATTTATACATTCCACGTATGGAATGAACAAGTCATATCACTTGGTGGGGGTGGTAGTCCGCACTTCCTCTAATGAAATTATCGCGTTTACCCATTATGGAAACCATAAAGGTATGCTATAAAAATGAAAATAAATAATCATAAGGAAAAAAATTATAATATATATCATATATAGATAAAATTACATCAAAATATCCACCATGATAGGCGGTAGGATATAATTGAACAATCATCGTTTCGTGAGGCAGTAGTTCACCGTCCACTGAAATAGTATGTTCATTACCCATTAGATGGAGGTGTGTGTAAGTGTAGCTTGAATACTTCTCATAAAAACATCCTTGTATATTTATGATACTAGTTTTTTTATAAAAATAAAGAAATAAAAAGATTTTAGGGGGGTGGAGAAGTAAATTAAAACAAAAGAACTTAAGAGAAGATGTTAACTTTAAATCGGGTAACTCCCTTTCGTTTGAACCAAAAGGGTTTTTTAAAGTTCTTTATGCCTAAGGTAAAGCTTCTAGGATGAATAGAGGGATCTTGTGAGATTATTTGAGCAGATTTTGGACGATCCAATGGCTTGAGAAGTGTGAGAAATGGGTAGGAATTGAGGGCTTTTTATAAGGGAGAGGAGGGGCTCTTTTGGAATGTTTGAAAATATTATTTTATTATATAATTATTTTCGGTTTCTAAAGGTCTAAAAATCATTAAAGTTGAATATAAGGTGGCCCATGTTCGAAATAAAATCATCCAATAAGAATTGGACAAGTTTTGGATATTGTTTTAATTTTTATCTTCTTATTTATTTAAATCATCCATTAATGACGTAAACACCGCATCATCATTGTTTCATAAATAATTTTATTTATTTGATGTCTAAAAATTATAAAAAAAATATCTTGATGTAGGAAATATTTTTATATTTCTAATTAATATTTATAGTAGAAAATATAACTTACATAACCCCATATAAAAATTGTTTTAGTAAAACAATACATGTTTATAACATTTTTATTTTTACTTTAAATAAAAAGTTATAAATGACATTATCTTACCCAAGTGGCTCCATGGGGCCCCAAAATTGACCCATGGATTGTCTTGGTCGGCCATTACTCATACAATAAAGTTATTACAAGTGTCAAGGTAATTTTTTATTATTATAACATTATTTTTACCTTAAATTACCCTAATTACCTTTAATCGTGGTTAGCAAAAGTCAAAAGTTACTATTCACAAAAATTTATTTTCATCCCATTGAACCACATTTTACTTACTAATGACAAACATGTATGTCAGATTTTTGAAATTGAATTCACAAAAGTGGTAAAATTTCATTTAAATGACAAAGTCTGTTTTTTAACTACTACTTAGTGGTTTCACTATTCATCAAAAATCGAAGGTTTTCAGAAAAATTCCAAAAATTCACTCTAAGATAAATTCGATATTCTGAATTAAAAAATTATGTCTATTTTACCGAATTCAAAACATATAAGTTTCATTAATTAATTTTATAATTAATTCCCGTCGTCAAAACAAAAAGCGTGTTTTTAAGAAATAATAACCATCAAAATATTGATACTTGTTAATGTCCAGTTTCAAATTAAAATTACTTCCAATGGCCAAAATTGGGTTAAATGGTAAAAATATAATCTATTTACACTTTAAAACCAATTAAATATAATATAACCATATAAATAAATTAGATTAAAAGGCAGTTTTGAATTAAAATAGAACATTTTTTCACTATTCATTAAAAATGAACATTATTAAAAAAATATCAAAAATTTCATCCAAAGTAAATTTTGATGTCCTTATTATAAAGATGAAAATTATTTTTTCAAATATAATTTGTAAAAGTTAAAAAATCTAGATTTTAAAAGGGTTCGCCATCAAAAGGCGGTAAATCACCCATTTAAAGTAAATTATGATTAAAATAGATTCATTTACATTTTAAGCATCTGACCCTTATTGAATGAATGTAAAAACATTTAACAAACATATATTATCATATTTAAGTTATTTATATTAATTCCCTCTAATACAATGGTTAGGTGTTAACTACCATTTAAAATAATAATATTATATTATTAGTGTGTAACGTAAGATTTCAAAGAAACTCGTTGTTGCGTGTCAGGTATGCCATTGAATATAGAATCCCCTTTAAAATAAAATTAATATTTAATTAAAAAATATTAATAAATATGAAAAGGTCATATTCCTTTTTTTTCTGGGATGTTACAAATTTCCTGCTGTAATCATTTTTAGTGAGTATAATTGGGGGTTTGGGTGGGTTTATAGAGCAAAAGAGATGACGTTTCTTTATTAATTTCCAAATATAGATTCTAGACTCGATATGATAAAGTAGTCAAAACCACAAACATTTTCATGGTTTTCTCCCATGGTTTCTTCCAAAATAGAGTGGTTTTCATTATTTTAAAAGTTTAAGAACTTATCTCATTAAAATAATTTTATTATTGTGTGGAAGTGACACACGTTTACAAAGAATTGATTTTAAAACTTTAAAATATAGAATAGATATCGGTGGATTCATTAAGGGATTATAAAATTAATCAAATAACCACAAAAACACATTATTCTAAATTAAAAATATATATTTGTTTTTGGATACCTTTTATGGCATATATTACATCACCTTTGAGTCATTATGATATCATAATACATACCCTATATTTATACTGTATTTAATTTTGACCAAAAAAATTTAACTATCTCCAAATATTATGAAAAAATCACCATTGGATAATTTAAGAGTGATTATTTCAAAAATAATATTTATTTTATCCAAATTATTCTCCAAGTATTAGAATTTACACTTTTAAATCAAAAATTCACGTTTATTAAAAAATATTATTTTTTTACATTAACATTTTTCTAACCCTTTCATATCATTTTTCCATTAGAGGCACTAAAGAGATGGGTGTGGGGTCTCTATTAAATCACCTTGAATCCAGGTATGATCTGTTTTCAAGAGTGGTATTTTAATTTTAATCCCTTTTCCATAAAAAAAATACTCGATCACAAGTCTGGATTAAAATTATTGGCCTTAATTGGATTTTTTGGCATCCAAAAATTTTATTTGATATTGCTTCTACTATGGGAATTCTTATTAAACTGGATAGGAATACTAAGATTGCTAGATTTGTTCACTTTTCTTAGGTAATGGTGGAGGTTGATCTGAGCTCTTACTCGATTCATAATGTATTTTTGTTAGCACTGGATGATGATATTCCCTTAAAAGTGGAATATGAAAGACTTCTTGACTTTTGTTCGGAGTTTCAAGTTATTGGTCATGGAAAGGATAAATGTCACTGGAATATAGTTTTATCTTTTTTTATTCAAAAGGTAACCATGAATATTCTTTTAGGATGAAAGTTAGGAAACAAACTTCACATAATAATGTGCGACAACCCACTCCTGGAAAAGACAATGTGCAGGTTAGAGATGGTACATCACAGTCAGCTAAGTAATTAACACCAGAGACACATGAGCCAGAGAATATGGCTCTGATGTTAGTACCTAGACCCAGAGAGCATGACCAAGAGGAGGAGGGTGGCCTTATATAGGGTCAATGAATTATAAGTGATGAAGGTAATCTTTCAAGGATTCTAGAGGAAATTAATAAATTAAGGAAAACCTAGGACATTCATGGGAAGTGGGATGATATCAAGGATGACTCCCTAAAAAATCATCCTATAGTCATTTTTTGTCCAAAGGAAAAAATGTTTTTGTGGATGATGAAGGTTTTAAATCTGTTCCCCTCAAGAAATCCATATGTAGGAAAGATTATTCCTATTTGAATCCAACTATGGTCACCGGGTCTCATGGTCCTATAGATTTTGACTCTGACCGGTATGGTGATTATGATGATTCATATGAGTTTGATTATGATATTTGATCTAATTTATCATTTTTTAGCATTAGGTAATGATGCTTGTATGACCCCATATTTTTTCCCTTTTTGTATCATCTTCTTATTTTTTTAATAATAGGGATATTCCCAAACTTTCCTTGAAAAAAACATTTTTCTGACCCTTAAAAAAATTATTTTTCACTTCACAAAATTATTATATCATTTATTTTTAATAAACATTATTTAATTATAATATTTTATTATAATATCATATATTTTAAAATTTCATGAATTCATAAAAATAATTTCTTGATTGAAACTATAAATTTCCCAAAAATATAATGTGTTTCATCATATCAGAAGCTAATTTTTACCAAACTCATTATTTAATAATTTAAAATGTAATATTAAAAAGGGGTAAATAGAATCATTTTTTTATCAAAATAAAATATAAAAATTTATACTATTAGGGTATATATATATCCCTTTATTACACTAGTGAATTCCCTAAGGGTAAGGTGTGTGATGGTCATATTTTCTTAGGGTGGTTCAGTGTACATGCTTTGGGTTGTGATCTCAATAAGCTTGAACTTCTCTTGTAAATAGTTACATTCATGCTTTAGTTATTTAATCTCAACTTAGTCTTGATTAATGTAAAATTCTAGTGATCTTATCTCCCCCGAAATCTCTGATAAATTGGCTTCATAGGGTATGATCCTATTAATCGAGGTCATCATTTCTTTCATTTGTATCATTTGGACTTTATCATAACCCTTAATAAAAAAATATTAATGGCCACTATAAAAAAACTATATTAAGAATTTTTATGATGCATAACGGTGTTTTAAATTTTACAATTCATATAAGAGTTCAAAATAGCCAAAGTAGTGTGTGTGTTTTTTATAACTTCATTACTTAATAAGGTATTTATTTATTTAAATAGTGAATTTCATTTATAAAATTTATAGTTGTTTCATAGAACATAACTCACAAGAAAAGTGCATAGATGTAATACACCATTTCATTATGGATCACACACAAAAAGGATATATTGTTCTTGAATTTATCATAATGGAAAACTAGCATACTGATATTTTTACAATACTCTTTTTTCATCATGGAGAAAAATTTATGTTTCATCTTTCTACTTGCATTAAAAATTACTCAAGTGAAAAAGGAGAAAACTTTTATCAATTTATTAACTTTTTATCAAACTTTAAAATTTCATAGTTTTTTCAATATTATCGATTTTTCAAAATTTTATTAGTTTTTATTTTTTTCCATCATATTTACATGTATATTTTGTTACTTTCATTCTACTTTTTTGTGAAAGATTTACAATTTATGTTTAACTTTTCCTTGAACTGTCCTCGAAAGAGTAAGATCGTCCATTTCTTTTGGAAGATAACTTTAGGAAAGGTAATATTTTTTTATTTCTTATATATTTTATTTTAAAAATCAAGAAGAGGGAGAAATTTGAAAAAAATTGTTGTTTTCACTTTGAGTATTCGTCTATTCTGATCAAGATTTTTCAAAGGGGTAATTTTTTTATCTAATGAAGTTTGTTTAAAGAAAATTCAAATCAAAGGGGGAGAAATTCACAATTAAGAATATTAGAGGGAGATTACTTTTTAATTTAATATCTTCTTTTCAAATTTTCTTGCATGTATTGTGCTTTCTAAAAGGATATATTATTAATATAATGACTTACTGCATTTCTTTATTTTGTAAATCTCAATACACTTTATATCAAAATGATCTAAATTGAGTTTTTTCTTAAGTTATTATTATTGTAATGAATGAACTTTTAGTAATTGAAATACCATAGAAATAAAATTGTTTTATGAAAATCCAGTGATCTGAACTTCCATTATAGATTACATCCATCCTTTTTTTGAATAACTATAGTGGTGCATAACAAACTCATCTTTAGATGAAGAACCTTACTTAGTTCATTGGTAGATGAATAATTTGTTGTTGATGTAGTTAAAATTGACTCTAGTTTTGTGGAATTTTACCATTGAAGTTTTTTACAATGATGTCTATAAATAGATTTCTACCTTGAGCATCATAAGTATGATGATTGATTATATAATTGACTAATGAGAATCAATAATTATGAATGTTGTAATTTTTTTTGAAGATTTTCAATTTCTTATTACTAATAGCGCTTCTAATCAGTGTAATATTTTTCTTTCTGAGTGTTTTTGTTAATAGCTACCATTGTAAGTTTTTATTTGAAAATCTCTTAGCAATTTCCATTTTAATCATTTTGTTGCATATTTTGTGTGATTGAGGGATTCCAAGGATAAGAAGACATATGTTTTTTAAATCATCTGGATCGAGGGCTTCCATGACTAGGACAAAATAGCTTAGGACCTTCCATGAGTGTAAGAGAACTGCTTCCAAAAGGTTTAGTAAAGGTATTTGGGGGATAGGAAGATAGACTTTATGATAGCACTAAATAGGCCTTTAACTATGCTAAAAATAGCCTTTATCGTCGTTAGAGAAGCACTGACTACTAGAGTGAGATTAAAATCCCTAGGATTTTATCAGTGCTTAAAAAGTGCTGATAAAGGGGTCCATTATCAGTGCTAAAAAAACATTGATAGAGGGGAATACTGTAGTGTGTTGTGACAGTACATTACAGCACCAAAAACACCACCAAATTAGCAGAATCAACTACCAAGAAAAAATTTAAATGAGACAAAATTAAAAAAAAATAAAAGAAAAAAACATTATATTATAGACATTTCAAACATTGTTTTATAAAATTTCATAAGTAAAAATCACCACATATATTCAAAAACATCAAAGTTCCTTTGTCTTTTGATCCTGACCCCAAATAATGTTATTCATGAACAAACCACCCCTGCTTGAGAAAAAGAATGCACTTTTATAACAAATTAATTCTTATGTTAGTAATAATATAAAGAAATAAATTAATATAAATTTTTAACTTTAAACTAAACTTTGATTCATACTAGGAACAATGTGTATCATATTGATTTGTGGTTGATTATTTCACATCATGCCATTTCTTGTTTGTCTTCAAGAATTATCTCTGTGAAAATTAACTAAATAAGTGTAAGATAAAAATGATAAGGAGAATAATTAAGTAATAGAAGATAGAATGATGAGAAAACAATCTAGGCTCATTTTCTTGGTTTTGGTGATGTGATGTGCGTTTTAAAATAAAATGAAACATATATATTATAAAGACTCTCTTGGATTCATACCAATCACACCGTGCATTGGATTGTGATGTGGATAATTCCTACACATCCCAAATGAATTATGGATCATTGTCCTAAAGTATCAAAACGATTCGAATATGTTTTCTCGATTTTGAGTCTTTCACTTGTATTTTTTACTAAAATGTAATTTTAAAATAGAAACATGCACTTTGATCCATACCGATCAAATTTTCTATCTTTTTGATGTGAGACTAATTCTTTCATGTCACAAATGACTTATTAATAATTGTCCTAAATTATCAAGACAATCTGAGCATGTTTTCTCGGTTTTCATTGAGTGGAACTTTCTAAACTAAAATGTAAATTTTAAACAGATAATAGACACTTTGAGTCATACTAGGAACACCGTGTGTTAGATTGAGGTGTGGATGATTCCTACACATCACAAATTAATTGTGAATCTTTTTCCTAAAGTATCAAAACAATATGAATGTGTTTTTTCAGTTTTGAGTATGTCACATCGTGTAGCGATTTTACATGAGACTGATTCTTAAATATCAAAATTGAGTTATGAATCATCTTCCTAAATTATCAAGAAAATACGAGTTCATATTCTTGGTTTTTAGTGAGTGACACATTTTGAACTAAAATGTCAATTTTAAACTGATAACAGACACTTTAAGTCATTTTGGGAACATCATGTGTCGGATTGAGGTGAAGTTGAAACCTTCACATCCAAAATGACTTATGGATAATTTTCCAAAAGTATTATAATAATCTTAATGTTTTTTCTCAGTTTTGAGTATGTCGGTTGTCTTTTTTACTAAAATTAATGTCAATTTTAAATAAAAATATTTACTTAGAGTCATATCCATCACACCGTTTGTCGGATTGATGTGCAGCTGATTCCTACATGTCCCAAATGAATTATGGGTCTTTTTCCTAAATTATAAAAACAATATGAATGTGTTTTCTTGGTTTTGATTATATCACTTGTATTTTTTACTAAAATATCATTTTAGACTAGAAACATGCACTTTGAGTCATATCAGTCACATCGTGTATTAGTTTGACATGAGGATAATTCCTACACATCAAAAATTAATTATGAATTGTTTTCCTGAATTATCAACACAATCAGAGCACATTTGCTCAATTTTCAGTGAGTGTAACATTTTGAACTAAAATGTCAATTTCAAACTAATAACGAATACTTCGAGTCATACCGGGCACACCATGTGTCGGATTGAGGTGTTGTTGATTCCTACATATCACAAATGACTTATGGATAAATTTCATAAATCAGAAAAATAATATGAATGTGTTTTCTCGATTTTGAGTATGTTAGTTGTCCTTTTTCTAAAATTAATGTCTTTCAATGGCCCGAAGGCCTTCATTTTTTATTGATTTTGATAATACACCTTTAAAGGGGTGAGGTAGAACCCTTACAAGGCTCATAGGAGTAAGTATTACATGGACTATAGGCCTTAAAGGAATTCATTGATCGTAGCCTTCAAACATTACATACAACCTATACTAACTACAAGAACTACTCCTCCCCAGCATCTTCATCGTGAAATCAGATCTCAACCTTCGCATGGCTATTCAGCTAGGCTTTCTTGTGCATGCAATATCTTGTCCCGATGGCAGGTTTCATACCCTCTCATTCCTACAATCTGTTTAGCTTCTTCTATGGTGAAAGCTCCTTGCTCCTCCTCCTTTTGAATCTTGTTCCTTGTAGGTTTTCTGGTTTTCATATGCACTTAAGGTGGCCCAAAGGCCTTGAGGTGGCCAGAAGGACTTACTGACCCAAAGTCCTGGATGGCCCAAAGGCCTTAAAGGACTCGGGGACCAAATCGGTGGCCCAAAGGCCCAAAGGGGGGAATATCCCTAGCTGATACAGTCTCAAATAGTACCGCTACAGCTCCTGCTACAATACTGCTACAGTAACCCAGAAATTAGCCTCCACTTGGTTTTGATCACGGTCTCTTGGATGTGCTTAAGGAGTCCTCACCAACTGGGCTGAGGCTCATGTGGTAAAATTAATGTCAATTTTAAATAAAACGATGCACTTGGAGTCATACCGGTCACATTGTGTGTCGGGTTGAGGTTTGGATGATTCATGCACATCACGAATGACTTATGGATCATTTTCTTGAATTATAAAAACAATATGAAAGTGTTTGATGGATTTTGAGTAAATCACTTATCTTCTTTACTAAAATGTCATTTTAAACTAGAAACACACACTTTGATTCATATCAATCACATAATGTATCAGTTTGATGTGAGAATAATTCATACACATCACATGAATTCTGAATTTTTTTACAAATTATCAAGATAATCCAAGCATGTTTCCTCAATTTTTAGTGGGTGACACATTTTGAACTAAAATATCAATTTTAAACTGATAACAGACACTTTGAGTCATACCAGGAACACCATGTGTTAGATTGAGGTGTGGCTGATTCATACACATTAAGAATGACTTATGGATCATTTTTATAAAGTATAAAAACAATTCAAATGTTTTTTCTTATTTTTGAGTACGTCAGTTGTCTTTTTTACTGAAATTAATGTCAATTTTAAATAAAAAGAAGCACTTTGAGTCATACCGGTCACATTGTGTATCATATTAAGGTGTGGATGATTCCTACATGTCCCAAAGTCTCAAAAAAATTACAATTGTCAATGTTACCACACTTCCCATTGACTTTCATTATCGAACTACCAACACTGCATATTGATCACAAAACTGTAGGGACCATGAAGGAAAGTGATAAATGTCAGCACTGCAGGGGTGAAAAAGGTTTTAGGGAGAATAATTTTGTGGAAATTTTGGTGTAGAAAGTCATGAAATATGGACAAAAAAATTCTAAAATAAACAAATAGTGAAAATATGAATTCTCAAAAGATATGTGAAAAAAACAAAATAAGTATTAGAAAAAATGAAAAGGAAATTAACTTATAAATAATAGATAAGATGATGACAATATTAATTAAATAAGTAGTAGGAATTCACCTTTTCATTATGGTTGTATACATTCTTGACCCATTTCCTTGTTTTCATTATCTCAGTTGCATCCCCAAAGTCCAATCTCTCACGAGCATGAGTAGATTCAAACATAAGAAAAAAAATATTATGTGAGTAGTACTAAAAAGAAATAAATCAAACATAAATATGAAAGAATACATTATTCCTATGGATAATGATTTTACTATGAAAATATCAATATTAACTCTGTGATTGAGTAGGGGCATCTTCATTTCTCTTCCTGCAAAGGTAGTAGAGGGAACTTGAATGAAAGTGATAAATACCAACACTATAGGGGTGAAAAGGTTTTGAGGGAGAAGAATTATATAGATGTTTTGGTTCATACAAGCATGAAATAAAGATAGAAATATTTTAAAATAAACAAAATCTAAAAGGAATGGTGAAAATTAAATCAATGTTTCATTATATAATTTTTTATTAAAATAGAGAAAGTATATCATAACATTACCTTTACCTATTCCCAAAGGGTTTCCTTTGTTATAGTTTATTCTTCTACGGGATTTGTAACATCATCATGTGCAGAAGACATTGTCTGCATGAGTAGTCAAACATTTAATTTATATTATGTTAATGCAATAGAGAACGGAAAATATTGTGTGGAAAAACATTGTATATTAAAAAACACTTTTAGCTTCTCATGGAACTCTATTTTTTTAAAGATTTTGGGGATTTAGTTCCTCTATCGATAATCCAAATCCCCTCTTTATGGTCTTGTCTAACGTACAATACATTGTCTACATTAGGACCGGCATGAACTAATTGTGATCTCCCAATGAAAGGGTCATCCTCGATTGAATTTTCATCTGACCTGGCATTTGTTTTAGTCTCCATTAAGATAATTGACCAATCCTTGTTTGGTGGATCTGAGACATAAAATATTTGCACTACTTGTGATATCATTATGAATAGCTCTTCTTTTTCCCCTTCTACACTGAAATTCACCTTCATGAATCCCATTTCATCAACTTTCAATACACTCATATTGTCAACCCATTTTTAATGAAAAATTGGTACTTGAAATGTTGTATAATCTAACTCGTATATCTATTCAATAATACCAAAATATGTCATATTTTCATAAATTAGATTTCTATCCTTGGAACCAAATATGTGCATCGCTTCCTCCACAAGTTTAACCGCACTATTTTTCATCATACTTTAGTAATCATGTTCTTTTGTGTAGAATGTATAACCATTTAATACAAAATCAGCATAAGATATAACATTTTCATTCAGTCCCCTAGATAGCGATTAAAGTCATCCATAAATTGAATTCATATTTTTAGATAATTCCTTGTAAATTTGATCCTGGAACCATCCTATAAACTATTGATTATGTGTATTTAATATCCGTCCTTCATCCCTTGATGAATTCAAATCTCTAAGAATTTCTCTGTGGGATTCGATAGAGGGATCAACATCTCTACTATTATCTAAAATATAAAGGTGTGCTTGCTCCCGCTCTATCATGGTAATTGTAACAATATATCTTCCAGAAATCCCTTCACCCATAAGATGTATGCTATGATGAGACTTTGGGAGAGAAATGTTTTCAACATCTGATAGGTAATCGGTACAGAATTCAACAACTTCTTCAACAATATATAGTTCTGGAATACAAATTTCTAGCTGACTTCTGGACGACTTTGATTCTTGACATACCCTTTTAGAATCTTTATATACCACTCAATGGGGTACATCCATATGTAATGGATATGACCACATAGTTAAACCTCTATAACCAAGTGAACCATCAGGTGGGCTATTATATCAAATAATTATGTGTTGCGAAAAAATTGGGAGAATCGAAGTGAAAAAATGATTCGCAGAAGAGTAAAATAGAAAATCAAAAGAAGAAGAAGAACACAGTACATAGAGATTTATGTGGTTTGGGAAATGACCCCTACAACCATGGAGAGGTATAAGTTTCACTATAGTTGGGAGCACAAAATTACAGAGTTTTAGAATTCTCAAGCACACACAAAACCCTAGCCAAAAATGGGCTAATAAGGAGGATGAAGTACTATTCCACCAACCGCACAGGAAATCAGTTGTGCTATAGTGAAATATGGAAACATGTCTGTAACACTATTGTGTCGTGACCACCCAAGTACAAGATGTTACAGTGTCTAACAGCTATAAATCTGCACCACTACAGTACTATTGACTCCAAAGTTTGACCTTCTATAATAGTCATGCCAAAATTCTACACTGCTATAGTAGTCATCTCTATATCCATGGAGTTTCGGCCTGGTGCACGGTATGGGTCACAAGAATATATACCAACATCATCCAAAGAGGATCTGGCTACACTAATCCAACAATCTCCCACTTGGATCATGATCTGTTGTGATGACCTGCTTCGATGCCACTCACTATAACAACTAACTTAATCTGATCTTATCCTATTATTCCCTCGCCATTGGGGTACTATCCATTCAAAACTTCAATTTCAAGCTAAAAATTCATGAAAAACCAGTTCTTTTCCTTTTTTGATCTCATTTTGTCCCTTATTCTACCTCTAATCCTCTGTTCATTAATGGAGGCCAACAGAGGCACAATAGTGCATCATCTTCTGTATTACCATTGGCTTTGTCAACATGTATGTCGGATTGTTGGTTTCACAAATATTCTACAATGTCAGCAACTCATCCTGTATCAAACCTCTAATAAAATTATACTTCAACTGAATATGTTTTTTCTAGGAATGAAACAATGGGTTCTTCGCAAGATGTATAGCACTCTGACTATCATAGTGCAATACATTCTCCTCTTTCTTTCTTCCCAAATCATCCAAGAAGTTCTTCAGCTAAACCACCACCTTCCCAGCTTCTATTATAGAAATTTATTCTGCCTTTTTTTTGGATAAATCCACCACCTTCTACAATTTTGATATCCAACTTACTGTATTTCCTCTATAAGTAAATACATAACCTATGGTACTCCTTCTGGTGTCAACATCACCTCTAAGGTCAGCATCCATATACCCCTACAATGAATTTCCCTTCCTAAATCATAGAGATACTCTTTTTCTTACCTTAAAATACCGAAGTATCCGCTTCACAGATTCCCAATATTGTTTTATAGAGTTATCCATATACCTTCTCACAACTACCACTCCATGAGAAATGTTAAGTCAAGTGCAAACCATCAGGCTTCCAACAGCTTATGCTTATGAAACCTTTTCCATGTACTCAACCTCTTCTTCTGTCTTTGGTGCTTTCTCCTTTGATAATTTGAAATGGCCCACTAGGGGAATAGAGATTGGATTTGATTCCAATATACTGAATCTTATCAAAACCTTCCCAATGTAGTTATCTTGTGATAACATTAAGGTTCCAACTTCACAATCTCTCTTGATCTTTATCCCTAAAATCTTGTTAGCTTCTCCAAGATCATTCATTTCAAACTCCTTATCCAACTGCTCTTTGAGATCATCAATCCTTTGAATACATGATCCTGCAATGAGAATTTCATCCACATATACAAGAAATGTAATATATTCATCACTAAAATATTTGATGTAGAAACATTGATCCATTCAACATTTTTTGTATGATTTTTTAGTCATGAATGCATCAAACTTTTTATTCCACTACCTAGGTGTCTGCTTCAACACATTAAAGCTATTCTGGAGTTTTCACACTAGGTATTCCTTCCCAAACTCAACATGTCCCTATAACTGTTACATATAGATTTCATCCTCTAGATCTCTATGAAGGAAAGTTTTCTTCACATCAAGTTGTTCAAGATACAGGTCTTCTAATGCCATAATGCTGAGAACCACCCAGATGGTGGTAAGCTTCACATGCACATGAGTCTTAGCTCGGTTGGTGAGGACTCCTTAAGTGCATCCAGGTGACCCGAGATCAAATCCAGGTGGAGGCATAATTTCTGAGGGGTTGTTGCAGTACTGTAGCAATACTATGGCAGGTACTATAGTGGGAACAATAGCAGGACCATAGCAGGTACTGTAGTGGGAACTATAGTAGGTATTGTTTGGCACTATAGCAGTCAAGAATATTACCCCATTTGGGCCTTCAGGCCACCGATTTGGTCCCCAATTCCTTTAGGCCACCCAGGCCCTTGGGTTAGTAAGGCCTTCGAGCCACCTTAAGTGCAGATGCAAACCAGACAACCTACAAGGAACAAGTTCTAGAAGGAGGATGATCAAGGGGTGTTAACCATTGCAGAAGATAAACGGATTGGAAAAATGAGATGGTATGGAACCTGCCATCAGGACAATCCTATTCATGCACGTGAAATCCTAGCCGAACATCCATGCGAAGGTGGAGAGCTAATTTCATGACAAGATGCTGGGGATGAGCAGTTCCGAGTAGTTATTCTGGGTTGTATGTAATGTTTGAAGCCTATGAGAAATGAATTCCTCTAAGGACTATAGGCCATGTAATAATTTTCCTATAGGCCTTGTAAGGGTTCCACCTCACCCCTTGAAAGGTGGATTATCAAAATCAATAAAAAATGAAGGCTTTCGGGCCATTGGAGGTGGTAAGCTTCACTATAGGTGAGAAAATTTCAGTGAAATTCGCTCCTTCCTTCCATTGAAAACCTTTCACCACTAGCCTTCATTTATACCTCCTCTTTCCATCATTTTCTTTCTCGACCTGGTATACCCACTTGTTCTGTAATTCTTTCTTTCCTCTTGGAAGAGGTGTCAACTACCAAGTGTTGTTATCATGAAATGAGGAAATCTCCTCCTTCATAGCCATCTCCTACTTTCTCGACTCTTTCAGTTTCATTGCCTCTTCAAAACATTATGGTTCTCCACCATTAGAAAATAATAGATAATGTAAAGATGGTGAATACTTCTACACAGGCCTTCTCACCCTTGTTGGTCTCTTCAACTCCACTAAAGTGGAAGGTTTCACCAATTCTGTTGTATCGGGCTCAAGTACACCTTCAAGCTCCACTTTCTATTTTCAATATGATTCTTTATTCCCATTTTCATCATCAGCTACATGGTGATCCTTGTACATGAAACCTTCATTAAATATCACGTTCTGGCTTCTGATGTCCATCTTGTTGAGATCATCCCAAAATCAGTAACCGAACTCATCAGCACCATAGCCAATGTAGAAGCATGGTTTGGACTTAGCATCAATATTGTCCCTTACATTAGCATCAATATGTACATATGTCAAACTTACAAAGACTCGTAAATGTGAGAGTTTTGCCTCCTTACTAGAACAGAGATCCTCATGTAGACATTCTCTCATTGGTACAGATGGACTCTTGTTAATGAGATATGTTGCCATGTTCACTACATCATCCCAAAAGGTTTTAGGTAGCCCCGAGTATAACCTCATGCTCCGGGCACGTTCATTCAATATCCTATTCATCCTTTTAGACACACCATTATTTTATGGTGTTTGTAACAACCTGAACTTTTTTTCCCTAAATTTTTTGTGTTATTTTATTTTTATACTCAACAAAACTATATTCTTTAATTAATGAAGTCAGTATAATTAAATGATACCGTTGGGTTTTGACTGTCATATGAACGTTGGTCAATATGACCGTTGGAAGCTAAAATGTTACAATTTTCTTTGTTTATAAATAAAAGTGATATTGGTTCATTAATATAGAAAGAAGATTTGATGGCCCCATATAGTAGTCTCAGGTCGATCGAAGCCAATTTGATGGAACTCGGCAAGGAGGTAGCACCATTGGGCTTTGCTCTCGACCAAACCCAAGCCGAACATCATTATGTGAAGCTGGAACGGAATCGCCTTCGCAAGAAGTTCAAGCTGATAGAAATCACCACTCAGGCAATGTTGGTCGATCTGCCCAAAGATTCTATCAACTTAGCACACCTTACACTTAGGTCTTATGTTGGTTTTATAAGGGGATATTTAATGATACCTTAGCTGCTTTATGTAATCCTTTGATATAAATAAAAATTGTGATTTCTTCTTATGGTCAGGTTTGGGAATTTTCAAATGTCTGGATAAATATAGTATGCATATTATTAATTAATTTTAGAAAAATATTATTTTAAAATATTTATGTAAACCTTAAATAATTAATAATGTTTAATAATTTTTAAAAAATGGTCTTCTACAGTTATAGTCAGTAAGAAATTTAGAGTCTAATAAGATCAACTTAATTTTTGATGAAAAGTAAATTATGAATAGTGATTTTACGCTTATGATTAGTAATGTGATCAAATGGATTAATTAACCTCACTTAAGAAAGTATTAATATAATTTAGGAACCTTGATTAAGTAATGTGATTCAATAAAATAGGTAAATAACTGTTTCAGAAATTATTAATCAAGTATTAGTTTTTTTAGGTGAATAGTGTTTTTATTTAAAAATTAAATTAAAAATATTTATAAAATTGTTTTCATAAAATGGAGTTCATTTTTGAATTCATAGCATCGATATTAGGTTAAGGTGATTTTTGGGGATTTTTCTGAAAAAGTTGAATTTTTGGTGAATAGTGAAAATACAGTTTTTAGTTTTGGGTGTTGAATGACATCATTAAGGATGTAATAATTATGTAATCATTCTAGTCAAGTTATGAATAATAATATAAGGTATGAGGTTTCCCAAGTGGAAAATACCATCTGCAAATACCATGGGCAAGCCCATGGTTTTTCCAATACCATCAATGAGGTGTCCCTTGGCCATTAATAACTTTTCCCCTCACTTATCCTATAAATACCAAGACATTACCTCATTGATTTAATTTAAAAATACTCCTCCACTAATTTCTGGTCTCTTTAACTCCCAAGTAGTCCTCCTAATATTCCCTCAAGCCTCCCAAGGTCCTGAACATCAAGCTTTTGAAGTTACTCTTCAAGGTAAGGGATCCTTTCACCCTCCTCTTTTAAGTCATGAGTTCCTTTATGTTGTGTCTTCTAATTTACATATATTTATGTTGAGGGTATTTTCTTTTATGTTCTCATTTATTTCCATTTAATGTCTAATTTTTTAGAGGCCCTTTCTTCTCTCATCAATTTTTTTTCTGAATTTTTAAGTGATCTCGTTAGGTTGCCGAATTTCTCATAAAAGAAATTGCATCTTCTCTTTTCTTTCATGTTTCCTTTTCAAGTGGTATTTCGTTAAAATATTCATACCATGATCTTATTCAGTACCCATATAGTATTATGAATCATTTATGAGTGGTTGATCCTTGTCCCCTCTCTTTTCAATGTTTTCTAAAACCATGTTATATAGTCGTTATGCTGCAGAAATTTCGTCTCAAAATTTATATCTCTTTCTCTCAAGAGATTATATTATTTGTTTATGTGAATACCCAGACCTATTTCATTTCTATGGGTGTTCATAAATATATAAAAATTATATATTTTATTCTTTAATTTACATACATATAACCCTCACTCCCTTTCCATGGGTTATAAATGACATAATGATCTCATTTTTAAGTACTTTTTAAACGTCACGATTTTGACATGAAACCCATTTATTTGATTCTATTTGGGTTATTTATGAAATGTTTGATTATGATATATGTGGATCACATGATATTAAATACATATTAAGGGTTCACTCTAATATCACTCCAATTCATTGGGTGAAGAATTAATCTCTAGAGATGACAAGTTTCATGATACCTTGGTGAATAACCATAGTAATTTTTATGACACCTTGGGGATGGACCTTGGTGATATGTTCATGAATGTCTAAATGAAATTTTTTAGCCACATATTCAATTTATGTTCCAAGTTATTTTCTTTATGATATTCCTATACTTCCATTGCTCATGTCTTTATGTTTTTATTAAAATTCTTATTGATACCACAAGTACACGTATTCCCTTGTTTACCCTTACTGGGCTTTCTACTCACCCTTTCCTTTGATGTATGTCTCCAGGATATGAGATGCAGTAATTGTACTTAGGTTGATCTTATGATGAAGCCTTACAAGTGTATTATAATAATTTTTTATGTTGTATTCAAGTTTTATTGTTCCTGATTTCCAAGACACTTGACTTTAAAGATCCTCTGTATGTAAAATGTAATGAAAAGTTATGTATTAAAAAGGTGGGATTCAATAGTTAGTATCAAAGGATTGTTTAGATATTTATGGAAATTAGGATATGAAAACTTTAAGAATAACCCTATATAAAAGTTTAAATATAGGAAAACTTCCTGGTATTTTGGTGAGTATATAGTTAGTGGTTTATCGAACAAATACATCCTTGTCTGGATACAAGCAGGTAGAGGCGGCTCTGGAACATATGTATATAGGGGTAAAACCCGAAAACACTGCTTTGTGCTAGACTCGAACGGGAACTAGTTCACAACAATGGGTCTTGCTGCACTCTTGGTTACGACACTCCCAGGGGATTTTTTTGGTTAATCGCAAGCTTTTTATGAATCACTATGAAAGAATTATAGAGAAATGTAATTGTTTAAGCATGAAGTTTTAAAACATAAAATACTTTATAGTTAAAAGATTCTTAAATGAAATAAGTTTCTTACTAAGTTTTTACTCTTTTATAAAAATGGTAGGAAATAGGAGGAACCGTGCAAATGGTGAATGCAATGGACCATGCGCTGACGGCCCTCTGATGGAAGCCGGAATGGAATCATTCATGCAAATGATGAACCAAATGACTAAAGTTATGGGAAATAACATGAATCAAGTTGAGAGACCAATCTCACCACGAAGGGAACAACATTCTATTGAGTCGTTTATGCGTCAATGACCACCAACCTTCAGTGGATTGACTGACTCATTGATTGATGAGCAGTGGATCAGCTCCATCGAGAATATCATTTTTGTGCTCTGTTGTTCAGAGCAAGAGAAGGTCACCCTAACTGTCTATCGCTTTGAAATAGAAGATTATCAGTGGTGGGAACTGATCAAAAACACGAGTAAAAGAGTATAATTTGAAGCTATGGAGTGGGAAGAGTTCAAAGGGATCTTTTTCAGTAAGTATTTCCCTCGTTCCATGAGAACATGAATGGAGAAGGAGTTTCTCGAGAAGAAGAAGAAGGAGAATGAATTTGTGGTAAGATACAAGATGAAATTCACAAGGCTTTCACAATATACCTCTATCTTTTTTCATGGATCCAAATGGTAAGGTTGATAGATTCTTTGGTGGACTAATACCTCATCTGCAGAAGAATCTATCCAATAGAGACTATGATAGCTACGTGGAGATCGTGTGGAGTGAAATGAAAGTCGAGCTAGAGTTTGGTGAGATTCATTGGTTTCATAAATCAAATGAAAAGAATAGACCTTTGTATTTAATCTTAGGGAGGAGATTCAATCAAGTAAGAGGAGGCAAGAAAGTACAACTTCCCATTTGTAATAAATGTGGGAAGAAGCATTTGAGTAACTGCCTTCTCGGGAGTGGGAAGTGCTACAAGTGTGGTAGAGATGGCCACATTGCGATGAATTGTCATGGTGAGGTTAAACCTCAACTTCCAAACACAAACGACAAGGGGAAGTTGGTACAGGACCTACCTGATGTTCAGTGCTTCAAGTGTGGACAATGTGGGCACTTTTCCAATCACTGTCCAAATTTGAGGCCAGTAGAGGGGAACCACCATCATCCAAAGCAAAGGCCAAGGGATCAAGGCCGTGTTTTTGCTATCATGACAGCTGAAGTTGAAGCTCTGGATGATGTAGTAGCATGTACTCTTGTTGTCCTCTTAAAGATAGAAAATACTTTGTTTGATCCTGGTTCTACGCATTACTTTATTTCCTCTAAGTTTGCAAAGAATTTAGAATCAACCCCCAATTTTCTAAAAAAAGAGTTATCAGTCAAGAATCCTGGTGGGACTATCCAAGCATCGTCAGTGTTTAGAAACTCTAGTATTTACTTTAGTGAGCAAAATCTTATCGCAAATCTAGTAGTCATTCCCACACTAGAATTCGACATTATATTAGGGATGGACTGGCTCTCAAAGTATAATGCTAAGATCAATTACAGAAGCAAGGAAATATCAGTAGTCTTGAATGGAAAACCTACAGTTATCTTCCAGGGAGAGATATTTCAACCTGATCTTTGTCTAAAATAACCCCCTATATCCTTCTTTATGGAGTTGTTTGGTGAATAAGGATAAGGAGATGAGAGTTTAAGGACATAAAGTGTCCCCATCATCCAGAAATACGTTGATGTATTTCCTGAGGAGTTTCCTAGACCTCCCCCTAAAAGAGAGGTAGATTTATCTATTGAGCTCGTACCTGGATCTCATCCAATATCAAAGACCCCATATAGGATGGAAAATGTGGAGCTAGAGGAATTGAAGAAACAACTCCAAGATCTTTTGGAGAAGGGGTTTATCTGACCGAGTGTGTCTCCTTGGGGAGCACCAATTCTCATTGTGAAGAACAAAGATGGATCGATGCAGCTATGCATTGATTATAGAGAACTTAATGCGATCACAGTGAAGACAAAATACCATCTTAGAAGAATTTATGACTTATTTGACCAACTTCATGGGGCTCAATTCTTCTCTAAGATTGATCTTAGATCTGGTTATCATTAATTGAGGGTGAAGAAAGAAGATATTCCAAAAACTGCCTTCCGATCAAGATATGGGCATTATGACTTTGTTGTTATGCCCTTTGGACTAACTAATGCACCAGCTATTTTTATGGGTTTGATGAATAAATTCTTTAAGGACTACCTTGATAACTTTGTGGTAGTATTTATTGATGATATTCTGATATATTCCAAAATTAGTGAGGATCATGAGGATCATCTAAGGGCTATTTTACAAACACTATGGAAGGAGAGGATTTTTGAAAAGATGAGTAAATCTGAATTTTGGTTACAACAAGTTGCTTTCTTGGGGCATATTTTAACCAATGAAGGAATCACAGTTGATCCTGTAAAGAGAAAAGTTGTAGAGGAGTGGTCTCAACCTACAACAATAATTGAGATTCAAAGTTTCCTTGGATTAGCAGGATATTATAGGAGGTTTGTGAAAAACTTTTCATGACTTTATAATAAAATAACCAAGTTAATTCGAAAAGGGGTCAAGTTCATCTGGAAAAAGGAGTGTGTGGAAAGTTTCCAAGAGATGAAGAAGATATTGGTTACTGCACCCGTGTTAACTCTGCCCTCAAGTGGAGAAGGATTCGTTATTTTTAGTGATGAATTTCTAAAAGGTCTTGGGTGCGTCCTCCAGCAAAATGAAAAAATCATTGCTTATGCATCTCGACAGTTGAAGACTCATGAGTAAAACTATCCTACGCATGATCTAGATATGGTTGTGGTCGTTTTTGCTCTGAAGATATGGAGGCACTATATTTATGGGGATAAATGTGATATATACACAGACTATCAAAGTTTGAAGTATATTTTCACACAAAAGGAATTGAACATGAGAAAAAGGAGATGGTTGGAGCTTCTTAAAGACTATGATTGTTCAATTCATTATCATCCTAGAAGAGCAAACAAAGTTTCTGATGCATTAAGTAGGAAAGACCAAGTTTTTCTTTCCATGATGAGGATTAAAAAAGATCCTTTGATCAATGACCTAGTAAAGATGGAAAAGGTAATTATAAGTGAAGGGACATCATCAACCCTAACCCAAATGATTTCTCAACCATCATTACTAGAGAAGATTAAGAAAGCTCAGAAAGAAGATCCTTTGTTACAGAAGAAGTTTGAAGCTGTAAAGGATGGGAAGTTCCCAGAGTTCAATATTGATCAAGAAGGTGTACTAAATTTTTTTACAAGACTATGTGTTCCATATATTATGGAAATAAAGAAGGATTTGATGGAGGAAGCTCATAACTCTACTTTCTCTATACATCCTGGAAGCAGAAAAATGTATAGGGACCTTAGTGATCATTTTTTGTGGGATAATATGAAAAGGGAGATTGATGACTACACTACAAGGTTCCTAGTCTGTCAGAAACTGAAGACAGAGTGGAAACTTCCTAAAGGGGTGTTGCAACCACTACCCATACCAGCATGGAAGTGGGACAATATCTCTATGGACTTCATCACTGGTCTCCTAAGAACTTCCAAAGAAAGCAATGTGATATGGGTTATTGTGGACCGTCTCACCAAGACTCCCCATTTTATCTCCATTTGGTAATATTTCTCTCTTGATTAACTTTCCAGGATTTACGTGAATGAAGTTGTGAGGCTATATGGAGTTCCACTTTATATCATATCTGATTGTGATTAAAGGTTCACATCAAAATTCTGGAGAAGTATACAACATTCTTTGATCACTGAATTGAATTTCAGTACGGCCTATCACCCCCAAACTGATGGAAATCTGAAAGGACTATTCAAACACTCGAGGACATGCTGATAATGTGCTCAATGGAATTTAAGGTTGTATGGGATCAACATATACCTTTAGTTGAGTTCTCTTACAACAACAACTTCCACTCGAGCATTCAAATGGAACCCTATGAACCTCTATATGGGAAGCGATGTAGAACTCCTACTTGTTGGGATGAAGCTGGTGAGAGAAATCTTCTTGGGCTTGATCTTGGGCAAGAGATGACAGAAAAATTCCATGCCATCTAGCAACACATTAAGGCTGCTTAGAGTCGGAAAAAGATCTATGCTGACAACTGTCGAAGGGACTTGGAGTTTGATGTCGTTGATAAGGTATTTCTTTGAATTTCACCTTGGAAGAGAGTCTTGAGATTTGGTAAGAAAGGGAAGCTCAGCCCTAGGTACATTGGCCCCTATGAAATCCTTGATCGCATGGGAGCAATGGCCTATCGAATTGTACTTCCTCCAAATCTAGCACAATTTCATGATGTCTTCCACATATCCTTCTTGAGGAAGTACATACCTGACCCTTCACATGTAATAATCTCAGAGGTGGTATAATTGGAACATGACCTCTCTTATGAGGAGCAGTCGGTGGAGATCTTGGATCGTAGAGACAAGGTTTGATGCAACAAGACTACCCACCTTGTTAAGGTGTTGTGGAGGAACCACAAATATGAAGAAGCCACATGGGAACCAGAGGAGTCTATGAGGTAGAATCACCCACACCTTTTCTCTTTTGAGGGTGTGAGTTAAAATATTTGGGGATGAAATTTCATAAGGGAGGAAGAATGTAACGACCCAAATTTTTTTCCTATATTTTGTGTGTTATTTTATTTTTATACTCAAAAAATCTATATTCTTTAATTAATGAAGTGGGTATAATTAAATGAGACCATTGGGTTTCGACTGTCATATGATCATTGGTCAATATGATCATTGGAAGCTAAAACGTTACAATTTTTTGTTTATAAATACAAGTGATCTTGGTTAATTAATACAGAAAGAAGATTCGATGGCCCCATCTAGTAGTCTTGGGCCGATCGAAGCCCATCTGACAGAACTAGGGAAGGAGGTAGCACCATTGGGCTTTGCTCTGGACCAAACCCAAGCCGAAATTCATCATGTGAAGCTGGAACGGAATCGCCTTCACGAGAAGTTCAAGATAATAGAAATCACCACTAAGGCAATGTTGGTCGAGCCGCCCTAAGATTCTATCACCTTAGCACACCTTACACTTAGGTCTTATGCTGGTGTTATAAGTGGCTATGTAATGAGACCTTAGCTGTTTTATGTAATCCTTTGATATAAATAAAAATTGTGATTTCTTCTTATGGTGAAGTTTGTGAATTTTCAAATGTCCGGATAAATATAGTATGCATATTATTAATGAATTTTAGAAAAAAGATATTTTAAAATATTTATAGAAACCTTAAATAATTAATAACGTGTAATAATTTTTAAAAAATGGTCTTCTACAGTTATGTTCAGTAATAAATTTAGAGTCTAATAAGATCAACATAATTTTTGATGAATAGTAAATTATGAATAGTGATTCTACGCTTATGATTACTAATGTGATAAAATGGATTAAGTAACCACATTTAAGAAAGTATTAATATAATTTAGGCACCTTGATTAAGTAATGTGGTTTAATAAAATAGGTAAATAACTATTTCATAAATTATTAGTCAAGTATTAGTTTTTTCAGGTGAATAGTGTTTTTATTTAAAAATTAAATTAAAAATATTTGGAAAATTATTTTTATAAAATGGAGTTCATTTTTGAATTCAGAGCATTGATATTAGGTTAAGGTGATTTTTGGGGACTTTTTTGAAAAAATTTGAATTTTCAGTGAATAGTGAAAATACAGTTTTTAGTTTCGGGTGTTTAATGACATCATTAAGGATGTAATAATTTTTTAATCATTATGGTCGACTTATTAATAGTAATATAAGGTATTATGTGTCCCAAGTGGCCAATACCAGGAGAAAATACTATGGGAAAGCTCATGGTTCTTCCAATACCACCGATTAGGTGTCCCTTGGCCATTAATGACTTGTCCCCTCACTTCTCCTACAAATACCAAGACATTCCCTCATTCATTTAATTTCCAAATACTCCTCAACTAATTTCTAGTCTCCTTACCTCCCAAGGAGTCCTCCCAAGGTTCCCTAAATCCTCCCAAGGTCCCAAACATCAGGCTTTCGAAGTTACTCTTCAAGGTAAGGGATCCTTTAACCCTCCTCTTTTAAGTCATGACTTCCTTTATGTTGTGTCTTCTAATTTCCATATCTTTATGTTGATGGTATGTTCTTATGTGTTCTCATTTCTGTACATTTCATGTATAATTGTTGAGATACCCTTTCTTCTCTCATCAATTTGTTTTTCTGAATTTTTAAGTGATTTCGTTAGGCTGCCAAATTTCTCATAAAAGAAATCGCATCTTCTATTTTTTTCATGTTTCCTTTTCATGTGGTATTTAATTAAAATATTCATACCATGATCTTATTCAGTAACCATAATTTATTATGAATTATTTATGAGTGGTTGGCCCTTTTCCCCTCTCTTTTTAATGTTTTCTAAAACCATGTTATATAGCCGTTATGCTGCAGAAATTTCGTCTCAAAATTTCTATCTCTTTCTCTCAAGAGATTCTATTTTTGTTTATGTGAATACCCAGAACTATTTCGTTTCTATGGGTGTTCATAAATATATAAAAATTATATATTTTATTCTGTAATTGACATACATATAACCCTCACTCCCTTTACATGGGTTATAAATGGCATAATGATCTCATTTTTAAGTACTTTTTAAACGTCACAATTTTGACATGAAACCCATTTCATTGATTATATTTGGGTTATTTATGAAATGTTTTATTATGATATATTTGGATAACATGAAATTAAATACATATTAAGGGTGTTCCATGATAGCGCTCCAATGCATTGGGTAAAGAATTAATCTCTATAGATGATAATTTTCACGATACCTTAGTGAATAACCTTGGTAATTTTTATGACACCTTGGGGATGGACCTTGATGATATGTTCATGAATGTATAAATGAAATGTTGTAGCAAAATATTCAAGTTATGTTCCACTTTATTTTCTTTATGATATTCCTACACTTCCATTGCTCATGTATTTATGTTTTTATTCAAGTTCTTATTGATACCACATGTACATTGATTCTCTTGTTTACCCTTATTGGGCCTTCTGGTCAACCTTTCCTTTGATGTATGTCTCTAGGATATGAGATGCAGTAATTGTACTTAGGATGATCTTATTATGAATCCTTAAAAGTGTATTAGAAGAATGTTTTATGTTGTATTCAAGTTTTATTGTTCATGATTTCCAAGACACTATACTTTAAAGATCCTATATATGTAAAATGTAATGAAAAGTTATGTATTAAAAAGGCGAGATGAAATAGTGTTCCTCAAATAGTCTTCTCCCACAAAATTTCATTATTGGAATAGAATTATATAAAATCTTGACTACCATACTCTCCACAATTTTGATCCTGACTCATTCTCTACCATGGTCTTCCACTTCTGAAGCATCTTAAACACATCATATTTGATTTTCAAAAATTAAACTCATGGCTTCTATATTGAGTCATCAATAAATGTCACATAATATTGTGACCCTCCAAGGGAAAGTACTAATGCAGGTCCCCAAACATATGTGTGCACCAAGTCCAGTTTCCCTGCCTTTGGTGTTCTATCACCTTTTGAAAAAGACATGTTCTTCTACTTTCAAAAAATAAAGTCTTCACAAAGGCCAACATCCACTAACTTCAGCTTTGGTAGAATCCCTTTTGTTTTCAGCACCTTCATCCCCTTATCACTCATGTTTCCTGGACTTTAGTTCCACAGTTGTGAATCCCTGATAGCATTTACTGATGCAACCATGTCTATACAAGTCTCTATCATGTTATATAAGGTACCAGTCTTTACTCCTAGATCTATGACCATAGCTCCCTTGGTAATCTTTCATGAACCACCAGTAAACATGGTACTAAAGCCTACATCATCAAGATTCCCAAAATAAATAAGATTTATTCTTAAACTAAGGATATACCTCATGTTTTCTAGAACTATAAAACTCCCACTGTTGGTCTTGATCCATGCATCTCCTTTCCTCACAATCTATAAGGGTTCATCATTAGTAATATATACCTTTCCAAAATTTCTAGAAACAAATTTTTTAGGAATCTCTTCTCTAGCATGTAATGGAAAGACACCACTAAGTCTAAAATACAATACTCCGTAGGTTTATCCACACTCAGAAATAGCACATCATCAGTTCCTTCAGTCATCGTGTTTGCTCCACTGGTTTTAGGTCCCTTTCATTTTTCTCTACACTCTTTCTTGATGTTTCATTTCTTCCTGCAAGTTCATAAGGTAGGACCATCCCCCTTTACCTTATCTCGGCTCTTTCCTCTTGACTTTGATCGTCCTCTGTGATTTTCTCACTATTCATATCTTCTTATTCCTTCTACATTCAAAGTAAAACCATAGAATCTTCCCAATTCTCTTCCTCAGATATCCTCACTGAGGATCAGGTCCCATACATCCTTCAAAACCAAATTTTTATTCCCTGAAGAACTACTCATATCTGTTACAGTTTCATCCCAAATTTCAAGTAATAAAGATAGCAAAACCAGTTCACATACCTCATTGCCAATCGCAATCTCCACCGAAGTCAAATGAATTATGATGGTGCTGAATTTGTTGATGTGATCTGTAACAATTATCCCTTCAACCATTTTCATATTGAACAATCATCGCATCAAGTGCACTTTTTTCCCACAGAAGGCTTATCTTACATATTCACGAGAGCGTTCATCATCCCAATCATCATATTCTATTATCTGATGTTTAGCACCATGTTTTTTTTTCAAACTATGGCACACAAATCCTATAACTTGTCAATCCAAAAACTCCCACTCTAACTTCTCCATGTTCATTGACTTTAAACCCAGAAGCAGTGAATGCATTTTCTCCTGGTAAATATAGTATTTGATCTGCATCCTCCATTAGCTGAAGTCATTTCCATCTAAGTGGTAAATCTTTACCTTACTTTCTTATATATCCATTATTCAAATCGAGAATTCTGAACTCAACCCTCGGATACCAATTGTTATGGAAACTTCAGGAGTCGGAATGAAAGAAATGGGTTTTCATATTAAGAAAAAAAATATAGAAGAAAGAAACACACATGACATAGAGATTTATATGGTTTGGGAAATGATCACTACGTCCATGGGGTGGTATAAGTTTCACTATAGTCAAGAGCACAAAATTACAGATTTTCAAAGTTCTCAAGCACACACAAAACCCTATCCTAAAATGGGATAATAAGGAGAATGAAGTATTATTCCACCAACTACATAGGAATTCTGATGTGATATATTGAAAGGTGGAAAGAATTGTGCATCACTATAGTGTAGCGGCCACCCAAGTCCAAGATGCTACAGTGGCCGGTGGCTGGAAGTCTGCATCGCTATAGTACTGTTAATGGTGGGAATAATATCTCTAATTCACATAATATGACTACAACCTTCTTATTCATGATTGGAAACTTCATCGAGTCTATAACTTTACTGCATATGGATTTGAAAAAGAATCAGATTCTGGTTAATTTATGTCATACATTTTGATGTAGAATGCAATGGGAAGCAACAAGCCTAAAATCTTGCATAAAAACATGAGAGTCGTGTAATTTTAGTCCTTGTAACTTCAAATTAGTCATTAACATGAAATTATTTATATTTGATGAATACCCCTCTAGAAATTGTACACTATTAAGGAAAAGGAAAAAAATTGAAAATTTTCCTATATAGATAGAGTGTAAGTTGTTGGAGGAAGAAAAGTCCACTCTATACCCTTCACCAGTGCCAAATATTCTTGTATCCCCTGTCAATCATGTCCAACATATCCTTGATGTCATCTTTCATTTTTTCAGGAATATTTAGTAATGTTCCAATAACACTTTAAAATACATTTTTTCTACATGCATGACATCAAGAAAATTTATAGCATACAAACAATTCCAATATTGAAATTCAAAGAAAATTTATCTCTTCTTCCACCATAATTTCATAAGGTTTTTTAAAAATGGTTTACTAAAAAATAGTATCTATATATTTTACTTTATCGAATATTTGATCACCTGTTAGTGGATATGGTGGTGTACCTTGTTTGATATTCCCATTGAATTTTTTCATCTAGTATCGGTATTTATTTTATTGAGGTAAAAAAAATTAATGCCCTAAAAACACAATATGACAACCCTGCTTTTTATTACAACTTAAACATGCTTTATTACATAAAACTTCACTTGATACAACAAAGAAGATAGAGAGGTTTAGTGTCTTTGGGGCTTAAGATCATTACATAAAAACTTTAAACTTGAAATACAACATCCTTATTGAAAACTTCCTTTACATGACCACTACATTCCTTCGTACTTAGCATTGCATGGGATAACCTGAGGACATGCATAAGAAAAGGGTGATCTATAAAGCCCAGTAAGGGAGTACACAATGAATAACATGAGGAGTACAATACATGTTAGGCAATAGGAATATCAATAGAGCATAAGAGAGACATGAACATAAAGGCATGATAAAGCATGATAATCATAACATGGAAATGTGGCAACAACACTTAACATTGAATTAGCATGAGCCAAGGCTCATTGCACATGGAGCATGAGTAAACCCTCATTGCACTTGAAGCACGAGTAAACCCTCGTTGCACTTGAATTATCATGAGTCAACACTCATTGCACATGATGTATCATGATACTATACTTTACCCAATGCATTGGAGCGCTATCAGGGCGCACCCTTCTTAAACATTTCATTTCATGCATAAGTGTGCCACATGGATCATAAAACATGGATTCATAAAACATAATCATTTATTCCACGATAAAGGAATGTGGAATTCATACATGAAACTTTACAATCAATAAGTAAATGTGCATAAAGGTGAATACCCTTGATGGAGAAATGGGCATGGTATTCACTACACAATGATATTGGCTTAGAAAATCGGTGTGATTTCGGCAGCGTAACGGCGTGACATAAGAATTCATAAAAAAGGCTGATGAGAGATAAAGGGGTTACTCATCATATTTATATGTAATGGACAGTAAGAAGGTCATATAGATACATTTCCCAACAATTTAAAAGGAATTTAGATTCATGATACAAAAGTATTGCTTGAATATAAAAGAGGAGAAAAAGGTTCCTTTCGGAATTTCGGCATAGTAACGGGTGTACATGGGAGGCATTTAATGAGATAGAAAGGGGTATCCCATCATTCAAACAATAAGAGGGAAGTATTGGAGAGGTGTGAAACCATACCCCAACATTCATAAATGAAATTAAAAGGGCAATACAACTTAAAGAAAATTGACAAAAATGAGAAAGGAAGAAAAACCCTTACTTGGAAGTGTGCTTCCAAAGGCTAGAGAGGGGCTTGTGAGAGGATTCTTGGGAGCTTGGGGCATCTTGAGAGGATTCTAGAGAGAGTAGGGCAGAGGTTGGACGAACTTCAAGGGATTTGGGTGAGGAGGAAGTGGGAGCTTGGGTGGGTTTATATAGGAAAGGTGAGAGAATTCTTTATTATTTAGGTTTGGGACCCCTTATATTAAAATAATCCAAACCACAAACCATCCCATGGTATTTGCCCATGGTTTCTGGAAAAGGAAAGAGGAAAAAAATATTTTACAATTCCAAGGTCCGAACTTATTAAAAAATTAGGGTTGCTTATGTGGAGGTGAGTCACACTCCCATGGAAATTAATTTAAAAAGGCAAAGTGTTGAATAAGTCTTGAGGGCTCCATTAATGCTTGGAAAAGTGAGTCAAACAAACCCAAAACCTCATTATTTTAATGATAAAACACATTGGCCGAACATAAGGATTATGGTATTTTATTACATCACCATTGGGTCATTATGATGTCATAAAACACATTATATATTTAAATGGTATTTAATTTTTACCCAAAAATTTGACTGTCTCAGAAAATTATGAAAAATTCACCGTTGGATAATTTCGACGTCCTCATTCCAAAAATAATATTTATTTTATCTAAATAATTTTCTAAATATGTGAATTTTCACTTTTAAAATAAAAACCGACATTTATAAAAAATTCACGGGTTTTGACAGAAATGGCTTTCAAACCTTAATAAAAATTTTAATTGCATTCATAAAATTATAAGATCATTTATATTTAATAAAAATTAATTTAATATTAATAATAATATTTTATTAAAATATTATTTAATTCAAAAATCCTTTAATTTAATAAAATATAATTCTTAATTAAATAATAACTAAAAACACCGTTTGTACTTTAAAAACTAATTACAATGTATCAAAAATGACTAGAAATTATATTCATTATTATATACAAAAATAATGTACATGAACATGGTGCTACTTATTTGTTACATAACCCCTTAAAATAGCCGCATAAGACCTAAGGGTAAGGTGTGCGATGGTGACAGACTCTTGGGGTTGCTCGGATAACATCGCTCGAGTGGTAATCTCTATCAACTTCCATTTTTCCCGTAGAAGATCACATTCGAGCTTGACTTGATGAAGCTAAGCTTGGGATTGGTCAAGGGCAAAGCCCAAAGATGCCACCTCCTTTCCGAGCTCCGACAAATGGGCTTCGTAAGGGGCAATTCTACTGGATGAGGCCATCGCTTCCTTTGTCTGAGTAGAAAATTGGTTTGTTAAAGCCTTATATTTAAACTACCCAGATGATCACTGTTCAACGGCTATAAAAGTAATGGTCACAAATCTTAACGTTAAACTAAAGAAGTTGAAATCTTATAAAAACATTTTTTTTTCATAAAGAAACATTTAACTGGATCAAGAGGGTTTTTCCATTAATGAAATTTTGGGTCATTACAACATTCCCCCCTTAAGAAATTTCGCCCTCGAAATTTTCCTTTTCCCCCACTAAAACAAATGTGGGTAACTTAGCTTCATCATATCCTCCGACTCCCAAGTTGCTTCTTCAAACTTGTGGTTTCTCCACAACACCTTGACGAGGGGCATTGTCTTATTTCGTAGAACTTTTTCTCTACGATCCAAGATCTTCACTGGTTGCTCCTCATAAGAAAGATCGTCTTCTAATTATACCACCTCAGAAGAGAGTACATGTGAAGGGTCTGGTATGTACTTCCTTAAGAGGGATATATGGAAGACATCATGCACCTTGGCCATAGTAGGTGTAAGTGCTAGTCGATAGGCCACAACCCCAACACGATCAAGAATCTCGAAGGGGCCGATGTACCTTGGACTTAACTTCCCTTTCTTTCCAAACCTCATGACCTTCTTCCACGGAGATATGCGTAAAAACACCATGTCTCCGACTTTAAACTCAAGGTCTCGTCGACGATTATCTGCATAACTCTTCTGTCGACTTTGGGCTGCCTTGATATGCTGCTGAATGGTTTTCACCTTATCCACCATTTCTTCGACCATTTCTGGTCCAAGCAGCTTACGTTCACCAACCTCATCCCAACATGCCGGTGTTCTACACATTTTCCCATACAGGGCTTCATATGGTGCCATTTGGATGCTCGAGTGGAAACTATTATTATAAGAGAACTCAACTAGAGGAAGATGTTGATCCCATACTCCTTTAAAGTCCATTGAGAACGCTCTCAACATATCCTCAAGTGTTTGGATAGTCCGCTCGGATTGGCCATCAGTTTGAGGATGATAGGCCGTACTGAAGTTCAGTTCAGTATTCAGAGCATGTTGAAGACTCTTCCAAAACTTAGAGGTAAATCTTGGATCTCGGTCAGACACAATAGATAGTGGTACTCCATGCAACCATACCACTTCCCTGATATATATCCATGCCAGTTGATCCAAAGAGAAATCCTCTCGAATAGCAATGAAGTGTGCAGTATTTGTAAGACGATCCACAATAATCCAGATTGCATTGTTGCTTTTGGATGTCCTTGGAAGTCCAGTGACGAAGTCCATGGTGATGTTCTCCCATTTCCATTCTAGTATGGGAAATGGTTGCATCATCCCCTTAGACGTCTGCCTCTATGCCTTCACTTGCTGACACACCAGGCACTTTGATGTATATTCGGCGATCTCCTTCTTCATATTATCCCACCAAAAGTTTTCTCAGAGATCTCGATACATCTTTGTGCTCCCAGGGTGAATAGAGAAATTTCAACTATGTGCATCATCCAAAAGTTCCTTCTTCAGCTCCGAACTTGATGGGACACATAGTCTTTTCCCAAACCACACAATTCCTTCTTCATTAACATTAAACTCTGAGGATTTTCCCTTTTTGATAGCTTCCACTTTTTCTTGGATTCTCGCATCATCCTTTTGAGCATCCTTTAACCTTTCCAAAAGAGATGGTTGAGCAATCATTTGTGATAGGATTGATGATGTTCCCTTCTTTATGATTCCCACGTCCATCTTCATCAAGTCTAAGAAGATTGGATCCTTCTCAATTCTCATCATTGATAGAATTGTTGGATCCTTTCTACTTAGGGCATCCGCCACCTTGTTCGCCTTCCCAGGGTGGTAATGTATTGAACAGTCATAATCCTTTATGAGCTCTATCCATCTTCTCTGGAGCATATTAATCTCTTTCTGTGTGAATATATATTTAAGACTCTTGTGGTCAGTATATATCTCACATTTCTCTCCATAGAGATAATGCCGCAAGATTTTCAAGGCAAAGATCACCGCCGCCAACTCCAGATCATGCGTTGGATAGTTTCGCTCATGGATTTTCAACTGTCTTGAGGCATAGGATATCACTTTATCATTCTGCATCAGCACACATCCTAAGCCCTTCTTCGAAGCATCACTGAATACCACAAAAATCTCCCCACTTGTGGGTAAAGTGAGCACAGGTGCAGTGATAAGCCTCCTTTTCAACTCCTTGAAGCTTTCTTCGCATTCATCACTCCAAGCAAACTTTACTCCCTTTCGAGTTAGCTTGGTAAGAGGGTTGGACAATTGTGAGAAGTTTCTCACAAATCGTCGATAATATCCAGCTAACCCCAAGAAGCTACGGATATCAGTTACCGATGTTGGCCTCGGCCATCCCTCAATTGCATCTGTTTTGGAGGGGTCCATAGATATCCCATTGCTTGTGATGATATGGCCCAAGAATGAGACCTCCTTCAACCAGAACTCACACTTGTTGTACTTGGCATAGAGCTTCTCCTTGCGCAAAGTCTCCAGTACAGTTCTTAAATGCTCCTCATGGTCCTCCTTGGTTTTGGAGTATATTAGAATATCATCTATAAAGACTGCCACAAATTTATCTAGGTAATCTCTAAAGACTCTATTCATCAAGTCCATGAATATTGCTAGAGCATTGGTGAGTCCAAAAGGCATTACTATGAATTCATAGTGCCCGTACCTTGTACGAAAAGCAGTCTTGGGGATATCTTCCTTCTTCACCCTTACTTGATAATATCCCGACCGCAAGTCGACCTTGGAGAAGTATTGTGCTCCACGCAGCTGATCAAACAAGTCATCAATTCTTGGGAGAGGATACTTGTTCTTTATCGTGATTTTGTTAAGTTCACGATAATCGATGCAAAGCCGCATTGACCCATCCTTCTTCTTGACGAAGAGGACTGGTGCACCCCATGGGGATGCACTTGGGCGTATAAACCCTTTATCCAGATTCTCCTGTAGTTGTTTCTTCAGCTCTTCAAGCTCAACAACAGCCATTCTATATGGAGTCTTGGATATTGGTAGCGCCCCAGGTATAAGTTCAATTGAGAACTCAACATCTCTTCTTGGAGGAAGACCAGGAAGTTCCTCGGGAAATACTTCAGTGAATTCCCTCACAATAGGCATTTCTTCAAGGGTGGTTTCTTCCTTGGACTCAATCATCTGAGCCAGATATGCGTGCTCATAAGGCAGTAATATCCATGCTTTAGATGATGGAGCTAAAGGAGATTCATCTTCCTCCTAACACTTGTAAAGAATCGGGGGTCGATTCTCCATATGGAGTGTGATTTCCCTCTCCCGAAAATTTATGTTGGCTCTATATAAGGAAAGCCAATCCATGCCAAGAATTGCATCAAATTCCACCAAAGGGAGTATGACGAGGTTCGCCGGGAAATTCAATCCATAGATTATAACAGGGGAGGACTTATACTCATGGGATGCAATGATTGCCCCATTTGCTGTACTCACCGACATCTTTACTTCCATGATTTGTGGTGGTGCAGGGATTGTTCTACTAAACTTTTGAGATATAAAAGAATGTGTAGAACCTGAATCAAAAAGTACGTTCGCTATTCTTGAATGAATAACTAGCGTACCTGTCACCACTTCGTTGTCGGGGTTCACTTCGGCAGAAGTGATGGAAAAAGCTCTTCCTTGTTGTCTTGGAGGTTGTTGATTGCCTCCGATAACCCTTGGATTAGGGCACTGATTCGCAAAATGACCCGGTTCTTTGCATTTGAAGCATTGAACAACGCATTGAGGTTCGAACGGAGCGTTCCTCCCCTCCGTCGCAGCCGCGGGTCCTTCTTGCTGACAGTTAACAGCTGGGTGCCCTTCTCTTCCACACTTGAAGCATTTTCTTGTCCCCCTAAGGCAATTTCCAGGGTGCTTTTTTCCACACTTTTGGCAAGTGGGGTTCTGTAATTTCTTAGCGCCGTTGGATTTATCCATCGGACAACCAGCATTGAAGTCCACCTTCCGCTTCTTGTCCCCATGATACCCCTGTGATTCTCCGATCTCCATTTCAACCTTGAGGGCACATCGGACAATTTCCTCATAGCTATCGAAGTCACGGATCGCTAATGCTTTCCGCAAGCTAGGCTTCAGCCCACCAAAGAAGCGGTCAACCTTGCATTCGGGGGTAACGACAAAGCCGGAATCGTATCGTGCAAGCCTTGTGAAGTTTGCCTCGTACGCTCCCACAGATTCCTCATCTTTATGCTTGAGGTAAAGGAAGTCCCTTTCCATCTTAAGACGGAGGGTGCGTGGAAAATATTTATCGAAAAACATCTTCTGGAATACCTTCCATTCCAAAGCCTCGATCTCCTCCTCAGGCTTCGTATTTTTGATCAACGTCCACCATTGATCAGCTTCACCCTCCATACAATAAGCCGCCAGGAGAACCTTCTCTTTTTCAGAGCATTGGAGGATGGAGAATATCTTTTCAATGGAGTTGATCCATTGTTCAGCAATCGTGGGATCGGATGATCCACTAAAAGTTGGAGGCCTTTGTCTCATGAAGCTTTCAATAGCGACTTGTTCTTTCTTAGGGGGGGTTGAACGTTCCTCTTGACCAGTGTTTCTATTCAAAACTTGAGTTAGCTGAGAGAGAAGCGTGACAAAGTTCGCGATTCCCGCTCCCATTGGACTGGGCATCTCATAAGTACAATCATCACACTGATCTTCACAACGGTTGTTAGCCCGAGTTCTCCTATTACCGGCCATTGGATGGAATAAAAGGAAAGTTAGGGGTAACACATAAAGGGTAATCCAAAGACAAAAGTTGATGACTTATAAATAAACTTTAATCTCTTTAACTCATGAGTCTATAGGATTCAATCCAGGCTTTTCATGATCTTCCTTCTAACATATATCCTTATGGGCATTTTTCCCTTAATAAGGGTTCATACTAAGATTGTGAATTTATCAAAACATATCCCCCGGGAGTGTTGTAACCAAGAGTGCAGAAAGGCCCATTGTCGTGCACCAGTTCCCGTTCGAGTCTAGCTCAAAGCGGTGTTTTCGGGTTTTACCCCTAGGATACATCTGTGCCAGAGCCGCCTCTACCTGCTCGTATCCAGACAGGGATGTATTTGTTTGATAAACCACTTACTTAGTATTTACCAAAACTTAGGGATGTTTTTATTATGATTAGTCTTGTATATAAGGCTTTACTAGGGTTTCCTAATCCCAAAAATAACTAAACCTATCCTCTGATACCAACTATGACAACCCTGTTTTTATTACAACTTAAACATGCTTTATTACATAAAACTTCACTTGATACAACAAAGAAGATCGAGAGGTTTAGTGTCTTTGGGGCTTAGGATCATTACATAAAAACTTTAAACTTGAAATACAACATCCTTATTGAAAACTTCCTTTACATGACCACTACATTCCTTCGTACTTAGCATTTCATGGGATAACCTGAGGACATGCATAAGAAAAGGGTGAGCTATAAAGCCCAGTAAGGGAGTACACAATGAATAACATGAGGAGTACAATACATGTTAGGCAATAGGCATATCAATAGAGCATAAGAGAGACATGAACATAAAGGCATGATAAATCATGATAATCATAACATGGAAAAGTGGCAACAACACTTAACATTGAATTAGCATGAGCCAAGGCTCATTGCACATGGAGCATGAGTAAACCCTCATTGCACTTGAAGCACGAGTAAACCCTCTTTGCACTTGAATTAGCATGAGTCAACACTCATTGCACATGACGTATCATGATACTATACTTTACCCAATGCATTGGAGCGCTATCAGGGCGCACCCTTCTTAAACATTTCATTTCATGCATAAGTGTGCCACATGGATCATAAAACATGGATTCATAAAACATAATCATTTATTCCACGATAAAGGAATGTGGAATTCATACATGAAACTTTACAATCAATAAGTAAATGTTCATAAAGGTGAATACCCTTGATGGAGAAATGGGCATGGTATTCACTACACAATGATATTGGCTTAGAAAATCGGTGTGATTTCGGCAACGTAACGGCGTGACATAAGAATTCATAAAAAATGATGATGAGAGAGAAAGGGGTTACTCATCATATTTACATGTAATGGACAGTAATAAGGTCATATAGATACATGTCCCAACAATTGAAAAGGAATTTAGATTCATGATACAAAAGTATTGCTTGAATATAAAAGAGGAGAAAAAGGTTCCTTTCGGAATTTCGGCATAGTAACGGGTGTACATGGGAGGCATTTAATGAGAGAGAAAGGGGTCTCCCATCATTCAAACAATAAGAGGGAAGTATGGGAGAGGTTCGAAACCATACCCCAACATTCATAAATGAAATTAAAAGGGCAATACAACTTAAAGAAAATTGACAAAAATGAGAAAGGAAGAAAAACCCTTACTTGGAAGTGTGCTTCCAAAGGCTAGAGAGGGGCTTGTGAGAGGCTTCTTGGGAGCTTGGGGCACCTTTAGAGGATTCTAGAGAGAGTAGGGCAGAGGTTGGACGAACTTCAAGGGCTTTGGGTGAGGAGGAAGTGGGAGATTGGGTGGGTTTATATAGGAAAGGTGAGAGAATTCTTTATTATTTAGGTTTGGGACCCCTTATATTAAAATAATCCAAACCACAAACCATCACATGGTATTTGCCCATGGTTTCTGGAAAAGGAAAGAGGAAAAAAATATTTTACAAGGCCAAGGTCCGAACTTATTAAAAAATTAGGGTTGATTATGTGGAGGTGAGTCACACTCCCATGGAAATTAATTTAAAAAGGCAAAGTGTTGAATAAGTCTTGAGGGCTCCATTAATGCTTTGAAAAGTGATTCAAACAAACCCAAAACCTCATTATTTTAATGATAAAACACATATTGGCCGAACATAAGGATTATGGTATTTTATTATATCACCATTGGGTCATTATGATGTCATAAAACACATTATATATTTAAATGGTATTTAATTTTTACCCAAAAATTTGACTATCTCAGAAAATTATGAAAAATTCACCGTTGGATAATTTCGACGTCCTGATTCCAAAAATAATATTTATTTTATCTAAATAATTTTCTAAATATGTGAATTTTCACTTTTAAAATAAAAACCGACATTTATAAAAAATTCACGGGTTTTGACAGAAATGGCTTTCAAACCTTAATAAAAATTTTAATTGCATTCATAAAATTATAAGATCATTTATATTTAATAAAAATTAATTTAATATTAATAATAATATTTTATTAAAATATTATTTAATTCAAAAATCCTTTAATTTAATAAAATATAATTCTTAATTAAATAATAACTAAAAACACCGTTTGTACTTTAAAAACTAATTACAATGTATCAAAAATGACTAGAAATTATATTCATTATTATATACAAAAATAATGTACATGAACATGGTGCTACTTATTTGTTACATAACCCCTTAAAATAGCCGCATAAGACCTAAGGGTAAGGTGTGCGATGGTGACAGACTCTTGGGGTTGCTCGGATAACATCGCTCGAGTGGTAATCTCTATCAACTTCCATTTTTCCCGTAGACGATCACGTTCGAGCTTGACTTGATGAAGCTCAGCTTGGGCTTGGTCAAGGGCAAAGCCCAAAGACGCCACCTCCTTTCCGAGCTCCGACAAATGGGCTTCGTAATGGGAAATTCTACTGGATGAGGCCATCGCTTCCTTTGTCTGAGTAGAAAATTGGTTCGTTAAAGCCTTATATTTAAACTACCCAGATGATCACTGTTCAACAGCTATAAAAGTAACGGTCACAAATCTTAACGTTAAACTAAAGAAGTTGACATCTTATAAAAACATTTTTTTTTCATAAAGAAACATTTAACTGGATCAAGAGGGTTTTTCCATTAATGAAATTTTGGGTCGTTACACACAATCTTTGAGGAATGTTTCAACCAAACTGATTGTGTGAATTTTTTCACAAATGGGGCACCGCAACATTCCTTTAATTTTATACCTGATAAATTTCCATAAATAGGGAATTCATTTTTCATCACGTACAACATGGCCTTCAATGTGAATTCCTCACTTCTATAAGCATCATACATTGTAACGATTTCATCCCATACCAATTTCAGATCTTTGATCAATGGATAAAAATAGACATAAATATCATTACCAGGTTGCTTTTCTCTAGATATAAATAGAGAAAACATAATGTGTTTTCACTTCATGCATAACCATGGAGGCATGTTATAATTTACGAATATAAAAGGACATGTATTGTAAGTAATACCATGTAAACCAAAAGGATTTATTCAATCTATAGATAAAGCAAGATAAAAGTTTTTTAGATCATTTCCAAATTTAGGATACTCAACATGTCCCTCTAGATACTACATATAGATGTCCTCCTCCAGATCTCCATGAAGGAAATTCATCTTCACATCAAGCTTCTCAAGATACAGGTCTTCCGATTCCACAATGCTAAGAACCACATGGATGGTGGTAAGCTTCACTATAGGTGAGAAACTTTCAATGAAATCCACTCTTTATTTCTATTGAAAACCTTTCACCATCAGCCTTTCTTTATCCCTCCTCCTTCCATCATTTTCTTCCTTGATCCGGTATACCCACTTGTTCGTTAATGCTTTATTTCCTCTTATCAGAGGTGTAAAATCCCAACTGTAGTTGAATGAAGAAATATAATTATTCAATAAATTGCTCAAACTTTGATAAGTGGGTATTTTTTTCTATAAACATTTTTTAGTTGAGGCTGTGAGTACTACTTTTTATACTATAAATTGAGTTTTACTAAGACCTTTTCTTAACAAAACTCCTTATGAGTTTTGGGGAAAATTAAAGCATAAAATTTCATAATTCAATGTTTTTGCATGTCCCTCTAGCTACTATATATAGATGTCCTCCTCCTGATCTCCATGATGGAAAGTCATCTTCACATCAAGCTTCTCAAGATACAGGTCTTCTGATGCCACAATGCTGAGAACCACTTGGATGGTGGTAAGCTTCACTACAGGTGAGAAACATTCAGTGAAATCCACTATTTCTTTATATTGAAAAACTTTCACCATCAGCCTTTCTTTATACCTCCTATTTCCATCATATTCTTCCTTGATCCGGTATACCTAATTTTTCGGTAATTCTTTCTTTCCTCTTATCAGAGGTGTAAAATCCCAAGTGTAGTTGAATGAAGAAATATAATTATTTAGTAAATTGCTCAAAATTTTCTAAGTGGGTATTTTTTTATATAAACATTTTTGGTTTGAGGATGTGAGTACTACTTTTTATACTATAAATTGATTTTTACTAAGATCTTTTCTTAAAAAAACTCCTTATGAGTTTTGGGTAAAATTAAAGCATAAAATTTCATAATTAAATGTTTTTGGATGTAAAGTATTAATATTTAATACTAAAAATAAATTACATTAATTTGATCCTATAATGCCCCGACCCTAGTTACCCAGAGTCGGTGCATTATTACATAACATTGGCATGATCACAAAAGATCAAGTCTTGAAAGACTGATTAGTTTAGTAGCCTTGGAAATACTAGATACATTCATAAGGTTTACATTACATCATGAAATGGAAAACTAAAACAACATTGGTTCCATATACAACATTGAGATCCCATAGTCTATCCTTGTAGGTCAGTCATAAAATACTTCTTCACAACCTGGGAAAAATAAAACATAGAAAGGGGTGAGCTCAAATGCTCAGTAAGGATAACAATATAGCATAAACTTTCATAAATAAGCATAAATATCTAAGGCAATGTATAAGACTAAAACAAAAACCTTTTAAACTTAAACGTCATCATAATATGGAAAACATAAATCAAAATAATTCCATTTACTTTCTCACATAGATATTCTACTAGTCTAATAATCACATGCAATATCAATAACCACTTTCATAATGATGGAATGCATAATGCCAGACTATCATACCCACATAGTCAAGGCCTTGTGCCAAGACTAAAAATAAGATTTTGTCAAGGCCTTGTGATAAGAAACTATTTTGTCTCATGAGACCTACTGATGCATCGAGAAGCTATAGTGGGCTCCAACCATCACTTACTAAGTCCAATGCATTCCTCATATGAACAGGTTTAAACATAACATAAACATTCGTATTAAAAATAGCATACGAAATGTCAATACTTTCTCCATAAACCATAAATGCTATAAAAATAAAACATCCACAGTCAAACATATCACAAAACCTTTAATACAATATGGAAGTTTTGTATCATAATACATCAACTTCAAATAAACTTAAAATCTATCAAAGGATGTTGACATAGATGAAATCAAAACTATTTGAGAGAAATATCTCTTTTTTTTAATCATTTAAAAGTCACATAATTATAAAAGAAATTTTTTAATTTGAAAATATTATTATAAGCTTGTAAGGGAATATTCGATGATTTTATAATGGCAGAAAATAGTTGCACCCGTCATATAAGTTAAAAAGACAATCTTACCTTAATTTGGTCGAAAAGGTTAAAAATGACCTTATTTGGAAAACTACGGAAAGATTACTTTATAAACATCTTATAAAAAGTCAAAAAAGGGTATAATTGACTTTAACCCATAGTCTATAAAATAGTAATAATTTTTTGAAATACATTTTTAAGAAACATGGATGTGGGTTATAAATAGGACCCAGTAGATAATTACGTATAAACAACCTCGGATAATGTAGAGATTGTGAAATAAACCCTTAACTTGTACTTTCCTTGGTCGAGGGTAGGTTAACCTCCTGTATAATAGTTAAATCATTGTTATTAAATTATACAAGAATCATATATATAAATATGATATCATATATGATATTTTAATATTTCTTTGTTAATAATATTTTAGTATTATCGTCGTTTCGGGTGTTTCGGGTGTTCACTTACTCGTATTATTTTATATGTTTTGTTACATAAGCTGTGTTTGTTATCCATATTTTGTATCTTATTCATATATAGAGTGATATCAATTCCTTAAACATTATTTTTAATCATCAAATGAAAATTAGTCTTGAATGGATACGATGGGGAATGAATCTCATTGCGTTCGTGGAGACGGTAGTCCGTACGTACGCATGAGAAACAATATCATTATTTTGATATTAAAATAATATATAATTGGATGGTGTATCATATATACAGAATCATTATCATGTTATATTTATTATTTATATGAATTACACATCATTATTAAACCCATCCAAATAATAATGTATTGAGTAACAATTACACCAAGATGTGGAGACGGTAAGCCATACGTACGCACGTATGGTGACATGTCATTCAAGGGATGGATAGAATAATGAATTTGGTTGTACCATATTTATAATAAAATCACAGTATAGATAAGACACTGGAATTATTATTTTATAATGGAAACAACAATGAAAAATGAAGTGGAAGAAGAAAAGAACTTGAAAGAGGTGGTGAGATTTTTACCTCTTCTTCGGGTTCTTCCTTTTGATTTGATCAAAAGTGTCATGACCCGTACTCGGGGCCCGTGCCGTGAATACCCCAAGCCAGCCTTCTATAGTCCAGGGGCTGGCGACTAGCACCAAAAGCGTAAATTCTGATAACTGGGAAGGCATTGCCTTTATAAAAGTAAACAAAACACCACAGAGTACAAGCGGAAGTAAAACACTAAGTACAAAAAAAGTGCTGAAAAGTAAATGGGCCATAATACAAACCCAAATGAAAGTACAACTACAACTGAACAAATTACAATAGAAAAAGACAACAGCTGGAAGAACGGAAGTGGCTCCTGGGTCGTCCTCCTCGGATCCTACCTGAAGGGTAGGTACAAATGGCGCAGCTCCTGGATCGTCCACCATGGATCCTACTTGAAGGGTAGGTACAGATATCCTCCACAACACTCTCACCCGTCAACCTCCTCCGAGTGTCGTCTCGCCGTGAAGTCCACCTCCGGATACCGTCTAGTCCTCGAACACTCGGCCTCTGTTAGCTCTGCCCGTCGTCTGCAACCAACACAACGAGGTACGGGCATAGCCCGTGTAGGGGTGAGTATAACGATACTCAGTAGGGACCCTGAGACCCTCAAGGTCTCACTAAAACCAACAAGGATAACCACAAAGAAGATCTCAACAGATAACCTCTACTTAGTTATATGCCCATATATATACCTAAGTTATCAATTAACTCATCTCAAACATGAGGTAACACAAAGATTATGAAATCAATGGATAACCACTACCTAGGTATATGCCCATACACATACCTAAGTTATCAAGTGACCCATCTCAATCATGAGGTAAACACAAAAGGTCATAGACTCAGCTCAAACCTGGATTTTCATTATCGAAATCGTAACTGCTGAAGAGCCCCGTCTCTGGAGTGTACAGTGGTCCTGTCACGACTCTAAGGTACTGCTCAACAACCTAAGACTGCTGAGGTACTCCTCCTGTCGAGTACCGCGGGTCAGCCACCCAAACACAGTAGTGCTTCCTGCCGGGGTATGCCACCCAAACACAGTAGTGCACACCCCCTAGTAGCCTGCAGAGGTACTCTCCGGACGAGTACCGCGGGTCTGCACTGTCACACAGGTAGTGCTTCGTCCACTAGGCTAGTCGACTCACTCTAAGTCGAGTCGGTCAAGCAGTCGTCAGGTCTCAGCCGGCTACACGGTCTTCGTACTCTGCACTCTCATCTCTGAGAGGTTCCTCTCCACGAGATACAGGTCGATACTCCAAGTATATCAAATTCCCACGAAGAAGTATCTCAAAGGACCGCCTTGTCATAGGGGTCACAATGCAACAGACGGCGCGTCAATCGGACGCCCGGTCTGTGAGTTATTAGCCTTTTCGTCCCAAGGGCCCGGTTGGATTCGTGAGCGAACCAACCCGGCCGTATCTGAACTGTACCCCTGAACTCTCATAGGGTATACTCAAAGGTACCGTTTCTCAACATGATTACCAACGCTGCTGACGGTTTTTCAAACGGACGTCCGGTCTGAAAGATATCAGCTTTTCCGTTCCAGGGTCCCGGTTGGATTTCGGGTACAATCCAACCCGGCCACTATCCAACAGCAACCAAAACTCGGGTGAACTATTCCAAAAGTTCTGTCTCATCAAGAGGAAATCAACTAGATAGACGGCGCATCAATCGGACGTCCGGTCTGTGAGTTATTGGCTTTTTCGTTCCAGGGGCCCGGTTGGTTTCGTGAGCGAACCAACCCGACCACTCTCTGACGGCGTCCAAACCTCGAGCGGGGTAAGCCAAAAGTTCCGTCTCTTCAAGAGGAAATCAACAATGTCAACGGCACGTCAATCGGACGTCCGAAACTCAAGATATAAGTGTTTCCGCTCCGAGGGCCCGGATGGTTTCGTGTACGAACCAACTCGGCTGAACCCAAAGTATTTTGAAACCTTGAGTGAGATATACCGAAACGACTGTCTCGATCCAAGGATTGCATCGCAAATGACGGTGCATTGTTTGGAGGTCCGTAGCCCAAGATAGGGCAAAAGACCAAAGAGGGTCCAAAAACGGGGGGTCTGGGCCCAGCCCAACCCGGCCCGACCCCCCCTGGGTCGGCCCGAACCGGGTCGACCCGACCCGGGTCCGGCCCAGCCGGACAGCCGCGGCTCGGCAAACGTGGCCAAGCGGAAGCCGCGGGCGGGGTGCACGGATCCCCCCCCCCTTCGCCGCTGATTAAAGTCGGCAGCGAACCGCCGCCGCCGTTCGCCGGCGCCGACGCGCCGGTGTGGCGTGTCGCCCCTGCCTTCCGCGGACCACCAGACGCGCTCCGGTGGTCCGTTTCTCCTGTCGTCTTCTCCAATGGTCCTCCCGGAACCTGACCTTCACTACGAAGGGATTCAAACGCCATAGCGGCCTGCTTCATCGTCGTCCGTCGATCCTCACATCGATAAACAAGCTGCGGAGGTTTGTCAGGCCGTGTTTGTCCGGCCCGCGTCCTCCGCGTTAGGTGTTATCAATTGGAAAATAATAAACACATGATTTTAATCATTGACGAGGGTATAATTTATCCAAATAAATTATACGAACACCTTGCAATCAAATACCCACGCACGAGAGTTTAAAAATTTAATGTGCGGCGTGACGATGTCGCGCATCCTTGACGCTCGATCTCGCGCGGTGCGACGGCACCGCGTCAATTTCATTCGATCCGCAACAACAAGAAAAACAATAAGGGAGGGGGACAGCCGTGTTTGTGCGGTCCGGCCTCCTCCCGTTAACTGATATCATGCGGTCCATATATCGCGGATAAAAGAAGGAAGAGAATCACGTAAGGAAAATCACGTAAACCCCCTACCTTGACAAAATTTGTTGAACGACGGTGTCGCCGAAAATGGCGTCGTGGGGTGAGGTTTCGTATATGCCGATGGAGAACGTCCGAGGAGGATGCAGTGTCTTCCTTCCTTTCACCCGGAGAGAAAATTGAAAGGTGAAAAGTCGATGGCGAGTTCCCTCGTCGGTGCCTCCTCCTTTGTCGAGGAAGAAGAAGACGGAAGAAGAAGTAGTTCTTTTTTAAAAACTTCCAAGCTCTCTTTCCTTACCCTCAACACCACAAAATCCAACCCTTAACAAAGAATGGTTCCACATTATTTAATCAACCCAAGCCACGATTTTACAAAATGAATTCAAAAGTTGAATTCACTTAATTAGTGTGTGTGTTGTCTAGAGTTAATGAGGGAGAGGGTGAGGAAATGAAAGGTTACTCAAATAAAGATAGGTTTACAAAATTTAAGAGGTAGTTAGCGAGTTTAAGAGGAATGTGAAGGGGTGGGGTTCGTGTGGGCCCCACCTCACCTTAAATCCTCCCTTGGGTGGTTAACTCCAAGTGGTTCCCACCCCTAACTCCCATACATAGATTAAAACCACTTAAGAGAGGATCAAGTGTTGTAACACAACTCTTAATCTACTTAACAAGAAAATAAAATACAATTGTAACAATTATATTTTATCCCCCACTTTTCTTAAAACAACACCTCCCTAGAAAACGCAACTCCAGAAAGGGTCTTCTTAAGCAATTACCGGCGCTGCGGTTTCATCAGTGCTCTCGGAATTCGATTCTGAGCAACGGTTCAAAAGTTAGAAAAACCCGCTCGTTCGTTCACTGAACGTACCCGATCCAAACTTCGGAAAATGATTCCGGGCACACCGGGCCTCAGAATCAGGCTCTGTCAGAAACTGCGTTCTTTTAAAATTCCAAAGAAAATTAAGAAAAAAAATTCCTTGAAATTTCCGGGTCTTTACATTGCTCCCACGTCAGGGCTTTACGTCCCCGTAAAGCTTCAACACAAACTAGGGTCACAAAAGCGGTATTGAGCACACATCTGAGCCTTCTGCTCCCATGTGCTTACCTGGAGATTCCCATACTGCCAAAGAAAGTGCACCTGAGGAATCGACCGTCCTTGTAGGATCCGCTCCTGTCGATCCCTGATCCCCACTGGAACCTCCGTGGAAGTAACCCCATCGCAATCGTCCTGTTCCTCATGGTCGATGATATGCGAAGGGTCGAGCACGTATATCCTCAGTTGAGATACCTAGAAAACTTCGTGCACCTGGTGTAACTGAGGTGGATGGGTCAAGCGGTAAACCATCTCGCCTACCCAGCTGAGGACCTAGAAAGGTCCGTTGAACCTCGGAGATAACTTGCCACCCTGGACACATCTCCGTAAACCTCGTCGAGGTGAGACCCGTATAAGGACGTGATCGTCATCCTCGAACTCTAGAGGTCTCCAATTCCTGTTAGAACTGAAACTCAAACGACTGCTTCCACGAGGGTAAGGTTGACCGACTCAAGAGTGATCGGTCGCACCCTCCTGTGCAAGAGTTTATCCTGTGCTTCCTGGGGTTTCCTTTTCGCCGACCAAGGAAAACCCATCCCAACGTTTGCCTAAAACCATCAATTTGAGTGTGAACAGTTATTTCTCATTCCATACTCAAACTAACGTCGTAAAGCCTCAACGCTTCCACCAAGAGATTCCAACCGAAACTCTTGCCTTGAGGGTCTGACCACACTGTCGGCGTAAGTGTGATTATCTAGTCTTCTCCCAAGGTATCTCCAGACGTGAGGGTCAAGTCCACAGCTTACCGGAAACTCTAGGTCTGGGACAAGATTTGTGAAATCAAGGAATGATTCATATCGGCGTCTGTTACTATAGCAGCTAGTAGTGGGAACAAACTGTCCTTTGAATCATTCTTAGAGCCATTGGGTCACTCTCTCTGACCGCAAGCAGCTACTCTCTTTCTCTACCCTCCAGCTCCCTAAGCCTAGCGGGGATAACTAAGGCGGGTGGTTGTAGCATGCTAAGATGTACACCACCTCATGCTGCTCTCCTAGCTCTGCCTTCACGTCTGCTGCTCCCCAGACTCATCTCTCCTTAAGCTTCCTCTTCTTGAAACATTTAACATGACCAAGTCTCTAAGACTGGTGCCAGTTTCCTATTTCTTACTGCACTGTGCAGTCTTCATCCGCTCATGGATGATCTGCACCTTCCTTGCCTACGATCTGAAAGAGCTGCTAAAATTTCTCCTTTGCCGAAAAGAGAAACTCGGTCTCATCCCCTGGATGAACCACGCCCATTGCCTAATACAGTCAATCCTGATATGAATAATGCATTCACACCATGGATGACGTCGTAAGGCCTCGACGTAACTACTAAGAGATCCAACTGTCACTCTCGCCTCCAAGGGTCGAGTCACACTATCGGCATCAGTGTGAGGTCACTGGGTCTCCTCCAGTAGAAATCTCGAAAGTGAGGGTCAATCCAACAGTTTTAACCAGGACCACTTAGTATCAACCAAACAAAAGGACAAGAAAGAAAACAAAGATAAGTGTCTTTTTTATTATTGCAGCTCATAGTACAAATACACGAATACAACAGCAACATGGAACTAGAAGTACAAGGGATGTATCCACTAGTTCCACTCCTGTCCACCTGCTCCCGGAGCTCTACTGCCTTGTCCACTACTCGGATGTTGCTCAAGCACTTGCCGCTGCTTCTGTCTCAGTGGCTCCTCCAACACCCGCGGATCAAATGTGCGGGGGGTCATACCGTCACGTGCCAGGTGACCCTTCCCGCCGCATTCATAACACTTCCTGCTCCTCATACGGCTGGCTCTGGCCCTCTTGGACCTATCCATCATCTGTATACTGCCCACAGATGACTCGACTACTGATCGAAAAACACGCAGAAAAGGAAGCAGCTCCTGAACATGCTCAGGGTGTAGAGCTACTGGCACAAACTCCACCCTGAATAAGGTCTCGAAGTCTTCCCATGTGAAGGTCATCCCGTCGTAGAACTGGAACAAGTGGCTCCACCTCCTGCCTGCTGCTTCCTAAAGAAGGCTGGCATCAAAGATCACCATGAAGTCTACCGACGTCCCCACTAGCCTGAAGACTCTCACCACAGCCCCCAGCCAATCCTCAACCACCTGCGGGTCCGTCTCTCCTCGGAACCTGGGTGGCCTTTGGCGCTGGAACTCGTGCAGCGCGGTCAAGTGGCATGCATCGCCTACTGCTGGGGCTGGTGCCATCGGTGGCCCAACATATGGTAGTACCGCTGGTGCCTCCGCTGGTGCCTCAACTGCAAGAGGGCCCTGTACTGAAGCCTCGTCGCTTGGCAGGCTGTCAGTACGCACATCCCTCTGGGCTCTAGCTGGTCGTCCGAGAAAAGGCATCCTGAAAGAAACAACATGACACGGTCAAACGATTATACCTGGTGAGCTGGCCTGGTTTGAGCTGACATTTAAAAACTTCTGGAAACACACACGCAATCAGTGTTTTCGTGCACAAAGTCGGAAATCAGTTGTCAGGGTCCTGGTGTATGGATACGTCGGCCGCCCGCACCAACAGTTGACTCCCTGAACTGAAAACCACACTCGGTACTCTTAACACTATTGCTTCACATAAAGAAAATATCAGAGTTATAAGTTCTGCGGTAGAACCGACTCCTCTGATACCAATTTGTCACGACCCGTCCTTGGGGCCCATGCCGTGACTACCCCATGCCCGCCTTCCATAGGCCAGGGGCTGGAAACTAGCACCAAAGGCGTAAATTCCGATAACTGGGAAGGCGTTGCCTTTATAAAAGTAAACAAAACACCACAGAGTACAAGCGGAAGTAAAACACTAAGTACAAAAAAAGTGCTGAAAAGTAAATGGGCCAGAATACAAACCCAAATGAAAGTACAACTAAAACTGAACAAAGTACAACAGAAAAAGACAGCAGCTGGAAGAACAGAAGCGGCTCCTGGGTCATCCTCCTCAGATCCTACCTGAAGGGTAGGTACAGATGGCACAGCTCTTGGATCATCCACCATGGATCCTACCTAAAGGGCAGGTACAGATAGCCTCCACAATGCTCTCGCCCGTAAACCTCCTCCGAGTGTCATCTCGCCCTGAAGTTCACCTCCGGATACCGTCTAGTCCTCGAACACTCGGACTCCGTCAGCTCTGCCCGTCGTCTACAACCAACACAACGAGGTACGGGCATAGCCCGTGCAGGGGTGAGTATAACGATACTCAGTAGGGACCCCGAGACCCTCAAGGTCTCACTAAAACCAACAAGGATAACCACAAAGAAGATCTCAACAGATAACCTCTACTTAGGTATATGCCCATACATACACCTAAGTTATCAATTAACTCATATCAAACATGAGGTAACACAAAGATTATGAAATCAATAGATAACCACTACCCAGGTATATGCCCATACATATACCTAAGTTATCAAGTGACCCATCTCAATCATGAGGTAAACACAAAAGGTCATAGACTCAGCTCAAACCTGGATTTTCATTATCGAAACCGTAACTGCTGAAGAGCCCCGTATACTGAGTGTACAGTGGTCCTGTCATGACTCTGAGGTACTGCTCAACAACCTATGACTGCTGAGGTACTCCTCCTGTCGAGTACCGTGGGTCAGCAACCCAAACACAGTAGTGCTTCCCGCCGGGGTATGCCACCCAAACACAGTAGTGCACACCCCCTAGTAGCCTGCAGAGGTACTCTCCGGACGAGTACCGTAGGTCTACACTATCACACAGGTAGTGCTCCATCCACTAGGCTAGTCGACTCACTCCAAGTCGACTCGGTCAAGCAGTCGTCAGGTCTCAGCCGGCTACACGGTCTCGGTACTCCGCACGCTCGTCTCTGGGAGGGTCCGCTCCACGAGCTACAGGTCGATACTCCAAGTATCTCAAAGTCCCACGAAGAAGTATCTCAAAGGACCGCCTCGTCATAGGGGTCACAACGCAACAGACGGCGCGTCAATCAGACGCCTGGTCTGTGAGTTATTAGCCTTTTCGTCCCAGGGGCCCGGTTGGTTTCGTGAGCGAACCAACCCGGCCGTATCTCAACTGTACCCCCGAACTCTCATAGGGTATACTCAAAGGTATCGTTTCTCAACGTGATTATCAACGCCGCTGACGTTTTGTCAAACGGACGTCCGGTCTGAAAGATATCAGATTTTCCGTTCCAGGGGCCCGGTTGGATTTCGGGTACAATCCAACCCAACCACTATCCAACAGCAACCAAAACTCGGGCGAAGTATTCCAAAAGTTCTGTCTCATCAAGAGGAAATCAACGAGATAGACGGCGCTTCAATCGGACGCCCGGTCTGTGAGTTATTGGATTTTCCGTTCCAGGGGCTCGGTTGGTTTAATGAGCGAACCAACCTGACCACTCTCCGACGGCGTCCAAACCTCGATTAGAGTAAGCCAAAAGTTCCGTCTCTTCAAGAGGAAACCAATAATGTCGACGACACGTCAATCGGACGTCCGGAACTCAAGATATAAGTGTTTCCGCTCCGAGGGCCCGGTTGGTTTCGTGTATGAACCAGGTCGGCTGAACCCAAAGTATTCCGAAACCTTGAGTGAGATATACCAAAACGACCGTCTCGATACAAGGATCGCATCGCAACTGACGGTGCATCGTTTGGAGGTCAGTAGCCCAAGATATGGGCAAAAGACCAAAGAGGGTCCGAAAATGGGGGGTCTGGGCCCGGACCGACCCGGCCCGACCCCCCCTGGGTCGGCCCGAACTGGGTCGACCTGACCCGGGTCTGACCCGGCTGGGCCTGGCCCGGCCGGGCGGGGTGCGCGGATCCCCCCCCCCCCCCTATTCACCGCTGATTGAAGCCGGCGGCGAACCGCCACCGCCAGCCTTCCGGCGGTGCGCCGGCGCCGCCGCGCCGGCGTGGCGCGCCGCCACTGCCTTCCGCGGACCACCGGACGCGCTCCGGTGGTCCGTTTCTCCTGCCATCTTCTCCAATGGTCCTCCCGGGACCCTACCTTCACTGCGAAGGGATTCAAACACCATAGCGTCCGGCTTCGTCGTCGTCCGTCGATCCGCACATCGATAAACAAGCTGCAGAGGGTTGTCAGGCCCTGTTTGTTCGGCCCGCGTCCTCCGCGTTTGGTGTTATCAATTGTCAAATAATAAACACATGATTTTAATCATTGAAGAGGGTATAATTTATCCAAATAAATTATACGAACACCTTGCAATCAAATACCCACGCATGAGAGTTTAAAAATTGAATGTGCGGCGTGACGATGCCGCGCATCCTTGCCGCTCGATCCCGCGTGGTGCGACGGCACTGCGTCAATTTCATTCGATCCGCAACAACAAGAAAAACAATAAGGGAGGGGGACGACCATGTTTGTTCGGTTTGGCCTCCTCCCATTAACTGATATCATGCAGTCCATATATCACGGATAAAAGACGGAAGAGAATCACATAAGGAAAATCACGTAAACCCCCTACCTTGACAAAAGTTGTTGAACGACGGTGTCGCGGAAAATGGAGTCACGGGGTGAGGTTTCATATATGCCGATGGAGAACGTCCGAGGAGGATGCAGCATCTTCCTTCCTTTCACGCAGAGAGAAAATTGAAAGGCGGAAAGTCGATGGCGAGTTCCCTCGTCGGTGCCTCCTCCTTTGTCGAGGAAGAAGAAGACGGAAGAAGAAGTAGTTCTTTTTTAAAAACATCCAATCTCTCTTTCCTGACCCTCAACACCACAAAAGCCAACCCTTAACAAAGAATGGTTCCACATTATTTATTCAACCCAAGCCAAGCTTTTACAAAATGAATTCAAAAGTTGAATTCACTTAATTAGTGTGTGTGTTGTCTAGAGTTAATGAGGGAGAGGGTGAGGAAATGAAAGGTTACTCAAATAAAGATTGGTTTAAAAAATTTAATAGGGATTTAGGGGGTTTAAGAGGAATGTGAAGGGGTGGGGTTCATGTGGGCCCCACCTCACCTTAAATCCTCCCTTGGGTGGTTAACTCCAAGTGGGTCCCACCCCTAACTCCCTTACATAGATTAAAACCACTTAAGAGAGGATCAAGTGTTGTAACACAACTCTTAATCTACTTAATAAGAAAATAAAATACAATTGTAACAATTATATTTTATCCCTCACTTTTCTTAAAACAACACCTCCCTAGAAAACGCAACTCTAGAAAGGGTCTTCTTAAGCAATTACCGGCGTTGCGGTTTCATCGGTGCTCTCGGAATTCGATTCCGAGCAACGGTTCAAAAGTTAGAAAAACCCGCTTGTTCATTCACTGAACATACCCGATCCAAACTTCGGAAAATGATTCTGGGCACACCGGGCCTCGGAATCAGGCGCTGTCAGAAACTGCGTTCTTGTAAAATTCTAAAGAAAATTAAGAAAAAATTTTCCTTAAAATTTCCGTGTCTTTACAAAAAGGGATCCTTAAGTTGGATTTATGACTAAAGTAAGGCCTTTAGGATTAATTGAGAGAAGTTTAGAGGATATTTTGGTAGGGTTTGGCCAAACCAAAAGGCTTTGAAGGTATGAATTTGAGAGAAGGGGAGTGCCTTTTATAAGAGGGGTGAGGAGCACCTTAGGAAAAACTTAAAATATTATTTTATAATAAATTCATATTCAGTTTATAATGGCTCCAAAGTGACTTATTTTGAGGTTAAGGTGGGTATGGTTTGAAATCCTTTCAACCAATAGATTTTAGACAGGTTTGGGTCACTATATTAACTTTATCATTTATATTTAACTCTTAGTTAAATAGTTTGACATTTACCATGTCTCTTTGCATTTTTATATTATATGGTTAATAAACTTACTATAATAAGCCAATCGAATCCCAAGTGGTTAATTATTAATATATATAACATTATCTAAGTCATTTGGCCGAACCTTATATTTTTAGGAATAGAATATCAATTAATAATATAATATTTGTTTAAAATACTCCTTTAGGTCAATTTTGACACTATTTAATAATTGATTATTTTTAAAGTCCTAAAAACTTTATTAATTCGAAATAAATTCATTTAATCAATCCTAACCTGTTATATTAACCTATAAAATTATTTTATGGCATAAAAACTTTCAAATTATATTTATTTGAACATTTATAATACCATTTATTTTATTCTTTAATTAATACATAAAATACTGCATCATCATTGTATCATAAATAAATTTAATTATTCAATGTATAAAAATTATAAATATAATATAATTATGTAGGAAATCTTTTTATATTTATAATGAATATTTATAGTCTAATAGATAACATATATAACCCTATGTAAAAATTGTTTTACTAAAAGATATATGCTTATTTCATTTTTGTATTTACATTAACTTAATTAATATAAAGTGTCATTGTCACATAGAAGTGGCTCCATGGGGTCCCAAAATTGACCCAATGATGCCCATGGTCGGACATGCATCATCCAATAGGGTTATGGCACGTGTTAGGGTAATTTAAAATTATTATAATATTATTTTTTTACCCTTATTTACTGGATTTACCCTTTAACCCTGGTAAATAAAATATTTACCGAAGTAATTATTCCAAATGTCTAAAAATAAAATTTACCTATTTAAACAGTTTGGACCTCCTGATTATAAATATTAAATCCATTTTTATTAATTCAAAACATAGAAGTGGCAGAAATTAATTTAAAATTAATTCCCGTTGTTAAAACAAAAAGCTTGTTTTTAAGAAATAATAACTATCAAAAGATTGACACTTGTTTATGTTTAGTTTAAATGTGAAATTACGTCTAATGACCAACATTGGATTAAATGGTAAAAATATATTCTAATTATACTTTAAAACCACTCAATAGTATAATTTAGCACTATAAATTATTTTGATTAAAAAATTTGTTTTTAATTAAAGTTTAGTGTTTTTCACAATTCATAAAAAATTGGAAGTTCTCAGAAAAATACCAAAAATTCATCCTAGGATAATTTCAATATTCCAAATCCAAAAATGAAGTCCATTTTGAAAGATAAAATTTATAAAATTTCAAAAAGTGGGTATTACTATTCATAACGGCTAGTTTGATTGGTTGTGGTGTGTAGTTGCGTACAACACACGCTACTGTATTATTCAAAGAGAAGCGTACCGTAGAAGCTTGGGGTGTTACATTATCTCCTCCTTCAAATAATTTCATCCTCAAAATTTTCAGAATATTACTTCATAAAAAGACTTGGGTGGTTGTTCATCATAAGTTCCTCGGGTTCCCACGTTGCCTCTTCCATCTTATGGTTCCTCCATAGAACTTTTCCCAGACAATTCGTTCATCTTCTCAGCACTTGATCTCTTTATCAAGAACCTTGACAGGATCTTCGCAATAAGACAAATTGGGTTCCAGTTCTAATTCCTCATAGGTGAGTACATGCGTTGGGTCAGGCATGTATTTTCTCAACAGTGATACGTGGAACACATCGTGAACTTTAGAGAGATTTGGAAACATTGCCAAATGGTAAGCTACAGCCCCAATTCGTTCTAGAATTTCAAAAGGTCCTATTTACCTGGTACTCAGTTTACATTTCTTACCAAAACGTATAACTCCCTTCCATGGAGATACCTTCAAGAAAACATGATCTCCTACCTGAAATTACAAATCCTTCCTTCGGTTATCGGCATAGCTCTTCTGCCTACTTTGAGCTTCTTTGATGTGGTTTTGGATTACCTTCACCTTTTCTATCATTTCCTCCACCAGTTCTGGGCCTACGAGTTTTCTTTCACCAACATCATCCCAATAGGTTGGTGTGTGATATCTCTTTCCATATAACGCTTCATATGCTGCCATCTGAATACTTGAATAGAATCTATTGTTATAGGAAAATTCTACCAAAGTTAAATATTGATCCCACATACCCTGAAAGTCAAGTGAGCATGATCTCAACTTTTCTTCTAATGTTTGAATAGTCCGTTCTGATTTTCCATCAGTTTGGGGGTGGTAGGTAGTGCTCAAATGAAGTTCAGTATCCAAGGCCTTCTGAAAACTTTTCCAGAATCTTGAAGTAAAATGTGGGTCACGATTAGAAACAATTGATAGGGGTACTCCATGAAGCCTCAAAATTTCATTAATATATAGTATTTCTAGATGTTCAAGTGTTAAATCTTCCCTTATATCAAGAAAATGTGCTGAATTGGTAAGACAATCAACAATAACCCATATTTCATCATTCCTTATTGGAGTCTTTAGTAGTCCCATGACAAAGTCCATTGTGATATTATCCCATTTCCACTCAGGTATGGGAAGAGGTTTCATGACTCCTCTAGGCTGTTGCCTTCCATCTTTCACTTATTGAAAAACCATACATCTTGACACAAAATCAGCAATCTCCCTCTTCATGTTGTACCACCAAAAATGTTCCTTCAAATATCTATACATTTTGGTGCTCCCAGGGTGTATATAGAAATTGGTACTATGAGCATCGTCCAACAATTTACTTTTTAGATCACGTATATTGGGAACACAAAGTCTCTTCCCAAATTTCAAAATTCCATCTTCATACACAAAGTCACTCAAGCTCCCATCATTCACGGCTTTAATATTCTTTTGAAATTCTTCATCATCGGTCTGAGAACTCTTTATCCTTTCTAGTAAAGATGGTTTGGAAACCATTTAAAAAAGTATATATGTTTCACCTTCTATGGTAATTCCCATATCCATCTTCACTAGATCCATGAAAATAGAGGGTGTATTAGTCATCCCAAAAGGAATTATTGTAAACTCGTAATGCTTGTACCTGGTTCGAAATGCTTTCTTTGGAGTGTCTACCTTCTTCACACACAACTGATGATATCCAGATCGAAGATCAATCTTTGAGAAGTATTGTGCTACATGAAGTGGGTCAAATAAATCATCAATGCCAGGTAGAGGATACTTGTTCTTTATTGATATAGCATTGATCTCCCTATAGTCAATGCACAACCTCATAGATCCATCTTTCTTTTTAACAAAAAGGATAGGGTCTCCCCATAGAGAAATACTAGGGCGAATAAATCCCTTATTACTTAATTCCTCTAGTTGTTTATTTAGTTCCACTAATTCCACAATGGCCATTCTATAAGGGGTCTTCGATATGGGCCTTGATCCAGGAATTAAATCAATGGAAAACTAAATTTCTCATTCTGGAGGATGTCCATGTAAATATTCTGGAAACACATCAACATATTCTTTCATAATAGGTACATACTCTATTTGAACATTCCTTTCCTCACCCATAGTTATTTCACTCTCTTCCTCCCCAATGATTGAATTTACTTGAGCTACTGGGGGTGGATCTAGATAATAATTAGGTGGTGATGATTCTGCTCTAAAGATAAGGTGTTCCTTATCATCGTCATCAAAAATAGTAACCTCCTTCCTCTTACAATAAATTTTGGCATCATGGTCTGAAAACCAATCCATACTGAGGATTATATCAAATTCAATCATGGGTATGACGATGAGATCAGTAGATAAAGAACATTTATATGCTCTAATGGGAATGGATTCACAAAACTTTGTTGTGATGATACTTCCCTTAGAAGTTTTAACTGAAAACTCCCTTGTTAAATAAAATTGGAAATATCTAATTTTCTTAGAAAACCGGGAAGATATGAAATAATGCGATGATCCAAAATCAAATAAAGCATTTTATAAACTTGAGGAAACCATTAAATTACCTGCCACCACATCTTTAGGAGCTTCAACCTCAGTATTAGTGATAGCATAAGCTTGGCCTTGATCCCTTGGCCTTTTCTGAGGTAAGTTCCCCTGATGCTTATAACATTTATTTGCATAATGTCTCGTCTCCCTACAATTGTAGAATTGAACATTGGTAGCTTATTTCTTCCCCTTGCAATCATGATCTTGGTGGCCTTTTTCACCACACTTGTAACAGACTCTCATTCCCTTCAGGAAAGTACTGAGGTGTTTCTTCCCACATTTACTGCAGGATGGATATTCGACTTTCCCCTTCTTCCCCTTATTTCCATTTCCATAGTGATCATCAGATCTATTCTTCTTTTGCTTTTCTTTAAATTTGTAAGAATTATAGAATTCCTTTGTGTTTTGTATCAATGACCACCATTGATCAGCATCTCTAGTGAGGCGGTAAACTTCCATGACAACTTTTTCCCTTTCACTACTCCCCAAGGCATGAAATATTTTCTCTAAAGAACTTATCCATTGTTCATCTACCAATGGATTTTTACTCCCATTTAATTTTGGTGTTTTTTGCCTCATGAAGTGATCTAACATTGATCCTCCACGTTGTGGATCAGGGTGCTCCATACGGGTAAGGTTATTATTCATAACCTAAGTGAGTTGTCCCAGTATGGTGATAAGCTGATCATCACCAGTTTTATCACCAACTCCACTATAATTATCTTAAGTAGGAGGGAAATCCCTACATGGAGTGTGTGCATTGATACAGTTTCCATTCCTTCCACTATGCGCCATTTCTAAACAATTTCATAAACTAGATCAGTTTATGAATCAAAATATATAAACCCAAACTTGTAAAATACTTAACATAAATTGAACAGTTTATGGATATAATCCATAATCAGAAAAATGTTTTCTTTGAGAAATTATATACTCATAAACCCTTCATAATGGTTTGTAAAGAAAATGAGAATTATCCTAAGCATATCCCTCAAGAGTGTCGTAACCAAGAGTACAGCAAGCCCCGTTGTCGTGCACCAGTTCTCGTTCGAGTCTAGCTCAAAGCGGTGTTTTTGGGTTTTACCCCTAGGTACATCTGTTCCAGAGCCGACTCTACCTACTCGTATCCAGACAGAGATGTATTTCTCGTAAAACACACAAAATCTCTACAATACCAAAATTCTAGGAAGTTCTTCTATACTAATCCTCAAAATCCATCTTAGGTGTATGTGCTCTAATCAGAGTTTATCTAAATCTAGCTTCCAATTTTTGTACTAAACTTCCTCTGATACAAAATGTAACGCCCCGACCCAAGTTACCCAGAGTTGGTGCATTATTATATAACATTGGAATGATCACAAAATATCAAGTCTCGAATGACCAATTAGTTTAGTATCCTTGTAAATACTAGATACATTTATAAGGTTTACATTACAACATGAAATGAAAAACTACAACAACATTGGTTCCATTGACAACACTGATATACCATAGTCTATCCCTACAGGTCAGTCATAAAATAATTCTTCACAACCTGGGAAAAATAAAACATATAAAGGGGTGATCTCAGATGCTCATTAAGGATAACAATATAGAAGAAACTTTCATAAATAAGAATAAACATCTAAGGAAATGTATAAGACTAAAACAAAATCCTTTTAAACTTAAACTTTATCATAGTATGAAAAATATAAATCAAAATAATTTCATTTACTTTCTCACATGGATATTCTACTAGTCTAATAATCACATGAAATATCAATAACCACTTTCATAATGATGGAATGCATAATGCCAGACTATCATACCCACATAGTCAAGGCCTTGTGCCCAGACTACAAATAAGATTTTGTCAAGGACTTGTTCCAAGACACTAGTTTGTCTCATGAGACCTACCAAGGCATCGAGGAGCTATAGAGGGCTCCACCCGTCACTTACTAAGTCCAATGCATTCCTCATATGAACAGGTTTTAACATAACATAAACATTCGTATTAAAACTAGCATACGAAATGTCAATACTTTCTCCATAAACCATGAATGGTATAAAAATAACACATCCACAATCAAACATATCACAAATCCTTCAATACAATATGGAAGTTTTGTATCATAATAAATCAACTTCAAATAATCTTAAAATCCATCAAAGGATGTTGACATATATGAAGTCAAAACTATTTGAGAGAAATATCTCTTTTTTTAAATCATTTAAAAGTCACATAATTATAAAAGAAAAAATTTACTTTTAAAATATTATTATAATCTTTTAAGGGAAGCTTTGACGATTTTATAATGGTGGAAAATAGTCACACCTGTCGTATAAGTTAAAAAGACATTCTTACCTTAATTTTGTCGAAAAGGTTGAAAAGGACCTTGTTTGGAAAATGACGGAAAGATTCCTTTATAAACATCTTATAAAAAGTTAAAAAAGGGTATAATTGACTTTAACCCATATTTTATAAAATAGTAAGAATGTTTTGAAATACATTTTTAAGAAACATGGATGTGGATGATAAAGAGGTCCCAATAGATAATTACGTATAAACAACCTCGGATAATGTAGAGATTGTGAAATAAACCCTTACCTTGTACTTTCCTTGGTCAAGGGTAGGTTAACATCATTTATAATAGTTAAATCATTGTTATTAAATTATAAAAGAATTATATACATAAATATGATATCATATATGATCTTTTAATATTGCTTTGTTAATAGTATTTTAGTATTATCGTTGTTTCGGGTGTTCACTTACTCGTTTTATTTTATATGTTTTGTTAAATAAGCCATGTTTTTTATCCATAGTTTTTATCTTATTCATATCCAGAGTGATATCAAGTCCTTAAACATTATTCTTAATCATCAAATGAAAATTAGTCTTGAATAGATACGATGGGGAATGAATCTCATCCCGTTCATGGAGACGGTAGTCCGTACGTACGCACGAGCGACAATATCATTCTTTTGATATTAAAATAATTTATAATTGGATGGTGTGTCATATATAAAGAATTATTATCATGTTATATTTATTATTTACATGAATTACACATCATTATTATACCCATCCAAATAATAATGTATTGAATAACAATTACACCACGACGCGGAGACGGTAAGTCGTACGTACACATGTATGGTGACATGTCATTCAACGAATGGATAGAATAATGAATTTGGTTGTACCATATTTATAATAACATCACAGTATATATAATATACTGTAGTTATTATTTTATAATGGAAACAACAAATAAAAAGTAAGTGGAAGAAGAAAGGAACTTGAAAGCGGTGGTGAGATTTTTACCTCTTCTTCGGGTTCTTCCTTTTGATTTGATCAAAAGGGCTCCTTAAGTTGGATTTATGACTAAAGTAAGGCCTCTAGGATGAATTGAGGGAATTTGAGAAGATATTTGGGCAGGGTTTAGACGAAAAAAAAGGCTTTTAAGGTATGAATTTGAGAGAAGGGGGAGTTCCCTTTTGCAAGAGGGGTGAGGGGCACCTTAGGGAAAACTTAAAATATTATTTTATAATAAATTCATATTTGGTTTATAATGGATAAAAAGTGACTTATTTATAGGATAAGGTGGTTATGGGTCTAAATACTTTCAACCAATATATTTTAGATACGTTTGGGTCACTATATTAACCTTATCATTTATATTTAACTCTTAGTTAAATAGTTTGACATTTACCATGTCTCTTTGTATTTTAATATTATATGGTTAATAAACTTACTATAAAAATACAAGAGAAACCCAAGTGATTAATTATTAATATATATAACCTTTTATAAGTCATTTTTCTGAACCTTAGATTTTTAGGAATATAATATCAATTAATAATATAATATTTGTTTTAAATACTCCTTTATGTCAATTTTCACACTATTTAATAATTGATTTCTATTAAAGTCCTAAAAACTTTATTAATTAGAAATAAATTAATTTAGTCAATAATAACATGTTATATTAACCTATAAAATTATTTTATGGCATCAAAACTTTCAAATTATATTTATTTTAACATTTATAATACCATTTATTTGATTCTTTCATTAATAAGGAAAATACTGCATCATCATTGTATCATAAATAAATTTAATTATTCAATGTCTAAAAATTATAAATAAAATATAATTATGTAGGAAATAGTTTTATCTTTCTAATTAATATTTATAGTCTAATAGATAATATATATAACCCTATGTAAAAATTGTTTTACTAAAAGATATATGCTTATGTCATTTTTGTATTTACTTTAACTTAATTAATATAAAGTGTCATTATAATATACAAGTGGCTTCATGGGGTCCCAAAATCGATCCAATGATTCCCATGGTCGGACATGCATCATCTAATAGGGTTATGGCACGTGTTAGGTTAATTTAATATTATTATAATATTATTATTTTTACCCTTATTTACCAGATTTACCCTTTAACCATGGTAAATAAAATATTTACCGAAGTAATTATTACAAATGTTTAAAAATAAAAGTTACCTATATACATAATTTGGAAATCATGATTCTAAATATTAAATTCATTTTTCTAAATTCAAAACATATAAGTGACAAAAATTAATTTAAAATTAATTCCCGTTGTTAAAACAAAAAGCGTGTTTTTAATAAATAATAACTATCAAAAGATTGACACTTGTTTATGTCTAGTTTAAATGTGAAATTACATCCAATAACCAACATTGTATTAAATGATAAAAATACATTATAATTATAATTTAAAACCACTAAATATTATAATTTTTCACTATAAATTATTTTGATTAAAAAAGTTGTTTTTAATTAAAGTTTAGTATTTTTCACTATTCATAAAAAATTGGAAGTTCTCAGAAAAATACCAAAAATTCATCCTAGGATAATTTCGATATTCCAAATCCAACAATGAAGTCCATTTTGAAAGATAAAATTTATAAAATTTCAAAAAGTGGGTATTACTATTCATAACGGCTAGTTTGATTGGTTGTGGTGTGTGTTGGAACTCGAAGTTGCGTACAACACATGCTACAATATTATTCAAAGAGAAGCGTAACGTAGAAGATTGGGGTGTTACATATCCTAAAGATAATGAAGGAATATTTATTAGTTATTATACAACTAGTAAATCTTGTAGAGTGTTTAATAAAAGAACTAATTCTGTTTTATAAATGGTTCATATAATGGTTGATGAATATGATCCTTTTTGTTTTTGAAAAACCTCTGGAAGCACATCTTCCAGATGATGTTTTTTAAATTAATCATAATAGTTTACTGATAGTATATTTACAACTACTGATTTTAAATCCTCTAGAAGTTAAATCATCAGATATTCAATATCTGTAATTAGATTCAATGAGAGACATACATTTGATATTTGATATCAAAATTACATATTTACTTAAAAATAAATCAATCTTAATGTTTCATCCTATCGATAATATTATTGGTGATGTAATTAAACCAGTTAAAACTAGAATATCCTTAAGAAATCAATGTGTTCATCATGATTTATCATCACAATTTGAACCTAAAATGGAAGATGATGTATTAGGTGATGAAAGTTGGATAGGATCTATATAAGAATAAATCAATAAATTTGAAAGAAATCATGTTCAGACCTTAGTTGAACGACCTAAAGATATATTGGTAATAGGATTAAAATGGGTTTCTAGTAACAAATCTGATGAAAATGGAACTATTTTTATAAAAAAAGAAGTAAATTTTTCCAAAGGGTTATTTTCAAGAATAATTCATAGATTATGGTGAAACTTTTTCACAAGTAAAAATGTTGTAATCTATTAGGATCTTACTAGCCTTTGCAGCACATCTAAATTTTAATTTATTTCAAATAGACATTAAAATTAATTTTCTTAATGGATATGTTCAAGTGGAATTTTATGTTTAACAGCCTCTTAGTTTTTAATATACTAAATTTTCAAAAAAAAATATTTTTAAACTTACTAAAGAATTATTTGGACTTAAACAAGCCTTGAGAGCTTGGTATGATAGACTTACCTGATATTTACTTCAAAATAATTTTATTAAAGGATGTGTTGATCCAAATATCTTTATAAAGAATTTTTTTAAAGATATGATCATCATTAAAATTTATTTCAATGGAATTATTTTTGTTTCAACTCAAAAAAATATTACGGATAGTTTTTCTAAACTTATGAAAAATGAGTTTGAAATGAGCATGATAGAAGAACTCAACTTTTTCTTTGGTTTTTATATTTATTAAAAAAATGGAAGGATGTATCTTAACTGAAGATAAATATAACATAGATTTACTTAAACGTTTTGGTTTTGATAATGCATAGAGTGTAAATACTCTAGTAGAAACTTTTATCAAACTTGATCTTGATGAATCTAGTAATTCAACCAGATATTATACTTTTAGTATGTTTATGTGTGATATTTCAAGATAACCTGAAGGAATCACATTTAAAAGCCGTAAAACACATTTGTAGATACCATAATGGTACATCAGAACTTGTTTTATTTTATTCTTATAGAAAAAATTTTGTTCTCAAAAGTTACTCAGATGATACCTTTAGAGGCTATAGATTAGATAACAAATCTACTTGTGGAACATACCATTTCTTAGGAGAAGATTTTGTCTCTTCACTATGCCAAAATTTGTATTTAGCAGTGGTATTTTTTCGTTTAGTGATGGTTTAAACCACCGCTAAATGATTCTACGGTGGTTTTGGAAAACCACCGCTAAATCATGTGTAGGGAAATAATTAGCGGTGTTTTTTTAAACCATCAAAGAATGATTTAGCGGCGGTTTTTTAACGGTGGTTTAAACCGTCGCTAAATTGTTTTAAATTTTTTTTAAAAAAAATTACTTTTTTTATTTTATTTATTTATTTATTTATTTTTACCATGCTCATGCCCATCACCATGCATATGTCTATGTCCACGCACATGCCCATGCCATATATAGGAATTCTGCATTGGGTGAGATTTGAACCCTTTACCTCTTGCTTATTCTCTAAAGACTTTACAACTCTAGCGAGCTCTTCTTATGGTCAATAAATTAAATTCAATATACTTATATATATATATATATATATATATATATTAATTAGAAAAACAATTAATACATAACAAATAGATACACACTAAATAATTATTAATCAATAATTATTAATCAATAATGATCAATCAATAATCACAAATTAATAATTAATAATTACTAATTAAGAAATAGAATATAAACGAATAATAAATAGATAAATATATAATATGGAAATAAATGGTAAATAAAAAATAGTAAATAATAAATAATAAATAGTTAATAGTAAATAGTAAGTTGTAACTTGTAAATAATAAATACTAAATATTAAATATTAAATACTAAATATATATAATATATAATATATAATACATAATATATAATATGTAATATGTAATACATAATATATAATATATAATACATAATATATAATATATAATATACAATATATAATATATAATATATAATATATAATATATAATATATAATATATAACACATAATACATAATACATAATACATAATACATAATAAATAATAAATAATATATAATATATAATATATAATATATAATGTATAATATATAATATATAATATATAATATATAATATATAATATATAATATATAATACATAATATATAATATATAATATATAATACATAATATATAATACATGATACATAATATATAATATATAATACATAATACATAATATATAATATATAATATACAATACATAATACATAATATATAATATATAATACATAATATATAATTTATAATTTATAATATATAATATACAATATACAATATATAATATATAATATATAACATATAATATATAAGTAATGTATAAATAATAAATTAATTAAAAAATAATTTAATATATGATAAATAAATAAAAATAATAATAGATAAATAAATAAATAAATAATAAATAAAAAATAATAAATAAAAAACTGTAAATAGTAAATAGTAAATAGTAATTAATAAATAATAAATAATAAGTAATTAATAATTAATAATTAATAACTAACATTAACTAATCATTAATAATTGATTATTAAGAATTAATAATTCATAATTAATATTTAATATTTATAAATTTATAAATAATTAATTAATTAATAACTAATAAATAATGAATATTAAATAAATAAATAATAAATTAATAACAACTGAATAATAAACTAATAATAAATTAATATTTTTAAATTAAAAATGAATTAATAAAAAATAAATAACAAATAATATATATTAAATAATAAAGAATAAAGAATAAATAATAAAGAATAAAAATAAAGAATAAATAAACATATAAATAAATAATTAATAACAACTAATAATTCATAATTGATCATTAATATTTAATAATTATTAATTAATATTTAATATTTAATATTTAGTATTCAATATTTAATATTTAATAAATAATTAATTAATAATTAATAATTAATAATTAATTAATAACTAATAACTAATTAATAAGTAATGAATAAAGAATAAATAAATAATAAATAAATAATAAATGAATAATAAATTAAAAATAAATTAATAATTAATGTGTACATAATAACTAAATATAAAATAAATACATATTAAATATTAAATAAATAAATTTATCAATATGTAAATTGATAAATAAATAAATAATACATAATACATAAATAATTAATTAATTAATTAATAATTAATTATATTATATTATATTAAATAAATAAATAACAAAAAATAAACAAAATATATATATATAAATCATAAAATGTTAAGAACCTCTAAGAACACTGAAGTGACTATAAATTCTGATTCGGGACTCCTTTTTCTATGCCATAACTAGTTAAATCGAAGATCATGAAATGAACTTTGATATGATATGTGGTACATGTTGAATGGACACCTGGATCGAAGGTTATAACCGTTTGAATTTTTAAGAAATCTGGGTCTGCAACTAAAACCTCTGTTTTGGAGGTCTTTTGGGCCTTTCGGGTGGAATAAAAAGGGGTAAATACTCATAGTGTTGGAATCAGACCTAAATGGCATAGAACTCATCGCAAGTTTCGATTTGATATGTGGTAGAGCACAAACGGACACACGAATTAAAAGTTATGATTGTTTGAAGTTCGAGTTCGATTTTTGACTTTTAAAATTTAAATATATTTTTTTCCTTTCAGTATCACATGATTAAAATATCACTTGGTTTTATATCATTTGATAAGCTTCGATTTGAATGGTTGTGGAGCTAAAATGGACTCCTGGATTAGAAGTTATGATCATTTGATGTCAAAGTCTGTTTTTCAACTTATTGAAGATTTGTTTTCAGTTTAAAAATATCTTTAACTAATAATTATAAATATTTACTAATTAATACATTATAAATAATTAAAATTATAAATAATAAACTATATTTTATTTTAAATAATAAATAAATAAATAATAATTGATACATAAATAATTGTTAAAAAATCTACAATTTTTCGGCGGTTTTTTTAAAAAAACGCCGCCAAAAAAGTTAAAAAAAATTTGAATAAATTTTAAAATATTTATAAAAAAATATTTTAAAAACATTTAGCAGTGGTTTTTTTGCGGCGGTTTTCAAAATCACCGCAAAATCTTTGATCGAAAAAAATGTAGCGGTGGTTTTGAAAACCACCACTAAAACATTATTTTCCTGTAGTGCTTGGTGAAGTAAGAAACAACATCCTATATCACTTTCTACTGCTAAAGATGAATATGTTACAGCCGAAATTTTTTGTGCTCATGTTTTTTGGATACAACACAAAGTCATGGATTTTGGTTTTGATTTCACTTGAACTCCAACTCTTTATGATAATACTAGTGCTATTTCATTATCTAAGAACCTAGAATATGAAAACCCATATTTTATTTCATGATTTATTACATAATGATACACATTATACAATTCCAAAAGATCATAAAGTCTGGTGTCTTTGGGAAATTAGGTACATAACGCATCAACTTGATACATGGATAAAACCACATTATTGAAAATTTCCTTAACATGCTCCTAAAATTCCATTTCTCTTTTAAAACTACACAAAAAAACCTGGGGACATACACAAGAAAGGGGTTATATATAAATCCCAGAACGGGAATAAAAAAAGAAAGAAATAAGGTAAATCCATCCATGTGATCTAAGAGGCATATCAAGGTAACATAATAGGGGTGAGAATCATAATATTGAACAATAAGGCATGATATAACATGATAACATAAAGGAAACATGGGAATGTGATGGCAACATTAAACATGACATCATAAACATAGGTCAAGGATAACCACCAAGATATCATAACATGGTGGAAAAAGTCCCATAATGGAATAGTTTTACTCCTTAATCACATACATGACATCTCATGTGACTAAAATATTACCCAATGCATTGGATCTCTATCTAGGCACACCTATCATTTTCATATCATGTACATGAATAAGTGTGCCACATGAATTATAAAATATAAATATGAATTTCATAAATTTTAATCTCTTGATCAAGGATTTTTGGTTATATACATGGGAGTCCCCAATCAATTTAGGATAGCTAAATCTATGTGAATACTCTTAAGTGGAAATAAGGATGGGTTTTCACAACAAAATTGTTTGGTATAGAAAAATCACAGGATAATTTCAGAAGCATAATGAGGGTATGTAAAGGTTAATGGGAGGGATTAATGAGAGAGAAAATGGGCCTCTCATCACTTATATATCATAAGGAAAGTAATAAGGGTGTTTTAAATCATATCCCAGATTGGAAAATTGGAAAACTAAGGGAATAATATAAAGGAGGTTCTTGAATAAAGAGGAAGAGAGGATCCCTTACCTTGAGAGAGTGATTTTAAAATATTGGGAGGATCTTATTAAGAGAATAGAGGCACCATGGGAGGGATCTATAGATTTAAGGACTGAATAATGTTATTCTCTAAGGGTTTTTAGTGAAGAGGGGTGGGATTTTGGTGGGTTTATATAGAAAAACAAGGGAAAGTTCTTTATTAATTTCCAAACATAAGTTTTGGACTCTATATGATAAAGTGATCAAAATTACAAACCTTGTCATGGTTTTGGACATGGTTCATGAAAAATTGGAGTGTTTTTCAATATTTTACAAGTTTAAGAATTGACCTAATTAAAACAATACTCATGGTGATGTATAAGTGAGTCGTATTTAAACAGAATTGATTTTAAAATCATAAAATATAATATTGGTTTTTCAGGATTCATAAGGGCTTATAAAAATTATCAAATAACCTCAAAAACAATTTATTTTAAAGGTTAAATATATATTTGGTCTTTTATATCTTTTATGTCATATATTACATGACTTTTGGGTCATTATGATATCATAATACACTTTATGTTTATACCGTATTTAATTTTGACCCAAAAATTTTTCTGTCTCCGAAAATTATGAAAAAATAATTGTTATAAAATTTTGACATATTTATTTCATAAATAATATTTATTTTATCCAATTAATTCTCTAATTATTAGAATTTATACTTTTAAATCAAAAATATACATTTATTGAAAAAATTTGGTTTTTTGACAATAATAATTTTCTAACCCTTGTAGCAATTATTTTTTACTTCACCAAATTATATTATCATTCGTATTTAATAATGATTATTTAATAATAATATTTTATTATAATATAATTTATTTAAAAAAAATAATGAATTAATTAAAATATATTGTATTTTTTGAAACTATACAATTCCCAAAAATACAATTTGTGTTTCATCATGTTAGAATCAAATTTTTATCTAACTCATTATTTAATCATTTAAAAAGTAATATTAAAATGGGGTAAATATAATCATCATTTTATTAAAATAAAATATAAAAATTCATACTATTAGGGTCTAGATACATATCCCTTTGTTACACCAATTAATTCCCTAAGGGTAAGGTGCTTGGTGGTGAGATTTTCTTGGGGTGGTTTTCAATACAAGGTTTGGTTCATGATCTCAATGAGCTAGAAATTCTCTCTTAAATGGTTACATTCATGATTTACTTGTTTAATATCAACTTGGACTTGATCAAGGTAAAATCCTAGTGATTTTATCTCCTTAATAAGCTCTGATAAATTTTCTTCGTAGGGTATGATCCTACTGGTCGAGGTCATCACTTCTATCGTCTGTTTTAATTGGACTTTATCATAACCCTAAATATACTAATCTTAATGGTCATTGTATAATTCCTATATTAACAATAGTTAGTATGCATAAGGGTATTTTAAATTTTACATCTCATATAACTATTCAAAATACTCAAAGTAGTTCATGTGTTTTTTTAACTTCATTTCTTAATAATACATTTTCTTATTCAAAAATAGAATTTCATTTATAAAAGTTCATGTCACGACATTCTTTCTCACTTAAGAAATTTCTCCCTCAAATTTTTCAATTCATACTCTAAAATGGATTAGTTTACTTTTGATGCATTGAATCTTTCAGTTCCCAAGTCACTTCCTCTAACTTTTGGTTCCTTACCATCACTTTTACTGGGTAATTTGTCTTATTTCATAGAACTTTGTATCTATAATCTAAGATCATCATAGGATTCTCCTCATATAAAATATTTTTTTTCAATGGTACCACCACTAAATTCATTACATGTGAGGGTTCTGGTATGTACTTCCTCAAGAGGGATACATGCAAAATATCATGTACTTGAGATAAGTTTTGTGGGATAGTTTGTTGATAAGTCATCGCTCTGATACGATCAAGGATCTCAAATGGTCCAATGTATCTAGGAATATGTTTTACCTTCTTCCCAAACCTCATGACTTAATTACATGGAGATATATGAAGGAAGACTTTATCTCCAATCACAAACTCTAGATCACGTCAATGATTTTATGTATAGATTTTCTATCAAAATTGTGCAGATTTCATATGATGTTGAATAGTTTGAACCTTATCTATCATTTCATAGATAAGATCAGTTTCCATCAGATTTTACTCTCCAAATTCATCCTAGATTGTCAGAGTATAACACCACTTCCCATACAGATCCTCATAAGGTATTATTTGAATGGTAGAATGGAAATTTTTGTAATATGAGAACTCCTATATGGTAATGTATTTATACCAACATCTTTAGAAATATATTAAAAATGATCTCAGTGTATCCTTCATAGTTTGAATGGTTTTTTTATACTAACCATCCATCTGAGGGTGATAATTAGTGTTGAAACTTAGTTTTTTATTTAACGCTTGCTGAAGTATTCTCCAAAACCTCAAGGTAAACCAAGGATCTAGTTCATATATAAAAGAGATTGGAACTCCATACAGCCATACCACTTCCCTTATGTATATATTAGTGAGTTGGTTAAGAGATAAATATTCCTTGAGGGAAATTAAATGCACTGGCTTAGTAAAGAGATCGACCACCACCCAAATGGAATTATTATATTTAGGTTTCCTGGGGATTCCTATGATTAAATCCATTATGTTTCCCCATTTCTAAACAGGTATGGGAAATGGTTGAATAATACCTTTAGACTTATGTCTCTCAACCTTGGCTTGTTATCATAACAAGCATCGAGATACAAACTCTGCAATCACCCTATTCATATTATCCTTAAATTTTACTTTAGATCTTTATACATCTTAGTTCTTCCTGGATGAATAAATAATGATGATCTATGTGCATTATCTAGAAGTTAACTCTTCATGTCTAGTTTTGATGGGACACATATCCAAGTTCCAAACCTTATAGTACCATCTTCAGTAAAGTTGAACTCTGAAATATTCACTACCTTATTCTATAGAATCTCATTATATTTCTAGGCCTCCTTGATCCTCTCAAGAATGGATGGTTGAGTAGTTATTTGAGAAATATATTATGAAGATCATTTTGTTATTCTTATATCCATCTTTTTCATGTCCAATGAGATTGGATCCCTTGCAATCCTATTCATTGATAGAGTTATGGGATCCCTTATACTCAGAGCATCAGCCACTTTGTTTGCATTCTTAGGATGGTAATGAATTAAGATATCATAATCTTTGATTATATCTAACCACATTCATTGGATAATATTCAATTCCTTTTGTGTGAATATATACTTGAGGCTTTAATGATCTGTATATATGTCACACTTTCCTCTATAGATGAAATGCCTCCATATCTTCAATTCTAAGATCACTACAGCCAATTCTATATCATGATTTGGGTAGTTCTAATCATGTATATTTAGTTGGTGGGAAGCATAGTCTATCACATTTTTATCTTTCATAAGTACTAAACCTAATCCCTTTTTGGATGCATCATTGTAGACCCCATTGGTGAGTAATGTGAGTAGAGGTGTAGTGATTAGCCTCTTCTTTGGCTCTTTAAAACTTTATTCACATTCATCAATACAAAAAAACCAGACTCCCTTCCGAGTAATCTTGGTTATTAGGGCCTGAAAATCAGGAGAATTTTCTCACAAATCAATGATTGTACACATATAATCCAAGGAAACTGTAGATTTTATCACGGATGTTGCCCATGGCTATCCTTAAATTACCTTTGTTTTTCAAGGATCTACAGACATACCTTTACTAGTGATAATATGTCCCAAAAAAATTTCTTACTCCAACCAAAACTCACATTTACTATACTTTTCAAATAAACTTTCCTTTAACAAGGTCTTAGGTATGGAATTCGAATGCTTCGCATATTCCTCCTTTATTTTAGAGTATATGAGAATATCTTCTAAAAATACTACCATAAATTTATATAGGTAATCTATAAAGACTCTATTCATCAAGCACATGAATATTTATAGATAATTTGTGGGTCCAAATGGAATTACCATGAACTCATAGAACTCGTACATTATATGAAAATAAATCTTGGAGATATCCTACTTCTTCACATTTACTTGATAATAACCTGACGGAAGATCTACCTTAGAGAAATAGTGGCCTCCATATAGCTAATTAAAAAATGCATCAATCCATGGAAAAGGATACTTGTTATTTATCATGATCTTGTTGAGATCATAGTAATCAATGCAGAGGCGTATTGACCTATCCTTATTTTTGATGAATAGGATTGGTGAACCCCATGGTGAAACACTTTGGCATATGAACCCTTTATTCGGATTCTCTTATAGTTTCTTCTTCATTTTCCCAAGTTCAACGACATCCATTATATATAGAGTCTTGGATATTGGCAAAGCTCTGGGTATAAGCTTGATTGAAATTCAACCTCTCATCTAGGAGGAATACCCAAAAAATATTCAAGAAACACATATGTGTGTTTTCTCATAATGGGCATGTCTTCAAGTATGATCTTTTATTTAGTCTCAATAATTTGAGATAGATATGTTTTCTCACAATGAAATAATATATATGGTTTAGGTGTTGGTACCAAAGAAGGCTCATCCTCCTCCTTTCACTTTTATAAAATTAGGGGTGATTCGTGATATAGAGGGTGATTTCCTTCTCTTGTAAATTTATGTTGGCTCTATATAAAGAAAGTCAATCCATTCCTAGAATAGTATATAATTCCACTAAAGGAAATGTCCCAAGGTTAGCTGAGAATTTCAATCCACAAATATGGATACGGGATGAGTTGTATGCTTGAGATATAATAATTGACCAATTCTCCATCTTCATCGATAACACAAATTCCATATTTTGAGATGGTGTTTGATTATTTCTACTAAACTTGTGTAATATGAAAGAATGTGTAGAAACATAATCAAAAAGTATGTTCGTTTTCCTTAAATGAATAACTAGAATACCTTTCCCCACTTCATTGTGGGGATCCACCTTAGTGGTTATGATGGAATAATCTCTCCCTTGCTACCTTGGATTTTTTTGGTGTTGATTGTCTCTAAAAAACCTTTGCTTATGGTATTGGAATGAATAATTCTTATGTTCCTTGTAATTGAAACATTGTACTACTAGCTAAGGGTTGACTGGAGAATTCCTTTGTTCCAACACATTGGTGGGTTTTTCTTGTTGGAAATCGCTAGTTGGGTTTCCCTCATTCCTTCACCTAAATCATTTCATTTTCCCCCTTAAGAAATTTTTAGGATACTTCTTCCCACACTTTTGAAATTGGGATGTTGGGATTCCTTTCTAACATTATATTTTTCCATCATACCTCTAAAATTAAACTCTATTTTTCACTTATTATCCCCATGAAAACCTTGATATTCATTGATACCCATTTCCAATTTCAGGGCACATTAGACAATTTCCTCATAGTTTTGAAAATCCTAAATCACCAAGTCTTTTCATAGACTTGGCTTCAGCACACCAAAGAAGCAATTAACTTAACTTTTGGAAGTAATGAAAAATTTGTAGGCATATCGTGCAAGTCTTATGAAGTTTGAATCATACGCATCGATGGATTAATCATCCTTTTTCTTGAGTCTAAGGAAGTTTCTATCTATTTTCAGTCAAAGTGTGTGAGGAAAATATTTTTCAAAAAAAATATTCTAGAATTCCTTCAACTCCATTACTTTGATATCCTCTTTGGGTTTCATATTTTTGACCAATGCCCACCATTAATCATCTTCTACTTCCATATGATAAACAACCAACATGAACTACTCTTAATCAAAGCATTGAATTATTGGGAATATCTTCTTAATGGAGTTGATCCATTGTTCCGTGATTAAGGGATCAAAAGATCCACTGAAAGCTGGAGGCCCTTTTCATATAAATGTATCATTTGAAACTTACACTTTCTTAGGGGTATTTGGGCGTCCCTCCTGATTTGGGTTTTAGTTAAAAACTTGATTTAATTTAGAAATTATTTTCATGAAATTATTGAATCATGTATCTATTGGGTTGGGAATTTAATTTAAGTATCCATTACATTACTCATCACATTGGTTTTTGACTTAGTTTCTCCTATTCCCATCCCTTTGACTAGAAAAAATGGAAAATTAAGGATGACTATTTTTAAAATATTAAACACATAAATGGAAAATCATGAATATTAAAGGGATAAACCATAAATTATATGTATGATTTAACCTTTTATTTTTTAGGTTTTAGTATAATTTTTCCATGATCTATTTCCTTACATAAAATCTTATGGGCATTTTTTGTTCCCTTAATAATGGTTCATAAGGATCTTGTGAAATTAACAAATCATATCCACAGAAGTGTCAAACTATGTGTGCAGTAAGGCATTTTTTTTTAAACCATGTAAATATCAATTCCATCTCAATGTGACCTTTTCTGGGTTATTACCCCTATGTATATTTTTGTCAAAGCCGCATCCACTTATAGTATTCATACATGGATGTATTTGCATGGAAACCAATTACTCTATACTTTACCAAAATTTAGAGATTTTTTCATATGTTTAGTACTATCCCTAAAGATTTTTATAGATTTTTATAATCCTAATCCCAAAAATAACTAGGCTTTTCTCTAATACCAACTATGATAACACATATTTTAATAAGTTTTATTTTATGATTTATTGCTTAAAGGTGCACATTATAGAATATAAATAATATCATGAATACTGGTTTCTTTACGAAATTAAGTACATATAACATCAAATTGATACCTGGATAAAACCAAATTAATGAAAATTCCCTTAACATGATCCTAAAATTGCATTGCTCTTTTAAAACTACACAGGATAAACCGGGGACATACATAATAAAGGGGTGATCTATAAATCCCATTAAGGAAATAAAAAAACATAGGATAAGTTAAAGCAATAAATGTGATACAATATTCATATAAAGATAACATAAATAGGTTTGAATCATAATCTTGAATAATAATTCATGATATAACATGATAGCATAAAGGCAATATGGGAATGTGGAAACAACATTAAACATGACATCATAAACATACGTCAAGGATAAACACTACGACATCATAACATGGTGGAAAAAGTACCGTAATGTATTATATTTACTCCCTAATACCATACATGACATCTCATGAGACTAAAACATTTCCTAATGCATTAGAACACTATCTTGGCACATCCATAATTTTCATACCATGTACATGCATAAGTGTACCACAAAAATCATACAACATAAAGATGTATTTCAAAAATTTTAATCCCAAGATCAAAGAGTGTGGATTATATATACAGAATTCCTAAATCAATGAATTATGGGTATATATAGGTGAATAATCATGAGTGTAAATAACTATGGGTATTTACAAAAAAAAAAATTTAGCATGGAAAAATCACAGGATAATTCTGGCAGCATAACAGGGGTATGTAAAGGTTCATGTGAAGGATTAATGAGAGTGAATAGGGTCTCTCATCACTTGGACATAATAAGGATAGTAATTGGTATGTTTTAAATCATATCCCAACATTAAAAATTGGAAAACAAAGACATTAATGTAAAGGTGGTTCTTGAATAAAGAGGAGGAGAGGATCTCTTACCTTGAGAGGGTGCTTCTAAAATCTTGGGAGGAGCTTCTTAAGAGATTATAAGCACATTGGTAGGGATATAGAGAGGGAATGTCAAATTAATTTCCAACTATAATCATTTTTAGTGAGTATAATTGGGGGTTTGGGTGGGTTTATATAGAAAAAGAGATGAGGTTTCTTTATTAATTTCCAAACATAGGTTCTAGACTTGATATGATAAAGTAATCAAAACCACAAACATTCTCATGGTTTTCTCCCATGGCTTCTTCCAAAATCGAGTGGTTTTCATTATTTTAAAAGTTTAAGAACTAAAATAAATAAAATAATATTCTTGTTGATGTGTAAGTGACTCATGTTTACAAAGAATTGATTTTAAAACTTTAAAATATAGTATAGATATTGGTGGATTCATTTAGGGGTTATAAAATTAATCAAATAAACACAAAAACACATTATTCTAAATTATAAATATATATATTTATGTGGATACCTTTTATGGAATATATTAAATCACCTTTGAGTCATTATGATATCATAATACATACTGTATATTTATACTGTATTTAATTTTGTTCTAAAAATTTAACTATCTCCAAAAATTATGAAAAAATCACCATTGGATAATTTAGATGTGATGATTTAAAAAATAATATTTATTTTATCCAAAATAATTTTACAAGTATTAGAATTTACACTTTTAAATCAAAAATTCCCATTTAATAAAAAATACTATTTTTTTACAATAACATTTTTCTGACCCTTTCATATCATTTTTTCATCAGAGGATCTAAAGATAAGGGTATGGGGTCTCGATTCAATAACCTTAAAGCCAAGTATGATCAGCTTTCAGGAGTGGGATTTTCATTTTAATCCATTTTCCATAAAAATACTTAATCACAAGTATGGATTAAAATTATTGGCCCTAATTGGATTTTTTTGGTATCCAAAAAAATTTATTTGATATTGAATCTACTATGGGAATTACTATTAAAATGGATAGGAATACTGAGATTGAAATTTTTTTCCACTTTTCTTAGGTACTGGTGGAGGTTTATCTGAGCTATTTCTTGATTCATAATGTTTTTTTGTTATCACAGGATGGTGATATTCCCTTAAAAATGGAATATGAAAGACTTCCTGATGTTTGTTTTGAGTGTCAAGTTATTGGTCATGGCAAGGATAAATGTCATCAAAATCTAATTTTATCTTTTTGTTCTTAAAAATGGCACCATGAATCTTCTTGTGGGAAGAAAATGAGGAAACAAACTTCACATAACAATGTGTGATAACCCACTCCTGATAAATACAATGTGCAGGTTAGAGATGGTACATCACAGTCGGCAAAGTAATTAACACCAGAGACACATGAGCCAGAGAATATAGAATTGATGTTAGTGCCTAGACCCAGCGAGTATTCCCAAGAGGATGAGGGTGGCCTTATAGAGGGGAAATTAAATCTAAGTGACAAAGGTAAAATTTCAAGGATTCAAGAGGAAATTAATAAATTAAGGAAAAATCAGGGCATTCATGGGAAGTGGGATGATATCGAGGATGACTCCCTAAAAAATAATTGTATATTCCTTTTTTGTCCAAAGGAAAAAATGTTGTTGTGGATGATGAATGTTTTCAATCTTTTCCTCTCAAGAAATCCAGATGTAGGAAAGATTATTCCAATTTGAATCCAACTATGGTCACCAAGTCTCATGGTCCTATAGATTTTAACTTTGAATGGTATAGTGATTATGATAATTCATATGAGTTTGATTATGATATTTGATCTAATTTTTCATTTCTTGACATGAGGTAATGATGCTTGTATGACCCCATATTTTTTCTCTTTCTATATCATCTTCTTATTTTTTAATAATAGGGATCTTCTCGAACTTTCCTAGTAAAAAACATTTTTCTAACCCTTATAAAAATTATTTTTGACTTCACAAAATTATTTTATCATTTATTTTTAATAAACATTATTTAATTATAATATTTTATCATAATATCATATATTTTAAAATTTCATGAATTCATAAAAATAATTTCTTGATTGAAACTGTACATTTCCAAAAAGTATAATGTGTTTCATCATATCAGAATCTAATTTTTATAAAACTCACTATTTAATCATTTAAAAAGTAATATTAAAATGGGGTCAATAGAATCATTTTTTATCAAAATAAAATATAAAAATTTATACTATTAGGGTCTAGATATATTTCCCTTTATTACACCAGTGAATGCCCGAAGGGTAAGGTATGTGATGGTCATATTTTCTTAGGGTGGTTCGGCATACATGGTTTGGGTCGTGATCTCGATAATCTTGAACTTATACTATAAACATTTCCATTCATGATTTAGTTATTTAATATCAAATTAGGTTTGATCAATGGAAAATATAGGTGATCTTATCTTCCTCGAAATCTCTAATAAATTGGATTCATAGGGTATGATTCTATTAATCGAGGTCATCGCTTCTTTCGTTTGTATTAGTTAGACTTTATCATAACCCTTAATATAAAATATTAATTTTCACAATTAAAAAACTATATTAACAATTTTTATGATGCATAATGGTGTTTTAAATTTTAAAAACCATATAAGAGTTCAAAATAGCCAAAGTAGTGCATGTGTTTTCTATAACTTTATTACTTAATAAGGTATTTATTTATTCAAAAAGTTAATTTCATTTATAAAATTTCTAGTCGTTATATAGAGCATAACTCATAAGAAAAGTGCATAGATGTAAGACACCATTTCCTTAGGGATTACACACAAAAAGGATATATTGTTCTTGACTTTATCATAATGGAAAAGTATCTTGCTGATATTTTTACAAAACTTTTTTTTCATCATGGAAAAAACTTTATGTTTCATCTATCTCCTTGAATTAAAAATTCCTCAAGTGAAAAAGGAGAAGACTTTTTCAATCTATTAACTTTTTATCAAAATTTTAAATTTCATATTTTTTTTCAATCTTATCAATTTTTCAAAATTTTATTAGTTTTTAATTTTTTCCATCATATTTACATGTATATTTTATCACTTTCATTCTACGTTTTTGTGAAAGATTTACAATTTTTGTTAAACTTTTCCTTGAACTATCCTCTAATGAGGAAGATCATCCATTTCTTTTGGAAGATAACTTTAGGAAAGGTAATATTTTTTCTTTCTTCTATACTTAATTTTAAAAATCAAGAAGAGGGATAAATTTTAGAAAAATTTGTCGTTTTTACTTTGAGTATTCATCTATTCTAATCAAGATTTTTCAAAGGGGGGTAATTTTTTATCTAATGAATTTTGTTTAAATTTTTTCAAATAAAAGGGGGATAAATTCACAATTATGAATATTAGAGAGAGATTAATTTTTAATTTAATCTCTTCTTTTCAAATTTTATTGCATGTCTTGTTCTTTATAAAAGGATATATTTTTAATTCAGTGACTCACTATATTTCTTTATTTTTTAAATCTCAATACACTTTATATCAAAATTATCTTATGTGAGTTTTTTCTTAAGTTATTATGATTGTAAAGAATGAACTTTTGGTAACTGAAATACCATAGAACTAAAACTGTTTTATGAAAATCTGGTGATCTAAACTTCTATTACAGATTACATCCATCCTTTTTTTTAATCACTATAGTGGGGCATAATAAACTCATCTGTATATGAATAACCTTACTTAGTTCATTGGTATATGAATAATTTGAAGTCGATGTAGTTAGAATTGACTCTGGTTTTTGTGTAATTTGACCATTGAAGTTTTATACAATTATTTCTATAAATATATTTGTACCTATATCATCATAAGTATGACAATTGATTACACAATTGACTAATGATAATCAAGAATTCTAAAATTTGTTATTTGTTTTGAAGATTTTAAATTTCTGATTACTAATAGCGCTTCTAATCAGTGTAATCTTATTCTTTCCGAGTATTTTTGTTAAGAGCTACCATTGTAAGGTTTTATTTGAAAATATCTTAGAAATTTCCAATTTAATCATTTTTTTACCTATTTTGTGTGATCGAGAGATTCCAAGGATAGGAAGACATGTTTTTTTCAATCATCTGGATCGAGGGCTTCCATGACTAGGAAAACATAGCTCAGGACCATCCATGTGTGTAAGATATTTTCTTCCAAAAGGTTTAGTAAAGGGATTCCGGGGATAGGAAGATAGACTTTCTGATAGCACTACTACAAATAGGCCTTTAATAGTGCTAAAAATAGCCTTTATCATCATTAGAGAAGCACTGACTACGAGAGTGAAATTAAAATCCCTAGGATTTTATCAGTGATAAAAAAATCATTGAAAAAGGGGTATACTGTAATGTGTTGTGACAGCACATTACAGCACCAAAAACACCACCAAATTAGCATAATCAACTACTGATACAAAATTTAAATGAGATAAAATTTACAAAAAAAATACAAGAAAAAAACACTATATTATAGACATTTCAAACATTGGTTTATAAAATTTCAGAAGTAAAAATTACCACATATATTCAAAAAAATCAATGTTGCTTTAATTATCACATGATTAAAATCTCACTTGGTTTTAGATCATTTTATAAGCTTCGATTTGACTGGTTTTGGAGCTAAAATAGACTCTCGGATCAGAAGTTACGGTTATTTGATGTCGAAGTCTGTTTTTCAACTTATTGAAGATTTTTTTCAGTTTAAAAATATTATCAACTAACAATTATAAATATTTACTAATTGGCACATTATAAATAATTAAAACTATAAATAATACACTATATTTTATTTTAAATAATAAGTAAAAATAAAAATTAATAAAAAAATAATTGTTAAAAAAAATATTCAATTTTGTGGCGGTTTTGAAAAAACCGCCTTTATTTCGCGGCAGTTTTTTTTATAACCGCCGCTAGAAAAATGAAATTTTTTTTTGAAGACATTTTAAAACATTTATCAAAAATATATATTTTAAAAAAAATTGCAGCGGTTTTGAAAACCACTCCTAAAACACTATTTTCCTATAGTGCTTGGTGAAGCAACAAACAACATCCTTTATCACTTTCTACTACTAAAGATGAATTTGTAACAGCCAAAATTTGTTGTTCTCAAGTTTATTTTATAGAACACAAAGTCATGGATTTTTTTTTAATTTAACTTGAACTCTAATTCTTTATGATAATACTAGTGCTATTTCATTATCTAAGAACCTGGAATATGACAACCCATATTTTAATACATTTTATTTCATGATTTATTACATAATGATACACATTATACAATTCCAAAAGATCATAAAGCCCAGTGTCTTTTGGAAATTAGGTACATAACACATCAAATTTAAACATGGATAAAACCACATTATTCAAAATTTCCTTAACATTCTCCTAAAATTCCATTTCTCTTTTAAAACTACACGGAATAAACTGGGGACATACATAAGAAAGGGGTGATATATAAAGCTCAGTAAGGGAATAAATAAAGAACGAAATAAGGTAAATAAGTAAATGTGATCAAAGAGTCATATCAAGGTAACATAATATGGGTTAGAATCATAATATTGAAGAATAAGGCATGATATAACATGATAACATAGGGGAAATATGGGAATGTGACGGCAACATTAAACATGACATCATAAACATCAGTCAAGTATAACCACCAAGACATCATAACATGGTGGAAAAAGTCCTATAATGGATTATGTTTACTCCTTAATCACATAAATGAAATCTCATGAGACTAAAATATAACCTAATGCATCGGATCTCTATCTAGGCGCACCCATCATTTTCATATCATGTGCATGCATAAGTGTGCCACATGAATTATAAAACATAAAGATGTCTTTAATCAATTTTAATCTCTTTATCAAGGAGTTTTGGTTATATATATAAGATTACCCAATCAATTTAGGATAGGTAAATCTATGTGAATACTCTTAAGTGGAAATAAGGATGGGTTTTCAGAACAGAAATGTTTAGTATGGAAAAATCACAGGATAATTTCAGTAGCATAATGAGGGTGTGTAAAGGTTAATGGGAGGTATTAATGAGAGATAAGTGGGAATATCATCACTTAGATATCATAAGGGAAGAAATAATGGTGTTTGAAACCATATCCCAACATATAAAATTGGAAAACAAAGGGAATAATATAAAGGAGGTTCTTGAATAAAGAGGAGGAGAGGATCCCTTACCATGAGATAGTGATTCTAAAATATTGGGAGGAGATTATTAAAATAATACAGGCACCATGGGAGGTATATATATAGGTAAGGGAAGAATAATGTTTTTCTCCAAGGGTTTTTAGTGAAGAGAAGTGGGATTTTGTGTGGGTTTATATAGAAAAAGAGAGGAAAGTTCTTTATTAATTTCCAAACTTAATTTTTGGAATCTATATGATTAAGTAATAAAAATTAAATACCATTTCATGGTTTTTGGCCATGGTTTACGAAAAATTGGATTATTTTTAAATATTTTACATGTTTAAGAATTGACCTCATTAAAATAATACCCTTGGTGATGTAGAAGTGAGTCTTATTTAAATAGAATTGATTTTAAAATCATAAAATATAATATTGGTTTTGTAGGATTCATAAGGGCTTATAAAATTAATCAAATAACCTCAAGAACACATTATATTAAATTTTAAATATATATTTGGTCTTTTATACCTTTTATGTCATATATTACATCACTTTTGGATCATTATGATGTCATAATACACTGTATATTTATACCGTATTTAATTTTGACCCAAAAAATCATCTGTCTCTGAAAATTATGAAAAAATCATCATTAGAAAATTTTGACATTATTATTTCATAAATAATATTTATTTTATCCAAATAATTCTCTAATTATGAGAATTTACACTTTTAAATCAAAAATATACATTTATTAAAAAAAATTGTTTTTTGACAGTAATAATTTTTTGACCCTTATAGAAATTATTTTTGAATTTGAAAAATTATTTTATCTTTTGTATCTAATAAAATTTATTTAACAATAATATTTTATTAGAATATAATTTATTTAAAAAATCATTAATTCATTAAAATAGATTGTCTTTAATGAAACTATACATTTCCCAAAAATACAATTTGTGTTTCATTATATCAGAATCTAATTTTTATCTAACTCATTATTTAATAATTTAAAAAGTAATATTAAAATGGGGTAAATATAGTTATCATTTTATTAAAATAAAATATAAAAATTCATACTTTTAGGGTATAGATACATTTCCCTTTATCACACCAATGAATTCCCTAAGGGTAAGGTGTGTGATGGTGAGATTTTCTTAGGGTGGTTCGCAATACATGGTTTGGGTCATGATCTCAATGAGTTTGAAATTCTCCTGTAAATGGTTTCATTCATGATTTACATGTTTAATATCAACTTGGACTTGATCAAAGGAAAATACTAGTGATTTTATCTCCCTAATAAGCTCTGATAAATTGTCTTCATAGGGTATGATCCTACTGGCCGAGGTCATCACTTCTTTCGTCTGTATCGATTGGACTTTATCATAACCCTAAATATAATAATCTTAATGGTCATTGTACAATTCCTATATTAACAATATTTATGATTCATAAGGGTATTTTAAATTTGATAGCTCATATAACTATTCAAAATACCCAAATTAGTTCATGTGTTTTCTTTAGCTACATTACTTAATAATACATTTACTTATTCAAAAACAAAATTTCATTTATAAAAGTTAATGTCACTAAATTATTCCCCCCTTAATAAATTTCTCCCTCAAATTTTTCATTTCATACTCTAAAATGGATTAGAGTACTTTTGATGCATCGAATCTTTCAGTTCCCAAGTCACTTCCTAAAACTTTTGGATCCTTACCATCACTTTGACTAAGTAATTTGTCTTATTTCAAAGAACTTGGTCTCTATGACATAAGATATTCACTAGATGCTCCTCATATAAAAGATTGTTTTTCAATGGTACCACCTCTAGATTCAGTACATGTGAGGGTTCTGGTACGTACTTCCTCAAGAGGGATACATGCAAAACATCATGTACTTGAGATAAGTTAGGAGGTAGATCTAGTTTATATGCCACCATTCTGATACGATCAAGGATATCAAAGGGGTCAATGTATCTTGGAATATGTTTTACCTTCTTCCCAAACCTCATGACTTAATTCCATGGAGATATATGAAGGAACTCTTTATCTCAAATCACAAACTCTAGATCATGTCAACGATTTTATGTATAGATTTTCTATCAAATTTGTGAAGATTTCATATGACGTTGAATGGTTTGAACCTTATCTGTCATTTCTTAGATAAGATCAGGTTACATCAGATTCTACTCTCCAAATTCATCCCATCTTGTTAGAGTCTGACACCACTTCCCATACATATCCTCATAAGGTATAATTTTAATGATAGAATGGAAACCATTGTTATATGATAACTCATATAGGGTAAGGTATTTATTCCAACATCCATGGAAATCTATTGAACATGATCTTAGTGTATACTTCATAGTTTGAATGGTTTTTTTATACTGACCATCCATATAAGGGTGATAAGTAGTGTTGAAAATTAGTTTTGTATTTAATGCTTGTTGAAGGATTCTCCAAAACCTCAAGGTAAACCAAGGATCAAGTTCATATAAAAAATATATTGGAACTCTATATAGTCATACCACTTCCCATATGTATATATTAGTGAGTTGGTTAAGATATAAATATTCCTTGATGGAAATTAAATGCACTGGATTAGTAAGGATATCAACTACCACCCAAATGGAATTATTATCTTTAGGTTTCTTGGGGATTATTATGATGAAATACATTATGTTTTCCCATCTAAAAACCAGTATCAAAAATGGTTTAATAATACCCTTAGACTTATGTCTCTCAACCTTGACTTGCTGGCATAACAAGCATCGAGATACAAACTCTGGAATATCCCCCTTCATGTTATCTCACCTTAAATTTTACTTCAGATCTTTATACATCTTAGTTCTTCCTAGATGAATAAATAACGATGAGCTATGTGAATCATCTAGAATTTAACTCTTCAATTATAGTTTTGATGGGACACACATCCAAGTTCCAAACCTTATATCTCCATCTTCAGTAAAGTTGAACTCTTAAATATTCACTACCTTCTACTGTAGCATCTAATTATCTTTATAGGACTCCTTGATCCTCTAAAGAATGGATGTTTGAGTAGTTATTTGAGAAATATATTATGAAGATCATTTTATTATTCCCATATCCATCCTTTTCATTTCTAATAATATTGGATATCTTTCAATCCTCATCATGGATAGAGTTGTGGGATCCTTTCTACTCATAGAATCTTCCACTTTGTTTGCTTTCTTAGGATGGTAATGAATTAAGCTATCATAATCCTTGATTAGATATAACAAAATTCATTGGAGAATATTCAACTCCTTTTGTGTGGATATATACTTGAGGCTTTAATGATCTATATATATGTCACACTTTTTCCATAGATGAAACGTCTCCATATCTTCAATTCAAAGATCACTACAGCCAATTCTATATCATGATTTGGGTAGTTCTAATCATGGATATTTATTTGGAGGGAAGCATATCCTATCACTTTTTAATCATTCATAAGTAAAAAACCTAATCCATTTTTGGATACATCATTGTAGACCCCACTGGTGAGTAATGTGAGAAGAGGTGCAGTGATTAGCCTCTTCTTTGGATTTATAAAACTTTATTAATATTCATCAATACAAAAAAACTTGACTCCCTTACGAGTATTATTTTTTATTGGGGCTTGAAAATCAGGATATTTTTCTCACAAATCAATGATAGTACCTAGATAATTCAAGGAAAATTTAGATTTTTTCATGGATGGTTCCCATGGTTATCCTTAAATTACCTTAGTTTTTCAAGGATCCATAGACATACCTTTACTAGTGATAACATGTCCCAAAAAAAATCTTACTCCAACCAAAACTCACATTTACCATACTTTGAAAATAATGTTTCCCTTAACAAGGTCTTAGGTATGTAATTAAAATGCTCCCCATATTCCACCTTTATTTTAGAGTATATGAGAATATATTCTATAAATACTACAATAAATTTATAGAGGTAATCTATAAAGACTCTATTCATTAAGTCCATGAAGATTTATAGATAATTAGTGAGTCCAAATGGAATTACTATGAACTCATAGAACTCGTACATTGTATGAAAAAAAAAAATCTTGGAGATATCCTACTTCTTCTCATTTACTTGATAATATCCTAACCGAAGATCCTCCTTAGAGAAATACTAGGCTCCATATAGATGATCAAAAAATTCATTGATCCATGGAAAAGGATACTTGTTCTTTATCATGATCATGTTGAGCTTGTGCTAATCAATGCAGAGGCATATCGACCTATCCTTCTTCTTTATGAATAGGATTGGCTCACCCCATGGTTAAAAAATTTGGCATATGAACCCTTTATTTAGATTCTCCTATAGTTTCTTATTCATTTCCTCAAGTTCAACAACATCCATTCTATATAGAGTCTTGGATATTGGTAAATCTCTAGGTATAAGATCGATTGAAATTCAACCTCTCAACTAGGAGGAATACCAAAAAAATATTCAACAAACACATTAGTGTATTCCCTCATAATGGTCATGTATTCAAGTATGATCTTTTATTTAGTCTCAATCATTTGAGATAGATATTTTTTCTCACAAGGCAATAATATCTATGGTTTAGGTGTTAATACCAAAGAAGTTTCATCCTCCTCCTTGCACTTCTATAAAATTAGAGGGTGATTCGTGATATGGAGGGTGATTTACTTCTCTTGTAAATTTATGTTCGATCTATATAAGGAAAGACCATCCTTGCCAAGAATAGTATTGAATTCCACTAATGGAAGTGTCTCAAGGTTCGCTGGGAGGTGCAATCCAAAAATATGGATAGAGGATGAGTTATATGCTTGAGATGCAATAATTGACCAATTATCCATCTTCATCGATAACTCAACTTCAATATTTTGATGTTTTGTTTGATTATTTCTACTAAACTTGTGTAATATGAAAGAATGTGTAGAACTGGAATCAAAATGTATGTTTTATGTCCTTGAATGAATAACCAGGATACCTTTCACCACTTCATTGTGGGGATCCACTTTAGCAGTTATGATGGAATAAGCTCTCCCTTACTGCCTTGGAGGTTTTTGGTGTGGATTGTCTCTAACAAACCTTGTCTTATGGTATTATCTTGCATAATGTTTTTGTTCCTTACAATTGAAACATTATACTACTAGTTAAGGGTTTATTGGAGAATTCCTTTGTTCCAATGAATTGGTGGGTTTTTCTTTTTGGAAATCGCTAGTTGGATGCCCCTCATTCCTGCACCTAAATCATTTCATTCTCCCCCTTAAGAAATTTTTAGGATGCTTCTTCCCACACTTCTGAAAGTGGGATGTCGGGATTTCTTTCCACTGTTACATTTCTCTATAGTACCTCCGAAATTAAACTCTATTTTTTGCTTCTAATCCCCATGAAAACCTTGAGATTAATTGATACCCATTTACAATTTTAGGGCACATCATAAAATTTCCCCATAGTTTTGAAAATCATAAATCACCAAGTCTTTTCATAGACTTGGCTTTATCACACCAAATAAGCAGTTAACTTTACTTTTGGAGGTAATGAAAAAGTTTTAGGCATATCGTGCAAGTATTGTGAAGTTTGAATCATACGCATCGATGGATTCATCATCCTTTTTCTTGAGGCTAAGGAAGTTCCTATATATTTTCAGTCGAAGAGTGTGAGGAAAATATTTTTCAAAAAACATTTTCCTGAATTCCTTCAACTCCAATTATTTGATCTCCTCCTTGGGTTTCATATTTTTTACCAACACCCGCCACTGATCAGCTTCTACTTCCATATGATAAACAACCAGCATGACCAACTTCTACTCAGAGCATTGAATGATTGGAAAGATCTTATTAATGGATTTGATCCATTTTTCTGTGATTAAGGGATAAAAATATCCACTAAAATCTGGAGTCCCTTGTCATATAAATGTCTCAATTAAAACTTACACTTTATTAGGGGTATTTGGGCATTCATCCTGATTCTGTTTTTAGTTCAAAACTTGAGTTAATTGAGAAAGTATTTTCATGAAACTCTTGAATCATGTACCTATTGGGTTGGCCATTTCATTTGAGTATCCATTACATTATTCATCACATTGTTTTTTGACTTAGTTTCTCCTATTCATAGCCCTTTCACTAGAAAAAATGGAAAATTAAGGATGATTATTTTTAAAATATGAAACACATAAATGGAAAATCATGAACATTAAAGGTATAACTCATAAATTATATGTATTATTTAACCTTTTATTTTTTAGGTTTCAGTATAATGTTTCCATGAACTATTTCCTAACATAAAATCTCAGGGGCATTTTTTGTTCCCTTAATAATAGTTCATAAGTATATTGTGAAATTACCAAATCATATACACAGGAGTGTCAAACTAAGTGTATAGTAAGGCCTATTTTTTAGAACCATGTAAAGATCAAGTCCATATGAATGTTCCCTTTTTGGGGTTATTACCCCTGTGTATATTTTTGTCAAAGCTGCATCCACTTATAGTATCCATACATGGATATATTTTCATGGAAACCACTTACTCTATACTTTAATAAAATTTAGAGATTTTTTCCTATGTTTAGTACTATCCCTAAGAATTTTACTAGATTTTTATAATCCTAATCCAAAAAATAACTAGACTTTTCTCTGATACCAGCTATGACAACTCATATTTTAATAAATTTTATTTTATGATTTATTTATTAAAGGTACATATTATAGAATCTCAGAATATCATGAATCCTAGTGTCTTTGAGAAATTAAGTACATATCATCTCAAATTGATACATGGATAAAACCACATTATTGAAAATTTCCTTAACATGCACCTAAAATTGCATTTCTCTTTTAAAACTACACAGGATAAATTGGGGACATACATAAGAAAGGGGTGATCTATAAATCCCATTAAGGAAATAAAAAATCATAGAATAAGGTAAAGCGATACATGTGATACAAGAGTCATATAAATATAACATAAAGGTTTGTTAACCATAATCTTGAATAATAAGGCATGATATAACATGATAACATAAAGGAAATATGGGAATGTGGAAACAACATTAAACATGACATCACAAACATAGGTTAAGGATAAACATCAATACATCATAACATGGTGGAAAAAGTACCATAATGGATTATATTTAATCCCTAATACCATACATGACATCTCATGAGACTAAAACATTGCCCAATGCATTGGAACACTATCTGGTCACAGCCATCATTTTCATATCATGTACATGAAAAAGTGTGCCACATGAATCATACAACATAAAGATTTATTTCATAAATTTTAATACCAAGATCAAGGAGTGCGTATTATATACACATAATTCCTCAATCAATTAATTATGGGTACATATAGGTGAATACTCTTGAGTGGAAATAAGTATGGGTATTTACAAAAAAATAGCATGGAAAAATAACAGGATAATTCTAGGATCATAATAGGGGTATGTAAAGGTTCGTGTGAGGGCTTAATGAGAGTGAATAGGGTCTCTCATCACTTTTACATAATAAGGATCGTAATAGGTATGTGTGAAATCATATACCAACATTAAAATTTTTAAAACAAAGACATTAATGTAAATGAGATTCTTGAATAAAGAGGAGGAGAGGATCTCTTACCATGAGAGGGTGCTTCAAAAATCTTGGGAGGAGATTCTTAAGAGATTATAAGAACCTTGGGAGGGATATAGAGAGGTAGGGTTAGATTAATTTTATAGCATCCCGCCTTTTTAATACATAACTTTTCATTAGATTTTAAAAACAGAGGATCTTTAAAGTATAGTGTGTTGAAAATCAGGAATAAAAACATGAAAACTTAAACACTCATTTAAAGTCCCCAAGAAAATATTCTTTAAAAGTTCATCCTATGTACAATTACTTCATCTCATAACCTGGAGACATAAAATCAAAGGAAAGGGTGAGCATAAAGCTCAGTAAGGAAAACAAGTGAAACAGTTGACATGTGATCTTCAGCAATATTAATAAGAACATGATATAGATCATAGAGTCATGAGAAATGGAAGAATAGGACTAACATAATAAAAATAACATGAATCATAACTCGAATATGTGGCTACAATATTTTATTTATACATTCATGAACATATCACCAAGGTCCATCCCCAAGGTGTCATAAAAATTACCAAGGTTATTCACCAAGGTATCGTGAAACTTGTCATCTATAGAGATTAATTCATTGCCCAATGCATTGGAGCGCTATCAGGGTGCACCGTTAATATGTCTTTAAATTCATGTGAGACACATATATAATAATCAAACATTTCATAAATATCCCATATAGAATAAAAGAAATGGGTTTCATTTCAAAATCGTGACGTTTTAAAAGTTCTTAAAAACTTGATCGTTACATCATTTATAACCCGTGGAAAGGGATTGAGGGTTATATGTATGTCAATTCTAAAATCAAATATATCAATTTTATGTATTGTTGAATACCCCTGGAAATGAAATAGTTCTGTTTATTAACATAAATACAATAAAATAATTTCTTGAGATAAAGAGAGGGAAATTTTGAGACCAAATTTCTGCAGCATAACAACTATATAACATGGTTTTTGAAAACATTGAAAAGATAGGGTACCAGGGTAACCCACTCATAAATAACTCATAATATAGTACGAGTAATGAATAAAAATAAATGATATCATGGTATGTATATTTGAAGTAAATTCCATATGAAAATGAAACTCGAAGAAAAAGAGAAGATGTGATTTCTTTTATGAAAATTCTGCAGCCTAACGACGTTACTTAAAGATTCAGAAAATCATTTGATGAGAGTGGAAAGGTAATATCATCATTTGGAAATGAAATTTAAAGTAGTAAAGATATATAATAACAATCCCCCTCATAATAAAATGTAACTATAAGACATAACATAAAGAAAGTCATGACTTAAAAGACGATGGTGAAAGGATCCCTTATCGATTTGGTAACTTTCTAAACGTACACCCCATGAAAGAAGGATCATATCAAGAATATTTAAATACAAATAAATTAAAGTATATTACACAAAAATTAAAATCATGGGTAGTACATACTCCACAAAACAAAGAAATAGTGGCAAATATACCATGAATCTCACAGGAATAAGAAGTGATATGAAAATCCCTTACCACGTTGTATTTAATCGAATCGTATGACCAAAAATTAATAACCACCAAATGATTCAGAGAATAACATGAATATAAATAGAATAATGATAATATATATCAAATGGAAGTACACAATACACCACATGCAATAAATTAGTGGCGAATAATGGAAATCCCACCGAATTAAAAGTGAGATAAGAAACCCCTTACCTCATTGTCTGACTTGACTCCCTCATATTTTCCTTGTTCTTCCTGAATAATAAACTTCAGTTACTTTATAATTTCTTAAGAATATTTTTCAATTTTATTATTCCTTTTATATTACTTATTACCTTTCTATAAAAATTAGTTAATTATTTGAGCTCATATCGTACATTTTGTCAATGTTCGGAACTTGAGTCAAAAAATGAACTTGTTATAATTATAAATTGTCCATGTGGTAAAAATTACCTTATCTCCAGAATGATATTCATCATTTAGATGTAATATATATCATATATATCTAGTATACATATGTATTTATAATAGTACATATCATTTGAAGATAAGAAATGAAATGCACCGGTCATGGAGACGGTAAGCCGTACGTACGCATGAACGCTACTTTCATTTCTATTTCATATTTTAATGAAATGAAAACATAGTGATTCATCGGTATATTATAATTTCAGTATAATATTTATGTCATATATGTTACATAAGTTCATAAATTATATCATTTATACGTTCCACGTATGGAATGAACGAGTCATATCACTTTGAGGGGGTAGTAGTCTGCACTTCCTCTAATGAAATTATCGTGTTTACCCATTATGGAAACCATAAAGGTAGGATATAAAAAGGAAAATACAGAATAATAAGGAAAATATATATAATATATATCATATATATATACAGTTCCATTATAATTTCCACCATGATAAGAGGTATGAGATAATTGAACAATCATCGTTTTGTGAGGTAGTAGTTTTTCGTCCACTAAAACAGTATGTTCGTTACCCATTAGATGGAGGTGTGTGTAAGTGTAGCTCGAATACTTCTCATAACAACATCCTTTTATATTTATTATACTGTTGATTTTATAAAATTAAAGAATAAAAAGATTTTAGGTGGTTGGAGAATTAAATTAAAACAAAAGAACATAAGAGAAGATGTTACCTTTAAATCGGGTAACTCTCTTTGGTTTGAACCAAAAGGGTTTCTTGAAGTGCTTTATACCTAAGTTAAGGCTTATAATATGAAGATAGGGATCTTGGGAGATTATTGGAGCATATTTTGGAAGATCCAATGGCTTGAGAAGTGTAAGAAATGGGTAGGAAGTGAGGTATTTTTATAAGGGAGAGGGGGGCTCTTTTGGAAAGTTTGAAAATATTATTTTATTATATAATGATTTTCGGTTTCTAAAGGTCCAAAAATCATTAAAGTAAAAGATAAGGTGGACGATGTTTGAAATAAAATCATCCAATAAGAATTGGACAAGTTTTTTATATTGTTTTAATTTGTATCTTCTCATTTATTTAAATCATCCATTAATGACATAAACAATGCATCATCATTGTGTCATAAATAATTTTATTTATTTGATGTATAAAAATTATAAAAAAATACCATGATGTAGGAAATATTTTTATATTTCCAATGAATATTTATAGTCAAAAATATAATTTACATAACCCCATTTAAAAATTGTTTTAGTAAAACAATACATGTTTAGGACATTTTTATTTTTACTTTAAATAAAAAGTTATAAATGTCATTATCTTAACCAAGTGGCTCCATGGGGCCCCAAAATTGACCCATGGATTGTCTTTGTCTTAAATTACTAATCCAATAAGGTTAGTACAGGTTTCAAGGTAATTTTTTATTATTATAACATTATTTTTACCTTAAATTACCCTAATTACCTTTAATCGTGGTTAGTAAAAGTCAAAAGTTACTATTCACCAAAATTTATTTTCATCCCATTGAACCACATTTTACTTACTAATTAAAACCATGTATGTCAGATTTTTTAAATTTAATTCATAGAAGTGGTAAAATTTCATTTAAATGACAAATTCTGTTTTTTAGCTACTACTTAGTGGTTTCACTATTCATCAAAAATTGAAGGTTTTCAGAAATATTCCAAAAATTCACTCTAAGCTAAATTTGATATTATGAATTCAAAAATGATGTCTATTTTACCAAATTCAAAACATATAAGTTTCATTAATTAATTTTATAATTAATTCCCATTGTCAAAACAAAAAAGCGTGTTTTTAAGAAATAATAACCATCAAAAGATTGATTCTTGTTAATGTCCAATTTCAAATTGAAATTACTTCCAATGTCCAACATTGGGTTAAATGGTAAAAATATAATCTATTTACACTTTAAAACCAAGTAAAAAAGATAATATAACCATATAAATAAATTATATTAAAAGACGGTTTTGAATTAAAATACAGCATTTTTTCACTATTCATTAAAAATGTACATTATCAGAAAAATATCAAAATTTCATCCAAAGTAAATTTTGATGTCCCGATTCTAAATATGAAAATTATTTTTTCAAATATAATATGTAAAAGTGAAAAAAAACTAGATTTAAAAATGGTTCTGCACCAAAAGGTGGTAAATCGCCCTTTTAAAGTAAATTATGCTTAAAATAGATTCATTTACATTTTAAGCCTCTGACTTTTATTTGATGAATGTAAAAACATTTAACAAACATATATTATCATATTTATGTTGGTTCTATTAATTCCCCCCAATACAATGGCTAGGTGTCAACTACCATTTAAAATAATAATATTATATTATTAGTGTGCAACGTAAGATTTCAAAGAAACATGTTGTTGTGTGTCAGGTACGCCATTGAATATAGAATCCCCTTTAAAATAAAATTAATATTTAATTCAAAAATATTAATAAATATGAAAAATTCATATTCATTATTTTCCTGGGATTTTACATTCTTCCCCCCTTTTGGAAATTGCATCCTCGCAATTTTAAAGTTGGGCTTGGAAACTTCATTGAAAGTCCCACATCGGAAAAAGAGTTATTAAAACTATCACTTTAAAAGAAAGAAAGAAAAGTACAAAGGTCACCCAAGTTAACCCATACTAGGATTCCATGTAGGAACACATGGATATGGAAGAGAAAATAAAGGGTCAAGTTCTGATGGAGAGTGATAGAAAACATGATTAGGAAAAGTTAACCACCAGAAAATCACAAACTTATGATGTGTTAAACGGTCTTTGATCACCCAGTAGGAAACGTAAACCAACAACATTTTTTTACGTTCCTTTTCATAATTTTGAGTAATTAATTTACTATATTGAATAAAAACATAATGAAATATACTTACCTTCAAGTAGAGTTTCATCCTTCAATAAGTTTCCACCAAAACTAATCTTTTCTCCAAACAAAGAGCATTCAAAAAGACTTGGCCACATCAAAAGCACAAGAATCATCTTCTAGAGAATCACATAATCCAAAAAATAAGAAATATATATTTCCCTTGTCTTTAGACATCAAATAAAACCAAAATGGTTATTATGAGATCATATAATCCCCAAAAAGGATAATCCTTTATAAAAAGAGATACTACTATTAATCTCTAAAATTCAACAAAAAGTACCCAAAGTTCCAGAAATACCATTCAATACACAATAGTCCTTAAAATTCTTAAAAATAATCCAAACTAAGATTGAAACCCAAAACTCAGAAGGATTTAATCACATAGTCTTCCACAATAAATCTTAATATTTATCTTCAAATAACATCGACTACTCTTAAAGTCTCATACTAAAGTGTAATTACCCTAATCACATATTCTCTATGCTAGGTTAATCATTTTCCAAAAATACCCAAATCACCATATGTTCACAATAAATACATAGATTATAACAAAATAAAAGTTTCAACCATTCCTCCACAAATGAAATCCTGTAGTATTTTATTTTCCTTAGGCATATAGTATTCCAAAAGAGAAAACATCTTCCAAAATAACCTTTATCATTTAATCACCAAATCATTTTCCTATACTAATTATATCCATTTGATAAAATATAAGTTCCCAAAATCAACTTATTCTTGATCCATTGTAACACCCCAAGCTTCCACAATACGCTTCTCTTTGAATAATACAGTAGTGTGTGTTGTACGCAACTTCGAGTTCTAACACACCAAAACCAATCAAACTAGCCGTTATGAATAGTAATACCTACTTTTTGAAATTTTATAAATTTTATATTTAAAAATGGACTTCATTTTTGGATTTCAAATATCGAAATTATTTTAGGGTGAATTTTTGGTATTTTTCTGAAAACTTTCAATTTTTGATGAATAGTGAAAAACACTGAGTTGTAGTTTAAAACCGATTTTTTTTATTTAAATAATTATTTATTTTATTTAAATTTACCTTAGGTCTAAATAGATACATAATACTTATATAAGTTCAATTTAATTCATTGGAGTTAGTTTATAATGATTTTAGATGTATAAAAATTTTATTGAACTTTTCACCGTCTTTTACACACCTCCTAGGAAAATTTCAAAATTCACATAAAACTTAATTTTACCGCTTCTGTGAGTAGAATTTCGAAAATACAAGAGACATAGTTAATATCAAGGAGTAAAATTTGGTTAAATAAGATAAAAATAATTTTTTGGTGAATAGTAACTTTTTACTTTTATTTACCACGGTTAAAAGTAAATAGGGTAATTAAGGGTAAAAATGATATTATTATTACCCTAACATATGTTCTAATTCAATTGGATAAGTATAATTCGACCAAAAACAACCTTATTAATAAAATATTAACCTCTTTGTTCCACTTGGATTAGATTAGGACATTTATTATTATTTAATTCAAAGAAGAGTTAAAAGAGTTAAAATCAAAGTTTAATAACTAAAACATTTTTAATATAGGTTTACACATAAGATAAATTCAATTATAAATATTCATTAGAAAAATAAAAATATTTCCTACATAATGGTATTTCATTTATAATTTTTATACATTAAATAATTTAATTTATTTTTGACACAATGGTGATGTAGTAATTACCTTATTAATGAAATATTAAAATAATTGATATTTGAAATACCCAAATAAATGAAATTTGAGACTTTTTATGAATTCAACTAATTTTATAGGTTAATATGACATATTAGGGTTGGTTAGATGAATTGTTTTCCAAGTAATAATGCTTTTATGAATTTAGAAAAAACAAAATACCAAATAGTTTAAAAATTGACATAAAAGAGTTTTTAAAACAAATATTATATTATTAATTTATATTCTATTCCTAAAAATATAAGGTTAGGCCAAAGGACTTATATAATGATAGCTTTATAATTAATGAACCACTTGGGGTTCTCTTACAAGTATATAGTAAATTTATTAACCATATAATATAAAAAACCAAAGAGACATGGTAAATGCCAAACTATTTAACTAAGAGTTAAATCTAAAATATAAAGTTAATATAGTGACCCAAATCTGTCTAAAACCTATTGGTTGAGTGGTTTTCTACCCATCCCCACCTTATCCTTTAAATAATCCATTTTGGAGCCATTATAAACCGAAAATGATTTTATTATAAAATAATATTTCTAGCTTTTCCTAAGGAGCACCTCACCCCTCTTATAAAAGGGAACTCCCCCTTCTCTCTAATTCACACCTTCAAAGTATTTTGGATCGTCCAAACCCTTCCCAAATATCCTATAAACTTACCTCACTTCATCCTAGATGCCTTAATTTAGTCATAAAGCCTACTTAAGGAGCCCTTTTGATCAAATCAAAAGGAAGAACCTGAAGAAGAGGTAATAATTTCACCACCCTCTCTCAAGTTCTTTTCTTCTACCACTTATTCTTTCTTTGTTATTTTCATTATAAAATAATAACTCCAATATCTTCTATATACTGTGATGTTATTATAAATATGGTACAACCATATTCATTATTCTATCCATCCTTTGAATAACATGTCACCATACGTGCGTACGTACGGATTACTGTCTCCACGTCGTGGTGTAATAGTTATTCAATACATTATTATTTGGATGGGTATAAAAATTGTTGAATCCTCTATGAAATGGTTATTTTAATAATCACAAATCATTGTTATTTCTATTTATAAGTAAATTTAGTCAACTATTAATTCTGTTCTAAATGTGTTTATATATGTTTAATCATGTCTATATATGTTTATCTATGATTAGTTATGGTTTTCTATTGACCTGGAAGTGTTCTGGATTGAACGGACACTTGGTACATATTTCATGTTTTTTACTCACTGTTAGTTATCTTCTTGAGTCACCGTTAGTCGCACCAATGAGAATAGTCGCATCGATGAAGAACGGTCACACTGATGAGAACGGTCGCACTGATGAAAACGGTCGCACCGATGAAGAACGGTCGCACTGATGAGAACGGTCACACCAATGAGAACGGTCGCACCGATGAGAACGGTCGCACTGATGAAGAATGGTTGCACCGATGAATAATGGTCACACTGATGATACCTACCGAAACCGATGCTGATCAAATTACCTACTGAAACCGATGCTGATCAAATGACCTACCGAAACCGATGCTGATCAAATGACCTACCAAAACCGATGTTGATCAAATGACCTACTGAAACTGATGCTGATCAAATGACCTACCGAAACCGATGCTGATCAAATGACCTAACGAAACCAATGCTGATCAAATGACCTGTCAATACCGATGCAAATTCAAAATGACTTACCGATCTCATGACTCACCGATAGTCATGAAAACTGTTTGAACTTTCTACTAACCATTTTTAATTCCAACGGTCATATTTTCTTAGTTAAATGCACCTGCTATTAATTAATGTTGGTTTTTGGATGTTAGGAAACTGTACCTCATACTTATAAAAAGATTATCATTCTTTTTTCCAGATCTCAAGGAAAAAAAGGAAGATCTGTAGTAAAAAGGAGCAGTTGAACGAGAAGAAAGAAAAAAACACATGAAAGAAGGTGCATGTGTGTGAAGTCCCAGGGAACACAAGGAAAACTCTAAGAACTCATGAAAAAAAAGGGATCAGAGATACTGGAGCAGATCTTTTACCTAGAACAAACACAAATACAATTAGTTGCGCCTTACTGAAAATCATATGCACAAGTCTAAATAGTTTTAGCTGAGAAGAACAATGATACTCTATTTTGAGTCAACCTCACCAGAAAGGACTTGACTTCCATCTGCAAAATCAAAATGAGTCCAGAGCATATCTTCCAATACACAGAGCTTTCTAAACTCTATTATTTCCTCTGTTGTATCCCTTTTCTTAACATTATGAGAAGTGTGTGTGTACATATGTCTACTCTAGATACACATTTTCTCATGAGCTGAACTGGAGGATATTAAATCCTCACACCAAACTTTTTATACCTTCTTGTATCCCACTGTGAGTTTTGGAAGAGGTCAAGTGTGACCTGGACAGCCTGAGAGCTGTTGCTCTTTTTTTCAACATAGAATAGTGGTAGAGGTCTAAGAACCTGAACAGTCGTTGTACTTTTTTTTCCCCGATCCAGGGTGTGGATCAAATTTATATAAATTATTTGAGAGGACTAAGTCTCATCTTGAGACTGAACCTCTTGGTTATATCTGTTGTACATCTTTGATTAAGTCTAAAGTATATTATATATTTTGTATTCCGCTACTATTTACTTTGAAATACAAATCTATTTTAAAGTTACTCTGATAGTTAAATTAGAAATTATTTGTAATTTTTGTAATTCATTGGATTAGTTTCAAAAGCTAATTTAATCCTCTGATTAAATTAACTAAGACCTAATCAATATTTTGAGAATCTAATTGAAAATTTACATATTTACAAATTCACTACAGTTTAACTTGTTTTTAAATTGGGGGATTTTAATAGAAATTTTTTAACAGAAATTTTTTAATTGGAAATAAATTCACCCCCCCTCTTGAGTATCCACTCCGACCAACATTTGGTATTAGAGGATTAAATTATTTATAAAGGATTTTCGAATACTCTGTTTTTCAACTGTGATTTTGGTTGTATCTCAAAGATCTTAAATTTCTGATAGTTCCAAATTTTATCTCTTTAAATATATTTGCTAAAATCTAGTTATGGATAATAGACTAGAAGGTGCTGCTACCAACAGGCCACCTTTCTTCAATGGTACAAATTATGCTTAGTGGAAACTTAAAATAAAAATTCACTTAGAGAGTATGGGATTCGACATCTGGACTGTTATAGAAACTCAATATAAGATTCCAAACACTGAGAGGACTACTTGGTATGAACCTACTAAAACTTCTTATAATAATAATTGTAAAGCTATGAATGCCTTGTACTGTGCTTTAGGTGATGAAGAATTTAATCGCATATCTGCTTGAAAAACTGCCTATGAAATTTGGGATACCTTGGGTGTTTCTCATGAAGGAACAACCAATGTTAAAGAAATGAGATTAAACACTTACACTATTAAATATGATAATTTTAAAATGAAGTCTGATGAACCTATTTCTGACATGTATCTCAGGTTCAATGAGATTGTCAACACTATGAGCTTACTTGGAAAAGTTGTTCCTACAAAAGAACAGATCATGAGGATATTAAGATGTTTACCAGACAAATGGAGAGGCACATCTGTTTCAATTAGATAATCCTATGATATTGGTGCTTTACCTGTTAAGGAATTAATTGGTAAGCTTATGATGTATGAAGAAGAACTTAAAGTAAATAAGGAAGAAGATAATGAACCAAGGAAGAAGTTAGTAGTATTCAAGACATCTTCCTCAGAAGTAAAGGACAAAAAGAAAGTTCACATACCTACTGAAATCTCAACAAGTGAAATTTCAGATTCTGACAGTGATGCAGAGATGGCTCAGATAGCCAGAAGATTCAAGAAGTTCTGCAGGAAGAAGAAATTCTTCAGAAAATCAAACTACAAAGGTAAATACGACAACAAATGTCACTGGAAGAAATATTGGAAGAATTCTGATTAGAGTGATGAGATTGTATATTATGAGTTCAAAAGGAAAGGACACATTAAGGCTGACTGTCCAAAGTTAATGTTCAAAAAGAAATATGACTACAAGGACAATAAGTACAAGAAAGCAATGAAAGCAACTTGGAGTGCATCAGAAGACACTTCAAGTGATTCTGATTCTACTAAGGATGAAGACTCTCACAAGGCTAAAATGTGTTTTATGACAAACACATCAAAGGTAACACTGGACACTCCTGCTTTAAATTAATATTATTCTGGAGTTGATTCTGATTCTGAATCTAAAAACATGTCTAGTGAGGAACTATTTGAATATTGTAATATGCTAGAAGAAACCTAAAATGAGCTTAAGGACAATTATAAAACCTTAAAGAAATGTCATGCCTTAACCAGCTCTATTAAATCTACCCTTGATATAGAGAAAGAAAAGAATGCTCAATTACTTAAGGAAAATACTGAACTGAAAATGTCTAATGAGCAACTGGGGAAGGACATAGAAAAGTTCACTAATGGAAAAGACACACTTACAAAAAAATTTAGGTAAACAATTGGCACTAAAATATACCACTGGAATAGGCTATCATCCTGGACAGAGACAGATTACTAAAAATAGATTTATTTCTAAATCTGGACAGAATGCTTCTAGTTCTAGTTCTGGAAATTTATATGCTTCAACTTGTTATTCACATTGTTATAGATCAAATAAGTTTATCTTTCAAAATATATTGATTCTGTAGATTATGTGAGACCCATGAGATAAATCTGGTTACCTAAGGCTTTGCTTGCTAACCTATCTGGACCCAAGAAAATATGGGTACCAAAATCATTTACTGTTTAAACCTGTTTTGTAGGAAACTTGCTTGAAAATTTCCCATAAGAAGGTATGGTACTTGGACAGTGGATGTTCAAGACACATGACAGTAGACTACTCGTTCTTTAAAAACTTAATCAAAGTTGATGGAGGCCATGTCACTTTTGGTGATAACTCTAAAGGAAAAATCATCGGCTTAGGCCATATTGGTAACACTGATTCAGTTTTAATTTCTAAAGTTTTATTTGTTGATGGACTTAAGTATAATCTGTTAAGTATTTCTCAATTGTGTGATGATTGTTTCAATGTTAAATTTGAAAATAATTCCTGCAAGGTTTTTAATTCTAAAAATGTTTTAGTATTTTCTGCTTTGATAAATGAAAATGTTTATGTTGTTGATTTGAATTATTTAGCTGAACATAACATTACTTGCTTAAAAGATTTTCATAAAGAATATTGGCTTTGGCACAGAAGATTAGGACACTGCAACATTCATTCACTTAGAAAATTGACTAGGAAGAACTTAGTTAGATACCTACCCAAACTTGAATTCCCAACTGATAAATTTTGTAATCCTTATCAAAAGGGAAAGCAACATAAAGTTTCATTCAAATTAAATAAATAAGTTTCAACTTCTCAACCTCTCGAGTTGGTTCACATGGACTTGTTCGAACCTTATAGAGTTTCTAGTTTAAATGGGAAGCACTATGTCTATGTCTTAGTAGATGACTTTTCTAGATATACTTGGGTATACTTCTTAGCTCACAAAAGTGAATATTGTTCTTACTTTATTAAATACTCCAAGTCTATAGAAAACCTTAGTGGACTTAAGATTAGGACCTTGAGAAGTGATCATGGTCGTGAGTTTGAAAATCATGAGTTTGAATCTTACTGCTCACACAATGGCTATAATCACAACTTTTCTTCCCCTAGGACACCTCAGCAGAATGGTGTAGTAGAAAGAAGAAACAGAACCCTTCAAGAAATTACAAGAACTATGCTAAATGAATATGACCTACCTATTTATTTTTGGGATGAAGCTATAAATACAGCTTGTTACATTATCAATAGAGTCTTGATCAGACCTGTTCTTAAGAAGATCCCTTATGAACTGTGGAATATTAGGAAACCTAAAGTTAGTTACTTCAGAGTATTTGGTTGCAAAGTCTTTATTCTAAATACTAAGGATAATCTAGACAAATTTGCATCCAAGAGTGATGAAGGAATATTTTTAGGATATTCAATTACTATCAAAGCCTATAGAGTATTTAATAAGAGAACCAAGTGTGTGGAAGAATCTTTTTACATCAAATTTGATGAAACTGATCCACATGAACCTAAACCTCCTCTTGAAAATCTTAAAGAAGATTTGTCTGTTCTAAACCTTAGTGATAAAAATAGTGACCCTATTGTTAAGTCAAACAGCTCGGGAAATGTTCCAGAACCTGGTTCTGATGAATCTAAACCTGGAGAAGAACATGAAATTTCTAGTCCCACCATTACTAGATCAACTAGGATTCTAAAGAATCATCCTTTAGATGTTGTTGTTGGTAATCTTGATAGAGGGACACAGACTAGAGCTTTTCTAAGAAATCAGGTTGAACATCAAGCCTTTCTTTCACAGCTAGAACCTAAAAATATCAATGATGCAATCAATGATGAATTTTGGGTAATGGCTATGCAAGAAGAGTTAAAACAGGCTCCAAGAGCTTGGACAACCACCTGGATTTACAAACCCCCATTTTCAAAATCATGTTTTTAATATTTCTAAAGCTTTGTATGATTTAAAATAGGCTCCAAGATCTTGGTATGAAATAATTACAAATTTTCTTATTTATAAAGGTTTTACTAAAGGAATTGCAGATCCCACTCTTTTTATTAAAAGAATTTCTGAAGATATTTGATTGTACAAATCTATGTTGATGATATTATCTTTGTATCTTATAAAAATTCTTTTTATGTACTGACTTTTCAAAAAATTTGCAAAATGAATTTGAAATGAGTTTAATGGGAGAACTCAAGTATTTTCTTGGTTTTAAAATTTTTCAAAAGAAATATGGTATTATTTTAAATCAAAGTAAATATAAAAAGGATCTTTTGAAATGTTTTGGTTTGGATAGTAATAAGGGAAGTAATACACCTATGAGTACCACCTGTAATTTGGATGATGATGAAACTGGGAAATCAGTTGATCAAACCAATTATAGAGGTATGATTGGAAGATTACTTTACCTTACTACTAGTCGACCAGATATCATGTTAAGTGTATTCATGTGTGCAAGATTTCAAGCAAATCCTAAAGAATCTCATTTACTTGATGTTAAAAGGATTTTAAAATATCTTAAACATACTACCAATTTAGGTTTGTTTTATCCAAAAGGAAAATCATTTGACTTAATGAGTTATTCCGATGCTGACTTTTCCGGTTGCAAGTTAGATAGGAAGAGCACATCTGGAACATGTCATCTTTTGGGAAAATCTCTGGTATCTTGGTGTAGTAAGAAATAGAAATCTGTTGCATTGTCTACTGCTGAAGTAGAATACATTACTGCTGGTAGTTGTTGTGCACAGATTCTATGGATGAAACACACCCTGTTGGACTATGGATATAAATTTAGACATGTGTCTATAAATTGTGATAACACTAGTGCAATTAGCATCTCTAAGAATCGTGTGTCTCACTCTAGGACCAGACACATTGATGTCAGACATCACTTCTTGAGAGATCATTATCAAAAAGGTGATATTTCTCTGGAATTTATTGACTCTGAACATCAATTACCTAATATCTTCACAAAACCCTTGAGCTCAGAAAGGTTAAATTTTATTAAGAAAGAGTTAGGTATGATTGATCAGTGAAACCGATCAGTGAAACCGATTAGTGAAACCGATCAGTGAAACCGATCTTTTGCTACCGTTCATTTCTTACAGTGTTTAACACTTTTAGTGTTTATCATAACGACGTTGTTTTACTTAATCGATATTATATTTAATATTGTAACCCTAAATGATAAATTTAATGACTCGTGGATATTTCTTTTCCAAAGAACTGTGACTTTCCATCTCCCGTCAAACCTTACATTTTATGAAACTTGAACCTCTTGAACCTCTCGAACCTTTTTAAATCCTTAAAACCTTTCAAACCACTCAAACCTCCAAATGGAAAAGAAAAAGCGTCAAAGTAAGGAATCTGAAGGTTCCTCTCCTGTGAAATGCCAACGAGGAGAATTGAGCAGCACGACTCAAAGGTCGGTAAACCCGGAGTTGGAAACTCGGGTGGTTACAGCTAAAAAGGAAGTAAGTTCTGAATGGGTGTTAACCAGTAAGTCTTATATTTTAAAAGTTTTAGAAATGAAAGGATGGAAAAACTGGTTCTGTGATAATAACTAAGTTTACTACCTAAATCTTGTGCATGAGTTTTATTTTAACTTAACTATTGTATTGGATGGAGCAGAAGCTGCAAGATTATCTTCTGTAGTCAAAGGGAAAAAGATATATTTTTCTTCAAAGCAATGGGCTGAGTGTTTAGGAGTACCTCATAAAGGTATATATGAAGACTATTCTGGTAATATTCCTCCTACCATTGAATACTTTTCATATGAACTTGCTATGGAGATGCTGACTGGAAATTCTGAATCCATAAGAATAACAGTTGTTGAGTAATCTGGTGAAAGTAGAATTTTGTTTAAGTTTATTTAGCACCAAATTTTTCCTAGAAAGGGTGATTTTTCTTTTGTGAAGTATCCGGATGTTTTCCTGTTGTTTTTATTGCTAAATTATGAGAAGATAAACTTGTGTAGATATTTTACTATCCATATTTCTGAGATGGTGAAGCCGTCCAAGAAAGCTACAACCTTGTTCTACTCTAAGAAAATATCTTCTATGTTAAAGTTTTTGGGCTGTGTTGAAGATGGAGATGAGTGTATCTCATCCAGTAGTAGTTTTTTTATTAACAAGGACATCTGCAAAAGAATGAAAATCAACTTGAATCCATGGAAGAAGGCATCGGTTGCTGATGAAGATAAGTTGTATGACTCCTTTAATCCTTCTAACCATCCTAAGAGACCAAAGGGGATGAGAGATCCTGGTTTAAAACCTGATGAAGAAGTTGTTTAATCTGATGAGGAAGAGGAGACATAAGTTCCTAAGGAAACTAGAGAGTCAAGTAAGAAAGGAACAGGGGAAGCTGAGGCTGATGATGATGTGGATACTGAAAAGGAACCTGAGTCACCTCCTGATGAAAGGAGTGATCCCGATATAGTATGTCCTAAGAAAAGAAGAATGTAATTTGGACCAGCTAGTCCACCTATCAAGTTACCAGAGTCAGAACCTCTTCTAGGTGATGAAGAAGAAGATGAAATTGAAGAATCAAATTCTGAGGAGTATGAATCTAGTAGAAAAGATAGTACCAATGAAACTTTAGTAAATAATAATAGAAATGAAAATGGTGATGATAATGATGGAAATAATGATGATGATGGAAATAATGATGATGGTGGTGATGATGATGATGCTACTCGACCAGTAGATGGTCAAAATGTGATCCAAGATGATCCACAACCACAACAAGTTGAAGAAGAAGTTGTTCTTGAGGCTGAAAGAACAATGCAGACAGAGATTGATGTAGGTGAAGAAATATCTCATGAAAATTCTGGAAAAGCTGATTTTGTAAAGCCCCAGTATACCTCTTGTAAAGCTTCATGGGAGGAACACCCAGGTTTTGATGTTCTTGGTATCAATTATTCAGAGGATGAAGAAGAAGGGGTGTACAAAGCACGGGCAAGCCTCTTAGTTAAGTCTAGACTAGTTACTGAGAATGTTCAAGTGACAGCAGAAAGACCTGGTCCTTCAGTTTCTCGATCGGATTTAGACAGATTAAAAGGTGATTTTCTCCATGTAGTTAGAGAGACAATGAAAGAGGAGTTATCTCATGCTCCTACTCCTGCTCCTGTGAATTTATCTAAGGCTGCTATAGATGTTATAACTCAAAGAGTAGAAAGTATTATCAAGCCAGACCTGTGCAATACTGGTGAAATGATTGGCAGGCACATTAACTCTCTAAATCAAGCTCTTAGGGATTTAGGCAATGACTTAGTTTCTCTACCAGGATAATTTAGATCAACCATCACTGGTATGATGGAAGTTCTGAGAAATTTAATAGAACATCTGAAGAAGTCGGACTTGAGAAAGTTGAAGGCTGAGATAACTCAGGTTGTTGCTCATGCTAGCTCCTCCAAAGTGACCAAGATTACTGTTCATGAGATCAATGATTTAAAGGATGTTATAAAAGAAGAGTTAGCTGCACTTGGACAGATTTTGGATTTGGACTCACTGAAAAAGATGAAAGAAATCAGTGATCATATTCATAAGATGGTGAAGCTTTATTCAGCTGATGCTACTTAGGCTCAGAAATAGATCAAAGAAAAGGTGGGTCACTATTTCTCTAAAAACTATACCAAGCATGAGTTGAACCATCAGTTTAAAGTCCTGGCTAACAATTTGAGGCTTCCTCTAGTCACTCAAGCCTTTAAGTCTTAGGTATAGCAGTTAAAAGATTTTACTCCTACTCTAGAGATCTTCATGCAGAAAAAAGATGATTTTTAGAAGGCCATGAAATATGGTGGTGAAGTCATTCAAGATTTAATCAATCAGCTCAAACCCTATATTCATGCGCAAGCTAAGGTAATTTTTTTTTCCTAATACTGGGTATCTCAGTCCATCCAGTGTTTCTCCTGGCTAGTTATCAGTTTCTCAAGCTCTCTCTAATATTCGTCCAGTCATTCAGCAGCCTCCTTCAACAAGATCTTCTACTCAACCACAAGTGACCCTAGCACCCTCTCTACTTCTAGCCAGAGCTATCCTTCCACCTATCTCCATCCGTCCAGATCAACCTTCCACCAAGCCACCCTCTGGCCCATCCATTCCTCCATCTGCTAAAGTAAAATCTCCTCTGCATCCCAAGAAGTATCCATGCCTGTCATTTTTGATAGGGTGTCTTTTATGTGTTTCCTTTTTCCCTGCACCTTTTTTAGTGGTTATTTCAATGGAACTTTATTCTATTTTCTCTCTCTGCTCTCTTTTTCTTTTTGATAATCCCAAAGGGGGAGAACAGGAATACAGTCATAAAATATGAAGTAAGGGAGATAAATGATGACTACTTAAATGATGCCTACTTATATAAATGAATACATAGATAAAATACTTTATATATAAAGGGGAGCTCTCTATAATCTGATGCTATGTTGATATACTCTCACTTTTTTTATCATCTGGTGCATTCTCTGATGATATGTTTATCTTTGGTTATATATTTTTTTTACATAGGGGGGGCATATTGAATGTTACATCCTTTCCTATATTTTCTTTTATTCCATAGATTTGTGATTATCAAAAAGGGGGAGATTGTTGAATCCTCTGTGAAATGGTTGTTTTAATAATCAAAAATCATTGTTATTTCTGTTTATAAGTAAATTTATTCAACTATTCATTCTGTTATAAATGTATTTATATATGTTTAATCATGTCTACATATGTTTATCTATGATTAGTTATGGTTTTCTATTGACCTGGAAGTGTTCTGGATTGAATGGACACTTGGTGTGTATTTCATGTTTTTGACTCACCGTTAGTTATCTTTTTGAGTCACTGTTAGCCGCACCGATGAGAATGGTCGCACCGATGAAGAACGGTCGCACTGATGAGAATGGTCGCACTGATGAAGAAGGTCCTCACTGATGATAACGGTCGCACCAATGAGAACGGTCGCACCGATGAGAACGGTCGCACCGATGAGAACGGTCGCACCGATGAGAATGGTCACACCGATGAAGAACGGTTGCACCGATGAAGAATGATCGCACTGATGATACCTACTGAAACCGATGCTGATCAAATGACCTACCAAAACCGATGCTGATCAAATGACCTACCGAAACCGATGCTGATCAAATGACCTACCGAAACTGATGCTGATCAAATTACCTACCGAAATAGATGCTGATCAAATGACCTACCGAAACTGATGCTGATCAAATGACCTACCGAAACTGATGCTAATCACATGACCTACCGATATTGATGCAAATTCAAAATGACTTACCGATATCATGACTCACCGATAGTCATGAAAACTGTTTGAACTTTCTACTAACCCTTTTTAATTCCAACGGCCATATTTGCTTAGTTAAATGCACCTACTATTAATTAATGTTGGTTGTTGGATGTCAGGAAACTGTACCTCGTACTTGTAAAAAGGTAATCATTCTTTTTTCCAGATCTCAAGGAATAAAAAGGAATATCTGCAGTAAAAAGGAGCATCTGAAAAAAAAAGAAATAAAAAAACACACGAAAGAAGGTGCACGTGTGTGAAGTCCCAGGGAACACAAGGAAAACTCGAAGAACTCCTAAAATAAAAAAGGGATCAGAGTGCCTGAAGAAGATCTTTTACCTGGAACAAACACAAAGATGAGTAGTTGTGCCTTAATGAAAATCATATGCACAAGTCTAAATAGTTGTAGTTGAGAAGAACAACGATACTCTATTTTGAGTCATCCTCACCAGAAAGGACTTGACTTACATTTGCAACATCAAAACGAGTCCAGAGCATATCTTCCAATACACAGAGCTTTCTAAACTCTATTATTTCCTTTGTTGTATCCCTTTTCTTAACATTTTGAGCAGTGTGTGTGTACATCTGTCTACTCTAGATACACATTGTCTCCTGAGATGAACTGAAGGATATTAAATCCTCACACCAAACTTTCTATACCTTCTTGTATCCCACTGTGAGTTGTGGAAGAGGTCAAGTGTGACCTGGATAGCCTGAGAGTTGTTGATTTTTTTCCCACGTAGAACTGTGGTAGAGGTCTAAGGACCTGAACAATCTCTGTACTGTTGTTTTCCCCGATCCAAGGTGTGGATCAAATTTATATAAATTATTTGAGAGGACTAAGTCTCGGCTTGAGACTGAACCTCTTAGTTATATATAATGTACATCTTTTATTAAGTCTAAAGTATATTATTTATTTTTTATTCTGCTGCTATTTACCTTGAAATAAAAATCTATTTTAAAGTTACTCTGATAGTTAAATTAGCAAGTGTTTGTAACTTTTGTAAATCAGTAGATTAGTTTCAAAAGCTAATTTAATCCTCTGATTAAATTAACTGAGACCTAATAAATATTTTGAGAATCTAATTTAACCTTTATAGATTTACAAATTCACTACAGTTTAACTTGTTTTTAAATTGGGGGATTTTAATAGAAGTTTTTTAATTGGAACTCAATTCACCCCCCCCCCCCTCTTGAGTATCCACTCCGACCAACAATAATGATGTGTAATTCATGTAAATAATAAATATAACATGATAATGATTCTGTATATATGATATACCATCCAATTATATATTATTTTAATATCAAAATAATGATATTTTCCCTCATGCGTACGCACGAATTACCGTCTCCACGAATACGATGAGATTCATTTCCCATCGTATCCATTCAAGACTAATTTTCATTAGATGATTAAAAATAATGTTTAAATACTTGATATAACTATGGATATGAATAAGATACATCCCATCCATAACAAATATGACTCTCATAATAAATAATATAAAGGAAAATGAATCTGTTAACACCTGAAACAACGATAATACTAAGGTATTATTAACAAAGAAATGTTAAAAGATCATATATGATATCATATTAATGTATATGATTCTTGAATAATTTGATAAAAATTATTTCACCATTATATAGGAGGTTAACCTAACCTCGAACAAGGAAACGTACAAGGTAAGGGTTAATTTCACAATCTTTTTATTATCCGAGGTTGTTTTTACGTAAGTATCTACTGGGACCTCTTTATCATCCACATCCATGTTTCTTAAAAATGTATTTCAAAACATTCTTACTATTTTATAGACTATGGGTTAAAGTCATGTATACTCTTGTTTGACTTTTTATAAGATGTTTATAAAGGAATCTTTCTATCGTTTTCCAAACAAGGTCCTTTTAACCTTTTCAACAGAATTAAGGTAAGAATGTCTTTTTTAACTTATACAGCGGGTGTGGATATTTTCCATCGTTATAAAATCGTCGAAGCTTCCCTTACAAGATTATAAGAATATTTTCAAAGTAAATGTTTTCTTTTATAATTATGTGACTTTTAAATGATTTCAAAAAAAAAGATATTTCTCTCAAATAGTTTTGATTTCATCTATGTCACAATCCTTTGATGGATTTTAAGCTTATTTGAAGTTGATTTATTATGATACAAAACTTCCATATTGTATTGAAGGCTTTGTGGTATGTTTTACTGTGGATGTATTATTTTTATACCATTCATGGTTTATGGAGAAAGTATTGACATTTCTTATGCTAGTTTTAATATGAATGTTTATGTTATGTTTAAACTTGTTCATATGAGGAATGCATTAGACTTAGTAAGTAACGGGTGGATACCGCTATAGATCCTCGATGCATCGATAGGTCTCATGAGACAAACTAGTGTCTTGTCACAAGGCCTTGAAAAAATCTTATTTGTAGTCTTGGCACAAGGCCTTGACTATGTAGTTTTGATAGTCTGGAAATATGCATTCCATCATTATGAAAGTGGTTATTGATATTACATGTGATTATTCGACTAGTATAATATCCATGTGAATAAGTAAATGGAATTATTTCATTTTATTTTTTCCATGTTATGCTAAAGTTCAAGTTTAAAAGTCTTTTGTTTTAGTTATACATTGCCTTTAATGTTTATGCTTATTTATGAAAGTTTCTGCTATATTGTTATCCTTACTGAGCATCAGAGCTCACCCCTTTCTATGTTTTATTTTTCCTAATATGTGAAGAAGTATTTTATGACTGACCTATAGGGATAGTATGAGGGGATATGAGTGTGGACTATGGAGACTATGTTATTTTAGTTTTTCACTTAATGATGTAATGTAAGACTTATGAATGTATCTAGTGTTTCCAAGGATACTAAACTAATCAGTCTTTCGAGACTTGATATTTTGTGATCATGAAAATATTATGTAATAATGCATCAACTCTGGGTAATTGGGGTCGGGGCGTTACAGTTGGTATCATAGGAAGTTTAGTACAAACCTTGGAATCTAGATTTAGATAAACTCTGATTAGAGAACATAGCCCTAAGATAGACTTTGAGGATTAGTATTGAAGAACTTCCTAGAATTTTGGTATTGTAAATATTTTGTGAGTTTTCCAAGAAATACATCCCTGTCTGGATACGAGCAGGTAGAGGTAGATCTGGCACAGATGTACCTAGGGGTAAAACCCTAAAACACCGCTTTGAGCTATACTCGAACGAGAACTGGTGCACGACAACGGGCCTTGCTACACTCTTGGTTACGACACTCCTGGGGGATATGCTTAGGATAATTCTCATTTTATTTACAAACCATTATTAAGGGTTTATGAGTATATACTTCCTCAAGAAAACATTTTTATGATTATGGATTATATCCATAAACAATTCAATTTATGTTAAGTGTTTTACAAGTTTGGATTTATGTATTGGGATTCATAAACTAATCTAGTGTATTCCATTGTTTAGAAATGGTGCCTTGTGGAAGGAATGGAAACCATATCAATGCATGCACGCCATGTAGGGATTTCCCTCCTGCTCAAGATAATTATAGTGGAGCTGGTGATACAACTGGTGTTGATCAGCTTATCACTATACTGGGACAACTGACTCAGGTTATGAATAATAACCTTACCCGTATGGAGAACCCTGATCCAAAATGTGGAGGATCAATGTTAAACTGCTCCATGAGGAAACTACCACCAACATCCAATGGGAGTAAAAATTCATTAGTAGCTGAGAAATGGATAAATTCCTTAGAGAAAATATTCTACACCTTGTGGAGTAGCGAAAGGGAAAAAATGATCATGGCAGTTTACCGCCTCACTAGAGATACTGATCAATTGTGGTCATTGATTCAAAACAAAAAGGAAGATGATAAAGTATCAAATATAAAATGGAGGGAGTTTAAAGATATTTTCTTAGAAAAATACTTTCCTTGTGACCATCAAGAAGATATGGAAAGTCAATTTATAAGTCTGAGGTAAAAGGAGGATGAGAATGTCACAAAGTATGAGGATAACTTTACAAGGTTAGAGAGGCATGCTACAGATTATATATGTAACCCAAGAATTAAGATTGATCATTTATTTGATGGGTTAAAATTGTTTCTCCATCGAGAATTAGTCTCACAATCCTTCTCGTCATACGAAGATATTGTCTCATGTGCTATCAAGACAGAAAAATAATTCTCTAAGTCTTACAACTTTAAAGCAAAGAAAGAGAAGAAGATATCTGTTGATCACTCTAGAAATGGAAATAAGGGGAAGAAGAGAAAATTTGAATATAAATACTATAGTAAATGTGGGAAGAAACACCCTGGTACTTTCCTAAAGGGAATGGGAGTCTGTTATAAGTCTGGTGAAAAAGGCCACCAAGCTCATGATTGCAAGGGGAAGAAAGAAGCTACTGATTTTCAATTCTATAATTGCAAGGATATGGGACATTATGAAAATTAATGTCCTAAGTGTCAGGAAAAACTTACCTCAGAAAAGGACAAGGGATCAAGGCCAAGATTATGCGATCACTACTGCTGAGGTTGAAGCTCTGAAAGACATGGTGGCAGGTAATTTAATGGTTTCCTCAAGTTTAGACAATGCTTTATTTGATTCTGGATCATCGCATTGTTTCATATCTTCTTAGTTTGCTAAGAAAATTAGATATTTCCGATTTGATTTAACAAGGGAGTTGTCAGTTAAAACTCATAAGGTAAGTATCATCGCAACAAAGTTTTGTGAATCCATTCCCATTATAGTATATAAATGTTCTTTATCTGCAGATCTCTTCATCATACCCATGATTGAATTTGATATAATCATTGGTATGGATTGGCTTTCAGACCATGATGTGAAGATTTATTGTAAGAAGAATGAGGTTACAATTTTTTATGATGATGATAAAGAACACCTTATCTTTAGAGAAGAATTGTCACCACCTGATTCTTATCTAGATCCACCCCTAGTAGCTCAACTAAATTAAATTATTGGGGAGGAAGATAATGAAATAACTATGGGTGAGGAAAGGAATGTTCAAATAGAGTATGTACCTATTGTGAAAGAATATGTTGATGTGTTTCCAGAAGATTTACCTGGACATCCTCCAGAACGAGAAATTGAGTTTTCCATTGATTTAATTCCTGGATCAAGGCTCGTATAAAAGACCCCTTATAGAATGGCCACTGTGGAATTAGTGGAACTAAATAAACAACTAGAGTAATTGAGTAATAAGGGATTTATTCTCCCTAGTGTTTCTCCGTGGGGAGCCCCTGTTCTTTTTGTTAAGAAGAAAGATGGATCTATGAGGTTATGTATCGACTACAGGGAGATCAATGATATAACAATAAAGAACAAGTATCCCCTACCTTGCATTGATGATTTATTTGACCAACTACATGGATCTCAATACTTTTTAAAGATTGACCTTAGATCTGGATACCATCAGTTGTGTGTGAAGAAGTAAGACATTCCGAAGACAGCATTTCGAACCAGGTACGGGCATTATGAGTTTACAGTAATGCCTTTTGGATTAACTAATGCACCCTCTGTCTTCATGGATCTAATGAATAGATTTTTCATGGAATATCTTGATGACTTTGTAGTGGTATTTATTTATGATATATTATTATAGTTCAAAAGCTACGAAGATCATGAAAATCATTTGTGCATTATCCTGAAGAATCTTAGAAGACATGAATTATATGGGAAGTTTAGCAAGTGTTAATTCTGGCTTCAAAAGATTTCTTTTCTTGGCCATATTGTCTCTAAGGATGGAATATTTGTTGATCCTTATAAGACAAGAGAAATCCAAGAATGGACAGCACTAATGAGTATAACTGAGGTATGTAGTTTTATTGGTTTTCCAGGTTATTATCAACATTTCGTCCAGAATTTTTCCCGATTGGATAACCCATTAATGAAGCTCACACGTAAAGGGGTTAAATTTGTTTTGACAAAAGAGTGTGAATAATGTTTTAAATAACTGAAGAGAAGATTATTCAATGCTCCTATCTTGACTCTACCATCGAGGAATGATGGGTTTGTTATTTATAGTGATGCTTCAAAGAAAGGACATGGTTGTGTCTTTATTCAAAATGATAGGGTTATTTCCTCTACATCACGATAGTTAAAAATTCATGAGAAAAACTATCCTACTCATGATCTTAAGTTAGCTGCTGTAATATTTTCTTTGAATATATGGATACATTATCTCTATGGTTAAAAATGTGAGATATATACTGATCACAAGATTTTGAAGTATATTTTCTCACAGAAAGAACTCAACATGAGGCAAAGGCGATGGCTTGAACTACTCAAGTATTATGATTTCATGATACACTACCACTCGGGGAAAGAAAATAAGGTGAAAGATTCTTTGAGTAGAAAGGATCATGGAGTTTTGAACAAGATCAGAGTTGAAAGGAATCCTATTTTCATGGATCTAGTGAAGATGGATATGGGAATTACCATGGAAGGTGAAACATCAATACTTTTTCAAATAGTTTCCAAACCATCTTTACTAGAAAGGATAAAGAGTTCTCATACCGATGATGGAGAGTTTCAAAAGAAGATTAAAGCTTTGAATGATGGGAGATTGAGTGAATTTGTGTATGAAGATGGAATTTTGAAATTTGGGAATAGACTTTGTGTTCCCGATATACCTGATCTAAAAAGGGAATTGTTGAACGATACTCATAGTTAAAATTTCTCTATACACCCTGGGAGCACCAAAATGTATAGAAATTTGAAGGAACATTTTTGGTGGGACAACATGAAGAGGGAGATTGATGATTTTGTGTCAAGATGTATGGTTTTTCAACAAGTGAAAGCTGGAAAGTAATAGCCTGGAGGAGTCATGCAACCTCTTCCCATACCTGAGTGGAAATGGGATAATATCACGATAGACTTTTTCATGGGACTACCAAAGACTCCTAGAAGGAATGATGCAATATGGGTCATTATTGATCGTCTTACCAAGTCATCACATTTTCTTGTTATAAGGTAAGATTTACCACTTGAATGTTTAGAAAAACTATATATTAATGAAGTTGTGATGCTTCATGGAGTACCCCTATCAATTGTTTTTGATCGTGATACACGTTTTACTTCAAGATTCTAGAAGAGTCTTCAGAAGGCCTTGGATACTGAACTTCGTTTGAGCACTTCCTACCACCCCCAAACTGATGGACAATCAGAACAGACTATTCAAACCTTATAAGACATGTTGAGATCATGCTCACTTGACTTTCAAGGTATGTGGGATCAATATTTACCCTTGGTAGAATTTTCCTATAACAATAGCTTCCATTCAAGTATTCAGATGGCACCATATGAAGCGTTATACGGAAAGAGATGTCGTACACCAACCTGTTGGGATGATGTTGGTGAAAGAAAACTCATAGGCCCAGAACTTGTGGAGGAAACGATGGAAAAGGTAAAGGTAATCCAAACCCACATCAAAGTATCTCAAAGTAGGTAGAAGAGCTATGTCGATAACTGAAGGAAGGATTTGGAATTTCAGGTAGGAGATCATGTTTTCTTAAAGGTATCTCCATGGAAGGGTGTTATATGTTTCGGTAAGAAGGGAAAATTGATTCCCAGTTACATCGGACCTTTCGAAATTCTAGAACAAATTGGGGTTGTAGCTTACCATCTGGAAATGCTGCCAAGTCTTTCCAAAGTTCATGATGTGTTCCACGTATCACTGTTGGGAAAATATATGCATGACCCAACGCATGTACTCACCTATGAGGAATTACAACTGGAACCCGATTTGTCTTATTGCGAAGATCCTTTCAAGATTCTTGATACAATAGAACAATTGTTGAGAAACCGGATGACTCGGCTGGTAAAAGTTTTATAGAGAAACCATAAGACGGAAGAGGCAACGTGGGAACCTGAGGAACTTATGATGAAGAACCACCCAAATCATTTTATGTAGTAATATTCTAGAAATTTCGAGGACGAAATTATTTGAAGGAGGGGAGAATGTAACACCCCAACCTTCCACGGTATGCTTCTATTTGAATAATACAGTTGCATGTGTTGTACGCAACTTCGAGTTTTAACACACCAAAACTAATCAAACTAGCCGTTATGAATAGTAATACCCACTTTTTGAAATTTCATAAATTTTATCTTTCAAAATGGAATTCATTTTTGGATTTTTAATATCGAAATTAGCTTAGGGTGAATTTTTGGTATTTTTCTGAAAACTTTCAATTTTTGATGAATAGTGAAAAACACTGAGTTATAGTTTAAAACCGAATGTTTTTTATTTAAATAATTATTTATTTTATTTAAATTTACTTTAGGTCAAAATAGTTACATAATATTTATATAAGTTCAATTTAATTCATTGGAGTTAGTTTATAATGATTTTATATGTATAAAAATTTTATTGAACTTTTCACCATCTTTTATCCGCCTCCTAGGAGAATTTGCAAATTCACATAAAACTTAATTTTACCGCTTCTGTGAGTGGAATTTTTAAAATCTGAGAGAAACGGTTAATATCAAGGATTAAAATGTGGTTCAATAAGATAAAAATAATTTTTGGTGAATAGTAACTTTTTACTTTTATTTACCACGGTTAAAAGTAAATAGGGTAATTAAGGGTAAAAATGATATTATTATTACCCTAACATATGTCCTAATTCTATTGTACAAGTACAAATTTACCAAAAACAACCTTAGGAATAAAATATGAACCTATTTGGTCCACTTGGATTAGATTAGGACATTTATTATTATTTAATTCAAAGAAGAGTTAAAAGAGTTAAAATCAATGTTTAATAACTAAAACATTTTTAATATAGGGTTACACATAAGATAAATTTTATTATAAATATTCATTAGAAATATAAAAATATTTCCTACATAATGGTATTTTATTTATAATTTTTAGACATTAAATAATTTAATTTATTTTTGACACAATGGTGATGCAGTAATTACCTTATTAATGAAATATTAAAATAATTGATATTTGAAATACCCAAATAAATGAAATTTGAGACTTTTTATGAATTCAACTAATTTTATAGGTTAATTTTACATATTAGGGTTGGTTAGATGAATTTTTTTCCAAGTAATAATGCTTTTATGGATTTAGAAAAAACAAAATACCAAATAGTGTCAAAATTGACATAAAAGAGTTTTTAGAACAAATATTATATTATTAATTGATATTCTATTCCTAAAAATATAAGGTTCGGCCAAATGAATTATATAATTATAGGTGTATCATTAATGAACCACTTGGGTTTATCTTGAAGTATATAGTAAGTTTATTAACCATATAATATAAAAATACAAAGAGACATGGTAAATGTCAAACTATTTAACTAAGAGTTAAATCTAAAAGATAAAGTTAATATAGTGACCCAAACCTGTATAAAACCTATTGGTTGAGTGGTTTTCGACCCATACCCACATTATCTTTTAAATAATCCATTTTTTAGCCATTAGAAAAATAAAATTATTTTATTATAAAATAATATTTCTAGCTTTTCCTAAGGTGCCCCTCACCCCTCTTATAAAAGGGCACTCACCCTTCTCTATAATTCACACCTTAAAAGCCTTTTGGCTCGGCCAACCCCTGCCGAAATATCCTCTAAACTTCCATCACTTCATCCTAGAGGCATTACTTTAGTCATAAATCCAACTTAAGGAGCCCTTTTGATCAAATCAAAAGGAAGAACCTGAAGAAGAGGTAATAATTTCACCACCCTCTTTAAAGTTCTTTTCTTCTTCCACTTCTTCTTTCTTTGTTATTTAAATTATAAAATAATAACTCCAGAATCTTATATATACTATGATGTTATTATAAATATGGTACATCCATATTCATTATTCTATCCATCCTTTGAATGACATGTCACCATACGTGCGTACGTACAGATTACCGTCTCCACATTGTGGTGTAATTGTTATTCAATACATTATTATTTGGATGGGTATAATAATGATGTGTAATTCATGTAAATAATAAATATAACATGATAATGATTCTGTATATATGAAATACCATCCAATTATATATTATTTTAATATCAAAAGAATGATATTGTTGCTCGTGCGTACGTACGGATTACCGTCTCCATGAATGCGATGAGATTCATTCCCCATTGTATCCATTCAAGACTAATTTTCATTATATGATTAAAAATAATGTTTAAATACTTGATATAATTCTGTATATTAATAATATACATCCCATCCATAACAAATATGACTCACATAACAAATAATATAAAGGAAAATGAATTCGTTAACACCCGAAACAACGATAATACTAAGATATTAATAACAAAGCAATGTTAAAAGATCATATATGATATCATATTAATCTATATTATTATTTTATAATTTTATAACAATTATTTCACCATTATACAGGATTTTAACCTACCCTTTACCAAGGAAAGGTACAAGGTAAGGGTTAATTTCACAATCTCTTTATTACCTGAGGTTGTTTTTAGGTAAGTATCTACTAAGACCTCTTTATCATCCACATACATGTTTCTTAAAAATGTATTTCAAAACATTCTTAATATTTTATATACTATGGTTTAAAGTCATTTATACCCTTGTTTTACTTTTTATAAGATGTTTATAAAGTAATCTTTCCGTCGTTTTCCAAACAATATCATTTTAACCTTTTCGACAGAATTAAGGTAAGAATGTATTTTTTAACTTATACGGCGGGTGCGGATATTTTTCACCATTATAAAATTGTATAAGCTTCCCTTACAATCTTATAAGAATATTTTCAAATTGAATTTTTTCTTTCATAATTATGTGACTTTTAAATGATTTTAAAAAAATAGATATTTCTCTCAAATAGTTTTGATTTCATCTATGTCAGCATCCTTTGATGGATTTTAAGCTTATTTGAAGTTGATTTATTATGACACAAACCTTCCATATTGTATTGAAGGTTTTGTGATATGTTTGAATGTGGATGTGTTATTTTTATACCATTCATGGTTTATGGATAAAGTATTGACATTTCATATGCTAGTTTTAATATGAATGTTTATGTTATGTTTAAACCTGTTCATATGAGTAATGAATTGGACTTAGTAAGTGATGGGTGGAGCCCTCTATAGCTCATCGATGCATCGGTAGGTCTCATGAGACAAACTAGTGTCTTGGCACAATCCCTTGACAAAATCTTATTTGTAGTCTTTGCATAAGGCCTTGACTATGTGGTTATGATAGTCTGGCATTATGCATTCCATCATTATGAAAGTGGTTATTGATATTGAATGTGATTATTCTACTAGTAGAATATCCATGTGAATAAGTAAATGGAATTATTTCATTTTATTTTTTCCATGTTATGTTTAAGTTCAAGTTTAAAAAGCTTTTGTTTTAGTTATACATTACCTTAAATGTTTATGCTTATTTATGAAAGTTTTTGCTATATTGTTATCCTTACTGAGCATCTGAGTTCACCCCTTTCTAAGTTTTATTTTTCCCAGGATGTGAAGAAGTATTTTTTGACTGACCTGCAGGGATAGTATAAGGGGATATGAGTGTGGACTATGGAGACTATGTTGTTGTAGTTTTTAACTTTATGATGTAATGTAAGACTTAGAAATGTATCTAGTGTTTCTAAGGCTACTAAACTAATCGGTCGTTCAAGACTTGATCTTTTGTGATCATGCCAATGTTATGTAATAATGCACCGACTCTGGGTAACTGGGGTCAGGGCGTTACATCCATAAAATCATTTAACACAAAATAAGTCATACTAACTAGGGACTTCTCATAGGCTAGTGGTAGGCGATAAAACCCAATCGCACTTTGGTTGTGGGTTCGACTATCACAGCTTTGTCCGACATGACAGATTGTCATACGGTCTGCGTGTTGTCCTTTTTATAAAACTCAAAAATAAAACTAACATGTTTTAACCTTAAATTATTTCTTATACCTTTAATTTTCATCCCAACACATTAAGATAGTTCTTCTCATATCTAGACAGGGATGTATTTGCTTGATAAACCACTTAATCCATACTCACCAAAATACCAAGAAGTTTTCCTATATTTAAACTTTTCTATAGGGTTATTCCTAAAATTTTCATAGCCTAATTTCTATAAATAATTAAACTATTCTTTGATACCAACTATAGAATCCCTCCTTTTTAATACATAACTTTTCATTACATTTTACAAACAGAGGATCTTTAAAGTCTAGTGTCTTGGAAATCAGGAATAAAAACATAAAAACTTAAACAATCCTTTAAATCCCCTTGAAAATCTTCTTGAAAAGTTCATCCTAAGTACAATTAATGCATCTCATAACCTTGAGACATGCAATCAAAGGAAAGGGTGATCATAAAGCTCAGTAAGGAAAACAAGTGAAACAGTTGACATGTGATCTTCAGCAATATTAATAAGAACATGATATAGATCATAGAGTCATGAGCAATGGAATAATATGACTAACATAATAAAAATAACATGAATCATAACTTTAATATGTGGATATAACATTTCATTTATACATTCATGAATATATCACCAAGGTCCATCCCCAAGGTGTCATAAAAACTACCAAAGTTATTCACTAAGGTATCCTAAAACTTGTCATATATATAGATTAATTCATTGCCCAATGCATTGGAGTGCTATCAGGGCGCACCCTTAATATGTCTTTACATTCATGTGATACACATAGATCATAATCAAACATTTCATAAATAACCCATAGATAATAAAAGAAATGGGTTTCATTTCAAAATCGTGGCGTTTTAAAAGTTCTTAAAAACTTGATCATTGCGTCATTTATAACCCATGGAAATGGAATGAGGGTTATATATATGTCAATTTAAGAATCAAATAGATCAATTTTATGTATTTTTGAATACCCCTGGAAATGAAATAGGTCTGTGTATTCACATAAATACAACAAGAGAATTTCTTGAGAGAAAGAGAGAGAAATTTTGAGACGAAATTTCTACAACATAACAACTATATAACATGGTTTTAGAAAATATTGAAAAGAGAGGGTACAAGGGTCACCCACTCATAAATAACTCATAATACAGTATGGGTACTGAATAAAAATAAATGAGATCATGGTATGGATATTTTAAGGAAATACCATATGAAAATGAAACTCGAAGTAAAACAGAAGATGTGGTTTCTTTTATGAAAATTCGGCAGCCTAATGACGTCACTTAAAGATTCAGAAAATAATTTGATGAGAGTGTAAAGGGAATATACTCATTTGGAAATTAAATGGATAGTATTAAAGATATATAATAACAATCCCCCTCATAATAAAATGGAACTATAAGACATAACATAAAGGAAGTCATGACTTAAAAGTGGAGGGTGAAAGGATCCCTTACCGATTTCATAACTTTCGAAACGTACACCCCAGGAAAGAAGGATCATATCAAGAATATGTAAATACAAATAAATTAAATTATATTACACAAATATTACAATAATGGGAATTACATACACCACAAAAAAGGAAATAGTGGCAAATATACTCTGAATCTCAGAGGAATAAGAAGTGAGATGAAAATATCTTACCATGTTGTATTCAATCGAATCGTATGACCAAAAATTAATAACCACCAAATGATTCACATAATAACATGAATATAAAGATAATAATGATAATATATATCAAATGGAAGTATAAAATACACCACATTCAATAAATTAGTGGCGAACAATGGAAATCCCACAGAATTAAAAGTGAGATAAGAAACCCCTTACCTCGTTGTCCAACTTGACTCGCTTGTATGTTCCTTGTTCTTCCTATATAATAAACTTAAGTTACTTTATAGTTTCTTAATAATATTTTTCAAGTTTATTATTCCTTTTATATTACTTATTACCTTTCTATAACAATTATTTAATTATTTGAGCTCATATCGGACATTTTCTCAATGTTCGGAACTTGAGTCAAAAAAATGAACTTGTTATAATTATAAATTGTCCATGTGGTCAAAATTCCATTATCTCCAGAATTATATTCATCATTTATATGTCATATGTATCATATATATCCAATATATATATGTATTTATAATAGTACATAACATTTGGATATAAAAAATGAAATGCACCGTTCATGGAGACGGTAAGTCGTACGTACGCATGAACGCTACTTTCATTTCTATTTCATATTTTAATGAAATGAAAACATAGTGATTCATAGGTATATTATAATTTCAGTATAATATGTATGGAATATATGTTACATAATTTTATAAATTATATCCTCTATACGTTTCATGTATGGAATGAACGAGTCATATCACTTTGAGGGGGTGGTAGTCTGCACTTCCTCTAATGAAATTATCACGTTTACCCATTATGGGAACCATAAAGGTATGATATAAAAAGGAAAATACAGAATAATAATTAAAAAAAATATATAATATATATCATATATAGATAAAATTCCATCATAATGTCCACCATGATAGGCAGTAGGAGATAATTGAACAATCATCATTTCGTGAGGTAGTAGTTCGTCGTCCATTGAAACAGTATGTTCGTTACCCATTATATGGAGGTGTGTGTAAGTGTAGCTCAAATAATTCTCATAAAAACATAATTGTATATTTAGTATACTTTTTTTTATAAAATAAAGTAATAAAAAGAGTTTAGGGGGTTGGAGAAGTAAATTAAAACAAAAGAACTTAAGAGAAGACGTTACCTTTAAATCGGGTAACTCCCTTTGGTTTGAACCAAAAGGGTTTCTTGAAGTGATTTATGACTAAGGTAAGACCTTCTAGGATGAAGATAGGGATATTTGGATCTTATTGAAGAAGATTTTAGACGAGACAAGATCTTGAGATGTGTGATAAATGTGTAGGAAGTGAGGGCTTTTTATAAGGGAGAGGAGGGGCTCTTTTGGAAAGTTTGAAAATATTATTTTATTATATAATGATTTTCGGTTTATTAATGTCAAAAAATCATTAAAGTCGAATATAAGGTGGCCCATGTTCAAAATAAAATCATAAAATTAAAATTGGACAAGTTTTTGATATTGTTTTAAATTTTATGTGCTTATTTATTTAAATCATCCATTAATGACGTAAACAGTGCATCATCATTGTGTCATAAATAATTTTATTTATTTGATGTATAAAAATTATAAAAAAAATACCATGATGTATTAAATCATTTTATCTTTCCAATGAATATTTCTAGTCGAAAATATAACTTACATGACCCCATGTAAATATTGTTTTAGTAAAATAATACATGTTTATGACATTTTTATTTTTACTTTAAATAAAAAGTGATAAATGTCATTATCTTACCCAAGTGGCTACATGGGACCCAAAATTGACCCATGAATTTTCTTGTTCATAAATTACTCATCCAATAAGGTTTGGACAAGTTTCAAGGTAATTTTATATTATTATAACATTATTTTTACCTTAAATTACCCTAATTACCTTTAATCGTGGTTAGTAAAAGTCAAAAGTTACTATTCACCATAATTTATTTTCATCCCATTGAACCACATTTTACTTACTAATTACAACCATGTATGTCAGATTTTTGAAATTGAATTCACAGAAGTGGTAAAATTTCATTTAAATGACAAAGTCTGTTTTTTACCAACTACTTAGTGGTTTCACTATTCATCAAAAATTGAAGGTTTTCAGAAAAATTTCAAAAATTCACTCTAAGATAAATTTTATATTCCGAATTAAAAAATTATGTCTATTTTACCAAATTCAAAACATATAAGTTGTATTAATTAATTTTATAATTAATTTCTATCGTCAAAACAAAAAGCGTGTTTTTAAGAAATAATAACCATCAAAATATTGATACTTGTTAATATCCATTTTCAAATTGAAATTACTTCAAATGGCCAAAATTTGGTTAAATGGTAAAAATATAATCTATTTACACTTTAAAACCAATTAAAAATATAATATAACCATATAAATAAATTATATTAAAAGGCGGTTTTGAATTAAAATATAACATTTTTCACTATTCATTAAAAATGAACATTATCAGAAAAATATCAAAATTTCATCCAAAGTAAATTTTTATGTCCTGATTATAAAGATGAAAATTATTTTGTCAAATATAATATTTAAAATTGAAAAAAAACTAGATTTAAAAATGGTTCGCCATCAAAAGGCGGTAAATCTCCCTTTTAAAGTAAATTATGATTAAAATAGATTCATTTACATTTTAAGCCTCTGACTTTTATTGGATGAATGTAAAAACATTTAACAAACATATATTATCATATTTAAGTTAGTTCTATTAATTTCTTCTAATACAACGGCTATGTGTTAACTACCATTTAAAATAATAATATTATATTATTAGTGTGTAACGTAAGATTTCAAAGAAACCTGTTGTTGCATGTCAGGTATGCCATTGAATATAGAATCCCCTTTAAAATAAAATTAATATTTAATTAAAAAATACTAATAAATATGAAGAATTCATATTAATTATTTTCCTAGGATGTTACAAATTTCCTACTATAATCATTTTTAGTGAGTATAATTGGGGGTTTGGGTGGGTTTATATAGCAAAATAGATGGTGTTTCTTTATTAATTTTCAAATATAGGTTCTAGACTTGATATGATAAAGTAGTAAGAAACACAAACATTATCATGGTTTTCTCCAAAGGTTTCTACCAAAATCGAGTGGTTTTCATTATTTTAGAAGTTTAAGAACTTATCTTATTAAAATAATTTTCTTGTTGATGTGGAATTGAATCAAGTTTACTAAGAATTGATTTTAAAACTTTAAAATATAGAATAGATATCGTTGGATTCATTAAGGGCTTATAAAATTAATCAAATAACCACAAAAACACATTATTCTAAATTATAAATATTTTTTTTGTGGATCCCTTTTATGGCATATATTACATCACCTTTTATTCATTATGATATCATAATACATACAATATATTTATACTGTATTTAATTTTGACCTAAAAATTTAACTATCTCCAAATATTATGAAAAAATCACCATTGGATAATTTAGATGTGATGATTTCAAAAATAATATTTATTTTATCCAAATTATTCTCCAAGTATTATAATTTACACTTTTAAATCAAAAATTCAAATTTATTAAAAAATATTATTTTTTTTACATTAACATTTTTCTAACCCTTTCATATCATTTTTCCATTAGAGGCTCTAAAGAGATGGGTGTGGGGTCTTGATTCAATCACCTTGAAGCCAGGTATGATCTGTTTTCAGAAGTGGGATTTTCATTTTAATCCCTTTTACATAAAAAATACTCGATCACAAGTATGGATTAAAATTATTGGCCTTAATTGGATTTTTTGGCATCCAAAAAATTTATTTGACATTGCATCTACTGTGGGAATTCCTTTTAAAATGGATAGGAATACTGATATTTCCAGATTTGGTCACTTTTCTTAGGTACTGGTGGAGGTTTATATGAGCTCTTACTTGATTCATAATGTATTTTTGTTAGTAGTGGGTGATGATATTCCCTTAAAAGTGGAATATGAAAGACTTATTTACTTTTGTTCGGAGTTTCAAGTTATTGGTCATGGAAAGGATAAATGTCACTGGAATCTAGTTTTCTCTTTTTTTATTCATAAGGGAACCATGAATATTCTTGTAGGAAGAAATTTAGGAAACAAACATCACATAATAATGTGGTATAACCCACTCCTGACAAAGACAATGTGTAGGTTAGAGATGGTACATCACATTCAGCTAAGTAATTAACACCAGAGACACATGATCTAGAGAATATGGCCCTGATATTAGTGCCTAGACACAGAGATCATGACCAAGAGGAGGAGGGTGGCCTTATAGAGGGTCAATGAATTATAAGTGATGAAGGTAATCTTTCAAGGATTCAAGAGGAAATTAATAAATTAAGGAAAACCCAGGGCATTCATGGGAAGTGGGATTATATCGAGGATGACTCCCTAAAAATCATCCCATTGTCATTTTTTTGTCCAAAGGAAAAAAATTTGTTGTGGATGATTAAAGTTTTAAATCTATTCCTCTCAGGAAATGTAGATGTAGGAAAGATTATTCCTATTTGAATCCAACTATGGCCACCAGGTCTCATGGTCCTATTGATTTTGAATCTGACTGGTATGGTGATTATGATGATTCATATGGGTTTGATTATGATATTTGATCTACTTTGTCATTTCCTAGCATGATGGAATGATGCTTGTATGACCCCATATTTTTTCCCTTTTTGTATCATCTTCTTATTTTTTTTAATAATAGGGATATGCCCGAACTTTCCTAGAAAAAACATTTTTTTGACCCTTATAAAAATTATTTTTGACTTCACAAAATGATTATATCATTTATTTTTAATAAAATTTATTTAATTATAATATCTTATTATAATATCATATATTTTAAAATTTCATGAATTCAAAAAAATAATTTCTTGATTGAAACTATACATTTCCCAAAAATATAATGTGTTTCATCATATCAGAAGCTAATTTTTACCAAAAATCATTATTTAATAATTTAAAATGTAATATAAAAAAAGTGTAAATAGAATCATGTTTTTATCAAAATAAAATATAAAAATTTATACCATCAGGGTCTAGATATATATCCATTTATTACACCAGTGAATTCCCTAAGGGTAAGGTGTGTGATGGTTATATTTTCTTAGGGTGGTTCAGCGTACATGCTTTGGGCCATGATCTCAATAAGTTTGAACTTCTCTCATAAATAGTTCCATTCATGCTTTATTTATTTAATCTCAACTTAGTCTTGATTAATGGAAAATTATAGTGATCTTATCTCCCTCGAAATCTCTGATAAATTGGCTTTATAGGGTATGATCCTATTAATCGAGGTCATCATTTCTTTCATTTGTATCATTTGGAATTTATCATAACCCTTAATAAAAAAATATTAATGGACACTATAAAAAAACTATATTAACAATTGTTGTGATTCATAATGGTGTTTTAAATTTTACAAACCATATAAGAGTTCAAAATATCCAAAGTAGTGCATGTGTTTTTTTTAACTTCATTACTTAATAAGGTATTTATTTATTCAAAAAGTGAATTAAATTTATAAAATTTATAGTTGTTGCATAGATCATAACTCACAAGAAAAGTGAATAGATGTAATACACCATTTTTTATGGATCACACACAAAAATCATATATTTTTCTTGAATTTATCATAATGGAAAACTAGCTTGCTGATATTTTTACAATACACTTTTTTCATCATGGAGAAAACTTTATGTTTCATCTTTCTCATTTCATTAAAAATTACTCAAGTGAAAAAGGAGAAAACTTTTATCAATATATTAACTTTTTATAAAACTTTAAAATTTCATAGTTTTTTCAATCTTATCGATTTTTCAAAATTTTATTAGTTTTTATTTTTTTTCATCATATTTACATGTATATTTTATTAATTTCATTCTACTTTTTTGTGAAAGATTTACAATTTATGTTGAACTTTTCCTTGAAGTGTCCTCGAAAGAGGAAGATCGTCCATTTATTTTGGAAGATAACTTTAGGAAAGGTAATATTTTTTTCTTTCTTCTATATTTTATTTTAAAAATCAAGAAGAGGGAGAAATTTGAGAGAAAAAAATGTTGTTTTCACTTTGAGTATTCATCTATTCTGATCAAGATTTTTCAAAGGGGGTAATTTTTTTATCTAATGAAGTTTGTTTAAAAAATTTTCAAATCAAAGGGGGAGAAATTAACAATTAAGAATATTAGAGGGAGATTCCTTTTTAATTTAATCTCTTTTTTCAAATTTTCTTGCATGTATTGTGCTTTCTAAAAGGATATATTATTAAGTCAATGACTTACTGCATTTCTTTATTTTGGAAATCTCAATACACTTTATATCAAAATGATCTAACTTGAGTTTTTTCTTAAGTGCTTATTATTGTAAGGTATGAACTTTTAGTAATTGAAATACCATAGAAATAAAATTGTTTTATGAAAATCCAGTGATCTGAACTTCCATTATAGATTACATCCATCCTTTTTTTGAATCACTATAGTGGTGCATAACAAACTCATCTGTAGATGAAGAACCTTACTTAGTTCATTGGTAGATGAATAATTTGTTTTTGATGTAGTTAAAATTGAATCTAGTTTTGTGGAATTTTACCGTTGAAGTTTTTTACAATAATGTCTATAAATAGATTTGTACCTTGAGCATCATAAGTATGACGATTGATTATATAATTGACTAATGAGAATCAAGAATTCTGAAAGTTTTTATTTGTTTTGAAGATTTGAAATTTCTTATTACTAATAGTGCTTCTAATCAGTGTAATATTTTTCTTTCTGAGTGTTTTTGTTAATAGCTACCATTGTAAGTTTTTCTTTGAAAATCTCTTAGAAATTTCCATTTTAATCAATTTGTTACCTATTTTGTGTGATCTAGAAATTCCAAGGATAAGAAGACATATGTTTTTTCAATCATCTGTGTCACGACCCGCCCTCGGGGTCCGTGCCGTGACTACCCCAAGCCCACCTTCCATAGGCCAGGGGCTGGCGACTAGCACCAAGGCGTAAATCCCGGTAAAAAGGGAAGGCATTGCCTTTGTAAAGTAAACAAACACCACAGAGTAAGCAAGCAGAAAGTAAACACTAAACAAAAGCAGAGTACAACTGAAAGTGCGGAAAAGTAAATGGGCCAGAATACAAACCCAAACTGAAAGTAAAGTACAACTCGAAAGGGGAAAACAACAACTGAAAAGTAAATGCCGCTACACCGAGCTGTCCAATGGAAATCCCACCTGAAGGGTGGGTACAGATAGCTCCTCTGCTCCACAGGTCCCGTCGTCTGCTCCGTGCACGTCCCACCCAGTGGTCCACCTCCGGGTATCGTCCCGCTCTGCAAGCCTCAGCTAAGGTCAACGTTGTCTGTCGTCTGCAACCAACACAACGTAGTGCGGGCATAGCCCGTGCAGGGGTGAGTATAAGTTACTCAGTAGGGACCCCGAGACCCCTGAAGGTCTCTCAAATCCACAAAGGATAAACCACGAAGAAAGGTACAATCACGAAGTAACAACCGACACTGCTTAGGTATATGCCCATACATATACCTAAGTCATCAATTTCAAATACGCTCCAACCTCCGAGCCCAAGTACAACTCAGTCCACACAGGAAAGTATACGTATTCCACACAGGAAAGCAAAACGTAATCCACACAGGATTGCACAACACAATCCACACAGGAAAGCAAAAGGATTCAGCTCACACAGGTATACTTCTTCAAAGGATGATAAAGATGATCACTGATCCATCTAAGTCGTCGGACCCACGAAGGATCGATAGGTAACTAACCCCCGCAAAGACCCACACAGGATCGGGCCCACACAGGACCTGTAGGCGCTGGTTCACACAGGACCGCTGAGCGCAAGGACCCACACAGGATCGGACCCACACAGGATCGGGCCCACACAGGACCTGTAGCACTGATCCACGTAGGATCGCTGAGTGCTGAAGTCGTCGTCGTCGAATCCACACAGGATCTCTGTACTGTCATCGTCGCTGTCACAGTAGCAGTAGTAGCAGTAGCAGTCACAGTAACAGTCGCAGTCAGCACTAGGGTTCCCGCACACAGCAAGCTCGTTCGGAGGGTCCGCTCCATGAGCCGAGAGTCTGATACATCAACTGTCACGAAGACCAGAGTTGATGTATCCAAAAGTTCCGTATCGTCAACAGGAACTCAACGCAACAGACGGCGCGTCGATCGGACGCCCGGTCTGAGAGTTATTGGCATTTTCGTCTCCGGGGCCCGGTTGGTTTTTAAGGTAAATCCAACCCGACCGTACTCCACCTACGTCCAAACCTCTGGCGGAGTATGCCAAAAGATCCGTCTCACTAAGAGGAACACAACACGGCTGACGGCACGTCAATCGGACGTCCGTAGCTCAAGATATGAGCATTTCCGCTCCGAAGGCCCGGTTGGTTCCGTGAACGAACCAACCCGGCCGAACTCAAAGTAATCCGAAACCTTGAGTGCGATATACCGAAATGACCGTCTCGATCCAAGGATTGCGTTTCCGCAGACGGTTCGTCAATCGGAGTTCCGAGGCTCAAGTTATGGCCAAAAGACCGTAAATGATTCGAAACGGGGGGGTCCGGGTCCGGGCCGACCCGGCCCGACCCCCCCCCTGGGTCGGCCCGAACCGGGTCGACCCGAACCGGGTAGACCCGACCCGGGTCCGACCCGGCCCGGCCGGCCGGCGCGGCGGCGCGGGGGCCACGGCGGCCTGTCGTCGCATGGTGGCTGCACGCGGGGGGCTAAGCCCCCGCTTCCTGGGAAGGGCGGCGACGGCTATATGTCGCGCCCCCTTTATTTTTTTAAACGCCCCCCCCCCCCCATGTGGGGGGCCTGTTTGTGCGGAACCGGGGGGCCGGCTGCCCCCCCTCAAGAAAAAACACCCCCCCTCATAAAGAGGGGGGGTTTTAAGTGCTGGCCGGGGGATTAATTCCCCCGGTTTAATGCCATCTGGCCGGCCAGCTGGCCGGCCGGTTTTCTCCAACGGGACCGGAAATTCCGGTCCCGCCTTCGGCTTCCGACGCCGGCGGCCCGGCCTCCGATATTCTCTTCCGCCGCGGCCCGGAACCGGCCGCGGTTTTCATCATCCGGCGCGGTGCGACGGCACCGTGCCCCTCCGCCGCACCTTGATTTCTTCAACGCGGCGCGACGGCGTCGCGTTCCTGATGTTTCTTCCATGGCGCGGCGCGACGGCGTCGCGCAATAAGGATTGGCAAATATCCGCGTGGTGCGACGGCACCACGCCACCTTGATTCATCCACCCGCAAGCAATTCAACAAGAACGATGGAGGGGGGTTCGGCCGTGTTCGTGCGGTCCGGCCCCCTCACGTTAAAATAATAACTCAATTTAAAATATTCAAATTCCTCACGTTAGTCATGTGAACCATGAGCAAGAATAGAATAATTAAACAATAAATAACAACCCCTACCTTGGGTATACGTTCGAGGATTTGTCTATGTCCGCGGAAGTCGATGTCGCGGAGATCGGGCGTCGCGGTAGTCGTTCGTCAATTCCGTTGAAGAAGAGATGCGTCCGATGTGATACGTCGTTGGCGAAACCTCTTATGTCGACGAAGGGAATCCGAGGAGGAAGCGGCGTTCCCTCTCGTTGACATGGAAGACGAAGAAGAGCGGAGCGGCGTACTTCGTCGGAGCTTGAGCGTTCTTCGTCAAGATGAGCGTTCTTCGTCAAGATGAAGAAGATGGAGGAGGAGCTCTCAAAACGAAATCCACACAAGTTGGCTAACAAAATAAAATAAGGTCCCTCCTTATTTTATTTACCAAGCCAAGGAATTCAAAACTTCAAATTCAAAAACATAACACTTAATTAATTAACATGTCATGTGTAATTAATTAGATGTTAAGTTTACAAACATTTAAGAGGGAGAGAGGGGAGTTTAAGGGGGAAGTTGAGAGGTTTAGGTTCGTGTGGGTCCCACCACACTTAATCCTCTCAAGGGAGGTTAAGTGGGTGTGGGTCCCACCCCTAACTCCTTTTGAGAGGAGTTAACCTACAAAAGTGAAATAAAAAGAATCCACATTTTTTATTCAACTTTTTATAAATCTCCCAAAAACTAACTTTCAACCCGCAACAAACGCAACTTCTGAAAGGGTCTCTTTAAGCGAAAATCGGTGCTGCGAGTTCATCGGTGCCCTCGGATTTCAATTCCGAGCACCGGATCAAAAGTTAGGAAATCCCGCTCGTTCGTTCACTGAACGTACCCGAGCCAAACTTCGGAAATTGATTCCGGGCACTCCGGGCCTCGGAATCAGGTGCCGTCAGAAACCGCGCTCTTGTAAAATTCTAAAGAAAATTAAGAAAAAAAAAATTCCCTTGAATTTTACGGGTCTTTACATTACTCCCACCTCAGGGCTTTACGTCCCCGTAAAGATACATCAAAATCTAGGGAAACAAATGAGGGTACTGAGCACGCATCTGAGCCTCCCGCTCCCATGTGCTCTCCTGGAGATTCACGTGCTGCCATCTGATGCGCACAAGAGGAATCGATCGCCCACGCAGGACCCGCTTCTGTCGATCCTCTATCTCCACCGGGACCTCCGTAAAAGTCGCCCCATCGTCAACGACAAGCTCCCCATGGTCAATGATGTGCGTCGGGTCGTGCACGTATCTCCTCAGCTGAGATACGTGGAAGACGTCGTGCACCCGGTGCAACTGAGGTGGTAGAGCCAGGCGATAAGCCACCTCACCAATCCTGCTGAGAATCTGGAATGGTCCGATGAAGCGTGGAGATAACTTGCCGCCTCGGCCAAATCTCTGAATACCACGTCGAGGTGAGACCCGCAAGAAGACGTGGTCGCCATCCTCGAACTCTAGTGGCCTCCGCCTCCTGTCAGCATATGACTTCTGCCGGCTCTGAGCTGTCCTCATCCGCTCCTGGATGACCTGGACCTTCTCTGTCGTGGCCTGGACCATCTCCGGTCCCACCAGTGCTGACTCTCCGGGGTCTGTCCAGCACAAAGGAGATCTACAAGGTCGGTCGTACAACGCCTCGTACGGTGCCATCCCGATGGTGGAGTGGTAGCTGTTGTTGTACGCAAACTCCACCAAGGGTAGGTGGTCCTCCCAGCTACGACCAAAGTCGAGGACACATGCGCGGAGCATGTCCTCGAGTGTCTGAATGGTCCTCTCCGTCTGACCATCCGTCTGAGGATGAAAGGCTGTGCTCCGACGTAGCTGCGTCCCGAACGCCTCCTGTAACCCCTTCCAAAGCCGGGAAGTAAAGCGAGCATCTCGATCGGAGACGATAGATGATGGCATGCCGTGGAGCCGCACAATCTCCTGAACGTAGAGACGTCCCAAGCTCTCCACTGAGCCCTTCTCTCTGATGGGTAAGAAGTGTGCCGACTTGGTGAGTCGGTCAACAATCACCCAGATGGAGTCGTGACCTCTGGAAGTGTGTGGAAGTCCAGTCACGAAATCCATAGATATGCCGTCCCACTTCCACTCCGGAACCTCCAAGGGTTGTACCTTGTCCGCTGGTACCTGATGCTCTGCCTTTACCTGTTGACAGGTGAGGCATCGAGAAACGAACTCTGCTACAGCCTTCTTCATGCCTGGCCACCAGTGTTGTCGTCTGAGGTCCTGGTACATCTTCGCCACTCCAGGATGTACCGCCAAAGGAGAAGTGTGAAACTCCCTCAGCACTTCCTCTCGCAAAGCGACTGGTACCATGGTACGTTCTCTGAAAAGGATGTCGTACTCTACTCCAAGGGAGAAACCATCAGGTGCCTGTCCCGAGGATATCTGTGCACGCCGTGTCTCACAGTCAGCGTCCCCACGCTGTGCCTCCCTAACTCGCTGCAGTAGTGGAGGGGTGACTGTGAGAGACTGGAGGAAGGCTGCTCCATCTCTATCCACGAAGGATATCTGTGAAGAGGCTAGCTGCTCCGTCGCCTCCTCAAGTAGCTGAATGCCCGTCCTCCTGCTGAGGGAATCGGCTACTACGTTCCCCTTCCCAGGAGTATAGACTATCTCAAAGTCATAGTCCTGGAGGAACTCGAGCCATCGCCGCTATCTCAGGTTCAGGTCCTTCTGAGAGAAGATATACCTGAGGCTCTGATGATTGGAAAAGACTGTAAAGCGCTCGCCCATCAGATAGTGTCGCCATGTCTTCAGAGCGAAGACCACTGCTGCTAGCTCCAGGTCATGGGTAGCGTAGTTCTGCTCATGCGGCCTCAACTGACGTGATCCATAGGCGATCACGGACCGCTCCTGCATCAGAACACATCCGAGTCCGGTCCCTGATGCATCGCAGTAGACTACGTACCCTACTACCTCCTCAGGAAACCTCAAGATAGGTGCGCTAGTCAATCTCTGTCTCAGCTCCTGGAAGCTCTGCTGACATCTGTCTGACCACACGAAGGGTTTCCCCTTCTTCGTCAAAGCTGTGAGTGATGCTGCAACTCTAGAGAAGTCTGGCACGAATCTCCGATAGTATCCAGCTAGTCCCAAGAAACTCTGAACCTCAGTCACGCTCCTGGGTGGCTCCCATGCTAACACAGCCTCAATCTTCGCGGGATCCACTGCAACTCCCGCCTCAGAGATAACGTGACCCAAGAAGTGGACCTCACGTATCCAGAACTGGAACTTAGAGAGCTTACCATAAAGCTGGTGCTCTCGTAGTGTGTCTAGTACAACTCGCAAGTGATAGGCGTGCTCCTCCTCTGTCGTAGAGTAAATCAGAATGTCGTCGATGAAGACCACGACAAACCGATCGAGGTATGGCTGAAAGATCCTGTTCATGAGAGCCATGAACACTGCTGGAGCATTGGTTACACCGAAAGGCATAACCAAGAACTCATAGTGGCCATACCGACATCTGAAGGTCGTCTTCTGCACATCCTCGTCTCTGACTCTGAGCTGATGATAGCCTGACCTGAGGTCTATCTTCGAGAACCACCGTGCTCCCTTGAGCTGATCAAAGAGGTCATCAATCCTCGGTAGCGGATACTTGTTCCTCACTATCACCTGGTTCAGGCGACGATAGTCAACACAAAGTCGCAAGCTCCCGTCCGCCTTCTTGGCGAATAAAATCGGGGAAGCCTAGGGTGAAACACTGGGTCGGATGAACCCCTTGCCCTGCAAGTCCTCCAACTGTACCCGTAGCTCTCGAAGCTCGGCGGGGGCCATCCGATATGCTGGAGTGGATATCGAGGCTGTCCCGGGGTACAAGTCAATATAAAAGTCTACCTCTCTGCGAGGAGGTAGCCCTGGAACGTCGTCGGGAAAAACGTCCGCAAACTGATCCACCACTACAGGAAAACCAGGACTCCGCACGTCAACTGTTCCAAGGATAAGGATAGCCAACTGATGAGTAAGGGGCTGTCCTCTCCTCCGCGGAAGTCCTTCCTGTGCTGCTAAGGCTCCCTTCTCGCCGGTGAAGGTGAACCTGCTCCCGTCGGTGCGTACACATCGCACCTTGCGCCTAAAACAGTCAATCTGTGCATGGACCGTAGATAGCCAATCCATGCCCAAGATGACGTCGTAAGGCCTCGACGCTGCTACTAAAAGATCCCAGCCGAAGCTCTCGCCTCCTAGAGTAAGCTCACACTGCCGGCACCAGTGCATAATCGTCGAGTCTGCCCCCGTAGGAGTCTCTAGCCGTAAGGATCGAGCCAACGACTCTGTCGGAATCTCCGAGCTCCGAACAAGGGCAGCGGCTATGAAAGAGTGACTCGCTCCTGTGTCTATAAGAACTGCAGCAAGGGTGGAATAGACACAGATAGTACCTCGAATCATCTCGGGTGCGCCGTGGTCGTAGGCCTCTGCTGCCTGGAGCTGTGTCTGTCGCTGCCCGCCAGCTCCCTGTGGTCGGGGTGGACCTCCTGGTGGTGGTGGTGGTAGAGCCTCAAAGCGTCGGCCACCACCGGCTGCTCGTCCAGCTCCTATGCCTCGTCCGCCTCCTCCCTGTGGACCGCCACGGTCGACCCTCTGCCTCTACCTCGGTGGTCCATCAACTGTCTACTGCTCCTCGGCACGACGGGTCGGGCAGTCACGAGCCATGTGGCCCTGCCCGCCGCACGAGTAGCATTGTCTGCCTCTCGTAAGACTGGCTCCGCGCTGTGTGCCCCGCACTGCTGAGCCAGTGCCCTGAGATCGTCTGCCCGAAGGTCTGGTCTGTCTGGACCCCTGAGTCATCCGTCGACTGCCTGCTGCAGATGACTCTGCCACGTGCCGCCCTGCGGTGGGTCTCTGTGCTGGTGTAGACTCAGCAAGGAAGCTCTCGATCAGAAGAGCCCGCTCCAGTACTCCTGTCTGAGTCGGTATGCTAAGGGAGATCAGTGATGCCCTGATCTCGTGTCTCAAACCCTGCTCGAAGGTCCGGGCCCGGAAGAATGGGTCTCGTACCATGTCGGTCGAGTAGCGCGAGAGATCGGTAAATCTCGCCGAGTACTGAGCGACCGTCATGCTGCCCTGTCGTAGCTGAAGAAGCTCCTGGATACGCACCGCACGAAGGGTGGCTGGGACGAACTCCGAGCGGAAGTGGCTCTCAAAGTCCGTCCAAAGTAGAGATGCCTCATCGTGCACCTGGAGCATCAGGCTCCACCATCGTCCTGCTGCTGCGTGTAGTAGGCTCGCAGCGAGGATCACCATGAGGTCTGCTGGTGTCCTCACTAGCCTAAACACTCGTACTACTGCCTCTAGCCAGTCCTCTGCTGCCTGGGGATCCGTCTCCCCACGAAACCTGGGCGGTCGCTGGCGCTGAAACTCATGCAGTGCGCTGAGGCGACGTGCATCGTCAGCGGTTGCTGCTGGAAGCATCGGGGGCTCGGCAGGTAGAGCTACCGCCGGTGCCACTGCTGGCAAAGGGCCCTGCACCGAGGCCTCGTCGCTCGGTGGGCTGTCGTCACGCTCGACTCTCGGAACCCTAGCTGGCTGCCGTCGTGGGGCCATCCTGAAAAGGAAATAGGTGCGCCACGGTCAGAACAGTATACCTGGTGAGCTGATATAAGTAATCACAAAGAAAACTTTGAAACACACACGCAATCAATGTTTTCGTGCATTAAGTCGGAAATCAGAAGTCAGGGTCCTGGTGTACGGATACGTCGGCCGCTGCACCAACACTGGACTCCCTGGACTGATAACCACACTCAATACGCTAAACATTATTGCTTCATATAGAAAGATCAGAGTTCGCGGTAGAACCGAACTCCTCTGATACCAATTTGTCACGACCCGCCCTCGGGGTCCGTGCCGTGACTACCCCAAGCCCGCCTTCCATAGGCCAGGGGCTGGCGACTAGCACCAAGGCGTAAATCCCGGTAAAAAGGGAAGGCATTGCCTTTGTAAAGTAAACAAACACCACAGAGTAAGCAAGCGGAAAGTAAACACTAAACAAAAGCAGATTACAACTGAAAGTGCGGAAAAGTAAATGGGCCAGAATACAAACCCAAACTGAAAGTAAAGTACAACTCGAAAGGGGAAAACAACAACTGAAAAGTAAATGCCGCTACACCGAGCTGTCCACTGGAAATCCCACCTGAAGGGTGGGTACAGATAGCTCCTCTGCTCCACAGGTCCCGTCGTCTGCTCCGTGCACGTCCCGCCCAGTGGTCCACCTCCGGGTACCGTCCCGCTCTGCAAGCCTCAGCTAAGGTCAACGCTATCCGTCGTCTGCAACCAACACAACGTAGTGCGGGCATAGCCCGTGCAGGGGTGAGTATAAGTTAATCAGTAGGGACCCCAAGACCCCTGAAGGTCTCTCAAATCCACAAAGGATAAACCACGAAGAAAGGTACAATCACGAAGTAACAACAGACACTGCTTAGGTATATGCCCATACATATACCTAAGTCATCAATTTCAAATACGCTCCAACCTCCGAGCCCAAGTACAACTCAGTCCAGACAGGAAAGTATACGTATTCCACACAGGAAAGCAAAATGTAATCCACACAGGATTGCACAACACAATCCACACAGGAAAGCAAAAGGATTCAGCTCACACAGGTATACTTCTTCAAAGGACGATAAAGATGATCACTGATCCATCTAAGTCGTCGGACCCACGAAGGATCGATAGGTAACTAACCCCCGCAAAGACCCACACAGGATCGGGCCCACACAGGACCTGTAGGCGCTGGTTCACACAGGACCGCTGAGCGCAAGGACCCACACAGGATCGGACCCACACAGGATCGGGCCCACACAGGACCTGTAGCACTGATCCACGTAGGATCGCTGAGTGCTGAAGTCGTCGTCGTCGAATCCACATAGGATCTCTATACTGTCGTCGTCGCTGTCACAGTAGCAGTAGTAGCAGTAGCAGTCACAGTAACAGTCGCAGCCAGCACTAGGGTTCCCGCACACAGCAAGCTCGTTCGGAGGGTCCGCTCCACGAGCCGAGAGGCTGATACATCAACTGTCACGAAGACCAGAGTTGATGTATCCAAAAGTTCCGTATCGTCAACAGGAACTCAACGCAACAGACGGCGCGTCGATCGGACGCCCGGTCTGAGATTTATTGGCATTTTCGTCTCCGGGGCCCGGTTGGTTTTTAAGGAAAATCCAACCCGACCGTACTCCACCTGCGTCCAAACCTCGGGCGGAGTATGCCAAAAGATCCTTCTCACTAAGAGGAACACAACACGGCTGACGGCACGTCAATCGGACGTCCGTAGCTCAAGATATGAGCGTTTCCGCTCCGAAGGCCCGGTTGGTTCCGTGAACGAACCAACCCGGCCGAACTCAAAGTAATCCAAAACCTTGAGTGCGATATACCGAAACGACCATCTCGATCCAAGGATCGCGTTTCCGCAGACGGTTCGTCAATCGGAGGTCCGAGGCTCAAGTTATGGCCAAAAGACCGTAAATGATTCGAAACGGGGGGGTCCGGGTCCGGGCCGACCCGGCCCGACCCCCCCCCCCCCCCCCCGGGTCGACCCGACCCGGGTCCAACCCGGGTCCGACCCGGCCCGGCCGGCGGCGCGGCGGCGCGGGGGCCGCGACGGCCTGTCGCCGCATGGTGGCTGCACGCGGGGGGCTAAGCCCCCGCTTCCTGGGAAGGGCGGCGGCGGCTATATGCCGCACCCCCTTTATTTTTTTAAACGCCCCCCCCCCCCCCACGTGGGGGGCCTGTTTGTGCGGAACCGGGGGGCCGGCTGCCCCCCCTCAAGAGAAAACGCCCCCCCCCCCCTCATAAAGATGGGGGTTTTTAAGTGCTGGCCGGGGGATTAATTCCCCCGGTTTAATGCCATCCGGCCGGCCAGCTGGCCGGCCCGTTTTCTCCAACGGGACCGGAAATTCCGGTCCCGCCTTCGGCTTCCGACGCCGGCGGCCCGGCCGCCGGTCTTCTCTTCCGCCGCGGCCCGGAACCGGCCGTGGTTTTCGTCATCCGGCGCGGTGCGACGGCACCGCGCCCCTCCGCCGCACCTTGATTTCTTCAACGCGGCGCAACGGCGTCGCGTTCCTGATGTTTCTTCCATGGCGCGGCGCGACGGCGTCGCGCAATAAGGATTGGCGAATATCCGCGTGGTGCGACGGCACCACGCCACCTTGATTCATCCACCCGCAAGCAATTCAACAAGAACGATGGAGGGGGGTTCGGCCGTGTTCGTGCGGTCCGGCCCCCTCACGTTAAAATAATAACTCAATTTAAAATATTCAAATTCCTCACGTTAGTCATACGAACCATGAGCAAGAATAGAATAATTAAACAATAAATAACAACCCCTACCTTGGGTATACGTTCGAGGATTTGTCTATGTCCGCGGAAGTCGACGTCGCGGAGATCGGGCGTCGCCGTAGTCGTTCGTCAATTCCGTTGATGAAGAGATGTGTCCGATGTGATACGTCGTTGGCGAAACCTCTTATGTCGACGAAGGGAATCCGAGGAGGAAGCGGCGTTCCCTCTCGTTGACACGGAAGACGAAGAAGAGCGGAGCGGCGTTCTTCGTCGGAGCTTGAGCGTTCTTCGTCAAGATGAGCGTTCTTCGTCAAGATGAAGAAGATGGAGGAGGAGCTCTCAAAACGAAATCCACACAAGTTGGCTAACAAAATAAAATAAGGTCTCTCCTTATTTTATTTACCAAGCCAAGGAATTCAAAACTTCAAATTCAAAAACATAACACTTAATTAATTAACATGTCATGTGTAATTAATTAGATGTTAAGTTTACAAACATTTAAGAGGGAGAGAGGGGAGTTTAATGGGGAAGTTGAGAGGTTTAGGTTCGTGTGGGTCCCACCACACTTAATCCTCTCAAGGGAGGTTAAGTGGGTGTGGGTCCCACCCCTAACTCCTTTTGAGAGGAGTTAACCTACAAAAGTGAAATAAAAAGAATCCACATTTTTTATTCAACTTTTTATAAATCTCCCAAAAACTAACTTTCAACCCGCAACAAACGCAACTTCCGAAAGGGTCTCTTTAAGCGAAAATCGGTGCTGCGAGTTCATTGGTGCCCTCGGATTTCAATTCCGAGCACCGGATCAAAAGTTAGGAAATCCCGCTCGTTCGTTCACTGAACGTACCCGAGCCAAACTTCGGAAATTGATTCCGGGCACTCCGGGCCTCGGAATCAGGTGCCGTCAGAAACCGCGCTCTTGTAAAATTCTAAAGAAAATTAAGAAAAAAAATTTCCCTTGAATTTTACGGGTCTTTACAATCTGGATCTAGGGATTCCATGACTAAGAAAAAATATCTTAGGACCTTCCATGAGTGTAAGAGAACTGCTTCTAAAAGGTTTAGTAAAGGGATTTTGGGGATAGGAAGATATATTTTATGATAGCACTACTAAAAATAGGCCTTTAAATATGCTAAAAATATCCTTTATCATCGTTAGAGAAGCACTGACTACTAGAGTGAGACTAAAATCCCTAGGATTTTATCAGTGCTAAAAAAGTGATGATAAAGGGGTCCATTATCAGTGCTAAAAAAACATTGATAGAGGGGAATAATATAGTGTGTTGTGACAGTACATTACAGCACCAAAAACACCACCAAATCAGCAGAATCAACTACCAATAAAAAATTTATATGAGATAAAATTACAAAAAAATACAAGAAAAAAACACTATATTATTGATATTTCAAACATTGTTTTATAAAATTTCATAAGTAAAAATTACCACATATATTCAAAAACATCAATGTTCCTTTGTCTTTTGATCCTGACCCCAAATCATGCTATTCCTGAACAAACCACCCCTTCTTGAGAAAAAGAATGCACTTTTATAAGAAAATAATTCTTATGTTAGTAATAATATAAAGAAATAAATTAATATAAATTTTTAACTTTAAACTAAACTTTGATTCATACAAGGAACAGTGTGTATCGTATTGAGTTGTGGTTGATTCTTCCACATCATTCCATTTCTTGTTTGTCTTCAAGCATTATCTCTTTGAAAATTAACAAATAAGTGTAATATAAAAATGATAAGGAGAATAATTAAGTAATATAAGATAGAATGATGAGAAAACAATCTAGGCTCATTTTCTTGGTTTTGGTGATGTGATGTGCATTTTAAACTAAAATGAAACATATATATTATAAAGACTCTCTTGGAGTCATACCGGTTACATCGTGCATTGGATTGTAATGTGGATAATTACTAAACATCCCAAATGAATTATGGGTCATTGTCCTAAAGTATCAAAACAATTAAAATATGTTTTCTCTATTTTGAGTATGTCACTTGTATTTTTTACTAAAATTTCATTTTAAAATAGAAACATGCACTTTGAGCCATACCGGTCACATTTTCTGTCTTTTTGATGTGAGACTAATTCCTTCACGTTACAAATGACTTGTGAATCATTGTCCTAAATTAGCAAGACAATCTGAGCACGTTTTCTTGGTTTTCATTGAGTGGAACTTTCTAAACTAAAATGTAAATTTTAAACTGATAACAAACACTTTGATTCATACTAAGAACACTGTGTGTTGGATTGAGGTGTGGTTTATTCCTACACATCACAAATGAATTGTGAATATTTTTGTTAAAGTATCAGAACAATATGAATGTGTTTTCTTAGTTTTGAGTATGTCACATCCTGTATCGATTTTACATGAGACTGATTCTTACACATCAAAATTGAATTATGAATAATCTTCCTAAATTATCAAGACAATCTGAGTGCATATTGTTGGTTTTCAATGAGTGACACATTTTGAACTAAAATGTCAATTTTAAACTGATAACAGACACTTTAAGTCATTTTGGGAACACCGTGTGTCGGATTGAGGTGAAGCTAAAACCTTCACATCCAAAATGACTTATGGATAATTTTCCAAAATTATTATAAGAATATTAATGTGTTTTCTCAGTTTTGAGTATGTCGGTTGTCTTTTTTACAAAAATTAATGTCAATTTTAAATAAAAAGATGCACTTAGAGTCATATCTATCACACCATGCGTTGGATTGAGGTGCAGTTGATTCCTACACATCCCAAATGAATTATGGATATTTTTCCTAAAGTATAAAATCAATATGAATGTGTTTTCTTGGTTTTGATTATATCACTTGTATTTTTTACTAAAATATCATTTTAGACTAGAAACATGCACTTTTAGTCATATCAGTCACATCGTGTATTAGTTTGACATGAGACTAATTCCTACACATCAAAAATTAATTATGAATTTTTTTCCTAAATTATCAACACAATCAGAGCACGTTTGCTCAATTTTCAGTGAGTAGCACATTTTGAACTAAAATGTCAATTTCAAACTAATAATGAACACTTCGGGTCATACCGGGCACAACATGCATCAGATTGAGGTGTTGTTGATTCCTACATATCACAAATGACTTATGGATCATTTTCATAAATCATAAAAATAATCTGAATGCATTTTCTCGATTTTGAGTATGTTAGTTGTCTTTTTTCTAAAATTAATGTCTTCCAATGGCCCAAAGGCCTTCATTTTTTATTGATTTTGATGATCCACCTTTCAAGGGGTGAGGTGGAACCCTTACAAGGCCCATGGGTGTAAGTATTACATGGACCATAGGCCTTAGAGTAATTCATTGCTCGTAGGCTTCAAACATTACATACAACCCAGACTAACTACAGGAACTGCTCCTCCCCAACATCTTCATCGTGAAATCAGCTCTCCACCTTCGCATGGTTATTCGGCTAGGCTTTCCTATGCATGCACAAGCTTGTCCTGATGGCAGGTGTCATACCCTCTCATTCTTTCAATCCATTTAGCTTCTACTATGGTGAAAGCTCCTTGCTCCTCCTCCTTCTGAATCTTGTTCCTTGTAGGTTGTCTAGTTTGCATCTGCACTTAAGGCGGCCTGAAGGCCTTGAGGTGGCCTGAAGGCCTTACTGACCCGAAGGCATGGATGGCTTGAAGTCCTTAAAGGACTCGAGGACCAAATCGGTGGCCCAAAGTCCCAAACGTGGTAATATTCCCAACAACTATAGTGCCAAATAGTACCCGCTACAGTACCTACTACAATACTGCTACGGTAACCCAGAAATTATCCTCCACTTGGATTTGATCACAGGTCTCCTGGATGAACTTAAGGAGTCCTCACCAACTATTCTGAGGCTCGTGTGCTAAAATTAATGTCAATTTTAAATAAAAATATTCACTTGGAGTTATACCGGTCACATTGTGTGTCGGGTTGAGGTTTGAATGATTCCTACACATCACGAATGACTTATGGATCATTTTCTTGAATTATAAAAAAATATGAAAGTGTTTGATCGATTTTGAGTACATCACTTATCTTATTTACTAAAATGTCATTTTAAACTAGAAACACACACTTTTATTCATATCAATCACATCATGTATCGGTTTGATGTGAGACTAATTCATACACATCACATGACTTGTGAATTTTTTTTATAAATTATCAAGATAATCCAAGCATGTTTTCTCAATTTTTAGTGGGTGACACATTTTGAACTAAAATATCAATTTTAAACTAATAACATATACTTTGAGTCATACCAGGAACACCATGTGTTATATTGAGTTGTGGTTGATTCCTACACACTAAAATGACTTAAGGATCATTTTCCTAAAGTATAAAAACAATTCAAATGTTTTTTCTCATTTTTGAGTATGTCAGTTGTCTTTTTTACTAAAATTAATGTCAATTTTAAATAAAAAGAAGCACTTTGAGTCATACCAGTCACATTGTGTATCATATTAAGGTGTGGATTATTCCTACATGTCCCAAAGTCTCAAAAAAATTCCAATTGTCAATGTTACCACGCTTCCCATTGACTTTCATTATTGAACTACCAACACTGCATATTGATCACTAAATTGTGGTGTTTGTAGTTCAACAAAGAAGGCCAATGGAAAGCGTGGTAACATTGGACTAAAGAAACATCGTATCTCTTTTGTGGCTTATTACAGATAATAGAAAGAAAAATATAACTTTCCAAAATATCTTTGAAAAAAACTAAATAATTATTAGACAAAAATAAAAAAAATTAACTTAGAAATAGTAGATAAAATGATGAACAAATTAATTAAATAAGTAGTCTGAATTCACCTTTTTATGATGATTTTATACATTTTTGACATGTTTCCTTATTGTCATTATCTCAGTTGTAGGCCTCATGTCCAATATCTCATGAACATGAGCAGCTTCAAACAAACTACCCAAACTCGAACAAAAGAATACACTTGTATAAGAAAACAATTATTAGGTGAGTAATAATAAAAATAAATAAATTAAACATAAATATGAAACAATAAATTAATTATATAGACAATGATTTGATTGTGCAAACACCAATCTTACATTTATGATTAAGCAGAGGCAGCATCATTTCCCTTATTGCAAAGGCAGTGGAGGGACCTTGATGGAAAGTGATAAATGTCAAAACTGCAGGGGTGAAAAAGGTTTTGAGGGAGAATAATTCTGTGGAAATTTTGGTGTAGAAAGTCATGAAATATGGACAGAAAATTCTAAAATAAAAAAACAGTGAAAATATGAATTCTCAAAAGATCTATGAAAAAAACTAAATAAGTATTATAAAAAATGATAAGGAAATTAACTTATAAATAGTAGATAAGATGATGACAATATTAATTAAATAATTAGTAGGAATTCACCTTTTCATTATGGTTGTATACATTCTTGACCCATTTCCTTATTGTCATTGTCTCAGTTCCATCCCTAAAGTCCAATCTCTCACGAACATGAGTAGCTTCAAACATAAGAAAAAAAATATTATGTGAGTAGTACTAAAAAGAAATAAATCAAACATAAATATGAAATAATACATTATTCCTATGGATAATGATTTTACTATTCAAACATCAAGATTACCTCTGTGATTGAGTAGGGGCAGTGTCGTTTCTCTTCCTGGAAAGGTAGTGGATGGAACTTGAATGAAAGTTATAAATACCAACACTATAGGGGTGAAAAGGTTTTGAGGGAGAAGAAGTATGTGGAAGTTTTGGTTCATAAAAGAATGAAATATAGATAGAAATATTTTTAAATAAAAAAAATCTACAAGTAATGGTGAAAATTAAATCAATGTTTCATTATATAATTTTTTAGTAAAATAGAGAAAGTATATCATAACATTACCTTTACCTATTCCCAAAGGGTTTCCTTTGTTATAGTCTATTCTTCTACGGGATTGGTAACATCATCATGTGTAGAAGACATTGTCTGCATGAGTAGTCAAACATTTAATTTATATTATGTTAATGCAATAGAGAATGTATAATATTGTGAGGAAAAACATTGTATATTAAAAAACACTTTTAGCTTCTCATTGAACTCTATTTATTTTTTTAAAGGTTTTAGGGATTTATTTTCTCTATAGAGAATCCAAATCCCCTCTTTATGGTCCCCTCTAACGTATAATACATTGTCTACATTAGGACCGGCATTAACTAATTGTGATCTCCCAATGAAAGGGTCATCCTCGATTGAATTTTCATCTGACCTGACATTTGTTTTAGTCTCCATTAGGATAATTGACCAATCCTTGTTTGGTGGATCTGAGACATAAAATATTTTCACTACTTGTGACATCATTATGAATGGATCATCTTTTTACCCTTCTACACTGAAATTCACCTTCACAAATCCCATTTCATCAACTTTCAATACACTCATATTGTCAACCCATTTGAAATGGAAAATTGGTACTTGAAATGTTGTATAATATAACTCGTATATCTATTCAATAATACCAAAATATGACATATTTTGATGAATTGGATTTCTATATTTGGAACCAAATATGTGCATCACTTCCACCACAAGTTTAACAGCACTATTTTTCATCATACTTTAGTCATCATGTTCTTTTGTATAGAATGTATAACCATTTATTATAAAATCAGCATAAGATATAACATTTTTATTCGGTCCCCTATCTAGCTATTAAAGTCATCCAGCAATTGAATTCAGATTTTCAGATAATTCCTTATAAATTTGATCTTGGAACCATCTTATAAACTGTTGATTATGTGTATTTGATATCCATCCTTCATCCCTTGATGGATTCAAATCTCTAAGAATTTCTTGGTGGGATTCGATATAGGGATCAACATCTACACTATTATATAAAATATAAAGTTGTGTTTGCTCCCACTCTATCAAGGTAATTGTAATAATATATCTTCCAGAAATACCTTCACCCATAATACATATGTAATGATGAGACTTTGAGAGAGCAATTTTGTCAACATCTGATAGGTAATCGGTACAGAATTCAACAAATTCTTCAACAATATATAGTTTTGAAATAAAAATTTCTAGCTGACTTTTGGATGACTTTGATTCTTGAAAAAACCTTTTAGAATCTTCATATACCGCTCAATGGGGTACATCCATCTGTAATGGATATGACCACACTGTTGAACCTCTATAACCAAGTGAACCATCAGGTGGGTTATTATATCAAATAATGATGTGCTGTGAAAAAACAAATTGGGAGAATCGAAGTGAAAAAATGATTCCCAGAAGAGTAAAACAGAAACTCAAAATAATAAGAAGAACACAGTACATAGAGATTTACGTGGTTTGGGAAATTACCCCTACATCCATGGAGAGGCAGAAGTTTCACTATAGTCGGGAGAAAAAAATTACAGAGTTTCAGAATTCTCAAGAACACACAAAACCCTTGCCCGAAATGGGCTAATAAGAAGGATGAAGTACTATTCCACCAACCGCATAGGAAATCAGTTGTGCTATAGTGAAATATGGAAACAAGTTTGTAACACTATTGTGTCATGACCACCCAAGTCCAAGATGTTACAGTGGATAATAGCTAGAAATCCACATTGTTGCAGTACTATTGACTCCAAAGTTGGACCTACTATAATAGTCATGCCAAAAGTCTACACTGATATAGTAGTCATCTCTATATCCATGGATTTGTAGCCTGGTGCATGGCATGGGTCACAAGAATATATACCAACATCATCCAAAGAGGATCGGGCTACACTAATCCAACAATCTCCCACTTGGAGCCTGATCTGTTGTGATGACCTGCTTTGATGCCACTCACTATAACAACTAACTTAATCTGATCTCCACCTCTTTTAATCTCACCAGTGGGGTACTTTCCATTCAAAATTCCAATTTCAAGATAAAAATTCATGAAATACCATTTTTTTTTCTTTTTTGATCTCATGTTGTCCCTTGTTCTTCCTCTCATCCTCTGTTAATTAGTGGAGGCCAACAAAGGCACAGTAGTGCATCCTCTTCTATATTACCATCAGCTTCGTCAACATGTCTGTCGGATTTTTGGTTTCACAAATATTCTACAATTTCAGAAACTCATCCTGTATCAAAGATCAAATAAAATGATACTTCAACTGAATATGTTTTGTCCAGGCATGAAACAATGGGTTCTTTGCAAGATTTATAGCACTCTGACTATCATAGTGCAATAAATTCTCCTCTTTCTTTCTTCCCAACTCATCCAAGAAGTTATTCAGCTAAACCACCTCCTTCCCAACTTCTATTATAGAAATTTATTCTGCCTTTTGGGTGGATAAAGCCAACACCTTCTAAAATTTTGATATCCAACTTATTATAGTTCCTCTATAAGTAAATACATAACCTATAGTACACCTTCTAGCATCAACGTCACCTCCAAGGTTAGCATCCATATACCCCTACAATGAATTTCCTTTCCTAAAGCATAGAGATACTCTTTTTCTTCCCTTAAAATACCTAAGTATACACTTCACAGCTTCCCAATATTGTTTTCTAGGGTTATCTATATACCTTCTCACAACTCCCACTCCATGAGAAATGTCAAGTCGAGTGCATACCATCAGGCTTCCAATAGCTTATGCATATGGAACCTTTTCCATGTACTCAACCTCTTCTGCTGTCTTTGGTGCTTTCTCCTTTGATAATTTGAAATGGCCCACTGGGGGAATAGATATTGGATTTTATTCCAGCATAATGAATCTTATCATAACCTTCCCAATTTAGTTATCCTATGATAACATTAAGGTTCCAGCTGCACAATCTCTCTTGATATTCATCCCTAAAATCTTGTTATCTTCTCCAAGATCATTCATTTAAAACTCCTTAGCCAACTGCTCTTTGAGATCATCAATCCTTTGAATACATGATCCTACAATGATCATGTCATCCACATATAGAAGAAATGTAATATATTAATCACTAAAATATTTGATGTAACAAAATTGATCCATTCAACATCGTTTGTATGATTTTTTAGTCATGAATGCATCAAACTTATTATTCCACTACCTAGGTGTATGCTTCAACACATACAAGCTCTTTTGGAGTTTGCACACTAGGTATTCCTTCCCAAACTCAACATGTACCTCTAACTGTTACATATAGATTTCATCCTCTAGATCTCCATGAAAGAAAGTTTTTTTCACATCAAGTTGTTCAAGATACAGGTCTTCAGATGCCACAATGCTGAGAACCACCTGGATGGTGGTAAGTTCCACTTGCACATGAGCCTCGTCCCGGTTAGTGAGGACTCCTTAAGTGCATCCAGGTGACCCGGGATAAAATCCAGGCGGAGGAATAATTTCCAAGGGGTTGTAGCAGTACTGTAGCAATAATGTAGCAGGTACTGTAGCGGAACTATAGCAGGATTGTAGCAGGTACTGTAGTAATAACTATAGAAGGTACTGTTTGGCATTGTAGCAGTCAAGAATATTCCCCCGTTTGGGCCTTTAGGCCACCGATTTAGTCCCAAAGTCCTTTAAGGCCTTCGGGCCACCCAGGCCTTTGGGTCAGTAAGGCCTTTGGGCCACCTTAAGTGTGGATTCAAACCATAAAACCTACAAGGAACAAGTTTTAGAAGGAGGATGAGAAAGGGGCGTTCACCATTGTAGAAGATAAACAGATTGGAAGAATGAGATGGTATGGAACCTGCCATCGAGACAAACATGTGCATGTATGGGAAATCCAATCCAAAAAGTTATGCGAAGGTGGAGAGCTGATTTCACGATGAATATGCTGGGGAGGATCAGTTCCAAGTAGTTAGTCTAGGTTGTATGTAATGTTTGAAGCCTACGAGAAATGAATTCCTCTAAGGCCTATGGGCCATGTAATACTTATTTCTATAGGCCTTGTAAGGGTTCCACCTCACCCCTTGAAAGTTGGATTATCAAAATCAATAAAAAATGAATGCTTTCGGGCCGTTGTAGGTGGTAAGCTTCACTATAGGTGAGAAAATTTCAGTGAAATCCACTTCTTCCTTCCATTGAAAACCTTTCACCACCAGCCTTTATTTATACCTCCTCTTTCCATAATTTTCTTTCTTGACCTGGTATACCCACTTGTTCTGTAATTATTTCTTTCCTCTTGTAAGAGGTGTCAACAACCAAGTATTTTTATCATGCAATGAGGAAATATCCTCCTTCATAGCCAGCTCCTACTTTCTCGACCCTTTCAGTTTCATTGACTCTTCAAAACATTATGGTTCTCCACCATTATACAATAATAGATAATGTAAAGATGGTGAATACCTCTACACAGGCCTTCTCACCCTTGTTGGTCTCTTCAAATCCATTAAAGTGGTAGGTTTCACCAATTCTGATGTATCGGGCTCAAGTACACCTTCAAGCTCCACTTTCTCTTTTCAATCTAATTCTTTATTCCCATTTTCATCATCAGCTACATGGTGATCCTTATACATGAAACCTTCATTAAATATCACATTCTGGCTTCTGATGTCCATCTTGTTGAGATCATCCCAAAATCAGTAACTGAACTCATCAGCACCACATCCAATGTAGAAGCATGGTTTAGACTTTGCATCAAGATTGTCCCTTACATTAGCATCAATATTTACACATGTCAAACTGCCAAAGACTCGTAAATGTGAGAGTTTTGCTTCCTTACCTGAACAGAGATCCTGAGGTAGACATTCTCTCATTGGTACATATGGACTCTTGTTAATAAGATATGTTGTCATGTTCACTGCATCATCCCAAAAGGTTTTAGGTAACCTCGAGTATAACCTCATTCTCCTAGCATGTTCACTCAATATACTATTCATCCTTTTAGCCACATCATTATGTTATGGTGTTTGTAAGGACCGGAACTTTTTTCCCTAAATTTTGTGTGTTATTTTATTTTTATACTCAACAAAACTATATTCTTTAATTAATTAAGTGAGTATAATTAAAGGATACCATTTGGTTTCGACTGTCATATGAACATTGGTCAATATGACCATTGGAAGCTAAAATGTTACAATTTTTTTGTTTCTAAATACAAGTGATATTGGTTAATTAATAGAGAAAGAATATTCGATGGCCCCATCCAGTAGTCTCAGGCCGATCGAAGCCCATCTGACGGAACTCGGCAAGGAGGTACCACCATTGGGCTTTGCTCTGGACCAAACCCAAGACAAACTTCATCGTGTGAATCTGGAACGGAATCGCCTTCGTGAGAAGTTCAAGCTGATAGAAATCACCACTCGGGAAATGTTGGTCGAGCCGCCCCAAGATTCTATCACCTTAGCACACCTTACACTTAGGTATTATGTTGGTGTTATAAGGGGCTATGTAACGAGACCTTAGCTGCTTTATGTAATCCTTTGATATAAATAAAAATTTTGAATTCTTCTTATGGTGAAGTTTGTGAATTTTCAAATGTCTAGATAAATATAGTATGCATATTATTAATTAATTTTAGAAATAGGATATTTTAAAATATTTATGTAAACCTTAAATAATTAATAATGTGTAATAATTTTTAAAAAATGGTCTTCTACAGTTATATTCAGTAAGAAATTTAGAGTCTAATAAGATCAACTTAATTTTTGATGAATACTAAATTATGAATAGCGATTTTACGCTTATGATTAGTAATGTGGTCAAATGGATTAAGTAACCTCACTTAAGAAAGTATTAATGTAATATAGGCACCTCGATTAAGTAACGTGATTCAACAAAATAGGTAAATAACTGTTTCAGAAATTATTAATCAAGTATTAGTTTTTTTGAGGTGAATAGTGTTTTTATTTAAAAATTAAATTAAAAATATTTAGAAAATTATTTTTATAAAATGGAGTTAATTTTTGAATTCAGAGCATCGATATTAGGTTAAATTGATCTTGGGGGATTTTTCTAAAAAAGTTGAATTTTCGGTGAATAGTGAAAATACCGTTTTTAGTTTCGGGTGTTGAATGACATCATTAAGGATGTAATAATTATCTAATAATTTTGCTAGACTTATGAATAGTAAGATAAGGTATGAGGTGTCCCAATTGGCCAATACCATGGTCAAATACCATGGGCAATCCCATGGTTTTTCCAATACCATTGATGAGGTGTCCCTTGGCCATTAATGAATTTTCTCCTCACATCTTCTATAAATACCAAGTCATTCCCTCATTAATTTCATTTCTAAATACTCCTAAATGAATTTATGGTCTCCATACCTCCCAATGATTCCTCCTAATATTCCCTCAATCCTCCCAAGGTCCCAAAAATCAAGCTTTCAAAGTTACTCTTCATGGTAAGGGATCCTTTCACCCTCCTCTTTTAAGTCATGTCTTCCTTTATGTTATGTCTTCTAATTTCCCTCTCTTTATGTTGAGTTTATGTTCTTATATGTTCTAATTTCTGTCCATTTAATTTCTAATTGTTGAGATACCCTTTCCGCTCTCATCAATTTGTTTTTCTGAATTTTTAAGTGACGTCGTTAGGCTGCCGAATTTCTCGTAAAAGAAATCGCATCTTCTATTTTCTTTCATGTTTACTTTTCATGTGGTATTTCATTCAAATATTCATACCATGATCTTATTCAGTACCCATACTGTATTATGAATTATTTATGAGTGTGTAAACCTTTTCCCCCTCTCTTTTCAATGTTTTCTAAACCCATGTTATATAGCCGTTATGTTGCAGAAATTTCGTCTCAAAATTCCTATCTCTTTCTCTAAAGAGATTATATTGTTTGTTTATGTGAATACCCAAAACAATTTCATTTCTATGGGTGTTCATAAATATATAAAAACTATATATTTTATTCTGGAATTGACATACATATAACCCTCACTCCCTTTCCATGGGTTATAAATGACATAATGATCTCATTTTTAAGTACTTTTTAAACGTCACGATTTTGACATAAAACCCATTTCTTTGATTCTATTTGGGTTATTTTTGAAATGTTTGATTATGATCTATGTGGATCACATGAAAGTAAAGACATATTAAGGGTGAACCCTGATATCACTCCAATGCATTGGGTAAATAATTAATCTCTAGTGATAAAAAGTTCCACGATACCTTGGTGAATAACCTTGGTAATTTTTATGAAACCTTGGGGATGGACCTTGGTGATATGTTCATGAATGTCTAAATGAAATGTTGTAGCCACATATTCAAGTTATGTTCCAAGTTCTTTTCTTTATGATATTCCTATACTTCCATTTCTCATGTCTTTATGTTTTTATTCAAGTTCTTATTGATACCACAAGTACATTGATTCCCTTGTTTACCCTTATTGGGCCTTCTGCTCGCCCTTTCCTTTGATGTATGTCTCCATGATATGAGATGCAGTAATTGTACTTAGATTGATCTTATGATGAATCCTTACAAGTGGATTAGAAGAATTTTTTATGTTGTATTCATGTTTTATTGTTCCTGATTTCCAAGACACTAGACTTTAAAGATCCTCTGTATGTAAAATGTAATGAAAAGTTATGTATTAAAAAGGCGGGATGCAATAGTTGGTATCATGATAGTTTAGTTATTTATGAAAATTGGGATAAGAAATATTTAGGAATAACCCTATATAAAAGTTTTAATATAGGAAAACTTCCTGGTATTTTGGTGAGTATAGAGTTAGTGGTTTATCGAACAAATACATCCCTATCTGGATACAAGTAGGTAGAGGCGGCTCTGGCACAGATGTACATAGGGGTAAAAAACCCAAAAACCGCACTTTGAGCTATAATCTAACGAGAACCGGTGCACAACAACTGTCCTTTATATTCTCTTGGTTACGACACTCCTGGGGGATTTTTTTGGTTAATCGCAATCTTTTTATGAATCATTATGAAGGAATTATAGAGAAATTTAATTGTTTAAGCATGAATTTTTAAGACATAAAATCCTTTATAGTTAAAAGATTCGTAAATGAAATAAGTTTCTCACTAAGGTTTTACTCTTTTAGAAAAATGGCAGGCAATAGGAGGAACCATGGAAATGGTGACCATAATGGACCATGTGCTAACGGCCCTTTGATGGAAGTCAGAATGGAAAGATTCATGCGAATGATGAACCAACTGACTCAAGTTATGGGAAATAACTTGAATCAAGTTGAGAGACCAATCTCACCACGAAGGGAATAACATTATGTTGAGTTATTTTTGCGTCAATGAACACCAACCTTCAGTTGATCAACTGACCCATTGATTGATGAGCAGTGGATCATCTCCATCGAGAAGATCATTTTTGTGCTCCATTGTTCAGATCAAGAGAAGGTCACCCTAGTTGTCTATCACTTAGAAGTAGAAGATGATCAGTGGTGGGAACTGATCAAAAACACGAGGAAAAGAGTATAAGTTGAATCTATCGAGTGGGAAGAGTTCATAGGGATCTTTTTCAGTAATTATTTCCCTCGTTCCATGAGAATAAGAATGGAGAAGGAGTTTCTCGAGCTGAAGTAGAAGGAGAATGAATCTGTGGGAAGCTACGAGATGAACTTCACAAGGCTTTCATGATATACCTATAGATTTTTCATGGATCCAAATGGAAAGTTTGATAGATTCTTTGGTGGACTAAGACCTCATCTGTGGAAGAATCTATCCAACCGAGACTATGATAGCTACGAAAAGATCGTGCGGAGTGCAATGAAAGTCAATCTAGAGTTTGGTGAGATGTAGTGGTCTCATAAATCAAATGACAAGAATAGATCATTAGAACTAAGCTTAGGGAGGAGCTTCGATCAAGGAAGAGGAGGCAAGCAAGTATAACTTCCCACGTGTAATAAATGTGGGAAGAAGCATTCGGGGAACTGCCTGCTCGGGAGTGGGAAGTGCTACAAGTGTGGTAGAGATGGACACATTGTGAGGAATTGTCATGGTGAGGTGAAACCTCAACTTCCAAACACAAACGATAATGGGAATATGGTACAGGCCCTACCTGATGTTCAGTGCTTCAAGTGTGGACAAGGTGGGAACTTTGCCAATCACTGTCCAAATCTGAGGGCAGTGGAGGGGAACCACCATCAGCCTCAGCAAAGGCCAAGGGATCAAGGCCGTGCTTTTGCTATCACGACAGCTGAAGTTGAAGCTCCAGATGATGTAGTAGCAGGTACTCTTATTTTCCTCTCAAAGCTATAAAATACTTTGTTTGATTCTAGTTCTACGCATTCCTTTATTTCCTCCAAGTTTGCAATGAATTTAGAATCAACCCCCAATTTTCTAAAAGTAGAGTTATCAGTCAAGACTCATGGTGGGACTAAACAATCATCATCAGTGTTTATAAACTCTAGTATTTACTTTATTGAGCACAATATTATCGTAAATCTAGTAATCATTCCCATGCTAGAATTCGACATTATACTAGGGATGGACTGGATCTAAAAGTATAATGCTGAGATCAATTACAGAATCAAGGAAATATCAGTATTCTTGAATAGAAAACATATAGTTATCTTCCAAGGAGAGATATTTCAACCAGATATTTTTCTAAAAGAACCCCCTATATCCTTCTTTATGGAGTTGTTTGGTGAAGAAGGAGAAGGAGATGAGAGTTTAAGGATAGAAAGTGTCCCCATCATCCAGGAATATGTTAATGTATTTCCTGAGGAGTTGTCTGGACCTCCCCCTGAAAGAGAGGTATATTTCTCTATTGAGATCGTACCTGGATCTCATCCAATATCAAAACCCCATATAGTATGGAAAATGTGAAGCTGTAGGAATTTTAGAAACAACTCCAAGATCTTTTTGAGAAGGGGTTTATCTGACCGAGTGTGCCTCCTTGGGGAGCACCAGTTCTCTTTGTGAAGAAGAAAGATGGATTGATTCACCTATGCATTGATTATAGAGAACTGAATGCGATCACAGTGAAGAAAAAGTACCTGCTTCCAAGAATTGATAACTTATTTGACCAACTTCGTGGGGCTCAATTCTTCTCTAAGATTGATCTTAGATCGGGTTATCATCAATTGAGGGTGTAGAAAGAAGATATTCCAAAAAATTCCTTTCGATAAAGATATGGGAATTATGAGTTTGTTGTTATTCCCTTCAGACTGACTAATGCACCTGCTATTTTTATGGATTTGATGAAAAAATTCTTTAAGGACTACCTTGATAACTTTGTGGTAGTTTTTATTGATGATATTCTAATATATTCCAAAAGTATTGAGGATCATGAGGATCATTTAAGGGATTTTTTACAAACACTACGGAAGGAGAGGCTTTTTGAAAAGTTCAGTAAATGTGAATTTTGGTTACAACAAGTTGCTTTCTGGGGCATATTGTAACCAATGAAGGAATCACAGTTGACCCCTCAAAGACAAAATTTGTAGAGGAGTGGCCTCAACCTACAACAATAACTGAGATTCGAAGTTTCCTTGGATTAGCAGGATATTATAGGAGGTTTGTGAAAAAAAAATCACGACTTTCTAATCCATTAACCAAGTTAATTCGAAAAGGGGTAAAGTTCATCTGGACAAAGGAGTGTGAGGAAAGTTTCCAAGAGCCGAAGAAGAGATTGGTTACTGCACCCATGTTAACTCTGCCCTCAAGTGGAGAAGGATTCGTTATTTTTAGTGATGCATATCTAAAAGGTCTTGGGTGTGTCCTCAAGAAAAATGACAAAGTCATTGCTTATGCATCTCGAAAGTTGAAGACTCATGAGCAGAATTATCCAATGCATGATCTGGAGCTAGTTGCGGTCATTTTTGCTCTGAAGATATGGAGGCACTATCTTTATGGGGAGAAATGTGATATATACATAGACTATAAAAGTTTGAAGTGTATTTTCACATAAAAGGAATTGAACATGAAACAAAGGAGATGGTTGGATCTTCTTAAAGACTATGATTGTTCAATTCATTATCATCCCAGAAGAGCAAACAAAGTTGTTGATGCATTAAGTAAGAAAGACCCAGTTTTTCTTTCCAAGATGAGGATTCAAAAAGATCCTTTGATCAATGACCTAGTAAACATGGGAATAGGAATTATAAGGTAAGGTATATCATAAACCTTAACCCAAAATATTTCTCAACCGTCGTTACTAGAGAAGATCAAGAAATCTCAGAAAGAAGATCCTTTGTTACAGAAGAAGTTTGAAGCAGTAAAGGATGGGAAGTTCCCTGAGTTCAATATTGATCAAGAAGGTGTACTGAAATTTCGTACCAGACTATGTGTTCCATCTATTCTGGAAATAAAGAAGGAGTTGATGGATGAATCTCATAGATCTAATTTCTCTATACATCCTGGAAGCACAAAAATTTATAGGGACCTTTGTGATCATTTTTTGTGGGATAATATGAAAAGGGAGATTGTTGACTACACTACAAGGTGCCTAGTCTATCAGCAAGTGAAGGCAGAGTGACAACATCCTAAAGGGGTGTTGCAACCACTACCTATACCAGCATGGAAGTGGGATAATATCACTATGGACTTCGTCACCGGTCTCATGAGAACTTCCAAATGAAACAATGTGATATGGGTTATTGTGGACCGTCTCACCAAGACTCCCCATTTTATCTCCATTCGAGAAGATTTCTCTCTTGATCAACTTGTCAGGATTTACCTGAAGGAAGTTGTGAGGCTGCATGGAGTTCCACTTTCTATCATATCTGATTGTGATCCAAGGTTCCCATCAAAATTATAGATAAGTATTCAACATGATTTGAGCACTGAATTGAATTTCAGTACGGCCTATCACCCCCAAACTGATTGTCAATCTGAAAGGACTATTCAAACACTCGAGGACATGATAAGAATGTGCTCAATGGAATTTAACAGTGGATGGGATCAACATCTCCCTTTAGTTGAGTTATCTTATAAAAACAGCTTCCACTCGAGCATTCAAATGGAACCCTATGAAGATATATATGGTAATCGATGTATAACTCATAATTGTTGGGATAAAGCTAGTGAGAGAATGCTTCTTGGGCCTGATCTTGTGCAAGAGATGACAAAAAAAGTCCATGCCATCTAGCAACACATTAAGGCTACTTAGAGTCGGAAAATGAGTTATGCCGACAACTGTCGAAGGGACTTGGAGTTTGATGTTGGTGACAAGGTATTTCTTTGAATTTCACCTTGGAAGAGAGTCTTGAGATTTGAGAAGAAAGGGAAGCTCAGCCCTAGGTACATTGGCCCCTATGAAATCCTTGATCGCATGGGAGCAGTGTCTTATCGACTTGCACTTCCTCCAAATCTAGGAAAATTTCATGATATTTTCCACGTATCCCTCTTGGAGAAGTACATACCTGACCCTTCACATGTAGTAAACCCAGAGGTGGTACAACTGGAACATGACCTCTCTTATGAGGAGCATTCGATGGAGATCTTGGATTTTAGAGACAAGGTTCTAGGCAACAAGACTACCCACCTTGTTAAGGTGTTGTGGAGGAACCAGAAATATGAAGAATCCATGTGGGAACTAGAGGAGTCTATGAGGTAGAATCACCCACACCTTTTCTCTTTTGAGGGTATGAGTTAAAAATTTTGGGGACAAAATTTCATAAGGGGGGAAGAATGTAACGACCTGAACTTTTTTTCCTAAATTTTGTGTGTTATTTTATTTTTATACTCAACAAAACTATATTATTTAATTAATGAAGTGGGTATAATTAAATAAGACCATTGGGTTTCGACTTTCATATGATCGTTGGTCAATATGACCGTTGGAAGCTAAAATGTTACAATTTTTTTGTTTATAAATACAAGTGATCTTGGTTAATTAATATAGAAAGAAGATTCAATGGCCCCATCCAGTAGTCTCGGGCTGAACGAAGCCCATCTGATGGAACTCGAGAAAGAGGTAGCACTATTGGGATTTTCTTTGGACCAAACCCAAGCCGAACTTCATCGTGTGAAGCTGGAATGGAATCGCCTTCGCGAGAAGTTCAAGCTGATAGAAATCACCACTAAGGCAATGTTGGTCGAGCCGCCCCAAGATTCTATCACCTTAGCACACCTTACACTTAGGTAATATGTTGGTGTTATAAGGTTTTATGTAACGAGACCTTAGTTGTTTTATGTAATCCTTTGATATAAATAAAAATTGTGATTTCTTCTTATGGTGAAGTTTGTGAATTTTCAAATGTCCCGATAAATATAGTATGCATATTATTAATGAATTTTTGAAAAATGATATTTTAAAATATTTATGTAAACCTTAAATAATTAATAATGTGTAATAATTTTTAAAAAATTATCCTCTACAGTTATGTTCAGTAAGAAATTTAGAGTCTAATAAGATCAACTTAATTTTTGATGAATAGTAAATTATGAATAGTGATTTTATGCTTATGATTAGTAATGTGATCAAATGGATTAAGTAACCTCACTTAAGAAATTATTAATATAATTTAGGCACCTTGATTAAGTAATGTGATTCAATAAAATAGGTAAATAACTGTTTCAGAAATTATTAGTCAAGTATTAGTTTTTTGGGGTGAATAGTGTTTTTATTTAAAAATTAAATTAAAAATATTTAGAAAATTATTTTTATAAAATGGAGTTCATTTTTGAATTCAGAGCATCGATATTAGGTTAAGGTGAATTTTGGGGATTTTTTTGAAAAAAGTTGAATTTTCGGTGAATAGTGAAAATACAGTTTTTAGTTTCGGGTGTTGAATGACATCATTAAGGATGTAATAATTATGTAATAATTCTATTCGACTTATTAATAGTAATATAAGTTATTAGGAGTCCCAAGTGGATAATACCATGGGAAAATACCATGGTAAAGCCCATGGTTTTTCCAATACCACCGATGAGGTGTCCCTTGGCCATTAATGACTTTTCCCCTCACTTCTCCTATAAATACCAAGACATTACCTCATTAATTTCATTTCCAAATCATCCTCAACGAATTTATGGTATCCTTACCTCCCAATTAGTCCTCCCAATGTTCCCTCAAGCCTCCCAAGGTCTCGAACATCAAGCTTTCAAAGTAACTTTTCAAGGTAAGGGATCCTTTCACCCTCCCCTTTTAAGTCATGACTTCCTTTATGTTGTGTCTTCTAATTTCCATCTATTTATGTTGAGTTTATGTTCTTATATGTTCTAATTTCTGTCCATTTCGTGTCTAATTGTTGAGAGACCCTTTCTGGTCTCATCAATTTGTTTTTCTGAATTTTTAAGTGACGTCGTTAAACTGTCGAATTTCTCGTTAAAGAAATTGCATATTCTATTTTCTTTCATGCTTCCTTTTCATGTGGTATTTCATTAAAATATTCATACCATGATCTTATTCAATACCCATACTGTATTAAGAATTATTTATGAGTGGTTGAACCTTTTCCCCTCTCTTTTCAATGTTTTCTAAAACCATGTTATATAGTCCTTATGCAGTAGAAATTTCGTCTCAAAATTTATATCTCTTTCTCTCAAGAGATTCTATTGTTTGTTTATGTGAATACCCAGACCTATTTAGTTTATATTGGTGTTCATAAATATATAAAAATTATATATTTTATTCTTAAATTGATATACATATAACCCTCACTCCCTTTCCATGGGTTATTAATGACATAATGATCTCATTTTTAAGTACTTTTTAAACGTCACGATTTTGACATGAAACCCATTTCTTTGATTCTATTTGGGTTATTTATAAAATGTTTGATTATTATCGATGTGGATAACATTAAATTAAATACATATTAAGGGTGCACCCTGATAGCGCTCCAATGCAATGGGTAAAGAATTAATCTCTAGAGATGACAAGTTTCACGATACCTTGGGGAATAACCTTGGTATTTTTTATGACACCTTGGGGATGGAACTTGGTGATATGTTCGTGAATGTCTAAATGAAATGTTGTAGCCACATATTAAAGTTATGTTCCAAGTTTTTTTCTTTATAATATTCCTATAATTCCATTTCTCATGTCTTTATGTTTTTATTTAAGTTCTTATTGATACCACGAGTACACTGATTCCCTTGTTTACCCTTACTGGGCCTTCTGTTCACCCTTTCCTTTGATGTATGTCTCTAGGATATGAGATTCAGTAATTGTACTTAGTATGATCTTATTATTAAGCCTTAAAAGTGTATTAGAAGAATGTTCATATTGTATTGAAGTTTTATTGTTCCTGATTTCCAAGACACTAGACTTTAAAGATCCTATGTATGTAAAATGTAATGAAAAGTTATGTATTAAAAAGGTGGGATGCTATAGTGTTCCTCAAATAGTATTCTCCCACCAAATTACATTATTGGAATAGAATTATATAAACTTCTGACTTCCATACTCTCTACTTTTGTCAGACCTCAATAATTTCAGTTTTGATCCTGACTCATTCTCCTTGATCCTGACTCATTCTCCACCATGGTCTTCCACTTCTGAAGCATCTTAAACACATCAGATTTTCTTTTCAAAAATTAAACTCATAGCTTCTATATTGATTCATCAATAAATGTCACATAATATTGTGACCCTCCAAGGGAAAGTACTAATGCAGGGCCCCAAACATCTGTGTGCACCAAGTCCAGTTTTCCAGCCTTTGGTGTTCTGTCACCTTTTGAAAAAGACAGGTTCTTCTACTTTCTAAAAATAAAGTCTTCACAAAGGCCAACATCCACTAACTTCAACTTTGGTAGCACCCCTTATGTTTTTAGAACCTTCATACCCTTCTTACTCATGTGGTTTAGACTTTAGTTCCATATTTGTGAATCCCTGATAGCATTTATTGATGCAACCATGTCCATACAAGTCTTCGTCATGTTATACAAGGTACCAGTCTTTACTCCTCGATCTATGACCATAGCTCCCTTGGTAATCTTTCATGCACCACCAGTAAACATGGTACTAAAGCCTGCATCATCAATATTCCAAAAATAAATAAGATTTATTCTTAAACTAAGGATATACCTCATGTTTTCTAGAACTAGAAAACTCCCACTGTTGGTCTTGATCCATGCATCTCCTTTCCCCACAATCTGCAAGGGTTCATCATCGGTAATATATACCTTACCAAACTTTCTAGAAACAAAATTTTTTAGGAATCACTTCTCTGGTATTGAATGGAAAGACACCGCTAAGTCTAAAATCCAATACTTCATAGGTTTATCCACACTCAACAATATCACATCATCAGTTCCTTCAGCCGTCGTGTTTGCTCCACTGGTTTTATCTCCCTTTTGTTTTTCTCTACACTCTTTATTGATGTTTCATTTCTTCCCGCAAGTCTAGTAGGTAGGACCATCCCCCTTTAACTTATCTCAGCTCTTTCCTCTTGACTTTTATCATCCTCTGCGATTTTCTCACTATTCATATCTTCCTATTCCTTCTACATTCAAAGTAAAACCATAGAATCTTCCCAATTCTCTTCTTCGGATATCCTCACTGAGGATAATGTCTCGTACATCCTTCAAAACCAAATTTTTATTCCCTGAATAACTACTCATATCTGTTACAGTTTCTTTCCAACTTTCAAGTAATAAAGATAGTAAAACCAGTGAACATACCTCATTGCCAAGAGCAATCTCCACCGAAGTCAACTGACTTATGATGGTGCTGAATTTGTTGATGTGATCTATAACAATTCTCCCTTCAACCATTTTCAGACTGAACAATCATCGCATCAAGTGAACTTTTTTCCCATAGAAGGCTTCTCTTATATATTCATGAGAGCATTCATCATCCCAATCATCATCTTCTCTTATCTGATTTTTAACTCCATGTTTTTTTCCAACATAAGGCACACAACTCCTATAACTTGTTGATCCAACAACTCACACTCCAACTGCTCCATGTTCATTAACTTTAAACTCAGAAGTAGTGAATGCATTTTCTTCTGGTAAAGATAGTATTTGATCTCCATCCTCCATTATCTGAAGTCAGTTCCATCGAAGTGGTAAATCTTTACCTTGATTTCCTCCATAGCCATTGTTCAAATCGAGAATTCTGAACCCAACCCTATAATACAAATTGTTGTGGAAATGTCAAGAGTTGGAATGAAAGAAATGGGTTTTTAGATGAAGAAAAAAATATAGAATAAATAAACACATAGGACATATAGATTTATGTGGTTTGGAAAATGATCCCTACGTCCATGGGGTGGTATAAGTTTCACTATAGTCAGGAGCACAAAATTACAGATTTTCAAAGTTCTCAAGCACACACAAAACCCTAGCCTAAAATGGGATAATAAGAAGGATGAAGTATTATTCCACCAACTGCATAGTAAGTCTGATGTTCTATAGTGAAAGGTGGCAAGAATTCTAAATTGCTATAGTGTCGCGGTCACCTAAGTCCAAGATGCTATAGTGGCCGGCGGCGGGAAGTCTGCATCGCTATAGTACTGTTGATGGTGGAAAGAATATCTCTAATTCACATAATATGACTGTAACATTATTATTAATGATTGGAAATTTCATCAAGTCTATAACTTTACTGCATATGGCTTTGAAAAAGAATCAGATTCTGGTTAATTTATGTCATACATTTTGAGGTAGAATGCAATGGGAAGCAACAAGAATAAAATCTTGCATAAAAACATGACAGTCATGTGATTTTAGGCCTTTTAACTTCAAATTAGTCATTAACATGACATTATTTATATTTGATGAATACCCCTCTATAAATTTTACACTATTAAGGAAAAGGAAAAAAATTGAAATTTTTCCTATCTGGATAGAGTGTAAGGTGTTGGAGAAAGAAAAGTCCAATCTTTACCCTTCACTGGTGCCAAATATTCCCTTATCCCATGTCAATCATGTCCAACCTAGCCTTTATGTAGTACCCCAAGCTTCTATGGTACGCTTCTCTTTGAATAATGCAATAGCGTGTGTTGTACGCAACATTGAGTTCCAACACACCACAACCAATCAAACTAGCCGTTATGAATAGTAATACCCACTTTTTGAAATTTATAAATTTTATTTTTCAAAATGGACTTCATTTTTGGATTCGGAATACCGAAATTACCCTATGGTGAATTTTTTGTATTTTTTTGAAAAAAACTTCATTTTTTGATGAATAGTGAAACCACTAAGTGGTAGTTAAAAAAACTGAATTTTTCATAAAACTTAATTTTACCTCTTCTATGAGTGGAATTTCGAAAATCCGAGATACACGGTTAATATCAAGGAGTAAAACGTGGTTCAATGAGATGAAAATAATTTTTGGTGAATAGTAACTTTTTACTTTTATTTACCACGGTTAAAAGTAAATAGGGTAAGGGTAAAAATGATATTAATATTACCCTAAAACATGTCTTAATTCTATTATACAAGTGTATCTTGACCAAAAACAACCTTAGGAATAAAATATTATCATTTAGGTCCACTTGGATTAGATTAGGACATTTATTATTATTTAATTCAAAGAAGAGTTAAAAGACTTAAAATCAAAGTTTATTTACTAAAACATTTTTAATATAGGGTTACACATCAGATAAATTCGATTATAAATATTCATTAGAAATATAAAAAGATTTCCTACATAATGATATTTTATTTATAATTTTTAGACATTAAATAATTTAATTTATTTATGACACAATGATGATGCAGTAATTACCATAAAAGTGAAAAATTAAAATAATTGATATTATAAATACCCAAATAAATATAATTTTAGACTTTTTATAAATTAAAATAATTTTATAGGTTAATATGACATGTTAGGAATGATTTAATTAACTTTTTTAGAAGTAATCATTCTGTTATGATTTTCACAAAAAATCAATTTTCCAAATTGTGTCAAAATTGACATAAAAGAGTTTTTAAAAAAAATATTATATTATTAATTGATATTCAATTCCTAAAAATATAAGGTTCATACAAGAGGATTATATCATGATATTTTTATCATTAATTGACCACTTGGGTGTCTCTTGGAGGTATATACTAAGTGTATTAACTATATAATATAAAAATACAAAGTGACATGGTAAGTGTCAAACTAATTAACTAAGAGTTAAAACTAAAAGATAAGGTTAATATAATGACCCAAACCTGTCTAAATTCTATTGGTTGAGTGGTTTTAGACCCATCCCCGCCTTAACCTTTAAATAATCCACTTTGGAGCCATTAGAAACCGAATATTAATTTATTATAAAATAATATTTCTAGCTTTTCCAAAGGTGCCCCTCACCCCTCTTATAAAAGGGCACTCCCCCTTGTCACTAATTCACACATTAAAAGCCTTTTGAATCGGCCAAACTCTGCCCAAATACTCTCTCAACTTACCTCACTTCAACCTAGAGGCCTTATTTTGATTATAAAGCCAACCTAAGCAGCCCTTTTGATCAAATCAAAAGGAAGAACCCAAAGAAGAGGTAATGTTTTCACCACCCTCTTCCAAGTTCCTTTCTTCTTCAACTTCTTCTTTATTTGTTATTCCCATTATAAAATAATGAATCCATTATCTCCTATACACTGTAATATTATTATAAATATGGTACAACCATATTAAGTATTCTATCCATCCTTTGAATGACATGTCACCATACGTGCGTACATACGGCTTACCGTCTCCACGTCGTGGTGTAATTGTTATTCAATATATTATTATTTGGATGGGTATAATAATGAATTTTAATTAATGTAAATAATAAATATAACATGATAATTATTCTTTATATATTATATACCATCCAATTATATATTATTTTAATATCAAAATAATGATATTGTCGCTCGTGCGTACGTACGGACTACCGTCTCCACGAACGCAATGAGATTCATTCTCCATCGTATCCATTCAAGTATAATTATCATTTGATGATTTAAAAATAATTTTTAAGGACTTTATATCATTCTGGATATGAATAAGATACAACCAATCTATAACAAACATGGATTACATAACAAATCATATAAAAGAAAATGAGTAAGTTAACACCCAAAACGACGATAATTTTAAAATATTATTAACAAAGCAATGTTAAAAGATCATATATGATATCATATTAATATATATGATTCTTTTATAATTTAATAACAATTATTTCACCATTATACAGGAGGTTAACCTACCCCAACCAAGGAAAATTACAAGGTAAGGGTTATTTCACAATCTCTTCATTATCTGAGGTTGTTTATACGTGATTATCTACTGGGACCTCTTTATCATCCACATCCATGTTTCTTAAAAATGTATTTCAAATCATTATTAATATTTTAAAGAATATGGTATAAATTAATTTATACCCTTTTTGACTTTTTATAATAATTTTATAAAGGAATCTTTCTGTCGTTTTCCAAACAAGGTCCTTTTTTAACCTTTTTGATAGAATTAAGGTAAGAATGTTTTTTTTAACTTATACGGTGGGTGCGGATATTTTCCGCCGTTATAAAATTGTCGAAGCTTCCCTTACAATCTTATAAGAATATTTTCAAAGAAAATGTTTTATTTTATAAATATATGACTCTTAAATGATTTCAAAATAGAAAGAGATATTTCCCTAAAAAGAGTTTTGATTTTATCTATGTCAACGTCCTTTGATGGATTTTACACTTATTTGAAGTTGATTTATTATGATACAAAAATTCTATATTTTATTGAATGTTTTGTGATATGTTTGATTGTGGATGTGTTATTTTTATACCATTCATGTTTTATGGATGAAGTATTTACATTTCGTATGCTATTTTTAATACAAATGTTTATGTTATGTTTAAACCTTTTCATATGGGAATGCATTGGACTTAATATGTGACGGGTGGAGCCCGTTATAGCTCCTCGATGAATCGGTAGGTCTCATGAGACAAACTAGTGTCTTGGCACAAGGCCTTGACAAAATCTTATTTTTACTCTTGGCACGAGGCCTTGGATATGTGGTTATGATAGTCTGTCATTATGCATTCCATCATTATGAAAGTGGCTATTGATATTGCATGTGATTATTCGATTAGTAGAATATCCATGTGAATAAGTAAATGGAATTATTTCATTTTATTTTTTCCATACTATATTGAAGTTCAAGTTTAAAAGGCTTTTGTTTTAGTTATACATTGCCTAAAATGTTTATTCTTATTTATGAAAGTTTCCGCTATATTGTTATCCTTACTGGGCATTTGAGCTCACCCCTTTTCTATGTTTTATTTTTCCCAGGATGTGAAGAAGTAATTTATGAATGACCTGCAGGGATAGTATAAGGGGATAAGAGTGTGGACTATGGAGACTATATTATTGTAGTTTTCATTTTATGATGTAATGTAAACTTTATAAATGTATCTAGTTATTCCAAGGCTACTAAACTAATCGGTCTTTCGAGATTTGATTTTTCTTGTGATCAGGCCAATGTTATGTAATAATGCACCGACTCTGGGTAATTGGGGTCAGGGCGTTACACTTGATGTCATCTTTCATTTTTTCAGGAAAATTTAGTAATGTGCCAATAACACTTTAAAATACATTTTTTTTCTACATGAATGACATTAAGAAAATGTCTAACATACAAACAATTACAATATGGTAATTCAAAGAAAATTGATCTCTTATTCCACCCTAATTTCATAAGGTTTTTTGAAAATGGTTTACTGAAAAATAGTATATATTTATTTTAATTTATCAAATATTTGATCACCTGTTAGTGGATATGGTGTTGTACCTTGTTTGATATTCCCATTGAATGTTTTCATCTAGGATTGGTTTTTTATTTCATTGAGGTAAAAAAAATTAATGCCCTAAAAATACAATCTTTGAGGAATGTTTCAACCGAACTGAGTGTGTGCATTTTTTCAAAAATGGGACACCCCAACATTCCTTTAATGTTATAGCCTCATAAATTTCCATAAATAGGGAAGTCGTTTGTCATCACGTACAACATGGACTTCAATGTGAATTCCTTACTTCTATGAGCATCATACATTGTAACAATTTTATCCCATACCAATTTCAGATCTTTGATCAATGGATCCAAATAGACATCAATATCATTACCAGGTTTCTTTTCTCCAGATATAAATAGAGACAACATAATGTGTTTTCACTTCATGCATAACCATGGAGGCATGTTATAATTTACCAACATAAAAGGCCATGTATTGTGAGTACTACCATGTACACCAAAAGGATTTATTAAATCTACAGATAACGCAAGAAAAAAGTTTTTCAGATCATTTCCAAATTTAGGATACTCAAAATGTCCCTATAGCTACTACATATAGATTTCCTCCTCCAGATCTCCATGATGTAAAGTCATATTCACATATAACTTCTCAAGATACAAGTCTTCTGATGCCACAATGCTGAGAACCACTTGGATGGTGGTAAGATTCACTATATGTGAGAAACTTTCAGTGACATCTACTCTTTATTTCTATTGAAAACCTTTCACCATCAGCCTTTCTTTATGCCTCCTCTTTCCATCGTGTTCTTCCTTGATCCGTTATACCCACTTGTTCAGTAATTCTTTCTTTCCTCTTATCAGAGGTGTAAAATCCCAAGTGTAGTTGAATGAAGAAATATAATTATTCATTAAATTGCTCAAACTTTTCTAAGTGGGTATTTTTTCTATAAACATTTCTGGGTTGAGGCTGTGAGTACTACTTTTTATACTATAAATTGAGTTTTACTAAGAACTTTTCTTAACAAAACTCCTTATGAGTTTTGGGGAAAATTAAAGCATAAAATTTCATAATTAAATGTTTTTGGAAGTCCCTCTAGCTACTATATATAGATTTCCTCCTCCAGATCTCCATGAAGGAAAGTCATCTTCACATCAAGCTTCTCAAGATACAGGTCTCCTGATGCCACAATGTTGAGAACCACTTTTATGGTGGTAAGCTTCACTACAGGTGAGAAACTTTCAGTGAAATCCACTATTTATTTCTATTTAAAACCTTTCACCATCTGCCTTTCTTTATACCTCCTCTTTCCATCATGTTCTTCCTTGATCTGGTATACCCACTTGTTCGGTAATGCTTTCTTTACTCTTATCAGAGGTGTAAAATCCCAAGTGTATTTGAATGAATAAATATAATTATTCAGTAAATTGCTCAAACTTTGCTAAGTGGGTATTTTTTTCTATAAACATTTTTGGGTTGAGGCTGTGAGTACTAATTTTTATACTATAAATAGAGTTTTACTAAGACATTTTCTTAACAAAACTTCTTATGAGTTTTGGGGAAAATGAAAGCATAAAATTTCATAATTCAATGTTTTTTGATGTAAAGTATTCATCTTTAATACTAAAAATCAATTACATAAATTTGATCCTAAAGATAATGAAGGAATATTTATTAGTTATTCTACAACTAGTAAATCTTGTAGAGTGTTTAATAAAAGAACTAATTTTGTTTTATAAAAGGTTCATATAATGGTTGATGAATCTGGTCCTTTTTGTTTTTGAAAAACCTCTGGAAGCACATCTTTCGGATGATGTTTTTGAAATTACTCATAATAGTTTACTGATATTATATTTACAACTACTAATTTTAAATCCTCTAGAAGTTAAATCATCAGATATTCAATATATTTAATTAGCATCAATGAGAGATATACATTTTATATATGATATCAAAATTACATATTTACTTAAAAATAAATCAATCTTAATGTTTCATCCTACCGATAATATTATTGGTGATGTAATTAAACCAGTTAAAACTAGAATATCCTTAAGAAATCAATGTGATCATCATGATTTCTCATCACAATTTGAACCTAAAATGGAAGATGATGTATTAGGTGATGAAATTTGGATAGGGGCTATGTAAGAATAGATCAATCAATTTGAAAGAAATCATGTTTAGAACTTAGTTGAACAACCTAAAGATCTATTGGTAATAGGATTAAAATGGGTTTTTAGTAACAAATATGATGAAAATGGAACTATTTTTAGAAAAAAAAAGAAGTAAATTTTTCCAAAGGGTTATTTTCAAGAATAATTCATAGATTATGGTGAAACTTTTTCACCAGTAAAAATGTTGTAATATATTAGGATCTTACTAGCCTTTTAAGCACATCTAAATTTTAATTTATTTCAAATAGATGTTAAAAGTAATTTTCTTAATGGATATGTTCAAGAGGAATTTTATGTTTAACAGCCTCTTAGTTTTTAATATACTAAATTTTCAAAAAAATGTTTTTAAACTTACTAAAGAATTATATGGACTTAAACAAGCCTTGAGAGCTTGGTATGATATACTTACCCGATATTTACTTCAACATAATTTTATTAAAGGAGGTTTTGATCCAAATCTCTTTATAAAGAAAGTTTTTAAAGATATGATCATCATTAAAATTTATTTCAATGGAATTATTTTTGGTTCAACTCAAAAAACTATTACTGATAGTTTTGATAAACTTATGAAAAATGAGTTTGAAATGAGAATGATAGAAGAACTCAACTTTTTCTTTGGATTTCATATTTCTCAAAAAAATGGAAGGATGTGTCTTAACTAAAGATAAATATAATATAGATTTACTTAAATGTTTTGGTTTTGATAATGCATCGAGTGTAAATACTCTAGTAGAAACTTTTATCAAACTTGATCTTGATGAATCTAGTAAAGTGCAGATCAAAAAATGTATAGAAGTGTGATCGTAAGTTTACTTTATCTTGTAGTAATTCGACCAGATATTATACTTTTAGTATGTTTATGTGTGATATTTCAATATAACCTGAAGGAATCACATTTAAAAGCGGTAAAACACATTTTTGGATACCATAAAGGTAAATCAGAACTTGTTTTGTTTTATTCTTATAGAAAAAATTTTGTTCTCAAAAGTTACTCAGATGATAACTTTAGAGCCTATAGATTAGATAAAAAAATATACTTGTGGAACATACCATTTCTTAAGAGAAGATTTAGCCTCTTCACTATGCCAAAATTCGTATTTATCAGTGGTATTTTTTCATTTAGTGATGGTTTAAACCACCGCTAAATCATTCTATGGTGGTTTTGAAAAACCACCGCTAAATAATGTGTAGGGAAATAATTAGCGGTGTTTTTTTAAAACCATCAAAGAATGATTTAGCGGCGGATTTTTAACGATGGTTTAAACCGTTGCTAAATTGTTTTTAATTTTTTTTTTAAAAAATTACTTTTTTTATTTTATTTATTTATTTATTTTTACCATGATCATGCCCATCACCATCCATAAGTCTATGTCCATGCACATGCCCATGCCATATATAGGAATTCTACGTTGGGTGAGATTTGAACCCTTTACCTCTTGCTTATTCTCTAAAGACTTTACCACACCAGTGAGCTCTTCTTGTGGTCAATAAATCGAATTTAATATACTTATATATATATATTAATTGGAAAAAAATTAATACATAACAAATAGATACACACTAAATAATTATTAATAAATAATTATTAATCAATAATTATTAATCAATAATGATTAATCAATAATCACTAATTAATAATTAATAATTACTAATTCCTAATTACTAATTACTAATTTATAAATATAATATAAGTGAATAATAAATAAAGAAATATATAATATGGAAATAAATGGTAAATAAAAAATAATAAATAATAAATAATAAATAGTTAATAGTAAATAGTAAATAGTAAGTAGTAACTTGTAGATACTAAATACTAAATACTAAATACTAAATATATAATATATATAATATATAATATATAATATATAATACATAATATATAATATGTAATATGTAATATATAATACATAATATATAATATATAATACATAATATATAATACATAATACATAATATATAATATATAATATATAATATATAATACATAATATATAATATATAATATATAATACATAATACATAATACATAATACATAATATATAATATATAATATATAATATATAATACATAATATATAATATATAATATATAATACATAATATATAATATATAATATATAATACATAATATATAATATATAATACATAATATATAATATACAATATACAATATACAATATACAATACATAATACATAATATATAATCTATAATCTATAATATATAATATATAATATATAATATACAATATATAATATATAATATATAACATATAATATATAAGTAATGTATATATAATAAATTAATTAAAAAATAATTTAATATATAACAAATAAATAACAAAATAATAAATAATAGATAAATAAATAAATAATAAATAATAAATAATAAACTGTAAATAGTAAATAGTAAATAGTAATTAATAAATAATAAATAACAAGTAATTAATAATTAATAATTAATAATTAATAATTAATAATAACTAATCATTAATAATTGATTATTAAGAATTAATAATTCATAATTAATATTTAATATTTATAAATTTATAAATAATTAATAAATTATAAATAAATAATTAATTAATAACTAATAAATAATGAATATTAAATAAATTAATAACAACTGAATAATAAAATAATAATAAATTAATATTTTTAAATTAAAAATGAATTAATAAATAATAAATAACAAATAATATGTAATAAATAATAAATAATAAATAATAAATAATAAATAATAAATAATAAATAATAAAAATAAAGAATAAATAAATAAATAAATAAACATATAAATAATTAATTAATAATTAATAATTAATAATAACTAATAATTCATAATTGATCATTAATATTTAATAATTATTAATTAATATTTAGTATTCAATATTTAATATTTATTAAATAATTAATTAATAATAAATAATTATTAAATAATTAATAATTAATAATTAATAACTAATTAATAAATAATGAATAAAGAATAAATCAGTAATAAATAAATAATAAATTAATAATTAATGTGTATATAATAACTAAATAATAAATAAATACATATTAAATATTAAATAAATAAATAAATTTATCAATAAGTAAATTGATAAATAAATAAATAAATAAATAATACATAATACATAAATAATTAATTAATTAATTAATAATTAATTAATTACTAATACTAAATAAATAAATAACAAAAAAAACAAAAAAATATAAAAAAATATAAATCATAAAACGTTAAGAACCTCTAAAAACCCTAAAAACACTGAAATGGCTATAAATTATGATTCGAGACTCCTTTTTCTATGCCATAACTAGTTAAATCGAAGATCATGAAATGAGCTTTGATATGGTATGTGGTACATATCGAATAGACACCTGGATCGAAGGTTATAACCGTTTGAATTTTTAAGAAATTGGGGTGTGCAACTAAAACCTCTGTTTTGGAGGTCTTTTGGGCCTTTCAGGTGGAATAAAAAGGGGTAAATACTCATAGATTTGGTACCAGACCTAAATGTCATAGATCTCATTGCAAGTTTCGATTTGATATGTGGTAGAGCCCAAACGAACACACGAAAAAAAGTTATGACTATTTGAAGTTCGAGTTCGATTTTTGACTTTTGAAATTTGAATATATTTTTTTCCTTTAATTATCACATGATTAAAATCTCACTTGGTTTTAGATCATTTGATAAGATTATATTTGAATGGTTGTGGAGCTAAAATGGACTCCTGGATCAGAAGTTACGATCATTTGATGTCAAAGTCTGTTTTTCAACTTATTGAAGATTTGTTTTCAGTTTAAAAATGTCTTTAACTAATAATTATAAATATTTACTAATTAATACATTATAAATAATTAAAATTATAAATAATAAACTATATCTTATTTTAAATAATAAATAAATAAATAATAATTGATAAATAAATAATTGTTAAAAAAAATCTTCAATTTTGTGGCGATTTTATTAAAAAAACGCCGCTAAAAAAATTAAATTTTTTTTGAAGAAATTTTAAAATGTATATAAAAAAAATATTTTAAAAACATTTAGCAGCGTTTTTTTTGCGGCGATGTTCAAAACCACCACAAAATTTTTGATCGAAAAAAATGTAGCGGTGGTTTTGAAAACCACCACTAAAACATTATTTTCATGTAGTGCTTGGTGAAGCAAGAAACAACATCCTATATCACTTTCTACTACTAAAGTTGAATATGTTACAGTCGAAATTTTTTGTGCTGATGTTTTTTGGATACAACAAAAAGTCATGGATTTTGGTTTTTATTTCACTTGAACTCCAACTCTTTATGATAATACTAGTGCTATTTCATTATCTAAGAACCTAGAATATGACAAACCATATTTTAATATATTTTATTTCATGATTTATTACATAATGATACACATTATAAAATTATAAAAGATCATAAAGCCTGGTGTCTTTGGGAAATTAGGTACATAACGCATCAACTTGATACATGGATAAATCCACATTATTGAAAGTTTCCTTAACATGCTCCTAAAATTCCATTTCTCTTTTAAAACTACACAGAATAACCTGGGGACATACACAAGAAAGGGGTTATATATAAAGCCCGGAACGGGAATAAACAAAGAATGAAATAAGGTAAATCCATACATGTGATCCAAGAGGCATATCAAGGTAACATAATAGGGGTGAGAATCATAATATTGAACTATAAGTCATGATATAACATGATAACATAAAGGAAACATGGGAATGTGATGGCAACATTAAACATGACATCATAAACATAGGTCAAGGATAACCACCAAGACATCATAACATGGTGGAAAAAGTCCCATAATGGATTATTTTTACTCCTTAATCACATACATGACATCTCATGAGACTAAAATATTACCCAATGCATTGGATCTCTATCTAGGCACACCTATCATTTTCATATCATGTACATGAATAAGTGTGCCACATGAATCATAAAACATAAATATGAATTTCATCAATTTTAATCTCTTGATCAAGGATTTTGGGTTATATACATGGGATTCCCCAATCAATTGAGGATAGGTAAATCTATGTGAATACTCTTAAGTGTAAATAAGGATGGGTTTTCACAACAAAATTGTTTGGTATGGAAAAATCACAAGATAATTTCAGAAGCATAATGAGGGTATGTAATGGTTAATGGGAGGGATTAATGAGAGATAAATGGGGCTCTCATAACTTACATGTCATAAGGGAAGTAATAATGGTGTTTGAAATCATATCCCAACATGGAAAATTGGAATACTAAGGGAATAATATAAAGGATGTTCTTGAATAAAGAGGAAGAGAGGATCCCTTACCTTGAGAGAGTGCGTCTAAAAGATTGGGAGGATCTTATTAAGAGAATAGAGGCACCATGGGAGGGATATAGAGAGTTAAGGTCATAATAATGTTGTTATCCAAGGGTTTTTAGTGAAGAGGAGTGGGATTTTGGTGGGTTTATATAGAAAAATAGGGGGAAGTTCTTTATTAATTTCCAAACTTAAGTTTTGGACTCTATATGATAAAGTAATCAAAATCACAAACCTTGTCATGGTTTTTGGACATGGATTATGAAAAAATAGAGTGTTTTTTAATATTTTACAAGTTTAATAATTTACCTCATTAAAATAATACCCTTGGTGATGTAGAAGTGAGTCGTATTTAAACAGAATTGATTTTAAAATCATAAAATATAATATTGGTTTTGTGGGATTCATAAGGGCTTATAAAATTAATAAAATAACCTCAAAAACAATTTATTTTAAAGTTTAAATATATATATTTAGTCTTTTATAATTTTTATGTCATATATTACATCACTTTTGGGTCATTATGATGTCATAATACACTATATGTTTATACTGTATTTAATTTTGACCCAAAAATTTGTCTGTCTCTGAAAATTATGAAAAAATCATTGTTATAAAATTTTGACATTATTATTTCATAAATAATATTTATTGTATCCAAATAATTCTCTAATTATGAGAATTTATACTTTTAAATCAAAAATATACATTTATTAAAAAAATTGGGTTTTTAAAATAATAATTTTCTAAACCTTGTAGCAATTATTTTTTACTTCACAAAATTATATTATAATTTGTATTTAATAAAGATTATTTAATAATAATATTTTTTTAGAATATAATTTATTTTAAAAAATCATGAATTCATTAAAATATATGTTATTTTTTGAAACTATACAATTCCCAAAAATACAATTTGGGTTTCATCATGTCAGAATCTAATTTTTATCTAACTCATTATTTAATCATTTAAAAAGTAATATTAAAATGGGGTAAATATAATCATCATTTTATTAAAATAAAATATAAAAATTCATACCGTTATGTTCTTGATACATATCCCTTTATTACACCAATGAATTCCCTAAGGGTGAGGTGTGTGGTGGTGAGATTTTATTGGGGTGGTTTGCAATACATGGTTTGGGTCATGATCTCAATGAGCTAGAAATTCTCCTGTAAATGGTTTCATACATGATTTACTTATTTAATATCAACTTGGACTTGATCAACGTAAAATCCTAGTGATGTTATCTCCCTAATAAGCTCTCATAAATTGTCTTCGTAGGGTATGATCTTATCTCCCTCAAAATCCCTAATAAATTGGCTTCATAGGGTATGATTCTATTAATCGAGGTCATTATTTCTTTCGTTTGTATTAGTTAGAATTTATCATAACCCTTAATATAAAAATATTAATTTCCACTATAAAAAACTATATTAACAATTGTTATGATGCATAACGGTGTTTTAAATTTTAAAAACCATATAAGAGTTCAAAATAGCCAAAGTAGTGCATGTGTTTTCTATAACTTTATTAATTAATAAGGTATTTATTTATTCAAAAACTGAATTTAATTTATAAAATTTCTAGTTGTTATATAGAGCATAACTCATAATAAAAGTGCATAGATGTAAGACACCATTTCCTTAGGGATCACACACAAAAAGGATATATTGTTCTTGACTTTATCATAATGGAAAAGTAGCTTGCTGATATTTTTACAAAACTCTTTTTTCATCATGGAAAAAACTTTATGTTTCATCTATCTCCTTGCATTAAAAATTACTCAAGTGAAAAAGGAGAAAAAAAATTTCGATCTATTAACTTTTTATCAAAATTTTAAATTTCATAGTTTTTTTCAATCTTATCAATTTTTCAAAATTTTATTAGTTTTTAATTTTTTCCATTATATTTACATGTATATTTTATTACTTTCATTATAATTTTTTGTGAAAGATTTACAATTTTTGTTGAACTTTTCCTTGAACCATCCTCGAATGAGGAAGATCATCCATTTCTTTTGGAAGATAACTTTAGGAAATGTAATATTTTTTCTTTCTTATGTTCTTCATTTTAAAAGTCAACAAGAGGGATAAATTTAAGAAAAATTTGTCGTTTTTACTTTGAGTATTCATTTATTCTGATAAAGCTTTTTCAAAGGGGGTAATTTTTTATCTAATTAAGTTTGTTTAAATTTTTTCAAATAAAAGGGGGATAAATTCACAATTATGAATATTATAGGGAGATTAATTTTTAATTTAATATCTTTTTTTCAAATTTTCTTGCATGTCTTGTGCTTTATAAAAGGATATATTGTTAAGTCAGTGAATCACTCTATTTCTTTATTTTTTAAATCTAAATACACTTTATATCAAAATGATCTTACTTGATTTTTTTCTTAAGTTATTATGATTGTAAAGAATGAACTTTTGGTAACTGAAATACCATAGAACTAAATTTGTTTTATGAAAATCTGGTGATCTGAACTTCTATTACAGATTACATCCATCCTTTTTTTAATCACTATAGTGGGGCATAACAAACTCATCTATAGATTAATAACCTTACTTAGTTCATTGGTAGATGGATAATTTGTAGTCGATGTAGTTAGAATTGACTTTGGTTTTTGTGGAATTTGACCATTGAAGTTTTTTACAATTATGTATATAAATATATTTGTACCTCTATCATCATAAGTATGATAATTGATTACACAATTGACTAATGAGAATCAAGAAATCTGAAATTTGTTATTTGTTTTGAAGATTTGAAATTTCTGATTACTAATAGAGCTTCTAATCAGTGTAATCTTATTCTTTCTGAGTGTTTTTGATAAGAGATAACATTGTAAGGTTTTATTTGAAAATATCTTAGAAATTTCCAATTTAATCATTTTTTACCTATTTTTTGTGATCGAGAGATTCCAAGGATAGGAAGACATATTTTTTTCAATCATCTGGATCGAGGGCTTCCATGACTAGGAAAACATAGCTCAGAACCTTCCATGTGTGTAAGATATTTTCTTCCAAAAGGTTTATTAAAGGGCTTCTGGGGATATTAATATAGACTTTCTGATAGCACTACTACAAATAGGCCTTTAACAGTGCTAAAAATAGCCTTTATCATCCTTAGAGAAGCACTAACTACGAGAGTGAGATTAAAATCCCTAGAATTTTATCAGTGATAAAAAAGTATTGATAAAGGGGTCCTTTATCAGTGATAAAAAAGCATTGATAAAGAGGCATATTATAGTGTGTTGTGACAGCACATTGCAGCACCAAAAACACAACCAAATTAGTAGAATCAACTACCAATACAAAATTTAAATGAGATAAAATTTACAAAAAAAAATACAAGAAAAAAACACTATATTATATACATTTCAAACATTGGTTTATAAAATTTCATAAGTAAAAATTACCACATATATTCAAAAAAATAAATGTTCCTTTAATTATCACATGATTAAAATATCACTTGGTTTTAGATCATTTTATAAGCTTCGATTTGACTGGTTGTGGAGCTGAAATAGACTCTCAGATCAGAAGTTTGGGCCATTTGATGTCGAAGTCTGTTTTTCAACTTATTGAAGATTTGTTTTCAGTTTAAAAATATTATTAACTAATAATTATAAATATTTACTAATTGAAAAATTATAAATAATTAAAATTATAAATAATAAAGTACATTTTATTGTAAATAATTAATAAAAATAAAAATTAATAAATAAATAATTGTTAAAAAAAATCTTCAATTTTGCGGCGGTTTTGAAAAAACCGTCGTTGTTTTGGGACAGTTTTTTTTTAAAACTGCCCCAAGAAAAATATAATTTTATTTTTGAAGAAATTTTAAAAAATTTATTAAAAAAAATATTTTAAAAAAAATTGCAGCAGTTTTGAAAACCACTCCTAAAACACTATTTTCCTAGAGTGCTTGGTGAAGCAACAAACAACATCCTATATCACTTTCTACTGCTAAAGATGAATTTTTTACAGCCGAAATTTGTTTTGCTCAAGTTTCTTGGATAGAACACAAAGTCATGGATTTTTGTTTTAATTTTACTTGAACTCTAATTCTTTATGATAATACTAGTGTTATTTCATTATCTAAGAACCTGGAATATGACAACCCATATTTTAATACATTTTATTTCATGATTTATTACATAATGATACACATAATACAATTCCAAAAGATCATAAAGCCTGGTATCTTTGGGAAATTAGGTACATAACACATCAAATTGATACATGGATAAAACCACATTATTCAAAATTTCCTTAACATGCTCCTAAAATTCCATTTCTCTTTTAAAACTACATAGAATAAACTGGGGACATACATAAGAAAGGGGTGATATATAAATCCCAGTAAAGGAATAAACAAAGAACAGAATAAGGTAAATCAGTAAATGTGATCAAAGAGTCATATTAAGGTAACATAATATGGCTGAGAATCATAATATTGAAGAATAAGGCATGATATAACATGATAACATAAAGGAAATATGGGAATGTGATGGCAACATTAAACATGAAATCATAAACATAGGTCAAGTATAACCACCAAGACATCATAACATGGTGGAAAAAGTCCCATAATGGATTAGGTTTACTCCTAAATCACATAAATTACATCTCATGAGACTAAAATATAACCCAATGCATCAGATCTCTATTTAGGAGCACCCATCATTTTCATATCATGTACGTGCATGAGTGTGCCACATGAATTATAAAACATAAAGATGTCTTTCATAAATTTTAATCTCTTTATCAAGGAGTTTGGATAATATATATAATATTACTCAATCAATTTAGGATAGGTAAATCTATGTGAATACTCTTAAGTGGAAATAAGAATGGGTTTTCAGAACAAAAATGTTTAGTATGGAAAAATCACAGGATAATTCCAGTAGCATAATGAGGGTGTTTAAAGGTTAATGGGAGGTATTAATGAGAGATAAATGGGTTTATCATCACATAGATATCATAAGGGAAGAAATAAGGGTGTTTTAAATCATATCCTAAAATGTAAAATTGGAAAACAAAGGGAATAATATAAAGGAGGTTCTTGAATAAAGAGGAGGAGAGGATCCCTTACCTTGAGAGAGTGATTCTAAAAGATTGGAAGGATATTATTAAGATAATACAGGCACCATGGGAGGTATATATAGAGTTAAGTGAAGAATAATGTTTTTCTCTAAGGGTTTTTAGTGAAGAGGGGTGGGATTTTTTGTGGGTTTATATAGAAAAATAGAGGAAAGTTCTTTATTAATTTCCAAACTTAATTTTTGGATTCTATATGATTAAGTAATCAAAATTACAAACCTTGTCATGGTTTTTGGCCATGGTTTACGAAATATTGGAGTATTTTTCAATATTTTACAAGTTTAATAATATACCTCATTAAAATAATACCCTTGGTGATGTAGAAGTGAGTCGTATTTAAACAGAATTGATTTTAAAATCATAAAATATAATATTGGTTTTGTAGGATTCATAAGGGATTATAAAATTAATCAAATAACCTCAAAAACGCATTATTTTAAAGTTTAAATATATATTTGGTATTTTATACCTTTTATGTCATATATTACATAACTTTTGGTTCATTATGATGTCATAATACACTGTATATTTATACCGTATTTAATTTTGACCCAAAAATTTGTCTGTCTCTGAAAATTATGAAAAAATCATCATTAGAAAATTTTGACATTATGATTTCATAAATAATATTTATTTTATCCAAATAATTCTCTAATTATGAGAATTTACACTTTTGAATCAAAAATATACATTTATTAAAAAAAATTGTTTTTTAACAATAATAATTTTTTGACCCTTATAGCAATTATTTTTGAATTTGAAAAATTATTTTATAATTTTTATTTAATAAAAATTATTTAACAATAATATTTTATTATAATATAATTTATTTAAAAAAATCATGAATTCATTAAAATACATTGTAGTTATTGAAACTATACACTTCCCAAAAATACTATTTGTGTTTCATTATGTCATAATCTAATTTTTATCTAAATCATTATTTAATAATTTAAAAAGTAATATTAAAATGGGGTAAATATAAATATCATTTTATTAAAATAAAATATAAAAATTCATACTTTTAGGGTCTAGATACATTTCCCTTTATTACACCAATGAATTCCCTAAGGGTAAGGTGTGTGTTGGTGAGATTTTCTTAGGGTGGTTTGCAATACATGGTTTGGGTCATGATCTCAATGAGCTTGAAATTCTCCCCTAAATGGTTTCATTCATGATTTACTTGTTGAATATCAACTTGGACTTGATCAAAGGAAAATCCTAGTGATGTTATCTCCCTAATAATCTCTGATAAATTGTCTTCATAGGGTATGATCCTACCGGCCGAGGTCATCACTTATTTCCTCTGTATTGAATGGACTTTATCATAACCCTAAATATAATAATATTAATGGTCATTGTACAATTCCTATATTAAAAATAGTTATGATGCATAAGGGTATTTTAAATTTGATAGCTCATATAACTATTCAAAATACCTAAAGTAGTTCATGTGTTTTCTTTAGCTGCATTACTTAATAATACATTTACTTATTCAAAAACAAAATTTCATTTATAAAAGTTAATGTCACTAAATTATTCCCCCATTAAGAAATTTCTCCATCAAATTTTTCATTTCATACTCTAAAATGGATTAGAGTACTTTTGATGCATCGAATCTTTTAGTTCCCAAGTCACTTCCTCAAACTTGTGGTTCCTTACCATCACTTTGACTAAGTAATTTGTCTTATTTCATAGAACTTTGTCTCTATGATATAAGATATTCACTGGTTGCTCCTAATATAAAAGATTGTTTTTCAATGGTACCACCTCTAGATTCAGTACATGTGAGGGTTCTCGTATGTACTTCCTCAAGAGTGATACATGAAAAACATCATATACTTGAGATAAGTTAGGTGGGAGATCTAGTTAATATGCCACCGCTCTGATATGATCAAGGATATCAAAGGGGAAAATTTATCTATGACTATGTTTTACCTTCTTCCCAAACCTTATGACTTAATTCCATGGAGATATATTAAGGAACACTTTATCTCGAATCACAAACTCTAGATCACATCAACGATTTTATGTATAACTTTTCTATCAAATTTGTGTAGATTTCATATGACATTTAATGGTTTGAACCTTATCTTTCATTTCTTAGATAAGATCAGGTTCCATCAGATTCTACACTCCAAATTCATCCCATCTTGTTAGAGTCTGACACCACTTCCCATACAGATCCTCATAAGGTATTATTTTAATGCTAGAATGGAAACTGTTGTTATATGATAACTCGTATAGGTTAAGGTATTTATTCCAACATCCTTGGAAATCTATTGAACATGATCTTAGTGTATCCTTCATAGTTTGAATGGTTTTTTTATACTGACCATCCATATGAGGGTGATAAGTAGTGTTGAAACTTAGTTTTTTATTTAATTCTTGTTGAAGGATTCTCTAAAACCTCAAGGTAAACCAAGGATCTAGTTCATATAAAAAAAGATATTGGAACTCCATATAGTCATAAAACTTCCCATATGTATATATTAGTGAGTTGGTTAAGAGATAAATATTCCCTGATGGAAATTAAATGCACTGGCTTAGTAAGGAGATCGACTACCACCCAAATGGAATTATTATCTTTAGGTTTATTGGGGATTCTTATGATGAAATCCATTATGTTTTCCCATTTCCAAACTAGTATGGGAAATGGTTTAAAAATACCCTTAGACTTATGTCTCTCAACCTTGACTTGCTGGCATAACAAGCATCGAAATACAAACTCTGCAATCTCCCCCTTCATGTTATCTCGCCTTAAATTTTACTTAAGATATTTATACATATTAGTTCTTCCTAGATGAATAAAGAATGATAAGCTATGGGAATCATCTAGAATTTAACTCTTCAGTTCTAGTTTTGATGGGACACATATCCAAGTTCCAAACCTTATAGCTCCATCTTCAGTAAAGTTGAACTCTTAAATATTCACTACCTTCTTCTGTAGCATCTAATTATATTTCTAGGACTCCTTGATCCTCTCAAGAATGGATGTTTGAGTAGTTATTTGAGAAATATATTATGAAGATCATTTTATTATTCCCATATCCATCCTTTTTATTTCTAAGAATATTGGATATCTTACAATCCTCATCATGAAGAGAGTTATGGGATCCTTTCTACTCAGATCATCTTCAACTTTGTTTGCTTTCTTAGGTTGGTAATGAATTAAGATATCATAATCCTTGATTATATCTAACCACGTTCATTGGATAATATTCAAATCCTTTTGTGTGAATACATACTTGAGGCTTTAATGATCTATATATATGTCACACTTTTTCCATACATGAAACGTCTCCATATCTTCAATTTGAAGATCACTACAACCAATTCTATATCATGATTTGGGTAGTTCTAATCATGGATATTTAGTTGGAGGGAAGCATAGCCTATCACTTTTTTATCATTCATAAGTAAAAAACCTAATCCATTTTTGGATTCTTCATTGTAAACCCCACTAGTGAGCAATGTGATAAGAGGTGTAGTGATTAGCCTCTTCTTTGGATCTTTAAAACTTTATTAACATTCATCAATACAAAAAACCCTGACTCCCTTCCAATTAATCTTTTTTATTGGGGCTTGAAAATCAGGATATTTTTATCACAACTCAATGATAGTACCTAGATAATTCAAGGAAACTTTAGATTTTGTCATGGATGGTTCCCATGGGTATCCTTAAATTACCTTAGTTTTTCAAGGATCCATAGACATACCTTTACTAGTGATAACATGTCCCAAATAAATTTCTTACTCCAACCAAAACTCACATTTACCATACTTTGAAAATAATTTTTCCCTTAACAATGTCTTAGGTATGGAATTCAAATTCTCCCCATATTCCTCCTTTATTTTAGATTAGATGAGAATATATTCTATAAATACTAAAATAAAATTATAGAGGTAATATATAAATACTCTATTCATCAAGTCCATGAAGATTTATAGATAATTAGTGAGTAAAAATGGAATTACTATGAACTCATAAAACTCATACATTGTATGAAAAAAATATTGGAGATATCCTACTTCTTCACATTTACTTGATAATATCCTGACTGAAGATCCTCCTTAGAGAAATATTGGGCTCCATATAGATGAACAAGAAATTCATCGATCCGTGGAAAAGGATACTTTTTCTCTATCATGATCTTGTTGAGCTTGTGGTAATCAATGGAAAGGCATATCGACTTATCCTTCTTCTTGATGAATAGGATTGGTTCACCCCATGGTGAAACACTTTGGCATATAAACACTTTATTCAGATTCTCCTATAGTTTCTTCTTCATTTCCTCAAGTTCAATGACATCCATTCTATATAGAGTCTTGGATATTGGTAAATATCTAGGTATAAGCTCAATTGAAATTTAACCTCACATCTAGGAGGAATACCAAACAAATCTTCAAGAAATACATTAGTGTATTCCCTCATAATGGTCATGTCTTCAAGTATGATCTTTTATTTAGTCTCAATAATTTGAGATAGATATGTTTTATCACAAGGCAATAATATCTATGGTTTAGGTTTTAATACCAAAGAAGTTTCATCCTCCTCCTTGCACTTTTATAAAATCATAGGGTGATTCGTGATATAGAGGGTGATTTCCTTCTCTTGTAAATTTATGTTGGATCTATATAAGGAAAGTCAATCCATGCCTAGAATAGTATCGAATTCCACTAAAGGAAGTGTCCCAAGGTTCGCTGGGAAGTTCTATCCACAAATATGGATATGGGATGAATTATATGCTTGAGATGCAATAATTGACCAATTCTCCATCTTCATCGATAACTCAACTTCAATATTATGAGGTTTTGTTTGATTATTTCTACTAAACTTGTGTAATATGAAAGAATGTGTAGAACTAGAATCAAAAAGTATGTTCGATGTCCTTGAATGAATAATTATCATACCTTTCTCCACTTCATTGTGGGGATCCACTTAAGCAGTTATGATCGAATAAGCTCTCCCTTATTGCCTTGGAGGTTTTTGGTGTTGATTGTCTGTAACAAACCTTGGCTTATGGTATTTTCTTGCATAATGCTTGTGTTCCTTGCAATTGAAACATTGTACTACTAGATAAGGTTTGATTGGAGAATTCCTTTGTTACAACGCATTGGTGGGTTTTTCTTGTTTCAAATCGCTAGTTGGATGCCCCACATTCCTGTACCTAAATCATTTCATTGTCCCCCTTAAGAAATTTTTAGGATTCTTCTTCCCACACTTCTGAAATTGGTATGTCGGGATTTCTTTCTGTCGTTACATTTCTCCATCGTACCTCCAAAATTAAACTCTATTTTTTTCTTCTTATCCCCATGAAAACCTTGAGATTCATTGATACCCATTTACAATTTTAGGGAACATCAGAAAATTTACTCATATTTTTGAAAATCCTAAATCACCAAGTCTTTTCATAGACTTGGATTTAGCACACCAAATAAGTAGTTAACTTTACTTTTGGAGGTAATGAAAAAGTTGTAGTCATATCGTGAAAGTATTGTGAAGATTTAATCGTACGCATCGATGGATTCATCATCCTTTTTCTTAAGGCTAAGAAAGTTTCTATCTATTTTCAGTCGAAGAGTGTGAGGAAAATATTTTTCAAAAAAAAATTCCTGAATTCCTTCAAAACCAATTATTTGATATCCTCCTTGGGTTTCATATTTTTTTACCAACACCCACCATTGATCAGATTCTACTTCCATATGATAAACAACCAGCATGAACTACTCCTACTCAGAGCATTGAATGATTGGAAAGATCTTCTTAATGGATTTGATCCATTTTTCTGTGATTAAGGGATAAAAATATCCACTGAAAGCTGGAGGCCCTTGTCGTATAAATGTCTCAATTGAAACTTACACTTTATTAGGGGTATTTGTGAATTCCTCCTAATTCATGTTTTAGTTCAAAACTTGAGTTAATTGAGAAATTATTTTCATGAAATTCTTGAATCATGTACCTATTGGGTTGGGAATTTAATTTGAGTATCCATTACATTACTCATCACATTGATTTTTTACTTAGTTTCTCCTATTCCTAACCCTTTGACTAGAAAAAATGGAAAATTAAGGATGAGTATTTTTAAAATATTAAACACATAAATGGAAAATTATGAACATTAAATGTATAACTGATAAATTATATATATTATTTAACTTTTTATTTTTTAGGTTTCAGTATAATTTTTCCATGATCTATTTCCTAACATAAAATCTTAGGGGCACTTTTTGTTCCCTTAATAATGGTTCATAAGGATATTGTGAAATTTCCAAATCATATCCACAGGAGTTTCAAACTAAGTGTTCATTAAGGCCTGTTTTTTTGAACCATGTAAAGATCAAGTCCATCTCAATGTGCTGTTTTCGGGGTTATTACCCTTGTGTATATTTGTGTCAAAGCCGCATCCACTTATAGTATCCATACATGGATATATTTTCATGTAAACCACTTACTCTATACTTTAGTAAAATTTAGAGATTTTTTCCTTTTCTTAGTACTATCCCTAAGAATTTTACTAGATTTTAATAATCCTAATCCCAAAAATAACTAGACTTTTCTCTGATACCAGCTATGATAACTCAAATTTTAATAAATTTTATTTTATTATTTATTGATTAAAGGGACACGTTATAGAATCTCAGAATATCATGAATCCTAGTGTCTTTGAGAAATTAAGTACATATAATGTCAAATTGATACATGGATAAATCCACATTATTGAAAATTTCCTTAACATGCACCTAAAATTGCATTGCTCTTTTAAAACTACACAGGATAAATTAGGGACATACATAAGAAAGGGGTGATCTATAAATCCCATTAATGAAATAAAAAATCATAGGATAAGGTAAAGCAATACATGCGATGCAAGAGTCATATAAATATAACATAAAGGGGTGTTAACCATAATCTTGAATAATAAGGCATGATATAACATGATAACATAAATGAAATATGGGAATGTGGAAACAACATTAAACATGACATCATAAACATAGGTTAAGGATAAAAATCAATACATCATAAAATGGTGGAAAAAGTACCGTAATGGATTATATTTACTCCCTAATACCATACATGACATCTCATGAGACTAAAACATTGCCCAATGCATTGGAACACTATCTGGGCACAGGCATCATTTTCATACCATGTATATGCATAAGTGTGCCACATGAATCATACAACATAAAGATGTATTTCATAAATTTTAATACCAAGATCAAGGAGTGAGGATTATATACACGGAATTCCTCAATCAATGAATTATGGGTACATATAGGTGAATACTCTTGAGTGGAAATAATTATGGGTATTTACAAAAAAATGTTTAGCATGGAAAAATCATAGGATAATTCTGGAAGCATAACAGGGGTATGTAAAGGTTCATGTGAGGTCTTAATGAGATTTAATAGGGTATATCATCACTTTTACATAATAAGGATCATAATAGGTATGTGTGAAATCATATACCAACATTAAAAATTGGAAAAAAAGACATTAATGTAAATGAGGTTCTTGAATAAAGAGGGGGAGAGGATCTCTTACCTTGAGAGGGTGCTTATAAAAGCTTGAGAGGAGATTATTAATAGATTATAATAACCTTGGGATGTATATAGAGAGGTAAGGTCAGATTAATTTTATAGCATTCTGCATTTTTAATACATAACTTTTCATTACATTTTACAAACAGAGGATCTTTAAAGTCTAGTGTCTTGGAAATCAAGAATAAAAAAATGAAAACTTAAAAACTCCTTTAAATCCCCTTGAAAATATTCTTTAAAAGTTCATCCTATGTACAATTACTTCATATCATAACCTGTAGACATACAATCAAAGGAAAGGTTGATCATAAAGCTCAGTAAGGAAAACAAGTGAAACAGTTAACATGTGATCTTCAAAAATATTAATAAAAACATGATATAGATAATAGAGTCATGAGCAATGGAAGAATAGGAATAACATAATAAAAAGAACATGAATCATAACCTGAATATGTGGATAAAAAATTTCATTTATACATTCATGAACATATCACCAAGTTCCATCCCCAAGGTGTCATAAAAATTACCAAGGTTATTCACTAAGGTATCTTGAAACTTGTCATCTCTAGAGATTAATTCTTTGACCAATGCATTGGAGTGATATCAGGGCACACCCTTAATATTTATTTACATTCATATGATACAAATATATCATAATCAAACATTTCATAAATATCCTATAGAGAATAAAATAAATGGGTTTCATTTCAAAATCGTGATGTTTTAAAAGTTCTTAAAAACTTGATCATTACGTCATTTATAACCCATGGAAAGGGATTGAGGGTTATATGTATGTAAATTACAGAATCAAATAGATCAATTTTATGTATTTTTGAATACCCCTAGAAATGAAATAGTTCTGGGTATTCACATAAATACAAAAAGATAATTTCTTGAGAGAAAGAGAGAGAAATTTTGAGACGAAATTTCTGCAGCATAACAACTATATAACATGGTTTTAGAAAACATTGAAAAGAGAGGGGACAAGGGTCACACACTCATTAATAACTAATAATACAGTATGGGTACTGAATAAAAAGAAATAAGATCATGTTATTTATATTTGAAGTAAATTCCATATGAAAATGAAACTCAAAGAAAAAGAGAAGATGTGATTTCTTTTACGAAAATTCAGCAGCCTAACGACGTCACTTAAAGATTCAGAAAATAATATGATGAGAGTGGAAAGGGAATATCATAATTTGTAAATGAAATTTACAGTATTAAATATATATAATAACAATACCCCTCATAATAAAATGTAACTATAAGACGTAACATAAAGGAATTCATGACTTAAAAGAGGAGGGTGAAAGGATCCCTTACTGATTTGGAAACTTTCGAAACGTACACCCCATGAAAGAAGGATCATATCAAGAATATGTAAATACCCATAAATTAAATTATATTATACAAATAGTACAATAATTGGAGGTAAATACAACACACAAAAGTAAATAGTGGCAAATATACCATGAATCTCACAGGAATAAGAAGTGATATGAAAGTCCCTAACCACGTTGTATTCAATCGAATCGTATGACCAAAAATTAATAACCACAAAATTATTCATATACTAACATGAATATAAATATAATAATGATAATATATATCAAATGGAAGTAAAAAATACACCACATGCAATAAATTAGTGGCGAACAATGGAAATCCCACAGAATTAAAAGTGAGATAAGAAACCCCTTACCTCGTTGTCTGACTTGACTTGCTTGTATGTTCCTTGTTCTTCCTAAATAATAAACTTAAGTTAATTTATACTTGATTAATAATATTTTTCAAATTTATTATTCCTTTTATATTACTTATTACCTTTCTATAACAATTAGTTAATTATTTGAGCTCATATCGGACATTTTGTCAATGTTCGGAACTTGAGTCAAAAAATGAACTTGTTATAATTATAAATTGTCCACGTGGTAAATATTCCATTATCTCAAAAATGATATTCATCATTTAGATTTCATATATATCATATATATCCAGTATATATATGTATTTATAATATTACATAACATTTGGAGATAAGAAATGAAATGCACCCTTCATGGAGACGGTAAGTCGTACGTACGCATGAACGCTAATTTCATTTATATTTCATATTTTAATGAAATGAAAACATACTGATTCATAGGTATATTATAATTTCATTCTAATATTTATTTCATATATGTTACATAATTTCATAAATTATATCCTTTATACGTTCCATTTATGGAATGAACGAGTCATATCACTTTGAGGGGGCGGTAGTCCGCACTTCCTCTAATGAAATTATCGCGTTTACCCATTATGGAAACCATAAAGGTATGATATAAAAAGGAATAATAAGGAAAACGAAAATATAATATATATATCATATATAGATACAGTTCCATCATAATGTCCACCATGATAAGAAGTATGAGATAATTGAACAATCATCATTTCGTGAGGCAGTAGTTCGTCGTCCACTGAAATAGTATGTTCGTTACCCATTAGATGGAGGTGTGTGTAAGTTTATCTCGAATAATTCTCATAAAAACATCATTTTATATTTAGTATACTGTTTTTGTTATAAAAAAAATTAATAAAAAGAGTTTAGGGGGTTGGAGAAGTAAATTAAAACAAAAGAACTTAAGAGAAGACGTTACCTTTAAATCGGGTAACTCCCTTTGGTTTGAACCAAAAGGGTTTGTTGAAGTGATTTATGACTAAGGTAAGGCTTCTAGGACAAAAAGATGGATCTTGGGAGGTTATTTGAGCAGAGTTTTGATGAGCCAAGGTCTTTAGAAGTGTGAGAAATGGGTAGGAAGTGAGGGTTTTTATAAGGGAGAGGAGGAGCTCTTTTGGAAAGTTTGAAAATATTATTTTATTATATAATGATTTTTGGTTTCTAAAGGTCCAAAAATCATTAAATTAGAAGATAAGGTGGACCATGTTCAAAATAAAATCATCAAATAAGAATTGGAAAAGTTTTGGATATTGTTTTAATTTTTATCTTCTTATTTATTTAAATCATCCATTAATGACGTAAACACTGCATCATCATTGTGTCATAAATAATTTTATTTATTTGATGTCTAAAAATTATAAAAAAAAATACCATGATGTAGGAAATATTTTTAGATTTCCAATGAATATTTATAGTCGAAAATATAACTTACATAACCCCATGTAAAAAAATAGTAAAACAATACATGTTTATGACATTTTTATTTTTACTTTAAATAAAAAGTTATAAATGTCATTATCTTACCCAAGTGGTTCCATGGGGCCCCAAATTGACCCATGGATTGTCTTGGTCGGCCATTACTCATCCAATAAGTTTAGGACAGGTTTCAAGGTAATTTTTTAGTATTATAACATTATTTTTACCTTAAATTACCCTAATTACCTTTAATCGTGGTTAGTAAAAGTCAAAAGTTACTATTCAATAAAATTTATTTTCATCCCATTGAACAAAATTTTACTTACTAATGACAACCATGTATTTCATATTTTTGAAATTGAATTCACAGAAGCGGTAAATTTTCATTTAAATGACAGTCTGTTTTTTAACTACTACTTAGTGGTTTCACAATTCATCAAAAATTGAAAGTTTTCAGAAAAAATCCAAAAATTCACTCTAAGCTAAATTTGATATTCTGAATTCAAAATTGATGTCTATTTTATCAAATTCAAAACATAAAAGTTTCATTAATTAATTTTATAATTAATTCCCGTTGTCAAAACAAAGTGTGTGTTTAAGAAATAATAACCATCAAAAGATTGATACTGGTTAATGTCCAATTTCAATTTGAAATTACTTCCAATATCCAACATTAGGTTAAATGGTAAAAATATAATCTATTTACACTTTAAAACCAATTTAAAAGATTATATAACCATATAAATAAATTATATTAAAAGGCGGTTTTGAATTAAAATACAGCATTTTTTCACTATTCATTAAAAATGAACATTATCAGAAAAATCTCAAATTTTCATCCAAAGTAAATTTTGATGTCCCGATTATAAAGATGAAAATTATTTTGTCAAATATAATATGTAAAAGTGAAAAAAACTAGATTTAAAAATGGTTCGCCATCAAAAGGCGGTAAATCGCCCTTTTAAAGTAAAATATGCTTAAAATAGATTCATTTACATTTTAAGCCTCTGAAATTTTATTAGATGAATGTAAAAACATTTAACAAACATATATTATAATATTTAAGTTGGTTCTATTAATTCCCTCCAATACAACGGCAAGGTGTTAACTACCTTTTAAAATAATAATATTATATTATTAGTGTGCAACGTAAGATTTCAAAGAAACTCGTTGTTGCGTGTCAGGTACGCCATTGAATATAGAATCCCCTTTAAAATAAAATTAATATTTAATTAAAAAATATTAATAAATATGAAAAGGTCATATTCCTTATTTTCCTGGGATGTTACATTTTTTCCCCCTTTTGGAAATTGCGTCCTCATAATTTTAAAGTTGGGTTTTGAAACTTCATTGAAAGTCCCACATCGGAAAAAGAGTTAGTAAAACTATAACTTTTAAATAAAGAAAGAAAAGTACAAAGGTCACCCGAGTTAACCCATACTAGTATTCCATGTAGGAAAACATGGATATAGAAGAGAAAAAAAAGGGTCAAGTTCTTATGGAGAGTGATAGAAAACATGATTAGGAGAAAGTTAACCACCAGAAAATCACAAACTTATAATGTGTTAAACGGTCTTTGATCACCCAGTAGGAAACGTAAACCAACAAAAAATTTTTTACATTCCTTTTCATAATTTTGAGGAATTAATTTACTACATAGAATAAAAACATAAGTAAATATACTTACCTTCAAGTAGAGTTTCATCCTTTAATAAGTTTCCACCAAAACTAATATTTTCTCCAAACAATGAGCATTCAAAAAGACTTGGCCACATCAAAAGCACAAGAATCATCTTCTAGAGAATCACATAATCCAAAAAGTAAGAACTATATATTTCCCTTGTCTTTAGACATAAACTAAAACCAAAATGGTTAGTACGAGATCATATAATCCCTAAAAAGGATAATCCTTTATAAAAAGAGATACTACTATTAATCTCCAAAATTCAACAAAAAGTATTCAAAGTTCCAGAAATACCATTCAATACACAATCTTCCTTAAAATTATTCAAAATAATACAAACTAAGATTGAAACCCAAAACTCAGAAGGATATAATCACATAGTATTCCACAATAAATCTTAACATTTATCTTCAAATAACATCGACTACTCTTAAAGTCTCATACTAAAGTGTAATTACCCTAATCACATATTCTCTAAGCTAGTTTAATCATTTTCCATAAATACCCAAATCACTATATGTCCACAATAAATATATAGATTCTTAAAAAATAAAAGTTTCAACCATTCCTCCACAAATGAAATCCAGTAGTATTTTATTTTACTTAGGCATATAGTATTCCAAAAGAGAAAACATCTTCCAAAATAACCTTTATCATTTAATCACCAAATCATTTTCATGTACTAATGATATCCATTTGATAAAAAATAAGTTCCCAAAATCAAATTATTCTTGATCCATTGTAACACCCCAAGATTCCACGGTATGCTTCTCTTTGAATAATACAGTAGTATGTGTTGTACACAACTTCGAGTTCTAACACACCAAAACCAAACTAGCCGTTATGAATAGTAATACCTAATTTTTGAAATTTTATAAATTTTATCTTTCAAAATGGACTTCATTTTTGGATTCAGAATATCAAAATTAGCTTAGGGTGAATTTTTGGTATTTTTCTGAAAATTTTCAATTTTTGATGAATAGTGAAAAACGCTGAGTTATAGTTTAAAACCGAATTTTTTAATTTAAATAATAATTTATTTTATTTAAATTTACTTTAGGTCAAAATAGATACATAATACCTATATAAGTTCAATGTAATTCATTGGAGTTAGTTTATAAAGATTTTAGATGTATAAAAATTTTATTGAACTTTTCACCGTCTTTTACCCACCTCCTAGGAGAATTTACAAATTCACATAAAACTTAATTTTACCGCTTCTGTGAGTTCAATTTCTAAAATCCAAGAGACACGGTTAATATCAAGAAGTAAAATTTGGATCAATAAGAAAAAAATAATTTCTGGTGAATAGTAACTTTTTACTTTTATTTACCACGGTTAAAAGTAAATAGGGTAATTAAGGGTAAAAATGATATTATTATCACCCTAACATATGTCCTAATTCTATTGGATAAGTATAATTCGACCAAAAAAAACTTTAGTAATAAAATATGAACCTCTTTGGTCCACTTGGATTAGATTAGGACATTTATTATTATTTAATTCAAAGAAGAGTTAAAAGAGTTAGAATCAAAGTTTAATAACTACAACATTTTTAATATAGGGTTACACATAAGATAAATTCAATTATAAATACTCATTATAAAGATAAAAATATTTCCTACATAATGGTATTTTATTTATAATTTTTAGACATTATATAATTTAATTTATTTTTGACACAATGGTGATGCAGTAATTACCTTATTAATGAAATATTAAAATAATTCATATTTTAAATACCCAAATAAATGTAATTTGTGACTTTTTATGAATTACACTAATTTTCTAGTTTAATATGACATATTAGGGTTGGTTAGATGAATTTTTTTCTAAGTAATAATGCTGTTATGAATTTAGAAAAAACAAAATACCAAATAGTGTCAAAATTGACATAAAAGAGTTTTTAAAACAAATATTATATTATTAATTGATATTATATTCCTAAAAATCTAAGGTTCGGCCAAAGTACTTACATAATGATATTTTTATCATTAATTAACCAATTGGGGTTCTCTTGGAAGTATATAGTAAGTCTATTAACCATATAATATAAAAATACAAAGAGACATGGTAAATGTCAAACTATTTAACTAAAGGTTAAATCTAAAAGATAAAGTTAATATAGTGAACCAAACCTGTATAAAACCTATTGGTTGAGTGGTTTTCGACCCATACCCACCTTAGTCTTTAAATAATCCATTTTTGAGACATTAAAAATCCAAAATTATTTTATTATAAAATAATATTTCTAGCCTTTCCTAAGGTGCCCCTCACCCCTCTTATAAAAGGGCACTCTCCCTTCTCTCTAATTCACACCTTCAAAGCCTTTTGTCTCGGCCAACACCTGACCAAATATCCTCTCAACTTCTCTCAATTCATCTTAGAGTCCTTTCTTTAGTTATAAATCCAACTTAAGGAGCCCTTTTGATCAAATCAAAAGAAAGAACCCGAAGAAGAGGTAATAATTTCGCCACCCTCTTTCAAGTTATATTCTTCTTCCACTTCTTGTTTCATTGTAATTTCCATTCTAAAATAACAACTCCATTATCTTCTATATAATGTGATGTTATTATAAATATGGTACATCCATATTCATTATTCTATCCATCCTTTGAATGACATGTCACCATACGTGCGTACGTACGGATTACCATCTCCACGTCATGGTGTAATTGTTATTCAATATATTATTATTTGTATGGGTATAAAATGATGTGTAATTCATGTAAATAATAAATATAACATTATAATGATTCTTTATATATGATATATAATCCAATTATAAATTATTTTAAAATCAAAATAATGATATTGTCCCTCGTGCGTACGTACGGATTACCATCTCCACGAACGCGATGAGATTCATTCCCCATTGTATCCATTCAAAAATAATTTTCATTACATGATTAAAAGTAATGTTTAAAGACTTGATATAATTCTAGATATGAATAAGATACATCCCATCCATAACAAATATGACTCACATAACAAAGAATATAAAGGAAAACGAATCTGTTAACACCTGAAACAACGATAATACTAAGATATTATTAACAAAACAATGTTAAAAGATCATATATGATGTCATATTAATGTATATGATTCTTATATAATTTTATAAAAATTATTTCACCATTATAAAAGAGGTTAACCTACCCTCGACCAAGGAAAAGTACAAGGTAAGGGTTAATTTCACAATATCTTTATTATCCGAGGTTGTTTTTACGTATCTACTGGGACCTCTTTATCATCCGAATCCATGTTTCTTAAAAATGCATTTCAAAACATTCTTACTATTTTATAGACTTTGGGTTAAAGTCATTTATACCCTTGTTTGACTTTTTATAAGATGTTTATAAAGTAATATTTCTGTCGTTTTCCAAACAAGGTCCTTTTTAACCTTTTTGACAGAATTATGGTAAGAATATATTTTTTAACTTATATGGTGGGTGCAGCTATATTCCGCCATTATAAAATCATCTAAGCTTCCCTTAAAATCTTATAAGAATATTTTCAAAGTAAATGTTTTCTTTTATAATTATGTGACTTTTAAATGATTTCAAAAAAAGAGATATTTCTCTCAAATAATTTTGATTTCATCTATGTCAACATCCTTTGATGGATTTTAAGCTTATTTTAAGTTGATTTATTATGATACAAAACTTCCATATTGTATTGAAGGTTTTGTGATATGTTTGATTGTGGATGTTTTATTTTTATACCATTCATGGTTTATGGAGAAAGTATTGACATTTCGTATGCTAGTTTTAATACGAATGTTTATGTTATGTTTAAACATGTTCATATGAGGAATGCATTGGACTTAGTAAGTGATAGGTGGAGCCTGATATATCTCCTCAATGCATTGGTAGGTATCATGAGACAAACTAGTTCCTTGGAACAAAACCTTGACAAAATCTTATTTTTAGTCTTGGCACAAGGCCTTGACTATGTGGTTATGATAATCTGACATTATGCATTCCATCATTATAAAAGTGGTTATTGATATTGCATGTGATTATTTGACCAGTATAATATCCATGTGAATAAGTAAATAGAATTATTTAATTTTATCTTTTCCATGTTATGCTTAAGTTCAAGTTTAAAATGCTTTTCTTTTAGTTATACATTGCCTTAAATGTTTATGCTTATTTATGAAAGTTTCTGCTATATTGTTATCCTTACTGAGCATCCGAGCTCACCCCTTTTTATGTTTTATTTTTTCCAGGATGTGAAGAAATATTTTATGAATGACCTACAGGGATAGTCTGAGGGGATATGAGTGTGAACTATGGATAATATGTTGTTTTAGTTTTTCACTTTATGATGTAATGCAATACTTATGAATGTATCTAGTGTTTCCAAGGCTACTAAACTAATCGGCCTTTCGAGGCTTGATCTTTTGTGATCATGCCAATGTTATGTAATAATACACCGACTCTGGGTAACTGGGGTTGGGGCGTTACATCCATAAAATCATTTAACTAAAAATTATAAGTCATACTAACCAGGGACTTCACGTAGGCCAGTGGTAGGTGATAAAACCCAATCGCACTTTGGTTGTGGGTTCGACTCCCATATCTTTGTCCGACGTGATAGGTTGTCACACGGTCTGCATGTTTTCATTTTTATAAAACTAAAAAATAACCCTAACATGTTTTAACCTTAAAGTATTTCTTATACCTTTCATTTTCATCCCAACACATTAAGATAGTTCTGCTCGAATCCAGATAGGGATGTATTTGCTTGATAAACCACTTAATCCATACTCACCAAAATACAAAGAAGTTTTCCTATATTTAAACTTTTATATAGGGTTATTCCTAAAGTTTTCATATCCTAATTTCTATAAATAACTAAACTATCCTTTGATACCAACTATAGCATCCCTCCTTTTTAATACATAACTTTTCATTACATTTTACAAACAGAGGATCTTTAAAGTCTAGTGTCTTGGAAATCAGGAATAAAAAAATGAAAACTTAAACACTCCTTTAAATACCATTGAAAAGATTCTTGAAAATTTCATCCTTTGTACAATTACTTCATCTCATAACCTGGAGACATACAATCAAAGGAAAGGGTGAGCATAAAGCTCAGTAAGGAAAACAAGTGAAATAGTTGACATGTGATCTTCAGCAATATTAATAAGAACATGATATAGATCATAGAGTCATGAGAAATGGAATAGTAGGACTAACATAATAAAAAGAACATGAATCATAACTTTAATATGTGGCTACAACATTTCATTTAGACATTCATGAACATATCACCAAGGTCCATCCCCAAGGTGTCATAAAAATAACCAAGGTTATTCATTAAGGTATCGTGAAACTTGTCATCTCTAGAGATTAATTCTTTTCCCAGTGCATTGGAGTGATATCAGGGCGCACCCATAATATGTCTTTAAATTCATGTGATAAATATATATCATAATCAAACATTTCATAAATAACCCATAGAGAATAAAATAAATGGGTTTCATTTCAAAATCGTGACGTTTTAAAAGTTCTTAAAAACTTGATCGTTACGTCATTTATAACCCATGGAAAGGGAGTGAGGGTTATATATATGTAAATTTCAGAATAAAATAGATCAATTTTATGTATTTTTTAATACCCCTGGAAATGAAATAGGTCTGGGTATTCACATAAATACAACAAGAGAATTTCTTGAGAGAAAGAGAGAGAAATTTTGAGACGAAATTTCTGCAGCATTACAACCATATAACATGGTTTTATAAAACATTGAAAAATAACTCATAATATAGTATGGGTACTGAATAAAAATAAATGAGATCATGTCATGGATATTTGAAGGAAATACCATATGAAAATGAAACTCAGAGAAAAATAGAAGATGCGATTTCTTTTACAAAAAATTGGCAGCCTAACGAAATCACTTAAAGATTCATAAAATAATTTTATGAGAGTGGAAAGGGACTATCATAATTTGGAAATGAAATGGACAGTATTAAAGATATATAATAACAATATCCCTCATAATAAAATGGAACTGTAAGACATAACATAAAGGAAGTCATGACTTAAAAGATGAGGGTGAAAGGATCCCTTACTGATTTGGTAACTTTAGAAACATACACCCCAGGAAATAAGGATCATATAAAGAATATGTTAATGCCCATAAATTAAATTATATTACACAAATATTACAATCAAGGGTAGTACATACACCACACAAAAGGAAATAGTGACAAATATACCTTGAATCTCACAGGAATAAGAAGTGAGATGAAAATCGCTTACCATGTTGTATTCAATCGAATCGTATTCCCAAAAATTAATAACCACCAAATGATTCATATAATAAAATGAATATAAAGAGAATAAGGATAATATATATCAAATGGAAGTACACAATACACCACATTCAATAAATTAGTCGTGAACAATGGAAATCCCATAGAATTAAAAGTGAGATAAGAAACCCCCTACCTCGTTGTCCGACTTGACTCGCTTGTATGTTCCTTGTTATTCATGAATAATAAAATTAAGTTAATTTATAATTTATTAATAATATTTTTAAATTTTATTATTCCTTTTATATTACTTATTACCTTTCTATAACAATTAGTTAATTATTTGAGCTCATATCGGACATTTTGTCAATGTTCGGAACTTGAGTCAAAAAATGAACTTGTTATAATTATAAATTGTCCATGTGGTCAAAATTACATTATCTCCAAAACTAAATTCATCATTTATATTTCATATGTATCATATATATCTGGTATATATATTTATTTATAATATTACATAACATTTGGAGATAAGGAATGAAATGCAGCGTTCATGGAGACGGTAAGTCGTACGTACGCATGAACACTACTTTCATTTCTATTTCATATTTTAATGAAATGAAAACATAGTGATTCATAGGTATATTATAATTTCAGTATAATATTTATGTCATATATGTTACATAAGTTCTTAAATTATATCCTTTATACGTTCCATGTATGGAATGAACGAGTCATATCACTTTGAGGGGGTGGTAGTCCGCACTTCCTCTAATGAAATTATCGCATTTTCCCATTATGGAAACCATAAAGGTATGATATAAAAAGGAAAATATAGAATCATAAGTAAAAAATATAATATATATCATATATAGATATAATTCCTTAATAATGGCCACCATGATAGGCGGTATGAGATAATTGAACAATCATCATTTCGTGAGGCAGTAGTTCGCCGTCCACAGAAATAGTATGTTCGTTACCCATTAGATGGAGGTCTGTGTAAGTTTAGCTCAAATAATTATCATAAAAACATCATTGTATATTTATTATACTTTTGTTTTTATAAAATAACGGAATAAAAAGAGTTTAGGGGGTTGGAGAAATAAATTAAAACAAAATAACTTAAGAGAAGACGTTACCTTTAAATCGGGTAACTCCCTTTGGTTTGAACCAAAAGGGCTTCTTGAAGTGCTTTATGCCTAAGGTAAGGATTCTAGGATGAAGAGAGGGATCTTGGGAGATTATTGGAGTAGAGTTTTGACGATCCAAGGGCTTGAGAAGTGTGATAAATGGGTAGGAAGTGAGGGATTTTTATAAGGGAGAGGAGGGGCTCTTTTGGAAAGTTTGAAAATATTATTTTATTATATAATGATTTTCAGTTTCTAAAGGTCCAAAAATCATTAAAGTTAAATATAAGGTTGCCCATTTTCTAAATAAAATCATCCAATAAGAATTGTACAAGTTTTGGATATTTTTTTAATTTTTATCTTCTTATTTATTTAAATCATCCATTAATGATGTAAACACTGCATCATCATTGTGTCATAAATAATTTTATTTATTTGATGTCTAAAAATTATAAAAAAAATACCATGATGTAGGAAATATTTTTATATTTCCAATGAATATTTATAGTCTAAAATATAACTTACATAACCCCATGTAAAAATTGTTTTAGTAAAACAATACATGTTTATGACATTTTTATTTTTACTTTAAATAAAAAGTTATAAATGTCATTATCTTACCCAAGTGGATCCATGGGGCCCCAAAATTGACCCATTGATTTTATTGGTCGTCCATTACTCATCCAATAAGGTTAGGACAAGTTTCAAGGTAATTTTTTATTATTATAACATTATTTTTACCTTAAATTACCATAATTACCTTTAATCATGGTTAGTAAAAGTCAAAAGTTACTATTCCAAAAAATTTATTTTCATCCCATTGAACCACATTTTACTTAATAATGACAACCATTTATGTCATATTTTTTAAATTTAATTCACAGAAGCGGTAAAATTTCATATAAATGACAAAGTCTGTTTTTTAACTACTACTTAGTGGTTTCACTATTCATCAAAAATTGAAGGTTTTCAGAAAAATTCCAAAAATTCACTCTAAGATAAATTTTATATTAAAAATTAAAAAATTATGTCTATTTTACCAAATTAAAAACATATAATTTTCATTAATTAATTTTATAATTAATTACCATCATCAAAATAAAAAAGCGTGTTTTTAAGAAATAATAACCATCAAAATATTGATACTTGTTAATGTCCAATTTCAAATTGAAATTACTTCCAATGGCCAACATTGGGTTAAATGGTAAAAATATAATCTATTTACACTTTAAAACCAATTAAAAAGATAATATAACCATATAAATAAATTAGATTAAAAGGCGGTTTTGAATTAAAATATAACATTTTTCACTATTTATTAAAAATGAACATTATCAAAAAAATATAAAAATTTCATCCAAAGTAAATTTTTATGTCCCGAATATAAAGATGAAAATTATTTTGTCAAATATAATATTTAAAAATGAAAAAAACTAGATTTAAAAAGGGTTCACCATCAAAAGGCGGTAAATCGCCCTTTTAAATTAAATTATGCTTAAAATAGATTCATTTAAATTTTAAGCCTCTAACTTTTATTGGATGAATGTAAAAACATTTAAAAAACATATATTATCATATTTAAGTTTGTTCTATTAGTTCCCGCCAATACAACGGCTAGGTATTAACTACCATTTAAAATAATAATATTATATTATTAGTGTGTAACGTAAGATTTCAAAGAAACCCGTTGTTGCGTGTCAGGTACGCCATTGAATATAGAATCCCCTTTAAAATAAAATTAATATTTAATTCAAAAATATTAATAAATATGAAAAATTGATATTCCTTATTTTCCTGGGATGTTACAAATTTCCTGCTGTAATCATTTTTAGTGAGTATAATTGGGGGTTTGGGTGGGTTTATATAGAAAAAGAGATGACGTTTCTTTATTAATTTCCTAATATAGGTTCTAGACTCTATATGATAAAGTAGTCAAAACCACAAACATTCTCATGGTTTTCTCCCATGGTTTCTGCCAAAATCGAGTGGTTTTCATTATTTTAAAAGTTTAAAGAACTTATCTCATTAAAATAATTTTATTGTTGATGTGGAAGTGACTCACGTTTACAAAGAATTGATTTTAAAACTTTAAAATATAGAATAGATATCATTGGATTCATTAAGGGCTTATAAAATTAATCAAATAACCACAAAAACACATTATTCTAAATTATAAATATATATTTGTTTGTGGATACCTTTTATGGAATATATTACATCATCTTTGAGTCATTATGATATCATAATACATACCCTATATTTATACTGTATTTAATTTTGACCTAAAAATTTAATTATCTCCAAATATTATGAAAAAATCACCGTTGGCTAATTTAGATGTGATGATTTCAAAAATAATATTTATTTTATCCAAATTATTCTCTAAGTATTATAATTTACACTTTTAAATCAAAAATTCACATTTATTAAAAAATATTATTTTTTTTACATTAACATTTTTCTAACCCTTTCATATCATTTTTCCATTCGAGGCTCTAAAGAGATGGGTGTGGGGTCTCTATTCAATCACCTTGAAGCCAGGTATGAGCTGTTTTCAGGAGTGGAATTTTCGTTTTAATCCATTTTCCATAAAAAATACTCGATCACAAGTCTGGATTAAAATTATTGGCCTTAATTGGATTTTTTGGTATCCAAAAAATTTATTTGATATTGCATCTACTGTGGGAATTCCTATTAAAATGGATAGGAATACTGAGATTTCCAGATTTGGTCACTTTTCTTACGTATTGGTGGAGTTTGATCTAAGCTCTTACTCAATTCATAATGTATTTTTGTTAGCACTGGATGATGATATTCCCTTAAAAGTGGAATATGAAATACTTCTTGACTTTTGTTTGGAGTTTCAAGTTATTGGTCATGGAAAGGATAAATGTCACTGGAATCTAGTTTGATATTTTTTATTCAAAAGTGAACCATGAATATTCTTTTAGGAAGAAAGTTAGGAAACAAACTTCACATAATAATGTGCGACAACCCACTCCTGACAAAGACAATGTGTAGGTTAGAGATGGTACATCACAGTCTGGTAAGTAATTAACACCAGAGACACATGAGCCAGAGAATATGGCCCTGATGTTAGTGCCTAGACCCAAAGAGCATAACCAAGATGAGGAGGGTGGCCTTATAGAGGGTCAATTAATTATAATTGATGAAGGTAATCTTTCAAGGATTCAATAAGAAATTAATAAATTAAGGAAAACCCAGGGCATTCATGGGAAGTGGGATGATATCGAGTATGACTCCCTAAAAAATCATCCTATAGTCATTTTGTGTCCAAAGGAAAAAATGTTGTTGTGGATAATGAAGGTTTTAAATCTTTTCCTCTCAGGAAATCTAGATGTAGGAAATATTATTCCTATTTGAATCCAACTATGGTCACCAGGTCTCATGGTCCTATAGATTTTGACTCTGACTGGTATGGTGATTATGATGATTCATATGAGTTTGATTATGATATTTGATCTACTTTTTCATTTCATGTCATGAGGGAATGATGCTTGTATGACCCCATATTTTTTCCCTTTTTGTATCGTCTTCTTATTTTTTTAATAATAGGGATATGCCCAAACTTTCCTAGAAAGAAACATTTTTCTGACCCTTATAAAAATTATTTTTGACTTCACAAGATTATTATATCATTTATTTTTAATAAACATTATTTAATTATAATATTTTATTATAATATCATATATTTTAAAATTTCATGAATTCATAAAAATAATTTCTTGATTGAAACTATACATTTCCCCAAAATATAATGTGTTTCATCATATCATAAGCTAATTTTTACCAAAATCATTATTTAATCATTTAAAATGTAATATTAAAAAGGGGTAAATAGAATCATTTTTTATCAAAATAAAATATAAAAATTTATACTATTAGGGTCCATATATATATCCCTTTATTACACCAGTGAATTCCCTAAGGGTAAGGTGGGTGATGGTCATATTTTCTTAGGGCGGTTCAGCGTACATGATTTGGGCCATGATCTCAATAAGATTGAACTTCTATCATAAATAGTTCCATTCATGATTTAGTTATTTAATCACAACTTAGTCTTGATTAATGTAAAATTCTAGTGATCTTATCTCCCTCAAAATCTCTGATAGATTGGCTTCATAGGGTATGATCCTATTAATCGAGGTCATCATTTATTTCATTTGTATCATTTGGACTTTATCATAACCCTTAATAAAAAAATATTACTAGCCATTATACAAAAACTATGTTAACAATTTTTATGATGCATAACGGTGTTTTAAATTTTACAAACCATATAAGAGTTCAAAATAGCCAAAGTGGGGCATGTGTTTTTTATAACTTCATTACTTAATAATGTATTTATTTGTTCAAAAAGTGAATTTCATTTATAAAATTTATAGTTGTTGCATAGATCATAACTTACAAGAAAAGTGCATAGATGTAATACACCATTTCCTTAAGGATCACACACAAAAATGATATATTGTTCTTGAATTTATCATAATGGAAAACTAGCTTGCTGATATTTTTACAATACTCTTTTTCATCATGGAGAAAAATTTATGTTTCATCTTTCTCCTTGCATTAAAAATTACTCAAGTGAAAAAGGATAAAACTTGTATCAATCTATTAATCTTTTATCAAACTATAAAATTTTATAGTTTTTTCAATCTTATCGATTTTTCAAAATTTTATTAGTTTTTAATTTTTTCCATCATATTTACATGTATATTTTATTACTTTCATTATACTTTTTTGTGAAAGATTTACAATTTATGTTGAACTTTTCCTTGAACTGTCCTCGAAAGAGGAGGATCATCCATTTCTTTTGGAAGATAACTTTAGGAAAGGTAATATTTTTTTCTTTCTTCTGTATTTTATTTTAAAAATCAATAAGATGGATAAATTTAAGAAAAAATTGTTGTTTTCACTTTGAGTATTCATCTATTCTGATCAAGATTTTTCAAAGGGGGGTAATTTTTTTATCTAATGAAGTTTGTTTAAAAAAATCAAATCAAAGGTGGATAAATTCACAATTAAGAATATTAGAGGGAGATTCCTTTTTAATTTAATCTCTTTTTTTAAAATTTTCTTTCATGTATTGTGCTTTATAAAAGGATATATTATTAAGTCAATGACTTACTGCATTTCTTTATTTTGGAAATCTCAATACACTTTATATCAAAATGATATAACTTGAGTTTTTTCTTAAGTTATTATTATTGTAAGGAATGAACTTTTAGTAACTGAAATTCCATAGAAATAAAATTGTTTTATGAAAATCCAGTGATCTGAACTTCCATTACAGATTACATCCATCCTTTTTTTGAATCACTATAGTGGTGCATAACAAACTCATCTGTAGATGAAGAACCTTACTTAGTTCATTGGTAGATGAATAATTTGTTGTTTATGTAGTTAAAATTGACTCTAGTTTTGTGGAATTTGACCCTTGAAGTTTTTTACAATGATGTCTATAAATAGATTTGTACCTAGAATATCATAAGTATGATGATTGATTATATAATTGAATAATGAGAATAAAGAATTCTGAAAGTTGTTATTTGTTTTAAAGATTTTCAATTTCTTATTACTAATAGTGCTTCTAATCAGTGTAATATTTTTATTTCTAAGTTTTTTTGTTAATAGCTACCATTGTAAGGTTTTCTTTGAAAATCTCTTAGAAATTTCCATTTTAATCATTTTGTTACCTATTTTGTGTGATCTAGGGATTCCAAGGATAATAAGACATATGTTTTTTCAATCATCTGGATCGAGGGCTTCCATGACAAGGAAAAAATAGCTTAGGACCTTCCATGAGTGTAAGAGAACTGCTTCCAAATGGTTAGTCAAAGGATTTTGGGGATAGGAAGATAGACTTTATGATAGCACTACTACAAATAGGCCTTTAACTGTGCTAAAATAGACTTTATCATCGTTAGAGAAGCACTGACTACTAGAGTGAGACTAAAATCCCTAGGATTTTATCAGTGCTAAAAAAGTGATGATAAATGGGTCCATTATCAGTGCTAAAAAAACATTAATAGAGGGTCATAATATAGTGTGTTGTGACAGTACATTACAGCACCAAAAACACCACCAAATTAGCAGAATCAACTACCAATAAAAAATTTAAATGAGATAAAATTACAAAAAAAATACAAGAAAAAAACACTATATTGTAGATATTTCAAACATTGTTTTATAAAATTTCATAAGTAAAAATTACCACATATATTCAAAAACATCAATGTTACTTTGTCTTTTGATCCTGACCCCAAATCATGTTATTCCTGAAAAAACCACCCCTACTTGAGAAAAAGAATGCACTTTTATAAGAAAATAATTCTTCTGTTAGTAATAATATAAAGAAATAAATTAATATAAATTTTTAACTTTAAACTAAAATTTGATTCATACTAGGAACAGTGTGTATCGTATTGAGTTGCGGTTGATTCTTGCACATCATGCCATTTCTTGTTTGTCTTCAAGCATTATCTCTATGAAAATTAACTAAATAAGTGTAGGATAAAAATGATAGGGAGAATAATTAATTAATAGAAGATAGAATGATGAGAAAACAATCTAGGCTCATTTTCTTGGTTTTGGTGATGTGATGTGCGTTTTAAACTAAAATAACATATATATATTATAAAGACTCTCTTGGAGTCATACCAGTCACACCGTTCATTGGATTGTGATGTGGATAATTCTTACACATACAAAATGAATTATGGATCATTTTCCTAAAGTATCAAAACAATTCGAATATGTTTGCTCGATTTTGAGTATGTCACTTGTATATTTTACTAAAATGACATTTTAAAATAGAAACATGCACTTTGAGCCATACCGGTCACATTGTCTGTCTTTTTTATGTGAGACTAATTCCTTCACGTCACAAATGACTTATGAATAATTTTCCTAAATTAGCAAGACAATCTGATCATGTTTTCTCAGTTTTCATTGAGTGGAACTTTATAAACTAAAATGTAAATTTTAAACTGATATCAGACACTTTGAGTCATACTAGGAACACTGTGTGTCGGATTGAGGTGTGGTTTATTCCTACAGATCACAAATGAATTATGAATCGTTTTCCTAAAGTATCAAAACAATATGAATGTGTTTTATTAGTTTTGAGTATGTCACATCGTGTATCGATTTTACATGAGACTGATACTTACACATCAAAATTGAATTATAAATTGTTCTCCTAAATTATCAAGACAATCCGAGTGCATATTCTTGGTTTTCAGTGAGTGACATATTTTGAACTAAAATTTCAATTTTAAACTGATAACAAACACTTTAAGTCATTTCTGGAACATCGTGTGTCGGATTGAGGTGAAGCTGAAACCTTCACATCCAAAATGACTTATGGATAATTTTCAAAAATTATTATAAGAATCTTAATGTGTTTTCTCAATTTTGAGTATGTCGGTTGTCTTTTTTACTAAAATTAATGTCAATTTTAAATAAAAAGATGCACTTAGAGTCATATCTATCACACCGTGCGTCAGATTGAGGTGCAGCTGATTCCTACACGTCCCAAATGAATTATGGATATTTTTCCTAAATTATAAAAACAATATGAATGTGTTTTCTTGGTTTTGATTATATCACTTGTATTTTTTACTAAAATATCATTTTAGACTAGAAACATGCACTTTGAGTCATATCAGTCACATCGTGTATCAGTTTGACATGAGGCTAATTCCTACACATCAAAAATTAATTATGAATTTCTTTCCTAAATTATCAACACAATCAGAGAACGTTTGCTCAATTTTTAGTGAGTGGAACATTTTGAACTAAAATGTCAATTTCAAACTAATAACGAACACTTAGAGTCATATCGGGCACACCATGAATCAGATTGAGGTGTTTTTGATTCCTACATATCACAAATGACTTATGGATCATTTTCATAAATCAGAAAAATAATCTGAATGTGTTTTCTCAATTTTGAGTAGGTTAGTTGCCTTTTTTCTAAAATTAATGTCCTCCAATGGCCCGAAGGCCTTCATTTTTTATTGATTTTGATCATACACCTTTCAAGGGGTGAGGTGGAACCCTTACAAGGATCGTAGACATAAGTATTACATGGCACGTAGGCCTTAGAGCAATTCATTGCCCGTAGGCTTCAAACATTACATACAACCCAGACTAACTATTGGAACTGCTCCTCCCCAACATCTTCATCGTGAAATCAGCTCTCCACCTTCACATGGTTATTCGGCTAGGCTTTCCTGTGCATGCAAAATATTGTCCCGATGGCAGGTGTCATACCCTATCATTCTTGCAATATGTTTAGCTTCTGCTATGGTGAAAGTTCATTACTCCTCCTCCTTCTGAATCTTGTTCCTTATAGGTTGTATGGTTTGCATCTGCACTTAAGGTGGCCTGAAGGCCTTGAGGTGTCCTGAAGGCCTTACTAACCCAAAGGCTTGGATGGCCTGAAGGCCTTAAAGGACTTGGGGACCAAATCAGTGGCCCGAAGGCCCAAACGGAGTAATATTCCCGGCTACTACAGTTCCAAACAGTACCCGCTATAGTACATGCTACAATGTTGCTATAGTAACTCGGAAATTATCCTCCACTTGGATTTGATCACGGGTCTCCGGGATGCGCTTAAGGAATCCTCACCAACTGGTCTGAGGCTCATGTGCTAAAATTAAGGTCAATTTTAAATAAAAAGATGCACTTTGAGTCATACTAGTCACATTGTGCATCGGGTTGAGGTTTGGATGATTCCTACACATCACGAATGACTTATGGATCATTTTCTTGAATTATAAAAACAATATAAAAGTGTTTGATCGATTTTGAGTACATCACTTATCTTCTATACTAAAATTTCATTTTAAACTAGAAACACACACTTTGATTCATATCAATCACATCATGTATCGGTTTGATGTGAGACTAATTCATACACATCACATGACTTATGAATTTTTTTATAAATTATCAAGATAATCCAAGCATGTTTTCTCAATTTTTAGTGGGTGACACATTTTGAACTAAAATATCAATTTTAAACTGATAACAGACACTTTGAGTCATACCAAGAACACCATGTGTTAGATTGAGGTGTGGCTGATTCCTACACATTAAAAATGACTTACAGATCATTTTCCTAAAGTATAAAAACAATTCAAATGTGTTTTCTCATTTTTGAGTATGTCAGTTATCTTTTTTACTAAAATTAATGTCAATTTTAAATAAAAAGAAGCACTTTGAGTCATACTGGTCACATTGTGTATCATATTAAGGTGTGGATGATTCCTACATGTCCCAAAGTCTCAAAAAAATTCCAATTTTCAATGTTATCATGCTTCCCATTGACTTTCATTATCAAACTACCAACACTACATATTGATCACTAAACTGTGGTGTCTTTAGTTCGACAAAGAGGGCTAATGGAAAGCGTGGTAACATTGGAAGAAAGAAACATGGTATATATTTTGTGTCTTGTTACAGATAATATAAAGAAAAATACAACTTTCCAAAATATCTTTGAAAAAAACTAAATAATTATTAGACAAAAATAAAAAAAATTAACTTAGAAATAATAGATAAAATGATGAAAAAATTAATTAAATAAATAGTGTGAATTCACCTTTTCATGATGATTTTATACATTTTTGACATGTTTCCTTATTTTCATTATCTCAGTTGTAGGCTTGAAGTCCAATATCTCATGAACATGAGCAGTTTCAAACAAACTACCCCAACTCGAACAAAAGAATACACTTGTATAAGAAAACAATTATTATGTGAGTAATTCTAAAAATAAATAAATTAAACCTAAATATGAAACAATACATTAATTATATGGACAATGATTTGATTGTGAAAACACCAATCTTACCTTTATGATTAAGCAGTGGCAGTGTCATTTCTCTTCTTGCAAAGGTAGTGGAGGGACCTTGATGGAAAGTGATAAATGTCAACACTACATGGGTGAAAAAGGTTTTGAGGGAGAATAATTCTGTGGAATTTTTGGTGTAGAAAGTCATGAAATATGGAAAGAAAAATTCTAAAATAAACAAACAGTGAAAATATTAATTCTCAAAAGATCTGTGAAAAAAAACTAAATAAGTATTATAAAAAATGATAAGGAAATTAACTTATAAATAGTATATAAGATGATGAAAATATTAATTAAATAAGTAGTAGGAATTCACCTTTTCATTTTGGTTGTATACATTCTTGACCCATTTCCTTGTTGTCATTATCTCAGTTACATCCCCAAAGTCCAATCTCTCATGAGCATGAGTAGCTTCAAACATAAGAAAAAAATCTTATGTGAGTAGTACTAAAAGGAAATAAATCAAACATAAATATGAAAGAATACATTATTCCTATGGATAATGATTTTACTATACAAACATCAAGATTACCTCTGTGATTGAGTAGGGGCAACATCGTTTCTCTTCCTGCAAAGGTAGTAGAGGGAACTTGAATGAAAGTGATAAATACCAACACTATAGGGGTGAAAAGCTTTTGAGGGAGAAGAAGTATGTGGAAGTTTTGGTTCATAAAAGCATGAAATATAGATAGAAATATTTTAAAATAAATAAAATCTACAAGGAATGGTGAAAATTAAATCAATGTTTCATTATATAATTTTTTAGTAAAATAGAGAAAGTATATCATAACATTACCTTTACCTATTCCCAAAGGGTTTCCTTTGTTATAGTCTATTCGTCTATGGGATTGGTAACATCATCATGTTCAGAAGACATTGTCTACATGAGTAGTCAAACATTTAATTTATATTATGTTAATGCAATAGAGAAAGGATAATATTGTGAGTAAAAACATTGTATATTAAAAAACACTTTTAGCTTCTCATTGAACTCTCTTTATTTTTTTAAAGGTTTTAGGGATTTAGTTCCTCTATCGAGAATCCAAATCCCCTCTTTATGGTCCCCTCTAACGTACAATACATTATCTACATTAGGACCGGCATGAAATAATTGTGATCTCCCAATGAAAGGGTCATCCTCGATTGAATTTTAATCTAACCTGACATTTGTTTTAGTCTCCATTAGGATAATTGACCAATCCTTGTTTGGTGGATCTGAGACATAAAATATTTTCACTACTTGTGATATCATTATGAACAGCTCATCTTTTTCCCCTTCTACACTGAAATTCACCTTCACGAATCCCATTTCATCAACTTTCAATACACTCATATTTTCAACCCATTTGCAATGGAAAATTGGTACTTGAAATGTTGTATAATCTAACTCGTATATCTATTCAATAATACCAAAATATGACATATTTTCATAAATTGGATTTCTATCCTTGGAACCAAATATGTGCATCGCTTCTGCCACAAGTTTAACAGCACTATTTTTCATCATACTTTAGTCATCATGTACTTTTGTATAGAATGTATAACCATTTATTACAAAATCAGTATAAGATATAACATTTTCATTTGGTCCCTTAGCTAGCTATTAAAGTCATCCAGCAATTGAATTCGGATTTTCAGATAATTCCTTATAAATTTGATCTTGGAACCATCCTATAAACTGTTGATTATGTGTATTTGATATCCATCCATCATCCCTTGATGGATTCAAATCTCTAAGAATTTCTTTGTGGGATTCGATAGAGGGATCAACATCTCCACTATTATGTAAAATATAAAGGTGTGCTTGCTCCCTCTCTATCAAGGTAATTGTAACAATATATCTTCCATAAATCCCTTCACCCATAAGACGTATTCTATGATGAGACTTTGGGAGAGAAATGTTGTCAACATCTGATAGGTAATTGGTACATAATTCAACAACTTCTTCAACAATATATAGTTCTGCAATACAAATTTCTAGCTGACTTCTGGATGACTTTGATTCTTGACATACCCTTTTAGAATCTTCATATGCCACTCAATGGGGTACATCCATCTGTAACAGATATGACCACATAGTTGAACCTCTATAACCAAGTGAACCATCAGGTGGGCTATTATATCAAATAATGATGTGTTGCGAAAAAAATTGGGAGAATCGAAGTGAAAAAATGATTCACAGAAGAGTAAAACATAAAATAAAAATAAGAAGAAGAAAATAGTACATATAGATTTACATGGTTTGGGAAATGACCCCTACATCCATGGAGAGGCAGAAGTTTCACTATAGTCGAGAGCACAAAATTACAGAGTTTCAAAATTCTCAAGCACACACAAAACCCTAGCCCGAAATGGGCTAACAAGGAGGATGAAGTATAATTCCACCAACCACACAGGAAATCAGTTGTGCTATACTGAAATATGGAAACAAGTCTGTAACACTATTTTGTCGCGACCACCCAAGTCCAATATGTTACAGTGGCTAACAGCTAGAAATCTGCATCGCTACAGTACTATTGACTCCAAAGTTTGACCTACTATAATAGTCATGCCAAAAGTCTACACTACTATAGTAATCATCTCTATATCCACGGAGTTGTGGCCTGGTGCACGGTATGGGTCACAAGAATATATACCAACATCATCCAAAGAGGATCGGGCTACACTAATCCAACAATCTCCCACTTGAAGCTTGATCTGTTGTGCGGACATGCTTCGATGCCACTCACTATAACAACTAACTTAATCTGATATCCTCCTCTTCTTCTCTCACCAGTGGGGTACTTTCCATTCAAAACTTCAATTTAAAGCTAAAAATTCATGAAATACCAGTTGTTTTCCTTTTGTGATCTCATTTTGTCCCTTATTCTTCCTCTCATCCCCTGTTCATTAGTGGAGGCCAACAGAGGCACAGTAGTGCATCATCTTTTGTATTACCATCGGCTTCATCAACATGTCTGTCAGATTTTTGGTTTCACAAATATTCTACAATGTCAGCAACTCATCCTGTATCAAGCATCTAATAAAATGATACTTCAACTGAATATGTTTTGTCTAGTCATGAACAATGGGTTCTTTGCAAGATGTATAGCACTCTGACTATCATAGTGCAATACATTCTCCTCTTTCTTTCTTCCCAACTCATCCAAGAAGTTCTTTAGCTAAACCACCTCCTTCCCAGCTTCTATTATAGAAATTTATTCTGCCTTTTTGGTGGATAAAGCCACCACCCTCTAAAATTTTGATATCCAACTTACTGTAGTTCCTATATAAGTAAATACATAACATGTGGTACTCTTTCTGGTGTCAACGTCACCTCCAAGGTCAGTATCCATATACCCCTACAATTAATTTCCTTTCCTAAAGCATAGAGATACTCTTTTTCTTCCCTTAAAATACCTAAGTATCCACTTCACAACTTCCCAATATTGTTTTCTAGGGTTATTCATATACCTTCTCACAACTCCCACTCCATGAGCAATGTCAAGTCGAGTGCAGACCATCAGGCTTCCAACAGCTTATGCATATGGAACCTTTTCCATGTACTCAACCTCTTCTACTGTCTTTGGTGCTTTCTCTTTTGATAATTTGAAATGGCCCACCAGGGGAATAGAGATTGGATTTGATTCCAGCATATTGAATCTTATCAAAACCTTCCCAATGTAGTTAGCATGTGATAACATTAAGGTTCCAGCTACACAATCTCTCTTGATCTTCATCCCTAAAATCTTGTTAGCTTCTCCAAGATCATTCATTTCAAACTCCTCAGCCAACTTCTCTTTGAGATCATCAATCCTTTGAATACATGATCCTGCAATGAGCATGTCATCCAAATATAGAATAAATGTAATATATTAATCACTAAAATATTTGATGTAGAAACATTGATCTATTCAACATCATTTGTATGATTTTTTAGTCATGAATGCCTCAAAAGTTTTATTCCACTACCTAGGTGTCTGCTTCAACACATACAAGCTCTTCTGGAGTTTTCACACTAGGTATTCCTTCCCAAACTCAACATGTCCCTCTAAATGTTACATATAGATTTCATCCTCTAGATCTCCATGAAGGAAAGTTTTCTTCACATCAATTTGTTCAAGATACAGGTCTTCTGATGCCACAATGTTGAGAACCACCCGGATGGTGGTAAGCTTCACTTGCACATGAGCCTCAGTCCGGTTGGTGAGGACTCCTTAAGTGCATCCAGGTGACCCAGGATCAAATCCAGGAGGAGGCATAATTTCCGAGGGGCTGTAGCAATACTGTAGCAATATTGTAGCAGGTACTGTAGTGGGAACTATAGCAGGATTGTAGAAGGTACTGTAGAGGGAACTTTAGTGGGTATTGTTTGGCACTGTAGTAGTCAAGAATATTCCCCTGTTTGGGACTTCAGGCCACCGATTTTCTCTCCAAGTCCTTCAAGGCCTTCGGGCCACCCAAGCCTTTGGGTCAGTAAGGCCTTCAGGCCACCTTAAGTGCAGATACAAACCAGACAACCTACAAGGAACAAGTTCTAGAAGGAGGATGAGCAAGGGGTGTTCACTATTGCAGAAGATAAATGGATTGAAAGAATGAGATGGTATGGCACCTGCCATCGGGATAATCTTGTACATGCACAAGAAAGCCTAGCCGAATAGCCATGCGAAGGTGGAGAGAAGATTTCACGATGAAGATGCTAGGGAGGAGCAGTTCCAAGTAGTTAGTCTGGGTTGTATGTAATGTTTGAATCCTAAGAGAAATGAATTCCTCTAAGGCCTATGGGCCATGTAATACTTATTCCTATAGGCCTTGTAAGGGTTCCACCTCATCCCTTGAAAGTGGGATTATCAAAATCAATAAAAAATGAAGGCTTTCGGGCCATTGGATGGGGTAAGCTTCACTACAGGTGAGAAAAATTCAGTGAAATCCACTCCTTCCTTCTATTGAAAACCTTTCACCACCAGCCTTTATTTATACCTCCTCTTTCCATCATTTTCTTTCTTGACCTAGTATACCCACTTGTTCTATAATTCTTTCTTTCCTCTTGGAAGAGGTGTCAACTACCAAGTGTTGTTATCATGCAATGAGGAAATCTCCTCCTTCATAGCCAGCTCCTACTTTCTCGACTCTTTCAGTTTCATTGCCTCTTCAAAACATTATGGTTATCCACTATTAGATAATAATAGATAATGTAAATATGGTGAATACCTCTACACAGGCCTTCTCACCCCTGTTGGTCTCTTCAACTCCACTAAAGTGGTAGGTTTCACCAATTCTGAAGTACACCTTCAAGCTCCACTTTCTCCTTTCAATATGATTCTTTATTCCCATTTTCATCATTAGCTACATGGTGATCCTTGAACATGAAACATTCATTAAATATCACGTTCTGGATTCTGATGTCCATCTTGTTGAGATCATCCCAAAATCAGTAACCGAACTCATCAGCACCATATCCAATGTAGAAGCATGGTTTGGACTTAGCATCAAGATTGTCCCTTACATTAGCATCAATATGTACATATGTCAAACTTCCAAAGACTCGTAAATGTGAGAATTTTGCCTCCTTACCAGAACAGAGATCCTCAGGTAGACATTCTCTCATTGGTACAGATGGACTCTTGTTAATGAGATATGTTGTCATGTTCACTGCATCATCCCAAAAGGTTTTAGGTAACCCCGAGTATAACCTCATGCTCCTGGAACATTCATTCAATATCCTATTCATCCTTTTAGCCACACCATTATGTTATGGTGTTTGTAATGACCTAAAATTTTTTTCCTAAATTTTGTGTGTTATTTTATTTTTATACTAAAAAAAACTATATTCTTTAATTAATGAAGTGGGTATAATTAAATAATAGCATTGGTTTTCGACTTTCATATGAACCTTGGTCAATATGACCATTGGAATCTAAAACGTTACAATTTTTTGTTTATAAATACAAGTGATCTTGGTTAATTAATATAGAAAGAAGATTTGATGGCCCCATCCAGTAGTCTCGGGTCGATCGAAGCCCATCTGACGGAACTCAGGAAGGAGGTAGCACCATTGGGCTTTGCTTTGGACCAAACCCAAGCCGAACTTCATCGTGTGAAGCTGGAATGGAATCGCCTTCACGGGAAGTTCAAGCTGATAGAAATCACCACTAAGGAAATGTTGGTCGAGCCGCCCCAAGATTCTATCACCTTAGCACACCTTACACTTAGGTCATATGTTGGTGTTATAAGGGGCTATGTAACAAGACCTTAGCTGCTTTATGTAATCCTTTGATATAAATAAAAATTGTGATTTCTTCTTATGGTGAAGTTTGTGAATTTTCAAATGTCTGGATAAGTATAATATGCATATTATTAATGAATTTTAGAAAAAGGATATTTTAAAATATTTATGTAAACCTTAAATAATTAATAATGTGTAATAATTTTTAAAAAATGGTCTTCTACAGTTATGTTCAGCAAGAAATTTAGAGTCTAATAAGATCGACTTAATTTTTGATGAATACTAAATTATGAATAGTGATTTTACGCTTATGATTAGTAATGTGATCAAATGGATTAAGTAAACTCACTTAAGAAAGTATTAATATAATTTAGGCACCTTTATTAAGTAATGTGATTCAATAAAATAGGTAAATAGGTGTTTCAGAAATTATTAGTCAAGTATTAGTTTTCTTCAGGTGAATAGTGTTTTTATTTAAAAATTAAATTAAAAATATTTAGAAAATTATTTTTATAAAATGGAGTTCATTTTTGAATTGAGAGCATCTATATTAGGTTAAGGTGATTTTTGGGTATTTTTCTAAAAAAGTTTGAATTTTCAGTGAATAGTGAAAATACAGTTTTTAGTTTCGGGTATTGAATGACATCATTAAGGATGTAATAATTATGTAATCATTCTGGTAGACTTATGAATAGTAATATATGGTATGAGGTGTCCCAAGTGTCCCATACCATGGGAAAATACCATGGGAAAGCCCATGGTTTTTCCAATACCACCGATGAGGTGTCTCTTGGCCATTAATGACTTGTCCCCTCACTTCTCCTATAAATACCAAGCCATTCCCTCATTCATTTCATTTCCAAATCCTACTCAACGAAGTTATGGTCTCCTTACCACCCAATTAGTCCTCCCAAGGTTCTCTCAAGCCTCCCAAGGTCCCGAACATCAAGCTTTCGAAGTTACTCTTCAAGGTAAGGGATCATTTCACCCTCCTCTTTTAAGTCATGACTTCCTTTATGTTGTGTATTCTAATTTCCATCTCTTTATGTTGATAGTATGTTCTTATATGTTCTAATTTCTTTCCATTTCATGTCTAATTGTTGAGAGACCCTTTCTTCTCTCATAAATTTGTTTTTCTGAATTTTTAAGTGACGTCGTTAGGCTGTCGAATTTCTCGTAAAAGAAATCGCATCTTCTCTTTTCTTTCATGTTTCCTTTTCATGTAGTATTTCATTCAAATATTCATACCATTATCTTATTCAGTACCCATAATGTGTTATGAATTATTTATTAGTAGTTTACCCTTGTTCCATCTCTTTTCAATGTTTTCTAAAACCATGTTATATAGCCGTTATGCTGCAGAAATTTCGTCTCAAAATTTATATCTCTTTCTCTCAAGAGATTCTATTATTTTTTATGTGAATACCCAAACCTATTTAGTTTCTATGGGTGTTCATAAATATATAAAAATTATATATTTTATTCTGGAATTTACATGCATATAACCTTCACTCCCTTTCCATGGGTTATAAATGACATAATGATCTCATTTTTAAGTACTTTTTAAACATCACGATTTTGACATGAAACCCATTTCTTTGATTCTATTTGGGTTATTTATGAAATGTTTGATTATTATCTATGAAAATCACATGAAAGTAAATAAATATTAAGGTTGAGCCCAGATAGCGCTCCAATGCATTGGGTAAATAATTAATCTCTAGAGATGACAAGTTTCATGATACCTTGGTGAATAGCCTTGGTAATTTTAATGACACCTTGGGGATGGACCTTGGTGATATGTTCATGAATTTCTAAATGAAATGTTGTAGCCACATATTCAAGTTATGTTCCAAGTTCTTTTCTTTATGATATTCCTATACTTCCATTGCTCGTGTCTTTATGTTTTTATTCAAGTTCTTATTGATACCACAAGTACGGATTCCCTTATTTACCCTTACTGGGCCTTCTGCTCACCCTTTCCTTTGATGTATGTCTCCAAGATATGAGATGCAGTAATTGTACTTAGGATGATCTTATGATGAAGCCTTACAAGTGTATTAGAATAATGTTTTATGTTGTATTCAAGTTTTATTGTTCCTAATTTCCAAGACACTAGACTTTAAAGATCCTATGTATGTAAAATGTAATGAAAAGTTATGTATTAAAAAGGCGGGATGCAATAGTTAGTATCAAAGGATGGTTTAGTTATTTATGGAAATTAGGATATGAAAACATTAGGAATAACCCTATATAAAATTTTAAATATAGTAAAACTTCCTGGTATTTTGGTGAGTATAGAGTTAGTGGTTTATTGAACAAATACATCCCTGTCTGGATACAAGCAGGTAGAGGCGGCTATGGCACAGATGTACATAGGGGTAAAACCCAAAAACACCACTTTGAGCTAGACTCGAACAGAAACTGGTGCATAACAACGGGCCTTGCTGCACTCTTGGTTACGACACTCCCAGGGGATTTTTTTGGTTAATCGCAAGATTTTTATGAATCATTATGAAGGAATTATAGAGAAATAAAATTGCTTAAGCATAAAGTTTTAAGACATAAAATCCTTTATAGTTAAAAGGTTCATAAATGAAATAAGTTCCTCACTAAGGTTTTACTATTTTAGAAAAATGGAAGGCAATATGAGGAACCGTGCAAATGGTGACCGCAATGGACCATGCACTGAAGGCCCTCCGATGGAAGCTGGAATGGAAACATTCATGCGAATGATGAACCAACTGACTAAAGTTATGGGAAATAACTTGAATCAAGCCGAGAGACCGATCTCACCATGAAGGGAACAACATTATGTTGAGTCCTTTATGCGTCAACAACCACCAACCTTCAGTGGATCGACTGACCCATTGATTAATGAGCAGTGGATCAGCTCCATCGAGAATATCATTTTTGTGCTCCATTGTTCAGAGCAAGAGAAGGTCACCCTAACTATCTATCACTTTGAAGGAGAAGCTGATCAGTGGTGGGAACTGATCAAAAACACGAGGCAAAGAGTAGAAGTTGAAGCTATGGAGTGGGAAGAGTTCAAAGGGATCTTTTTCAGTAATTATTTCCCTCGTTCCATGAGAACAAGAATGGAGAAGGATTTTCTCGAGATGAAGCAGAAGGAGAATGAATTTGTGGGAAGCTACAAGATGAACTTCACAAGGCTTTCACGGTATACCTCTAGCTTGGTCATGGATCCAAATGGTAAGGTTGAAAGATTCTTTAGTGGACTGAGACCTCATCTGCGGAAGAATCTAGCCAACCGAGACTATGATAGATACAAGGAGATCGTGTGGAGTGCAATGAAAGTTGAGCTAGAGTTTGGTGAGATGTAGTGGTATCATAAATCAAATGACAAGAATAGATCGTTGGATCCAAGCTTAGGGAGGAGATTTGATCAAGGAAGAGGAGGCAAGCACGTACAACTTCCCACGTGTAATAAATGTGGGAAGAAGCATTTTGGGAACTGTCTGCTCGAGAGTGGAAAGTGCTACAAGTGTGGTAGAGATGGACACATTTCGAGGAATTTTCATGGTGAGGTGAAACCTCAACTTCCAAACACAAAATACAAGGGAAAGATGGTACAAACCCTACCTGATGTTCAGTGATTCAAGTGTGGACAATGTGGGCACTTTTCCAATCATTGTAAAAATCCGAGGGCAATGGAGGGGAACCACCATCATCCTCAGCAAAGGCCAAGGGATCAAGTTCATGATTTTGCTATCACGACAGCTAAAGTTGAATCTCCGGATGATGTAGTAGCTGGTACTCTTGTTGTCCTCTCAAATCTAGCAAATACTTTGTTTGATTCTGGTTCTACACATTCCTTTATTTCCTCCAAGTTTGCAAATAATTTATAATCAACCCCCGATTTTCAAAAAGTAGAGTTATCAGTCAAGACTCCTAGTGGGACTATCCAAGCATCGTCAGTGTTTAGAAACTCTAGTATTTACTTTAGTGAGCACAATCTTATCGCAAATCTAGTAGTCATTCCCATGCTGGAATTCGACATTATACTAGGGATGGACTGGCTCTCAAAGTATAATGCTAAGATAAATTACAGAAGCAAGGAAATATCAGTAGTCTTGAATGGAAAACCTACAGTTATCTTCCAAGGAGAGATATTTCAACCTGATATTTGTCTAAAATAACCCCCTATATCCTTCTTTATGGAGTTGTTTGGTGAAGAAGGAGAAGGAGATGAGAGTTTAAGGATAGAAAGTGTCCCCATTGTCCAGGAATATGTTGATGTATTTATTGAGGAGTTTCCTGGACCTCCCCCTGAAAGAGAGGTAGAGTTATCTATTGATCTCATACCTGAATCTCATCCAATATCAAAGAACCTATATAGGATGGAAAATGTGGAGTTGGAGGAATTGAAGAAACAACTCCAATATCTTTTGGAGAATGGGTTTATCCAACCGAGTGTGTCTCCTTGGGGAGCACCAGTTCTCTTTGTGAAGAAGAAATATGGATTGATGTGGCTATGCATTGATTATAGAGAACTAAATGTGATCACAGTGAAGAACAAATACCCTCTTCCAAGAATTGATGACTTATTTGACCAACTTTGTGGGGCTCAATTCTTCTCTAAGATTGATCTTCGATCTAGTTATCATCAATTGACGGTGAAGAAAGAAGATATTCTAAAAATTTCCTTCTGATCAAGATATGGGCATTATGAGTTTGTTGTTATACCCTTCGGACTAACTAATGCACCTGCTATTTTTATGGATTTGATGAATAAATTATTTAAGGACTACCTTGATAACTTTTTGGAAGTTTTTATTGATGATATTCTGATATATTCCAAAAGTCACGAGGAGCATGAGGATCATCTAAGGGATATTTTACAAATACTATGGAAGGAGAGGCTCTTTGAAAAGTTCAGTAAATTTGAATTTTGGTTACAACAAGTTGCTTTCTTGGGGCATATTGTAACCAATGAAGGAATCACAGTTGACCCTGCAAAGAAAAAAGTTGTAGAGGAGTGGCCTCAACCTAGAACAATAACTGAGATTCGAAGTTTCCTTGGATTAGAAGGATATTATATGAGGTTTGTGAAAAACTTTTCACAACTTTCTAATCCATTAACCAAGTTAATTCGAAAAGGGGTCAAGTTCATCAGGAAAAAGGAGTGTGAGGAAAGTTTCCAAGAGCTAAAGAAGAGATTGGTTACTGCACCCATGTTAACTCTGCCCTCAAGTGGAGAAGGATTCTTTATTTTTAGTGATTCATCTATAAAAGGGCTTGGGTGCTTCCTCAAGAAAAATGACAAAGTCATTGCTTATGCATCTCGATAGTTGAAGACTCATGAGCAGAACTATCCTACGCATGATCTGGAGCTAGTTGCGGTCATTTTTGCTCTAAAGATATGGAGGCACTATCTTTATGGGGAGAAATGTGATATATACATAGACTATCAAAGTTTGAAGTATATTTTCACATAAAAGGAATTGAACATGAGACAGAGGAGATGGTTGGAGCTTCTTAAATACTATGATTGTTCAATTCATTATCATCCCAGAATAGCAAAAAAAGTTGATGATGCATTAAGTAGGAAAGACCCAGTTGTTCTTTACATGATGAGGATTCAAAAAGATACTTTGATCAATGACCTAGTAAAGATGGACGTGGGAATTATAAGGGAATGGACATCATCAACCCTAACCCAAATGATTCCTCAACCATAATTACTAGAGAAGATCAAGAATGCTTAGAAAGAAGATCCTTTGTTATAGAAGAATTTTGAAGCTGTGAAGGATGGGAAGTTCCCTGAGTTCAATATTGATCAAGAAGGTGTACTGAAATTTCATACAAGACTATGTGTTCCATCTATTCCGGAAATAAAGAAGGAGTTGATGGATGAAGCTTATAGTTCTACTTTCTCTATACATACTGGAAGCACAAAAATGTATAAGGACCTTCGTGATCATTTTTTGTGGGATAATATGAAAAGGGAGATTTCTGACTACACTACAAGGTGCCTAGTCTGTCAGAAAGTGAAGGCAGAGCGACAACTTCCTAAAGGGGTGTTGCAACCACTACCCATACCAGCATGGAAGTGGGACAATATCACTATGGACTTCGTCACTGGTCTCTCGAGAACTTCCAAAGGAAACAATGTGATATGGGTTATTGTGGACCATCTCACCAAGACACCCCATTTTATCTCTATTCGGGAAGATTTATCTCTTGATCAACTTTCCAGGATTTACGTAAAGGAAGTTGTGAGGCTGCATGGAGTTCTACTTTCTATCGTACCTGATTGTGATCCAAGGTTCACATCAAAATTCTAGAGAAGTCTTCAACATGATTTGAGAACTAAATTGAATTTCAGTACGGCCTATCACCCCCAAACTGATGGATAATCTGAAAGGGCTATTCAAACACTCGAGGACATGTTGTAAATGTGCTCAATGAAATTTAAGGGTGGATGGGATCAACATCTCCCTTTAGTTGAGTTATCTTACAACAACAGCTTCCACTCGAGAATTCAAATGGAAGCCTATGAAGCTCTACATGGGAAGCGATGTAGAACTCCTACTTGTTGGGATGAAGCTGGTGAGAGAAATATTCTTGGGCTTGATCTTGTGCAAGAGATGACAGAAAAGGTCCATGTCATCCAGCAACACATTAAGGCTACTCAGAGTCAACAAAAGAGTTATGCTGACAACTGTCGAAGGGACTTGGAGTTTGATGTCGGTGACATGGTATTTCTTTGAATTTCACCTTGGGAGAGAGTCTTGAGGTTTGGGAAGAAAGGGAAGCTCATCCCTAGGTACATTGGCCCCTATGAAATCCTTGATCGCATGGGAGTAGTGGCCTATTGACTTGCACTTCCTCCAAATCAATCACAAGTTCATGATGTCTTCCATGTATCCCTCTTGAGAAAGTAAATACCTAACCCTTCACATGTACTAAACCCAGAGGTGGTACAACTGGAACATGACCTCTCTTATGAGGAATAGTCGGTGGAGATCTTGGATTTTAGAGACAAGGTTCTACGCAACAAGACTACCCACCTTGTTAAGGTTTTGTGTAGGAACTACAAATATGAAGAAGTCATGTGGTAACCAGAGGAGTCTATGAGGCAGAAGCACCCACACATTTTCTCTTTAGAGGGTAAGAGTTCAAAATTTTGGGGATGAAATTTCATAAGGGGGGAAGAATGTGATGACCCGAACTTTTTTTCCTAAATTTTGTGTGTTATTTTATTTTTATACTCAAAAAAACTATATTCTTTAATTAATGAAGTGGGTATAATTAAATAAGACCATTGGGTTTCGACTGTTATATGAACCTTGGTCAATATGACCGTTGGAAGCTAAAACGTTACAATTTTTTGTTTATAAATACAAGTGATCTTGGTTAATTAATACAGAAAGAAGATTCGATGGCCCCATCCAGTAGTCTCGGGCCAATCGAAGACCATCTGACGGAACTGAGGAAGGAGGTAGCACCATTGGGCTTTGCTTTGGACCAAACCCAAGCCGAACTTCATTGTGTGAAGCTGGAACAGAATCTCCTTCACGAGAAGTTCAAGCTAATAGAAATAACCACTAAGGCAATGTTGGTCGAGCCGCCCCAAGATTCTATCACCTTAGCACACCTTACACTTAGGTCCTATGTTGGTGTTATAAGGGGCTATGTAACAAGACCTTAGCTGCTTTATGTAATCCTTTGATATAAATAAAAATTGTGATTTCTTCTTATGGTGATGTTTGTGAATTTTCAAATGTATGGATAAATATAATATGCATATTATTAATGAATTTTAGAAAAAGGATATTTTAAAATATTTATGTAAACCTTAAATAATTAATAATGTGTAATAATTTTTAAAAAATGGTCTTCTACAGTTATGTTCAGCAAGAAATTTAGAGTCTAATAAGATCAGCTTAATTTTTGATGAATACTAAATTATGAATAGTGATTTTACGCTTATGATTAGTAATGTGATAAAATGGATTAAGTAAACTCACTTAAGAAAGTATTAATATAATTTAGGCACTTTTATTAAGTAATGTGATTCAATAAAATAGGTAAATAGCAGTTTCAGAAATTATTAGTCAAGTATTAGTTTTTTTCAGGTGAATAGTGTTTTTATTTAAAAATTAAATTAAAAATATTTAGAAAATTATTTTTATAAAATTGAGTTCATTTTTGAATTGAGAGCATCGATATTAGGTTAAGGTGATTTTTGGGGATTTTTCTGAAAAAAGTTGAATTTTCAGTGAATTGTGAAAATACAGTTTTTAGTTTCGGGTGTTGAATGACATCATTAAGGATGTAATAATTATGTAATCATTCTGTTAGAATTATGAATAGTAATATAAGGTATTAGGTGTCCCAAGTGTCCAATACCATGGGCAAATATCATGGGTAAGCCCATGGTTTTTCCAATACCACCGATGAGGTGTCCCTTGGCCATTAATGACTTGTCCCCTCACTTCTCCTATAAATACCAAGCCATTACCTCATTCATTTCATTTCCAAATCCTCCTCAACGAATTTCTAGTCTCCTTACCTCCCAAGTAGTCCTTCTAAGGTTCCCTCAAGCCACCCAAGGTCCCGAACATCAATCTTTCGAAGTTACTCTTCAAGGTAAGGGATCATTTCACCCTCCTCTTTTAAGTCATGACTTCCTTTATGTTGTGTCTTCTAATTTCCATCTCTTTATGTTGAGAGTATGTTCTTATATGTTCTCATTTCTGTCCATTTCATGTCTAATTGTTGAGAGACCATTTTTTCTCTCATCAATTTGTTTTTCTGAATTTTTAAGTGACGTCGTTAGGCTGTCGAATTTCTCGTAAAAGAAATTGCATCTTCTCTTTTCTTTCATGTTTCCTTTTCATGTAGTATTTCATTAAAATATTCATACCATGATCTTATTAAGTACCCATAATGTGTTATGAATTATTTATTAGTGTGTGACCCTTTTCCCCTCTCTTTTCAATGTTTTCTAAAACCATGTTATATAGCTGTTATGCTGCAGAAATTTCATCTCAAAATTTATATCTCTTTCTCTAAAGAGATTCTATTGTTTGTTATGTGAATACCCAGACCTATTTCGTTTCTATGGGTGTTCATAAATATATAAAAATTATATATTTTATTCTGTAATTTACATGCATATAACCCTCACTCCCTTTCCATGGGTTATAAATGACATAATGATCTCATTTTTAAGTACATTTTAAACATCATGATTTTGACATGAAACCCATTTATTTGATTCTATTTGGGTTATTTATAAAATGTTTGATTATTATCTATGTGGATCACATGAAAGTAAATACATATTAAGGTTGAGTCCTGATATCACTCCAATGCATTGGGTAAAGAATTAATCTCTAGAGATGACAAGTTTCACGATACCTTGGTGAATAACCTTGGTAATTTTTATGACACCTTGGGGATGGACCTTGGTGATATGTTCATGAATGTCTAAATGAAATGTTGTAGCCACATATTCAAGTTATTTTCCAAGTTCTTTTCTTTATGATATTCCTATACTTCCATTGCTCGTGTCTTTATGTTTTTATTCAAGTTCTTATTGATACCACAAGTACATTGATTCCCTTGTTTACCCTTACTGGGCCTTCTGCTCACCCTTTCCTTTGATGTATGTCTCCAAGATATGAGATGTAGTAATTGTACTTAGGATGATCTTATGATCAAGCCTTACAAGTGGATTAGAATAATGTTTTATGTTGTATTCAAGTTTTATTATTCCTGATTTCCAAGACACTAGACTTTAAAGATCCTATGTATGTAAAATGTAATGAAACGTTATGTATTAAAAAGGCAGGATGAAATAGTGTTCCTAAAATAGTCTTCTCCCACAAAATTCTATTATTGTAATAGAATTCTATAAAATCTTGACTTCCATACTCTCCACTGTTGTCAGACCTGAATAATTTCAGTTTTGATCCTGACCCATTCTCCACCATGGTCTTCCATTTCTGAAGCATCTTAAACACGTCATATTTTCTTTTCAAAAATTAAACTCATAGCTTCTATATTGACTCATCAATAAATTTCACATAATATTGTGACCCTCCAAGGGAAAGTACTAACTCAGGGCCCCAAACATCTTTGTGCACCAAGTCCAGTTTCCCAACCTTTGGTGTTCTGTCACCTTTTGAAAAAGACATGTTCTTCTGCTTTCTAAAAATAAAGTCTTCATAAAGGCCAACATCCACTAAATTCATCTTTGGTAGCATCCCTTATGTTTTTAGCACCTTCATCCCCTTCTCACTCATGTGGCCTAGCCTTTAGTTCCATATTTGTGAATCCCTAACAGCATTTACTGATGCAACCATGTCCATACAAGTCTCTATCATGTTATACAAGGTACCAGTCTTTACTCCTCGATCTATGACCATAGCTCCCTTGGTAATCTTTCATGTACCTCCAGTAAACATGGTACTAAAGACTGCATCATCAATATTCCCAAAATAAATAAGATTTATTCTTAAACTAAGGATATACCTCATGTTTTCTAGAACTAGAAAACTCCCAATGTTGGTCTTGATCCATGCATCTCCTTTCCCCACAATCTGCAAGGGTTCATCATCAGTAATATATACCTTTCCAAAATTTCTAGAAACAAAATTTTTTAGGAATCTCTTCTCCGGAATGGAATGGAAAGACACCGCTAAGTCTAAAATCCAATACTCCATAGGTTTATCCACACTCAGCAATAGCACATCAGCAGTTCCTTCAGCCGCCGTGTTTGCTCCACTGGTTTTTGGTCCCTTTCATTTTTCTCTACACTCTTTCTTGATGTTTCATTTCTTCCCGCAAGTCCAGCAGGTAGGACCATCCCCCTTTACCTTATCTCGGCTCTTTCTATAGCATCCCACATTTTCATAACATAACTTTTCATTACATTTTACAAAACTGAGGATCTTTAAGGTTTAGTATCTTGGAAACCAGGAACTTAAAACATGAAAACATAAAACATCCTTCTTAAACACTTAAAAGGCTTCTCCTGGGGACATACATCAAAAGAAAGGGTGAGAAGAAGGCCCAGTAAGGGAAACAAGGGGAAACATTTAACATGTGAACTTGAGATACATCAACAATGTCATGAAAAAGAACTTTAAGGCATGAGAAAGAAATCATGAGGCATATCATAATAAAAATAACGTATTTCATAACTTGAAGATTTGGCTACAACATTTAATATTGACAATCATTTCCGTTTCACCAAGGTCTATCCCCAAGGTGTCATAAAAAATTACCAAGGTTATTCACTAAGGCGTAGTTAAAAATGGTCATCTCTAGAGATTAAGTCTTTACCCAATGCATTGGAGCGCTGTCAGGGCGCACCCTTAATTTGTCTTTATTATCATGTGAGACATATATATAATCATCAATAATTTCATAAACAACCCATATAGCATAAAATAAATGGGTTTTATTTCATAATCATAACGTTTTAAAAACTACTTTAAGGACATGATCTTTATGTCACTTTAAACCCACGGAAAGGGAAAGCGGGTCTCATGTATGTAAATACCAGAATTTAAAATAGAAAATTTTGTTATATATGTGAATACCCCTTTAGAAGAAAGATCTTTGAGTATTCACTTAATAAAATAAATGAATTTGAGAATAATAAAGAGACATTTTGAGACGGAAATTCTGCGGCATAATGGCTATGTTACGAGGTTTTAGAAAACATTGAAAAGAGAGGGGACATGGGTCACACACTCATAAATGATCCATAAAACAGTATGGGGACAGAATATAAAGGATTTAAGAACATGGTAATGAAATTTGAAAGATATACCATGTGAAACGACGAACATGAAAGGAAGACAAAAATAAGATTTCTCTTATGAAAATTTGGCAGCCTAACGGCGTCACTTAAACTTCAAAAAAATGAATTGACGAGATCAAATAGGGTCTCTCATCATATGAACATAAAATATCAGTATGATAGATATAGAGATCATACCACAACATAATAAAAAGGAACTTGAAAGACTTGACATGAAAGTAGAACTTTGAAAAATGAGAATGGTGAACAAATCCCTTAAAAATTTGGCAGCCTAACGGCGTCACCCAAACTTCAACAAAAATGAATTGATGAGATAAAATAGGGTCTCTAATCATATGCACATAAAATATCAGTATGATAGATATAGAGATCATACCCCAACATAATAAAAATTAACTTGGAAGACTTGACATGAAAGTAGAACTTTGAAAAATGAGAAAGGTGAACGAATCCCTTAAAAATTCTACAGCCTAACGGCGTCACCCAAACTTCAACAAAAATGAATTGATGAGATAAAATAGGGTCTCTCATCATATGAACATAAAAGATCAGTATGATAGATATAGAGATCATACCCCAATATAATAAAAAGTAACTTGAAAGACTTGACATGAAAGTAGAACTTTGAAAAATGAGAAAGGTGAACGAATCCCTTAAAAATTCGGCAGCCTAACGGCGTCACCCAAACTTCAACAAAAATGAATTGAAGAGATAAAATAGGGTCTCTCATCATATGAACATAAAATATCAGTATGATAGATATAGAGATCATACCCCAACATAATAAAAAGGAACTTGAAAGACTTGACATGAAAGTAGAACTTTGAAAAATGAGAAAGTTGAACGAATCCCTTAAAAATTCGGCAACCTAACGGCGCCACTTAAACTTTCTTAAAATGAATTGATGAGAGAAAGAGGGGGTCTCTAATAATATGAACATGAAAAGGGCAGTAAGAGTACTATAAAAGAAAATCCTCCAACATAAGAGCATGGAACATAAAAGAAATTACATAAAAGAGATTACTTGAAAAGAAAGAGAGAGGTAGGATCCCTTACCTTAAAACGTATCTCTTAAAACTCAAAGGTTGGGACCTTGAGGGCTTGTAAGCACCTTGAGAGGACTCCTTGGGAGGTAATGAGACCAGAGCTTCATTGGGGGAGATTTGGGAGTGAAAACTAAAGGAGGAAAGGTTGGGTATTTATAGGGAATGTGAGGGCACAAGGCATTAATGGCCAAGGGACACCTCACAAGTGGTTTTCTCAAAACCATGGGCTCTCCCATGGTATTTCCCATGGAGTTAGGCCACATGGGGTCCCTCATACAATAATTAATCACCTTTGTTCGGCCAACCCTTAAAATATCTCATGAAATCATCATGACATAGTTATGATGTCATTAAACATACCGAAACCCTAAAACTGTATTTTTACTATTCACTGAAAATTCAACTTTCTTAGAAAAATCCCAAAATTTCACCTTAACCAAATATCAATGCTATTATTTCAAAAATGAACTCCATTTTATAAAAATAATTTTCTAAATATTTTTAATTTAATTTTTAAATAAATACACTATTCACCGAAAATTCATTTTTTTCAGAAAAATCCTCAAAAATTACCTTAACATAATATCGATGCTCTGAGTTCAAAAATAGTCCATTTTATAAAAATAATTTTCTAAATATTTTTAATTTAATTTTTAATTAAAAAACACTATTCACCCAAAAAAAACTAATACTTGACTAATAATTTATGAAACTGTTATTTAACCATTTTATTGAATCACATTACTTAATCAAGGTGCCTAGATTATATTAATACTTTCTTTAAGTGAGATTACTAGTCCATTTGGTCACATTACTAATCCTAAGCATAAAATCACTATTCATAATTTACTATTCATCAAAAATTAAGTTGATCTTATTAGATTCTAAATTTCGTATTAAACATAATTGTAGAAGACCATTTTTTGAAAATCATTACACATTTTTAATTATTTAAGGTTTACATAAACATTTTTAAAATATCTTTTTTCTAAAATTCATCAAAAATATGCATACTATATTTATCCGGACATTTGAAAATTCACAAACTTCACCATAAGAAGAGAACACAATTTTATTTACAACAAAGGATTACACAAGGCAATTATGGTCTCGTTACATAGCCCCTTATAACACCAGCATAGGACCTACGAGTAATGTGTGCTAGGGTGATAGAATCTTGGGGTGGCTCGGCCAACATTGCACGAGTAGTAATTTCTATCAGTTTGAACTTCTCACAAAGGTGATTCCGTTCTAGCTTCACACGATGAAGTTCGGCTTGGGTTTGGTCCAGAGCAAAGCCCAGTGGTGCTACCTCCTTCCCAAGTTCCGTTAGATGGGCTTCAATTGGCCCGAGACTACTGGATGAGGCCATCAAATCTTATTTCTATATTAATTAACCAAGATCACTTGTATTTAGAGACAGTAATCGAAACATTTGGTTTCCAGCGGTCATATTGACCAATGATCATATAACAGTCAAAACCCAACAGTCTCATTTTAATTATACTCATGCTATCAAATGAAACAGTTTTGTTGAGTATAAAATAACACACAAAATTAGGAAACAATATTTATTCAAAATTTCGGGTCGTTACACTTTCCTCTTGACTTTGATCGTCCTCTGTGATTTTCTCACTGTTCATATCTTCCTATTCCTTCTACATTCAAAGTAAAGCCATAGAATCTTCCCAATTCTCTTCTTTGGATATCCTCACTGAGGATCAGGTCCCATACATCCTTCAAAACCAAATTTTTATTCCCTGAAGAACTACTCATATCTATTACAGTTTCTTCTCAATTGTCAAGTAATAAAGATAGTAAAACCAGTGCACATACCTCATTTCCGATCACAATCTCCACCAAAGTCAACTGACTTATGATGGTTCTGAATTTGTTGATGTGATCTGTAACAATTCTCCCTTCAACCATTTTCAGATTGAACAATCATCGCATCAAGTGCACTTTGTTTCCCACAGAAGGTTTCTCTTACATATTCACGAGATTGTTCATCATCCCAATCATCTTCTTCTCTTATCTGATGTTGAACGTCGTGTTTTTTTTCCAACATAAGGCACACAACTCCTATAACTTGTTGATCCAGCAACTCACACTCCAACTACTCCATGTTCATTGACTTTAAACCCAGAAGCAATGAATGCATTTTCTTCTGGTAAAGATAGTATTCGATATGCATCCTCCATTAGCTGAAGTCAGTTCCATTGAAGTGGTAAATCTTTACCTTGCTTTATTCCATAGCCATTGTTCAAATTGAGAATTCTAAAATCAACCCTCTGATACCAATTTTTTTGGAAACTTCAGGATTCGGAATGAAAGAAATGAGTTTCAGATGAAGAAAAAAATATAGAAGAAAGAAACACACAGGACATAGAGATTTATGTGGTTTGGGAAATGATCCCTATGTCTATGGGGTGGTATAAGTTTCACTATAGTCAGGAGCACAAAATTACAGATTTTCAAAGTTCTCAAGCACACACAAAACCCTATCCTGAAATGGGATAATAAGGAGGATGAAGTATTATTCCACCAAATGCATAGGAAGTCGGATGTGCTATAGTGAAAGGTGGAAAGAATTCTGCATCGCTATAGTGTCGCGGTCACCCAAGTCCAAGATGCTATAGTGGCCGGTGGCTGGAAGTCTGCATCGCTATAGTACTGTTGATGGTGGGAAGAATATCTCTAATTCACATAATATGACTGCAACATTCTTATTCGTGATTGGAAACTTCGTCGAGTCTATAACTTTTTTGCATATGGCTTTGAAAAAGAATCAGATTCTGGTTAATTTATGTCATACATTTTGAGGTAGAATGCAATGGGAAGAAACAAGCCTAAAATCTTGTATAAAAACATGACAGTCATGTGATTTTAGTCCTTGTAACTTCAAATTAGTCATTGACATGACATTATTTATATTTGATGAATACCCCTCTAGAAATTTTACACTATTAAGGAAAAGGAAAAAAATTGAAATTTTTCCTATCTAGATAGAGTGTAAGCTTTTGGAGGAAGAAAAGTCCACTCTTTACCCTTCACCGGTGCCAAATCTTCCCTTATCCCCTGTCAATCATGTCCAAACTAGCCTTGATGTCATCTTTCATTTTTTCAGGAACATTTAGTAATGTGCCAATAACACTTTAAAATACATTTTTTTCTACATGCATGACATCAAGAAAATGTCTAACATACAAACAATTCAATATGGTAATTCAAAGAAAATTGATCTCTTCTTCTAGCCTAATTTCATAAGGTTTTTTGAAAATGGCTTACTGAAAAATAGTATCTATATCATTTACTTTATCGAATAGTTGATCACCTATTAGTGGATATGGTGTTGTACCTTGTTTGATATTCCCATTGAATGTTTTCATCCAGGATCGGTATTTATTTCATTGAGGTAAAAAAAATTAATGCCCTAAAAACACAATCTTTGAGGAATGTTTCAACCGAACTGAGTGTGCACATTTTTTCACAAATGGGACACCCCAATATTCCTTTAATGTTATAGCCTGATAAATTTCCATAAACAGGGAAGTCATTTGTCATCACGTATAACATGACCTTCAATGTGAATCCCTCACTTCTATGAGCATCATACATTGTAACAATTGTATCCCATACCAATTTCAGATCTTCTATCAATGGATCCAAATAGACATCAATATCATTACCAGATTGCTTTTCTCCAGATATAAACAGAGACAACATAATGTGTTTTCACTTCATGCATAACCATGGAGGCATGTTATAATTTACCAACATAAAAGGCCATGTATTGTGAGTACTACCATATACACCAAAAGGATTTATTCAATCTATAAATAACGCAAGACAAAAGTTTTTCAGATCATTTCCAAATTTTGGATACTCAAAATCAATTTTCTTCCACTAAGGAGAATCTGTTGGATGATGTAAGTTCCCATCTTTAATTATTGTATTTTCATGTCATGTAAATTATCTTTTGGTTTCTTGACATCCATGTAGTCTTCTAAACCATAGAATGATAGGAAATTACCATATAGATTTTGAAGTACTTGATTCATTTTTCTTGTATCAATCTATACCACACTTATGGAATTTTATGAGTGATTCATGGTCCTTACGAAATAATATGCAATCATTTTGACAAGAATGTATTTTTTTATAGATCATTCCCATTAAAAATAAGATTCATTTAAAATTATATGTTACACATGGTAGTTCATTTTCTTTTGGTATCATATCATTCAGGAGACCAAGTAGTTCTGTAAAGCTAGTGTCACTTCATTCGCTCCCAGCTTTCAAATTATATAACTTCAATACAGCTGAAAATTTTGTTTATTTAGTACAACTGATATACAATGGTCTCTTAGCACAGCTATTTAACTTCTCAAACAACTTTGGGAAATTGTGAAGGTGATCTTCAATTTTCATTTTCATTTCTTCCATGCGATCTCCATCAACATTTACACTGGTATTCATATCAAATGATCCATAAACTGCAGTATCATCCCAATTGGTGTTCACGTTCAGTTTTTCCTCGTGTTTAGTCCAACATTTATATCTCTGATCTATTTCGTGACAAATAAAATGTTCTTTTAACTCTTCCAGACTAATTTTTCTTGAATAAAAACAACATAAACACGGAAAAATGGTTTTAGAAGGGTCGTATGCATGCTCTATTTCAAACATGATGAACTCTTTAACTCCATCTTCATACTCTTTTGTCAAATGATTAGCATGCATCCATTTTTTATTCATATCCATCCTATCGGGTTCATAAAATATTCATTTTGTACAATAAATAAATAAATACATATAAGATATTCATTATCAAAGGTGAAAGTTATAGATAATTCTAATAAGGTAAACTCATCATTTGATTGTTTCAAAAAAAATTAGTATGCTTTGAAGAAAATGGGTAATTGAATTTAAGAAAAAAATTACTCCACTATGGTAGGTTTTTTCTTCTAAATTCATCCAAAGGTTAAAGTTATAGACAACTTCCATCCTCATCATCTCATCTCCCAACAGTTGTCATTACATTTTGTAGTTTGACACTCATCATCCATCTCTTATGGACATGCACCTATATTGCTTGAAATACTCTAAGTAGTAGTCGTCCATGGAATGACTACTACTCAGAGTAATACAAGTAACATAAAAGAGATGGGGGATGAGTCTCAAGCAAAAAATTGCAATAATAAATGTTCGGGAAATGAAGTTGATGAGGATGAAAGTTGTACTCCATTGTGTTCTCTAAAAGGGGTAATACCTCCCATTTGTGAAAATTACATGGATGGTAATCAGAGATTCGTAAGAATGTAACCAATATATGTAGACCTAAAATTATGAGTACCTAAAAATAATTTCTAATAATTATTCCAACATATATAGAATTTGGTAATCTCCATTCTATTTTCTGGAACAAGTGATGTAACAACCTAAGGAATTATTACATTTAATATTAATGGCATATCAAATATTTGAAAACATCTCAAAATTATAATTTCAATTTCAATTAAAAATCGATAAGGAATGGAAAAAAATAATTTTAGGAAAAGAATATACGTAATAACGATAAAGGTTTTAAACATCTCAAAAATTATTAGTTTATAAATTGATTCAAGAATTGTGTCTAGATGGGTTGAAAACAAGAATTATTTTCAAGCAGATGAAGAGTATGATTTATAAGAAAATTTCATTTCCATATCCATTATGGGATCTATGATGATTTTGGGCACATGGTATAAAATTTTAGTTATGATGAGATAAATAATAGTAATTATGGAAGATATAGAGGTTTTAAGTTAAAGGGGAGATTACCACTCTTCCAAAAATAGTTTCAAAGTGAGACGAATCTTCATAAGTAAAATTGGATGATGAATTTCAACCATTGAATGAACTCTATTGAACATGTGACAAATTAAATGGTTGTATGAAGGATTGTCAAGATTTTCTAAAAACATAGATGATTGTGAAGAAAGAATTAGAAATGTATTATATGAAAAAGAATAGAATGTAAAAGGAATTTATTATTGATGTCACACTAAAGGATTTACAAAAGAAACACCTTTCATATTAGATATTGGTTGTTCATCTCACAAGACAGGTAAATTGATGTAATTAAAGATTTTTTACAAGTTCAGATGGTACTTATTATTTTAGAAATGGTGGATCTCTGAAGATAAATTGTTTGCATTTAAAAGATGTTGGAAATAAAAGGCAATGTTAAAGAATAATCTGTTTTAGATGGATTAAAGAAAAACATGCATAGTGCTTATTAGATATGTGATGACGAAATTCAAGTGATTTTTAGGAAGTATTAATGAGTGGGTTATCATTTCAAAGATGACTATATTTTTACAAAGGTATAGAAAACTTGTTGAACCATATTTTGATTTGGGATTGGTAAAAATTTATGGTAATTGTGTTTGAAAGAGGAAATTGATTTGTGGTAGTGAAAAATTGTTCATGTTAGATAATGAGACATTTAAATACTTACTTAAAAGGGGTGGGTTGAGATGTTTTTATGATGACAAGATAAAATTGATAGATATTTTTTGCTAATTAGAATGGGGAGATTGTAAATAATTAAAATAATAAATTAGAGATTTAAATGAAATAGCCCTTGGAGTTTATTCACTATGATATATATATATATATATATATATATATACCCTCAAAGTATAAATCAATGCATCATGATAAGTGTTTCATTTCAACCATTTATAATTATACTTAGATCATATGTATTATGTTTTAGTTATATATATATATATAATGCTCTAAAGGGGGTTACAATTTTAAGAAGTATTAAGAATGAGTTTCATTATGTGGTAAAGAAGTCTATATTAGATTATGGGGTTGAGTATATGACACACCTGTTATGGGGTGGTAAAAAATAATATTTATATTACTCGTTAGTACAGCACAGTTGATGGTCATCGTCATTCCATTAAAGATTTTATTTTGGATCACTCACTATTCCTACCACATTATTATATTCATGGTATTTTATATATTTTTTGAAAAAGTGAAAAATATTGGGGATTTTGAAAATTAATGCAAACAAAATAACAGCAATAATGAAAATATAATATTATGAATACAGCATTATCAGAAACAATGATCAATCCTTAGGGGATTTCCTATATATGTGTTTAATTTTTTTTCTTAATGTGTTGTCCCAACTTAATTATCACTCTATGGAAATGATCAATATCATTCATCTAACCACCTCTGACTGTTTATCTCATGTAAGGAACTGGTGCATTAATATCACATGTGCATTAGGACTAGTATTCCCTAAGTCCAATGGTAGGAAGCATCCCTTAATTAAGTAGAATAACTCTTGGCTTCCACATCCATCAGGATGAATGAATGAAGAGAACCCCATTGTACATGTCCAGTGGTCACTAAGTCACTCCCTATATTGTCACCAATATTTTTCGTATTCAAGATAAATTTGTAAGGGGAAGCATTTATCAATCTATAGTGTGTGAAGAAATAGTTGTGTGATGAATAAAAGAAAGAATGATGATCAAAAAAAATGCTATGACATGCAAATAGATATCACCAAACAAGCAATCAATGAGTCGGGTGGAGGATAAAATAACATACCTTAGATTGAAGCTTTGAATTGTCCAAGAGAAAGTAGAGATATCGCCAAACCAGGATTTTGTTCGAGTCTTGGATTCGTTCGACCCTAGAATCGTTTGAGCCTTGGATTCGAGCCATAGAATTGTTGGAGCCTTGATTCTAGCTTTGATTCGAACTTGGATTCAACAACGAGGAGCACCGGCAGCATGGGGCTTCCGCAGAAAGCTTTAGATATCACAACTGATTCGCGATGGTTAGAGTTCTTAAAATAGATCAGGACACTTTTATCAGTGCTAAAAAAGCATTCATAAATGATTTATAATTATAATTATAAATAAAAAATATTTATATAATTATATATATATTAAATATATATATATATATAGTAAATATATTTATTATAATTTTATTATTATTTAAATATATAATTATTTATTTATAATTATATAAATACTTTTTAAAATAATAATATTTATATATTTATATATTTATATCATTATATATATATTTATATATTTATATCATTATATATATATTTATATCATTATATATATATATTTATATCATTATATATATATATATATATATATATATATCATTATATATATATTTATATAATTATTTATTTATAATTATATAAATACTTTTAAAAAATAATATTTATTTATTTATAATTATAAATGTATAAATGTATAAATATAGTAAATATACATTTATAAATATATTTATTTATAAATATTTATTTGCAAATATATTTTTAACATTATTAATGAATATTTAATTTTAAGTGTGTGCATGTTAAAACTGAGTAAAATTGAATAATTAAAAATGAATACACTAACAATATTGAAAAAATGAATAGGCTTTATTAATTAAAAATAAATTATTAAAAAAATATGGATGTATATTGAAATAAAGATGAATACATATTGAAAATATTAAAACATTGTAAATATATATATATATATACATAAATAATAGAAATTGATTGAATAACCAAAAAAATATTAAAAATGAATTAATACCTAACTGTAATAAAATTAAAAATAAATAAATAAAATTTACCAATTAAAGACATGATATATTAAATGTATCATGTTATAATAAAATTCTAAAATGAATACTAAAATTTGAATAAATTACATAAATATTATATGTATGTGTTTCTATATAAGATTTCATTAATTACGTAAATATTTGTGCATGTACGTTGTATATAAAAATGCATTAATTATGTATTGTGAAATCAATATAACACATGTTTGATGTATGTTAAATTGAAAATTCAGACGACATTCAATTATGTTCATTACTCGATACAATTAATCAACATTTTTAATTCATGTTAATTTTTAATTATAAACCATTCTTCACTAAATATATGACTATTTAATGTAAAGCATAAATATTTTGTATTATATAAATCATATTTATATACATTCATATATATCTATATATTTAATATATACTATTTATTAATATTATCAATAATTATTCAATTAATAAAATGTTTAATATTTTTCTTAATTTGCTTATTTTAATTATTAGTTGTTTAATTTTCATTTTACATATATCTATATATTTAATGTATACTATTTATTAAAAAATTTAATTTCTATATGGTATAATCAATTTATTCATTTTTTTCAATAATTATTTATTTAATAAAATTTTAAATATTTTTTTAATACTCATTTTTATTTTTTATTTATTTAATTATTTCGTTTTATTCGAAACCTTTATCAACGCTGATAAAGACTCTTTTTTGTCAGTGTAAAAAATAAAGCACTGATACAGCGCTGATGAATGGTATTATCAACGCTAAAGAAAAGCGCTGATAAATGTTACTCTTTATCAGTGCTTTTTGCTAGCGATGATAAAGACCAACGGTGTTAAAGGTCTGTTTTATAATAGTATGGATTATAAAATCAGGAATACCTTACGGCGGGTTGAAAGTTATAGATGCCTTGGATCTAGTATAAATATTTTCCTTACACTTTGGATTAAAAGTGTGATTTTAATATATCCTTTAAAAGAATATTTGATTTGTAAAACAATATAAGTTTAATTTTTAAACTTGTGTTGTGTTCATTTCTGAATTGTCATTGTATTTATTTATAAATTACCAGTGATTTAATTTTTTTATTTCCTTCGGTTTGTTTACTAACTTATTTCCACTGTGCTAACTATATTTCATACAATCTATATTTCAGCTGCATGCCCTATTTTACTTTGATCTTTGATTTGATCGGTTTTTCATAAATCTAATCAACTTTAAACTTGAGGAAATTATGAATTTTGTAAGTTTATTCACAAATCGTTAATTTGTAGTGTGACCGATTAGGTCATCCCAGTTCAAGAAGGATGTGAAAAATAATTGAAAGTTCTCATGGACATTCAATAAAGATCCAGAAGATCTTTTCACTAGAAAAATTTCATGCGAGACTTTCTCTTGGAAAGCTGATTGTGAGACTATCTCCAGCTAAAATTAAAGCTAAAATGTTTGTCTTTCTTAGCCGAATTCGAGGGGATATGTGTGGATCAATTCATCCATAGTGTTGGTCATTTAAATATTTTATGGTATTAATTAATGCATCTAGCTTATGGTCACATGTATGTTTGCACTCAACACACGATGTAGCATTTTCATGATTTCTTGCTCAAATAATTAAATTAAGAGCACAATTCTCTAATTATGTCATCAATGAAACAAAGCTTAATAATGCTGAATAATTTACCTCTCACACTTTAAATGATTATTGTATTGCAATGAGGATTACTATGGAGCATCCAGTAGCCCATGTACATACACAAAAGGATTTAACTGAATCGCTGATAAAACACCTCAACTTATTCCTATACCATTAATAATGAGAGCAAAGTTGTCGAGCTCGATATGGGGGCAAGCAATATGTTTCGGCATTAATTCACATCAGACCAAGTGCATATCATAAGCACTCTCCACTCCAACTGGCATTTGGCCAAGAGATTGACATCTCCCACTTAAGAATTTTTGGTTGAGTAGTATATGTTACAATCCCACAACGTACAAAAATGGGACTTCAAATGATGTTGGGAATATATGTGGGATATTAATCCTCATCCATCATCAGATATCTTGAACCACAAACCAGTGATGTATTTACATCACATTTTTCTAATCGTAACTACAATGAAGAAATATTCCCAGCATTATGGGGAGAAAAGAAACAAATAAATGAGATTGTCTGGAATGTGAAAACATTATCTTTTTTCGATCCTCTCACCTGACAGTGTAAGATGAAAGTGAAAAAAATTACATTTTTAAGAGCTAGCAAATTAGTTGCCTAATGCATTTACTGATACAAAGAGAATAATTAAATCACTCACACTGATTGTAAATCCACTAATTAGAATTGATGTCTTGAAGACACAATTAAATAATGATGTTGTAGAAATGTCAAAAACACACCTGAAGCATGGAGAACCAATTGGCTCTAAAGACAGAAATCTTTGAAAAAGAAAAAAAGTTGGTATAATTGAAACCCCCACTATGGTGGTGTATGTTCCAGAAGAAACATGTGATTTAAGTGTTCTTGAAGAAACATATGATGAGGATCATAAAGAGAAATCAAATGATATAGGAAACCCTAAAGGTTTTGAAAATAAAGAAATCTTTTTTAATTATTCCACTACAGATGATATATGGAATCAAAGTAAAGTGAAAAATATCGATGGCAAATTTTCATATTTTGCGGCACATGATAGAGAATGAAGATCTCAAACCAAAGCCTATTATGGAATTTCAAAAACAACCTAGTTGGAAAAAAATTGGAAACACGCAAGGCACACTGAGTTAAATTCACTTAAAAGGAGAAGAGTCTTTGGGCATATCATGCTTACGTCAGAAGTTGTGAAGTGTTGGATATAAATGGGTTTTATGCATAAACATAATGAGAAAAATGAGATTTTAAGATGCAAAGTTCTTCCTATCCCACAAGATTTCTCCCAAAGACACAAAATTGATTATGATGAGACATATTCTCCTGTCATTGATGCGATCACTTTTTTGATATCTAATCAGCCTTATAAAAGGTCAATATGCGTCGTATAAATGTTACAACTTATTTATATGACTCACTTAATAGAATATAAATATATATGAGAATCCTCGAAGGATTCAAAATACATGAAGCATTGAAATCAAAATCCAAAGACCTTTGAAAAACACACACCTAAAGTGAATATTTGTTAAATAAATGATATGTAAATGATCTCATATGCCCATGTATTTTTATTAGGAAAACAACATCCAAATATACAATCATTGTTAAAATGCTTTAATATGAATAAAGGAAATGAGTTATGGGGTTTAAAAAGGATTTTTAAGGATGTGAGAAGGGTTTAAAGGCATTTTGAAGGGGGTTTGGGTTTTAAAAAGGGTTCAAGGTATATTCAAAGGTGTGGGAAGGGTTTAAAGGCCATTTTGAAGGGGGGTTGGAGGTTTTAAAGGGGGGTTAAAAGGATGTTCAAAGGTTTTTAGGGTGTAGAGTATAAGGGTGAAGGGAAAAGAGGTGTTCACCTGTTATGTTTTAAAGTGGCGTTTTTAAGGATTGTTAAGAGTTTTTAAGGATTATGAATGGTTTTAAAAGTACTTCAATGGTTGTTGGGTCTTTATGTATTGAGAAAGATCAATTTTGAACTTGGAAAAAAATGAAGAGTCGGTTGGTCAATAAGCACCATGTCTCAGTGTCATCGGAGCATTATGTAACTTACTAATTGTATGTATCCTAATATATCTTTTGCTACCAATTTATTGGCAAGGTTTAGTTAAGCTCTTACATGAACAATAGAATGGAATTAAACATATTTTTGTTATCTTTATGCCATTATTGATTTGGGTTTTATTCCATTCTATTAATTTAGAAAAAAAATAGTCAACTTTGAAGATGCGGGTTATTAATCATACCCACATAATGATGACCACTGACCAATTACGTTTTCACAATTGGACGCACTGCCATATCTCAAAGATCACAAAACAACATCTTCAAATCATGCGGAGTTTTCATTACATGAAGAAATAAGATACCAACATGTAATGCCTTCAATTCGGCAACATTATTGATTTATTTATAAAGGCACCGCCAACTGTTATTTTAGAAAACTTATACAAGATATAAGAAAGCATAGATTAAAAAATTAATAATTTTTTTATGTAATGTAAATTAGGAGTGCATGAACGAAAATGCCCCCATAATGCATTTTTGGGGTTTTTTTTACACCGCCGCTGCTGGAAATTCACATCAAAATTTCCACTGAAAATTCTTGGGTAAATTTCCACCGGAAATTTCCTATATAAATTTCCACCATAAATTTCATATGCAAAATTCCACATGAAATTTACACTTCAAATTTGCACTTAAAATTACAATGAAAATATATTAATACATATGTAAAAAATGCAATTTTTTACTAAATATTTGCATTCCAAATTTGCATAAAAAACTTCTCATGTAAAATTTAGGGACTTCTAAGAGTATAAACACTTCATAAATCATGAATAAAAACTTTGAACTAGTTTCCTAGGGGAATATTCAGTGCAAACATTCCCTAAAATTTCCAGTGCAAACTTCCACTAGAAATTTTCAGTGCAAACTTCAACTAGTTGTTTAAATTTATACATTAAATTACAATAAAGTAATATTGATACATAACTAAAAAATATAAATTTTCATTGGAAATTGCAAATTTCCATTGAAAACTTTTTCAAAGTATATTTACCACTATACATCTTTTAAAATCCATAAGAGCAAATTTGCACTGAAAATTCCAATAAAATTTCAAAGTACAGTACGTACATACATACATACAAGTAGAAATTTCAACTAATTATTTCCATTGAAAATTTTTTATGAAAATTTTTATAGGAAATTTCCATAGATTATTTCCTATACATTATATATTTCATATTATTAAATATTTATTATTGCATTGAAGGGTATTTAAATCCAACTCATTCAAATAAATCAGTTTGTTTTTTAAAAATCAATATCATTTAAAATTAACATCTTCCACCACATCACATTTTTGACACTCAGAGATCATCCCGATGAGCCTAACCCTTAGGTCCAAGTGGTGGACCTGGGACGATAATTTTCTGTGTTAATAAGCCACATCTAGAGTGTAAATCCCCCCCTCGCTACACCATCTATAAAATGGGGGTGCAGCCCCTTGATGTGAAATATGGAGATGCCGAAACGCTTTTTGGACCGTTAGTTTTAAATCAGTTTAAGATGCGGACCTTTTTTGTTGACCCGATCAGATCCATAAATTTGGATTGGACGATACAATAATAAAAAAAATAGAAATTAATAAATGACATAAAAATATTGTAATGGTAAAATATCATAAATAAAAGTATATAATAAAAACAAAATATTCAAAAAAATTGAAAATACTATACTCGTTTCTGAAAACAAACCAAATCTACCCTTGTCGTGGAAGAAAACGAGATCCAGAAACACATAATCAACCAACAGTCAATATCAGTCAAGATTAGCACAAGATAAAAAGGAAAGCGGTAAAAAATCAAAGGAAGAAGCAGGAAGATCGAGTTGGAAAAACTAAGGGGGCATGGGCCTTGGACGTTTCAACTTACATGCGCATCGATTTAGCAGTCTTACTCTGCCTTCTTGGTAAGAGTGGACGTACTGAACTCGCCGTCATCCCGGATGAAGCTCCACCAGAAGTACGTGAGAGGGATGGTGGTGGCGTGCCAAAGAGCATGGGCATCAACGAATCCCCATAAGGGCGGGAAGTCATAAATTTCCAGAAGCATAGAGAGGGCGCCACCCCCCACCACCACCCATAATTTCCAGCGGGAAGGGTGCCGGCTCACACCCGCCCAGATTGCCCATGTCAACATTTGAGCGACTCCCATGCCAACGCACACCTTCATGTTCAGACCTGCATGAAAGACCCTACACTCGTAATTAAAGGCCCACAGCCTCGAGATAAGTGCTAGAAGCCACACCGCAATTTTCTTTTTTCACTCTTGGATAAACACCTACCATAATCAAATTGATAAAAGTTCAGATAGAAGATATGGGTGGTCACAAATGCAATCAACGGAGCCGAAACCATCACCCTAGCAGCTTCATCTCTCACATTGAAGGACCGCAGTACGGAAATGATGAGAGAAAATCCGATCAATGCCACGGCAGATGAATAATCTAGTCTCTCTGTCAGATCTACTTCCCTGGAAAAATTTGAGTTAAAAGGTGCCACGTGGCCCAAAAAACATGCATAAATAAAAAGTAAAACTAACATTTGCGCAAGGACTAACTTTTTTGCACCAATGGAATGGAAGTTCAAAAAATGATTTAAGCAAAAGAAGAAAGAATTGCGGGGGTGAGAGAAAGGTTAACCTGCTGTGGAAAACAGCACTCCAGAACCAAGAGTTCATGGCTAAAATCCCATAAACATGCCACAAGCCGGTAAATGCGTAGTATGTTTTCCGATATGGCTTCAAGGGCAGCTTGTAGTAGTGGAGTATGAAGAAAGATAGCCACCCATGAAATTGAAATGCAAGATTTAGTGCGGAGAAAGCAACAGAAAAAGGTTCCTGGATCCCATAAATACGTTGAAAAGGCCACTTCCCATGGTATTTGACAGGTCTATGACCAAGTTTCTCTCTATCGTGCTCCCTATCAAGCATACAATGATAGCGGCAGTCACCAAGACAGTCCCACTGTTTCCAACGCATATAGAGCGGCTCTTGCAAATACCACGGACCGTCGATGGGCTTCCCATCAGAAGAAAATTTACAGTGCTGGAAGCATCTATCCCCCACACATCCAGACCTCTCACACTGCTGTACACAGGTCCTGGATGAACAGTTCAGATCACATGAAGGGAAAAATATGCAATTGCTAGAGAAACCAGTAATAACTATAGGAAATAAAATACAAAGCTGCAGGGCCTACAAGAAGTGCAGAGTTCCTGATTGCGTAGGCACAAGGTGCAGGAAGCAAGTGCCCACCTTTGGAGGAGCATTTGCTAAAATTTTAAGATGGATAAAATAGAACTAAAATTTTATGGCTAGAAATAATATGTAATTCCCATTTCTAGAACAAAAAAAATAAATATCCATTACAATCGAAAGGGGAGAAAAAAGAGTTATTATTTTAAAAAAAATATTTTACTTATTTCTTTATTTATTTACTCTGCTCAAGAGAAATGGAGTGAACACTGCAGTCTTATGCAAAATTAAGTAGAAATTAACAGGAAAATGCAGCTAAAACATGCCTTCCTGAAGTATTTTTCATCAAAGCATAAAAGCACCTGTAGGCCTAAAGGGCTACCCCATCATTCCATGCCTTGGGTCTGTCGACAGAAACAACTGAACCACAACTGCCAAGAGCTAGAAAAAAAATACACAGAATTATAGGCATAACAGCGGACTGGTATAGCAAAGATTTCGTCAATGGATATTTGACTCTACAACACTCATTGAAACAAAATCCTAAGATCATTAAACTCAACACATAGTTTCTGCCGTGATTTTATCCTCACCACAAATTCCACATGAGCTTTTCCATGTAAAATTTGTTTATATCAGCTTGAAGAGAAATTAAATTTAAAATCTAAGGGAGATGTGAACTGGAAATGAAAAATGCCATTGAAATAAAAAGTTATAATGGATCTGTGCAGCTATTTGTGTACACCAGACAGCACCAGCATTATGTTGCAAGCAACTTACGAGGCAACATTATGCCTCGTGGTGAGCCATGTTGGATCATTGATCTCAATAATCATGTGTTGAAGTACAACTCTCTATGAGTACATGTTTAACTTGTTTTTAAGTCGGTTTTAAAGAAAAATTAATCAAGTATTTAAAATGCTGCATGTTTGGACCGTGAGTGCAAGAAAGAGATAGAAAGAAGAAACAACCGTCAATAATGTTGTATTGATATCAGCTGTACAATCCTAACAGTGGATCTCAGTAGGAGGAGATTTACAGAAGGAGATGAGGCAGAATTGCAGTAGAATTAAAAGAAACAGTAGGAGACAGGCAAGGAGAAGAACTCCCTGAAGACCACTCGCCCGAGGCCTGGCTGAATCCTCACAAGGACCAACCTCCAAGTGAACCAGCTGAAATGCCAAATGGATCGTAACCCCCTTCCTAACTGCTGGGCCCTTATTACCCCACCTGCTACAGCTGGCCAAAAAAATCTATCTAATGCCAAAATACAATTCTGCCCCTTGGCAGTAAACACCTACTCCCACTCCCACACACGGCAGCCTTCCCCCACTACATTCCTAACACTTCCCAGCTCTTGAAAACCCACCTTGTCCTCAAGGTGGAAAAAAACTAGATGAATAACTGGCTCCAGTTTCAGCAACATCAACTTGATCCTTCCTGAATTGATTGAGCCACAACTGCACTGGTTGATAGAAATGTATTTCAGCCAGACATCCCATCTCAGGGTCTACTCAAGCCACAACAAGGGAGATACCACGTTCGACCGCACGTCTAGAGCAGCAGAAATATCCTCACTGTCATCAGAGCCATCAGGATTAAAGGCCTTATTGGATTTCTGGTAACAAGTACCAGCAAGCATGGAAAAGCATTGAATTTTCAGCAGCTGCCAATAATCTCCAGTCATTGGCAGATATGGATGGACATACAAGCCGTCCAGAAAATGAATTCTTAGGCTCATCTTACCAGGCCAGCCTGCATCACCATCTTGGTTTCCAGAATCGGGATTTCCATTAAAAAGTAATGCACCAGAACTTTGTGCTAAAGCTCCAAGAGACTCCAGCCTTTTGGCAACAATAGATGCAGCCCCCCCCCCCCCCCCCGCAAGATCTGTTAAGAGCGAGCAATATTCCGGAACAGAAGCTTGGTTTGACAGATGAGTCCTACAAAACTGCAGAATTGCTCGATCAACACTCCGAGGAAGTTCTAGAGTTAAATGAACCCTCCTTTTCTGATTTATGGCCCTACAGTCAGCTTGCAAAGAATGGCCAGCAAACCCAGCATCAGAAATCAAGCTTTGTCCCATCCAGAAACAATTTATTTACATGCATATTTATCTTGTCCATAGTCACATCTTTCGTGTTTCAAGCTTTATAAGTAACACCTTTTCCACTAGAAGCCCTAAAAAGCATGCCACGTCGGCCCGTCTCTTCAGCAAAATTAATAGGATCCCCATGCTGATCAGCAACAATATCCAATGGATTGTCTGGAAGATCCAAGGAGAGTGGGATAATTTTCTTCCACAAATTCCAGCTGCAACTCTCGTGGCCCAAACACAAAAGCACCCATTTCAAAACTATATTTTGCAACAGATTCTTCCGTCCGTGCCTCCCCTTCCAAGCCGCGGCTGTGCAAGACTAACAGTTTAAAGAACCTTAGCTGACATGCACATGTGCCTGAAAAAACAACGATGACCTGCCCTGTACAGTCGCCATAAATTGATTACTTTTAGACTTTTCAGTAGAAAGAAGGGCAGAAGCAGTGAGCAATTCCATCCTCAACTCTGCCCGTATCTCACCAGCCTTCTTGTACATATTCAACATCTTAGCTCCCAACTGAGCTTCAACAATATCAAACTTGGAGGCTTTGTAGCTAAGGGTACAACATACATTTTCCTTGCTTCATTCACACTCTCGAACTTTCGACCAGCCCCAAACAGGAGACAGATGTCCATCAGGTAGGCCACAGTTTTTCTGTACATCCATCAGCCTGCACTCTCTCCATATCAACAGTATTGGGAATGCAATGTAGCTCCTTCGGGGGTGGTGGTTCTTGATCCTCTATGTCTACCTCCACAATGTCACTCCTTGCCACCGCACTCCACAAAAGAGCCATTACCTGGCCATTTGCCGGAGATGCTGACCTGGCCATCCTGACACTGCTAGTGTGCAGTGCAAACGAAGAACTCTGCGAAGGACTTTCCCACAGCAGTGGTTGTAGCTTCAGCCCTACTCCTTCCACAATAAGATTCCTACCATGGGACAGCTTGTGAGAGCTCATTGCAGAATTATTTTCACCAGGAACTTCTCATTTCACCTCTTCCAGCCGAACACAACTGGAGTCATTCTGCTCCGCAAGCTCACTGCTGCAGATCCTTTCCTGACCAGCCTGGTTTATCCATGAAATACTGCCATTTCTACCATCGCATTATGATCCACTATATCAACAATACATTCTCCAAATTCCGAACCAGTCCTTACTGCTCAGAACAGTCGGACTGACCTCTACTAGCATCGGCGGTCTCGAACTCAAACCAGGATCAAGCAGCTCCCCTTTATCATTCCTTTCCCACTTATCCACGCTAGGACTCAGATCAAGAATTACCTCTTCAGGCCGCTCCAGATTGAAAACAAGCTGCTCCTCCACAAAACCAGAATGTCGAAGCGCTTTCAACGGCCGATCGCATTCCCATACCACCTTCCCAGGAGCACCGGCTTCAGCTGCCCCCATGAAGAACCAGGATTTTCATACTGCAATGCCAAGAACCATAATAGAACCATGCTTTCCATACTTAACTGCACCCAAGGCAGTTTCATGTCTTCTGGTGTGTGATTTGTCTGGAAATAGGCTTCTGCTTTGTTGATCCAGCCTAATGGATCCTGTCCTGAAAAATATGGCAGCTCAACTCTTGTCGCCATTCTGGTGGGGCATGATGGATTGGTGTTGCCCGATCCGGTTGGGCCGAATGCTTTGTGGCCCGCAACTGTCGCGGGTCGAGCTCCGCGGTGAGCTCGTTGGGGGTTGCAGGGGGCAACGCGCCCCTGCTCCGGGGGTCCGGGGGCCGTGTTGACCACTGTAGCAGAACTGACCGACAGGCACTGTAGCGGTGCGGACTTCGGGGTCAACTTCACTGTAGCGCTTTTGACTTCCAACGGAGACCACCAGCTGCAACGAACGTCCCCCCAGCGTTCATGGTTTCCCTGCATGCGCGTTCCTCGGTGGTTGTGTCTCTCAACAACCACTCAGTCTACGGCCAGCTTTGTTCACTCCCTCAGTGATTGCGTCACAGCAGCGCATGCGGTGCTCTCAATGAAAGCACCCATTTGTTAGGACCGTGAGTGCAAGAAAGAGATAGAAAGAAGAAACTGTCAATGATGTTGTATTGCTATCAGCTGTACAATCCTAACAGTTGATCTCAGTAGGAGATTTACAGAAGGGGAAGAGGCAGAATTATAGTAGAATTAGAAGGAGAAGCAGTAGAAGGAAAAGAGGTAGGAGAACTCCCCTGGAGAGGACCACTCTCCCGAGGTCTGGCCGAATCCTCCCAAGGACCAACCTCCCAACAAACCAGCTGAAATGCCAAATGGATCATAAACCCCTTGCTAACTGCTGGACCCTTACTTATTACTCCACTTGCCCAGACAACAGCCCCAACCTGCTACAGCTGGCCAAAACAAACCATCTAATTCCAAAATATAATTCTACCCCTTGGCAACTAACACCTACTCCCACTCACAGAAGCCCCCCCCCCCCACATTCCTAACACTGTGATATGGGCTTAAGGCTGTATATGATATAGTAAAGTGTTTCTGTTAGGCAGAGATGAGGTTTTATCGCTTCATGTGATATGTACCACATACTGCAACATGCGCTTATCATTTTTTGATTCTTATCTGCCATCATGAGCAATGTGTGCCTATAACTATTCGCGATATAAATATCTTAGCGATGCTATGCTATAACACAAAGTGATTTGCCCCTAACATTGCACATGTAATATTGCTCTGTTTTCGAGCTATTATAAGTAAAGTCTGTATTTCGATCATTTTAGTTCATGAAATATGTTTTGCTCGAATTGTTTAAAACCATTATGATATTGAAAGTAATATGTTTCATATTATTTTCACGGAATGATTCGTTTAAAATCATTTTGGAAATCTGGTTTATATTTTTCAGAAAGATGAACAGTCACTGACATGCAACGATATATTTGAATCACTAGCTGCGATGTACCCTACACTGATATGTTCTGTAGCTACATGCACTATAGGATTAGAATGTTTTATCCATGTAACGCGGACAGAGATTGGCAAGTATCATTGTACACTATATTATTACATTTTCTACCAGGTTGTGACATAAAGGAAACGCCCGCGGCTTGCCATGACAGAAGCGCAGGCAGCAACAACATGCCAACACAGGATGAATCACAGATGCAGGCAGCAATACAAGGATAACGTCAGGCAAGGCAAGAGGTGCGGGCAGCAATACAAGGCTATTGTTGTATGATGAGTTGCTGCAGATAGTGACATGTGGATAACGCCGCATGTGATAGAGAGAGAAATGCTGACGCAGACTGCGATACAAGAAGACGCCGTAAGCAAAATGTGTTGTGGAAATTTTTAAGTATAGAGAAACTGCGATCAAAGACTGTTGGCGCAGCTTATATGCTGATGAAGATCAAAGGAGACGCTGATTCTGCTACAAACTTTCAAACATCTTGCTGCTACGATCTGCCTTCACTGTCACTTTTGTGTTGTTGTATCGTAACTGTTTGATTTATTTTCTGCTGTGCCAAAGTTACAGAGTCTATGCTTTCTCCCTAAAAAGAAAAATCACTTTTATCAGGTTCTGTCTCCACATATCAAAAGGCAGAGTCTTCTCAGGTTGCACCTCTAAGTGTGCAAAAGACAGTCTTCTGGTTTAAACAGTTATGACTCCCTTCAAAAACCAGTTTCCATATTGGAACTCTCCCCCCTCACTGAGTTAGAGGGTGAGAAGACAATAGACGTAGGATCATAGATTCAAACTATATAAAAACACTTGTTTTTTAATTGTTTAGTTATTTTTTGTTTCATATCTGTTTATATTTTAAATTACCGATTCACCCCCCTCTGTGTAGATCACACACAATGGGCAAACAATGGATATCAGAATCTTGGCTATATTAGTTTTTTCATAAAGCTTAAACAGTCTAGGGAGAATATTACACAAGATGACTCGTCGGGGGACTGGATGCCCTCGAGATCCCCGTTCTTCCATGGTTTTAGATTATTCTGGCGGGAAAATTTGAATGGATGTTTACTTGAAGAATCTTGGCATTCCAAACTGGACTGCCCTAGTAAAACCTTACAAACTTCCTGGTCGTGATCCTAATGTACTAAACTGAGGCTACTTGATAGGAATTGAACTATCATGTTACAAATACCTTATTTTGTTCTATAAGCATAAATGTTTTGAATGGTGTTGAGGCTACTTGATATGGATTGAACCATCGTGTTACAAACACCTTATTTTGTTCTATAAGCAGAAATGTCATGCATGATATTGAGGCTACTATATATGAATTGAACTATCGTGTTACGAATATCTTGTTTTGTACCATAAGCAGATGTGTCTTGAATGATGATGAGGCTGCGAGATATGAATTGAACTATCATGTTATGTGTAGGAGAATAAAATAGGAGACCCGAACCCCCAAGGTGTATCTCCCTAAGGAGCCCTTGGGGTGCTTTTATAACAAATGGTAAAGACCACACCGGACCTCAAGTCCGATGTGGGATACAGACTCCAACACTCCCCCTCAAGCTAGGTGTACCTAGCTTGGACACATAATGAAAAGAAAGCAAGAAAAACAGAGACCAACACTCCCCCTCAAGCTGGACATGCCCAGCTTGATTACAAAACCAGACGAAGTAAAAAAAAAGAGAACGCTGCAAAGGTGGCTGCTCCCCCTCACGATCGAAGCTCCTGCGCAGGAGATGGATGGATGATGTCGCAGACGCAGCAGATGAACCACACAGAGACCGGGTCGGTTGACGGAACGCCAGGACTGCCGCACTAGTGGGACCGGTCGATGAAACGCCGGGAAATCCAAACTAGCACTGGGAAAACCGCACTTGCGGGGCCGGCGACGGGAGGCGGGGATTCCGCAGAAATCGTTGCGGGATCTGGCGGTGCCAACAGACCCAAATCCGAGGTGGTCGAGCTGCTGCGCTAGCGACAGGACGTGCCGGCGGAGAGAGATGCGGGTGCCGGGAGGTGCCGGGAGATGCCGGCGAGGCGGGGAAGCCGCAGGAGGAGGCCAGCAAGGGTGCAGGAGGCCGGGAGACGGCGCTGGAAGTTGGAGGAGGCCACCTGCGTGGAGCGGCCAGCACGGGTGGAGGCCGGTTGCTGGCCGGAACAGTCCGGATCTGCCCGGATCTGCCCGGATCTGCCCGGAACAGTCCGGATCTCGCCGGAGCTGACCGGAGTAGTCTGGATCAGGCCGGAGCCGGCCGGAGCTGTCCGGATCTGGCCGGAAATCTCTGGATCTGGCCGGAGCTGGCCGGATCTGGCCGGAAAAATCCGGGAAGGGCCGGGAGGTTGCGCAGAGGGCCGGCGACGGGATGGGCCGCGACGGGAGGGGAGGAGATCCGCCGAGGCTGGGCGCGCGCACGGTGGGGCTGGCCGTGAGTCGCGCAGGAGGAGTGGGCGCCGTTGAGGGAAGGCGCACCGGGGCGGGAGAGGCCGTCGGGATCGCGACGGCTGGAGGAGGCGCCGACGGCTGGAGAGCCAGGGAGAGGCGCCGACGGCAGACGGCAGGAGGCGCTGCGGGAAGGGGCGGCGACAACCGGGCCGGCGTGCGCAGGGAGAAGGGCCGTCAGTGGGGAGAGCTGCCGGGGAGAGGGCGCGGGCGAAGGCCTGCTGGGACGAGGGCGCACCGCGGGAGGAGGCGTCGTCGACTGGAGAACCGGGGAGACGTCCGCCGGTCAGGATCCATCGGGGAGAGACGCGCCGGCAGGAGGTCGAGCGCACGCCGGAGAAGCCGGGGATGGAAGCGATCCGGGGAGGGAGCGCTCCGCCGGGAGACGGGAAGGCGGAAGATGGCGCGGGGGCTAGGGCGCGGGCGAGGGCGAGGGAGCCGCACGGGCGTGGGTGCGAGGGCCGACGGGGCGAGGGAGCCGCGAGGGCTAGGGCGCCGGGAGGGGTGCCGCGCCGGGAAGGAGGCCCGCCGGGAGGTGGAGGCGCACCAGGAGGGAGGACCGCCGTGAGCAGAGGGGCGCCGGGAGGTGGAGGCGCACCAGGAGGGAGGAGCTTCGCCGGAGAAAACGAGCCCGGAGGGGGGGGGGGCGGCGGTAAAAACATAAACCTAGCCCTTCATGAGGGCCGCCGCCCCCCCACGAGGAGAAGAGAAAAAAAAAGAAAACCTAGATAGGAGGAATAAAATGGGAGGAGGGGAGTTGGGTTCCCTCTGATACCATGTAGGAGAATAAAATAGGAGACCCGAACCAGGTGTATCTCCCTAAGGAGCCCTTGGGGTGCTTTTATAACAAATGGTAAAAACCACACCGGACCTCAAGTCCGATGTGGGATACAGACTCCAACATTATGAATACCTTATTTTGTTCTATAAGCAGAAATGTCTAGCCATGTATCTGTCTCTACCACTGCACCCAATATTTGAATAATCTAGCAGGTTATGTTACTCACCATGGCTCTAAAAAACATCAAAGAACCAAGTTGGGAATGCTGCTTTGAGTTGAGTATCAAATTTTCAGAACTGGAAAGGCGATCAAAAACTTTGTTGAGTACTCAAATGGATGAACCTATTGAATCGTTACTCCAAAATGAGTTGGAGCTGAAAAATATGAACGATGAAAAGAACTCTAAGAAAAAGGGAGTGGCTTTTCAAATTTCAAATGATTTATCTATTGATACCTCTGATGATGTAAAATGTACAACACAGTGAAGATGAGCTCGCACAAAATGCAAGAAGAATGAACAGACCGTTCAAGAAGAGGAAGGGCTTCCCTAAGAAATCAAGAAGAGATGACAAGAAGGACAAGAAAGGTAATATCAATTCTTCTATATTTTCTATTAATGATGCTACTTGCTAAAAATGTAGAAAGAAGGGGGGGCATCAAGCTAGATTGTCCAAAGTTGAAAATGAGAAGAGAAGAATTTCAAGGAAAGAAAGTCACGAAGGCTTCCTAGAGTTGCAACAAGAACCAGGACACGGGTAGGAGTCTGCAAATCTATGCTTAATAGTTGGAGTCGATCGGGTTAGCTTTTCTGAATGTGACTTTCAACCCGAGTGATAAACTTCAAGATGAAGTTGAGCATGTTACTGCTCTGTATCAGAAACTCAAGGAGACCCACAAAACTGTCATGGATGAGAACAAGCATTTGACCAAACAAATTGGAAGAATGAGGAATGATGCCACATCCAGCAAATTAGCCGAACCAGCCGAGGTGGAAAACCCGAGGATTGCGAACAATAAGCAGAAGGAAACTTTATGCAAGTTCATTGATTCGAGAAAGAACCTTGATAAGTTCTCAGTCTTGCAAAGAACCACCAAGGAGAGAAATGGAATTTGGTACAAGGGGCTAGAGTTGAAATGCCTCACATGTGAGACCACAATACAAGTAAATGCACTTTGAGACTGACAAGACGTCTGGGTTCTAAAAGGGCCTTTATTTTTAAATCTTTAGTTTGTAAAAAACCATATATTTCTACAGCTCAAGCCATATGGGTTTCTCAGAGCTGGTTTGGCAGCGAAGAATTGGGAGGAAAAGAAACGATTTGGACCGATTTCAACTCATTTCTCAAGTTTGGTGAGGTGAAAGAGACGGAGGAAGATGCTAGGCGCAGAAACGGGGAGAAACCCATTTCTCTCCAACCCCTCATTTCGAATCATCCCAAAATCGGGATGATTCGGAAGGAAACGGTGACCCCAATGAGGTATTTTTTAAATTTCTCATATTATCCCTGCATTTGTATATAACCTACAGCCTCGTTCCCTTTCATCCTAACTCCGTCCAATTCTTCCGCCACTGCACCAGTCTTCTGCTGGTATATATTTATTCAAGCTGCGGCACCGTTTCTCTTCATGCTTTTCATCATTTAATTTGTTACGTTATGAGTATTTTATGTTTGTGGTTTGAATGATATGCGACCCTCTTGAGTTGCTTCTTTATTCATTTTTAAGACTTAAAACTGTTTGAGGTACTTATGAAATACCTTGTGGATAACATGCAAGGTTATAATATTTTCCATGATAATTTATATATGCTCATTGTGATGGGAAATAAAATGTATTTGGTTGATAAATTCAAAGTTTTGGAGCGTTGAATTTCATTAAAAAAGATAAATGTTTGTCTTATTCATGGCTATACTATTTTCTTGAATTAATATTTATATAAATGAACATATTTTTCATTATTAATATTAACGACAAACGATATATTTATGTGTATCTAAATATTTTGTTAGACATAAATTATAAATAATGATTTTTCTAAGTTCAGCATAATTTATAAATAGTAATAACAATCTGATATAAATAATTTTGATTATAAATAATTGTGTGTAAATAATCATAAATAATTTATAAATGATTTTTATTATGGATAATTTTTATTATAAATAATTATGATTATCTTGAATTAATAATTTATATAAATAATTTTGAATTAACAATTTTGAAATAATAACTATTTTGAATTAATAATTATTTTGAATTAATAATGATTTTGAATTAATATTTTTGATTATCTTGAATTAATAATTTTGAATTAATAAATTATATAAATAATTTATAAATAATTTTGATTATCTTGAATTAATAATTTTGGTTATCTTTAATTTTTTTTTAAAATTTAAAATTTGTATTAATATGCGTCCATAGTTTAATGTTTACCTAATTTTGGAGCTATGAAAGATAATGATTCATTAGAATCAAAATTATTGTTGTTTGATTTGTTATAAAAATGTAATAAAAATACATTTTTTAAAGAGTTATTTGTGTCGTTTAACATAAATTGTTGATGTTGGGCACACATAATTACAGGTGTGCTATACGTGGGGATCTAATATATGGGTTTTTTTATCTTCGAAAAGTATGTCATTTAATCTTGTGTGTGTTATTTTTTAACAAAGGTTATTTGTGTCATTTACATCAAAACAATTTCTTTTCTTTGCTTTTAAAAATTGTCATCAAACAAGGCGGAGACATCTAAACAAAATAAACAGAAATCAAAATCATTTCTTTTCTTTTCTTTTCTTTTCCTTTATGAATTATGAAATCATTTCTTTTCTTTCACTAAGACATTTCTTTTACTAAGACATGACCAAACAGTGTAGATGTTCAATTACTAATCCTGTAGGACCCAAAGTTACATGGATACCAAAACCTTCTTTTGTCTGTGTTAGAGTACTCAAATATTTAGGGTATTTAGATATTTAAAATATGAGTCAACGGTCAATGTTTTGACTGGGTCAATGGTTTGACTTGCATTTATGATCCAACTTGTATCCATATTTTCTTCATTCATAAATAATAAAAACCCGACCTCATTTAGATGTAGAGATTCTGAGTATTCTCCTACATGGTATGAGCCTCGGTAAAATCCTAGAGCCATCTTTCCTCTCTCACTACTCCTAGAGAGAACCCTATCGCATGGCAACAATAAAAAGGCCAATTTAATATAATTAAATTGAAAACTCTAGGAGAATTCAACTTGGCGACGTACCTTAGCCACAACGTCGTCCAACAGAGTTCGAGCCACTCCCGGCACACTCCCGAATATAGGGCATGCAAAAGCCCCAATTCATTTCCATGATATGGTGGCCAGTTCAATTCAATTAAACCAAAAACCATAAAAGAAAACACCATGGAACGTACCTTCAACGAAACTCCAATCAACATCACGCATTCATCGTCACAAGTCATCCTCTAGCAATGCCTACCCAAAAGTCCCATCATTCTCGGACAATTCCACCAAGATCTGGTGGAATTTTCATCCAATTCTCTAATTGAAATCACGCCAAAGATCAGTAGGTGATCAAGATGACCAAGGAGATAAAGAATTCAGAGAGAATTGAGACATCATGAGATCACAAAGGCTAAGACTTACTAAGAGGAATCAGCCACAATGTGTTGGATTGGTGTATTCCATCGGGTTCTTCTTCCTCCGTCTCTACTCTGCCTTCTACAGTAATTCCTCTTGCAAAGTCAGTTCACCAAACTTAATGGAGAGATTCAGTTGTTTTTCTACTTCTTTGCCTCATGCACACCTAACAATTTGGCGACTACGCTGGGGAACGTCGCGCGAGCAGAGTGGACGATCCGAGCTCGCCGGTCACTGAGAGGGAGACGCCTGGAGGTGTGAGTTGCGATCGCAGGGGAATGTGTTGTTTGGGAAAGCAACTTACTATAACATAATGGAAGACATAGCGAGTTGTTCAACATGAGCAATCGTGGAGAGACCGCAATCACAGCTAAGAACGAAATTGTTTTACGCAGAGGTAAAGCTCAAGGAAGCCATTCTTATCGTCATCCGCAATTGTTGAGGGAAGACGTGTACACTGGGGAGCACGCACATTGAAGGACTGCGCACAAACTGGAGGACGATCATAGCAGGGCAGTCGCTGTTGAGTGGCGCAAACGCTGGGAAGGCGTGATCGTTGCTGGGAACCATGAACACTAGAAGTAAAAGTTCACAGTGAAGCGTGAACGAAGTGCAAAAAACTGAGGACGAGATCACAATGAGTTCGTTTTTGTTGGATGAACGAGGCAAAATTGAAGCAGTTGGAACAGGAGCAACAGTTTGTTCACTACCTTCTTCGTACATTGTGGAGGTACAATCGCAGCTGTGAGAAACATGTATTGCTGTGAGACACGAACGGTGTTGGTGACCACAGTGTTGCGGAATCGTCAGGAGACACAACGACAGAAACGAGAAAACGAAAAGAAAGAAAGCAATAAGGACACAGCGATTTACGTGGTTCGGGAATAATCCCTACGTCCACGGGAGAGGCAGAATTTCACTATTCGGGAGCAACAAATTACAGAGGTTTTTTTTCAGTGGTAACCCTAGCCCGAAAAATGGGCTATAAAACAATAGAGAAGACGATCACTGTTCGAAAAGTGAGTCTACGTCGCTATAGTGAACGGCGGCTAGCTTTGTCAAAAGCGCTACAGTGGCTGCCGGCTGGAAGTCAAAAGTGTTATAGTGAAGTTGACTCCGAAGTCCACACTGCTACAGTGTCGGTCGGTGTCGGTCGGTCAGCTCCGCGACAGTTGCGGGCCACAAGTATTCGGCCCAATCAGATCGGGCAACACCAATCCAACAATCTCCCACTTGTAGCCTGATCCACTGCACTGTTATGCTTCGATGCAACTGATGAAGACAACTTACTTAATCTAAGTTCTTCCTCTTCTTCACTCACCAATGACATGTTTTCCATTCACAGATTCATGAAATACAAACTGTTTTCCTCTTGTGCTCCCATCAAGTCCTCCATCATTCTGTCTCTCATCCTCCGTTCATCAGTGGAGACCAACAAATGCACAGCAGTGCCTCAACTTCTGTATCACCATAGGCTTTGTCAACATGTCTGTCGGATTGTTGGTTCCACAGATCTTCTGCAAAGTCAGCAACCCATCCTGTATCAAACCTCTGATGAAATGGTACTTCAACTGAATGTGCTTCGTCCGGGGATGAAACACTGGGTTCTTGGCAAGATGTATAGCACTCTGACTGTCACAGTGCAATACATTCTCCTCTCGCTTTCTTTCCAATTCATCCAAGAAGTTCTTCGGCCAAACCATCTTTTTCTTAGCTTCTATTACAGCAATGTATTCTGCCTCTGTGGTGGATAAAGCCACCACCTTCTGCAATTGTGATATCCAACTTACCGCAGTTCCTCCACAGGTAAAAACATAACCCGTGGTATTCCTTCTGCTGTCGACATCGCCTCCAAGGTCAGCATCCACATACCCCTGCAATGAATTTCCTTTCCCAAAGCACAGAGATACCTCCTTGCTGCCCTTCAAATACCTCAGTATCCACTTCACAGCTTCCCAATGTTGCTTTCCAGGGTTAGCCATATACCTGCTCACAACTCCCACTGCATGAGCAATGTCAGTCGAGTACAGACCATGGCATGCATCAGGCTTCCAACAGCTGATACGTATGGAACTTTTGTCATGTACTCCACCTCTTCTGTCGTCTTCGGTGATTGCTCATTTGATAGTTTGAAGTGGCTCGCAAGGGGAATAGAGACTGTCTTTGCCTCCAGCATACTAAATCTTCTCAGAACCTTCCCAATGTAATCAGCATGTGACAACATTAATGTTCCAGCTGTGCGGTCTCTCTTGATCTTCATTCCCAGAATCATGTCAGCTTCTCCAAGATCTTTCATTTCAAACTCCTCAGTCAACTGTCCTTTCAGCTCATTAATCCTCTGCATACATGATCCTGCAATGAGCATGTCATCCACATACAGAAGCAATATAATGTATTCATCACCAAAGGACTTGATGTAGCAACACTGATCCATGCCACATCGTTTATATTCATTTTTAGACATAAATGAATCAAACTTCTTGTTCCACTACCACGGTGTCTGCTTCAGTCCATATAAGCTCTTCTGGAGTTTGCACACCAGCTCTTCCTTTCCGAACACTACATATCCCTCTGGCTGCTGCATGTAGATGTCCTCCTCCAGATCTCCATGAAGGAAAGCAATCTTGACATCAAACTGCTCAAGATGCAAGTCTTCTGACGCCACAATGCTGAGAACCACCCGGATGGTGGTAAGGTTCACTACAGGTGAGAAGATTTCAGTGAAATCTACTCCCTCCTTCTGTTGAAAGCCTTTCACCACCAGCCTTGCCTTGAACCTCCTCTTGCCATCATGTTCTTCCTTGACCCGGTAAACCCACTTATTCTACAATTCTTTCTTTCCTCTTGGCAGAGGTGTCAGCTCCCAAGTGTTGTTCTCATGCAATGAGGAAATCTCCTCCTTCATAGTCAGCTCTCACTTGCTGGACTCCTTCAGCTGCATTGGATCTTCAAAGCATTCTGGTTCTCCACCGTCAGTCAATAATAAAGTGTAAAGATGGTGAATACCTCTTCACAGACCTTCGCACCCTTGTTGATCTCCTCAACTCCACTGGAGTAGTAGGTTCCACCGGTTCCGATGTCTCATGCTCAGATACACCTTCAAGCTCCACTTGCTCTTTGTATTATGATTCAATGTTCTCATTTTCATCTTCAACTGCATGGCGATCTTTGTACACGACACCTTCATTGAATACCACATTTTGGCTCCTGATGACCATCCTGTTGAAATCATCCCAAAAACGATACCCAAACTCCTCACCACCAGAGCCAATAAAGAAACATTTTTTGGACTTGGCATCAAGTTTGTCCCTTGCATTAGCATCAACATGAACATATGTTAAACTGCCAAAGACTCGTAAATGTGAGAGTCTTACCACCTTACCAGACCAGAGTTCCTCGGGTAGACATTCTCTCATTGGCACAGAGGAACTCCTGTTTATGAGATATGCTGTCATATTCATTGCATCAGCCCAAAAGGTCTTGGGTAACCCCGAATGCAGCCTCATGCTCCTGGCACGTTCATTCAGTGTCCTATTCATCCTCTCTGTCACACCATTCTGTTGTGGTGTTCCTGGGATTGTCCTCTCCCACCGAATTCCATTTTCAGAACAAAATTCTCTGAGCTCCTGACTGCCATACTCTCCACCGTTGTCAGACCTCAAACATTTCAGCTTTGCTCCTGACTCGTTCTCCACCATGACTTTTCACTTCTGAAACATCTTAAACACATCAAATTTATTCTTCAGAAAGTAAACTCATATCTTCCTTGTTGAGTCATCGATGAATGTCACATAATATTGTGACCCTCCGAGGGATGGTACTGGTGCAGGCCCCCAAACATTTGTATGCACCAGGTCCAGCTTTCCAGCCTTCGGTGTTCTGCCTCCTTTTGCAAAGGACACCTTCTTCTGCTTTCCAAAGATGCAATCTTCACATAAGCCTACTTCCACCGACTTCAACTCTGGTAGCAACCCTTTTGTTGTCAGCACCTTCATCCACTTTTCACTCATGTGGCTGAGTCTGTAGTGCCACAGTTGAGAACCTCTGACAGCTTCCAGTGATGCAGCCATGTCCATGCAAGTTTCTGTCATGTTGTACAGGGTGTCATTCTTTGCTCCCCGAGCTATGACCATAGCTCCTCGGGTGATCTTCCATGCACCACCAGTGAATGTGGTACTCAACCCTGCATCATCAAGTTGTCCAACAGAAATAAGGTTTCTTCTCAAGCCAGGGATATACCTCACGTTTTCCAGAACCAGCAAACTCTCACTGTTGGTCTTGATTCGTGCATCTCTTTTACCAACAATCTGCAAGGGCTCGTCATCAGCAAGATGCACCTTGCCAAAATTTTCAGAAACAAAATTGTTCAGGAAACCCTTCTCCGATGTAGAATGGAAAGACGCCTCAGAGTCTAAAATCCAAGACTCCATCGGGCTGTCCACGCTCAGCAGCAACACGTCATCAGTTCCTTCAGCTGCAGTGTTTGCTCCACTGGTTTCAGGTCCCCTCCGGTTATCTCTGCACTCCTTCTTGACATGTCCTTTCTTCCCGCATGTCCAGCAGGTAGGACCAGGCCCCTTTGCCTTGTCTCTGCTCTTTCCTCTTGACTTCGATCGTCCTCTGCGATTGTCCCGTTGTGGGTACTTTCCTCTTCCTTCAACGTTCAAAGCAAAACCAGAGAATCTGTCTGATTCTCTTCTTCGAATATCCTCACTAAGGATTAGGTCCCGTATATCTTTCAGAGTCATCTTCGTATTCCCCAAAGTGCTGCTCACAGTTGTTACAGTTGCTTCCCAACTCTCTGGTAACGAAGATAGTAAAATCAGAGCACATACCTCATCACCAAGATCAATGTCCACCGATGACAACTGACTTATGATGGTATTGAATTCGTTGATATGATCTACAACAGGTCTCCCTTCAACCATTTTCAGGTTGAACAATCGTCGTATCAAATGCACCTTGTTTGCCGCAGAAGGCTTCTCGTACATATTTGTGAGGGCTTTCATCAGGTCCACCGTCGTCTTCTCCTCTCTGATGTTGAACGCCACGTTTTTTGCCAACGTCAGGCGCACAACACCCAGAACCTGTCGGTCCAGTAGCTCCCACTCCGACTTCTCCATGTCTGCTGGCTTCACACCCAGAAGTGGCAAGTGCATCTTTTTCTGATAAAGATAATCCTCGATCTGCATCCTCCAGAAACTGAAATCAGTTCCATCGAAGCGATCGATCTTCACTCTGCCTTCATCCAGAGCCATCGTTGGAGAATTCCGAACTCACCCTTTGATACCAGTTGTTGCGGAATCGTCGGGAGACACAATGACAGAAACGAGAAAACAAAAAGAAAGAAAGCAATAAGGACACAGCGATTTACGAGGTTCGAAAATAATCTCTACGACCACAGGAGAGGCAGAATTTCACTATTCGGGAGCAACAAATTACGGAGGTTTTTTTTTCAGTGGTAACCCTAGCCCGAAAAAATGGGCTATAAAACAATGGAGAAGATGATCACTGTTCGAAAAGTGAGTCTGCGTCACTACAGTGAACGGCGGCTAGCTTTGTCAAAAGTGCTACAGTGGGTGTCGGCTGGAAGTCAAAAGTGCTACAGTGAAGTTGACTCCGAAATCCGCACTGCTACAGTGTCTGTCGGTGTCGATCGGTCAGCTCCGCTACAGTAGTGGGAGGATCCTTGTGTTGAAGTCAAACCACCTTTACAACCGGATCGGGCAACACCAATCCAACACACAATGGGAGGATCCTTGTGTGGAAGTCAAACCACCTTTACAACGCAATGTGGAAAACAAGAGCAACAACTAATTGTTGCAAAGCGGAAGGGGTAAGAATAGATGGTCGGGGCACCGACAGACTTCATTTGTCGAAGTCTTTGACAGGAGACAAAGGGAGATCGATAGGCGAACGTGCGAGCTTCAGTGCGAGCTGCATAAACAAATTGAGGCTCTCGACGGTCGTGTCAGGCGACCAAAAAATTCAAGACAGTTAGCGCAAGCCAAAGAGGAGGCAGATAGTTTGAAAGCGAGTCAGACTACACGAGAGCTGGATACGCAAGAGTTTGGATGCCCAGAATCCACGCACCCATTAAAAGGCCAAAAAGAGGAGGTTGTCGCGTGTATTCACCACATAGAACAAGAGAATATTGTTTTTCATCAAGTGTAGCGTAGAAGTGTAGCGTAGAAGTGTTGAGTCTGGCTTGGAACGAAACTCGCGATTTCTGGAAAAGTGTAATGAGGTGTGTACAGGGGGTCGAATCGAACTGGCATCACTGATGCGTGCTCAGTGGAGCTTGGCGAAGTGGCGGTTAAGCATGTAATTTTGGCCCGGCAGCCAAAAAGCCAGAGTGGCCCGGCCCAGCTAAGCCTGATTAGAGATGGGTCGAGCTCGGGCCCATGATGTGCAAGGTTGGGCCTACATAGGACGGCCAGCGGGTCGGGTCGGCCCGCCCGTTGGCCCATAGAGAGCTCGGCCCAAGCCCAACTCGTAAAAAGCCCGTATGCCCTAAAAAAATTATCTGGGAAACTGCAGGTAGGGAGACTCGAACCCCCTAACTCAAGTATCCAAGATTGCGTACAGGGGGTCGAACTGGCATCACTGATGCTTGCTCAGTGGAGCTTGGCGAAGTGGCGGTTAAGCATGTAATTTTGGCCTGGCAGCCAAAAAGCCAGAGTGGCCCGGCCCAGCTAAGCCTGATTAGAGATGGGTCGGGCTCGGGCCCATGATGTGCAAGGTTGAGCCTACATAGGACGGCCAGCGGGCCGGGCCGGCCCGCCCGTTGGCCCATAGAGAGCCCGGCCCAAGCCCAAGCCGTAAAAAGCCCGTATGCCCTAAAAAAGTTATCTAGGAAACTGCAGGTAGGGAGACTCGAACCCCCTAACTTAAGTATCCAAGGTTGCGCCTGGACCAACTGGTCTAAGCGGTGGGCAGATTTTAAAATTACAGAGGTTGGATATATATACATATATAAATCTATTGATAAAAACACACCCATCCATTATCGTTCGCGCACACCACCCCCTCATTAATTTTTTTCAAGGTTGGTGCAACTTGCATATATATTTATATATTTATGTTTAGAAAAACAAAAAAAAAACACTCAGCCACTAGTCTGATGCGCACGCCCCCCCCCATTAAATTTTTTAAGATGTTGCAACTTGAATGCACGCCCCCTCCTTATGTTTGATGTAATGCGCTTTTGTAATGGAATAGATATATAATGTATTTTTTTATTAAATGTATTTCACTTTTATTTTTTTATCATTACACAAATAAAGTGTAATTTCTTAATGTTTAATGTACTTTTTTCATCACAAACGATATATTTTTCTGTTAAACAATGTTTAATATTTTAATGTATAATATAATATAATATAATATATATATATATATATATATATATATTTAACAATTTAAGATAATATATATATTTATATGTATAATTATATATCAATGATTTATATATATATATATATCAACGATTTATATAATTATATATATATATATATATCAACGATTTAACATAATATATGCATACATATAAAATAACACATTATATATATTGTTTTGAAAATAACAAAAACCCCTCATTAATTTTTTTTAAGGATGTTGCAACTTGCATATATATATATACATATACATATATAAATCTATTTAGCAAAAATAATAATAATAATAACACACCCACTCACTGTTGTTCATGCACCCCAAGTTAGTTTTTTTTAGAAGTTGTTGCAACATGCATATATATATATATACATATATAAATCTATTTAGCAAAAAATAATAATAGTAACACACCCACCCATTGTTGTTCGCGCACGCCCCCCCATTAATTGTTTTTTAAGACTATTGCAAGTATATATATATATATATCAACAATTTAAGATAATATATATATATAAATAAATATGTGTGAGTATCAACGATTTATATATATATATATATATCAATAATTTAACATAATATATATATATATATAATAACACATTATATATATTATTTTGAAAATAACAAAAGCCTGAATGGGCCGGCCCGTGGCCCAGCCCAACCCAACGGTTCGGGCCAGCCCGAGGCCGGGCTCGGGCCGACTCATGAGGCTGTTTGGGCCGGCCCAACCCTTAGTGGTAGTTCATCATTCAACAGTACGTGCATTGCTTTTGCTACAGCTGTTGACCATGCGATCATAGCCATTGGAGAAGAAACCACCTATGCTAGAGGAGTGCAGTCTGCCTGTTCTGTGCAGTGAGGTCGGGCTTACATCTAGTTCAGAACTTGAAGAACTAAACAAAGAGGAATTGGATTACGATGTTATGGAGGGGGGCAGCAGTAGAAAGCTGGTAGAACAGCTTGTTCCTGGTCTCTCGAAACAGCAGCTGCGGAAGAAAAAGGCCAGCAAGTACCGCCAGCAGTTCTGGATTGCCGAGTGGAAAACCGCCTCACTTATCCAAACTCACAACACAAGGACCGCAGAAGAACGAAAGTTGATACAGTTCAGGGAGTGCTGGGAACAATAACTGCAGTGCGTGTAGAGGACGTTTGGCTGACAAGTCTCAAAGTGCAGTTTTTCTCTTATTGGAGTCTAACGACGAAGCGTTGCAACAACAGCCTGTACGAGTGGCTCCAGGTCCTCTTCTACAAGTCAAGCGAACTTCGGATGAGCAGCCATTGGGAGTTGAGATGAGGATGAAAGGCTACAACATATACACTGTAGCAATCAAGGTACCAAGAATGTCCAGATCACCTCCAAACTCCGTGATCAATACACACAGCCGATGTCATGATTTCATGTACAAGGCAGCGGTCTTCCCTAGAACTAGGTCGAGGCCGAGCGAGTTCACACAGCCCAGGAATATGATGAAGCAGTGGAAGAGCGAACATATTGTTGCAGTTTCGGGAGCGGAAACTAATGTTGCGCCAGTCCAGATTTGGGCAGCTACTGGAATTGGCAAGCGTCGCCAAGGTACAAAAGAACTAGAGAACATGGTTAGAGAATTTGTATGTTTGTGCGGGACTGGAGGGGGGCTCCTTTCTACTAAAAGGGAGGGCTGCACTATTTTTGTCTCGCCTGAGACTGCAGAATCGAAGAAATGACAAAGAGATGCTATAGAGATGGAGAGATGGTGACTGCCACGTGGATGCCGAAGGGGTGATTTGGACCATGACATAGTGTTCTAGCGCTACAGAAAAATGAAGACGGGGAGATTGTGTTGAACTTGTTGTCCAGCGAGCTCAAATCAGTGAAGGTAATTTTCACAGATGATGTGTGGGCTACTATTATCGTCATTTCCGAAGAGTTAGGAAGCAATGGTAACTGTGGTTAGTAACTCCATCGAAAAAACAAATTTGGTTTTTGTCCAAGCATCATCCGGTATTGCCCTTAATGGTGACAGACAAGGATGGTCATCTCAACAGAAAATCAAGTAAAAGAAACCATCGGAAGATAAGGCGGGGGAGAAAAGTCGAGGCCTATGCACGTCGGCTGGTCCCAGTCTTATATGTTGAAAGTGTGGAAAAATAGGACACTAAGAAAGTGTGGAAAAATAGGACACTTCAAGAAGGATTGCACGAGTCACAAAGAAAGCTCTAGAAGAACGTCAACTTTTGAAAGCTCAAATTTCATTGGTACAATGGAAGGAGGCGGCAAACTATTGCTCAGTGTGAATATTGTGATGGAATCAAGGGTGGTCGACTCGGGAGCATCATTCCATTCAATGAGAGAGCAGAGATGCATTGAAAATTATGTATTCGGAAGTTTTGGCAAAGTACATTTGGCAGACGATGAAGCTCTAGAAATCGTGAGAAAAAAAGATGTGAATATCCGAATGAAGGATGGGGGTGTTTTGAGACTCAAAGAGGTTAGATGCATCTCGAGGCTGCAGAAGAACTTAATTTTCGCAGGATAACTTGATGAAACAGGCTATGGGACTAGCTTTGTGAATGGAGTCTGGAAAGTAACTCGAAGATTCATGGTGAATGGAGTCTGGAAAGTAACTCGAAGATTCATGGTGATTGCAAAAGGAGTATAGGATGGAACGTTGTATTTGACCGGAAGCACAGACACAATTGCATAGAAATACATCATCTGAAGATCCGAAAGTTTGGCATTGCAGGCTCGGTCATCTCAACGAGAAGAACACGAAAGTGTGAAAGTTGTGTGCTGGGGAAACATATCCTTCAACTTAGATGGACGGAAGCCCGAAACTCGAAAGCCGGAACTCGGAGGTTCGCTATATTTTTGTAACTTTTATTGATGATGCTACTAGAAAAGTTTGGATTTATTTTCTAAAGCATACATCAAATGTATTTCAGGCTTTTATTCAATGGAAAGCCTTGGTCAAAAGGGAGTTGTCGGAATCTGAAATCCCTACGTTTTGACTAACTTCTGGAACTTCTAGGAGTGGTTGAACGAATGAATCGGATGTTAACGGATAAGGCTCGAAGCATGAGGTTGCACTCGGGCATACCTAAGGGAATTTGGGAAAAGGCACTCAACAACAGCATATCTCGTCAACAGAAGTCCAACATCAGCGGTTGGTGTTGCGGAATTGTCGGGAGTCGCAACGACATAAACGAGAAACGAAAAAAGGAAAAATGCAGAAGAAAGGAAAGCAACAAGAACATAACGATTTACGTGGTTCGGGAATAATCTCTACGTCCACGGAGAGGCAGAACTTCACTAATTCGAGAGCACAAATTACAGAGTTTTTCAGTAGTAACTCGGAGCAGGGGCACGTTGCCCCCTGCAACCCCCAACGAGCTCACCGCGGAGCACGACCCGCGACAGTTGCGGGCCACAAGCATTCAGCCCAACCGGATCGGGCTACACCAATCCAACAATCTCCCACTTGGAGCCTGATCCACTACACTGTTATGCTTCGATGCAACTGATGAAGACAACTTACATAATCTGAGTTCTTCCTCTTCTTCACTCACTAGCGGCGTGCTTTCCATTCACAGATTCATGAAATACAAATTGTTTTCCTCTTGTGATCTTATCGTGTCATTCCTTATTCTGTCTCTCATCCTTCGTTCATCAGTGGAGACCAACAGAGGCACAACAGCGCCTCAGCTTCTGTATCACCATGGGCTTTGTCAACATGTCTGCCGGATTGTTGGTTCCACAAATCTTCTACAGCGTCATCAACTCATCCTGTATTAAGCCTATGATGAAATGGTACTTCAACTGAATGTGCTTCGTCCGAGCATGAAATATCGGGTTCTTTGCAAGATGTATAGCACTCTGACTGTCACAGTGCAATACATTCTCATCTCGATTTCTTCCCAATTCATCCAAGAAGTTCTTCAGTCAAACCATCTTTTTCCCAGCTTTTGTTACAACAATGTATTCTGCCTCTGTGGTGGATAAAGTCACCACCTTCTGCAATTGTGATATCCAACTTACTGCAGTTCCTCCACAGGTAAATACATAACCCGTGGTACTCCTCCTGTTGTCGACATCGCCTCCAAGGTCAGCATCCACATACCCCTACAATGAATTTTCTTTCCCAAAGCACAGAGATACCTCATTGCTACCCTTCAAATACCTCAGTATCCATTTCACAGCTTCCCAATGTTGTTTTCCAGGGTTAGCCATATACCTGCTCACAACTCCCACTGCATGAGCGATGTCAGGTCGAGTACAGACCATGGCATACATCAAACTTCCAACAGCTGATGCATATGGAACTTTTGCCATGTACTCCATCTCTTCTGTCGTCTTCGGTGATTGCTCGTTTGATAGTTTGAAATGGCTCGTCAGGGGAATAGAGATTGTCTTTGCTTCCATCATACTGAATCTTCTCAGAACCTTCCCAATGTCAACATCAACGTTCCAGCTCTGCGGTCTCTTTTGATCTTCATCCCCAGAATCTTGTCAGCTTCTCCAAGATCTTTCATTTCAAACTCCTCAGTCAACTGCCCTTTTAGCTCATTAATCCTTTGCATACATGATCCTGCAATGAGCATTTCATCCACATACGGAAGCAATATAATGTATTCATCACCAAAGGACTTGATGTAGCAACATTGATCCATGCCACATCGTTTATATTCATTTTTAGACATAAATGAATCAAACTTTTTGTACCACTGCTTCGGTCCATATAAGCTCTTCTGGAGTTTGCACACCAGGTCTTCTTTCCCAGACACTACATATCTCTCTCTGGCTGCTGCATGTAGATATCCTCCTCCAAATCTCCATGAAGGAAAGCAGTCTTGACATCAAGCTGCTCAAAGTGCAAGTCCTCTGACGCCGCAATGCTGAGAACCACCCGGATGGTGGTAAGCTTCACTACTGGTGAGAATATTTCAGTGAAATCCACTCCCTCCTTCTGTTGGAAGCCTTTCACCACAAGCCTTGACTTGAACCCCCTCTTGCCATCATGTTCTTCCTTGACCCGGTAGACCCACTCGTTCTGCAATGCTTTCTTTCCTGTTGGCAGGGGTGTCAGCTCCCAAGTGTTGTTATCGTGCAATGAAGAGATCTCCCCCTTCATAGCCAGCTCCCACATGCTCGACTCCTTCAGCTCCATTGCCTCTTCAAAGCATTCTGGTTCTCCTCCACCGTCAGTCAATAATAGATAATGCAGGAATGGTAAATACCTCTGCACAGGCCTTCTCACCCTCATTGATCTTCTCAACTCTATTGGAGTAGTAGGTTCCACCGGTTCGGATCTCTCATGCTCAGATACACCTTCAAGCTCCACTTGCTCTTTGCACTCTGATTCAATGTTCTCATTTTCATCTTCAGCTACATGACGATCTTTGTACATGACACCTTCATTGAATACCACATTCCGGCTCCTGATGACCATCTTCTTGAGATCATCCCAAAAGCGGTAACCAAACTCGTCAGCACCATAGCCAATAAAGAAACATGGTTTGGACTTAGCATGAAGCTTGTCCCTTGCATTAGCATCAATATGAACATATGCCAAACTGCCATAGACTCGTAAATGTGAGAGTCTTACCTCCTTCCCAGACCAGAGCTCCTCGTGTAAACGTTCTCCCATTGGCACAGATGGACTCCTGTTTACCAGATAAGTTGTCATGTTCATTGCATCAACCCAAAAGGTTTTGGGCAACCCCGAGTGTAACCTCATGCTTCTGGCACGTTCATTCAACGTCTGATTCATCCTTTCAGCTACACCATTCTGTTGTGGTGTTCCTGGGATAGTTTTCTCCCACCGAATTCCATTATCATAACAGAATTCTATGAACTTCTGGCTGTCATACTCTCCACCGTTGTCAGACCTCAAACATTTCAGCTTAGCTCCTGACTCATTTTCCACTATGGCCTTCCACTTCTAAAACATTTTAAACACATTAGATTTACTTTTCAGAAAGTAAACCCAGACCTTCCTTGTTGAGTCGTCGATGAATGTCACATAGTATTGTGACCCTCCAAGGGAATGTACTGGTGCGGACCCCCAAACATCTGTGTGCACCAGGTCCAGCTTTCCAGCTTCGGTGTTCTGCCTCCTTTTGCAAAAGACACCTTCTTCTGCTTTCCGAAGATACAATCTTCACATAGGCCACATCCACTGACTTCAACTATGGTAGCAACTCTTTTGTTGCCAACACCTTCATCCCCTTCTCACTCATGTGGCCTAGCCTGTTGTGCCACAGTTGTGAATCTCCTACAGTTTTGAGTGATGCAGCCATGTCCATGCAAGTTTCTGTCATGTTGTAAAGGGTACCATTCTTTGCTCCACGAGCTATGACCATAGCTCCTTTGGTGATCTTCCATGCACCACCAGTGAACGTGGTACTCAACCCTGCATCATCAAGATGTCCCACAGAAATGAGATTTATTCTTAAACCAGGGATGTACCTCACGTTTTCCAGAACCAGCAAACTCTCACTGTTGGTCTTGATCCGTGCATCGTCTTTTCCCACAATCTGCAAGGGCTCATCATCATCAAGATGCACCTTGCCGAAATTTCCTAAAATGTAATTTTCAAGAAATCCCTTCTCCGATGTAGAGTGGAAAGATGCCCCAGAGTCTAAAATCCAAGACTCCATTGGGCTATCCACGCTCAATAGCAGCACATCATCAGTTCCTTCTACCGCCGTGTTTGCTCCACTGGTTTCAGATCCCTTCCGTTTTTCTCTGCACTCCTTGACATGTCCTTTCTTCCTGCATGTCCAGCAGGTAGGACCAGCCCCCTTTGCCTTGTCTCGGCTTTTCCCTCTTGACCTTGATCGCCCTCTACGAATGTCTCGTTGTGGGTATCTTCCTCTTCCTTCGACGTTCAGAGCAGAACCAGAGAATCTGCCTAATTCTCTTCTTCGAACATCCTCACTAAGGATTAAGTCCCGTATATCTTTCAGAACCAGCTTGGTATTCCCCGAGGTACTGCTCACAGCTGTTACAGTTGATTCCCAACTATCAGGTAAAGAGGACAGAAAGACCGGTGCACATACCTCATCACCAAGATCAATCTTCACTGATGTCAGTTGACTAATGATGGTGTTGAATTCGTTGATGTGGTCTGCAACGATTCTCCCTTCTTCCATTTTCAGGTTGAACAATCGTCGCATCAAGTGCACCTTGTTTGCCGCAAAAGGCTTCTCGTACATATTTGCGAGGGCTTTCATCAGATCCACCGTCGTCTTCTCCTCTTTGATGTTAAACGCCGCGTTTTTTGCCAACATCAGGCGCACAACACCCAGAACCTGTCGATCCAGCAGCTCCCACTCTGACTGCTCCATGTCCGTTGGCTTTAGTCCCAGAAGCGGCAAGTGCGTCTTTTTTTGATAAAGATAATCCTCGATTTGCATCCTCCAGAAACTGAAATCAGTTCCATCGAAGGGATTGATCTTCACTTTGCCTTCATCCAAAGCCATCGTTGGAGAATTCCGAACTCACCCTCTGATACCAATTGTTGCGGAATCGTCGAGAGTCGCAACGACAGAAACGAGAAACGAAAAAAGGAAAAATGCAGAAGAAATGAAAGCAACAAGAACACAACGATTTACGTGGTTTGGGAATAATCCATACGTCCACGAAGAGGCAGAACTTCACTAATTCAGGAGCACAAATTACAGAGTTTTTCAGTAGTAACCCAGAGCAGGGGCGCGTTGCCCCCTGCAACCCCCAACGAGCTCACCACGGAGCTTGACCCGCGACAGTTGCGTGCCACAAGCATTCGGCCCAACCGGATCGGGCTACACCAATCCAACAGTTGGGTAGGAACTTCCAGTGGAATTATGGTCTAGTAAATGATCAGAAGTTCGGAAGTTTGGCGCATGTGCTTATTGACGTTAAGGACAGAAAAAAGCTTGAGTCTAAGTCCAAAGCATGTTTTCCCATAGGGTATGGTGATAAGAACTTCAGTTTCCGACTATGGGATGAAGACAAGAAACAAGTAATCACAAGTCGAGATGTTCGCTTCAACAAAGGGGTTCTATGGAAGGACCAGGACTTGACGAGGAAAGCAGTTGAGGGCAATAAATCAACTATCGAAGTCCAAGTTGATCCAAGTAAAAACATGGAAAGGGAACAAGTTCCGGAGAAATCGGATGGAAGCATCGGAAGCTCAGAGGTGAGGCCAACAGAAGATATGCCATTCAAGAGCGGTTGAAACTAGAGTGGGAGCACCAGAGGTTAGGTCTCCGGAAGTTAGAGTAGAGTCGAGCAGTATAGAGCATCCAACTCAGTTGAGGAGATCAACCAAAGTTAGAAATTTGGCTTGGAGGTTTGGTGGTGACATGAGCTTTCTACTCTTAACGGTTGTGGGAGAACAGAGTGCCTCGAAGAAGCGGCGACACTTAATGATGTCAGCGATGGATGAAGAGATGTCTTCATTATAGTCCAACAAAACTTGGGAGCGGATGGAGTCACCGCATGGAAAAAAGACACTTGAAAATAAGTGGGTTTCCGATTGAAAGAGAAGGTTGGTAGTAAGAAAATATTCAAGGCACGGCTGGTGGCAAAGGGATTTCAACAGAAGGAATGCGTTGATTGTTTGAAAATATTCTCACAGATACTTAAACATACAATATTCAAGGCACGGTCACTAGCAACGAAAGAAGAGCACCAGCACATAAAGTGTTATAAGCATCAATAGTCGGAAGTTTGATGTACACGGTCACATATTGGTTAATGCGGTAGCTAAAGGAACCAGGGAGGAGTCAGGAATGAGGAGTTCTTTTATGTGATAGCCATTTGTGCAATTCACTTGGCTAAAAATTCAGCGTTCCATGCTCGAACTAAACATATTGACCTGAAGTATCATTTCATCAGAAACTTGTTGGAGGATAAGGAGTTGGAGTTACGGAAGATAGCGAGAAGCTAAAATCCGGCATATACATTCACCAAGTCGATGGTTCAAAAAAGTCTGAGGCACAATCGCACTTCAGTGGGACTTGGGTGAACGAAATGAGAAGATAGAGGAACATTGTTTGCTGCGGCAAAGGGAGAAAGTTTTGTTTGAGTATTGGAAAGTTCCCTAAAACAAGTCTTCAAGTGGTAGATTGTTGGGAGATGAAGTCTAATTTCAGTTCACCGGAAGTTCATTCGTCGAAATTACATTTACCGAAATTTCATGCATCGGATGATTGCTAGACTTGGTGTGTAGACAGCGGCGGCAAGTCTCTTCAGAGGCAGCAGGACCATCAGAAGTTCGCATCTTCCGATGGAGTTACGATGGAGTTACGATGGAGTTACGATGGAGTTACGATGGAGTTACGATGGAGCGTTGAAAGTCCGGAAGATTAGTAAAGACAAAGGGTCACCGGGTTTATATCTGAGGTGAAGCGGTCATGCAAATTTGTTCATGATTTCAAGAGAGCTGGTTTAACTTGATGACCGGATGACACTTAGTATATAAGTGTGTGGGGCCTTGATGCTAAAAAATTTAAAAGAGATGCGTTAATTGAAGGTGTAAAGGCTACTTGCACTTAGTAATCTTGTTTTGTAATTTCTTGTACATCCGATTATATTGAGGGGCTTTCATGCACGTAGGACTCATTGTCCGAAACACATAAATTCTTGTGTTCTTCCATTTTGTTTGTATTTCCATTGCTTGTTGTGTATACTCGTCAGGGCCGACTTTGTGCAATGAGTAGGGGGCAACGACTTCCTGCTTCCGGTGCACATAGTTAGAGGGAATCTTTACGTTGCGCATCACCTGGTAGTCATCTTCTAACAGGGTACTTCCGTTCGGTGAAGTGGGCATCCTCTAGTGGTTAGATCAGGAGAGACGCGCAGATCCCCAACATAAACCCCGCACCAAGTGAATTTACAGCTGCAATGACCCTAGGATTCCCCGCCCCCATTTTAAGGTATTCAAGCATGGAATTAAAATTGTGGGATAAAATTCTTGTTATTCTAGTCATTTCAAGAATTCTGTTTCAGAATCAATAAGATAAAAATAAATAAACATTAAACTTAAACAATGACAACAAATTTGTGAGTTTTATGGTAGAGGTAAGAACGGGCTTATCCAGTTTGTTTATTGCTTCCACAAAAAAGTTGAAAGCGGGTTGGAAATAGTAGCAAGGGCAAGGTGATGATACATTAAAAGGAAACAATAATGCCAAGACAATATATGATTGTTTGGATATGGTGGTAGTAAAACATCAATGAGCAAGGCAAGTAGAGGCAGATCCCATGGAGCAACTCAGAAAGCCAAAATGATAATAAAGTAGAAACAATGCAGTAATGTGTGAGTACAAATCATATGTAGCAATGCAAATAACAGAAGCAACACTAACAACAACAACAGGGCTACCCTGTAAAACCTTACGCATGGCCATAAAAACTCAAACAACAAGAAACGAAATGGGGTGATTGAGGCAAAGTTCCCAAGGCCAACCATCTAATCAAGGCTAACAGGATTCATTATGCTTATGCCTTTTTCCCATTCAAAGCCTCTATGAATCTACCTTCCAAACGTAAAAAAACCCTCCCAGTTGAAACATGGTTTCCGTAACTCGACACCACGCATGTCCAAACACCTTCCACAAAACAAATTGGCCCAGAATAACTGTAATACTGTTCAAAATACCCAGGGTGAGTGTTTCCTTCTATTTTAACAGACAAGGAAAACCATGCAAGAAACAAATTCCGTTTCCTTTTTCCTAAAATTAAAGCGCGAGACTACATTGGATTCTCAGTCGAACTGAGAATGAACTCCAGATTTACGGATTCAGAATCAAACGAAGCGCATAAAAAACGACTGAGAAAGAAAAACATGCAGATAAATAAAAAATGACGTCGACAGCAGCTATAATAACACTATTAAGCCTTCCAGAAACTAGACTAAAAGTAAAATTACCGATAAATCGGATCAGCATCACCGGCACTGGCGTCGAGAAGCCAACAAAGGCAAAAAAGAACGGCTACAAAAAGGACGCGACGACACCGTGCCATCAGATTCCAGGAAATGAGATGTCCCGGGTGAGGAGAATTAAGATAATTCCTAGAACGGTTTCAGAAAGAAACCCAGCGAGGATGAGGAAGGAATTGGATTCGATTCCATCGGATCTCGGATACCGGCCAGGCCAGACGCGAAGAAACCCGAGGGAGCAAATAGGGTAGTGACAGGACGGAGACGGACGGGGACGACCATCGTCAAGGAAAGCCTCTTTTAGTTCGGAATTGTTCAGGAGGAAAACACGGAAATGCCCTTGTATCCGTAATATATTATCAGCTTGTTGCGGAAGTGCATCAATTCTTTTATGTATTATTTATATTAAATTGTACTCCGGACAGACTTTGTAATTTGCGATAGTTGGTTTTTCTTGCTTTATAGTTCAAGATCCGTGCAAATTATATTCCTCCAGCTGGGTTATAATAGTGTAGGCGGGTTAATTTGGGCAGTTGACTTCACTAGCATGGAAAATCGTGCCTTTCAAAAAAAACATGGAAAATGATTTATAATCAAGCTTCACCTTATCCAGTGATTATTTTTTTAAAAAAAATTACAAGGTATGTGTGGAAAGAAAACAGGTCCGGATACTCCCACTCGGCTCAAATCCCAAATCTCAAACCCCCTGCCACCACAACTGGTTTGGCGGGCAAACTTTAATTGAATCAACTAAGGACTATATTTTATTGGTTTTGATAAGTATACATCTAGTTTCTTTGAAAAATCTATATGCCAATGTTCTTTTAAATCCTGATAATTGAAGGTTTAAAAATTAATTGAATTGAATATTATTTTATGATTTGTATTATTTTATAACTATATTCTAATTATATATGTGTAATGGTTTTATGTGTAATACCCATATGGGTTCATCCACTCTCACCTCCAAACGTTGTCCGTCAGTTCACTATAAAAAAACAAAATCACTAGCATTGATTATTTACAATGGGATATGTACAACCCCTTCAAATTAATTTTTCATATAAATTAATAGCAGTTTTGGGATAATCGTCGCTAAAATATAGTTGATTTATTAAAAAATATAACGGTGGTTACCCTTTTATTTTTTTCCTTTTTTCAAATATATCATCAATATTAGCGGTGGTTACCTCAAAAACATCGATGGATATTAATTCAGTGGCAGTTTTGAGATACCTCTAAAGGCATCTCTCCCGACCGACAATGAAGGAATGTAGATAAGGACGTCCAAACCTCGCCTCCAATACGTCTAAACCTCACATGTGGTACATTAAGTCTTCAACATTCTTAGACAACATGTGGAATTAATTATCAGGGGCAAAATTGTTAGTCATGTTTTATCATTTAATGTGTTATTTTATTAGTTTTTTTGCTATTTAATTTTGATTCATCTTTATTATCCTTTAATCTTGTTTCCATCTCATTTTTTCTTATTATAAATTCTAAAAATGGTTTGTGATGAAATATGTTGCATATATGTTCTTATATTAATTAGTTTTCATTATGGCTTTCATAGTTTATTAATTATACTCTTAAATTTTATGATGAGATTCTTTAACATTGAGATATGAATTGACATATACCTCCAGAATTAATTTTATTATTTTTTCTTATGTTGTTCCAGCATGTTTTAAAATTATTACTTGATTAATTATCTTACATGACCTTTTTCGAGAAACAAAAATTCAAACAACGATCACCATAAATCAAATTTTCATAATATTTTATGCTACATTATACATCACTTTTATATGGCCATCAATGATGGTAAGTTTTTACCAAATCAACTATTCAATAAGCTTTATGCCTTTCATCATGCATGGTTTAGGTCTAATTATATCTTTCCATTATTTATGTTTTTAGGTTGTGGGTGTGAATGATGCGTGAAAAAAAGGTACCGTAAAAATGATTTTTGGAATAAATCTCCAAGAACTCATTAACAAATTAGCGATACATCATGATTACTTTCTTTTAAGGGTAGTGGTTATTATTATATGGTTTTAGGTGTATATGTTGATGTTGCATCAAGAGATTATAAGTTTGTATTAATACAAAATGAGATGACGGTGAGTTGGATAAGGGCATGGGTGGGGTTTGACATGATTGAAAGTAGTGGGATGTATTTTTAGTACGCAGATACACAGTGCAGATGTTGGCACCATAATTAAAAATAATTTAAATTAACTACCTGAGTTTGATTTTAATATTATATCAGTAATTGTAAACATTTATCAGGGCATGAGAAATATTTAATATTCCTGATTCGGACAACTATACTGGATAGAGCGAAAGGCGGGATACGAGCTTGCTCGCTGACTTTCATTGTCAATAAAGTTAACAATCTCATGCATTAGAGATAGATTATTGTATTTATTTTCACTGTCAATCAAGTTCATAGGGGCAGTGAGAGGCGGTCGTTCTATTTTTTATAAATCACTTTCAATCATTGGAAATCTTTTTTGTGAACTTGATTGACTCTGAAGGCCAGTGGTCGAGGGAAGACCCGAAGCATTCGCAGACGAGTGAAAGGCGGAAGAGCAAATGATACCTTATTTAAATTTTTCCCACTTTAGCCTAACAGTGTCATCCTTTCTCGTGCATCTATCTAGGTTGATGTAACTAAATATTTAGAGCAATGTAATTTTTGTCGATGCATTGATGAATGAAGAGATTCAAATTATAAGAGCATGTTATTGATATTGTGTTTAATTACGTAAAAAATGTTTAGTTTTTTTATTGCGATAATGAAGATGTTTTACGATGGTCCTAGAACACAATATAGGAGAGGGATTTGCGGTGAGGTCTGTGGTGGGTTTTCCATATTCTTATCATATTATGTTAATGCTTATTAACATACAGAAATAAATACAACACTTTCAACCTGTTAGTGTGCATGTTTATGCTAATTCTTATGCTTTTATGTATACATTAACACACACACAACTTAAAAATTTACACTGCTTACTGTTATGCTTCAACTTGTGTCCACGCTTCTACAAATACTATCATACAATCACATTTTCAAATACCATAACATACCAATATTATATTAAGATTATGCATATATACACCCATTTTCATGTTTTCCCATTTGATATGTGTTTTTGGAATCGCTGATAATATATTCTATGAAATGTTTGAAATAATGCCCTTGAATTGTAATATTTATACTCTTACAACTTAGTTATAGGAATTTGTAACCATAATCTAATTTTTTTCATTATTGTTTGTTACAATATAGAAATGTATATTTGCTAGATTTAAATTTATCATTACGAGATATTTGTAAAAAAAATTGATTTGAATTTTAGTTGTTCATGTTGACTTAGGAATTTTGCTATTGTGAGTTATTATAGTCATTGTTAATGTCTTCTTGAATATTAATTAAAAAATGCTCTATCTTCTACGGAATGATTTTTGCCATTTTTACATGTCTATATTTTATCAATATGTTTTAATGGATATTCAGGCCTGTTTTTTTTTATGTTTTTCTTACTTTGGGTATATCATTTTTTTCCTATAAATTAATGCTTCTATTTTTCCTGATCTACTTCTATTTTTCTCATCTGAATCTTTCATAGAAAAGTTGAACTTCTTTGTTATAGATGCACGACGACTTATTGTGAAGGTATGATTTATTGAAATTAATCAAACTTGTATGTATGTGATGCTGTTTTGACATATTACAACATGTTTTCTAATGTTTTTCCTACTTCGAGTACATAAATCCCCCTTCCCTGTAAATTATTCACCCTCTTTTCCCTATTATGCACTTATTTTTTTTTCAAATCTATCATAGCAGAGCCATATTTCTTTGTTGGTTTTGTGCGACGACTTCCTATGGAGGTAAGCATTATTGGAATTAATCGAACTTGCCTATATTATTTTGACATTAATTAAAAATAATCGAACTTCCCACGTTCGTCGGGTTTTTCCCGTAAATTATTGATCCTCCTTTTCCTATTTTACTTATATTTTTCCTGTTCGAATATGTCACAACAGGGTCGAATTTCTTTGTTGGTGATGTTCAACGACTTCTTTTGGAGGCAAGCTTTTGTTGCAATTAATAGAACTTGTCTGCATGCAATATTGTTTCTATATTTATTGAAATTATTCAAACTTCCCACATTTGTCGTCTTCTTCATTCAACCATAATACCATTATTTCATTATTCAAAATTAGTGGGTGCTTTTCAATGGGTTTCTACACCGTCGGTCATTCGACATTTTGGGGATGAGTATAGATTTGGTATCCTTACCAGGAAGGACTAGCGATCACTTGGTCGATCTTCATCAGTGAATTCTATGTCATTGCAGTTGAGTATTATTATTTTTTCTAATTCTTTATGGATTTGTTTGTTTATATGCTCATCACCAGGGTGTGTTTTTTTTCAAAATATTCACATGGATATGGAATTGAATCAAATGTTGTGCATGAAACAACTCATCTCATATTCCCCTTTAGTCAAAAGTCTAGAATTTCATCGATACAATATTGCATGCAGGCAAGTGTAGAGGCAAGACAAAAACTAAAAAATAGGCAAGTTTGATTAATTTTAGTAAAGCCCGCCTCCACATGAAATCGACTCGCGTAGCACACAAAAAAATTCAACACCGCAATGATCAATTAGAGTGGTACGTGTCTACAAGGGGTTATTTCAACAAGGGGCTATTTGTGGGACTTCTACGTTCTCTGCAGTTTATCTTAATTTCAAGAGAGGTATGTGTCTACACATAGACAGTAACTTATTTTCCTTTTCTATCTCTTTTTTTCAGTTTGTGACTTCTTCAATGGTGGTATTCCTTTACAAATAAGAGGTTTTATATTTTTAAAATTTACTTGTATTTTGAGTTACATTACAGGACATACAAATTAATTTAGTTCAATTTTATTGTTGAGAATGTATGACACTCTCATGTAGTTTAGTACATTATATATGCGTTTGCTAAATGTATTTTCTTTATTACGTGATTGTAATTAGATATATCAATACTGTAAAGCGGGCTGCGACTATTGAGGATGGTGCTTATTTCATCACGATGACCTCCACGACGTAAAATCCTATATTTTTTTACTATTGTAGTGATGAATAAAATTTATTAGCCTTTTATCTTATTGCAATGTCCAACTTTACAACGCCTTTCAATTTTTCTTACTACATTTTTTTCAATGCTTTTCTTTATATATCAAACATGTTCATATTATCATTCCTATCATTATTCTTTTTTGAATATATATAGTTATTTTGTATCTTATATTTTTCATATGTTTTTCATCCATTTTATTTCATTTTTTCTCTTTAAAAAAACTCAAAGTACATCATTGCACCTTGTTTCACACAATGAGTATAGTTATTTTTGGGGTCTGGCTATAATTTTCATTATCTTACAGGGTGTGCCTTCTGATTCAACCTCCCGACATTATGTTTCAAGTATTATAACAATGTCGTCTTCATACCCAACAATATTAACTATTTAATTTTCTTTCTGTTTCAATTTTATATTGAAAACACGGTTTTTTATATGCATAGCTTCACATTTTATATGCATGCATTCACGTTTTATATAGTTCCCCTCCCACCCGTGCAATATAATATGATTACTGGTGTTTTGTAAAGGTATGCATACCATATTATTATTGGTGTTTTTTAAACAATGTGATATGATATGGTGTATTTGCTGAAATTACTAAACACAAACAAACAAATAAATAAGTAGTATACCATTTTTGTACAATATGCCTAATCTAGAGGGAGATGCGGACAGATCATAACCTTCCTCCATACACAGGACATAGGAGTGTCAAATGACGTGAAATTATGTGTAATTAGTTTTTAGCTTAGTTGGACATGAAAACCAATTTATTATCATTGAAACTACTCCTGTAGAATTAAATTCAAGGTTTTCATTCTACAATAACACAATAACTTATTTATTACCAACAATGAAAACACGATAATTGATCAAGTGTTATAAAATATTTAGGCTCTCAATTTGGGTTTAGCATGGGCTTGCACCACAAATGAGTATTTATTTTACTCCGGACATTGATTAACCTGTCATTTTATATCATTTTCATCACATACCCTCTCAGGATACAGGTTTAGCTGGCTCTGTGTCTTGTGCCTGTGAGTCAAAGCATGTCTTGTGAGTGCAATAAGTTGGGAGTGATTGCTGACTAAGAAGTGGTTGGGTCTGAATCTATCGCCTTAAGCAAATCTTTATTTCTAGATATTTCAACCCTAATTTATTGTGAGCTATTAAGGATATGATATCATGGATTTCCTTGGTATTATCATGGCATGAGAGATTCATGCTCCAGTCCAAATACATCCTAGCATCCTCTTTCACTGTAAGTGCTTCCGTGGACAACCTTGAACGACGAGGCATGGGTTGTGGCACTAGAAAAACATCAGAGTTACCTTGTATTCTCCCCTTCGCATTGTCATCCAGTTTGGTTGGTTTGATTTTGAAAGCCTTTCAAAGAGAATTGTAAATTAATCTGAGACTGCCATTGAATACACATGATGCATATTAATATAACAAGCATCATTTTATTCAACTGTGGCTAGGATCTGACTGCCCAGCTGGAACAGGTATCACATGCATCAATTTAAACACACTCTACGCATATAGTATGCATACAATTGTTTCAAAGTACTTACACTTATATGCATAAAATATGAATATATTGATTCGATTTACATGCAACTATACATATACACTAAACTGTATCAAGAATTCCCTTACACATCACCCATGCTCCCTCAACGTTCATACTATAAGAAAATACATTATACATACACATTATTCTACAACTACAAGAATATGCAACAACCCCTATGCATATTTCTAACCCTTAAACAATATTTATCTATTACTGTAATCACAACTTCAGTTAAGAAGAATTAAATTATGCATTTTACACCAATTTGAATATTCATCATTATGCATAGTTTAACAATGTACACCAATATGCATATTTTTACTGTATATAATAACATGTGGGCATGTATTTATAGTAGGCAATAATATTATGCATTTTACAACTGTTTCAATTTTAACTTTTGTTTCAATTCCAATTATTGTATCATTTGCTGCAGATTGGATTCCATTTATAAAATACATTTGTCTATTTTAATGCACATATACCCTTGAGATTACATGTGTTCTTTGAACAACCAGATTACTTAAATCAAGGTACATGAGAAATCAACTGAAAATTGAAATTAGTAGGCAAATGTTTAAATAGTTGTTCCATATTGATTCCATTTGAAAATATTGATCCCTCTTATATGAAAATAGCGATCCTTCATACACAATTTACATGTGATTGTCTATATTATAAGGATGGTGTTTCATTTGGCTATTTTTAATGATTCCATTTACTACTGGTGCATCTGTTGGTATATTTTTCTTCCAGTAGTTGAAATTACACCCGTGCACACTCTGATTTTAATATTTCAATTTTTTCTAACATGTTACTTTTATTTACAGAGACATTTAACGTGTTAGTATTTTACTTGAATTTCACAATTACGATGCACCTCAAAATATTAATGATTTGGATTATCCTACTTCCAAAATGACGTTCAATGATTTTGATTCTCTAACTTTGGATAGAATTTATTTGCAACAGTTGCAAACAATTGTTTAAATTTGGTTTTGTTTAATTTAGATCATTTAGCTTTATATTGTTGTTCCATAACTCATTTTTCATGCGTTTTATCAGTGCTTATACAATATCCCATGCTTTCATTCCATGTTTACTATTTATTCTTTTACCACACATGTTTTAAAAATAAAAATACATCAAATGTCGTGCAATTGCATGAGGGAAATACTAGTTAAATTATACTCTGGACATAATTTGTAATTAACAATAGTTGGGGTTTCTTTCCTTTTTGTATATAGTTAAAGATTCGTGCAAATTATATTCCTCTAGCTGGGTTATAATAACATGGGCTGGTTTATTTGGGCAGTTGACTTCACAAGCATGGAAAATTGTGGCTTTCAAAAAAAAACATGGAAAATGATTTATAATCAAAGCTTTAGCTTATTTGGTGATTAATTGAATAATCTAATGACTATATTATATTAGTTTTTATAAATATAAATTTGGTTTCTTTCGACAATCTATATGTCTAAGTTCAGTGTTCTTTTAAATCTTAATAATTAAATGTTTAAAAATTAATCAAATTAAATATTATTTTATGATTTGTGTTATTTTATAATTATATTTTAATTATATATGTGTAATAGTTTTATGTGTAATACTCATATGGGTTTATCCACTCCCGCCTCTAAAAGTTGCAGATCTTTCACTATAAAAAAACATTAGCAAAGATTATTTACATTGGGGTATGTACAACCCCCCTCTAAATTATTTTTTCATATGAATTAACGATGATTTTGGGATAACTGCTGCTAAATTATAACTGATTTATTAAAAAAAATGATGGTTACCCTTATATATTTTTTTCATTTTTTCAAATAAATCATCAATATTAGCGGTGGTTACCTCAGAACCACCGATAGATATTAATCCATGGGTGGTTTTGGGGTACCTCCAAAGGTACTTCTCCCGACCGACAATGAAGGAAGATAGATAATGATGTACGAAACTTGCCTCCAATAGGTCATAAGTTGACGACTAACACTAAGGGTATATAAATCACACACATGAGAGTCATTTCCCTTTAAATAAGTTTAGTGAATAAGGGATGATATGAGAATAATGACCAACCATCATACATAATTAAAAGAAGCAATCTTAATACATGTAATGACATACATAACTGAAAAGAAAATCACAAAGTATTAAAAGAAAAATAAGGTAGCAATCACAAACTCTAGAAACTTCTGACAGCTGCTCAATAACTAATTCGAGCTAGTAACGTCCAACTCGATCACCAACCTGTTCCTGCTAACTTGGAAAATAGTTTATATATATGTTGGGTGAACATAACATGTATATTCAATGAGATCCTCCCTGGAACCTCTCTTGTGGGATGTAAAGGTAGCTTGATAAACCCCAGTGAATAAAAAAATGGAATTAATTTGTCACATGAATAGGTAACATCGGTTTCTCATACTCACCAAGGCTCACTCACCAAACAACACACTGAATTAAACCATTTTATATCAAAAGCATGTGTGTGTGTGTGTGAATGAATGTACCCTGCTTCCACTTCTCTATTAGTTCGTCTCTCTCATGCCCTAATGTCACACATCTTGTGTTTATGCCTTCTATGATTAAAACATCTCTGATGCGAGTCAGGCATCGACCCTACCTTCCTCAGTCCCGTGTAGGGCCCAACATCTCATGTTGGAATTAGTCCACATATCCATCTTATCATTGACATCATCCCATATGTAACCAAGTGTATGTCTGGAAGAAACTATAGCTTGTGTAAATTCATTGTACCTCAAGTCATCAAAGCTCATGCACATACACCAGTGGGAAGCATGAGCCACCATGACCAAATACTAGTATGCACTACACCTCAAACCATTACAACTCGCATATAAATGTATAATAAAACCGAGAGCCATCATAACCTAGGTATAAATGAACCCTATACCATAATTCATCATAGTTCGAGATATGCCTACTCATATCTACATCCAAAGGGAGAGTGAGGGAGAGGAATAAGTTAGACATTTGTTCCCTCGACGTCCTGGATGTTGGAGAAAACATCCCCCAAAAATTTTGGGTATCAGTTTCCCTACCAATGCAGGTCAGGTAACATATGAAATCAATATATATATATATATATATATAATAATACCACACACAACCACACTAAAAGAAACTACCTAGCCTTAGACTCACTTGTCACTATTGTCACACTGAATCACCGACTATCAATGCTAAGGTCTAGATACCAAACAAGCATCAAGTTCATTATAAATCAATTAATTAGCCATTAATTATTAATTAGAATTTCCATGTCCAAGATTTTCATCTTAAACTCTTAAGACAAGTGTTGATGACACTAATAATTTTTTACTTATATTTTCAATCATGTCATTGACATCTTTAAAGCACCAAGAACCAACACCATTCTTTTATTGAATTCCATTTCTTATTTCTTAATCATCAAGGTACTTTAGGAATCTTCTTAAGACACCACTTTAAAGATGAACTTTCAGTGCATAACATCAACTGTGTCTTGTAGTTGAAAACTAATCAAGAAAAACATAACATCCAACCCTTAGGATATCAAGCAAGCATCAAATAAGAAGTTAGCATCAGTGAGCAAGCCTCGCTTTGAACTCCTCCCTGTAACCCCCCAGGTTTTAGGAGCCATTATTATTATTAATATTATTATTAAAGTATGATATGATGTATATATAAAATTCAAATGAATATTTTAATATCAATGGAGTAGTAAAATTAAATTTTAAAATATTAATATTTAATTTTAATGGTATTTGTTTAAGCATATTTAGTATAAAAGTAATTTTTTTTCAAGGAACATTTGTTAAGTCTTGAATATTCTATACTAATAGATTAAATTGAACATTTTTTAAAATATTATAAACTAACATACTAACATATTTTAAATTAGAAATTGATATGAAATAATATGAAGAACATATAATGTTTTAAGATGCCATTATTTCAATAAAACAAGTTTTCTTTATATTTTGTATTTTCATTCAAAAACTAAATGTATAAATTTTAGAATCTGAATTAGATACAACTAAATTCATTTTTGGATTTAGAATTTCAAAATTATATTACCATAAATTTAACATCCCCTGATCTGACACTCTCTCACATGGCCAAACCAGGTTGGTTACTAGACCTCAAGCACGCCTCCTCGTACACTAGAGGCTACCAACTAGCAGTAAGGGTGTAGATAACATAGTGAGGAGACTATGTCCCCTGGTATAAAGTTTCAATACAATGGAAATAAAAAAAATATCAGAGTGATGGAAATAGTGGAAACAATACAACACAACAGATAAATAAAACCATAAACGTCATCTGAACAATCCAATGATAATAAGAGAATAATATAATTACAGACTAAAATGCAACTAAATGTCATGTTAATAGTCATAAAAATAAAATACAAAGATGAAACATATAAACTAAAAAGACCCCAGTCCCAAACCCCACGTCGGTCCTGTTTCCAACTCTAACTCATCCAACAATCAACAATCAACAACAAGATCTATTGCCCTTATCCAAACCTACATTTATGTAATCTTCTTAGGTACCAAACGATGGCCTGAATATGGAGTGAGTAAAACTTAGTAGGTCGACACCACCATGTCAAAATAAATCCAGTCTAATTGTAAGTGCATGCGATAAAGTGATAAATAGAAGTATTAATTAATCAATTAATACAATACAACAATCAACCTGCTTCGACACCATGTCGGGATATCTTTGAGCATGTAACATAACTATGCCAATCGAAACCACAAGTCTATGACATAATCACACAACCGAGAAAATCCCTCTGTATAATAATTTTAGCATAACTGGGCCAATCCCTATAAGCATTACAACATAATTGGTCCAAAACCTATAAGCATTACAACATATCCAGGTTAAGCCCTCTATATAAGCATTTTAGCATAACCGAGACAAGACCTATAAGCATTACAACATATCCAGTCCATGTCCTCTATATAATCATTTCAGCATAACCAAACCAATCCCTCTATATAAGCATCACAACATAAGCAGGACAAGACCTCTATATAATCATACAACATGAATCACAACACAAGTCATAACAACAAGAAAAACACAACCTAACATCATAATCCATAATGTTCAATTCATCCAAATACCATTTGTCTTTCAATTACCCTTTCATTCAACAAATTATATCTTAAGTCATTAATATTCCAGTATACACACCCTTCTCATATCAAATTATCATTAGTCATTTCAATAAACAAGTAATCCATTTTACAAAGTGAATTTATCACAAGCAATCACCTGAGATCTTATGTCACGCTAAAATATATTTTAAGTCGTTATCCAATTCATTATTGTTCAAGGGTAGGTTCACCCTATGGGTAGTTGTAATCCAGGTCTCAAAACTAATGGATCCAAAGGGATCCAAGGATTAGACCAAACACATGATTATCCTCACCCATTATTCTGTGCATGTTGAGTCGGTGCAATCACATAATATTACACACAGATAAATAAATAGAAACAAACCACAAGGATTTATTCTAGACCACCTAACTTTATCTGGAGATCAATGCAACACTCTCTATAGGGAACTCCAATGAAGAATGAATGAAAACCTAGATCACACAAGCATTAAGATAAAAACCTGATTCAACAATGATCAAGTGATCACACCACTTTAGCAGAGAATAAAGTAAGGAAGGAGAAAACCAAAGTGAAGGAACTCATCGAAGATTAAATGCTATATTGAGATGTCCGAAAGGGAAAGAATCACTCCAAAATAGTTGGAGTTTCCCTAGGGTTTGAGAGTGGAGGTTTCACTATGAATGAAAATAAAATCATACGTACTGCATGGTTTAAAACTAATAGTCCCAAGATATTCATGATGTGAACCCCTTTCACTATGTGAATTTCTCAATTTATAGGATACACCAAAAAATGCATCACCTTATGTTAAAATAACCTCAATCGACCATTTTATGACATGAACCAGTTTCACTACATATAAATTTTTTTGATTTGAACCAGTTCACGACATCTGCTCGATAATAGGTTCATGTCGTGTAAACTGTTCATGATGTGAAAGTGTTCAATAGAAATCTCTCATACTAGCTTTTGTAGAAAGAACCCGAACCACTTATGAAGCTTTATAAACCCATAGATAACCCTCAAAATCCTTAGAACATTTATTCCTAGACTTCATTTATTCAAAAAAACATACATCCCTGAATTTTAGGTCATTCTACCTGACAAAATCTCTCCATCCTCAAAAGAAACTCAACCAACAAGGTTTAAATAAGAAAATAAAATCCAACCAAAATAGGTTCAACCAAAACTCAAGAGAGATGTACCTAGAAAAATATGAGATCTTACAACCTCCCCACCATATAACAGCTCATCCCTGAGCTACTCCAAGTATCACTATGGGGTCTCAGAAAAAAAATCTAGACACCAGACTCACATATCATATTTCCTTTCCTAGGTCTCCTTTTGAACAAACCCATGCTGCCACTGCACTCGAACTAGAGGTAAGGTATTTCCTCAGAGATACTTCTCACTACGGTCCACAATCTGTATCAGATGCTCCTCAAAGGATGCATTTACTCCAAGCTCGACATCATCAACATCTACTACATGATAAGGGTCAAGATAATATCTCTGAAGTTGTGACATGTGAAACACATCATGCATGACACTATAACATTGTGTAAGGGCCAATTGGTACACCACCAGACCGACCCTTTCCAATATCTAGAATGACCTAAAAAACCTGGGTGCTAGTTTTCCCTATGTCCTGATACGACATTTCCATAACCTAGGCGACACCCAGAGGAAAACACGATGACCCACCTCAAAATCTAGAGATCATCTCCACTAGTTAGAATATGATTTATGCCTTCTCTGTGTGGTTACCAACCGCTTCCTGATCAACTGAACCTACTCAGATGTCTCCTATATGAGACTAGGTCCAAAGAGTGATAACTCACCTACCTCAAACCAATAAAGAGGCAAACAACACATCCTTCCATACAAAGCCTCGAAAGGTGCCATCTATATTGATGCTTAGAAGTTATTATTATATATAAACTCTATGAGTGACATATGTTTCTACCATGAACCATCGAAATCCAAAACATAGGCTTGTAACATATCCTATAGAATTTGAATAATCCATTCAGATTAGTCGCCTGTCTGAGGATGATAGGTTATCCTCAGAATAAGCTATGATCCTAGAGCCTTTTAAAGACTCTTAAAGAACTATGACATAAAAATAAAATCTCTATCAGAAATGATACTCCTTAGAACAACATGTAACTGAACTATATCTTGCATGTAAAGACTACCCAGATCATCAACTATGAAGGTCTCCCTGATGGGAAAGAAGTGGGCTAAATTTTTCAGTTGATCTACGATCACCCATACTGCATCGTTATTATGAGGTGTCAGGGATAATCTTGTCACAAAATACACAGTGACATCATCCCATTTACATTATAGAATGGACATAGGTTGTAACAACCAAGTTGGCCTCTGGTGCTCGGCTTTCACCTACTGACAGGTATCTCACTACGAATCCCACTACCTCATTCTTAATTCCTGACCACCAGTATTGTCTCTAGAGATCACAATACATCTTTTTTAGACCTGATTGTACCTCCCATCTAGAAGAGTGAAAATCATTCATCATATACTCACACAAGCTCATAGGAACCCATACTCGGCCATGAAAAAAAAGAGTATTTTCACTGCCAAGAGACCATCCTGATAGTGACTCCCCACCATATATGTTTTACCATAAATCCAAGATCTCTGGATCATATAACTACTCAGTCTTGATCCAATCCAAAAGCATGGATATAATAAATATCAAAGTCATAGCTACACGTCTCTGGGACTCCTGAACATCTAGATGAATGTCTGCAAAGAGTGTCATCATCCACCACTTATCACAAGACTCTCACATTGCCTCTGTTTGAAACTTATGGCTCAAGAAATCAACAATGGTGTTTCTATTTCCTGATGTATAAGCTATCTTAAAATTTAAAGACTAAAAATACTCAACCCACCTCCTCTGTTGAAGGTTAAAGCCTCATTGAGAAAAGTTTTACCTGGGGATCTCGTGGTCCGTGTACACCACAAACCTCTCACCCAAAAGATAGTGTCTCTAGCATCTCAGGGTGTGAACCACCGCTGCTAACTCCAGATCGTGAGTAGGATAATTCCTCTCACGCGGTCTCATATATCTGAAGCCATAAGCAACCACTCGGTCCTCCTGCATCAAAACTACTATGAGTCCAACTTCGGATGCATCACAATACACAGTATATGACTTACTTATAGAGAATCTGTTTTCATCTTGTAAGACTTTGAAATATATTAATAAATATTTTCAGAGCTAGGCATTGAGAAGGTGCGTGATTCTGATACCTGGTGAGCCCGAAATTATTTTTATAAAAATATTAAATATATTCTATATAACGCACATACATTTTTTCATAAATAATGAAATATCTTCTGAATAGAGTTTCATACCATAAATATAATACCATGGTTGAATATTAAGTGTTGGGTTTACCCTAAGCGTGACCTAAATTTGGTTGGCACCAGATGTTTAGATGAGGAAGCCCTTGGCGGGTGATTTTTAATTAAAATAAATGATTTATTTATTTATTTTAATATAAATGGACTAAATATAATCCTCTATAAATATTTCATTATGAAATTTCTCCAAGGTTAGTTTCATAAACCTATAAGGTTTTAAAGATGAGCTCTGATGACCTTCATTGGTAGATCGAGATCGGAGGACACTTGCTAACCGGATCATGGTGAATCGATAAGAATAGAATGAAATGAATCTTACCCATTACTAGAGAATATTTTCTTCACCAATGATCAATCTAATCTTTATATAGATCTCATAAATTATGGTTTTCCACCCCTTTGATCAAATCTTCAAAGCATGGATTGTGATCTACTTTTGATTCTGCATTTTCACACCCATCGCATGAGCCCCATTGAATGAATAATTTTTTTATTATATTTTATATTTACATGCCACAATTTCAACCCAAATATCTCTGATTATAAATTTTTTGGCCAAAAATTCTTGATCAATGATTTATACACCTTCGTTCTTGTGCTCTTCCCCCACTGTTCTTCATGTTTTTCACCGTTGGCCTATAAGGTCGTGGTTTGACATTGCTAGGAGGGTCCGAGTGTGATTGGACCCCCAGATTCATGGTAGATGCATGTAAGAAGAAAAAATCAATGTTTTTGGACAGATCAAGTTGGATTGTAGGTAGTTTTGATGGATTCATGGATCCGGGATATGAGGCGGCAATGGTGGTGGTACGGGAGGCGTTCAAGATGCGCTATGAGTTTCCTATGGAAGATTGGATTTTGATTTCTGGAAAATTGAGGGTTGGAATTGAAGTCCAGAGGTGATTAAAATCATTTTTAGGTGGTCGAATGACAGATTCAGTGGAAATAGAGAAGATATAGAAAACACATGAAGGAACTGGTGTTTTTGTGAAAAATGTGACTACATGGTGTGTAGTATGATGAATATATGCTATGTATCCCCACCCAACTACAATGACTAGGGTTTTTGGGGAAGATAAGGATCACACGTTGTGTTTCTAGGTCACACAGTGTGTGGCCCTCCCAGGAAAGCCAGTTTTTGTACTAGCTGCACAATCCTAGGACCCTATGTGGGAGGACACGCTGTGTACTTTGGGAGTATACGAGCACAAACTGAGGTAAATGGGAATGGTCTGATACCTGGGCATATCCAGATACACATTTAGGTACATAGGCACGACTCGAGGTATACAAACATGTTCAGAAGAGCACACACTATTGGAAATTTAGGCTATAGCCACGGTTTGAAACCGTGACTATAAGCCCAAAAACCATGGCTATAGGTTATAGCCATGGTTCAATGGACCGTGGCTGGTATTAGTGTGGCTATAGGGCAAGACCTATAGCCACAATTTCAAATCGTGGCTAAATCCCTATAGCCATGGTTTCAAACCGTGGAAGAATATTAAGCCACACAGGGCCTATAGCCACAGTTTGAAACTATGGCTATAGGCCTTCCCATTTCATAAAAAACACCCCACACCCCCTTGCAAAGCCCCCCTCCACTCCCCTAAACAACCCCCTCCCTAGAAAAACCCCGCTCTACACCCCCCTCCATGGATAGACCCCCCTACTAACCCCCTTGCACCCTCCCTAAACATACCCCCTACTGACCCCCCTTGCACCCCCTACACACCACTCCCCCTACAGACCCCCTTGTACCCCCTGCACACCCCCACTCTCCCCCTTGACAGACCCCCCTGGACAGACCCCCCTGAAGACCCCCTTGCACCCCTTCCCTCTTGGACATCCCCTCCTGGACCCCCTCCCTCCTGGACACCCCCACCACCTGAACACCCCCTCCCTCGTAGAAACCCCCTGGACAACCCCTGACCCCCTCCCGGACACCCCCTCCCACTTGGACACCCCTTCCCTCCTGGACACCCCCTAGTCAGCCCCCTCCTTCATAGACACCCACCTCCTGGACACCTGATAAAGATCACATTTTCATATATTTTATACTGTAAAACATTGTTTATAATCCCACAAAAGTGTTATTGAATGGGTAATTATCATGTTTTTTAAGTTTTAGTGCTATTTTGAACCCAAATGTGAAAAACGACTAATTCTGGGTTTTTGACAGAATTTTACGTCAGGGGTATTTTGGTCATTTCAGGAAAAATAAAATTCCAAATTTTATGATTAATTTTTTTTTAGAATCCTTATTTTATTTAATTCATTTTTGTCTTCTGGACTAGGAGCTGATTTTGTCATCTAAAGGGTCTAAAAAATCATTGAAGATTGAAATGTTTTCGGGCGGACAGCATGGACCAACCCAAGGTAACGAGAATAAAAAGCGGCCTAAACATATCCAAATGATGTGTTTCCACCTGGGATACCTCGAGGACAGATAGGAACGTCTCTAAAATAAATTTGGAGGATGTTTGAGGTCATTAAGGAGGCTATTGAATGACATTAGGTTGGAGGAACCTTCCTGGATGCTTCTTCCAGAAACAGCAACCGAGAATGAAAAATTCATAACTCCTACATAAGGTTTCCAAATTATCTGAAATTTGGATAGGAGACGTCCAAGACATTTATGAACAACATTTATGAAGGGTGGAACGCGTGAATATGTCATTAAAGGGGTCTAAAATGCGTCGACATTTGGGGGTCGAATTCTGCCTATAAAAGGAGGACCTCACCTCCTTCCCAAATCATCCATTCTCCGTCCATTCCTTCAAGGCACCAAGGAGGAGATCTCCACCGAGGGAGGCCGACCAGAAATCTTCCCCATTTCATTTATTTTCTTTATTTTAGTTTTAGTTTGTAATTCATATTTCTAATAAAATTCATGCATTGTTTTTATTTTTGTGTCCACCCTTCCTCCCTGTTTTCTTCTTCATCTTTTCTCCTTCTTTTCGTCTATTATTATTCTCATATTATCCACCGTGACCTCTTACCCTAAAATATGAGGGGTTAACCCGAGACTTGGCCCGGGAGAGGTATGTGGAAATTTCATTAATTCGGTGCTTAAATTCATATGTTTTATTAAGTTTGTGATGAGTAAGAGTGATGTGCACGGGTGTGGCGATCGTCCACCACGACACTGATCTCAAACTCATTTCTATTCTTTTATTAAATATTTTCCCTCCCTTCTACTGGATACAAGCTCTTCATACGATGGAGTTGAGCCATTCAGTGGTTGAAATGGCATACGATGGAGCCAGGTCTTGGAAGATGACACACTATCGATCGAGGTGTGCCATCAACCTTGATTATAGGAGGAGGTGAAGTTAAGATTGCAAAATGCATTCAAGATTTTACACCAATAAATAAAAGAATAGTAATTCATGAATGAGATCTCATAATTGAATTATAAAACTTAATTTAAATATCAACAAGGAGAATGATGAAACCCACATACCAACCCATAAAGGCCAAGTTCTTTCTCAATTAATTGCATTTTGTCATTGCATGTTAGTTTTATCTTTTATTAAATTGCATTACATTCATAAATAAAAACAACCAAAAATAATTAGTTTAGTTAAATTAGATTAAGTAAGTAAACGATTGAGAAAGATCCTTAAGTGAGACGACCCTGGTCAGCTTCTATGCTACACTAGGAAAATTAAATTGCTTTTGCCACGCCCTACGACAGGCGTGCGTCAAAACTGGTGCCGTTTCCAGGGAGCTAATCGGTCGTTTACTTTACATTTTCTAATTTCAAATTTTAGATTTTTTTTTCCATTTTTTTAAAAAAAAATCCATGTTCGATTCAAATTCAAATTATTCTGCATGGAACAATTACTCACAGGTGCAGGAGGAAGAAACAGACTATACCGAGGAGGCCCTCCAACGAAGAGCCGATGCACTGATGATAACGGTCAGGCAAGTGGAAAGAGGCATAGCAACATGGATCTCATTGGAAGATTTGATGGCCATGGTCGATGAACTCCAAGCTGACTTAAAAAGATTCAAGGCCAAGAAGGAAGTGCCACTAGTCTTTCCTAATTTCACTGAAGACATCCATGAAGTTGAATCCAAACCTGAGGTGGAGGAGCCCGACTACCTACCTCCATCTAGTGAAGATCGACTCCAAGACGCACATTCAATTGAAGATGATATTAAAGTCGAACCGACTCAGGGAGATGATACAATCTTAAACTCAAACTCTTTTAATTTTATTGAAAATGATTTGAGTATCACCCCTAATAGTTTTGAATTTTCAGATTCGGCCATCTCACATTATGCCATGGAGGATGATGAAGGAAAAGAAATTTCACCTGTTGGGGAACATTTAAAGCTCCCTGAACACACTAAATATTTACTAGGCAGAGCACAAGAAGGGAAAGGGAATGTTTCACAAGTAGCAACAAATGAAGAGGAGGTTCCCTACTTCTTCCAACCCCCGCCATGCAAGCTGTACCAAATTGCGAAGGGGGAGGATCTTGTATACTCTATCTATGGAGTCCTCCTCAACAAGAACAAAGATCTTCAAGCTGGGAAGAACCACATGTGGTGGTTCAAATCAAAGAAGCTTCATCCACCAACAGATTATGGATAAAAGCTGGTACTGCCCTCTGGAGGCAGTAAAAGATTCCAGGGCCCACTTGGGGGATCATACCAAGATTTATCCTTTACTTTCTTTATAGTAATTTAATTTTCAATATTAGGAATTTAGATTTCAAATTTAGCATTAGGAAATAGTCTACTATGTGGCCCCCTCCCTCTTTTCATTTTGAGCTTAAATAAAATGATCCTTGTGATTAATTTAGTAATTTTTCTTTTGTAGGATCATGAAGGCAGAAGGAAGCCCTGAGAATTAGAGGAAGAGGACCGAATCATTATTTCAAAAGGGAGTTAACTTTTTACGATTATCCTTTAAACTCCTTTATTTTTTTGGTCCAAAACATATTTTGAGATTTAATGAATATTCTTATCACTTTTCACACAACAATTTATTTTGAAATAGTTGAAATGATTTTTGAAATAATGGATTTTAAATGATTGTTGATGTGAAAACATTTTCTTGAATTGGATTGTCAATCATTTTTATGAGTTTGACTGATTTTTGAAATCCATGACCATGAAACACTGAATCAAAATATTTTTTCCAATCCTGTGAGGTATTCTAAACCACTTTTACATATTCTTCCTAATACCCACACTTTCTTGAGGGAAACTTGAATTTTGTGTGAGAACCAGAATTTGTGAATATTCTCTTTCGAAGCTTTGGATTTCATGGAATGTATTTAAAATGATTGAGGCATCTCTTTGGCTAGCAACATTTTATCCTGAGACCCACCTTTACATTTATCCTTCGTAATCCCTTAGATGCCATGAATTGCCTTATAGGTTTAAGCCACATTACAAGCCAATTTTTCCATACCTACCCGCACTTTTAGTATTTTTGCATGGATATTTCAAGTTTGAGTGTGGGGGAAGGGCCTTTCGTGTGCGTTCATTGGGATGTGTACCATTTATGGGTAATGTGAAGTGTGTGTCAATATTTTGGGTTGTGGATAACAAGAGAATTGGGCATGTGTCGTCATTTCATTGTGCTTTATTTGTTTCATCCATTTCTCCTAAAAAAAGAAAGCAAAAAAATGGAGATGAGCTTGAATTCCTCATTGTAAATTCTTTTATGACTCATGTCCCTCCCAAAAAAATCAAGGGCATGAATTGTCATTCATTCATTGTATTCAATTTTCAGCTCATCCTCCATAAAAAAAAGAAAAAAATAAAGCTGTGCCTTTCTGGAGCTTTAAAAAAAAGGAGAACATAGATGATATCATCACTTATTGGCTCATGTACCATGTCATAAAGAGGGGTGGGGTTGTTTTTCACATTTACAAGCAGTATTGAGTGAGTAATTTCCTGTGTTTTCACTTGATTTAATCATGCATTGTACTTAAAAGTTCAACCTCCTCTTTCTAGCTTGGAACATTTTTCAATCATTCTACCACCGTCCCTAAGCCACAGAATCATTTGAACCATTAATTAAAGACCTCATGATTAAATTCATTTTCATGTTTCACACTGTGGAGAAATGATAATTTTCACAAACCTATGGTGATACATGCGATTTTCAAGTATGAGTATAACTCTAGATTCAATTTCTCTTGAGTGAAGAGTGACATAAAATTCAATGTGAGGTAGGTTGTGATTGGGACATGGATTGATTTATGAGGTTGAACAAATTTTAGTGATTGAAATGAAAATCATAGAGAATTATTATTCATATATGAGACATGATGGAATTCTATTTTGGATAAAATCATTGATACTTTCTCATTTTTTATTGTTGTGTGGATTTTGATTTGGATGTAAGATGATTGCCCAGGAGTGCAATGTTTAAGTGTGGGGGTATGATAAAGATCACATTTTCATATATTTTATACTGTAAAACATTGTTTATAATCCCACAAAAGTGTTATTGAATGGGTAATTATCATGTTTTTTAAGTTTTAGTGCTATTTTGAACCCAAATGTGAAAAACGACTAATTCTGGGTTTTGACAGAATTTTACGTCAGGGGTATTTTGGTCATTTCAGGAAAAATAAAATTCCAAATTTTATGATTAAATTTTTTTTAGAGTCCTTATTTTATTTCCTTCATTTTTGTCTTCTGGAACAGGAGCTGATTTTGTCATCTAAAGGGTCTAAAAAATCATTGAAGATTGGAATGTTTCCGGGCGGACAACATGGACCAACCCAAGGTAACGGGAATAAAAAGCGGCCTAAACATATCCAAATGATGTGTTTCCACCTGGGATACCTCGAGGACAGATAGTACCGTCTCTAAAATAAATTTGGAGGATGTTGGAGGTCATTAAGGAGGCTATTGAATGACATTAGGTTGGAGGAACCTTCCTGGATGCTTCTTCCAGAAACAGCAACCGAGAATGAAAAATTCATAACTCCTACATACGGTTTCCAAATTATCTGAAATTTGGAGAGGAGACGTCCAAGACATTTATGAACAACATTTATGAAGGGTGAAACGCGTGAATATGTCATTAAAGGGGTCTAAAACGCATCGACATTCGGGGGTCGAATTCTGCCTATAAAAGGAGGACCTCACCTCCTTCCCAAATCATCCCATTCTCCATCCATTTCTTCAAGGCACCAAGGAGGAGATCTCCACCGAGGGAGGCCGGCTGAAAATCTTCCACATTTATTTTTATTTTATTTCTTTTCTTTATTTTTAGTTTTTAATTGTAATTTAGATTTCTAATAAATTCATGCATTGTTTTTATTTTTGTCCACCGATTCACCCTCTTTTCTTCCTCTCATCTTACCATCGTGAACTATAATACTCATGATCATGAGTAACTAATCCGAGGAATATCCCGAGGGAGTAATCAGGTTCTTGAACCCAAGACCATGTTTTTAATATTCTTTGAGTTAATTCTAAGGATAATTTATAGTGGGTGTAATCCTCACTATGGTTGTCTAAAGATTAACTTCTTAATCTTCAACTATTTTCCCTCGATTGAGGAGGTGGATGGAAGGTGTGCTTAGAGATCGCTAAGTAGACTTTTCATTCATAACCGGTGTAGAATAAGGTGTGCACACATACGATGGAGTGTGTAAACTAAGAATATTTGAAGCTGGCCAATGAAGGTGCTCCCTGAATATTCTCTCGGGAGAACTTCCTTTCTTCCCTAATTACATTCTGTTTAGCATTGCATGGTAATTTAGAATTAAATTTAAGTTTCTTATGATTTATGAATTTAATTTATTTTATTAAATTACATTTATTTCATTAAACATTAAACAACAAAAAAGAATTAGATTAGGTGGAATAGAAGTAGTGATTTATTAACCACAAAAGCTCCTCAAGAGAACGACCTAGGTCAGCCACTCTGCTGCACTTAGTATAAATATTTTTGAGAGCGCACACGACAACGCTTCGTCAACACCCCTCCCTCTTGGACAACCCCCTCCCTCCTGGACACCCCCTCCCTCTACTGCAAATCCCCCCTCCACCCCTAGAGAACATACTGTTGTTTTTCATGAGGTTGGATGTAGTGAGGTGAAAGCCACATCGAGATCATTTTTAAAAATCCAGTTACCAAGATGATAGAACATTGGAAGATCATTATCAGTTGGAAATTCATATGTTTAAGATCACCATGATGTTTAGTCAAGCTTCACAAGAAGATTAGTATGGTGGAGATAACCATAAGATTTAGGATGAATCAGTTGAAGACACTGAGGAGTATCCAGATATATGGGTGTGGTGAGATCCTTCTTGGTGTTAACGTTTTTAGTGAGTGAGTGGCTTGACTTATGGTGTAATACATGCCTTGATGTTTGGATTTGTGTAACAGAAACATGTTTAGAATTCAGAGATGGAAAATAGTGAGTTCAGGGAATTGACAACCATAGTAGTTTGTGAGACATGTTTTGATGAATAGTATGTCTTCTTGGGGATAAGAATTGTTATGGTGGGGAGTTTTTAATGACCAAAATGTTTTCGATTCATTATTTTTGGAGGTATTTTGTGTTTTTAATATGAATCATGGATTTTTTCTTAAATTGGAATTTGGATCAGGAATCTGAACATTAAACGTTCCTAAATGGTATTTTTGGATTTGGTTTGAGTCCCCTGTTGGTACCTATGGGGTTAGGGTGGAAGTTGGTGGAGTTTCGGGGTGAAAAGTAACTGAAATTTAAGCTATCACATCCTTCCATGTTGTGACCCATCAGGTTTATTCCTTGAATGGGGTTAGTTGAGGGGTGAACCCTTTATCTTGAACATTTCTGGCTGTGAACCTCAGTTCAATCCATGAAATTCCTAGGGGTAGGAATTCATGGTGTGAAACCCCTGATGACACCATGAATCATGCCTAGGTGGATTTATTTTAATAGTTTAGATTCTGTATTTTTCTGGGTCAATTGTTTCATGATATAGGAAATATGGATAGCTTAGGAAAGGGTATTTTAAGTTGTTCCTCCCCTCCCACATCCCTCCTTCCATCACCTTCAAGTTGGGCTATTTTCAGATGCATTTCTATAGACACCCCACCTTCACCCCCTAACCCCTTCCCCTACACACCCCTTGCCCCCTCCCCCCTGCACACCCTGATGCACCCCCAACCCCCTACACTATCCCCTCCTACACTATCCCCAACCCCCACACCAGTCCATCCACTACTGCACCCTTGCCCCCTCCCCCTCCCCCAGTCCCCCTGCACTAGCCCCCAGTCCCTCCTACACCAACCCCTAGTGCCTCCCCCACCCCCATGCACCCCCACATACACCAATCCCTCCTACTACACCCCAGCCTCCCACCCCACCCCCAACACCATCCTCCTTACACTTTCCCCATCCCCCATCACACCTCCTCCCCTACCCCAACACACTCTACACTAAAGTCTTTTGACATCATAACACCGAGCTAATAGGGGAGAACCCATCCTTAAGTGTTAGGCCTAAATTCTTAGATGGTATTGGGAATGTAATAAATGTTGTATTCACAGTAGGATTAGAGAATTTGGATCTAGATATAATTTTTTATCCTATGAGAACATGAATCAAGCTACGTGTTTTCCTTAAATTAGTGTCTTTTCTACACATTAGGCTACACAAGAGAAAATATAATGGTTTTTCCTAGTTTAAGACTATATGAGAGGAAATTACATAAAATAGTAATCACATACACTTGGAACTCATAAATAGATATTTACTTAATAAAGCCAACGGTTATTAGAAAATCGGTTTTTAAAATAATCAAGCAATTATGGAAACAAGTTTTTAAAACAATCAAGAAATTATAGAATTCAAATTAAAGGGTTAAGCAGAGGGAACCTACCTCAACCTCGAGGCACACTTCTTTTGATGAAGACAACTCGAATCTTCATTTTTTTCCACTTACACGCATATGAAACTTCACATATATATAAGGACACCTATCCCCTATGCAGATATTTTTATGGCCAAATATACACAAGGGGATCCTTAGATATATGTTTATACTTTCATATACCCCTTTACACTTACACATGCATGCATTTTTCATATCCATATATAAGCACACCTAGCCCCAATATATATATTCATACTACCATGATTGAATATATATAAAGGGGTAAATTATATATGTATATGCCTACCTATTCATACACATTTAAGACTTTATCAATGACGACTCAAATCCACCTCAACAAGATCCAAAACGCACTACAAAAATATAAGGAACCCAAAAATCACAAAAGCCCTAATTAAAATTGGGCCAAATAATAAAAACAGAATAAACCTTACCCAAATCCGATGTTGAATTCACTGTCTTCGATGGTGGTGAATAGAACCGACCTCATCATAAGAAACCACCTGTAAGGAAATAGTGGGAAAAGAAATGAGATATAATGACTTCTTATATATATGTGATCACTGCGTGAACTGTACATGATAAATGATACATGAATCCATAACCAACAATGAAAAAATAATATTCAAATTGATATTTACACCACAATACTAAATAACATGATCATTAATAAAGGTTTTCTTGTTCAAATTCCCTCATCATCTGAGTTGAAAAATCCTTATTTAATTTATAATGTAATGAAAATTCATTTTTTCAATTTCCCTTATATAGTGGGACTTTAAAAGTCATACGATCTGTAGAAAAGTAATATGCATTGACACACCAAGTAAAATGTTGGGACTTCCAAAGTTATAGACCAGCTAAATTCTCACACAGGGATTCAAAAATTGTTTTACTCAACATAGACTTCATGCATTTTTTATTTTTGAGATTTTCTCCCCCATTATGTTTTATAATCAATCAAACTTGATCAACTTGTCGAATATAAACCATAAATGAATTAGGAAGTGATTAGTCTTCATTTTCCTTTAATGTTATCTATAATTATATATTTATCAATAATGAATAAGTCTTTGGAAGCTTGGTCTTACAAACCCCCCCTCAAAGGATTCTTTCAATTATTCTTCACCATAGTTATTTTAAAGATTGTATGATTTCATTTATATCCTGATACATGTTTTGAAATGAATAATAATGTGATATTTTCCCTAATTTAAAGATCTTTACCAAACCAAACCATTGTGAGATGTTTGATTCTCATTCATAAATGACCCCATGGATTTACCACCTCACCATATTCACTGAACACCTCTTCAAGATGAATTCATAGAGATGTTGTGACATGAATCAAATGCATAGGGAGAGCATTCTAGTTAATCAATGCATCTTAGAAAAATCATGTTTACTATACACTAACCATTACTGTAAGCTCATCTCTTAATTTTTATTAGTATAGTATTTAAATAAGATGTTATATTGAATGTAATGTTGTTTTTCATAAAACTCACTCATGATTTACTATACACTACTTCCCCCTGCACACTGCCCCCAGCCGCCTTCACCCCCACTGCCCCCACCTTCACCCCACTTCCCCCACACCTGCACCCCCACTCCCCCCCAAATTCACCCACCTGCACCCCCACTACCCCCACCTGTACCCCCACTACCCCTCACACCTACACCCCCACTACCCCCACCTACACCCCACTACCCCCACACCTGCACCCCCACTCCCCCCCCCAAATGCACCCCACTGCCCCCACCTACCCTACACCCCTCACCTGCACCCCCACTACCCCCACCCTTCACCCTAACTCATTTGACCCCCCACACCCCTTCCACCCTCCCTACCCCCTACACACCACCCCCACCCCAGCCCCCTTCACCCCCACTACCCCCTGCACACTGCCCCCTTACCCCCTTCACCCCCACCCTTCACCCCCACTACTCCCCCAATAGGGAGCACATTTTTTAAAAAGGAGAAAAATCACTATATAAACATCAATGTAGGATAACCTTGGTGTGATACTATTTATCCTATTAAAAACACAAATGCACGTGAAATATTTAAATGAGATGACATCATATCTGTCTTCTTCAACCTCAAGTCCAGGGAGAATCTTGTACTACAAACATTGATACCACACTACAATATCTAAGTAATTCTATTTATATGACCACAGTGACTATGAATAAGTTGATGGATAGTGTTCATGATGCGAGTATTTTGATATAGTGAAAATACTGATTTAGGGGACATATTCACACTGTGATATCCAAATAAAACAATATAAAGAAGATGATTAGGGTATTTTTAAAACAATGATATAATGATGACCATTCCATAATGATGATCATGGTTAGATTACAAACCACCTGTAAGAAACAAGGAGCCTCTACCACATCATAGCCAATTTCATAAGGATTTCCAGAAGTAGGAGACTCACATAGAGCCTTATTCCATGAAGAAAGAAAAATATTACGTATGTGTGTGCATTCAAGTTATTAGCCTGGTACTATATACATTTCCTTTAAAGTAACATTCAATTCATTGGTTAGATCATACAAGTCATCCCTTCATATGAATAAATATGATGATGCTTATGCTGCACATTCAAATTCCAAAATCACGAGGTATGTTCCATGATTCAAGTTGAGATGAAAGAAGGACCAACCGAGGAAGTAGACAAAGTTAAAGAAATATCACGCTAAAAGAAAAAAAGTAATAAGGAGATTATAATGATAAAGAATATTTACCTATTGGGAATAAATGAAGAAAATTCAACTTTATCATGCTAATATCACGATGATACCTAACCAAGCATGAATATTAAATAATTGGCTGAGAATTAAAATGGTATGAAGACGGATAAAACTTATACTTCTAGTGAATCAGATTTGTTCCATGAAGATGATGTAATTGTAAATTCTTATCATGATAGTTCCTATGATGAATCAATAACAAGCGGTGATGACCACATTTTCAAATATCTATTTAATAAGGAATATGCAGATTCATGTGCTTACTTTGAGTAAATCTAAAAAATATTTTCCAAATATGTTGTTGCTTTTATTTTAATCCCCTTATAGAATTTTAGGAATAAGTCAATTGTATTGAAAAGGAATCATAGATGAAGGTAAAATCCTTATCCAAAACTTATCTTGAATGTGTAAATATTACTAATCAAATAGAGTCCAAAATAAAAGGAGTTTTAAGCTTGAGGGAAAGTACTCAAGATTTGAGAGGGATTTTCTGAATGAAATCCAAGAGAAAGAAAAATCCTTGAAAAGGATATAAGTATGGAACCATACATATAAATAAGTAGTTGTTTTCATGAATAATGAACCTAAGGTTAAAGAAAATAATATTAAATAGTTTGACCATCTATTATAGGAAAAGAACAAAATTCTTGATGATGAAGTAGATAAAATCAGGAATCCCCATGAATACAAGATAAAAACAATTGATGATGAGAGAAACATATTCAATATGAGATTATTATAGCTTGAAGTTAAACATAAAAATCTATAAGTAAATCAACCTTGGACTTTATTGGACATTGGAATAATTGTTGTTCCACACATTGTTCATAGGGAGACTCTTAGGAAAAAAGATCTACAACTGGTTCCAAAAACATCTTGAGATCATCTAATGATCAATATTCAATAGCCATAAAAAGAAAGGTACTAACCACATCTAAAAATTGTATTGCTAATAAATCTATTTTTTTACATAATGTATGAATAAACTAAAAACCTATACAAAATTGGATAAATAGAAATAAAGAGAAATCGACCACTTTATCCAAGGTTTCTAAAAGTAAGTGTATGCATTTTTTTCCTTATATTGAGTCCAAATAGTTGAAAAAAATTCCCAAAATTGGTACACTATAAGATCTAAAAAAATATTAGTAGTATGGAGTTTATAAAATAAAAACAAGTTTTGAACATCATTACTGATATTATAATAGGTTTCAGCACAATGCATTTGAATTTTGGCATAATATATCTCTTGCTGAAATTTATAGAAATCCTTTAGTGAGAGGGAGTAAGCCTAAGATAAGACAATAACTAGAGGTGAAAGGGAATAAACTATATACTATAAACAAGTTTTAAAAATTTCAAGATATCTATTGTATGTATAATGGTAGTGGTCACATGTGCGATTCATGTTTATCTAAGTATGTATCAAAATAAAATAATGATAAAAGATTGCAAAATCCAATAAAGAATGGTGAGTCAGCCTCGGAAAAGAAATAGAAGAAATATCAACTTTAATGCATGTAAAAGAAGTTAAAGAGAAGTGTTAAATTTATTTTAATTGATGTGAAAAAAATCAATCTCAAGAATCTATATGAATAATCCAAAGAAGCTATCAATATACCCATTGATTATTTAGTTATATCACCAGCTGATTTGGAAATGAAAAAAAAATGAAAGAAGAACAAGATAAAGAAAGTGCTAAAGGAAAATATTCTATTCCATATGAAGATGGAAAATACAACCCTTGTGAGGGATTATCAAATGGTAACAATCCTAGAACTCGTGAAATGTTATGTGGGAGGTTCAAGCAGGCTAGTCAAAACTCAAAGAGTTTCTTGAAAATTTCATCAACCCAAGATGAAATCTTGAGAACAATGAAGAATGCAGTAAGTGATGTATGTGATTTTATGGAACATGTTAAAAAGAAGATCTCATAAAAATAAATAATAAGATAATTCATTCTACCCAATAATTTTATGAAAAATAGAAAAGCTAGTGTTAAGAATTTACATAAAATTAGAGTACTAAAAGAAAGAGTTTCATGGTTGAGAAGAAATTATTAGCCTTTTTTCTCACTATAATGATTTAAAAGAGATTCCACCTTATTCCTTTATCATTTGTGTTTTATTTTTGTGCTAACCATGTAGGGAATTAAAGATGATTCTTGTTATCAAATAGATAACAAATGAAGAAAATTAATCTAGAATAATAATTCATGATCTAAAAATGTAATCATATTTGTATGATTTATCAAATTGTATTCTAAATTACACTTGGAGAAAATATCCATCCTAATGAAGTGAAGGAGGAGATCATACCTTGAGGTGGAGTTTCTTGAGAATCCTTCATATTCAATAATTAATACAAATCTGAATTTTGGAAGGCTCTTTTGAAAGTGTGAAGAATGTTTTACCATTAGAGTTTTTGAGATCTATTCACTTATGGAAATGTTGTTTGAAGTGAAAGATAGTCTCTTCCATCCCTTTTTAATAATCACAATAAATAGAGACGATTATATAAAAATATTATTGAAAGAAGTTAAGAGAGTTCAAACTAAAGGGTTTATTAAAGTTCTTTTCAGTGCTATATTACTTATACTACTATTTGTAAAATGGAAATTTATGTGTTTTAAAAAAATGGATAGGTCTTTATGGCATCACCTAAATCGAGTAATGGGGAATCAAGGAGGCAACAACCGAGCTCAAAGGATATATTCCAGCTAATACTAGAATATATGAATATGTAGAGATCCTGTATAGGTAAGTGCAGGTATCAGGGTGCAGGTGGGTGAGGGGTACTTAGCATTCACATGTACGGGTCGGCACAGTGGGCCATGGGAGACTACAAATCCATATTGGAATTTATCGAGTAGCTAATATGTAAGGGTTGGTGTCCTGAGAACCAACTGTTTTGTTCCTTGATTACATGATTGTTCACTTATTATATATTGTTCATTATTCTGCATGACTATAATATAATAATGTCCTGGAATATTTGGTGCATTAATAAGGTCATGACAGATCCCCGCTATGATGAGAACCTTGAAATTATATAAAAATATTCTTAAATAAAGTTCTGCAGTTGGATGACATACTACGATAGGACACATAGTATACAGACCGTCATGTGCGAGTACTCGTAAGAAGACGAGACTCTCTCTCATGGAGTTCGCACTTGGTAATCTCTAAGATGAGAGATTATGAGAACATACCCGCCAGTAGTAATTCCTCATGTCTTGGTGTCATCAGACATTACTATCTGCGAGTTTGTGTAATGGTCCTTAGACTGGAAGATTATCATTAACTCATGTCATGACTCGCGCACTTAGATTTACTGACGAAAACCGTCACGCAGACAGTTGGCGGGAAGTAGGGTACGTTGGGTGCGTCATGAGTGACATGTTGTTAATGGATAAGTCAAGGAAGGATTTTTCCCTTCCATTTATGGTAGTTTATATCTCATCCCTTTGATTGAAATAGAACTATCGGATTAAATTCCATGGCCATGGTGTAAACGATGAGTTTATTTCAGGTAGTCAAAGAACAACAGATCAAGCATATAGGTTTATGACAATGCCATGAAACCTGCTTGATGAAATATCAAGACAAAGGGATTAAATTACACAGTAAGCATTCATATGAGGTGATACGTCAATGCGGCGTCAACTTCTTTCTCTTGGGTGCCTTGACCCATTGCTAGACAGTAATCTTGGACTTTAGGCAAGCCCGCCTAATGCCAACGAGAAAGAGGCCTAGAGGGTCACACACTAAGTGTGTTCAAGTATCTCAAGTAGAATAAAGATTATTCCCATATTTGGTTTAATAATTATTCAAGGAATCCTAAATCGTTTTAATGTTGGAGGAAGAATAAAATGAAAACAAGTACATGTCGTGTATTAATTATTACACGCCGTGTAGTTTTTATCTTGAAAACAAGTACACGCCATGTATTATTAAATGTACAAGATGTGTAGTTTTCATTTTGGAAAGGAAATGAATAAATGAAAACAAGATATACACACCGTGTACATTTAATGTACACGTCGTGTAGTTTTCAATGAAAAAAAGTACACACTGTATATTTATTAATACACGCCGTGTAGTTTTTCCAGTCGGGATTTTGAGGAAATATCGTTTTATTAAATGATATTTATTATAATCAGTGTGGGCGCATGTCAAGGAATTAATGACTCAGAATGGGGTTTTCAAAAGAGAGTTAATGAAATAAATAAAATGGGTAACGTTTTTATTTATTGTCATAACTCTACAACCTCAAACCTGATTATAAATATCCTCACAACCCCAACTCTTTTCCTACACACAACAGAATCGTTGTGCACAACAATTCTGGAGAATTATTTCAAGCCTGAAAGAACCTCTTCCTCCAAGAATTCTCTCAAGACTGAGAGATATCCTCTTCCATCAGATCAAGATGATCTAAGGTGGATAACACAAGAAAAAGTTTATCCATGCTAGCACCCGGAGACTCCTTTGGTGATGTCCCGAGATACGAGGTACACGTGTGGATCACCACTAGAGGAAGTCTACACTTGGCTTCTATGAAGCAACGACGAATCACATCAGAACGTGATCAAGAACATCAACGAAGAAAGAACACCCAAAAGGTATTTATTTTCGATTGATTAAATTAATTATAATCGACCTGTAACGATCCTACTTTGTGGTTCCGGGAATTTCCTTTTCTTTGTCCATTTCTATGATTCAATCCGTGGAGACTGGTGTTTATCGTCGTATTGATCCCAGATTGATCATTGTTAATGAAAAAAAGCCAAGTGGGCACATCCACCCACGCGCTTCTGCTGCGCCCGGAACCTTAAATTGGTATCATAGGGAGGTTACGACGTTGATTATAATTATTTAATTTTCGTTGATAATTTACGCATTTATATTTGATTCAATTCGAAATAAACCATTCTATAAATCTGAATAAATGAGATCTATTCTTCCTCCTTCGTTTCTCGATTCATATCACAGAAACGACCTTTCAATTTTAATATTTGATTAAAATAAAAACGAGGAACTCATCCAGAGGAGCCGCTCTTTCTGTCTGTACAACATAGGATTACATGGCGTGTAATTAAAACTACACACCGTGTACTTGGGTTCAACGAACCGACACTGGTCCGCCAAACCACGCCATGTGAATTGAATATGCCTAAGTATTAATCACACCGTGTTGACCAGAATTGAACGACGCGTGGAAAATGGAATACACAGCGTGTATGTTGGAGCAACACGCCGTGTAGTCTATTCCGGACCAGGTGAAACCGTGTAGAAGGATAAGCCGCGTACCGCGTACACGGGGTTGCCATGATGGTTACCGCGTAACAAGGAAGTACACGCCGTGTTTGATTTATCTACACGCCGTGTACTCCAAAATTTCAAAAGTACAGAAAACACGCCAAAGCCCCCGGCGTGTACTTTGGATAAAGGGTGAAAAGCCAGAAATGGAATTTCCCCAGGTTTCCTCCAATGTACAAAGACCCGTACAAGGAATATGGATGAGAAGAATCTCAAGGAAATTCAGAAAGGAATTTAAGATAAAGAATTGATTAATTATAAGATCATAATTAATTGAATTTGAGCGCGACTTATCTTAAATGAAAGAATGATTAAAAGAATTTGAATTCTAAATATGCATAAATGTCGTTGCATGCTATGGATGATCATGAGCTAGACTAAAGACCCTTTGTATGTGTATGGTTTCATTTAAATTTATTTAATTTAAATTTGTTGGCCTGCGAGCCTTCTTCTAATAAAATTTAGGACCTGCGTGCCCATGGTTTCTTTAATGTAAACCCATGTAATGGAGGATCTCCCAAGCCATAGGAGACGGTTCAAATCCCGAAGCCGAGGTGAAACCGACGCAAGAAGATACAAAGGTGGACAGGTGGGAGCTGCAAAACACGAACCACCGGGTTCAAGGTGTTTTTCCCTAGGTTAGGGTTAGCTTATCAAAACCGCTAGATAAGCTAACCAATAGAAGATCATGATCATGCCATCTTATTTTATTTCTGTCTAAATTTCATGGTTTATTTATTATGTATGTGTTGTTGCAATCACATAGTTAATAAAATGAACAAGCATGAAAAGATGGAATAAAATAAAAACCGGACTATGCGTAAACATTATCAGAATATGGTTAATCACTTAAGATAGAATCACTTAATATTAACAAGCATGTGATAATGAAAAACTACGCATAAAAGATTAAAATATCTCAATACCATATTAAGTCAGACCAAGCCTTCCGTTACTTGTTTAAGGACAAGACTCAATAAAACTATGTGTTTGACCAACCCTTGTTTGGACACTTACTTTTATAAAGGAAGCCCTTATGAAAGGTTTCAGGTTAACTTAACCATATTACATTAAGAGGAGTATCCCTTTCTAGACTTGATTTAATATTGGAGGCAAGAGTTGAGGAAATCCAAGTCAGGATTTCAGGATCGGGGAGTCCACTCAACAGATCAAGGAACTGTAAAATCACAGTTGGCAAAGACCTGCCTACCTAAATACCTTCAAATAACTTGACCAACCCTTGTTGGGGTTATACGAAGGGGAATATGGATCCTTGCCACTAGAATTTCAATGCAACTGGACATTCCGAGTTCAATGGTGAGGTCCATTGGGACTTGATAAAATAGTGGGAGAATTAATTAATTCATTTATTATTTCTCATAAAAATGTAATCAAGAAAGTACTGATAAATCTTCTCTTTTAATTTTTAGAATCGAAATGAAAAACTCATCAACCACATTTTCTCTACGATCAATTCTGGATAAAGACAATATCCTCACCGGCAGTAACTTTCAGGAATGGTTTAGGCGCCTTCGGGTTATCCTACGCCATGAATGAAAGTTTTACGCGATGGAGTCCTCACTTCCTGATTCTCCTGCCCCAGGGGCGAGTGATGAAGATTTCCTGGTCTATGATCAACATTTGAATGCCGCTCTCAACGCTCAATGTTTGATGCTATAATCAATGTCTAGTGAGCTCATGAAGTCTCATGAAGACATGGATGCCTATAGCATGATCGAGCACCTCCGTGGTCTATACCAGGAGAGAGCAAGACAAGAAAGGTTTGAGATCTCCAAGGCTCTATTTCAGAGAAAGCTTGGATAGGGTGCCCCAGATGGGCCTCATGTAGTCAAGCTCATTGGATACATTGAGTGCTTGGAGGTTCTAGAGTTTAAACTCCCCGAAGAACTGGGTACCGATCTCATTCTTACATCACTCCCCCAGAGCTTCTCAAACTTTGTTGTAAAATTCCACATGAACAACATCGAGAAGTCTTTGTCTGGTCTTCTAATCCTTATTCGCCAAGTGGACAATGACATGAAGCGTGAAAAGACTTCTATCCTCATGGTGAATAAAAGGAAAGGGAAGGTGAAGATCTTTACGCCCAAAGCTTCTTCAAGGCCTTCCAAGAAAAGGAAGATCAAAGGGGAGGCAAGGGAACATGATGTTCTTTGTTTCGCATGTGGCAAGAAGGGCCACTGGAATAAAAACTGCACCCAGCCAAGGAAGCAAGGGGAAGCTTTAGGTGAGTTTGTTATCGAATGAAATCTATCTGTTTCTACTAATTGGGTATTAGATACTACTTGTGGTGCTCACATCTGTATCCAAATACAGGAACCAAGTAGATTCAGGAAGATTGGTCGAGGTGAGGTAGATCTACGAGTAGCCAACGGAGCCAGACTTTCTGCTGTAGCTGTCGGGGACTACCACATCACATTGCCAACTGGAATGATCTTGGTGTTAAATGGTTGTTATTATGTGCCTTCTGTTACTAAAAAAGTTATTTCAGTATCTAGATTAGATACTGATGGATTAATGTTCAAGTTTGGAAATGAATGTTGCTACTTTTATAAAGATAACATTTGTTTTGGTAGGTCACATTTATATAACGGCCTTTATGATTTAGACTACACATACCAAGTAATGTAAATCGATAATAAAGTCAATTCACTGAATCATACCACACCCAACTTTGGCATCACCAGCTAGGTCATGTCAATGAGAAACATTTGACAAAATTACATCAATATGGGTATTTAGATTCTTTATAACTAAAACCACTTGGTGTATGTCATGCGTGTATACAAGGCAAAATGACCAAAGCCCCATTTAGTGGGAAAGGTGAAAGATCTAAAGAGCTTCTAGAATTAGTTCACACAGATGTGTGTGGGCCATTTCCAGTTGAGGCAAGGGGTGGGTTCTCATACTTCATAACTTTTACTGATGATTTTATTATATATGGATATATCCACTTAATGAGGTATAAGTTAGATTCTTTTGATCGGTTAAAATAATACAAGAATGAAGTTGAGAACCAGCTTGGTAAGAAGATTAAGAAACTCCGCTCAGACAGAGGAGGAGAATATCTTAATCAGGAATTCATTGATTTCTTACGGGAGTTTGGGATTCTATCTTAACTCACTACTCCTTACACGCCACAATGGAATGGTGTAAGTGAAAGGAGGAACCACACCCTGTTGGAAATGGTGAGATCAATGATGAGTCATGAGAGTCTTCTATTATCCTTTTGGGGATATGCATTACAAACAACAGTACACATACTAAACCAAGTACCAGCTAAATCGATAAATGGTATTCCATACGAGTTATGGAGTGGATGAAAATCCATGTTATCGAATTTACATGTGTGGGGTAGAGAAGCATTTGTTAAGGCCTCTTTAGGTAACAAAATTGCACCCTGAGGCACAAAGTGTATCTTTATAGGATATCCCAAGGAAATAAGGGGATATTACCTATACAACCCCTCAGACAAAAAGGTTACAGTGGAAAGACATGCCATATTCCTTGAGAGGGAGCACATCTTCAAAAGAGATAGTGGGAGAGAGATAGACTTTGATGAAGTCGAGGCCCAAGATACACTAGAGTTGGTACAAGAACAGATTCCACAAAGCCCCGTGGAAGAACAATCTGTTCCAAAGACACAAGAACTGCATATGAGCACGAGAGAGGTGAGAGAACCAGAATGATATGGGTTTCTTGTCACCAAGTCTGGTGACTCATTATTGGTTGACAATGATGATCCTCTTACCTACAAGGAAGCAGTTGAAGGCACAGATGTTGCCAAGTGGCAAGAAGCCATGAATTCTGAAATGGATTCCATGTACCAAAACCAAGTCTGGATTTTGGTATATCATCCAGTTGATGTAAAGCCTATTGGTAATAAATGGGTATTCAAGATGAAACTGGACATGGAGGGGCAAGTCAGCACCTATAAGGCACAACTGGTTGCAAAAGGTTTTAGACAGTGTCAAGGAATTGACTATGATGAAACCTTTTCACCGATTGCGATGTTGAAATCCATCAGAATACTATTGTCCATTGCTGCTTACCATGACTATGAAATTAGGAAAATGGATGTCAAAATAGATTTCCTTAACGGGAACCTCCAGGAAGATGTCTACATGACACAACCTGAAGGGTTTGTGACTCCAAAGGATTCCAACAAGGTATGAAAGTTTCAGAAATCCATTTATGGATTAAAGCAAGCATCAAGGTCATGGAACATTAATTTTGATGAAGCTGTAACTGAATTTGGATTTGTTAAGAACGAATGTGAGCCTTGTGTCTACAAAAGGTTTAGTGGAAGTGCAGTTATTTTCCTAATAGTATATGTTGATGACATATTACTAATTGGAAACGAAGTACCTGTCTTACAGTCAGTTAAGGAATGGTTGCATAAATGCTTCTCCATAAAAGACTTGGGTGAGGTAGCATATATTCTTGGGATCAAGATCCATCATGATAGATCTAAGAGAATGCTGGGCCTGAGTCAAAGTACATACATTAACAAGATACTGAAGAGATTCATAATGGAACAGTCCAAGAGGGGATTGTTGCCAGTGTCACATGGCATTCATATTTCCAAGAAAATGTGTCCTTAGACACATGAGGAAATAAAGAGAATGGCAAGGATACCTTACGAATCCGTGATTAGGTCAGTCATGTATGCTATGCTATGTACGAGGCTAGATGTTGCTTACACATTAAGTGCAGTAGGCATATATCAAGCTGATCTAGGAGACCGCCATTGGATGGCAGTCAAGACTATTCTTAAGTATCTGAGGCGTACTAAGGATATGTTCCTAGTTTATGGAGGAGATGAGGAACTAGTCATCAGAGGACATGTAGATGCTAGTTTCCAGACTGATCAAGATGACATGAAGTCACAAACTGGATACGTCTTCAGTTTGAATGGAGATGCAGTGAGCTGGAAGAGCTCAAAGCAAAGTGTGGTGGCAGATTCTACAGCGGAGTCCGAGTATATCGTAGCTTCTGAGGTAGCTAAAGAAGCAGTATGGATGTGAAGCTTCGTCCAAGAGCTAGATGTTGTACCAAGTAGTAAAGATCCTATCACACTCTATTGTGATAATACTGCAGCTGTGACACTTGCAAAAGAGCCAAGGTCACATCAGCGGACAAAGCACATACCTTAGAAGTATCATATCTTGAGGGATTTTTCTCAGAGAGGTGAAGTTGCAGTGAGCAGTATTTCCATGGAAGACAACGTGGAGGACCCCTTGACTAAAGCCGTAAATTAGTAGAAACATGATCATCATGTGAGGTCTAGCGGACTAAAAGTCGTAGGAAGTTGTCTCTAGTCCAAGTGGGAGTTTGTAAGGGTTGGTGTCCTGAGAACCAACTATTTTGTAACTTGATTACATGAATGTTAACTTATTATATATTGTTCATTGTTCTTCAAGACTATAATATAATAATGTCCTGGAATATTTGGTGCATTAATAAGGTCATTGCAGATCCCCGCTATGATGGGAACCTTGAAATGCTATAACAATATTCTTAAATAAAGTTTTGCAGTTGGATGACATACTATGATAGGACACATAGTATACAGAACGTCATGTGCGAGTACTCGTAAGAAGACAAGACTCTCTCTCATGGATTTTGCACTTGGTAATCTCTAAGATGAGAGATTATGAGAACAGACCTGCCAGTAGTAATTCCACATGTCTTGGTGTCATCGAACATTACTATCTGTGAGCATGTGTAATGGTCCTTAGACTAGAATATTATCATTAACTCATGTCATGACTCACACACTTAGATTTATTGATGAAAACCGTCACGCAGACAGTTGGCGGGAAGTAGGGTACGTTGGGTGCGTCACAAGTGACATGTTGTTAATGAATAAGTCAAGGAAGGATTTGTCCCTTCCATTTATGGAAGTTGATATCTCGGACCTTTGATTGAAATAGAACTGTCACATTAAATTCCATGGCCATGGTGTAAACGACGAGTTTATTTCAGGTATTCAAAGAATGACGAATCAAGCATACAAGTTTATGACACTATCATGAAACCTGCTTGATGAGATATCGAGACAAAGGGATTAAATTACACAGTAAGCGTTCGTATGAGGTGATACGTCAATGCGGCGTCAAATTCTTTCTCTTGGGTGCCTTGACCCGTTGATAGATAGTAATCTTGGACTTTAGGCAAGCCCGCCTAATTCCAACAAGAAAGAGTCCTAGAGGGCCACACACTAAGTGTATTCAAGTATACCAAGTAGAATAAAGATTATTCCTGTATGTGGTTTAATAATTATTCAAGGAAGCCTAAATCGTTTTAATGTTAGAGGAAGAATAAAATTAAAACAAGTACACGCCGTGTATTAATTATTACACGCCGTGTAGTTTTTATCTTGAAAACAAGTACACACCATGTATTATTAAATGTACACGCCTTATAGTTTTCATTTTGGAAAGGAAATGAATAAATGAAAACAAGATATACACATCGTGTACATTTAATGTACATTCTGTGTAGTTTTCAATGAAAAACAAGTACACGCCATGTATTTATTAATACACGCTGTGTAGTTTTTCCAGTCGGGATTTTGAGGAAATATCGTTTTATTAAATGATATTTATTATAATCAGTGTGGGCGCATGTCAAGGAATTAATGACTCGACATGGGGTTTTCAAAAGGGAGTTAATTAAATAAATAAAACGCTTAACGCGTTTATTTATTGTCATAACTCTACAACCTCAAAACCGATTATAAATATCCTCACAACCCCAACACTTTTCCTACACACAACAGAATCATTGTGCACAACAATTCTGGAGAATTCTTTCAAGCCCGAAAGAACCTCTTCCTCCAAGAATGCTCTCAAGACCGAGAGAGATCCTCTTCCATTAGATCAAGACGATATAAGGCGGAAAACGCAAGCAAATTTTTCTCCACGCTAGCACCCGGAGACTCCTTTGGTGACGTCTCGAGATATGAGGTACACGTGTGGATCACCGCTAGAGGAAGTCTACACTTGGATTCTACGACACAATGATGAATCACATCGGAACGTGATCAAGAACATCAACGAAGAAAGAACACCCAAAAGGTATATCTTTTCACTTTATTAAATTAATTATAATCAACCTGTAACGATCCTACTTTGTTGTTCCGGGAAATTTTTTTTCTTTGTCCATTTCTATGATTCGATCCGCGAAGACTGTCATTTATCATTATATTGATCCCGGATTGATCATTGTTAATGACAAAAATCCAAGTGGGCACATCTAACCATGAGCTTCCGCTGCACCTGAAACCTTCATAATGGAGTGCCATTTTTTTATAAGGGACAACCTTAGTGTGGTACCAATAAACCTATTAAAACACATACATGAGTGTATTTTTTAAATGAGATGACATCGTCTTTATCATCTTTAACCTTAAGTCTAAGGAGAATTTTTCACTACAAACATTGATACCACTCTGCAATAGTCGAGTAATTCTTTATACAAGATTATGGTGATTATGAAATGAGAGTATGGACTATGTTTTTTATGTGAGTATTTTAATGCATTGGAAATATTTATTTGAAGGATGTATTAATAGCATGATATCCAAATCAAACACTATATATAAGAATATTTGGGTATATATAAAACAGTGAGATAATGATGACCATTACATAGTGATGATCATGGTGTGATTATAAACTATATGTGGTAAATGGGAAGAATCCACCACACCACAGTCAATTCCATAATGATGTCTAGAAGCAGGAGACTCACATAGAGCCTTGTGCCATGAAAAAGGATGATACAGTGTACACATGTGTGTATGATTCATATGAATCCTTAGGAAGGTACTACATATGTGTCACTAAAAGTTGTGTTTGGGTCATTGGATAGAGAATATGAGTCATCCAATCATATGAATAAATCTAATGATGATTACTCCACAAATTCAAATTAAAAAAAATCACGAGGTATGTTCCATGATTCAAGATGATATGATAGAAATACCTACTAATGAAGGATTTTAAGTCAATAGAATCCCACATTAAAATATGGAACAAAATAAAATATAGTGAAATGAGAATAAGAAGAAGTTGGTCATACCATAGTGGAAACTTTGGTGAGAATTGTGGTTGCAAAATAGGCAGGAATTGGACACTATACTATAGTGATGAGAATTTCAATAAGAATTTTTATCTGTGAGAAATGTCAAGTTATAGTTTGATGTATAATTGATCATGATGATTCAAATGATATATGAGACTCCAAAATGAAGAATAAGGAGTAACTGTTTCTATAAAATACACATGTGTGAAATTTGAGGGGTTAAAACCCTAAATACATTTGGTGGGTAATCAGGAGGTCTGACTGGATGAGGAGGAGGATGATCCCCAAGAGGTGGGGTAGCCACGTCGGAGGCATGTTAGAGGAGGAGGTGTGGTGGCTATCTCAGAGCAGCGCCGACGGGGTGACCCATTGGGTGGCAGTGTTGGGGGAGGATGGTCATAGAGAGGAGACCTCACACGGGTAATGGATACCCACATCAAAGGTGTGCTGGCGGAGGAGGTGGTGAGGCCACCATGAACAACGTCGGCTGGGAAGAGGAATGGTAGAATTGATTGGAAGTGTCAGGGAGGAGGGTTTCATGGTGAGAGAGGTCGTTGGGGAGGGGGGTGCTGTGGTGAGAGAGGTCATTGGGGAGGAGTGCATCACAGTGAGAGAGATCATCGGGGAGGAGGGCACCGTAGTGAGAGAGGTCGTTAGGGAGGAGGGCGCCACTGTGAGAGGGTCACGAATCAGGGGAGGAGGAGGATCCCAATGGGTATCGAAAAAAAAGAGACGCAAATCTATATCCATAGACCAATAATTGAATTCTGGATATAAACAAGCTATATCCACAAACCTATAAAACCGTGGCTATATATTCGTGGATATAGCCTAAATTTCTAGTAGTGACAGGTAGACCCGAGGTAGTCGAGACATACCGTGTGACATCAATACACACTATGTACTGCTACATGTCTAGCCAAGCTGTGTGCTAGTAGGGACACAACCAGGAGGCCTCGTGAGGTCACACATTGTGTGACCCCCCATATACATCGTGTAGTTCTTCTTGAAACTTTTACCTCTCATATCTCTTTCATTTAACTCAGATTTTGGTCTGTGAGTAGCTTATCCTTAGTATTTTTCTATATAGAACATTATGGTATCCTTCATTGTGGATTTTGAGAAATTTTGCAAGATGTTCCAAGAATTATGCTTCTTTATTAAGTTCTCAATAAAGACAGTGATCGGGTAGGATCATCAGATATAGGTGAAACTCCCCTATCACACGAGGGTGTGGGTCCTCTATCCATGGAGACAGTACTCCCCTATTATACTAGGGTGTAGGTCTACCATAATCATTATACAAATACATAGGTAGTACTGCCCTGTAGTACTAGGGCATGATTCCTCTATACACAGAGATGATACTCCCCTGTCATACCAGGTTTTAGGTTCTCCATACTCACTGTGTAGATACATAGGTGAAACTCCCCTATCGCACCAGGGTGTGAGTACTCTATCCATGGAGATGGTACTCCCCTGTCATAACAGAGCATGGTTCCTCCATACTCATTGTGAAAATACAAATGTGGAACTCCCCTATCATACCAGGGCATGAGTCCTATATCCATGGAGATGGTACTCCCATGTTGTACCAGGTCATGGGTCCTCCATACTCGTTGTACAGATACAGAGATGAAAATCCCATATAACATCAGGGTGCATGTCCTATATCCATGGAGATGGTACTCCCCTATCACACCAAGGTATAGGTCCTCCCTATGACTTCTTTGGACATACATGCAAGATTCTAGGCATATTTGATGGAACTTTGGAATTATAGGAAAACTCATCATCCAGGGCTGGGCTGTGAGATAGAGATCCCCTTTATCTCTTGTTTGGGTTTCTTTTATGAGCATATATACACATATCTTCATTATTGGGTTTTGCTCACTCTTGCTTTGGGTTGAGGTGACTACATCTATCTTGTCTCTTATTGCCCTCTCATCATTTTTCGAGGCATCCTATTAGGCATGTATATATGCACAAGGGGATCCTTAGATATATGTTTATACTTTCATATACCCCTTTACACTTACACATGTATGCATTTTTCATATCCATATGTAAGCACACCTAGCCCAAATAAATATATTCATACTACCATGATTGAATATATATAAAGGGGGAAATTAAATATGTATATTCCTACCTATGCATACACATGTAAGACTTTATCAACGACGACTCAAATCCACCTCAACAAGATCCAAAACGCACTACAAAAATATAAGGAACCCAAAAATCACAAAATCCCTAATTAAAATTGGGCCAAATAATAAAAACAGAATAAACCTTACCCAAATCCGATGTTGAATTCACTATCTTTGATGGTGGTGAATAGAACCGACCTCATCATAAGAAACCACCTGTAAGGAAATAGTGGGAAAAGAAATGAGATATAATGACTTCTTATATATATGTGATCACCGTGTGAACTGTACATGATAAATGATACATGAATCCATAACCAACAATGAACAAATAATATTCAAATTGATATTTACACCACAATACTAAATAACATGATCATTAATAAAGGTTTTTTTGTTCAAATTCCCTCATCATCTGAGTTGAAAAATCCTTATTTAATTTATAATGTAATGAAAATTCATTTTTTCAATTTCCCTTATACAGTGGGACTTTCAAAGTCATACGCTCAGTAGAAAAGTAATATGCATTGACACACCAAGTCAAATTTTGGGACTTCCAAAGTTATAGACCAGCTAAATTCTCACACAGGGATTCAAAAATTGTTTTACTCAACATAGACTTCATGCATTTTTTATTTTTGAGATTTTCTCCCCCATTTTGTTTTATAATCAATCAAACTTGATCAACTTGTCGAATATCAACCATAAATGAATTAGGAAGTGATTAGTCTTCATTTTCCTTTAATGTTATCTATAATTATATATTTATCAATAATGAATAAGTCTCTGGAAGCTTGGGCTTACAAACCCCCCTCAAAGGATTCTTTCAATTATTCTTCACCATAGTTATTTTAAAGATTGTATGATTTCATTTATATCCTGATACATGTTTTTAAATGAATACTAATGTGATATTGTCCCTAATTTAAAGATCTTTACCAAACCAAACCATTGTGAGATGTTTGATTCTCATTCATAAATGACCCCATAGATTTACCACCTCACCATATTCACTGAACACCTCTTCAAGATGAGAATCATCATCATCCCTATGAAAATTTTCAATAGAGATGTTGTGACATGAATCAAATTCATAGGGAGAGCATTCTAGTTAATCAATGCATCTTAGGGCAATCATGTTTACTATACACTAACCATTACTGTAAGCTCATCTCTTAATTTTTATTAGTATAGTAGTTCAATAAGATGTTATATTGAATGTAATGTTGTTTTTTATAAAACTCACTCATGAGTTACTATACACTACTTCCCCCTGCACACTACCCCAAGCCACCTTCACCACCACTGCCCCCACCTTCACCCCACTTCCCCCACACCTGCACCCCCACTCCCCCCAAATTCACCCACTTGCACCCCCACTGCCCCCACCTGTACCCCCATTGCCCCTCACACCTACACCCCCACTACCCACACCTACACCCCACTACCCCCACACCTGCACCCCCACTCCCCCCCCAAATGCACCCCACTGCCCCCACCTACCCTGCACCCCTCACCTACACCCCCACTACCCCACCCTTCACCCTAACTCATTTGACCCCCCACACCCCCTTCCACCCTCCCTACCCCCTGCACACCACCCCCACCCCAGCCCCCTTCACCCCCACTACCCCCTGCACACTGCCCCCCTACCCCCTTCACCCCCACCCTTCACCCCCACTACTCCCCCAATAGGGAGCATATTTTTTACAAAGGAGAAAAATCACTATATAAACATCAATGTAGGATAACCTTGGTGTGATATTATTTATCCTATTAAAACACAAATGCACGTGAAATATTTAAATGAGATGACATCATATATGTATTCTTCAACCTCAAGTCCAGGGAGAATATTGTGCTATAAACATTGATACCACACTACAATAGCTAAGTAATTCTATGTATATGACCACAATGACTATGAATAAGTTGATGGATAGTGTTCATGATGCGAGTATTTTGATATAGTGAAAATACTGATTTAGGGGACATATTCACACTGTGATATCCAAATAAAACACTATAAAGAAGATGATTAGGGTATTTTTAAAACAATGATAGAATGATTACCATTCCATAATGATTATCATGGTTAGATTACAAACCACCTGTAAGAAACAAGGAGGCTCTACCACATCTTATCCAATTTCATAAGGATTTCCAGAAGTAGGAGACTCACATAGAGCCTTATTCCATGAAGAAAGAAAAATATTACATATGTGTGTGCATTCGAGTTATTAGCATGGTACTATATACATTTCCTTGAAAGTAACATTCAATTCATTGGTTAGAGCATACAAGTCATCCCTTCATATGAATAAATATGATGATGCTTATGCTGCACATTCAAATTCCAAAATCAAGAGGTATGTTCCATGATTCAAGTTGAGATGAAAGAAGGACCAACCGAGGAAGTAGATAATGTTAAAGAACTCTCACGCTAAAAGAACAAAAGTAATAAGGAGATGATAATGATAAAGAATATTTACCTATTGGGAATAAATGAAGAAAATTCAACTTTATCATGCTAATATCACGATGATACCTAACCAAGCATGAATATTAAATAATTGGCTGAGAATTACAATGGTATGAAGACGGATAAAACTTAAACTTCTAGTGAATCATATTTGTTCCATGAAGATGATGTAATTGTAAATTCTTATCATGATAGTTCCTATGATGAATCAATAACAAGCAGTGATGACCACATTTTCAAAGATCTATTTAATAAGGAATATGCAGATTCATGTGCTTACTTTGAGTAAATCTAAAAAATATTTTCCAAATATGTTGTTTATTTTATTTTTATCCCCTTATATAATTTTAGGAATAAGTCAATTATATTGAAAAGGAATCAGAGATGAAGGTAAAATCCTTATCCAAAAATTATCTTGAATGTGTAAATATTACTAATCAAATAGAGGCCAAAATACAAGGAGTTTTAAGCTTGAGGGAAAGTACTCAAGATTTGAAAGGGATTTTCTGAATGAAATCCAAGAGAAAGAAAAATCCTTGAAAAGGATATAAGTATGGAACCATACATATAAATAAGTAGTTTTTTTTCATGAATAATGAACCAAAGGTTAATGAAAACAATATTAAATTGTTTGACCATCTATTATAGGAAAAGAAAAAAATTCTTGATGATGAAGTAGATAAAATCAAGAATCCCCATGAGGACAAGATAAAAACAATTGATGATGAGAGAAACATATTCATTATGAGATTATTATAGCTTGAAGTTAAACATAAAAATCTATAAGTAAATCAACCTTGGAATTTATTGGACATTGGAATAATTTTTGTTCCACACATTGTTCATAGGGAGACTCTTAGGAAAAAAGATCTACAACTGGTTCCAAAAACATCTTGAGATCATCTAATGATCAATATTCAATAGCCATAAAAAGAAAGGTACTAACCACATCTAAAAATTGTATTGCTAATAAATCTATTTTTTTACATAATGTATGAATAAATTAAAAACCTATACAAAATTGGATAAATAGAAATAAATAGAAATCGACCACTTTATCCAAGGTTTCTAAAAGTAAGTGTATGCATTTTTTTCCTTATATTGAGTCCAAATAGTTGAAAAGAATTCCCAAAATTGGTACACTATAAGATCTAAAAAAATATTATTAGTATGGAGTTTATAAAATAAAAACAAGTTTTGAACATCATTACTGATATTATAATAGGTTTCAGCACAATGCATTTGAATTTTGGCATAATATATCTCTTGCTGAAATTTATAGAAATCCTTTAGTGAGAGGGAGTAAGCCTAAGATAAGACAATAACTAGAGGTGAAAGGGAATAACCTATATACTATAAACAAGTTTTAAAAATTTCAAGATATCTATTGTATGTATAATGGTAGTGGTAACATGTGCGATTCATGTTTATCTAAGTATGTATCAAAATAAAATAATGATAAAAGAGTGAAAAATCCAATAAAGAATGGTGAGTCAGCCTCAGAAAAGAAATAGAAGTAATATCAACTTTAATGCATGTACAAGAATTTAAAGAGAAGTGTTAAATTTATTTTAATTGATGTGAAAAAAATAAATCTCAAGAATCTATATGAATAATCCAAAGAAGCTATCAATATACCCATTGATTATTTAGTTATATCACCAGCTGATTTGGAAATTAAAAAAAAAAATGAAATAAGAACAAGATAAAGAAAGTGCTAAAGGAAAATATTCTATTCCATATGAAGATGGAAAATACAACCCTTGTGAGGGATTATAAAACGGTAACAATCCTAGAACTCATGAAATGTTATGTGGGAGGTTCAACCAGGCTAGTCAAAACTCAAAGAGTTTCTTGAAAATTTCATCAACCCAAGATGAAATCTTGAAAACAATGAAGAATGCAGTAAGTGATGTATGTGATTTGATGGAACATGTTAAAAAGAATATCTCATAAAAATAAATAATAAGATAATTCATTCTACCCAAGAATTTTATGAAAAATAGAAAAGCCAGTGTTAAGAATTTACATAAAATTAGAGTACTAAAAGAAAGAGTTTCATGGTTGAGAATAAATTCTTAGCCTTTTTTCTCACTATAATGATTTAAAAGAGATTCCACCTTATTCCTTTATCATTTGTGTTTTATTTTTGTGATAACCATGTAGGGAATTAAAGATGATTCTTGTTATCAAATAGAGAACAAATGAAGAAAATTAAGCTAGAATAATAATTCATGATCTAAAAATGTAACCATATTTGTATGATTTATCAAATTTTATTCTAATTTACACTTGGAGAAAATATCCATCCTAATGAAGTGAAGAAGGAGATCATTCCTTGAGGTGTAGTTTCTTGAGAATCCTTCATATTCAATAATTAATACAAATCTGAATTTTGGAAGGTTCTTTTGAAAGTGTAAAGAATGTTTTACCATTAGAGTTTTTGAGAACCATTCACTTATGGAAATGTTGTTTGAAGTGAAAGATAGTCTATTCCATCCCTTTTTAATAATGACAATAAATAGAGAAGATTATATAAAAATATTATTGAAAGAAGTTAAGAGAGTTCAAACTAAAGGGTTTATTAAAGTTCTTTTCAGTGCTATATTACTTATACTACTATTTGGAAAATGGAAATTTATGTGTTTAAAAAAAATTGGATAGGTCTTTATGGAATCACCTAAATCGAGTAACGGGGAATCAAGGAGGAAACAACCAATCTCAAAGGATATATTCCAGCTAAGACTAGAATATATGAATATGTAGAGATCCTGTATAGGTAAGTGCAGGTATCAGGGTGGAGGTGGGTGAGGGGTACTTAGCATTCACATATGCGGGTCAGCACGGTGGGCCATGAGAGACTACCAAGCCATGTTGGAATTTATCGAGTAGCTAATGTCTAAGGGTTGGTGTCCTGAGAACCAACTGTTTTGTACCTTGATTACATGAATGTTCACTTATTATATATTGTTCATTATTCTGCATGACTATAATATAATAATGCCCTGGAATATTTGGTGCATTAATAAGGTCATGGCAGATCCCCGTTATGATGAGAACCTTGAAATGATATAAAAATATTTTTAAATAATGTTCTGCAGTTTGATGACATACTATGATATGACACATAGTATACATACCATCATGTGCGAGTACTCGTAAGAAGACGAGACTCTCTCTCATGGAGTTCACACTTGGTAATCTCTAAGATGAGAGATTATGAGAACAGAACCGCCAGTAGTAATTCCTCATGTCTTGGTGTCATCAGATATTACTATCTGCGAGTGTGTGTAATGGTCCTTAGACTGGAAGATTATCATTAACTCATGTCATGACTCGCACACTTATATTTACTGATGAAAACCGTCACGCAGACAGTTGGCGGGAAGTAGGGTACGTTGGGTGCGTCATGAGTGAAATGTTGTTAATGGATAAGTCAAGGAAGTATTTGTCCCTTCCATTTATGGAAGTTGATATCTCGGCCCTTTGATTGAAATAGAACTGTCGGATTAAATTCCATGGCCATGGTTTAAACGACGAGTTTATTTCAGGTAGTCAAAGAACGACAGATCAAGCATATTGGTTTATGACAATGCCATGAAACCTGCTTGATGAGATATTGAGACAATGGGATTAAATTACATAGTAAGCGTTCGTATGAGGTGATACGTCAATGCGGTGTCAACTTCTTTCTCTTGGGTTCCTTGACCCATTCCTAGACAGTAATCTTGGACTTTAGGCAAGCCCACCTAATGCCAACGAGAAAGAGGCCTAGAGGGTCACACACTAAGTGTGTTCAAGTATCTCAAGTAGAATAAAGACTATTCCCATATGTGGTTTAATAATTATTCAAGGAAGCCTAAATCATTTTAATGTTGGAGAAAGAATAAAATGAAAACAAGTAGACGTCGTGTATTAATTATTACATGCCGTGTAGTTTTTATCTTGAAAACAAGTACACGCCGTGTATTATTAAATGTACACGCTGTGTAGTTTTCATTTTGGAAAGGAAATGAATAAATGAAAACAAGATATACACACCGTGTACATTTAATGTACATGTCGTGTAGTTTTCAATGAAAAACAAGTACACGCCGTGTATTTATTAATACACACCGTGTAGTTTTTCCAGTCAGGATTTTGAGGAAATATCATTTTATTAAATGATATTTATTATAATCAGTGTGGGCGCAAGTCAAGGAATTAATGACTCGGCATGGGGTTTTCAAAAGAGAGTTAATTAAATAAATAAAATGCGTAACGCGTTTATTTATTTTCATAACTCTACAACCTCAAACCTGATTATAAATATCCTCACAACCCCAACTCTTTTCCTACACACAACAGAATCGTTGTCCACAACAATTTTGGAGAATTATTTCTAGCCTGAAAGAACGTGATCAAGAACATCAACTAAGAAAGAACACACAAAATTTATTTCTTTTCAATTGATTAAATTAATTATAATCAACCTGTAACGGTCCTACTTTGTGGTTCCGGGACTTTCCTTTTCTTTGTCCATTTCTGTGATTCGATTCGTGGAGACTGGCATTTATCGTCGTATTGATCCCAGATTGATCATTGTTAATGACAAAAATCCAAGTGGGCACATCCACCCACGCGCTTCTGCTACGCCCAGAACCTTAAATTGGTATCAGAGGGAGGTTACAACGTTGATTATAATTATTTAAATTTCGTTGATAATTTACGCATTTATATTTGATTCAATTCGAAATAAATCGTTCTATAAATCTGAATAAATGAGATCTATTATTTCTCCTTAGTTTCTCGATTCATATCACAGAAATGACCTTTCAATTTTAATATTTGATTAAAATAAAAACGAGGAAATCATCCAGAGGAGCCGCTCTTTCTGTCTGTACAACACGAGATTACACGATGTGTAATTAAAACTACACACCGTGTACTTGGGTTCAACGAACCGGCACTGGTCCGCCAAACCATGCCATGTGAATTGAATATGCCTAAGTATTAATCACGCCGTGTTGACCAGAATTGAATGACGCGTGGAAAACACAATACACAACGTGTATGTTGGAGCAACACGCCGTGTAGTCCATTCCGGCCCAGGTGAAACCATGTACAAGGATAAGCCGCGTACCGCGTACACGGGGTTGCCAGGATGGTTACCGCGTAACAAGGAAGTACACACCATGTATGATTTATCTACACGTCGTGTACTCCAACATTTCCAAAGTACAGAAAACACGCCAAAGCCCCCGGCGTGTCCTTTGGATAAAGGGTGAAAAGCCAGAAATGGAATTTCACCAGGTTTCCTCCAATGTACAAAGACCCGTACAAGGAATATGGATGAGAAGAATCTCAAGGAAATACAGAAAGGAATTTAAGATAAAGAATTGATTAATTATAAGATCATAATTAATTGAATTCGAGCATGACTTATCTTAAATGAAAGAACGATTAAAATAATTTGAATTCTAAATATGCGTAAATGTCGTTGCATGCTATGGATGATCATGAGATAGACCAAAGACCCTTTGTATGTGTATGGTTTCATTTAAATTTATTTAATTTAAATTTGTTGGTCTGTGAGCCTTCTTCTAATAAAATGTAGGGCCTGCGTGCCCATGGTTTCTTTAATGTAAACCCATGTAATGGAGGATCTCCCATGCCCGAGGAGACGATTCAAATCCTGAAGCCGAGGCGAAACCGATGCAAGAAGATACAATGGTGGACAGGTGGGAGCTGCAAAACACGAACCACCGGGTTCAAGGTGTTTTTCCCTAGGTTAGGGTTAGATTATCAAAACCGCTAGATAAGCTAACCAATAGAAGCTCATGATCATGCCATATTATTTTATTTCTATTTAAATTGCATGGTTTATTTATTATGTATGTGTTGTTTCAATCACATATTTAACAAAATGAACAAGCATGAAAAGATGGAATAAAATAAAAACCGGACTATGCGTAAACATTATCAGAACATGGTTAATCACTTAAGCTAGAATCACTTAATATTAACAAGCATGTGATAATGAAAAACTACGCATAAAAGATTAAAATCCCTCAATACCATATTAAGTCAGACCAAGCCTTCTGTTACTTGTTTAAGGGCAAGACTCAATAAAACTATGTGTTTGACCGACCCTTGTTTGGACACTTAATTTTATAAAGGAAGCCCTTATGAAAGGTTTCAGGTTGACTTAACCATATTACATAAAGAGGATTAGCCCTTTCTAGACTTGATTTAATATTGGAGGCAAGAGTTGAGGAAATCCAAGTCAGGATTTCAGGATCGGGGAGTCCACTCAACAGATCAAGGAACTGTAAACTCACAGTTGGCAAAGACCTGCCTACCTAACTACCTTCAAATAACTTGACCAACCCTTGTTGGGATTATGCGAAGGGGAATATGGATCCTTGCCACTAGAATTTCAATGCAACTGGACATTCTGAGTTCAATGGTGAGGTCCACTGGGACTTGATAAAATAGTGGGAGAATTAATTAATTCATTTATTATTTCTCATAAAAATGTAATCAAGAAAGTACTGATAAATATTCTCTTTTAATTTTTAGAATCGAAATGAAAAAATCATCAACCACATTTTCTCTGCGATCAATTCTGGATAAAGAAAATATCCTCACCGACAGTAACTTTCAGGAATGTTTTAGGCGCCTTCGGGTTATCCTACACCATGAATGAAAGTTTTACGTGATGGAGTCCTCACTTCCTGATTCTCCTGCCCCAGGGGCGAGTGATGAAGATTTCCTGGTCTATGATCAACATTTGAATGCCGCTCTCAACGCTCAATGTTTGATGCTATCATCAATGTCTAGTGAGATCATGAAGTCTCATGAAGACATGGATGCCTATAGCATGCTCGAGCACCTCCGTGGTCTATACCAGGAGAGAGCAAGACAAGAAAGGTTTGAGATCTCCAAGGCTCTATTTCAGAGAAATCTTGGAGAGGGTGCCCCAGCTGGGCCTCATGTAGTCAAGCTCATTGGCTACATTGAGCGCTTGGAGGTTCTAGGGTTTAAACTCCCCGAAGAACTGGGTACCGATCTCATTCTTTCATCACTCCCCCAGAGCTTCTCAAACTTTGTTGTAAACTTCAACATGAACAACATCGAGAAGTCTTTGTCTGGTCTTCTTATCCTTATTCGCCAAGTGGAAAATGACATAAAGCGTGAAAATCCTTCTATACTCATGGTGAATAAAAGGAAAGGGAAGGCGAAGAGCTTTAAGCCCAAAGCTTCTTCAAGGCCTTCCAAGAAAAGGAAGATCAAAGGGGAGGCAAGGGAACATGATGTTGTTTGTTTCTCATGTGGCAAGAAGGGCCACTGGAATAAAAACTGCACCCAACCAAGGAAGCAAGGGGAAGCTTTAGGTGAGTTTGTTATCGAATTCAATCTATTTGTTTCTACTAATTGGGTATTAGATACTGCTTGTGGTGATCACATCTGTATCCAAATACAGGAACCAAGTAGATTCAGGAAGATTGATCTAGGTGAGGTAGATCTACGAGTAGCCAACGGAGCCAGACTTGCTACTATAGCTGTCGGGGACTACCACCTCACATTGCCAACTGGAATGATCTTGGTTTTAAATGGTTGTTATTATGTGCCATCTGTTACTAAAAACATTATTTCAGTATCCAGATTAGATACTGATGGATTAATGTTCAAGTTTGGAAATTAATGTTGCTACTTTTTTAAAGATAACATTTGTTTTGGTAGGTCACATTTATATAACGGCCTTTATGAGTTAGACTACACATACCAAGTAATGGAAATCGATAATAAAGTCAATTCACATGACTCATACCACACCCAACTTTGGCATCACCGGCTAGGTCATGTCAATGAGAAACGTTTGACAAAATTACATCAATATGGGTATTTAGATTCTTTCTAACTAAAACCACTTGGTGTATGTCATGCGTTTCTACAAGGAAAAATGACCAAAACCCCATTTAGTGGGAAAGGTGAAAGATCTAAAGAGCTTCTAGAATTAGTTCACACAGATGTGTGTGGGCCATTTCCAGTTGAGGCAAGGGGTGGGTTCTCATACTTCATAAATTTTACTGATGATTTTAGTAGATATGGATATATCCACTTAATGAGGTATAAGTAAGATTCTTTTGATCGATTAAAAGAATACAAGAATGATGTTGAGAACCATCTTGGTAAGAAGATTAAGAAACTCTACTCAGACAGAGGAGGAGAATATCTTAATCAGGAATTCATTGATTTCTTACGGGAGTTTGGGATTCTATCTTAACTGAATCCTCCTTACATGCCACAATGGAATGGTGTAAGTGAAAGGAGGACCCAAACCCTGTTGGACACGGTGAGATCAATGATGAGTCATGCGAGTCTTCCATTATCCTTTTGGGGATATGCATTACAAACAGCAGTACACATACTAAACCAAATACCAACTAAATCGATAAATGGTATTCCATACGAGTTATGGAGTGGATGAAAATCCATGTTATCGAATTTACATGTGTGGGGTAGCGAAGAATTTGTTAAGGCCTCTTTAGGTAACAAACTTGCACCCCGAGGCACAAAGTGTATCACTATAGGATATCCCAAGGAAACAAGGGGATATTACCTATACAACCCCTCAAACAAAAAGGTTACAGTGGAAATACATGCCATATTCCTTTAGAGGGAGCACATATTCAAAAGAGATAGTGGGAGTGAGATAGACTTTGATGAAGTCGAGGCCCAAGATACATAAGAGTTGGTACAAGAACAGATTCCACAAAGCCCCGTGGAAGAACAATCTGTTCCAGAGACACAAGAACTGCATATGAGCATGAGAGAGGTGAGAGAACCATAACGATATGGGTTTCTTGTCACCGAGGATGGTGACTCATTATTGGTTGAAAATGATGATCCTCTTACCTACAAGGAAGCAGTTGAAGGCACAGACGTTGCGAAGTGGAAAGAAGACATGAATTCTGAAATGGATTCCATGTACCAAAACCAAGTCTGGATTTTGGTAGATCCTCCAGTTGATGTAAAGCCTATTGGTAATAAATGGGTATTCAAGAAGAAACTCGACATGGAGGGGCAAGTCAGAACCTACAAGGAACAACTCGTTGCAAAAGGTTTTAGACAGCGTCAAGGAATTGACTATGATGAAACCTTTTCACTGGTTGCGATGCTGAAATCCATCAGAATACTATTGGCCATTGCTGCTTACCATGACTATGAAATTTGGAAAATGGATGTCAAAATATATTTCCTTAACGGGAACCTCCAGGAAGATGTCTACATGACACAACCTGAAGGGTTTGTGACTCCAAAGGATGCCAACAAGGTATGTAAGTTTCAGAAATCCATTTATGGATTAAAGCAAGCATCAAGGTCATGGAACATTAATTTTGATGAAGCTGTAACTGAATTTGGATTTGTTAAGAATGAATGTGAGCCTTGTGTCTACAAAAGGTTTAGTGGAAGTGCAGTTATTTTCCTAATAGTATATGTTGATGACATATTACTAATTGGAAACGAAGTACCTGTCTTACAGTCAGTTAAGGAATGGTTGCATAAATTCTTCTCCATGAAAGACTTGGGTGAGGTAGCATATATTCTTGGGATCAAGATCCATCGTGATAGATCTAAGAGAATGCTGGGCCTGAGTCAAAGTACATACATTGACAAGATACTGAAGAGATTCAGAATGGAACACTCCAAGAGGGGATTGTTACCAGTGTCACATGGCATTCATCTTTCCAAGAAAATGTGTCCTCAGACACATGAAGAAATGAAGATAATGGCAAGGATACCTTACGCATCCGCGATTAGGTCAGTCATGTATGCTATGCTATGTACGAGGCTAGATTTTTCTTACAAATTAAGTGCGGTAGGCAGATATCAAGCTGATCTAGGAGACCGCCATTGGATGGAATTCAAGACTATTCTTAAGTATCTGAGGCATACTAAGGATATGTTCCTGGTTTATGGAGGAGATGAGGAACTAGTCATCAGAGGACATGTATATGCTAGTTTCCAGACTGATCAAGATGACATGAAGTCGCAGACTGGATACATCTTCAGTTTGAATGGAGGTGCAGTGAGCTGGAAGAGCTCAAAGCAAAGTGTGGTGGCAGATTCTACAGCGGAGTCCGAGTATATCATAGCTTCTGAGGTAGATAAAGAAGCAGTATGGATGTGAAGCTTCGTCCAAGATCTAGATGTTGTACCGAGCAGTAAAGATCCTATCACACTCTATTGTGATAATACTACAGTGGTGACACTTGCAAAAGAGCCAAGGTCACATTAGAAAACAAATCACATACTTCAGAAGTATCATCTCTTGAGGGATTTTTCTCAGAGAGGTGAAGTTGCAGTGAGCAATATTTCCATGGAAGACAATGTAGAGGACCCCTTGAATAAAGCCTTGACTCAGCAGAAACATGATCATCATGTGAGGTATAACGGACTAAAAGTTGTAGGAAGTTGGCTCTAGTCCAAGTGGGAGTTTGTAAGGGTTGGTATCCTGAGAACCAACTGTTTTGTAACTTGATTACATGAATGTTCACTTATTATATATTGTTCATTGTTCTGAAAGACTATAATATAATAATGTCCTGGAATATTTGGTGCATTAATAAGGTCATTTCGGATCCCCGCTATCATGAGAACCTTGAAATGCTATAACAATATTCTTAAATAAAGTTCTGCGGTTGGATGACATACTATGATAGGAAACATAGTATACAGACCGTCATGTGCGAGTACTCGCAAGAAGACAAGACTCTCTCTCATAGAGTTCTCACTTGGTAATCTCTAAGATGAGAGATTATGAGAACATACCTGTCAGTAGTAATTCCGCATGTCTTGGTGTCATCGGGAATTACTATCTGCGAGCGTGTGTAATGGTTCTTAGACTAGAATATTATCATTAACTCATGTCATGACTCAGACACTTATATTTATTGACGAAAACCGTCATGCAGACAGTTGGCGAGAAGTAGGGTTTGTTGGGTGCGTCACAAGTGACATGTTGTTAATGGATAAGTCAAGGAAGGATTTGTCCCTTCCATTTATGGAAGTTGATATCTCGGCCCTTTGATTGAAATAGAACTGTCACATTAAATTCCATGGCCATGGTGTAAACGACGAGTTTATTTTAGGTAGTCAAAGAATGACGGATCAAGCATATAGGTTTATGACACTGCCATGAAACCTGCTTGATGAGATATCGAGAGAAAGTGATTAAATTACATAGTAAGCGTTCGAATGAGGTGATACGTCAATGCGGCATCAAATTATTTCTCTTGGGTGCCTTGACCCGTTGCTAGACAGTAATCTTGGACTTTAGGCAAGCCCGCCTAATGCCAACGAGAAAGAGGCCTAGAGGGTCACACACTAAGTGTATTCAAGTATACCAAGTAAAATAAAGATTATTCCCGTACGTGGTTTAATAATTATTCAAGGAAGCCTAAATAGTTTTAATGTTGGAGGAAGAATAAAATAAAAACAAGTACACGTCGTGTATTAATTATTACACGCCGTGTAGTTTTTATCTTGAAAACAAGTACACGCCGTGTATTATTAAATGTACACACCGTATAGTTTTCATTTTGGAAAGGAAATTAATAAATTAAAACAAGATATACACACCGTGTACATTTAATGTACACGCCGTGTAGTTTTCAATGAAAAACAAGTACATGCCGTGTATTTATTAATACACGCCGTGTAGTTTTTCCAGTTGGGATTTTGAGGAAATATCGTTTTATTAAATGATATTTATTATAATCAGTGTGGGAGCTTGTCAAGGAATTAATGAATCGACATGGGGTTTTCAAAAGGGATTTAATGAAATAAATAAAACACTTAACGTGTTTATTTATTGTCATAACTCTACAACCTCAAACCCGATTATAAATATCCTCACAACCCCAACTCTTTTCCTATATACAACAGAATCGTTGTGCACAACAATTCTGGAGAATTCTTTCAAGCCCGAAAGAACCTCTTCCTCCAAGAATGCTCTCAAGGCCGAGAGAGATCCTCTTCCATTAGATCAAGACGATCTAAGGCGGACAACGCAAGCAAAGGTTTCTCCACGCTAGCACCCGGAGACTCCTTTGGTGACGTCCCTGAGATACGAGGTACACGTGTGGATCACCGCTAGAGGAAGTCTACACTTGGCTTCTACGACGCACCGACGAATCACATTGGAACGTGATCAAGAACATCAACGAAGAAAGAACACCCAAAAGGTATTTATTTTCAATTTATTAAATTAATTATAATCAACCTGTAACGATCCTACTTTGTGGTTCCGAGACTTTTTTTTCTTTGTCCATTTCTGTGATTCGATCTGCGAAGACTGGCGTTTATCGTTGTATTAATCCCGGATTGATCATTGTTAATGACAAAAATCCAAGTGGGCACATCTACCCACGTGCTTCCGCTTCACCCGAAACCTTCATAATGGAGTGCCATTTTTTTATAAGGGGCAACCTTAGTGTGGTACCAATAAACCTATTAAAACACATACATGAGTGTATTTTTTAAATGAGATGACATCGTCTTTATCATCTTTAACCTTAAGTCTAAGGAGAATTTTTCACTACAAACATTGATACCACTCTGCAATAGTCGAGTAATTCTTTATACAAGATTATGGTGATTATGAAATGAGAGTATGGACTGTGTTTTTTATGTGAGTATTTTAATGCATTGGAAATATTTATTTGAAGGATGTATTAATAGCATGATATCCAAATCAAACACTATATATAAGAATATTTGGGTATATGTAAAACAGTGAGATAATGATGACCATTACATAGTGATGATCATGGTGTGATTATAAACTATATGTGGTAAATGGGAAGAATCCACCACACCATAGTCAATTCCATAATGATGTCTAGAAGCAGGAGACTCACATAGAGCCTTGTGCCATGAAAAAGGATGATACAGTGTACACATGTGTGTATGATTCATATGAATCCTTATGAAGGTACAACATATGTGTCACTAAAAGTTGTGTTTGGGTCATTGGATGGAGAATATGAGTCATCCAATCATATGAATAAATCTAATGATGATTACTCCACAAATTCAAATTAAAAAAAATCACGAGGTATGTTCCATGATTCAAGATGATATGATAGAAATACCTACTAATGAAGGATTTGAATTCAATAGAATCCCACATTACAATATGGAACAAAATAAAATATAGTTAAATGAGAATAAGAATAAGTTGGTCATGCCATAGTGGAAACTTTGGTGAGAATTGTGGTTTCAAAATAGCCAGGAATTGGACACTATACTATAGTGATGATAATTTCAATAAGAATTTTTATCTGTGAGAAATGTCAAGTTATAGTTTGATGTATAATTTATCATGATGATTCAAATGATATATGAGACTCCAAAATGAAGAATAAGGAGTAATTGTTTCTATAAAATACACATGAGTGAAATTTGAGGGGTTAAAACCCTAAATACATTCGATGGGTAATCAAGAGGTCTGACTGGATGAGGAGGAGGATGATCACCAAGAGGTGGGGTAGCCACGTCGGAGGCACGTTAGAGGAGGAGGTGGGGTGGCTATCTCGGAGCAGCGCCGACGGGGTGACCCATTGGGTGGCAGTGTTGGGGGAGGATTGTCATAGAGAGGAGACCTCACACGGGTAATGGATACCCACATCAGAGGTGTGCCGGAGGAGGAGGTGGTGAGGCCACCATGAACAATGTCATATGGGAAGAGGAATGGTAGAATTGATTGTAAGTGTCAGGGAGGAGGGTGTCATGGTGAGAGAGTTCGTTGGGGAGGAGGGTGCTGCGGTGAGAGAGGTCATTGGGGAGGAGTGCATCACAGTGAGAGAGATCATCAGGGAGGAGGGCACCGTAGTGAGATAGGTCGTTAGGGAGGAGGGCGCTGCTGTGAGAGGGTCACGAATCAGGGGAGGAGGAGGATCCCAATGGGTATCGAAAAAAAAGAGACGCAAATATATATCCATAGACCAATAATTGAATTCTGGATATAAACAAGCTATATACACAAAACTATAAAACCATGGCTATATATTCGTGTCTATAGCCTAAATTTCTAGTAGTGGCAGGTAGACCCGAGGTAGTCGAGACATACCATGTGACATCAATACACACTATGTAATGATACATGTCTAGCCAAGCTGTGTGCTAGTAGGGACAAAACCAGGAGGCCTCGTGAGGTCACACATTGTGTGACCCCCCATATACGTCGTGTACTTCTTCTTGAAACTTTTACCTCTCATATATCTTTCATTTAACTCAGATTTTGGTCTGTGAGTAGCCTATCCTGAGTATTTTTCTATATAGAACATGATGGTATCCTTCATTGTGGATTTTGAGAAATGTTGCAAGATGTTCCAAGAATGATGCTTCTTTATTAAATTCTCAATGAAAACAGTGATCAGGTAGGATCATCAGATATAGGTGAAACTCCCCTATCACACGAGGGTGAGGGTCCTCTATCCATGGAGACAGTACTCCCCTGTTATACTAGGGTGTAGGTGTACCATACTCATTATACAAATACATAGGTAGTACTGCCCTGTAGTACTAGGGCATGATTCCTCTATACACAGAGATGATACTCCCCTGTCATACTTGGTTTTAGGTTCTCCATACTCACTGTGTAGATACATAGGTGAAACTCCCCTATCGCACTAGGGTGTGAGTACTCTATCCATGGAGATGGTACTCCCCTGTCATACCAGAGCATGGTTCTTCCATACTCATTATGCAAATACAAATGTGGAACTCCCCTATCATACGAGGGCATGAGTCCTCTATCCATGGAGATGGTACTCCCGTGTTTTACCAGGTCATGGGTCCTCCATACTCGTTGTGCAGATACAGAGATGAAAATCCCATATAACATCAGGGTGCATGTCCTATATCCATGGAGATGGTACTCCCCTATCACACCAAGGCATAGGTCCTCCCTATGACTTCTTTGGACATACATGCAAGATTCTAGGCATATTTGATGGAACTTTGGAATTATAGGAAAACTCATCATCCAGGGCTGGGCTGTGAGATAGAGATCCCCTTTATCTCTTGTTTGGGTTTCTTTTATGAGCATATATACATATATCTTCATTATTGAGTTTTGCTCACTCTTGCTTTGGGTTGAGGTGACTACATCTATCTTGTCTCTTATTGCTCTCTCATCAGTTTTCGAGGCATCCTATTAGGCATGTATATAATCACCCCTACATAGGATTTTCCCGCACGTGTCAAGTCTTGTACGGACAACAAATATATTGATGGTGATTTCAAAGGAGTTTAGGGATACTCGGGTGCATAGACTGTGTATGTTGATCAAGCTTGGAGATCAGGAGTGGGGCTCTCTCATCTTTATTTCTTTTCTAGTTATTGTCATGTTGGGACATATTTTTTGGTTGGGAGTGTATTTTTACCTTTACTCTTTTAGATCTCACTATCGCACTCTATGGAATTCCCTAGAGGTTATTACATGCATGGTTTTTCTCTCTCTAGATGTTATTGTATTTTATTTTTTTATTCCTCTACACTTCTACATGGAGATAGTCGGGTGCTTGTGTATAGGTAATTTAGGAAAATAAATATCATTTTAGTTATGAATTTTAGCACTTTTCACCTTCCCTTGGTCTATGAAGGCGGGCTTGAGGTAGTTTCGACTAATAATTCTGCTGGCTAGGTGGACCTCAGTGTGTCGAGTCATGATAGATTGGCATGAAAGGTGGTTCGAACTCAAGAAATTTTTTATAGTTTTCCCCTTACAAGGCTTGGTTGAGAACTTAGGTCAAAAATTTCAAAGTTTCTTAAGTGTGTATTTCAGGTTAGGGAACCCAGTGTTTGTCCGGTGGATGAAATATCTATTCACCAGGACTCTGACCACCTGCTTGTTAACTCGACATACCAAGATATTGGTTATAAAGAACATTGATAAATACATAATATAGGATTGAGTCCTTTGACTGTCCTTATTGAGTCATCTCACCATATATATATATATGATCATCTTACTATGGTATTTATTGATTAATATTTAGGATTCATCCATGAATACATCCATCTAGGGTACCAATTCAGGATCATGATGATGATCAGATGAGCGATGTGGCCTCAATTAAGGGGCTATCTCACAAGATATTTCCTCCAGGAGGATAGGTAGCAGTATCCCTGACTATCGAGTAATAGATTATACTAGCAGATCAAGTTGAGTATGTGTGTGAGCTTAGAAAACTCTATGAGTTCCAATGACATAGGCTTCTGAGGTTCTATAGTGAGCCAAATTTCTAGGTAGCGGAGGATTGACTTGAGTCCATGATCCGAGTTTTCAAACTTGTACAGACCCTAATTGATCATATGGTTGCACTAAAAGCCAGTATTTTCCATCAAGTAGATGGGTTCTAGTGTAGTTTAGTCACACAAATGCATGATGAGTCAACACTCTTATGGTCCGACTTCCCAAAACTTCTTGATAAGGAGTACTACCCCTCATGCTTACACTCAGTTTTGATTCAGGAGCTATTGGAGACGCAACATGGAGAGATAATAATGGATGAGTATGCTATGAGGTTCACTGATATTACGTGGTACTCCATTAATATTATTTATGATGTTTACTTTTGAGCATAGAAGTTTGAGTAGGGTCTCCACAAAGACATCCATGCTAGTGTGGTACCCTTGTTCATCCCCACATATACTGGAGTGATAGAGTGGGAACTAGTGATGAAGATATTCCCACCCAAGGGATTCCATGTAACTAGAGTCATCAGTAGGCATACCAAGGATGAGTCATCTAAATTAGTTGGCAGACAAAAGGTGTCCAGACACAAGAGATGTACCCATACCCATACTTAGGCACATGGTCATATGGCCTAGGGACAACATAGAGGACTGTGGAAGCCCAGAGAGGTGCAATGCTATGCATGGGATGAGCAACGTCACACGACACATGATTTCTCAACCATATGTACTGAAGAAGAGAAGACATAGCTCCGAATAGAGGAGTATCTGGTGCTGGGTGGTGTTATTATATCCTTCCACCACCACCACCAGGAGGCCCACGTCAGGCTCAGGGAGTTGGCAGTCGGGGCTGTGGAAAACTGTAGATTACGGAGGCCTATAACCTAAAAACTCATGAGATGATTAGAGGTATGATATATTTTTATTATACTATTTATTTAGTACTAGTATACACAAGTATTATTCATTAATTTATTTCCTTACTATCGGTGTGAGAGATGGAGCTCCCAGTTGAGACTTTATCTTAACAACTTTGGCTTGATATTCTTACGTGGAACACTTCTTCATTATCAATTATCTGCCAGTAGTGTGAGATATTTCTTAGTGGAGATAGTTTCTCATGGGAACTCTGGGTATTCATGATGATACCATATGTAATCATCTTGGGTATGGACTGGTTTTCCATAATACGAGGCCAGATCGACTGTCACAGATGACAAGTCAGATTCCTTCAGACTAATGTGATGATATTATACTTTGTGGGTGAGAGAGATATCATGGAAGAGTGAGTGGGTCTAGTGAGAAAAAAGATTCAACCCATCACCCATCAGTTATCAATTTTATCCCTTGGCATAATATTCTCTTAAAAGACTACCTTTGAGGTTGGATATGGAGTTTGCATCAAATTGCACAATGTTAATGCTATGATATCTTTTTCATTATATCCAATGACCCATACTAATCTCTGGGAGATGACAATGCATTTGGAGGACCTTCAAGAGAAGGGTTTTATCATACCTAGTTTGTCTCCTTGGACAACCATAGTTTTCTTCATGAAAAAGGTGGATGGGATCTTGTGGATTTTTGTTTATTATCATCACTTTAACTAGACCACAACAAAGAAAAATTACCCCTTACAAAGGATTGACGACCTCTTTGACCAGTTTCGTGGTGCGAGATGGTTCTCTAAGATCAATATCAGGTTAGACTACCATTAGTTAAGGGTTCACAAGGCTAATATTCCAAAAATGAAATTAGAATGTTTCTACGAACACTATAAGTTCCTAGTGTCACCTTTCGATGTGACAAACTCCCCCACTATGTTTATGGATTCGATGAACTAGATCTTCCAAACACACTTGGACCTATTTTTGGTCATCTTAATAGATGATATACTCATATACTCTGTATTAGAGGAGAAACATGCATAACACTTGAGGATGGTCCTAGACTTGTTTTAGGAACACCAACTTTATGGTATACTCTTAAAGTTACAGTTCTAGATACATGAGGTTCAATTTCTAGGGCATGTCATTTCTAGGCATGGATTAGCTATGAATCTGGGGAAGATCAATGTAGTGATTACTCAGGATCCACCCAAGGGTGTGTCAGAGGTGTGGAGTTTTATTGTCTTTGTAGAGTACTACAAGAAGTTCATTGCAGACTTCTCTAGGATTTCATCCCCTTTGACCACCTTGATATATAAAGGGAATCCATTTACCTGGATTGAGAAGTATCATAGAGCCTTTAAGGAGTTGAGCCTGAGACTGATGAGTGATCCTATTTTGAGGCTACCAGAGGAGGGCGTGGAGTATGTAGTGTATTTAAATTCCTCTGGAGTTGGTCTCAAATGTGTGTTGATGCATAGGTAGACAATTATTTCATATGGGTTGAGGAAATTGAGACCCCATGAGCATAACTATGTGACTCATGACCTGGAGTTAACATCAGTGGTCTACACTCTAAGGATGTTGAGGCACTATCTTTTGGGAGAGTGATTTGTTGTTTACTTGGACCATTAGAGTCTCAAGTATTTCTTCAAATAGAGAGATATGATCCTAATACATAGGTGTTTGTTGGAGTTCTTACATAACTATGACTTTTAGAGTCTCAAGTATGTCTTCACACAGAGAGATCCTGAACCTAAGACAAAGGCACTGGTTGGAGTTATTATTGAAATATTATTTGGAGATAATCTATACTCTTGATAAGGGAAATGTGGTGGCAGATTCCCTTAGTAGGAAGTCCCGTTCTCATTTGACCAAGGAGGCGTTTGAGTAGTTGTCTTACTTTTAGCTGATCCTGATGAAGGAGAGGGAACTAGTAGAAAAAGGTTTTTTCACATTGTTTTTTTGTATTTTAACATTGGTTTTTAACCAACATTGTTTCCACTGACATTAAAGGTTGGACTTTTTAAAGTCGGTTTTTATAAAATGACATTGAAAAGTAAAATATTGACCTTTTAACATTGGTTTTTCAGAAAACTAACGTTGAAAGTTTAATTCTAGAAGGTTTTTGATGTCGGTTTTTGATAAAAACCAATGGTAAAAGTATGTTTTCATGTCGATTTTACAAAAAAATTGACATCAAATGAAAAAAATAAATTTCACATTGATTTTTTTAAAAAGCAACATTAAAACATTGGTACTCTAAATACTAGATTATAGATTTTTTCTCAATCTTAAATTTTACTTTTCATAGAGCTAGAACGAACCTACATATCAAAATTTATGACCATCAGAAGTTTGACCGCTCTATGTTTCGATAGATTCTACTCACTTCAAAGAAAACAAGAGAAACATAAAGTGAAAATTATAGACACCAAATGAAAAAAAAACAAATAATAAAATTAAATCTTCAACATAATTTCAATTATTTTAGTGGTTTCCTTCTTATTGATATGTTGTTTGTCGTTATTTCTCTTCTTTTTTAGGGAAGAACTCATGCAATAATGAAAATAGTGATTGACAAAGAGTTTTTCACTTTGATTTGTGTATCTCACGGGGATGTTTTTTCTTTGTATCTCAATCGGAAGAATGTTTTATCATCATAAGAAAAATTATCATGTTTTTAGTGATAAAGAAAAACAATAATAAGAAAATTAAATGATGAGAATAAATACCATGTATAAATCGTGAATTGAAGAAGTGTTGACATTTTGATTGGATCGAAGAGGTCTAAAAATGTTTAAATAAAGAGAATGATGATTTATATATTATAAATGAAAATATTTTTGGCGGTGATGTATTACAATTTAGGTGTGATTTTAAAAATTGAAATGCCTACTGTGAAAAAATTGAAATACCGAACCCATATATTTGAAATTTTACTCTTAACGTTGGGTAAATATATAACCTAATTTAAAACCCTTCTTGTATTGGGGTTTTAACGTCGTTTTTTTATAAAACCAATGTTAAAATATCACAACATCACTTTTCACAAAAAAACCAACATGAAATATAAAATCTAGTTTTGATGTCTGATTTTACCAAAAATCCATGTCAAAACTAGAAAAACCACTTTTCATGTCATTTTTTTACTAAAAACCTGTAATGACTCGGGTTTGGACCTATAAGAATTTGGAATACTTATAAGAATATTTCCAAATCCAGGAACTAAGTCGACATGGGATTTCGGGGCCCAGAGAGTCTCAGAGAGGTGATATTAAAAATATTAAATATATTTTGTCACACGAGCACATTTTCTCTTAAAACATGGAATAAATCCTGAGTGGAGCCTCAAATAAGAATTCTAAGAACATGGTTGAGTTCAGAATGTCATATTTTCCCTAGGTATGACATAAATTTTTTTTGTGCTGGGTGAACGAGCGGAGGCGAGTTGGCGGGGAGTTGTGTGGCGAGGTTATTAATTAAATAAAAATTTAATTAATAAAATATAACCTAAATACATCTCCCATCTCACATTGGGTGCACACGACACATGAGAGGTTCTCCTACTCTTCCACCTTGGGCTGACAGACAAAAATGATCCAAAATCGAAGCAATGAAGCACTTCTGATCTCCATTCTTGGAATTGATCATCATCAGATCGAGGATCAACATGATTTGGGCATTGTTATACACCTAAAGATTTCGAAATTTCACCCTTGAGTGTCATGAACTAGGTTAGGATTCCATCCGACCCAACAACCGACCCAGTCCATGGAAAGACCCAAAGGGCAGTCTCAATCCCCACGGGCTGGAAACTAGTGTCAGGAATCAAATATAATCCAAGTGGGAATGATTTCATCCCCATAAACCAGGATCAAATAAACAAACTAAACCAAATGAAGAACCAACATAAATTGATATCAATAAATATATAAAATGAATCCAGATACAACAACTGAAAAACAAAATAGAAACTAAAAACGAACTGAGACTGAACACGCCCACACGATATCCATGTGATCTCTTAGTCAACTCCAACCACAAGAACAAAATGCTCTAATAACGAGAACATAAACCAGAAAACCTGAACCTACAAAATAGATCATGTCTACCAAAATCAAATGGTACAAGTAGGATTTGATATTCACATCTTAGTAGACAACCACCATAGAATCCATACATTTCCTTTCCCAAAAATAGTTCATTAACACTAGTTTGAAATACATATATAAAATATGCCTTTATTTCATTTTAAGAAAAAAACACATCTTTCAACAAGTTCCCATTTTAAAAACAACACACACAATTTTCCTCTTTGAAAATCAGTTTCATTTTCCACAACCCCTTTTCTTTAAAAACAAACCCAACCACTAAATCCATTCAGGTTACCAAAAAAAGGCTGTCCAAAAAATAAAGGGAACCAATACAAGTAGATTAAACTAGAAAGACTAATATCGAACATGCAACAGAAAAAAAAAAATATGTAGTATCCATGATAATTTTCTAAACATACATAGAGTGATCCCTATACGTACTCTATTCAGACTCACCTATCAGCATATAGTGCAGATCTATAGTCAATAACCGACTGGATGCTCTAAACTAGCATCACTAGTGGTAAAACCCACCTGGACTCCAAGAGATCAAAGGGGTACCAACCCGTATAATCAGGGTTGATAAGAAACTATCACTCGACCATCTAAAAGACACCCAAGAAACCCATGGTAATAGTATAATATGTATGCAAGAGTCCCCCATACGTGTGACTCATCTTACCTGCTGCCACCGCACTTGCCTACCCCAAACACTAACACCACTTATATGATGACCCATAAGGGGAAATACTTAATAGGGGTGACTGTCATAAAAAAACCAATCAAAAGTTCCAACTGGGCCGTCACATCACACAATATTTAAAATCATTTCTCAAAACATATCAAGGTTCCAACCGAGCATTTGTATTTACCAAACAATATTTATTTCCAAAAAATCATTAGTGATAACCGATCCTTACACCATATTAATTACAAATATTCTTTTAAAACATTCTTCAACCATTTTAAAAATCAATATAAACAACCACTTTCAAGAACCCAATGCCAAGCGAGCCTTTATGCAAAATCCAATTCCAATCCCAACACTATTTCAAGACCAATATGAAAACACACAATGCGCTTAAAGATGCCAAATGAGATTCCCCAACACTTGAAAAACCAACCATATTCCAAAGTACCAAACATGCCATATTCTTTTAACAACCATTTAAAATGACACTTAAGTCATTTTGAAACAAAAATGTGTTTAGTTAAACACTGGGAGTTTTAAAAATACATACAAGTGTTTTGAAAATCGAGTTTTATGTTAAAACAAGTCCATCATAATTTGTGTGCCCATCTATGTGTGCACTCTGAGCACACATGGATGTGACCACATCCAATGGAATACCACAATCATCTTTTCCCCAAACCATTTTCAAATAAACAAAACATGCCTTCCCACCAACACAATAAATCACACTTTATAGATCACCACGTTCCACATATAAAGAAAAAATCACAATCTAATGAATTTAATTAAACATATCCATGGTAAAAGGCCACTCAAATCAACCAATTACACTCTAACAAATCAATTGATATTTTATCGAACACATTAGGTGCACAAATACATAGGCATATTTAAATAATCACTTCAAAAACCAATTTTTAAAAATTATAACAACACCAAAACACCACAATAAACTGAAAAAGTGCATCACAAACATGCGAATCATATTTATAAATTTATTGAAAGCACCCAAGAATCAAATAGATTGCATCAAAAAGGAAACAAATGGAGACACCTACCTCAATGATGTGTGATTTCAACCAAACTCTGGGAGAAGGAAGAGCGATGCCCGAGAGGCGATCCGCACACCCTAAAATCCAAAAAATCAAACTAAACATCAACCCTCTCCCTTAGGGTTTTTCCCAAGATAAAACCCACCAAGAAAACCCCAAGAACCCTAGAGTGGAAAGAGAGGAGAGGAAAAAAATGTCCAAAAACCAAAGGAACTTACTTTAGGAACCTTCAAGGGGCTTCAAAAATCGAAGGGGAGAAAAAGAGAGGGATTTTGGAGGACCCACTGGTGTGCCTAGGCTGAGCATGGGAGGAGAAACACGATTTAGGGTTAAAAACACAGATGGTAAAAGAGGTAAATTCATATTTTTAATGATTTGTAAACTCGCATGGTTTGTTGCATGGTTTACCAAACTGTGCGCCAACCGTGAGGTATCTAATGGAAAAGAGGGGCACCTCACACGGTTTGGATGCATAGTTTGCAAACCGTGCACCAACCATGCCGAACGTCTCTGTCTGGTTACAGAATCAAACTGCATTGTTGCTGCACAGTTTCCCAAACCATGTGCAACTTGTGTTCCTTACTATTGAACACCCTACACATGCTGCACAGTTAGCTGGGTAAGGCCACACAGTTTTCCCTAACGATGCTCAAATCATGCACAGGCCAAAAACCCACCCAAAACTTCCAAAATTCAAATATTTAAACTAATTATCAACCTAAACCTCAACCAAAAATATCAAAGATCATGAAAAGAATAAAATAAAGGGATTTTCAAGATTGTGGCGTGACATCGAGGGAGGTGTATTTTTAGTTTTAGTCTTGACCCCCTTCATTTTTCATTGTTTTAAGGTTTTAAATCCCTATTACGAATCCTAGATATCCCTCCTAGTTCGTTCTGCAGGTTTCATGGAAAACCATGGTGAATCAGGAGAATCTCAAGGTAATTCCCATATGGAATTACTTATTATACGACGTGCAATTTAGTGAGAAATGTCGTGTGTATATCCCTGTTTGGGGAAGATGAATTTTGGGGACTACACACCGTGTATCGGGGTTACACACTGTGTGGTGACCCCATGTTGTGTGGCCAGAGGATATGGATAAGGTATCCATGTAATAGTATATGGACATGTAGAACTACATGACCAAAGTACATAGAAATGGGGTGCTAGACACGGGAATGTGAAAACTATATGGCCAAGTGGGCATTTAGCCTGAACACACCATATAGTATAAGATGTATGGAGTGTGAGAGACACGGTTGGACATGCTTTGTGGAAGAAGAACATAGCCAGTGTCTGGGTGAGGCATAACACATCATGTACAAGTTGTACATGTCGTGTACCCCTATATAGCCAAGCAAGGCCATGTGAAGGAGAGACATGACCATGTGAATGGGAATGTACACATGCCATGAGGGATTTATCACATTCCATGTATTTTCTTGGATATCTTCTTGATATCTTCCACCTTATGTATCTCCTTCTCTGAAACTCGTATTCAGGATTGTGAGTAGCATGTCCTGAGAATTTTTTCATGAAGAACATGATGGTAGAATCCTTTTAGACCTATGATATATGATGTGTCATATTTTGAGCATGACACTTGTGTAGCAGTGCTTAACTTTGGGTAGTATCAGGGTAGATCACTGGGTTGACTTTGGGGTCAGTACCCTTTACTTTCACTTAGGATGTGGGTCCCCTGTACTATTTAGTTTGGCAGAGCAGTACTACCATGCTATATCAAGGTGTGGCTCCCCTACATATTGAAGTTTTGTGATGCGAGGTAAGATAATAATGACTCTACTTTCAGTGGTTCTTGATCAATGCGGTAGATTGGTGTGGCTCATAAAGAGAAACATTGGGATTGGTAATCCACTATGGCATCGAGGCGTGAATTTACCTTAACTCTCTTCTTTGGTAGATATGGGACTCCCCATGTCATGGGAAAGGGTTCTATACCTATGGGGTAGTTCTTTTAGGGTTGGTACTCCCCTATCGGACCAGGGCATGGATTCCCCGCATCATTCATGTAGTTAGAGATAGTGCTCCCCTATCATGATAGGGTGAGGGCCCTCCATACTTGTTGATCAAATAGATTAGTTTCTTCCCCTTTGAACCAGGGTGTAGTCCTCTATCTCTGGAGTTGGTAATTCCCTACCATGTCAGGGCGTGGGTCCTCTAGACGCGATTTATAGATACAGTGGGAACTCCCCTATTGTGTTATGTGTAGGTCCTCTATCCTTGGAGTTGAAACTCACCTATTTTTCTAGGGTGAGGATCATCCGTACATGTTGTTCTCGTAGAGTTGGTACTCCCATGTCATACCTGGGAGCGATTCCTCTATCCTGGGGTCGATACTTTCCTGTCGTGTTAGGGTGCAGTTCCCCTATAGTAATCATGCTAGTAGATTTGTACTACCCTGTCGTACCAGGGTGTAGTTACTCACCTATGTAGTAGTACTCCACCATCTCTGAGTAGAAGTAGGTAGAAAGTCCTCCATTGGAGTTAGTGATCCCTCAGCCGTTAAGTACAATTATGAGGAGTAGGCCCCTCAACTAGTTTATGTTTGATACCTGGTTAGGAGTTAGTGCTCCCTCAATGGTTTGAGGTGTGGGCCGGTCTATATAGGAGAAAAAGAGGTTTTGCAGGTTGGATATGAGACAATACTCCCTCAACTATAGAGAAATGGTGAGGTGTGGGTCCCTCCATTCTCTCTTGTTATAGAGCATTCACTTGGTACATATTCTGGAGTAGTGCTCCCTCAACTATGTGAAGTGTGAGGGGTGTGTATCTCCACTTGGGTTCTTAAAGACTTTCACAAAGCACAAGTTAGTGATGGCAGGACCTCTGGTCCTGAGTACTAGAGCTGGACCTAATGAGTTATTCCCGATGGAGCGTATCTCTTGGATGGGTGCCATCTGGGATGGTTGAGCTCATGGAGTGTGTTCTCCTAGTTTTTGTGTTACCATTAAATCCTCGAGTAGAATCCTATCTCTAGCTATGAGGTTAGAATCTCATGAGAATTGGAGTCTGATATGAGTATATCTGGGTGATTTATGGGATTTATTATGGTTTTTTCACATGTATGGGTTGAAACCCCTTGTGGAATGAGCTGGCTAGTCAAGTATAGTCAAGGATTCATTTGATATGGATTTCCTCTCTTGATTGGGTTTCCTCTATCTAGGTCGAGCAGACTATTTTCTTTCAGTTTCTCCATTTTTATTTTGGGGTTTTGGGGTGCCTACTGAGTATTCTTATACTCACCCCTACACGAGATTTTACTACACATGTTATTCCTTGTGCAGACCACATAGCTTTTGATATATTCCTTATAGGACCTAAGGTAGATGGAGCTTAGTGAGCTAGACTGAACGAGGTGTTTATCGGAGCTAGGCCTAGGAGCTTTTTGGTAGTTGCATCTGACCGTGATCCCATCCTTCTAAGCAGGTTGGACAATTTTGTAATTTTTGGTGGGCGTGTGTTTTTCCCTTTTTATGCTTTTGGTACTTCTATTTTACTTTGGTTTGGGATAGTTTTATACATGTATTTTAGTTTCCATATTTTTATATCTCTGTACTGTTGCTTGAGGTGTTTGTGGGTGAGTACATATAGGTACTTATGTGAAATCCTCCCATCTATGTGATATACCTTCTCGACATTAGTCACCACCCCCTGGCCTATTGGAGGTGGGATTGAGGAGTTGAGGCCTAGGCCCCATCAATTTGGGTTGTGACAGAGTGGTATCAGTGCGAGTTCCACTTTGGGACCGCAATATCGCGAGCTTGGTTTGGGTTGCATAGAGACAATGTTAGGATGTTTTGAGTTTGGATCTCAGGCCAAAGGTTCCAATGTTGGTGCACTGGCTGACATATCCATTCACCAAGACTCTGATAATCTGCTTTTTGAATCAACACATTAGGACACTGGTCATAAGGAAATAATGGTACATGCATCATATAGGACTGGGTTTTGGTTTTTTCTTATCCTTCTTGAGTCATCTCCCCGAATATACTCCTTGACCATGGTGCATCTTGAATTCAATTTCAATATGAAACCATGACGATAACCAAATAGGGTTCCATGGTGGTATTTTTATGAAGATCTACCCCATGACGAGGCTTTAGTGTAGGGCATGGGTTCTAAAGTGGTACCTCTAGGTGATCTTCTGGTTGAGCCACTACCCGTTGAACAACTGGCTGTTCCAGAAGTTCAGTCCGAGTATGTACGTAGGATGAGTGTGCTGCCTGAGTTCTAAAAGTAGATACCTCTAAGGTATTAGGGTGGTCTAAACCCCTAGGTAGATAATGACTAGCTTGAGGTAGTCACACATGTTTTCTACCTTGTTAGGACACCTCCCGATAAAATGGTGGTCCTAACGGTGATCCTTCTATAGGGTTAGGCTAGGTGATGATGGAGTTTAGTGAAGCAGTTCCACAATGAGGAAACACTCTCTTGGTTGGAGTTTTAGTGGCTCTTTAGGGAAGAGGTTTACCCAACCACATTGCGTTAAGTGTGTATCCCATAGGCATAGGTCCTCCCTATGACTTCTTTGGACAGACATGCAAGATTCTAGGCATCTTTGACAGAACTTTGGAATTACAGGAAAACTCATCATCCTGGGATGGGCTGTGAGATAGAGATCCCCTTTCTCTCTTGTTTGGGTTTCTTTTATGAGCATATATACATATATCTTCATTTTTGGGTTTTGTTCACTCTTGCTTTGGGTTGAGGTGACTACTTCTATCATGTATCTTATTTCTCTCTCATTAGTTTTCAAGGAATCCTATTAGGCATGTATATAATCACCCCTATATGGGATTTTCCTACACGTGTCGTGTCTTATGCGGACAAAAAATATATCGATGGTGATTTCAAAGGAGTTTATGGATACTCGGGTGCATAGACTGCGTACATTGGTCGAGATTGGAGATCAGGAGTCGGGCTCTCTCATCTTTCTTTCTTTTCTAGTTATTGTCATGTTAGGACATATTGGTTGGGAGTGTATTTTTACCTTTACTCTTTAAGATATCACTATCGCACTCTATGGAATTCCCTAGAGGTTATTACATGCATGGTTTTTTCTCTCTAGATGTTATTGTATTTTATTTTTTTATTCCTCTACACTTATACATGGAGATAGTTGGGTGCTTGCGTACAGGTAATTTAGTAAAAGAAGTATCATTTTATTTACGAATTTCATCACTTTTCTCCTTCCCTTGGCCTATGGAGGTGGTCTTGGGGTAGTTTCAGCTCATACTTCTGCTGGCCAGGTGGACCTCAGTGTGTCGAGTCATGATAGATTGGTATGAAAGGTGGTTCGAACTCAATTTTTTTGTAGTTTTTCCCCTTACAAGGCTTGGTTGAGAACTTAGGTCAACAATTTCAAAGTTTCTTGAGTGTGTATTTCAGGTTAGGGAACCCAGTGTTTGTCCGGTGGATGGAATATCTATCCACCAGGACTCTGACCACCTGCTTGTCAACTCGACATACCAAGATATTGGTTATAAAGAACATTGATAAATACATAATATAGGATTGAGTCCTTTGACTGTCCTTCTTGAGTCAGATCACTATATATATATATGATCATCTTACCATGGTATATATTGATTAATATTTAGGATTCATCTATAAAGACATCCATCTAGGTTACCAATTCAGGATCATGATGATGATCAGATGAGCGATGAGGCCTCAATTCAGGGGCTATCTCACAAGATATTTCCTCTAGGAGGATAGGTAGCAGTATCCCTGACTGTCGAGAAATAGATTATACTAGCAGATCAAGTTGAGTATGTGTGTGAGCTTAGAAAACTCTATGAGTTACATTGCCATAGTCTTCTGAGGTTCTACAGTGAGCCAAATTTCTAGGTAGGAGAGGATTGACTTGAGTCCATGATCTGAGTTTTCAAACTTGTATGGACCCCAATTGATCATATGGTTTCACTGAAAGCCAGTATTTTCCATAGAGTAGATGGGTGCTAGTGTAGTTTAGTGACACAAATGTATGATGAGTCAACACTCTCATGGTCTGACTTCCCACAACTTCTTGATAAGGAGCACTACCCCTCATGCTTACACTCAGTTCAGATTCAGGAGCTATTGGAGATACAACATGGAGAGATGATAATGGATGAGTATGCTATGAGGTTCACTGATATTACGTGGTACTCCATCGATATTATTCAGGATGGTTACTTTTGAGCATAGAAGCTTGAGTAGGGTCTCTACAAAGACATCCATGCTAGTGTGGTACGCTTGTTCATCCCCACATATACTGGAGTGATAGAGTGGGAACTAGTGATGGAGATATTCCTACCCAAGGGATTCCATGTAACTAGATTCATCAGTAGGCATACCAAGGATGAGTCATATAAATTAGTTGGCAGACAAAAGGTGTCGAGGCACAGGTGGTGTACCCATACCCATACTTAGGCACATGGTCATATGGCCTAGGGATAACATAGAGGACCAGGGAAGCCCAAAGAGGGGCAATGATATGCATGCGATGAGCGACATCACACGACACATGATTTCTCAACCATACGTACTGAAGAGGATAAGACATAGCTCCAAATAGAGGAGTATCTGGTGCTGGATGGTGTTATGAGATCCTTCCACCACCACCACCACCAGGAGGCCCACGTCAGGCTCAGGGAGTTGGCAGTCGGGGCTGTGGAAAACTGCGGATTAAGGAGGCCTATAACCTAACAACTCATGATATGATTAGAGGTATGATATATGTTTATTATACTCTTTATTTAGTACTATTAGACACAAGTATGAGTCATTCCTTTATTTCCTTACTCTAGGTGTGGGAGATGGAGCTCCCAGTTTAGACTTTAGCTTAACAACTTTGGCTTGATATTCTTACGGGGAACACTTCTTCATTATCAATTATCTACCAATAGTGTGAGCTATCTCTTAGTGGAGATTTTTTCTCATGGGACCTCTTGGTATTAATGATGATACCATATGAAACCATCTTGGGTATGGACTGGTAGTCCATAATATGAGGCCAGATCGACTGTCACAGCTGGCAAGTCAGATTCCTTCAGACTAATTTTATTAGATTATACTTTGTGGGTGAGAGAGATATCCTCGAAGAGTGAGTGGGTATAGTGAGAAAAAAGCTTCAACCCAACTGTCACGAACCAACCCGGGTCGACCCTAAACCATTCACTCGAGCCGGCCTGCGACATGGCCTCAAGCGCGTCTCCCCTTATGCCAGAGGTTGTCGACTAGCGGCAAGGGTGTAAGGTAAGTCAGGGGGAGACTATACCCTCTTATCAAAGTGAAAAAAGGACAAAATAAAGCAATAGCTGAAGCAGTGTATATAATAAGAAAGCAGCAAAAAACATTTTTCAATTGTAAAGTTTGAACAAAATTGGTGAACGTCAGTTTATATAGAAGAAGCATGCATGAAATGATAATGATACAATGGAAGAAGTAAACAACACAACATAATTACACATCAATGCAAGAAGTAAATAAAAAAATGACTCAAGCCCAAGGAAGATCTCCATAAGAATCCCGAGCCTTAGCTCGGTCCTTTGCTCCTAACTCTAAGTACAAGAAACAACAATGACAAGGTCCTGCAACCAAATGGAATCTACTCAGGTACCCCAGTGCAATGGTGGCCCGAGTAGGGTGTGAGATATAAATCTCAATAGGACGGAACCACCAGTGTCTAGCCCACTATGGACAGTGAAATGTAATTAAATAGTGTGCATGTATTTCCAAACAATAACTGTATAATATAAAGAATCAACGCCCGTCCAAGTTTCAAAAGGGACACATGATGGTAATACCTGCTTCAGACCATAACCGGAATAAGAACCTGCTCAAAACAACACAAGTACATTTGTTCAATCATAAAAATACTTTTTTTACCATCTTTCTCATTTATACTCTATTTATTCACTTTTCATTTCCCAGGAGTTTCAACTCCTGTTGGAAATACATTCATTCTTACCTTTCTTTATTTGATCACATTTCACTTGGGTTTTAATCAAATCTCTCGTTCTTTTCATTAATCATTATTATAATTCGTTTGGTATTGAACGCCATGTCAAGCACCCCAATTCTCATTTGGTGTAGATCGTCATGTCTAACACCCTGAATCATAGTTTGGTGTAGATCGCCATGTCTAACACCTAGATAAATATTCGGTGTAGATCGCCATGTCTAACACCCTATATCACAAGCTTGGATAACCATTGGAGAGGAACGCCATGTCCAAACCCAAATTTTAAATCGTTCTAGAACGCCATGTATAAGACCCAAAATCTCATTCATTTATTACCATTTATCAACTAATAAATCAATCGACACAGTTCTCATTTCATAATTAATTCTTCACATTTAATCATCCAAATCCGTTCTCAACTTTTCCTAATTAATTCTCATAATTAATTATATTTAATCAGCATTCTGGAACTTACATGAGAAATAGATGGTAAACAAGAGTGTATGAAATCAACATGCCTCAATGATATGTTATTAATGACATTAAATGGTACAAGCTAACAAACTTGTTCGAGCATGGAAATCAATTCAAACTATCGCGTTACATTTATAACTTAAAGAACATGGAAAAAAGGGGCGTTTAGGCAGGGCACACCCAAGGGGGTGTCCAAGAGGAAAAGAGAGCACCCAGGATGGGCTTCACCATAAACGAAGGCCACAATGGGCATGAGCGAACCACCCAAGAATTTTAATAAGAGATTACGAGGCATCACCGAAAGGTTGTGACAAGCGGCACAAGGCGTGGCATGTCATAAGCGCCGAAGTAAAGGGAAGAGGGTAAACACCCTACACTAAAATTTCTAATTACATTTTAAGCCATGAACTTAGGAGGTGTCATGGCTCATTTATTATATTTTTTTTCAAGAAGCAACGTCATTTGAGGTAACCAGTAAGGTACATATACAAGCATGTCATTTATCAAGTATAATGTCAAGCATAAAGAGTCATAAGACATTTAAGTAGGAAAAAATAATGTCTAATTACTACTTTTTATCTTGAAGATAATGCACCTCTGATCGAGGGGTTTTATTATTAAATCGTTAGTTTAGTGACCAAGAAACCTCTTTTATCTTTTTCCTTGAAATTCACACGATTTTCACAGAAGCCTTTAATCGGAACTAAACTTGCATAATTAAAATGCTAAGGCAGTGCAATATTAAACTCACTATTACTTTAATTAAATTTAAAGGGCAAGGAGAGGAACCCTACCTCCAGGTGGATCCATCCGTCCACTCCAGCTCTTGGGACTTTCTAACTAAGAGCCGCTGCTGCTCCCCCACTGAGAATATGCACCTTCACACACATCCAAGGACACCTAGCCCCTATGCACGTATTCGCATGGCCCATGAATACATGCAATGGGATCCTTACACATGTGCTTATATGCATACACTAGTCTCCACTCACCTGCGCACACACTTTTCATATATGTACATAGGCACACCTAGCCCCATACATGTATATCCACTGCCATGGATGAATATACGTGTAACGGGGGAACCTATATACATATATATACTTACCTATGAATGCACAGGAGAGTCACCTAGACTTTGGAGACTTGAAACCACGAAAAAACCTTCAAAGAACTAATAGATAAATACAAGGAACCTTAAAACACAAAAAGAAATCAATTTAGCTAAGGTGAAACTAACCGGTGACATTAAAGCCTTACCTCGGGTGTTGGCAACAAACCAAAATGAAGACGGAACCACACCGAGAAGCTCAACAGACTACCAACGATAAACCAGGGACTCATAAACATCAAAAGCCCCAAATTTAACAAGTGCGAAACAAAGGAAAAGGTGAAGACCTTACCCCGAAACCAATCCGATGATTCAGAACCACTCGAACTGCTTCGCCTTCAGCGACGGTTGCCGGAACGCACATCCAGGGACCCCAAGAGAACTTTTGCACAAACCTAGAACAAGCACAAGATGAAAATCAGATCACCTCCAAGCCCTACGGTTCGACTACACCTCACTGGGCGCCGATTAGGTCGAAATAAAGCCGGAAACAGGGAGGAGAAGGGAGAGAGTAGCTTACTATGGAGGATCAAGTGAAAAACCGGTAGAAATCTGAGGGAAGAAGGAGAAGAGGAGGAGGCCATAGGGAAGAGGATCTCGTCGCGCGAAGGGGGGATCCCTCTCGGGTGTTGGGTCGCGCGGCTCGGATGAGGGAGAAGGGGAGGGAGAGGGGCCGCCGCATTGGTGGTCCGACAGCTACGGGGGCGGCCGAGGGGGATGATAGGGAGAGGGGGGCCGCTCTAGGGCTGCTGGTTGCACTCCCCCTTACGGGAGAAGGTGGGGGGGGGGGGGGGGTCTCGCCCCCCTCTTGTTTTCAAAATAAAAAATAAAAAATAAAATAATTAATTAAAACAAAACAAAACATAATATACTATAATTAATAATTTCAATTATATTATTATTATTATTCAATAAACATACCTTTAATATCATATTACCCAAAATTAAAAGGGCTTCCTCATTAAATTATGAAACTCCCCATTTATTAGACATTTCAATAAACATTTAATTATTTCAACGCATTAATTAATTCGCAATTAAATAATGCAAGGCAATTAATTAACTTAAAAAATAATGAATTAAGTCTAGACGCATTAATAAATTCTAAAAGGATTAAATATATACATTACACAAATTTAATTAAATAAAAATCCAAATTTTAAATCTGGATAAACCGCACGTCTTGACTCGCGCCGACTGACAACCGTGCGTAGCCTGCACACCTGCTACCGGATACCCGGGGTATCCCGCATGGCTGACCCGCACGGTTAAATCTACCGCATGCAGTCCGATATCACCGCTTAAAACGGTTCCAAATCTCGAGACCTCGCTCCAAAGCTCGGTTTTTAAAACCGACCCATTGATAAAAAGAAAAATTTCAAAAACCTTCGTATTTTATCCAGTTCAAAACACAAGATGTGACAACCTTCCCACCTTAGAACTTATCATCCCCGAGAAGCCTTCGGGAACAACATAACCCTCACCCATCCTACAGAATTCAGTAAGTCTTTCACAAAGGGGTCACGTTGCATCTCCAAATGTCTAACACACGATCAAACATTGGTTAGGCAAGCGACACATAAGCCATTAAAATCTGAGCCAAAACTCATTTCCTAATCGAAACACCACGACGACACTTACTTGAGATTGTATAACTCGCTGGAAAAGAGCGCTACATGATTATCAAGCCTAAATCAAAGGTCAAGGAAAACATGACCACACTTATGAACAAAGGTTTCAATTTAAGCTAGGGGAGTCTAACTAGGGACAACGACAAGAGAGAGGTTCTGCTCCAAAGAAACTCAAGGAGAAACTCAATCCAATCTACCCTTATACGAGGGTCTTAAACAAAGGACGTCACTATAGGTTCCATTTCCTAGCCCTTTATATTTAATCACATTTAATCTGTAATCATCAAAATATTTAATTAAAACCTTAAGTGCCATTTTTTTTCAAAAAAAAAACTAGGTACTTGATTTTAACCAACTCCCCAAGGGCAAAACAAGAATGTTTTATAAATCATTATGGTGACCTACAAGGGTCCCACTAAGAAAAAATGGTTTCATTATCATGAAACCCAATAGAAATTTTCAAAAATTATTAAAATTAAAGCACCCAAACGGTTCATCACATAAAAAAACATTCCCCAACCAACCTACTTGGGTCCAATTGCATATTAAATGATAATAATTTTGATTACAGATCAAAATTAAACATCTTTCACATTTATAAGAATTTCATACAGCATCACCATCACATTTAATATGGGTTTCCATTTCCCAACTCATGAAGCACCCATACACTTCATGGGTTGAAAGTTCAATTACACGGTTTACCCCTTTCCCAAGCTATAAGGAGCCCATACACCTTACAACTTGAAAACTGGTTATGTCATAATCGCAACTAATAAATTCAATCAAAGAAATTAATCATTTTTCGACAAGCTACCATGTCTTTACAAGCAGCTAACACAGAGCAACATGTTGAAACTATTAAAAACATGCTATAACACAGAAGCATGGCACATAAGCATGAAATATTATCACTCAAGCATGTTAGATCTACCACTGAAACATGTTATCACAAAGGGAATGGTAAAAAAGTAAAATAAATGGCATATTCAAGGCACAAAATACATATCATCAAGCATACTTCTAATTCAACTACATGGAATGACATATATGCATGACATATGAATCTCTAAGTGCCTATTATGATGCATGTAGTGCTTCTTCTTTACCATATCAGGTTAAAGGTTAAATACTATAATTCTCATAAACCATAAGCAGCATAAATTACACCAATCACTCGAGGTGAAATCATATCAACTGTAATATCAAAAAGCATGAACAAAAATCCTAGCCCTGGTCACTTGGTCATTCCCCATACGTGGGGTGATCAGTCCTAAGCACGACTATCAACCCAAGTGTCGACACATTCCTAGTATCTTGTCTACCAATCCCAAAAATAGCAGGACAATGAAAAAAAAGGAGGGTCCTTTGATACCATTTTGTCATGAACCAACCCGGGTCGACCCTAAACCGGTCACCCGAGCTGGCCCGTGACATGGCCTCAAGTGCGTCTCCCCTTACCATAGAGGTTTCCGACTAGTGGTGAGGGTGTAAGGTAAGTCAGGGGGGAGACTATACCCTCTTATCAAAGTGAAGAAAAAGGAAAAAATACAACAACAGAAGAAGTAGTGTATATAATAAGAAAGCAGCAGAAAACATTTTTCATTTGTAAAGTTTGAACAAAATTGGTGAATGTCAGTTTATATAGAAGAAGCATGCATGACATGCTAACGATACAGTGGAAGTAGTAAACAACACAACATACTTACACATAAATTCAACAAGTAAATAAACAAACGAATCAAGACCGAGGAAGATCTCCATAAGCATCCTGAGACTTAGCTTGGTCCTTTTCTCTTAAATCCAATTACAAGAAACAACAATGACAAGGTCCTGCAACTAAATGGAATCTACTCAGGTAGCCCAGTGCAATGGTGGCCCGAGTAGGGTGTGAGATATAAATCTCAATAGTCCGGAACCACTGGTGTCTAGCCCACTCTGGACAGTGAAACGTAATTAAATAGTGTGAAGGTATTTCCAAACAATAACAGTACAATATAAAGAATCAACGCCCATCCAGGTTTCAAAAGGGACACCTGACGGTAATACCTGCTTCAGCCCATAGCCGTAATAAGAACATGATCAAAACAACACAAGTACATTTGTTCAAGCATAAAAATACTTTTTTTTATCATCTTGCTCATTTATACTCTGTTTATTCACTTGTCATTTCCCAGGAGTTTCAACTCCTGTTGGAAATCCATTAATTCATACCTTTCTTTATTTTATCACATTTCACTTGGGTTTTAATCACATCTCTCGTTATTTTCATAAATCATTATTATCATTCGTTTGGTGTTGAATGCCATGTCAAGCACCCCAATTCTCATTTGGTGTAGATCGTCATGTCTAACACCCCAAATCGCAATTTGGTGTAGATCGCCATGTCTAGAGCCTAGATAATTATTCGGTGTAGATCGCAATGTCTAACACCCTATATCACAAGCTTGGATAACCATTGGGGAGGAACGCCATGTCCAAACCCAAATTTTAAATCGGTCTAGAACTCCATGTCTATGACCCAAAATCTCATTCATTTATTACCATTTATCAACTAATAAATCAATCGACATTGTTCTCATTTCATAATTAATTCTTCACATTTAATCATCCAAATCCGTTCTCAACTTTTCCTAATTAATTCTCATAATTAATTATATTTAATTAGCATTCTGGCACTTACATGAGAAATAGAAGGTAAAAAAGAGTGTATGGAATCAACATGCCTCAATGATATGTTATTAATGACATTAAATGGTACAATCTAACAAACTTGTTCGAGCAAGGAAATCAATTAAAACTATAACGTTACATTTATAACTTAAAGAACATGAAAAAAAGGGGTGTTTAGGCGGGGAACACCCAAGGGGGTGTCCAAGAGGCAAAGCGAGCACCCAGGATGGGATTCACCATAAACAAAGGCCACAATGGGCATGATCGAACCACCCAAGTATTTCAATAAGAGATAATGAGGCATCACTGAAAGGTTGAGACAAGCGGTACAAGGCGTGGCATGTCATAAGCACCGAAGTAAAGGGAAGAGGGTAAACACCCTACACTAAAAGTTATAATTACATGTTAAGCCATGAACTTAGGAGGTGTCATGGCTCATTTATTATATATTTTTTTTCAAGAAGTAATGTCATTTGAGGTAACCAGTAAGGTACATGTACAAGCATGTCATTTATCAAGTATAATGTCAAGCATAAAGAGTCATAAGACATTTAAGTAGGCAAAAATAATGTACACTTCCTACTTTTTATCTTGAAGACAACGCACCTCTAATAGAGGGGTTTTATTATTAAATCATTAGTTTAGTGACCAAGCAACCTCTTTTATCTTATTCCCTCAATTCACACGATTTGCAGAGAAGCATTTAATCGGAACTAAACTTGCATAATTAAAATGCTAAGGCAGTGCAATATTAAAATCACTATTACTTTACTTAAATTTAAAGGGAAAGGAGAGGGACCCTACCTCGAGGTGGATCCATCCGTCCACTCCGGCTCTTTTCTCTTTCTAACTAAGAGTCGCTGCTGATCCCCCATTGAGAATATGCACCTTTACACACATGCAAGGACACCTAGCCCCTATGCACGTATTTTCATGGCCCATGAATACGTGAAAGGGTATCCTTACACATGTTCTTATATGCATACACTAGTCTCCACTCACCTGCGCACACACTTTTCATATATGTACGTAGGCAAACCTAGCCCCATACATGTATACCCACTGCCATGGATGAATATACATGTAACGGGGGAATCTACATACATATATATACTTACCTATGCATGTGCAGGAGAGTCGCCTAGACTTTGGCGACTCGAAACCACACCAAAACCTTCAATGCACCAACAGATAAATACAAGGAACCTTAAAACACAAAAAGAAATCAATTTAGGTAAGGATAAACTAACCAGCGGCATTAAAGCCTTACCTCGGGTGTTGGAAACAAACCAAAACGAATACAGAACCACACCGTGAAGCTCAATAGACTACCAAAGACAAACCGAGGACTCATAAACATCAAAAGACCCAAATTTAACAAGTGCTAAACAAAGGAAAAGGTGAAGACCTTACCTCGAAACCAATCCGATGATCCAGAACCACTCGAACCGCTTCGCCTTCAGCGGCGGTTGCTGGAACGCACATCTAGGGACCCTAAGAGAACTTCCACACCAACCTAGAATAAGCGCAAGACAAAAATCAGATCACCTCCAAGCCCTAGGGTTCGACCGCACCTCACCGGGTGCCGATTAGGTTGAAATAAAGCCAGAAACAGGGAGGATAAGGGAGAGAGTAGCTTACCGTGGAGGATCAAGCGCAAAAATGGTAGAAATATGAGGGAAGAAGTAGAAGAAGAGGAGGATGTAGGGAAGAGGAGCTCATTGCGCGAAGGGGGGATCCCTCTCGGGTGTTGGGTCGCGCGGCTCGGATGAGGGAGAAGGGGAGGGAGAGGGGCCGCCGCATTGGTGGTCCGGCAGCTGCGGGGGCGGCCGAGGGGGATGAGAGGGAGAGGGGGGCCGTTCTAGGGCTGCTGGTTGCACGCCCCCTTACGGGAGAAGGTGGGGGGGGGGGTCTCTCCCCCCTCTTGTTTTCAAAATAAAAAATAAAAAATAAAATAATTAATTAAAACAAAACAAAACATAATATACTATAATTAATAATTTCAATTATATTATTATTATTATTCAATAAACATACCTTTAATATCATCTTACCCAAAATTAAAAGGTCTTCCTCATTAAATTATGAAACTCCCCATTTATTAAACATTTCAATAAACATTTAATTATTTCAACGCATTAATTAATTCGCAATTAAATAATGCAAGGAAATTAATTAACTTAAAAAATAATTAATTAAGTCCTGACTCATTAATAAATTCGCAAAGGGTTAAATATATACATTACACATATTTAATTAAATAAAAATCCAAATTTTAAATCTGGATAAACCACACGTCTTCACTCGTGCCGACTGACAAACTGTGCGCAGCCCACGTGCCTGCTACCGGATACCCGGGGTATCCCGCATGGCTGAACCTCACAGTTAAAACTACCACACACAGTCCGATATCACTCCTTAAAATGGTTCCAAATCTCAGTACCTTGCTCCGAAGCTCAGTTTTTAAAACCAACCCATTGATAAAAGAAAAAGTTTAAAAACCTTCGTATTTTATCCAGTTCAAAACACGGGATGTGACACCATCACCCATCAATTGTAAATTTTATCACTTGGCACAATATTATATTCAAAGACTACCTCTGAGGTGGGATATGGAGTTTTTCATCAAATTTTACAATGTTAATTCTATGATATCTTTTTCATTATATCAAATGACCCATGCTAATCTCTGGGAGATGACAGTGCAGTTAAAGGACCTTCAAGAGAAGGGTTTTATCATAATTAGTGTGTCTCCTTGGAAAACTATAGTTTTCTTCATGAAAAAGGTTAATGGGAGCTTGTGGATTTTTGTTTATTATCATCACTTGAACTAGAACACAACAAATAAAAATTACCCCTTACCAAGGATTGACGACCTCTTTGATCAGTTTCGTGGTGCGAGATGGTTCTCTAAGATAAATATCAGGTTAGACTACTATTAGTTAAGGGTTCATACAGCTAATATTCCAAAAATGAAATTATGATGTTTCTATGAACACTATGATTTTCTAGTGACACCTTTCGGTGTGAAAAATTCCCCCACTATGTTTATGGATTTGATGAACTAGATCTTCCAAACACACTTGGACTGATTTTTGGTCATCTTCATAGATGATATACTCATATACTCTGTATTAGATGAGAAGCATGCATAACACTTGAGGATAGTCCTAGACTTATTTCAGGAACACCAGCTTTATGGTATACTCTTTAAGTTCCAGTTCTAGATACATGAGGTTCACTTTCTGGGGCATGTCATTTATAGGCATGGATTAGTAATGAACCTGGTGAAGATCAATGTAGTGATTACTCAGGATCCACCCAAGAGCATGTCAGAGGTATGGAATTTTGTTGGCTTTGTAGAGTACTACAAGAAGTTCATTGCAGACTTCTCTAGGATTTCATCCCCTTTGACCACCTTTATATAGGAAAGGAATCCATTTACCTGGATTGAGAAGTATCATAGAGCCTTTTAGGGTTGAGCCTGAGACTGATGAGTGATCCTATTTTGAGGCTACCAGAGGAGGGCGTGGAGTATGTAGTGTATTTAAATGACTCTGGAGTTGGTCTTAGATGTGTGTTGATGCATAGTCAGACAATTATCAGTAGTAGAAAAATGGTCTTTAATGTCGTTTTTTTTTTATTTTTGACGTCGGTTTTTAACTGACGTCGAAGTCTCCGACGTAAAAAATATGACTTTTTATGTCGGTTTTTGTAAACCGATGCCAAAAATAAATTACATTTGTTTTTTGACATCAGTTTTGTAAAAAACCAGTGCCAAAAAAACTATTTTGTATCATTTTTGGCGTTGGTTTTCATAAAAACCGACACCAAAAATAAAAAAAATAGTTTTGGCGTCGGTTATTTAAAAAAAATGACGCCATAAATGAAAAAAAAGATTTTTGGCGTTGGTTTTTACAAAAAACGACACCAAAAAGTAATTTTTTTTCTATGTTTTAGATAATTTCCTAAGATTTGATTTGACTGGTTTTGGACTTAAAACGGAGTTACGGATCAAAAGTTATCGCCGTCAGAAGTTGAACCTATCAATGTTTCGATTGATACAACCAGTTTCAAAGAAAACATGATAAACATAAATTAAAATCATATACACCATATGAAATAAAATAAGCATAATAATTCAAACATATTTCAATGGTTTTACAGGATTTTATAGAAATGATACATTGTTTATCATCATATAACTTATATTTAGAAATGAGAATTAATCATCATTATAAGAAAGCTAATCGAGTAGTTTAGAAATGAAGGATAATAATAATACACAAATCAAATGAAAAGAATATATACCGTGTTCAAATTAAGGATTGAAGTCTCATTGAAAACTTGATTGAATCGACAATATTGAAAATGATGAACGAGGGAGAAACTGGATATATATATATAGTAAATGAAAATATTTTCAATTGCGTTGTATGAAAATGTAGGCAGGATTTTAAAAAGTTAAACGCGCGTTGTGAAAAAAATTGAAATTTTGATCCCGTGTTACTCTTTGGCGTCAGTTTTGTTTGAAACCGATGAAAAAGAGGATTTATATTGGTCCTTTGGGGTCGGTTTTTTAGAAAACCGACACCAAAAATGCCAATCGATATCCTTTTTGGCGTCGGTTTTTAAATAAACCGACGTGAAAAAGTAAAAAAAATACATTTTTCGCATCGGTTTTTTTAAAAACCGATGCCAAAAGGTTAAAAAATAATATTTTTGGCATCAGTTTTTTAACAAACCGACGTGAAAAATTTGAAAAAAAACTTTTTTCTTCCGTTTTTTTAAAACCGACGCCAAAAACAGGAAATAATTTTTTTTGGCGTCGGTTTTAAAAAAAACCAACATAAAAAACTAAAAAATATTTTTGGCGTCGGTTTTTATAAAAACTGACACCAAAAAAATTAAAAAAAATTGACAATGTCTTAGATAATTCCTTAATCTTTGATATTACTGGTCGTGGAGCTAAAACGGAGTTATGGATTAAAAGTTATGACCTTTGAAAGTTGAACTTCTTGAAGACTTCTTTTAGAGACTATCAACTTCCGACATCCATAAATTTTAATCTGTAACTCTGTTTTTACTCCACGACCAGTAAAATTGAAGATTAGTGAATTATCTAAAACATTGTAATTTTTTTAAAATTTTATGTCGTTGGTTTTCATAAAAACCGACGCCAAAATATATATATTTTTTTGTTTTTTTGTCGGTTTTTTTTAAGAACCGACGCCAAAACGATTTTTTTTTCTTTTTGGTGTTGGTTTTTAAAAAAACCGACGCCAAAAGATCACCGCAAAAATTATTTACATTGGTTTATAAGAAACCGACGTCAAATTGGTGACGTTAAAAATCATTTTTCTACTAGTGTATTTCATATGGGTTGAGGAAATTGAGACCCCACGAGCATAACTATTTGACTCATGACCTGAAGTTGACATCAGGGGTCTACACTCTAAGGATGTTGAGGCATTATCTTTTGGGAGAGTGCTTTGTTGTTTACTAAGACCATTAGTGTCTCAAGTATTTCTTCAAATAGAGAGATATGATCCTAAGACATATGTGTTGGTTGGATTTCTTACATAACTCTGACTTTTAGAGTCTCAGGTATGTCTTCACATAGAGAGATCTGAACCTAAGACAAAGGCGCTGGTTGGAGTTCTTATAGAACTATTATTTGGAGATAATCTATACTCCTGATAAGGGAAATGTGGTGGGATATTCCCTTATTAGGAAGTCCCATTCTCATTTGACTAAGGAGTCATTTGAGTAGTTGGATTCCTTTTAGCTGATCTTGATGAAGGAGAGGGAACTAGTAGAAAAAGGTTTTTTCACATTGTTTTTTTTGTACTTTAACATTGGTTTTTAACCAACATTTTTTCCACTGACATTAAAGGTGGGACTTTTTAAAGTCGGTTTTTATAAAATGACATTGAAAAGTAAAATATTGACCTTTTGACATTGGTTTTTCAGAAAACTAACGTCGAAAGTCTAATTCTAGAAGGTTTTTGATGTCCGTTTTTGATAAAAACTGATGGTAAAAGTATGTTTTCATGTCGATTTTACAAAAAAATTGACATCAAATGAAAGAAATAATTTTCACATTGTTTTTTGTAAATTTTTTTTCCAAACATTGGTAATCTAAATACCAGATTATAGAGTTTTTCCCAATCTTCAATTTGACTTTTCGTAGAGCTAGAATGAACTTACAGATCAAAATTTATGACCATCGGAAGTTGGACCTCTCTATGTTTTGATAGATTCTACTCACTTCAAAGAAAACAAGAGAAACATAAAGTGAAAATTACAGACACCAAATGAAAAGAAAAAATAATAAACTTAAATCTTCAACATAATTTCAATTCTTTTAGTGGTTTCCTTCTAATTTATATGTTGTTTGTGGTTATTTCTCTTCTTTTTAGGGAAGAAATCACGCGATATTGAAAATAGTGATTGATAAAGTGTTTTTCACTTTTATTTGTGAATCTCATGTGGATGTTTTTTATTTTTATTTCAATCAGAAGAATTATTTATCATTATAAGAAAAATTATCATGCTTTTAGTGATAAAGAAAAACAATAATAAGAAAATTAAATCATGAGAATAAATACCATGTATAAATCATCAATTGAAGAAGTGTTGACATTTTTATTGGATCGAAGAGGTCTAAAAATGTTGAAATAAAGAGAATTATGATTTATATATTATAAATGAAAATATTTTTGGCGGTGATGTATTACAATTTAGGATGGATTTTAAAAATTGAAATGCCTGCTATGAAAAAATTGAAATACCAAACCCATATATTTGAAATTTTACTCTTAACATTGGGTAAATATATAACCTAAGTTAAAACCCTTCTTATATTGGGGTTTTAAGATCATTTTTTATAAAACCAACGTTAAAATAACACAACATCACTTTTCACAAAAAAACCGACGTGAAATATAAAATCTAGTTTTGATGTCTGTTTTTACCAAAAATCGACATCAAAACAAGACAAACCACTTTTCAGGTCATTTTTTACTAAAAATCTGTCATGACTCGAGTTTGGACCTATAAGACTTTGGAATATTTATAAGAATATTTCCAAATCCAGGCACTGAGTCAACATGGGATTTCGGGGCCCAGAGAGTCTCAAAGAGGTGATATTAAAAATATTAAATATATTTTTTCATGCAAGCGCAGTTTCTCTTAAAACATGGAATAAATTCCAAGTGGAGCCTCGAATCATAATTCTAAGACCATGGTTGAGTTCAGAATATCATATTTACCCTAGGTATGACATAAAGCTGTTTGCGCTGGGTGAACGAGCGAGGGAGAGTTGGAAGGGAGTTGTGTAGTGAGGTTATTAATTAAATAAAAATTTAATTAATAAAATATAACCTAAATCCATCTCCCCTCTCACATTGGGTTCACATGACACATGAGAGGTTCTCCTACTCTTCCACCTTTGGATGATGGAAAAAAATTATCCAAAATAGAAGCGATGAAGCGCTGCTGATCTCCATTCTTGGAATCGATCAACATCAGATCAAGGATCAACATGATTTGGGCATCATTCTACACCTAAAGCTTTCGACATTTAACCCTTTAGTGTCATGAACTAGGTTAGGATTCCATCCAACCTAACAACCGACCCAGTCCATGGAAAGACCCAAAGGGCATTCCTGATCCCCACGGGTGGAAACTAGTCTCAGGAATTAAATATAATCCAAGTGGGAATGATTTCAACCCAATAAACCAGGATAAAATAAACAAACTAAACCAAATGAAGAACCAACATTAATTGATATCAATAAATATAAAAAATGAATACAAAAACAACAACTGAAAAACAAAATATAAACTAAAAATGAACTAAGACTGAACACGCCAACACATTATCCATGTGATCTCTTGGTCACCTCCAACCACAAGACCAAAATGCTCTAATAACAAGAACATAAACTAGAAAACCTGAACCTAAAAAATAGACCAGGTCTACCAAAATCAAATGGTAAAAGTAGGGAGTGATATTCACATCTTAGTAGACAACCACCATAGAATCCATACATTTCCTTTCCCAAAAATAGTCCATTAACACTAGTTTGAAATACATATATAAAATATGCCTTTAGTTCATTTTAAGAAAACAAACAAAGCTTTCAACAGGTTCCCATTTTAAAAACAACACACACAATTTTCCTCTTTGAAAATTAGTTTCATTTTCCACAACCCCTTTTCTTTAAAAACAAACACAACCACTAAATCCATTCATGTTACCAAATCAAGGCTGTGCAGAAAATAAAGGGAACAAATACAAGAAGATTAAACTAGCAAGACTAATATCAAACATGCAATAGAAAAAAAAACAAATATATGTAGTATCCATGATAATTTCCTAAACATCCATAGAGTTATCCCTATACGTACTTGATTCGGACTCACCTTTCAGCGTATGGTGCATATCTATAGTCAATAACCAACTGGATTCTCTAAACTAGCATCACCAGTGGTACAAACCACCTAGACTCCAAGACATCAAAGGGGTACAAACCCGTCTAATCAGGGTTGATAAGAAACTATCACTCGACCATCTAAAAGTCACCCAAGAAACCCATGGTAATAGTATAATATGTATGCAAGAGTCCCCCATATGCGTGACTCATCTTACCTGCTACCACCGCACTTACCTACCCTAAACACTGGAACCACCTATATGATAACCCATAAGGGGAAATCCTTAATAGGGATGCCTTTCATAAAACAAAAAATCACAAGTTCCAACTGGGCCGTCACATCACACAATATTTAAAATCATTTCTCAAAACATATCAAGGTGCCAACCGAGCATTTGTATTTCCCAAAAAATATTTATTTCCAAAACATCATAAAGTGATAACTGACCCTTACACCATATTAATTCCAAATATGCTTTCAAAACATTCTTCAACAATTTTAAAAATCAATATAAACAACCACTTTAAAGAACCCAATTCCAAGGGAGCCTTTATGCCAAATCCCATTCCAATCCCAAAACTATTTCAAGACCAATATGAAAACACACAAGGTGCTTAAAGACGCCAAATGGGATTCCAAAACACTTGAAAAACCAACCATATTATAAAGTACCAAACATTCCATATTCTTTGAACACCAATTTAAAATCACAGTTAAGTCATTTGAAAAAAAAAGGTGTTTAGTTAAACACTGGGAGTTTTAAAAAGGCATACAAGTGTTTTGAAAATCGGGTTTTATGTTAAACCAAGTCCATCATCATTTGTGTGCCCATCCATGTGTGCACTCCAAGCACACATGGATGTGACCACATACATTAGCATACCACAATCATCTTTTCCCCAAACCATTTTCAAAGAAACAAAACATGCCTTCCCACCAACACAATAAACCACACTTTAGATATCACCAAGTTCCACATATAAAGACCAAATCACAATCCAATGAATTTAATAAAACATATCCATGGTAAAAGGCCGCTCAAATCAACCAATTACACTCTAACAACTCAATTGATATTTTATCGAACACATTAGGTGCACACATACATAGGAATATTTAAATAATCACTTCAAAAACCAATTTTTAAAAATTATACCAACACCAAAACACCACAATAAACTAAAAAAGTGAATCACAAACATGCGAATCATATTTATAAATTTATTAAAAGCACACAATCATCAAATAGATTTCATCAGAAAGGAAACAAATGGAGAAACCTACCTCAACGATGTGTGATTGCAACCAAACTCTGGGAGAAGGAAGAGCGATGCCTGAGAGGCGATCCACACACCCTAACATCCAAAAAATCGAACTAAACATCAACCCTCTCCCTCAGGGTTTGTCCCAAGATAAACCCCACCAAGAAAACACCAAGAACCCTAGAGGGTAAAGAGAGGAGAGGGAAAAAATAGCCAAAAACCAAAGAAACTTACCTTAGGAACCTTCAAGGGGCTTCAAAAATCGAAGGGGAGTAAAAGAGATGGATTTTGGAGGACCCACTAGTGCGCCTAGGCTAAGCATGGGAGGAGAAACATGATTTAGGGTTAAAAAAACAGATGGGAAAAGAGGTAAATTCATATTTTTAATGATTGGGAAACTCGCATGGTTTGTCGCATGGTTTACCAAACTGTACACCCACCATGATGTAGCTAATGGAAAGGAAGGGAACCTCACACAGTTTGGATGCATAGTTTCCAAACCATGCACCAACCGTTCCCCAACCATGCCCAACATCTCTGTCTAGTTATAGAATCGAACTGCATGGTTTCCACACAGTTTCCCAAACCGTGTGAAACTTGTGTTCCTTACTAATAAACACCCTACACAGGCTGCACAGTTAGCTGGGTAGGGCCACACAATTTTCCCTAACCATGCTCAAATCATGTACAGGCCAAAAACCCACCTAGAACTTCCAAAATTCAAATATTTAAACTAGGTATCAAACTAAACCTCAACCAAAAATATGAAAGATCGTGAAAAGAATAAAATAAATTACTTTTCAAGATTATGGCATGACATCGAGGGAGGTGGATTTTTATTTTTAGTGTTGACCCCCTTCATTTTTCATTGTTTTAAGGTTTTAAATCCCTATTACAAATTCTAGAGATCCCTCCTAGGTTGTTCTGTAGGTTTTAGGGAAAACCATGGTGAATCAGGAGAATCTCAAGGTAATTCGGATATGGAATTACTTATTATACGATGTGAAGTTCAATGAGACATTCTGTGTGTATATTCTTATTTGGGGAAGATGACTTTTGGGGACTACACACCATGTATCGGGGTTACACATCATGTAGTGACCCCATGTTGTGTGGCCAAAGGATATGGATAAGGTAGCAATGTAACAGTATATGGACATGTAGAACTACATGACCAAAGTACATAGACATGGGGTTAGAGACATGGGAATGGGAAAACTATATGGACAAGTGGGCATTTATCCTGAAAACACCATATAGTATGGGATGCATGGAGTGTGAGATACATAGTTGGACATGCTTTGTGGAAGAAGAACATGGCCAGTGTCTGGGTGAGGTAGAACACATCGTGTACGAGCTGTACATGTCATGTACCTCTATATGGCCAAGAAAGGCCATGTGAAGGAGAGACATGACCATGTGCATGGGAAAGTACACACGCCATGAGGGATTTAGTGCATTCCATGTACTTTCTTGGAGATCTTCTTGATATCTTCCGCCTTATGTATCTCCTTCTATGAAACTCATATTCAGGATTGTGAGTAGCATATCCTGAGAATTTTTTCATGAAGATCATGATGGTAGACTCCTTTTAGGCCTATGAGATATTATGTGTCATATTTTGAGCATGAAACTTATGCAACAATGCTTAAATTTGGGTAGTATTAGGGTAGATAACTAGGTTGACTTTGGGGTCAGTACCCTTTCCTTTCGCTTAGGATGTGGGTCCCCTGTACTATTTAGTTTGGAAAATCAGTACTCCCATGTTGTATTAAGGTGTGTCCCCCTACTCATGGAAGTTTTGTGATGCAAGGTATGATAATCATGACCCTACTTTCAGTGGTTCTTGATCGATGCGGTAGATTGGTGTGGCTTATAAAGAGAAACATTGGGATTAGTAATCCACTATGACATCGAGGCGTGAGTTTACCTTACCTATCTTCTTTGTTAGATATGGAAATTCCCATGTCATGGGCAAGGGTTTTATACCTATGGGGTAGTTATTTTAGGGTTGGTACTCCCCTATCGGACCAGGGCGTGGGTTCCCCATACCATTCATGTAGTTAGAGATAGTGCTCCCCTATCATGATAGGGTGTGGGCCCTCCATACTTGTTGGTTAGATATAGTAGTTTCTTCCCTTTTGAACTAGGGTGTGAGTCCTCTATCTTTGGAGTTGGTAATTCCCTACCATGTCAGGGCATGGGTCCTCTAGATGTGATGTGTAAATAGAGTGGTAACTCCCCTATTGTGTTATGTGTAGGTCCTCTATCCTTGGAGTTGAAACTCCCCTATTGTTCTAGGGTGCGGGTCACCTGTACGTGTTGTTCTGGTAGAGTTGGTACTCCCATGTCATACCTGGGAGTGATTCCTCTAGCCTGGGGTTGATACTTCTTTGTCGTGTTAGGGTGCGGTTCCCCTATAGTAATCATGCTAGTATATTTGTACTACCCTGTCATACCAGGGTGTGGTTCCTCACCTATGTAGTAGTACTCCCCTATCTCTGAGTAGTAGTAGGTAACAGGTCCTCCATTGGAGTTAGTGATCCCTCAGCCCTTAAGTACAATTATGAGGAGTAGGCCCCTCTACTAGTTTATGTGTGATACTTGGTTAGGAGTTAGTGCCCCCTCAATGTTTTGAGGTGTGGGCCACTCCATATATGAGAAAAAGAGGTTTTCCAGGTTGGATATGAGCCAATACTCCCTTAACTATTGAGAAATGGTGAGGTGTGGGTCCCTCCATTCTCTCCTGTTAGAGAGAATGCACTTGGTACATATTCTGGAGTAGTGGTCCCTCAACTATGTGAAGTGTGAGGGGTGTGCCTCTCCACTTGGGTTCTTAAAGACTTGCACAAAGCACATGTTAGTGATGGCAGGACCTATGGTCCTTAGAAATAGAACTGAACCTAGTGAGTTGTTTCCGATGGAGTGTATCTCTTGGATGGGTTCCATTTGGGATGGTTGAGCTCATGGAGTGTGTTCTTCTAGTTTTTGTGTTACCATTAAAGCCTCGAGTAGAATCCTATATCTGGCTATGAGGTCAAAATCTCATGAGAATTGGAGTCTGATATGAGTATATCTGGGTGATTTATGGGATTTATTATGGTTTTGTCACATGTATGGGTTGAAACCCCTTGTGTAATGAGATGGCTAGTCAAGTATATTCAAGGATGATTTGATATGGAGTTCCTCTCTCAATTGGGTTTCCTCTAGCTAGGTCGATCGAACTATTTCCTTTCAGTTTCTCCATTTTTCTTTTGGGTTTTTGGGGTGCCTACTGAGTATTATTATACTCACCCCTACACGAGATTTTACTACACATGTTATGCCTTGTGCAGACCACATACCTTTTGATATATTCCTTATAAGACCTGAGGTAGATGGAGCTTAGTGAACTAGACCGAACGAGGTGTTTATCGGAGCTAGGCCTAGGAGCTTTCTAGTAGTTGCATCTGACAGTGATCCCATCCTTCTAAGTAGGTTGGAAACGTTTTCAATTTTTGGTGGGTGTGTGTTTTTCCCTTTTTATGCTTTTGGTACTTCTGTTTTACTTTGGCTTGGGATAGTTTTATACATGAATTTTAGTTTCCATATTTTTATATCTCTGTACTGTTGATTGAGGTGTTTGTGGGTGTATACATATAGGTACTTAGGTGAAATCCTCCCATCTATGTGATACACCTTCTTGACATTAGTCACCATCCCCTAGCTTATTGGAGGTGGGATTGAGGAGTTGAGGTCGAGGCCCTATCAATTTGGGTTGTGACAGAGTGGTATCAGTGCGAGTTCCACTTTGGGACCGCAATGTCGTGAGCTTGGTTTGGGTTGCATAGAGACAATTTTAGGATGTTTTGAGTTTGGATCTCAAGCCAAAGGTTCCATTGTTGGTGTAGTGGCTGACACATCCATTCACCAAGACTCTGATAATCTTCTTTTTGACTCAGCACATTAGGACACTGGTCATAGGGAAATAATGGTACATGCATAATATAGGATTGGGTTTTGGTTTTTTCTTATCCTTATTGAGTCATCTCCCCGGATATACTCTTTCACCATGGTTCATCTTGAATTCAATTTCAAGATGACACCATGAAGAAAACCAAATAGGGTTCCATGGTGGTATTTTTATGAAGATCTTCCCCATGATGAAGCTTTAGTGTAGGGCATGGGTTCTAAAGTGGTACCTCCAGGTGATCTTCCGGTTGAGCCACTATTTGTTGAACAGCTAGTTGTTCCAGAAGTTCAGTCCGAGTATGTGCGCAGGCTGAGTGTGCTGCCTAAGTTCTAGAAGTAGATACCTCTGAGGTATTAGGGTGATCTAAACCCTTAGGAAGCTAATGACTAGCTTGAGGTAGTCACACATGTTTTCTGCCTTGTTAGGACACCTCCCGATAAAATGGTGGTCCTAATGGTGAGACTTCTATAGGGTTAATCTAGGTGATGGTGGAGTTTAGTGAAGTTGTTACACAATGAGGAAACACTCTCTTGGGTGGAGTTTGAGTGACTCTTTAGGGAAGAGTTTTACCCAACCACATTGCATTTAGTGTGTATCCCGAAGCTTCTACAGCTTCTTCAGGGTAGCATGATTGTGGCAGAGTACTCAATGAGGTTCACGAACCTGTTGAGATAATCTCTGGATATGGTTTGAGAGCCATTCTTCAGAGATCAGACCTTTGAGTAGGGCCTCCAAAGATACGTTCAATAAGGTGTGGTCTCCTTGTATCTTTCCTCTTTTACGGGGGTACTAGAGCAAGCTCTAGTATTAGAGAGCTTCCTGGAGGAGGGACATGTGGATTTATCCTATAGTGGTGGTCATGAGGCTGAGGTGACAGTAGCAGTTGGAAGATGGCAGATGATAGGACCACAATGCATGAGGCATACTCATGCCCATACTCTGGCACGTGGTTTTATAGCATAATATTCATGATGGGGATCATGTCATCCACAAGAGAGGTGGTGTTATGTTTTTATACAGTTAGGCACATATTTATAGAGATTGTCTAACCCACCGTGCTGTTGAGAGGGAGACAATCAACAAGCCTCCTTAGTAGAGGTATCATTTGGAGCAGGGCGTTCTGCACGATGGAAGGTGTGGTGGAGGAGCTGGTAGAGTAGTAGTTGGTGGTATGTGGTTTGAGGTGTTTCCACCACTACCCCAAGTGGTCCACGCCAGACATAGGGAGCTAGAGGATGCAGGTGAGGACAACTGTATGTCATAGAGGTCTTTGACCTAAAATATTTTAGTACGAATAGAGGTACGCTTTGCATCCTTTCCACTTTCTATAGTAGTAATTGTTAGACACTGTTGTGAGTTACTCTTTTTTTCCCACTTCTTACTCAAGGTTTAACCAGGGTGATGCAGGGCATTAGTAGAACCCTATGTTGGTGTTGTTCGACATAACTTTTAATGCATGAGTAATAGGGGTCCTTCCCCTACTAAGACTCTTTTTTGTGATGAGAGTAAAACCATGTGATCAAGTCAGTGCCGCTCAAAGTGGATAGTATCAAGGTGTGGTGGGTGAGTCTCTCTTACCTGTGTGTTCGGGGCCTAGTGATATGTTGGTGGTTTGATGACAGAGGGCCCGATAATACCCAATGTGAGCATTTGGGTAGAAATTTTTTGTTTGTTAGTGCCCTCATGCACATGGTGTCATCTTTTTATGTGAGGCACTCAAGGAGGACTTGTCTTGGTTTGGCGTAGCTTTGGACTCTCGAGGAAAATGGATGCTTTACCCACTAAGACACATTTTTGAGATGAGATCAAAACATTACAGGCGAGTCAGTCCTACCCAAAGCATATAGTGTCGAGGCATGGTGGATGAGTTCCTTAGACTTGTGTGTTCAGGGAGAGGTTGTGAAGTGAAGTTTCAGAGTAGGTCCTGACATTACTATTGGATTTTTTCTACTTGACACTTTTTTCTTGGTAGACTTGGTGGAGGGAGATCCTTCCTTAGAACCATTCCATAGTGGTAGAGTAAGACTCTATGATGTTTCCAAAACATGGACTAGTTTCCTACCATCCATACTCAGTTGGGATTCCACTAGTGGGTGTTACCATGTTTCTGTTTTAGTGAGCCATGTTAAAGTTGTAGGTTTGCAGATGAAGGGTCTGGTAAGACCCAATTTTTACACTTGAGCATCCCTGTTTTGGTTTTTTGGTACCCTCACATTCTTTACGTTATCCTTGAATTCAATAATCTTGAGGAGGTTGAGGTGAAATTCATCCAAGGGTGGATGTGAACTGTGGGGTTACATCAGTATCTACATCAGGTTAGCGAGGTGGTGTACCACTAGAACCTATGACTGTAGATGGAATGTGATGCTAGGTTCTTTTCCACCTATCATAGTTGATGGGACATGTTCCACTTATTGCATGATGTTGTCCTGGTTGGAGCTGTACATGAGAGTGGTTTGGCCTTGGTTTTCCCGCTGAGTGTGTTCTTGTAAGCAATACGAGAACCCTTGGTGATCTCGTTGGCATGGGAGTTCTAGTGTAGAGCTCAATTTCTTTCCTATGTGCCTAGGATTTCAATTTTCAGGGATGAAAAACCTTAATGTGGGGGAGAATGTAATGACTTAGGTTTGAACCTGTAAGACTTTGGAATATTTCTAAGAATATATATGAAACTATGTGCTAAGTCAGCGTGGGATTACGGGGCCTAAAGATCCTCAGAGCGGTGATATTTAAAGTATTAAATATATTTTTTCATGCAAATGCAATTTCTATTGAAACATGGAATAACTCCCGAGCGGAGTCTGGGATTGAAATTTTGAGACCGCTATTGATTTTAGAACGCAGTGTTTACCCTTGGCATAAAATAATGTTGTCTGCACTGGGTGAGCAAGTGGGGGAGAGTTAGTGGGGCATTATGTGGTGAGGTTATTAATTAAATGAAAATTTAATTAATAAAATATAACCTAAATACCTCCACCCTATCACGTTGGGCGTTCACAACATAAGAGAGGTGATCCTCCTCTTCTCCCTTTAGTTGACGGACAAAAACAAGCCAAAATTTAAGTGATAAAGCACTGCCGATATCCGTTATTATCCCTGATCATCATCAGATCAAGGAGTAACATGATATGGGAATTATTCTACAACCGAAGCTTCGAAGTTTCACCCTCTAGGTAGGCGGATTTTGAGTTTTTGTCATGATACCCTTTGTTTTTCATTTTTTAAGGTTTTATAGCCCTATTATAAATTCTAGAGATACCTCCTTGGTCGATCTACAAGTTTCAGGGAAAACCAGGGTGAATCGGGAAAATCTCAAGGTGATTCCCATATGGAATTACTATATACACAATGTGTAGTCTAGTGATACATGTCGTGTGTATATTCATGTTTTGGGAATATAACTTTTGGGGATGACACACTGTGTACCGAGGTTACATGCCATGTAGTGACCCCATGTCATGTGGCCAGAGGACAGGTCCAGGGTAGCCATGTAACAGTACATGGAAGTGTATAACTATATGATCAAAGTATACAGACATGGGGTGACAGATATGGGAATGAGAAAAATACCCGACAAAGTGTCCATTTAGCCTGAACAAGCCATGTAGTATGTGATGCACGATGTGTGAGGGACACGGTTGGTCAGGCCATGTGGAAGAAGAACATGACCAGGGACTAGGAGAGGTAGAACACATTGTGTATGGGCTGTACACACTGTGTACCCCTACATAGCCAAGAAAGGCCATGTGAAGTAGAGACATGACCAGGTGCATGGATGAGTCCACATGCTGTGTGGGCTCTAATACATGCCATGTACTTTCTTGGAGATCTTCCACCTTATGTATATCCTTCTATAGAACTTATATTCAGTCTTGTGAATAGCCTATCCTGAGCAATTTTCTATGTATAATGTGATGGTGGTATCCATTTCAGCCTAAGAGATATGATGTGGCATGTTTCGAGCATGGTTCTTGTATAGTGGTGCTTAACTTTGGGTAGTGATCAGGGCGGATCACCAGGTTGATGTCGGGGACAATACCCTTCCCTTTCACCTTAGGATGTGGGTCCCCTAGACTCTTTAGGAAAGTAGAGCAGTGATACCCTATTATATCGGGGTGAGGGTCCCCTACTCAAGTAGTGTTGTGATGTGAGGTATGATAAGCACGACACTACTTTCAGCGATGCTTGACTGATGCAGTAGATCAGTGTGGCTCATAAGGAGATACGCTGGGACTGGTACTCCCCAATGGCATCAGGGTGTGGGTTTCCCTTACCTCTTTATTTTGGTATATATGGGAATCCCCACATCATGGGAATGGGTTCTATACCTATGGGGTAGTTATTACAGGGTTGGTAATCCCCTGTAAAAATAGGGTGAAGGTTCCCCATATCATTCATGTAGTTGGAGATAGTTCTCCCCTATTGTTCTAGGGTGCAGGCCCTCCATACTTGTTGGTCAGATAGAGTAGTTACTCCCATGTTGGACCAGGTTGTGAGTCCTCTACCCGTGGAGTTAGCACTCCCCTTATTTGTTAGGGAGAAGGTCCTCTAGACATGACGTATAGATAGAGTGGGTACTCCCCCATCGTGATAGGGTGCAGGTACTCTATCCTTGGAGTCGGAACTCCCCTGTCATTCCAGGGCACGAGTCCTCCATAAGTGTTGTTTTGGAAGAGTTGTCACTCCCCTGTCATGTCAGAGTGAAATTCCCCTATAGTAATCAAGATGGTAGAGTTGTACTCCCTTATCATACTAGGATGTGATTCCTCACCTACGGACTAGTACTCCCCCATATCTGAGTAGCAGCGGGGAGAGGGTCCTCTATTGGAGTTAGTGCTCCCTCAACTATTAATTATAGTTATGAGTATTGGGCCCCTACACTAGTTTACATGTGATACCTAGTTAGGATTTAGTTCTCCCTTGATTGATTGAGGTGCGGGCCACTCCATATAGAATCAATAGAGGTTTCACGGGTTGGATAAAATTTAGTACTCCCTTGATTATAGGGTAGTGGTAAGGTGTGGGTCCCTCATTTATCTCTCATTAGAGAGGATGCACGTGGTGCATAGTCTGGAGCAGTGCTCCCTCAACTGTGTGCAATGCGAGGGGTGGTCCTCTATACTTGGGTTCTTACATACTTATGCAAGGCATAGGTTAGTGATGGTAGGACCTATGGTGCTAGGCACTATAGTTAGACCTAGTGAGTTATTCCTGATGGAGTGTATCTCTCAAACAGATTCCATCTGGGATGGATGAGAGCATGGAGCGTGTTCTCCTAGTTTTTGTGTTACCTTTAGAGACCATGGTAGAATCTTATAGATGGATATGAGGTTGGAACCTCATGATACTTAGAGTTCGAGATGAGTATATCTAGGTGATTTCTGGGAGTCTTTGCGGTGTTGTCATGTGTTTGGGTTGACACCCCTTATAAACTGAGATGAATAGTCATGTATAGTTGAGGATGGTTTGAGATGAAGTTTCTCTCTTGATTGGGTTACCTCTAACTAGGTTGAGTGGATTGTTTCCTTTCAGTTTATCTCTTTTTATTTTGTATTTTTAGTGTACCTAATGAGTATTCTTATAATCACCCCTACACAGGATTTTCCTATAGGTGTTGTGTCTTGTGAAAACCACATGCCTTTCGACAGAGTCCCCGGAGGACCTGAGGCAAGTGGATCTTAGGGAGCTAGACTGAACAAGGTGTTTATCAGAGTTGGGCCAAGGATATTTCCTACACCTTCATCTAACATTTATCCTCTCCTTCTGAGCAGGTTGGATGCTTTTACAGTTTTTTTGGGTGTGTTTTTTTCATTTTTTATGCTTTCGATACTTCTTTTTTTCACTCTAGTTTGGGATAGTTGTATTCATGCATTTTAGTTTCCATATTTTTTTTTCTATATATGAACTATTGCATCAATGTTTTTTTGGGTGTGTGGATACAGGTACTTAGGAAAAGGCCTCCCATCACTGTGATATGTCTTCTCAGTGCTAGTTTCTAGCTACTGGCCTATTAGAGGCAGGATTGGGGAGTTACAACCCAATCCCCATTGGGCTAGGTCATGAAAAAACTGAAGGTTCTGGGCACAGTGGAAGCATGGGAGGGCCGGTACCCAACTTTGATTTTTTCCATATTCAATGAACAATATGGGATCTATGTTATGATGAATGTCATGATCCATGGAATTGAATTGGAGAAATAAGACAAAGGAATAGAAACCCAAAACCAAGATAGAGGATCAAAATATATTGTTTATAACTGATTTAATTAAATAATAATTACCTCCAAGGTTTATTCTTTCTTTGTTGTTGTGTTTGGCCACCGATTTGTAGTGCACCATCATTTTGTTGTAGAGTTCAAGGGTATATCTCCTCTAGAAGTGATCCACAAGTGTTCCATGAATCTCAGTATGTCACCAAATGAGTCTCTGGGTACTAGCATTGATAATCCTTGTTCTTGCTCCATCCACCTTCTATCACCTTGAGAACCATTTCCAAAGCGTTCTCATTAATCCGATGGATGAGGACCACTCTCATTATTTAGAGAATTATTGGAGAGGAAAGAAATATCTAGGCTTGATAGGTTTTCTCCAAAATGTTATGAAAACCTAAATTGGCATCGCTTATCTTTCCCTTGGATAATGAGAGAATAATATAACTGGGCATTTATTTCACTAGGGTAATAATAAAATAATCCGCACAAGTGACTTTAATTATTTCATTAATCCTAGAAAACCCCCCATATCAAATAATAACAACAATATTATTATTTCTTGACATGATCTTAACTTGTGAGTTATAGTTAAATATTATTTAATCAAATAATATTCAATATTATTATTTCTCACTAGAGCATTAATCTCGGTCCGCTAATCCTCCCAAATATTTATTAATTATTCCACCCACAATATATTCCCTAGAATAACTAGTGATGGAATAAATTGTGATCAAGCATACATGGATAATTATTAAACCACAACCATGATTAATATTTATTCAAATTGTTAAATAATAAATTATTTTACTAATATTCTAGATACACTTAGTGTGTGACCCTCTAGGCCTCTTTCTTAGCAGAATTAGGTAGAGCAGCCCAAAGTCCAAGGTTAGCATCTAGAAACATGCCAAGGCACCCATAGAGAAATAAGTTAATGCTGAAATGATATGTAAAATCATACAAATGTTTACCATGTAATATAATCCCTTTATCATAATATCTCTAACCGAGTAGGTGCATGCTAGTGCCATAAACCTATATGCTCGATATCTCTTTCTTTGACTTTTTGGAAATAGAACTTACCTATAGAACACCATGGAAATGGATTTATTTATGCTATATCATTTCCATAAAAGGGCTTGAGATATTAACTTCTGTTAGTGAATAGAAGGGATAAATCCTTTTTGGCATTATTCATTAATGCAATATTACTCATGACACATCCAACGTATCCTACCTCACCGTAAACATCTGTTGTCACAATTTTCATCAATAAATCAAAGTATGCAACTTATAATATACATTAATAATAATCTTAAATTTTAAGGACCAATACATATTTATGTATATAGGAACATCCAATGGCACTTATAAATGTGGATTTCCTACTATCGGGTCTCGTTATCATAATATCCTACTCGATATCACCAAGGGAATACACCATGAGAAAGTGACTCAAATTCCTATGAGTCTCCACCCTTGATATCCTATATGATTTGTGTCCCTCAAATGATATCATCCGACCATATAATATATATCTAATAATAGTGTCATAGAACTTCCAAGTTCTCATCATAGTGGGGAACTACTATGACCTTTTAATGCGACATCTACTCTTGGGACATCATCATATACAATTTTACACATAAGAACAATCATGATGTGATAAATAATTTATTGATATTAAAAAACCATGAATATAAGTTATCATAAAGTACATAAAATTTGGTTCTAGGGTACTAACTCCAATAGAATCCAACTTTCACTAGAGCCAACTATTAAAAACCTTAAGTCTGCTAGATATAACATGATACTCATGCTTCTATTGAGATAGGCCTTTAGTAAATGGGTATACCATGTTCTCTTCTGTGCATACTTTTCTCACTATAACTTCATCCATTAGATTAAAATCCCTTAAGTTGTGATACTTTTTGAGTATGTTCTTTGTCCATTGATGTGACCTTGTCCCTTTTGAAAGATCCATCACTGTAGTATTATCACAATTCAATGTGATAGGGTCTTTATTGGTAGGTACCACATCAAGCTCCTGGACAAAGTTCTGAACCCAAACATTTTCCTTGGGTGCATCAGAAGCTACTATATACTCGGACTCCACTTTAGAATCAACAAAAACTGGCTTCTTTGAACTCTTCCAGGTCACAAGTCCTCCACTGAGATAGTAAACACATCATGATTGTGACTTTAGATCATTTTGATCTATTTTAAAACCAGCATTAGCATACCATATGATGAAAATATCCTTGTCTCCTCCATACACTAGGAACATATCCTTATTTCTTCTCATATACTTAAGGATAACCTTAACAACAGTCTAATGTTTTTCTCCTAGATATACTTGATATCTTCCTAACATTCTCAGTGCATAGGTAACATCAATTCTAGTACATAACATGGAATACATGATTGATCCTATCATTTAAGCACATGCAATCTTACTCATTCTCTCTTTCTCTTGTTGTGTCTGGGGAAAATTTTTCATAGAAATATATAATCCATGTGACACTGGAACCAATCCCCTCTTGGATTATTCCATACCAAATCTCTTTGGTATCTGGTCAATATATGTACTTTGACTTAGTATAAGTGCCTTTTGGATCTATCATGAATGATCTTGATCCCTAGAATGTAGGCTGCTTCACCTAAGTCTTTAATGTAGAATAACTTGTTCAAATAGTCCTTAACTAAATGTAAGACTGGTATTTCATTTCTATTAAGTAATATGTATTCAACATATACTACTAGGATAATGACTGAATTCCCACTAAATCTTTTGTAAACACATGACTCACATTCTTTTTTAATGAAACCAAATTCTCTTATGGATTCATCGAATCGAATGTTCCATGAACTAGATGCTTACTTCAATCCATAAATGGATCTATGAAACTTATAAACCCTTTTGGAATCACCTGGTGTCACAAACCCTTCTGGTTTTATAATATAGACATCTTCCTGAAGGTTCCTATTAAGGAAAGTAGTTTTGACATCCATATGCCAAATATCATAGTCATGCTAAGATATTATGAAAATCATGATTCTAATGGATTTAAACATGGAAAATGGTGAAAATTTTTCATCATAGTCAATTCCTTGGTGTTGTTTAAAACCTTTAGCCAATAGTCTTTCTTTATAGGTTCTCACTTTACCTTCCATGTCTAGTTTCCCTTTGAATACCCATTTACACCCAACAAGCTTTACATCAACTGAAACATTTACCAAAAACCAAACTTGGTTCTAATACATGGAATCCTTCTCAGAATTCATAGCTTCTAGAAATCTTACAGCTTATGAGCTCTCTAATTCCTCCTTGTAGGATAGAGGTTCACCATTGTCCAATAATAATGAGTCACCATCCTCGGTGACTAGAAAACCATATCTCTCTGATTCCCTTACCTATCTTATAATCCTACATAGTACTTGTGTTTTAGGAACTACTTATTCTATGGGGACCTATGGAATTTGTTCCTGTACCAACTCCTATGTATCTTGAGCATTAACTTCATCGAAGTCAATTTTTCTCCCACTATCCTTTTTGAGGATGTTCTTCCTCTCAAGAAATATAGATTTTCTAGTGACAATAACTTTCTTATCTGAGGGGTTTTTTAGGTAGTATCTCTTTATTTTATTTGGATACCCTATAAAGATACACTTAATGCCTCGGGGTTCTAGTTTGTTTCCTAATAAATCCTTAACAAATTCCTGGCATACCTATACACATGTATGTGAAAAAAATAGGTTTCTTTCCAATCTATGGCTTGAAGGGACTTATATTTTCTGCTTTAGTTAGGTTTTAGTTTAATGTGTATGCCACATTTTTTAATTCATATCCCCAAAAGGATAATGAAATATTTGCATGAATCATCATTGACGTTACCATGTCCAACAAGGTACAGTTCCTCCTTTCACTAACACCATTCCACTATGGTGTATAATGTGGAGTGAGTTGAGATAGTGTCCCAAACTCCCATAGAAACTCTATGAACTCTTGGTTAAGATATTCACCACCTAGATCTGATATAAGATTATTTATATTCTTACTAAGATGATTCTCTACTTCATTATTGAATTCCTTGAATTTCTCAAAGGACCCAGACTTACACCTCATCAAGTAAATATAGCCATATCTACTCAAGTCATAAATAAAAGTTATGAAGTAAGAATATTTACCTCTAGCCTCTACTGGAAATGGTTCATACACATTAGTGTGTACCAATACTAGAGGCTCTATGAACCTTTCAACCTGTCCACTAAATGGTGGTTTTGTCATTTTCCTTTGTAAATAAGCATAACATCTATCAAGTGGTTTTATCTCAGAAGATTATAAATATCCATCTTGATAGAGTTTTTTCAAACACTTCTCATTTACATGAATAAGATGGTGATTCCATAACCAAGTGTTATATGATTCGTGTGAACCTAATTCGTTATCAATTTCCAACACTTGGTTTTCGTAATTTAATACATATAGACCATTATTTAAATGTTCCATACCATAAAATATGTTGTACTTATAAAAGAAACAACTTTTTATTTCCGAACTTGAAAATAAACCCATTTGTATCTAAACTTGATACAAAAATTATGTTTTTGGTAACAATAGGTATATAATAACAATCATGTAAAACCAAAATCATTCCTGTCAGTAATGAAATGTGGTAGTCACTAATGGAAAGAGAAACTAGCCTTGCACCATTGGAAGCTTGCATTTCCACCTCTCCTCTAGAAATTTTCTAAAATATACTTGGTTCCTGCATTTGGATATAGATGTGAGCACGAAAAGCTGTATCTATTACCCAATGTATAAATGGAAATATTGCACTCGATAATGAATGAACCTTTGACTTCCCCTTGCCTTTTGGTTTAGTTCCACTTCCAATAGCCCAACTTTCCACATGCAAAACATACTTCCTCCCTTTCCTTACCATTCCATTGGATCTTCTTCTTCTTGATTGGATGGTGCTTAGGGGCTTTGAACTATTTATAAGTCTTAGGCCCCTTTTCCTTATCCTTCCACTTCCTATTCACCATAAGGACTGTGGGTTTTTCATGCCCCATGTATTTATCCACTTAGAGAATTAGGGTCAGAAGTTCCAATAAACTCTTCTCATTATTGCACATATTATAATTCATGATTAAACTAGAGAAGGTCTTAGGAAGTGATGAAAGTATGAGATCTTTACGCAACTCATCTGGGTATTTAATCCCCAAGATGTCCATACATTCAATATATATAATTAGCTCGACTACATGAGGCCCAGTTGGCATAGAATCTCCAAGCTTAGTCATGGACAAAGCGTTGGATATCTCATACCTCTCTTATCTTTCCTTCTCTTGATAGAGATCCCGAAGGTAAGACATCATGCTATAAGCATCCATTTACTCATGTTGCTTCAAGATCTCATTGGACATGGATGATAGCATGAATCATTGACCATCTGTAGCATCATTCGAATGTTTCTCATATAGAGATATCTCTTCACCACTCACCTCATTTCCATGTGCAACTGGTAAAGATTATTCTAGCACATATAATTTCCTTTCATGGTGAAGGATGACTCGTAGGCACCTTTACCACTCCTGGAAATTCATGTCGGTGAGAAGGTTTTTCTTATTGTGTATGGATCGTAGTGATATGTTTGATATCATTTTTAATGTTGTTTCTAAAAATAATATAATCATATATTTAGTACTTCATCTGATAAATTTAGACAAATAAATAAATATTATATTTATTAGTCTCCCACTATTTTATCAAAACCCAATATCCATCACCATTGGCTTCAGAATATCCCGTTTCTTAGATATTCTAGTGGCAAGGATCTATATTCCATTCTTATTACCCCAACTTTTTTTGGTCAAGAAAATATAATGGTTTTAAGTAGGTATTACAAATGCCAACTTCATTAACTCACAGTTTCTTGATCCGTTGAGTAGACTCCCCAGTCCTAAAATCATTAATTTAGATTTTCTCAACCTTTGCCTCTCAGTTACACCAAGTCCTGCTTTGGTAGTCAACCCTCGATGTCAACCAAGTTAAGTTAACCCAAAACCTCAAATTATAATTCCCCAATAATTGAAATCACCCCAAATTTGTCTGGTCAAGCACTTTGAACAATGGTTCGATTCTAACTGAAGTAATGGAAGGCTATACTGACTTAATATTTTATTGAGGGATTTTATCCTTTATGTGTAAATTTCCAATTATTATCTTTATCACATGATTATTAATATTAATTGGGATTACTTAAGTGATTAACCATGGATTTAGATAATATTTATACATAATATAGTTTATTTTAGTTCCATCTTTCATGCTTGTTAATTCATTAATTATGTGATCATGAAAAAACATCCATAATGAATAATCATGAAACTGATAGAAATAAAAAAAGGGTATGATCATGAGATTGTTCTAATGGTTAGTTTATCTAGAAGTTGATAAACTAACAGTTGACTTAGAGGATAAACACTTGAACCATTTAAGGTTCATGTTTACAGATTTCTACCTATCCACCTTTGTATCTCCTTAGATTGGTTTTGTGTCAGCTCTTAACTTGAACCGCCTCCACTAGCTTGGGAGCTCCATCTATTACATATTATTTTACTAACATGTAGGTGAGGGGTAAAAGGGGTTTTATATAAAAGAAACCATGGTCATGCAGACCCTACATATTAATGAGAAGAGAAGGCACACATGCCAACAATTTAATTTAATAATAAATTAAAATGAAACCAATCACATACAAAGTTCTGGTATAACTCACGATCATCAACATGCATGAAACTAATTGTGAATTTAATAAAACTAGCATTAAATTATTTAATCGTTCTTATTTAAGATAAATTGTGCTTGAATATATTAATTATTTTCTTTAATTAATCAATCCTTTTATCTTAATAATTTTTCTAAATTTCCTTGAGATTCTCATTCATTATAATTTTAAACAAATTAAAATTCATTTAAAATTAAACTTGTACATAAATGTACCTTGGAGGTAACCCGATGAATACCCATCCAAATCTACTCAACATGTATTATAATTTTATACACTTTATTATTTGTGACATATAGCATTCATGACTTATCACTTACATTCATGATGTGTAATTCACAAATGATTAACGAAATTACATGAATTTTCGGCAATGTTTCATAATTTAATGCACATATAATAATAAATGTAATATAACTTATACATGATATGAAAATATGAACATTATGCAGATATTAAAGTTTTAATTTTTTATAATTTGGTAAAAGTACATGGTGTGTAGATCTGATCTACACGGTGTGTACTATTTTCACCATCTATCCAAAGTACACACCTAGGTACTCGGCATGTGAGGCATACTTCATAATTCTTGGAGTACATAGAGTGTCCAGTGTGATACATGATGTGTTGACTCTATGTTACAAGGTCACCGGTTGACTAAGTCATGTGTGGGATACACGACCTGAATCTAACCTAAAAGGGACTACATGCTGTGTCTAGTGGGCCACACGGTGTGTAGTCTGACTAACCATGTGCTAATATTTCCCGATAAAAACACGACGTAATAATTAACTACACCTCATGTTTTTAATGCACACAGGTTGAGAAATTTATAAACTACTTCTGATACATTGAACACAACTACACGACACGTAATTCTGATTACATGGCGTGTACTGTTGTGCTACCTGAATAGAATCCTTGGCACCTCCTAATGTGATCCTCGATATAATTTTAATCATAAAATTAATCTTTTATATTAGATTTATGAGAAATGACAGAGGAAGAAACATATCTCATCATTTATATTAAAAGTAATGATTAAACTTGAATTGAAAAACTAAATTAAAAATGTGAAAATCACCAATGATTATTAAATAATTATAAACAATAATATTCCCCCTCTGATACCACTTGAAGGTTTCAGGCATAGTGGAAGCACGGGAGGGCCATTACCCAACTTTTATTTTTTCCATATTCAATGAACAATCTCGGATCTATGCGACGATGAACACCATAATCCACAAAATTGAATAAAAGAAATAAGAAAAAGGAATAGAAACCCGGAACCAATAGATAGGATAAAAATATATTATTTATAATTAATTTAATTAAATAAAAATTACCTCCAAGGTTTATTCTTCCTTCGTTTATGTTTCCGGCCAAAGATCTATAGTACACCATCATTATGTTGTAGAGATCAAGGGTATATCTCCTATAGAGATGATCCACACATGTTACACGAATCTCCAGACATTGCCGAAGGAGTATCCGAGTGCTAGCACGGAAGATACTTACACTTTCTTCATCCACCTTCAATCACCTTGAGAACTGCTTCCAAAGCATTCTCCTTGATCTGGTGGATAAGGATCACTCTCATTCTTGAGAGAGTTCTTGGGGAGGAAAGAACTCTCTAGGCTTGAGAGGTTTTCTACAAAATTTTTTGAACACCTAAATTGGAATCTCTTATCTTTCCCTTGGCTAATGAGAGAATAATATAACCATACATTTATTTCACTAGGGTAATAATAAAATAATCTACACATGTTCCTTTAATTATTTCATTAATCATAGCGAAACCCCCATGTCAAATAATAACAACAATATTATTATTTCCTAGCATGCAATTAACTTGTGAGTTATAATTAAATATTATTTAATAAAATAATATTCAATATTATTATTTCTCAATGGACCATTAATCTCAGTCTCCAAATCCTCCTCAATATTTATTAATTATTCCACCCACAATATATTCTCTCAAATAACTAGTGATGAAATAAATTGCGATCATCCATACATGAATAATTATTAAAACATGATCATGATTAATATTTATTCAAACTGTTAAATAATAAATTATTTAACTAAGATTCTAGATACACTTAGTGTGTGACCCTTTAGGCCTATTTCTCAGTGGCATTATGTGGAGTAGCCTAAAGTCCAAGGTTAGAATCTAGTAACACGTGAAGGCACCCATAGATAAAGAAGTTAATACTGCAATGATATGTCACCTCATACAAATTTTTACAATGTAATATAATCCCTTTATCACAATATCTATAATCGTGTAGGTTTCATGCTAGTTCCATCAAACTATATACACGATATATCTTTCTTTGATTTTCCAGAAATAGAACTTACCTATAGAACACCATGGCCATGGATTTATTTAGGCTATATCATTTCCATAAAAGGGCCTAAGATATTAACTTCCATTAGTGAATAGAAGTGATAAATCCTTTCTCATGTTATTTATTAATTCAATATTACTCATGAAACACCCAATGTATCCTACCTCTTTGCGAACATCTCTTGTCACAGTTTTCATCAATACATCAAAGTACACAACTCATAATATCAATTAATAATAATCTTAAAGTCTAAGGACCAATAAACATGTCCACAGATAGAAACATCCAATGAAACTTATAAATGTGTATTTCATATTATTGGGTCTCATTCTCATGATATCATACTCGATATCACCAAGGGAATACACTATGAGAAAGTGCCTCAAAGTCCTATGAGACTCCACCCCTGATATCCTATATCATTTGTGTCCCTTAAATGATATCATTAGACCATAAAATATATATCTAAGAATAGTGTCATAGCACTTATAGGTTCTCATAATAGTGGAGAACTACTATTACTTTTTAGTGCAATGGATACTCTTGGGACATTATCACATACAATGTTACGCAGAAGAACAATCATGAAGTGATAAGGAATTTATTAATATTCAAAAACCATGAATATAAGTTATCATAAAGTACATAAAAGTTGGTTCTAAGTCACCAAATCCAAAAAAAACCAATGTAAAATATATTTTTATGTTTTATTTCATTTAAAAATCTTTGTTTTTACTAGTTTTGGAGCTCAAATGGACTTACAGATTAAAGGTTATGGCCATCAGAAGCTGAACTTCTCTAAAACTTCTCTTAGTGAAGTCCAACTTATGACGACCATAAATTTTGATCTATAATACCTTTTGAGCTCGACCAGTATTAAAAATGAATATTTTTAAACATACTACAACATGGTAATCATTTTTTACATTGTTTTTTGGAAAACCAATGTTAAAACAACTTTTAACATTGGTTTTTACAAAAAAAGACTAGAAAAGTCAAATTTTAGCATTAGTTTTTTGTAAAAACCTATGTTAAAAGTTGTTTTAACATATTTTTTTTTTCAAAAATACATTATAAAAAATGGTTACCATGTTTTATTTTATTTTGAAATATATTTTTTGACTACTCTTGGAGCTCATACGGTTCAAAAGTCATAGCCTTTGGAAGTTGGACTTCTCTAAGAGAAGTCTTAGAGAAGTATAACTTAGGATGACAATAAATTTTCATCTGTAACTCTATTTGAACTCCATGACTAGTAAAAAAAATGCTTGAGAAAAAAATACATCATTTTAAACAATTTTGGCATTGGTTTATTGAAAAACTTATGTTAAAAGTCAACTTTTAATGTTGGTTTGTCAAACAACCGATGTTAAAAGTCTTCTATAAGGATTTTTAACATCAATTTTTTAGTAAAAAATGTTAAAATGGGTATTTTAACATCATTTACTAAATAACTGATGTTATAAGTATTAAATTAGGACTTTTAACATCTATCTTGAATAATCAACATTAAAATGCTGATGTTAAAGACAATTTTTCTACTAGTGGGGTTGCAGATAATCTTTAGTCCGTGTTACTAACTCCTTCACTTCTCTAGCAAGTGAGGGAGGCTTAGTTGGGATACATATACTATGAGGTCATACATTACCATATATCACCAAGATATTCATCAAATGGATTCTGTGAAGAATCACATCATCCTTTTTATAGGGACAGATGGTGGTTCCAATCACGATGCAAGAGGAGGTGATAAGGTAGTTTCACACTTCTCCTTTAGCTATAAATCACAGTGTAGGGAATATTTATAGGGACCTTCAGTAGTAGTTTTTTTGGACTGGAATGAGGTGGAGTGTGGTTGAGTTCATCTCTCGGTGTCTCACATGTTAGTAGGTGAAGGATGAACACTAGGTTCCAAAAGGTTTGTTGCATCCTCTTGAGGCCCCAAAGTGGAAATGATATGATATATCTATGGAATTTGTGATAGGGATTTCATGGAAAATGATAGGCCACGATACCATCAAGGTGATAATTGACAAATTTAGCAAGTCGGTGAACTTCCTTGTTATTAGGGAGCATAGTTTGGTGGAGATTTTAGGGTAGTTATATGTGTGGGAGATCATAAAACTCTATGGGGTGCCCTCAAAGATTGTCTCTGATCATGATGCATGATTTAAATCATGGTTATAGAGAGGCCTACAAGAGGCATTCAAGACCCATTTTAGGATGAGTACAAATTTTGACCCCCAAATAGATAGGCAGATTGAGAACACTATCCAAGTGTTGGAGGATATTCCAAGGGATTGTGTATTATACTTTGGTAGGATCTAGTAGGATCACTTAACTTTGGTAGAGTTTGTTTATAACAACAACTATCACTCTACTATCATCATTAAAACTTTTTAGGCCCTGTACTAGAGACCCTACAAGTCACCATTATGTTGGACCAAGAATGGTGAGACATATCTTGTTGGGCCATAGATGGTGTAGAAGATGACAAATAAGGTCTAGGTGATCCATGAGTGGATGAGGATAGCTTAGAGTAGATAAAAATATTATGCAGATCAATGTAGTGGACCCTTGGAGTTTAAGCAGGGAGACCATGTTTTCTTGAGAGTCTCCCCATGAAGAGGATTACAGAGATTCAACTGGGTAGGTAAGCTATCCTCGAGGTTCATCAGGCTGTTTGAGATCCTAAAGAGGGTCGATGAGAGTTATTACCACTTCACCTTACCTCCGTTGTTGGAGCAGGTACATGGCGTCTTCCATGTGTTGTAGCTAATGAGACACATGCATGATCCTACGTATATTATTGACTAGGGTGAGATAGACATCAAGGATGAATCCACCTTCACAAATTACCCGGTGGCCATATAGGATTAATAGGATATAATTTAATGTGGATGAACCATTCCTCTAGTTCATGTGTTATGGCCCCGTGAGAGCATGTAAGAGAGATCCTAGAAGTGGGAGATCCAGACGCGGACTCAGTATCCCCAACATTTTTCTTAGTTTATGCTTTTTGGGGATGAAAATATTTGAAGTAGAGAATAATGTAGATATAATTTTTCACCTTTTAAGACTTTGAAATATATTATAAAATATTTTTGGAGTCTGGTGCTGAGATGACATGTGATTCTGAGGCCCAGTGAGCCCAAAATTAATTTTATAAAAATATAAAATATATTTTATATCATGCATACAATGTTTTTCAAAAATAATGAAATATATCCTAAAAGGAGTCTTAGATCATAAATCTGAGACCACAGTTGAATCCGGAGCACAATTTTTACCATAGGCACGATCTAAAGTTGGTCGGCGCCAAACATTCAGATGAGAAAGTTGTTGGTGGGTGCGTTTAAATTAAAATAAATGATTAATTAATTTATTTTAATTTAAATGACATAAATACAATACTCTATAAATATTTCATTATTAAATTTCTCTAGGGTTAGTCGCATAACTCTAGGAGGCTTTAGATAGGAGCATTGATTACTTTTGTTGGTGGATCAAGATCGAACGACGCCTGGTGATCAGATCAAGGTTAATTGACAGAAAACAAATGCAGTGGATCTTTCCCATCACTAGAGAATGTGTTCTTGACCAATGATCAATCTAATATTGAGGTAGGGATAATCAATTGTGGTTTTATGAACCTTTTATTAATTCTTTGAATCATTGATTGTAATATGCTTTTTATTCTTCATTTTTATACCCACCGCATGAGCCCTATTGAATGAATAATTTGTTTATTTGATTGTTATATTTCCATGAAATGATTCACCCCAATTATCCTTGATTATAAAATTTTTGGCCAATAATTTTTGGACAATGATTGATGCACCTTTGTTCATGTGCTCATTCCCCACTATTCATCACCGCTGGCCTACGGGGTCATGGTTTGAAATTATCGAGAGGGTCTGAGCATGAAAAGACCCCCATATTCATGGAGAATGCACATACAATGAACAAATCGGTGTTTTTAGACAAATCAGGATTGATTTTGGGTAGTTTTAATGGATTTTTGGATCCATGATCCAAGGTGGTAGCACAGGAGGCATACATGATGCACTATGAGTTTCCTATAGAAGACTAGATTTCAATTTTTGACCAATAGAGGGCCTAAATTGATAGTTAGAGGTAATTAACACCATTTTTGTGTGGTTAAATGATAGATTAGTCATTGATAGAGTAGATATGAAAAATTCATGAAAGAACTGGCATTTTTGAAAAAACGCGTCTACAAAACATGTAGTTTGATGAACACATGCCGTGTAGCCCCACCCAACCATGGAGGCTAGGGTTTTGGAGAATATAAGGATCACACATCATGTGGATGGGCCACACATTGAGTGACCCTACCTAGGAAGCTAGGTTGTGTACCGGATGCACACACCCAGGACCTCGTGTAGGAGGACACACCGTATACTCTGGGAGTACATGGGCATGAACTAAGGTACATGGTCATAGCCCGATACCCAAGCATGACTAGATACATGTCTAGGTACACATGCATGGCCCAAGGTATAATTACTCAACTAGGAGATCAGGAGTAGGCCCCAGGTGGATGAGAAATTCCGCGTTATAGCACTACATGCTGTGTACTTATATATGGATAGCCAATTTATGTGATGGTAGGGACACAGCTAGGAGGTCAGGTGAGGTCACAAGCTGCATGACCCCTTATACACCCTATATAATTCTTTAAAATTTTAACTCTTGTATATCATATGTTTTGACTCAGATTTTGGCCCATGAGTAGCCTATCCTGAGTATTTTTCCATATATAATGAAATGGTAGCCTTCATTGTGTATTTAGAGATATGGTGTAAGATTTTACAAGAACAAAACTTCTTTAGGCAATACTCAATGATGATAGTGATCAGATAGAATCATCAGACAGAGGCAACACTCCCCTGTAGCACTAAGGTGCAGGTCCTCTATCCATGGAGATGGTACCCCCCTATCATACAAGGGAATGAGTCCTTTATTATGAAGATATATATGCAACAATCCCCTACCATACCAGGGTACAAGTCCTCTATCCACAAAGACAGTACCCCCTATTGTACTAGGGCACAAGTCCTCCATACTCATTGTACATATACTGGGGTGTAAATCCCCTGTCACACTAGGGCATAAGTCCTCTATCCACGGTGATGGTACTCCCCTATCATACTAGTGAGTGGGTCCTCCATACTCATTGTGAATATACAGAGGTGGAACTCCCCTGTCACACCAGGGTATGAGTCCTCTATCCACATAGATAGTTTTCCCCTATCATACCACAACGTGAGTCCTCCATACTCATTATAAAGATACAAAGGTGGTACTCCCCTATCAGAATAGGGTGTGGGTCCTCTATCCATGGAGACAATATTCCCCTATCGCACTAGGGTGCGAGTCCACCATATGAATTCTTTGGATAGACACACGAGATGATAAACATCATTGATAGAACTTTGGAATAGTAAGATGACTCATCATCCTAGGATAGTATGTGAGATGGAGATCCCCTTTCTCTCTTGTATAGTTTTTTATGAGTATATATATATCTTAGTTATTGGGTTTCATTCCCTCTTGATTTGGTTTGAGCTAAATAATTATATCATGTCTCATATTTATCCCTATTTAGTTTTCAGGGTGTCCTACTAGGTATGTATATACTGAACCCTGAATGGGCTTTGACTACACATGTCATGTCTTATACAGATGAAGAAAATATCAGTGGTTATTTCAGGGGAGCTTAGGGATACTCAGGTGCATAGACCGTATATGACGGTCGAGCTTGGAGATCGTGATTAAGTCTTTCTCAACTTTCTTTCTTTTCATTTATTGTCAGGTTATGACATATTTTCTAGTTGGGCATGATTTTTTTACCTTTAATTTTCATATTACACCATCACACTCTATTTTATTCCCTATAGGTTATTACATGAATGGTTTTTTTTTCTAAATGTTACTATCTTTTATTTTTTTACTCCTATGCACTTTTATATGGAGATGGTTGGGTGTGTGCATACAAGTACTTTAGGAAAAGGCCTCCAATTTTAGTTATTCCTTCCAGTTATTACCATTATCCTTTGGCCTATAGAGGCAGTCTTGGGGTAAATACCTAGATCCCATAATACAACATCAAATTCCCATAGGTAAAAGCATGAAGTGATAACAAATCCCAGCAGGATACCACCATAGAGTCTATACAAGGTCTAATAATAAGAATGAAACAATTTTAGATTAAAAAAATAGTTTTACAAATCATTTTCATAAATCAAAATCCATTTGTAAATCATTTTCATTTGGTTTTTCATAAAATCCTTTAATATTCACAAATACAAGAATATGACAAGTATAAGTGATAAAATAGGAAATCATATCCATATACCATAAGGTAAGCAAGTAAACACATATCCATGAAATAATATATCATGAAAAACCATGTGATACAACCTCATGTGAAAACATGTGAAAAAAAATCCATCATGTGATAAATAAATCATAAATGAAAAAGCACACTGTATATCCATGAGACGTGGGAGCGGGAATTGTTGTTGAGGTAGCAATAACCTTCCCTTTTTGTGAGTTTAGAATCTTGATCACTTTCTAGTGACCGAAATCCTTTACGGTGGAGAGATTGAAACATTTTGTTACTTTCTTATAGATACTTATTATCCCTTCTTTTGACTATGATTTGGACGGGTCTTTCTTTGGGGTCATTTTGGGAAGTTTTTAGAAATTTTGGAGGCCTATATGGCTATGCACAGCTGGTGCATGGTTAGGGAAAACCATTTGGTTTATCCCAGCAAACCATACAGCCTGTGTTGAGCCACTAAAAGGGGGAACATGGTTTTTTCAAACCATATGACCACCCCTCCAAACCGTTCACCCCCATATAGAAGGGTTATGTACAGTTGGAGAATGGTTAAAGTATCCCTATGGATAAAACCTACACCCCAAACATAATCTCTATATAAGGAACACAGTTAAGGTGCATGGTTACTCCTAACCAGACATTGGTGCTTCCAAATGGGACAAGTCCTGGATGAAGTGCCAATAATAACCCTATAAACCAAAAAAATTATGAATTTTGAAGACATTATTGGGATTCTCCCAAGATACCATGGTTGTAACCTTCTCTAGGTCTACTGACACTCCAACATTTGAGATGACATGGCCTAAAAAGTGCACTTTATCAATACATAAACTACATTTGGTTAGCTTGGCATAAAGCCGATGGTCTCTATATGTAATCAAGATGATGTAAATATGTTGGGAATTATTTTTTCTAATTGGGAGTACAATAAGATGTTGTATATGAGAACCACCACAAACTGATCCATAAAATGATGAAAGATCTGATTTATTAAGGCCATGAATACCGACAGTGCATTCGTCTGACCAAACGACATCACCATGAACTCGTACAAGCCATACCTTCTCCTAAAAGTAGTATGAGTATGTATTATGGTCTCAATATTAGTTGATTATACCCTGATCTCAAGTCAATCTTAGAGAAAATATGGGCACCTCTCAACTCATCAAAGATTCATTGATGCGCAAAAGGGGATATTGGCTCTTGATCGTCTTTTGGTTAAATATTTGATATTCCACACACAAGCACAAAGTCCCATCATACTTCTTGGTGAAAAGCATAGGAAAACCCAAAGGTGATGTTCTAGGTCATATGAAACCCTTAGATTCTAGATATTCCAACCGAACCTTCAATTCCTAAAGATCAGTTACTGTAAGGTGGGATAAAAACTAGCTCCGATCCTAACAAAAACTCGATCATGAACTTGATCTACTTCTTGGGTGATAATCCATAGAACTTATAAAGAAAGACATATTAAAAATGGTCTACCACTGTAGGAAAATTATCCTACTGCATTATAAAATCATCTAGTGAAAGGCTTGCTATCTAAGCTATGAGACAATCCAATCTACACTAAATTGGTCAAGAAAAACTAGCCTAAATATCCCACTCACCCTGGTAAAAATATCTTCCTCCTTCTAGAGATATAAAGGTAACTCTCCTATGGTAATAATAAATATAAGCCTACTATATAACTAACCAATCCATACCCATAATCAAATAAAAAACCTGTCATTTCTAGCACAAACTATTCCTAAAAGAAATGATAAACACCAATTTCTATAGAACACACCTTGAAACATTTAATAACCTATGACTATACTACCAACAAAGTATTGATGTTCAAAACACCATGAAATCATTCCAAAAAAAAATCCTAAACTGTTTTAAAAAATAGAAAATATAAAGGAATGTGATGCTCCTATATCAAACAAAACACAAAAAGGGTAAATGATACTAGAATCATACCTATAGTGGTAGAAGGTATTATATCAAAACTAGCCAGAGTAGACTGCATAACATGCAACTAACTTGACCCTATATCCTAGGCTCTAGTATGAATCCCCAACATTGTTCCTCCTGAATGGTACTACCACTCCTACACTGGGGTACCATGACCCCTACCTCAACCTAAACATTGAGCGGAACTCTAACTACCAGCCTTATGAGGGGTATCTGAGTCCTTCCCAGGCTCTGGTACCTTTCATAATCCCCTACCACTTATCTACTACTCCATTCCCCTACAAAACCTTTGTATGTATCCTAGACTACCATAATAACAAAAATCCAAATTAGGGTACAAACACTGATGCCTCTTATGACTAAATTTACCAAATTAATGGAACTTCAACGAAACATGATACTAAGATGGCTTCTCACTGCCCTGACTAATCTTCTTGGTATTTACTTAGAAATAACTATCATAACAGTGCTTCTTTCCACCATAATAAGAGCTCCCAATTTTCCCTACTAAAATAGCCCGACTGCTACTCGAGGCCTCTCTCAGATTCCCTTCCATGATGAGATCCTGATTCATCACATCCAAAATTCCACTCAAGTGAAAAACATTCACCCGTTACCTGATATCATAGAGAATACTATCCCGGAAACACCTCACCTTGACTATATCATTAGTTGTTAAATATGGCACAAAAAATTGAAAGTCAATGAAACATACAATATAGTCCATCACTAACATGCCCTCCTGTATCATGTGCATGAACTCATGAGCCTTATCAACCCTCAATGTTTCAAGATAGAAGTATCTCATCAAATTTACCTCGAAGTCCTTCCAGGATAACTCCTCTTGCTTCCTAGATTGCTCTAAAGTGTCCCACCAATGCTTGGATTGTCCATGAAGCATGTATTCAACAAGCTTAAACCTCCTATCTATGGGTGTCTTGAGATTCTTGAAGATCGTCTGGATTGAATTGATCTAAAACATAGCTACCTAGGGGACTCCCTCCCTAGTGAACATAGGTAGATATTATAGCTGAAACTCTCTCATCATCTCATACATCAAAGGTATACTGCAAAAGTATCCCTTTCCATGGATCACATGACCCTCAGGAAGATATCATGAATATGAACATACATCTGATCCTATGGAGCTACAGAAAGCTTCGGTTCAACTATGTTAGGAACATGCTGATTTTTGATCTCCTAATTCTCAACTCAATGATAACGAGGAGTTATTTTCTCTAAAAGAAAAATGAACTTCTTAGAACACTGGATAAAACAAGGTCAAACTCAATAGGTGATAAAAAAAGAGAACCACTTGCTCATGGTATCTCTAAACATGGATTAATAAGTGAATTGGCATGAAATAATAGTTCTTTCATTTCATCTATTATATATAACCAGGATGTAATTTCAAAGTTCATATAGGAAAATATATCACATGAAATAAATATGCCCCTATCATTCACAATGCATGTCAATATAAATCCCTATGTGCCTTCATGATGCATGAATACTCATCTAGCATCATATCATGCCACAATTATAAATCCCAAGAAACAATAACATCACATAATATGTTAATCACCCAAAGTGAAGTAATATCAACCATAACAAGTGAACATCATGAAAAACAATCCCATCACATAATATATGATCCCCCCTGTACATGGGTTAATTAATCCCATGCAGAAGATCATTACCAAATATCGACACATCCCTATAATCCTTTATAACTTTTAGAAATAGTAAAACAACATAAAAGAAAACCCGACCCTTTGATACCGCTTTGTACCATCCCCCGATCCTTCACTCTCATGTGGCTAAACCGAGTTGGTTACTAGATCTCAATCACACTTCCCCGTATTCCAGAGGCTGTTGAATAACAATGAGGGTTTAGAGAACATAGTGGGAGGAAGACTATACCCCTAGTACATAGTTGAAATATAGTGGAAATAAAAAATATAAGAATGAATAAAATAGAGGAAACAATACAACACAATAGATAAACCAAACCATAAATATCAAATGAATAATCCAATGATAATAAGATAATAATATAATGACAGGATGGAAATAAACAAATATCAGAGTGAAGAAAATAGAGGAAACAGTACAACACAATAGATAAACCAAACCATAAATGTCAACTGAATAATCTAATGATAATAAGATAATAATGTAATGACAGTATGAAATTCAATGAATTTTCATGCTAAGAGTCATATAGATAAAAGACCAAGATGACATAGAAAAACTAAAAAGGCCCCAGTCCAAAACCCCACGTCGCTCCCATTTCCAAGATCCAACCCATCTAGAAAACAACAATCAATAATAAGGCCCCTTTCCCTTTTCCAAACCTGCATTCATTTAATTTTCTCAAGTACCAAATTATGACACAAATAGGGCGAGTAAAACTCAGTATTTCAACACCACCATGTCTAAACAAAACTAGTATGATAGTAAGTGCATGAAATAAAGTGATAAACTGGAGTATTAATTAATCAATTAATACAATACAATAATACACCTATTTCAACACCATGCCATGATATCTCTGATCATGTAGCATAACAATTCCAACTACAAACACAAGTCCATGTCCTAATCACATAACAGGGTAAAGATATCCATATAAGAATTTCATTATAATCAAGACAAGCCCTATAAGAATTACAAAATAAATAGTCCAAGACCTATAAGAATTACAACATATCTAGGGAAATACCTTTATATAAACATTTCAACATAACCAATCCAAGACCTATAAGCATTACAACATATCCAATCCAAGCCCTCTATATAAGCATTTCAGTATAACCGGGCGTAGCCTTATATATAAGCATTACAACATAATAAGTCCAATCTCTATAAGAATTAAATAATAAATAGTTCAATCCCTATTTATAATCATTACATAATGAATCACAACATAAGTCATAATGATAATAACAACACAACATAATTTCATAATCCACAATGGCCAATTCATCCAAATACCATTTGTCTTTCAATTATCCTTTCATTCATCAAATTATATCTTAAGTCATTAACATGCTAGTGTGCACACCCATATCATATCAAATCATCAATAGTAATTAAATAAACAAGGAATTCATTTTATAAGGTGAATCTATCATAATAAATCACCTGAGGCCTCATGTCAGGCTAAAACATATTTTATCCATTATCCTGTTCATTATTGTTCAAGGGTAGGATCACCCTATGGGTAGCTGTAAGCCTGTTCTAAACACTAATATATCCAAAGGGATCCAAGGATTAAAAAAAAACTTGATTATCCTCACCCATTATTCTATTAATTAACATTCATGTTGAGTCGATTCAATCACATAATATTTCACACCCTTAAAAAAATACAAATAGGCCATGAGGCTTTGTTTTAAACCACCTAAATTTATCTGAAGATCAAAGCAACACTCTAAAATGGGAACATCAATGAAGAATGAAGGTGAATGATATCACAAGGAAAACCTAGATCACAAAAATGTAAATATGAAAACCTGATTCAACGACGGTTAAGATATCACACCACATTAATGGAGAATAATAGAAGGAAGGGGAAAAAAGTGAGAATGAACTCACTAGATATTAAACTCTAGATCAAGATGTCTAAAAGGGAAAGAATAACTCTAAATTCACCTGGATTCACCCTATGGTTTGATAGTTGAGGTTGTACCTTGAATGAAAATAAAATCATACATGCTGCATTGTTTAAAATCACCAGTCCATAGATATTAACGACGTGAACCCCTTTCACAATGTGAATATATTGATTTATAGGATATGATAAAAAACATCACCTTAGTTTAAAATAACCCCAATTTACTATTTCATGATGTGAAACAATTTCACGGTGTGTGAACATTTCACCCTTTGAACCAGTTCACGACAACTGTCTGAAAATTGGTTCACTTCGTATTAACCATTCATGATGTGAAAGTGTACAGTAGACAGATCTCAACAAAAATTTTAAAGAAAGAACCCAAACCAACTCAGAAGCTTTCAAAAACCAAAAATAACCCTCATAATACCTGAAACATTTATACCCAAACTCCATTAATTCAAATAAACATACATTTATGAACTTTAGGTCATTTCCCCCAGCAAAAGCTCTCCATCCCCAAAAGAAACTTGAGCAACAAGGTTTAAAGAAGAAAATAAACCCCCCCAAAAAATAGGATTAACTAAAAATCAAGAGATATGTACCTAACAAAATATGGTATCTCATAATAATTTTTTTTATATTTTTATAAAAAAATAATTTTTAGGTAAATAGTGAAATATATCGATACTGTGATTTTTTATGTCATTATCAATATATAAGTACGACTTGGAAATTTATGAACCATTTTTATTGAAAAAATCTGTATTTTATAATTTTCATTATTAATTTTAAAATATTTATTATAGTTTATAAGCCTATATTTGATATTTTAAAACTCAAGTAATATTTTTCTCAAAAATTATTTTAACACATTATACATTTATTATATTAAAATTGTTTTTTAACACTTTTAGAAATTGAACCAGAAAAAATTAATTTTAAATTAAAAATTATAAGGTCCAAATTATCTAATAAGTTACACTTTATTTTTATGCATAACGATTATGTTACCTTAGATAAAAACTAGTTACTTCAGTAAAATAGTTATTTTTCAAAGAATAATACTTTTCTAAATATTGTATATTTTTTATACTAAATGAATCTATTTTAAATAAATACTATAATATTATGTTTAAATATATGAAAAAATAAATTCAAATTCATTTAATTAGTAAACAATTCTAAATAATATTAAGAACACCTAACAATTAAAACATTATCTTTCTACAAATTATTTTTTCTATAAATTATATGATTTGATTTAAAAGTTAATTTTCTACTATTTAGATATTAAATTAGGTTAAATGGATCCCAAATTAATATTCATCACATAAAAATTGGGTAATAAGGGTAATCTACTATTTATAATAATAAAATAATCACCATGATTAATTTTTAATCAAGATTAATAAGGGTAAAAATAACTAAATAAAGTATCTCATTTTTTAATAATTAAAAGGTCACTCAAACATTATAGAAATAATTGATAGGTATTAAATTCATACCCACATGTACCACCTACCATTTCTCCACCCAATTCACCTAACTCACCAAACCCACCTAACATCCATGTGATTCCATTTTTACCCCTTACCTAACTCTAGTTTTTCATGAAAAACCCCTCTTTTTCAAATATAAAAGGAGATCACTCCCAATAATTATATCATCCCTATCCACACAAAATGTCTTTATCATAATTTTCCCTCCCATATACCTCTATAAATATCTCCCAATTAGTTACTAAGGTTCTAATGATTTCCTCCCAATATTTAAGAAGCTACTTAGCAGGGTAAGGGTTCTCCACCTCCTCCTTTTGATTCAAGTATTTCTTTTGTGATAATTACCTTTGAATTCCATGTGATTATGCTTCCATGTGTTCATAATAAATCATTTAATATCCAAATAATTCAATATTTATGAGATACTAACCTTCTCTCACATTAATCTCATTTCATAATCCATTTTGTATCGCCGCCATACTGTAGAAATTGCTCCTCGATTCTCTCCCTTCTCTTTTCAATTAAAGCTCTTCCTTGTTATAAGACTTTTGAATTCCATATAAACATGCTTAAATGAATTCATAATAAAAAATTTAATTTCAAAATTAATCCCTAATGATGATATATTACCCTTCTCTATCATTAAATTCATTTCATAATCCCTTTGTATTGTTATCATGTTGCTGAAATCACTTCTTGATTCTCTCCCTCCTCATTTCAATTCAAGCACTTCCTTTGTTATAAGACATTTGTTTTCCATGTGATTATTTTTAAATGTGTTTATAATCAATAATTTACCATCCAAATTATTTACTTTTAATTATATACCACTTTTTTTACTCATTAAACACATTCCATAATCCTTTTGTATACCCATCATGCTGCTAAAATCATTCATTGATTTTCAGTCTTCATGATGGAAATACCAAAATATAACATCCTTAAAATTTATACATATAAATGAAGTTTATAAAAGGTTATAAATATTAAAAAATTTCTGAAATAGGATATTAATATGTTTATGTTTGTTAAATAGGATTTCAGAGTGCATTTGACTAAGCTGGGAATTAAGGTAAGGGTTTTGTCTCAACATTTCCTTCTTTGAGACACATTTCCTATTATACACCTAATTTCATTTAAATGGGTTTTATAATAAAAATTTGATATATAATATAATTATTTATCTTTATTCATGGTATTTTAACTTCAACTTCAACCTCTCTCTCTTTCTATGAGTTTTTATAAGAATGTTTTTAAAATTGTAAGGGGTTTTCATCTCAATTTCCCTTTATTGAGGCATTGTTTATACTATGAGCATATTTTTATTTAAGTAGTGTTTATAATACCTATATGATATATTATATCATGAATTAATTATTTATTAATGGTATTTTAAGTTCAATTTCATGGTCTTTTTCCTTAAAGATTCTTGATTTAAATGTTACTCAAGCCATACAGATTTATTTTCAATTTATTTCTAAAAATCATGATCTATCAATTGTGATAATACATATAAGGAATTTGTAAGATAATTAATTATAGAGCCTCTAAAATTTTCACATCCTCTAAATATCTTTTGTTAAATTCAATTTATTTTTACCTCATTTAAATTGGAAGTTTTAAAATATTTTAAATGATGTGGGTTTTTGACAAAGGAATTTCAAAGTGTTCAAAAGGGTTTCCATCCTTTAAAAATAATTTTTTTTATCTTCCACTACACATTAATTCTCAGTAACCTTTATGTATTTTTAAATATATATTAATGAATATTATTTTTTAAAATTAAATTTTTTCAAAATGTTTTTACTTCACCTTTTCAAAAATGACATTTCAAGGTGACCATAACTTTTTCTTTTATGCCAAAGATAAAAGCGCTTTCTAAAAACTCTTTTATTATTTCAACACCATTTTAATTTTTATCTCTAAAGTATTAAATTACTTGGAAGTTATTTTTTATGAAACACCCTATAAATTTTCTTATAAAATCTATTTTTGAGGTGATTGTGTTTTCAGTATCAACCGTTTACATGCTTGCGGTCAATTTTACTGATACCATATTAAAGTGTTGTGAAACCCATTTTTCTTTACATGGGTTCTTTATGATGTTATGAATGAAACTTATTTTATTTCCAATGTTGTTTCATGATATGTTGAATTATTTATGTCTTATGGAACTCATATGTATGGATGATGATAGGTAGGGTCCTATATCACCCTTCAATGCATTGGATAAGGTTTTATATCACATGAGACAATGAAATGTTATGTGAATGAGACATAAGAATCTTTTTTCCCAAGTTTTTATATAAACGCGATGTGGTATGAGTTTTTCACTAATTTTTTATGTTAAATAGATCCATGGATCTTTTTTCATCAATTTTTTGTGTAAATGAGATATAGTAATCTTTGTTAATAAGTTTGTTGTTTGAACATGATGTGAGAATATTTGTCCATAAGATTTTATATGATTATGTTTGCGACACTTCTCGCTAAAATGTCCCTTATTTATGAGATTTTACCAATGTTTATGATATTAAATGTTCTAATGAAAAATCGAATGAGATGGAGACCCATGGAGCGTTCCCGAAGAACCCGGCGCGAGATGCAAACCCTAGGTTAGATTCCCGATCCTTCATGGATGTAGTAGCTGGGAAATCAAGAGATGAGCATCCTGCTCAAGCTGATGGGATTACGGAAAGCCAGATTTTCCCTAAACCCTTTTGACATCATGGGCAACCTGCAATTTCGTTCTCAACAAGTGATGTAAATTTGCTTTCTTCTGATTTAAGATTTGTTTTGGTTGGGAGATTCTTAAATCGAAGGCCATCTTTGAAGTATCTTCGCTCATCCCTTGAGGCGATATGCTTTATGGGTTTTCAGCTCGGTATCCTGAACCCTTCTCAAATTATTTTTCGGTTATCATCTGAGGAGGAATATTACAGGCTTTGGGTCAAGAGGTCATGGTCCTTCGGAGGTTTTTTTTTGAAAATTCTAAAGTGGACTCCAGATTTTGATGCATATACTGAATCTCCCATTGTTCCAATCTGGGTGAGCTTCCCAGAGTCACCCCTTCACCTGTTTAAGCAGGCTGCCCTATTCAACATTGCTAATATTATTGGAACTCCACTGAAATTGGATGTGGCAACAAAAATTCTTACAAGACCTTCAATTTCTAGGATTTGTATTGAGTTAGATGTTTCTCAACATTTTCCATCCAGCATTTGGATTCAATCTGGAAATTTTGGGTTTTCCCAAGATATTATCTATGAAAGATTTCCAGACTACTAATCTAAGTGCTTCAGATTGGGGCACCCTTCAAGCAATTGTGGCAAAGAAAATGACCATCCTAAAGGCTTTAAACCTTTTTGGATAGAAAAGAGTAAATATAATCAAGAAAGACTTGCTGGACCTTTTAATTTAGTTATAAAAGAAGAAAATCATATGGTTAAGGATATAGAAAAACCCTCTGATTGTGTTATCAAGGAAAGTGATGAAGGGGAAAAGGGAGGTTTGAATTCTCAAGCAACTAGCTATCAAATTTCAGATTTTGTTAATGAAGTTCTTGCTATCACCAAGCAACAAGAAAATATTGAAGCTTAAAATAATGATCTCACACACCCTAACATGAAGGAAGTCTCAATATCTGAGGGTCATGTGATTAACAAAGCTGGGCATATAGATGAGTCTCTCCAGCCCAAGGTGGGGGAGGCTTTTCATCTGAATGATCGAAAAGGTAAAAAAGTCATCATGGACTCGAATGGTTTCATCACTCCAATCCCCAAGAAAACAAGAATACATAGAGGCAACGTCAATTATGAAAGAACTATCATCACAAGATATTTTGCGGCCAGAAGTCCTGGCCTTGAGGTGCCTCCACAACCAGTCCCTCTTGAGCCCCTACCAGATTATTCTAACTGTTCTGATTCAGACAATTCTTGAGGCCCTGGTGTTCCTAACCAGGATTGTGGTTTATCTTTTGAGCCTATTTGAACTGCTTGCATTACTTCTTGATGGTGCTTGCAGTCTGGCTTCCGATTTTATGGGAAAGCTTGCACCTGGAGATGCCTGCTTGCTGGATTCTTGCTGTTTCATCTCTATGGATTCCTATATCTATTATTTTTTCAAAGTTTGGCCTGATTCTTCTACATGCTAGCATATTTTTTCCCAGTTGAGATCCTGTTTGATGTTTCTGCTTGATATCTTTGTTTCTTGCTGCTCAACTATGATCGAATATTGGCTCTGGTCCTTTTGGAATGCATGCACCTGGACTCTACAAGGTCTCTTTGTTTATCAGTATTGATCCCGTTTGAATATTATCTGCTTGGTTCTTTAAAGTTTTTCTTTTTTTAGTTGCCTCTTTTGTTTAAGTTGGTGTAAGCTCATTACACATCGTGTGTTCCTTCTAAACTTTTATTTTAATAAATTCCTTTCGACATGGATTGGGAAACCAATCCTTGTCACTTTCTTAAAAAAAATGATATTAAATGTTCTAATTATGTACCTCTTTCTTATGTTATGATTTCATGTTTTGTTTTATTTTCATTATGTGCTTCTAATCCATGATTTTGATGACATTTATTTGGTCTTATGTTTATATGCATAATATTTAATGATCCATAATTTTTTATGATTTTCAATTATGGTACCATGATCTTTTTATCTGATAGTTCTCCCTTGATCATGTTTACCCTCATGTTTATGGTCTAAAGGTTATGACTAGTTGATAAGTTTCCCTTACTGAGCATTCGATATCACCCCTTTCTTATGTTTCCATTCCCCATGTTATGAAGATGATTATATCATATGATATTTCTAGAAGAGGGTCTAGAGGTGTACAGTTATAGAGAAATGTTAACAAGTGTTATAAAATTATATTTCTATATAGATAATATCCAAGAAACTAAACCTCTCTATCCTTGGGTTGTGTGACTGTTTGTGGGATGAATTTTCTAAATAATGATATTATTGTACTATTTAAGTTATGTTTACCTTGGATTGTTATAGTTGATATCAATGGTATGATTTTTTTGGATATTAGTTTAGTTAATTTTGGGATTAAGTTTCAACAACCTTAGTGAAAACCCTAGATATGAGTATAAGTATAGGATGATATCCATAATATTGGTAAAGTCTCAAGTAGGTTGTTTTCCAAAAAAACATACCTGAATGGACACTGGAAATTAAATGCAGTTATGGAACAGATGCACCCAGGGGTAACCACCCCGGAAAGGGATGGTTGAGTACTGACTTGATCATCACCCTAATGCATGATGAGTGGGCCTAAGAATACACACCTAGCTTGACACTCCCATGTGACATGCATTGGTTTATCACATCCTCTTTATGAACTATTATGAAGGAAATATTTACCAATTAATTAAATAGATTATGTTAATAAGTATTATAGAATACAAATTTAAGTAACCTAGGATAAACCAATAGAGTTATAGGATGAACCAAGCATGAAATAGTTGAAATCAAAGTATCATAAGTTGAAATGAAGGTGTCATTGGAGAAGACATATTTGGATTGAGATTTAGCATTCATATAATCATTTAATCTAATTAAGTTGGATATTATAACAATCATTTTGGTTTTAATATTTGGTCGGAAACATGATGTTGAAAATGAATCCATGGAAGGTATGTTCTTAGAAACTCCAAAGATTTATCTATATAGGTGTATTTGGAATAAATGGTTGAGAATGTTAATATATTCATATTATGAGTAAAATGATATATTACCTAGTCTCCCCTTAAATATAAAGGTTTTTATCTCATAGAATATATATCATAAGTCATGATTATCTTTATATACCCTTAATTATTGTTATTAGTAAGTGATAATTAAAATTATGAGGATGTAATTTATTTGGGGGGGGATGTAATACCCTAGGTTTTAAGAGCCATTATTATTATTATTACTAATAATATTAGTGAATTATGGTATTATGTATATATAAAATTCAAATAAATATTTTAATACCAAGATAGTAGTAAAATTAAATTATAGAATATAAATAATTAATTTTAATGGTATTTTCATCCATCCAAATATCTTTTTTTTTGTATTTTATAATAAAACCACTTCGAGGTTATGTGGGAACCACTTATAAGAATATTGAAATAGGAATCACATACCTATTAGCCACCACAAACCTACTAGGCAGAAATCAAAACCACTAGAAAATACAATTCAAAATTCAAAATTCAAAACCGCACCACGAGACACAACAACTATCATATCCAAATTAAAAATTCAAAAACAAACTGGAGTAATGATGACCTATGAAACTATAGCCTCTGACTGATGATGATTATGCCTTAAGACACAAGAGCCTCTATGATCCATGAAAACAAACCCTCCATCACTGCCATCTTCACTTGAAATGTTTCATATGGCCACCAGGGTAGAGTTAAAACAAATAGCCTCAGTGATCACCATCACCTTATACACCAAGAAATAACCATCATTGAGAAAAATAGAAACACACAATCCAGCTGAAGGTTGGCCGGTGCTGACACCACCAGCGAAAGTCACCGAAAAAATGTCGACATAATAGAGGATGAAAGACCAAGCACCTACAGAACCAAAAATTAAATAACCACATCATCATAGAGGGGGTTAAAATATGAAAAACCATAGGGCCATAAATCGAACAAATCCTAAGAAAATGGACAATGAAAAACCAACACCGGAGCAACCGAAGCCCCATACCAGCACTCCACCATCACCATCCCCAGATGTATGGGGAACCATTTTACTCGACCTATATGGGGTCTAGCATGATGGTAAAGGTAGAAAGAGTATAAGAGGAGGAAACAAGAAACTTCAGCTGCAAAACCGTTAATCAAATACAAGAGGCAAAAAAGAACTGAATGCAACCAACTACACAATCCCAAACTTCCATGTTTACCAACACACCGACCAAGATTAGGGTCTGACATGGTGGGTCTAGAAAAAAGAGGGAAACACGAGAGAGATGAAGGCCAAGAGAAGAAGACCATAGTATAAAAGGAAAAGTAGAAGAGAAGAATGATCTTTTAAATTATAAATTGATATGAAATAATATTAAGAACACTTAATGTTTAAAAACATTATTTTTTCAATAAAATTAGTTTTCTTTATATTTTTTATTTTCATTTAAAAAATAAATATATAAATTTTAGAATATTAATTAGGTATAAATAAATTCATTTTTATATTTATAATGTCAAAATTAACTTATCATGAATTTTTATTTTTCTAAAAAATTGATTTTTAGGCAAATAGTGAAATATACCAATACTATAACGTTTATGTCATTACCAGTATATAAGTTTGACTTATAAATTTATGAAACATTTTTATTGAAAAATATGTATTTTAAAATTAAAATTATATAATTTAAAATATTCATTATAGTTTATAAACCTATATTTGATATTTTAAAACTCAAGAAATATTTTTCTCAAAAAATGTTTTAATACATTATAGATTTATTATATTAAAATTAATTTTTATCTCTTTTAGAAATTGGACAAGAAAAAATGGATTTCAAATTCAGAATAAGTAGGTATAAATTATTTAATAAGTTTGACTTTATTTTTAGGCATCAATATTAAGTTATCTTAGTTAAAAACTAGTTACCCTGGTAAAATAATTATTTTTCAAAGAATAACACTTTTCTAAATATTGTGTGTTTTTTATATTAAATGGATTTATTTTAAATTAAGAACAAAATATGATTTTTAAATATATATAGAAATAAAATAAAACTCATTTAATTAGTAATCAATGTTAAATAATATTAAGAACACCTAACAATTAAAACATCATCTTTTTAAAAAAAATGGTTTTTTCTACACTTATATGTTTTTATTTAAAATTTAGAAATTGAATTATATTAATTATAGTAAAAATTAAGATTAATCACATAAAAATTGGGTAATAATGGTTCTATTATATTTTTATTTATAAATTAATTTCTATAATTAATTTTTAATCAAGATTAATAAGGGTAAAAATGGGTAAATAAAGTATCTCAAATTTTTATTAATAAAAAAGACACTTACACATACTATAATGACTTATTATGTATTAAATTCATACCCACATGTCTCAAATATCATTTATCCACCTAATACACCTAACTCACCAAACCCACCCAACACCCATGTGATTCCGTTCTTACCCCTTACCCAACTCTAGTTTTCCATGAAGATGCTTCTATTTTTCAACAATAAAAGGAGTTCACCCCCACCCATTTTCTCATCCCTATCCACCCAAAAGGCCTTAATCATGATGTTAAATTACCTATACCTCTATAAATTCCTACCAATGAGTTCTTAATGTTCTAAGGATTCCTCCCAATATTTATGAAACTACTTATAAAGGTAAGGGTTATCCACCCCCTCCTTTTGATTCAAGTACTTATTTTGTGATAATCCCTTTTGAATTCTATGTGATTATGATTTAATGTATTAAAATTAAATATTTTACTATGAAAATAATTAAAAATTAATGATATAACAACCTTCTCTCATATTAATCTCATTTCATAGTCCCTTTTTTATAGCCGTCATGCTATCGAAATCACTCCTCAATTCACTCCTTCATCTTTTCAATTAAAGATCTTCCTTATTATAATATTTTTGAATTACAAATGATTATGATTCCATGTGTTCATAATTAATACTTTAATATAAAAATTATTCCCAAATTATTTGAAATTTCCATTATCTATAATTAAACCCATTTTATAATCCCTTTTATGTAGTCATGATACTGCCAAAATCACTTCTTGATTCTCTCCCTCCTATTTTTAATTTAAGCACTTTATTTATTATAATAAATTTTATTTCCATGTGATTATGAATACAAATTTTCATAATAAACACTTTACTATAAAAATTATTTCCTATTAATGATGTACTACCCTTTTAACTCATTAAACCCATTCCATAATCCTTTTGTAAAATCATCAAGCTGCTAAAATCATTCGTTGATTTTCTATCTTTATGCTGTGAATAACCAAATATAATACCCTTTAAGTTTATCCATATAAAATAATTTTATAAAAGTTTATGGATATGAAAAAGGTGTTTAAATAGGTGATTTAGGTATTTATTTTTGTTATATAGGATCTCAGAGTGCATTTCACTAAACAAGGAAGCAAGGTAAGAGTTTCACCTAAAAATTTACTTCTTTAAGACAAATTTTATTTTATGATCCTAATTTCATATAAATGGAATGTATTTTTACAATTGTATATATAATATCATTAATTATATTTATTCATGTTATTTTAAATTTGACTTAAATATCTCTCTCTTTAAATAAGTTTTTATTAGAAAGGTTTTTAAGTCATAAGGGATTTCGTATCAATTTTCCTTCATTGAGGAATTGTTTGTATTATGAAACTATTTTTATTTATGTGGTGTGTATAATTCATATATGATATATTATATTACTAATTAATTTTTTATTCAAGGTATTTGAATTTCAATTTCATGGTCTTTATTCCTCAAGAGTTCTGATTTAAATGTTACTCAAGCTGTAAAGATTTATTTTAAAATTCTTTATAAAAATAAAGATCTATCAAATGTGATAATACATTCATATAATTTGTATTCCCATTAATTATATATAATTTATCATTTTATTCTCATAATTATGTATTTTGTTAAATTAAATTTCTATTTACCTCATTTTAAATTATAAGTTTTAAAATATTTTAAGTGATGTGGGTTTTCAACAAAGGTATTTCAAAATGTTCAAAATGTTTTCTATCCTTTAAAAATCAAATATTTTATCTTCCACTCCAAATTACTTTTTGATAAAATTTATGCCTTTAAAAATGACAATTACTGAATATTATTTTTTAAAAGTAAATGTTTTAAATTTTTTTTACTTCAACTTTTCAAAAATAAATTTTCATGATGACTGTAACTTCTTATTTTATAGAAAAGATAAAAGATAATTTTAAAAACTCTTTTATAATTACCTGACCATTTTTATTTTTATCTATAAAGGATTAACATATTTGTATGCTATTTTTCATAAAAAACCCTCTAAATGTTCTTATAAAATATATTTTAAAGGTGATTGAGTTTCCAGTATCAACTGTTTACATTATTGAGGTCAATTTTAATGATACCATCTTGAATTGTTGTGAAACATATTTTTATTTACATGAGTTATTTATTATGTGATTAATGAAATAAATTTTATTTCTCATGTGTTTTAATGATATGTTGAATGATTGATGTCTTATGGAACTCATATGTATGGATAATGATGGGTGGGGTCCTATATCACCCTCCAATGAATTAGTTAATGTTTTATATCACATGATACAATGAAATGTTGTGTGAATGATATGTGAGAAGTTGTGTTCACTAGTTTATTACATGAATGGTATGTGGGAATAATTGATCATTGTTTTTGTGTGTGAATGATATGTGGGAAGCTTTTTCACATGTTTTTTGTGTGAATGAGATGTGGTAAGATTTGATCACAAGTTTTTTGTGTGAACGTAAGGTGAGAAGGTTTATTTATAAGTTTTTATATGCTTATTCTTGTGACCCTTCTATAAAACATTCCTTATTTCCATTATTGGCCCAATGTTTATGATAGTCCATGTTCTAAAGATGTTCCAATTTCTTTTGTTATGATTTTGTGTTTTTATTGAGTTTTGATATATGATTCTAATCCATGATTTTATTGATCTTTATTTGGTATTAGGATTATATGGATGATACTTAATGCTCAATAAATTTTTATGATTATCACTTATGATCCCATGATATTTTGGTTTAATAATTCTCCCTTGATCACATTTTACATCATTTTTATGATCTAATAGTTATTACTAGTCGATAATTTTTCTTTACTAAGTATTCGAGCTCACCCCTATCTTATATTTACATTTCTAAAGTTATGATGATGATTATATCATATGATATGTATATAATAGGATATAGAGGAGCATAATTATATAGAAATGTTTACAAGTGTTTTAAAATAAGATTTTTATGTAGATACTCTCCATGACACTAAATCTCTTGGTCCTTAAGTTTCATGACTGTTTGTGAGTTGTATTATATAAATCATGATATTATTATACTATTTAATTCATGTTTAGGTTGGGCCACTATAGTCCTTATTGCCCTGGTGTCCCACACCACTATGTATAACATAAAACTTTCCTTCCATCACCGATATCAACCATCACTATAACCTAGGATCCCAGCCCATCCAAGGTTCCCAAACAATTTTTTTTATCAACACATCAAGACTCTATTTAAATAGAGCACACATACATTTAAAATCTATTTTCTGCACATAGGGAAAGAAACTAAGGTCCTGACATTGAGGAATTTAAGACTCCAGTAACAAGGAACAAGGAATAGGCTCACTCCACCCCAAAATAATTATTCTCAGCAAAAAAACATTTTAATTCCATCTTAAATTAACCCATTCATTATGTATAGGTTATCTGCACAAGGAAAAATAAATACAAAGGCTAACCATAACCAACCATAAAAGTAAACATGATTTCAAGAATTATTCCATGTTATCAATTCTAATATGAGTAGTAAATATATGTGCATGCCTATTACATTTAATTATAACATAATTAATATTTATGTTGTTATAATATTAAATCATTTAAACCATAAAAATAAATAAAAACAGAATACTATCAAACATATATCACACTACCTAATAAACTAAGTAGAGACAAAAAAAATCAAACACCAAGAACATGCAATCACACCCTAATCATTCATCCAATTCACCACATAAAATATTGGTTATCTTAACCACGTGACAATTCTAATTTCAAAAATTAAATTTCCAGAATCATAATAAAATTCTTATCATAAGATGGAAAGTAGTTAACACCGCAACATGCGATAACATCTTTGTTATTTTAACTCTAAATTTGGAAGCTTAGATATTTAAGCTATGACATGTGATTCAATTTTTAATTAAAATATTGAATTTAAAATATAAAATTATTTTATATCATGTGATTAATTCCAATGAGTAAACTTAAAAAAATCATGTAACAAATCTTTTTCTCTCTACAAATTATAGATTATTGAATAACCATTCAACTTGTAATTCCCTTTAAGAATTATTATCTTAGTAAGACCAATAAAACTCATTTAGACCAGGATCTAAAGCATGATTAATTCACACTTTCTCAAAAATAAAATTATAAGTAACATATCCCCTACCCTGTTTAGAAGTTCAATATTCTTTGAGTAAGAATGGATACTTGAGAAATAACAACCACTGAAGGAAACACCACCAAAACCAAAGGAAACACCACCAGAACCTATGCACGACAACCCATCATAAAAAATACTTCAAAACCTCAACCCAAAATGGAGGAAATATCTAAAAATATACTTCTATAAGAAATAAATCAAGGGGAAATGAAGAGGAAAGTATTAAAGATAGGATACCTTGATTTGAGACTTTGATCATACAATCCAAGATGTTTAAAATCTTCAAGGAATGGTTTAAGAGTGGTGAGAGGTTTGGGGGTTGTCTAAGGTTTGAGAGAGGGATTGAAAAATCTAAACCAAGGAATATTGGGACCTTTATTTATATAGGAAGTCCAAAATTCATCACCATGGCATGGTGAACTCCCAAAATGTCTGTGGTGCATTCGGTAAAAGTGAAACTTGGATTTCAAGGCATTTGAACCTTGAGATCACGCAACATTAAAAATCCCCTTTAAATAATTTTTACCACTTCAATGGACTATAACATGACATAACACCAAAATCTAAGACATTTTACCCACACTATTCCCATAATTACGGCGTGATGAGATCCACACCCTAGGCTTTAACAAACCACCCATGCTCAATCCTCAAACCAGGCTTCAAAACATACAAAAATACCCCACTACCATGATGTGGTGACATTAAAAAAGGCCAAAATTCTTAGATAACATACATAAATCCTTTTAAATCCCTCAAGACACCTCTGAGCACTAGGAAAATTCAAATGTAAATGATTTAAAAATCTGAGACATCACATCATATACCTCTTTAATATTCCTCACCCTTAAGAATTTAAAACAAAAACTTGAAATAAGAGAAAGAAAAGGGGGAAAAAACAACCACCCAACAAGATACATATTAAGGATCTCGCTTTAATAGGAACATAACCAACACAACATGAGGCATAAGTGTGAAAACATTAAAGAAGAGAATCAATCTCATATATCAACAAGATTAACACAACATATCAACAAGGTTTAAATAAATAATCAAAATAGGGAAGATCATGCATTAAAGAACTTAGGATATTAATCATGAATCTGTGACTCCATATCCTAAGTGCTCTCCTCCAAGCCACCATATAACCACATGACATGAACTAAAGTAATAACATTCTCACACAACACCTTCTCCTAATGGCCTTGAATCTCGACTTGCTGCTCCTTGAAGGTCACACTATATTCAACATCCATATAACCCTAGTATATGATGTGGTAATATCCATGATGATATTGGTGAAGATATTTTACATGAAATACATCATGAATATAGCTCATATGTGAGGGTATTTATAACTAAAACGTCATGGATCCAAAATGATCCAACAACTCAAAAGGCCTAACAAACTTGGGAGCAAGATTACTCCCACGATCGAACATTCATTGAGAACAATGAGGAGAAACCTTCAAAAAACACATGATATCCAATATAAAACTATAAAGTCCTCTATCTATGATAAACATATGACTTCTAATGATCCTATGCCGCCTACATTCACTCAAAAATCTCCTGTACCTTCTCTATAATACTCTACACCAATTCTGGTCAAAGAGAAACTAATTCTTAGTTCTTAGTCTAGCCCAAAATACATCAATAAGTTCATCCATACAGATCTTAAAATGAAGATATACCAATAGTAGAGTGATAACTACTATTTTAAGTGAACTCCACCAAGATTAGGTGCCTCACCCACAAACCTCCAAAATCTAGAACACATGCACGAAACATGTCCTCTAAGATATGGATAGTTCACTCTATCTATCCATTATATGAAAAGTGTCATAAAGGCATAACTAAGAGCCAAAATAATTCTAGAGACCTCTCCACACTCTAGAGGTAAAATGGGGATCATGACCAGAGATATCCATCTTCAGAACCCCATGAAGCCTCACTATCTTCTCCAGACACTACCTCAATAACACCTCAATTGAGCTTGACTCCTTAATTTCTATTAAGTGAGCTGAATTTTTTAGATGATCCATGACCACCCATATAGTTCTATAAACACCCTAACCATTGGGTAAATTGGTGACTATGCCCATCAAAATTCCCTCTTACTTTCATTGGGGAACATCTAGTGGCTGAAGCAAACCATTATGAACATGATGCTCTATGTTCACGTTTTAGAAAACCAAACACCAAGATAAAAACTCTATAATTTAATTCTTTAAACCATACTATCAAAACTGGTTCCTTAGAGAATGATAAATCTTTGTTACACTAGAATGTACTGCTAAGGGTGAACTATAAAACTCATAGATAACCACCTCATACATTATTGAAGGAATAAAAAACTTTATTTGGAATAAAAACTAATGTTGTACATTTTTGTACCATCCCTTAGGAGCATCGCCACAAAAAACTCCATCACACAATTTTTTTGCCTTGGAATACCCCAATTGGGACTCCTCTACTTATTTCACTAAGGATGACTACATCATCATTTGATAAAGACAACATCTACCATCCACTACTCCCATATCATGGTTCATTACTTAAAAATCATCCACCACTCTCTAGACTAACATAAAACACCACCTAAAAACTTTCTACTCAAGGAACTATACACAAATTTCCCTTTTCCAGGTGTAAAATAAATCTTGAAGTCACAATCCCGTATGAACTCTGTCCACCATCATTGCCACAAATTCAATCTACACTCAGAGAATTCATACTTTAGACTCTTATGATCTATAAATACCATATAATGTTCACTGATAATATAGTGTTTCCATAAATTCAAGGAAAAAACTAACGTAAAAAGCTTGAGATCATGAGTGGCATAGTTACATTTATGAGACCATAACTACTAAGACTCATATGAGATAACCACCCTTTGTTTCATTAACATGTGACCCAAGACAAAACATGAAGCATCATAACAAACCTCTAACACAATTACCTCCTCTAGAAGATGAATAACTAGAGAACTGACCATATTCTCCTTTAAGTACTCGAAAATAGCTTGGCACTGGCTAGTACACACAAACATATGATCCTTTATTTTCAATTCTATCACAGGAGTCACAATATGGGAAATTTTAGGTTCTAACCACCTATAATAACCAATAAGATTAAGGAAACTTCATACCTCTACAACATTCTAAGGGTATACCTAAGAAACCACCACCTAAATCTTGAAAGAATTAGAAAACACCCCACAACAAGATATTAAATACCCCAAGAAATGGACCTCATGATCCCAAAATAATCACTTTGATAGCTTTCTGAATAGCTGATGAAACAAAATAAATCCCAATATGGCTCATAGATACTCTGTTTTCTCCTCCCCCGATGCTAAAAACACAAGTATGTTGTCAATAAATACCAGTAATAAATAGTCCAAAAACTCATGGAAAATTTCATTAATTAACCCCATGAGCACAAATGGAGCATCCATTACACTAAATAGAATCAAAATGAACTCATAATTCACATAATGAAATCAAAAACCAGTCTTTAGGATATCCCCATAATTTAACTACATTTGATGATACCCATAATACAAGTTTTTATTTGAGAACCAATATGTTCCCATCATCTAATCGAATAAATCATCAATTTGTGGGAGAGGGAAAAAATTCTTTACCATCACCTGATTCAAACAATAGTAATTGATACACAAACATAGACTATCATCTTCCATCTTTACAAATAGAACTGGAGCTCCCCAAGGAGACACATTAGAACAAATTAATCCATTCTAAAAGTGATCATCAACCTAAAACCAAAGATCTCATAACTCAGAAGTGGCCATCCAATATGGAGACATAGACATTATAGAAAAAACTAGCTGTAGATCTATCCCAAACTCAATCACTCATCTAGAGGGAAGCATCAAAACCTCTCTAGAGATGACATAGGGGTACTCTTAAACAACTTGGGGAAACAACATCAGTCAATCCTCTAAATAATTCAACATCATCCTAGCAAACAAGGAAGATAGAGGCTCAACACACTTATACCCATTCAAGGGTTTCTCTCTCTAATGAACTTTTCCCAGTCTTCATAAACATCGTATAATATGATGAACCTACTAAAATAATCCATGATATCCTACACCAAATATAACAAATACATACCGAGGATGATGTTGTATGACCATACCCATAAACATAAGAAATCTACCCAAGAGTGATGCTTCGCTAACATTAATTCACAATCCCTACAAACATCATATAAGTTAGATCAACCTCCAACTAGCATAGTCAATGATAAGGAAACTGGAAGACACTCTATCTAAATCCCAAAAAAAAAGACTTTAGTAGGTGAAAAAAAAGGAGTACATAGTACCTGAATTAAATAAGGTATAAACCAAAGTATAAAATAGACATAAAATACCTTATATAATGTTTGGATCACCTGGTGTTGGCATTCTAAAGCATGAATTTGATAATTTTCTACTCCATGACCTCTTTGTCCCTAATAGTGACCATCTCTATTGTCACACTCTACCAAATAACCCTAATAATGAGGGATATATTAGGGATATCCTCTTCTTGCCCCATAACCTCTCTATTAATCATAAGTTGGGATGTACTGCTAATGTTGTTTCCTCAGATGAAATTACTACATAGATTGGGAATAAAATGGGCCACCAATTTCACACTGATTGCCGAGGAAGGTTGGAATCTCTTACTTTTGATGTATACAACCTTTGAAAGATAAAAAAACTATGTATGAACCACTAAAAAGGGCATAATAATGGCTAGATCTAGCAAAATGAGTTAAATAAGGATAAAACATGCATACTAATGACTAAATATTCTTCTTCTGGATTGGTAATTGAGAAATCCTAGCTTCAAATATACTCTATATAAGGTCTTGGAGACTCTAATCTTATGACGATATAGTCATATACAATATACACTTGATGAAATCTTCCTTCTTTGGTACTTCAGTGTATGAATTCAATATAAAAAATGTGAACTAATGATAGATATATGGAAAAAAACCTCCATGAAATGCCTCAACTTAGCCTAATTATATGGTACAAGGTATAAAGAATAACATAGAATATTTTTTAGTGGATATTGATGTCTCAAACACTGGAAATCCCCTATCAAAGGGTAAATATATCATTCAGACAAGCCACCTTAGTGGTCAAAGATAGAAAATCCACTGGAAACTGATCCTTGAACTTTTCCCATGAAATAGCAAATTCCTCACAGTCCTAAGGAATAAAATCTGCCACTACCAAGTTGACCCACACAATATCGTTATGACTAAAGAAACTCAGTGCTATTTCTAAAAACATATTGAACTGAAGGTTATCTCCACCTCCCCCAACCAATCCTTTATCTACCGATTTGAAAGGGAGCCTTCATACCTCTACATACCCTAGTGATGGAACTCTTTGAGTATCCTCCTCTAAGTGTTGTAGTCATCGACCTCCACTATACGATGATCCGCTAGAACATCTTACTGAATGTCTTCTATGTGAACCTAATAGGAATGTCAAACTAGTACCATATCTACCAAAGAAAAAACACCAATGACTCCTAGACTAGGGACATAAAACATTTTAATTTTAATTAATTAATTAATTAATTTATTTTAACCCATTTCCCATTACCTACCTAAATTCAAACATATGTACATAAAATCATGATGCATGATTATATCCTAGCTCTATACCTTTCATATAGCATCGCTTCACTTAACATGTACAATAAAATTGTACGTCCTTATTTAAAATCACACGTGTCTATAAAATCTCATGTCCTAGCCAGTCTACCTTGTTTACACCAAACACTAAGCTCAACTGATGTTTTTTCCCTACCAAGCTAATGCCTAATTCCAAAATTCATTCTATCTATCAATAGTCACCTTTGATACCAATCTGTCATGACCTCATCCATATAAAGGTACCCCTATTAGGATTAAAATTAAGGAAGAGAGATAATGAGGCCTGAAGCCTACCTCCAATAGGATATGGGTTGGAAACTAGCACTAAGGTTATATAAATCACACACATAGAAGACATTACCCTCTATACAGTTTTAAGGAATAAGAGATAAAATGAGAAAAACCACCAACCAACACCATGAATAAATAAAATAATAAATCACAATACATGTAATGTGTTGTATAATTGAAAATAAAAGAAAAATCCCCAAAATAAAAACTAATCAGTGACCAAAAACTCTAGAAACTACTGAAATCTTCTTAACAACTCATATAATCTAGTATCATCCATACCATTCCCCAACCTATTCCTGCTAACCTGAAAAATTGTTTATTTATAGGTAAGGTGAGTATAACATGTATAATCAATATTATCCACCCTAAAACCTCACTTTCAAAATGTGAAGGTATCACACTAAAGATCAAGGAATAAAAATTAAACAAATTCATCACCTAAACATGTAATACTAGTTTCCCATCCACACTAAGGTTCACTCACTAAAGAACGCACTAAATCAAACCATTCTATATAGAAAACATTCACACACACACACACACACACACACACATATATATATATATATAAATGAAGGTACCAATCTTCCACTTATCCACTACTTTATCTCTCTCATGCCACAATGTCACACATCTTGTGCTCATCCCTTGCATAAGTAAAACATTATTGATGTGATTTAGGCTTTTACCCTACCTACCTCAGTCTCACATAGGGCCCAATATCTCATGTTAACATAATTACACATATCCATCTCATGATTGAAATCATACCATACATAACCAAGTGTATGTATGGAAGCTGCCACAACCTATGAAAATGCATTATACCTCAATCATAGTTCATGAACATATACCTATGGGAAGATAGAGCCACCATGAACAGATACAAGTATGCGCTATACCTCAATCCATTACAGCTCATATATAAATGTATAGTAAAACTAAGATCCATTATAGATCTAATAGGAATGAACCCTATACAATAATACACCATAGATCGGGATAAACATACTCAAATCTATATCTAAAGGGAGAGTAAGGGATAGAGAGAAGTCATTCATTCATTCCCTCTCCATCCAAGATATTGAAGAAAACACCCCCAAAACATTTGGGTGTCAATTTCCCTTACCAACATGGGTGGGGTAGTATATAAAATCAGAAAAGATATAAAATAATATCACACACAACCAAACTAAGGGAAACTACCTAGCCTTATACTCATATTCTGCTATCTTCACAATGGACCTCCAGCTATCACTGTTAATTCCTAGATATCAAACAATAATACAAGCATTTATAATTATAAATTAAAAAATTAATCATTAATTATTTATTACCATTTCCATTTCCAAGATTAATATCTCAAACTCTTAATCCAAGTGTTAATGACACTAATAGTTCTTTAATTATTTTTTCAAGCATGTCATCAAAATCTTTAAAACATCAAGAACCAACCCCGTTCTTTAATTGAATTACATTTATCATTTCTTAATCATTTGGGTAATCTAGGACTCAACATAAGACACAAATTTAAATATTAACTTGTAGTTCATAACATAAACTTTATCCCATAGTTGGAAATTGATCAAGTAAAACATAACATCTCACAATTAGGTTATAAATAAAGCATCAAGAAAGAGGTAAGCATCGATGAGTAATCCCCACTCTAAACTCATTCTAACCACCCTAGAATTCCACACAATTAAGTATAATATCAAACTATCCTACCATCACTGATATAAACCATCACTACAGCCTAGGATCCCAGACCATCCAAGTTTCACTACAATAAAAAATTTATCATCAACACATCAACTCTCTAATTCCCTAGAGCTCACATACATTTTAAATTTATTTTATGCATACAGGAAAAGACACTATGGCTATGACATGAATACATTTAATCCCCTCGCAATAATAAATGATCTCTCTCTACCCCAAAATAATTATTCTTAGAAAACAATAATTTTAATTCCATCTTGAATTAATTAGTTCATTATTCATAGTTTATCCACACAAGGCAAGCTAAAGGAAAATGCTTACCATAACCAACCATAAAAGTAAACATGCTTTCAAGAATTAATCCATGTTATAAATTAAAATACGAGAAGTAGATATCTGATCACACATCTTCCATTTAATTATAATATCATTCATATTTACATTGTTATGAGATTCAGTCATTTAAACCATGCTAAAAACACAAAAAATACTAACAAACATATATCACACTACCTAATAGAATAAAAAAATCTATATAAATAAAAACACCAAGAAAATTTGATCACACCCTAACCATTCATCTAATTCTCCACTTAAAATATTTATTATCTTAATTGTGTGATAATTTGAATTTCAAAACTTAAATTTCCATAATCGTAAGACAATTATTATCATATTACATAAAGTGGTTAACACTACAACATGCGATAACATATTTTTTATTTTAATTCAGAATTTTGAAGATTATCTCTTTAAGATACGAAATGTGATTCATGTTCTAATTCAAATATTGAATTAACAATATAACATTATTTTATGGCATGAAATTAATTTTGACGAGTAAACTTAAACAAAATCATGCAAAAAATCTTCTTCTATTTACAAATTCCATATTATTGAATAACCATTAAAATTGTGATTAAATTTAAAAATTATTATCTTATTAAGGTCAATAAAACATTTAAATAAGGAGATAAATCATGATTAATTAACACTTGTACAAAAATAAAAGTAGAAGTAATAGATCCCCTACCCTAATTAAAAGTTCAAAATTCTCCGAGTAAGAATGGATACTCGATAAATAACCATAATTGAAGGAAACACCACCAAAACCAAAGGAAACACCACCATAACCTATAAAAGACAACCCATAATCAATGATAGCTCAAAATATCAACCTAAAATAGAGGGATTTTTCAAAAATGGACTTCAGAAAGAAAGAAATCAAGGGGAAACAAAGAGGAAATGTGTAAAGGGAGGATACCTTGATCCGAGGTTTAGATTCGATGATCCAAGGTGTTTAGAATATTCAAGTCACAACTGGAGAGTGGTGGGAGACATAGGGGTCATCTAGGGTTTGAGAGAGGGAGAAAAAAATCTGAACCAAGGAAGCTAGAGCACACTCTTTATAGAGGAAGTATTAAATCTATCACCAGTGTATGGAGAAATCCCAAAATGCCTATGGTACCTTCGGTAAAAGAACAATCTAGTGTTTAAGGTGTTTGAACCCATAGATAATGATCCTTAAAAAAACCATGTTAACTCATTTTAACTATTTTCATGAACTCTACCACAAAGTATCCCCAAAACCAAGATATTTTACCCTCACAATGCCCAACACTATAGCGTGGTGAGCTCTATACTACCCGTTTCTGATAAAGGGACTCACCAGGTGCCACGCCAAGCCTTCCTTCTTAAAATAAACTTCCCAAGTCGTTTTCTCATCCCCATTTCTCACAAAAGAAACTTCAAGGGAAAACACTTTGTAAAACAGTCAGACAATCCATTTTACTTTTCGTGGCGTACTTTATCACCAAATAACCAACACCACAACCAAACTCCTAACACCCAAGGACTAAATGGATTTCCCTATGCTCAAGCCTCAAATAAGGTTTAAAAAATGGCTAGTACTATGCATACTACCAAGGCATGATGACCTTAAAAAAGGCCAACAAACTTAGCTAAACTCCAAAACTCCGTTGAACTCCCTTGTAACACCTTCGATCCCTAAAAAAACACAAAGGGAAAGGCTTTAGAAATCTGAGACTATACACATAATCACATATATATATATATATAAATATATAAATACTTTACATGAATATATATAGATAAGTATATACAAAAAAAATATTTACAGATAGATATATAAATAGTCACTTACATGTGTGTGGGTATTTGATATAAATGTATTTTTAAATATATGTATAAATATATTTATATAATATATTTTTGTGTGTAAAGTACATACAAAATAATTATATAAATATATATTATAATATATATGAATATATATATTTATTATATTTTTTATTATAAATTAATTGATAAATATATATATACATTATATATATATATAATATTATATACATTATATATATATATATAATATTATATAAATTATATATATATATATATAATATTATATACATTATATATATATATATACATTTATATTATATTATATCATATATTAAATTATATATACACTATAAATACTATATATACATTATATTATATTATATTATATACATTTTATTATATTATATATATATTATTATTTTATTTCCTATTACATTATTCGTGTGCGTGTGTTTGATATAAATGTTTTTATAAATACATTAAATATATATATATATATATATGTTTTATACATATACAATAAATATAAATGTATTTTTAAATATATGTATTAATATATTCATTTAAATATTTGTAAATGTATAATTTAGAGGGAGTGTAGATAAATACTCTCTCACACACACATTTATATTAATATACATATAAGTATTTAAATTAATACATTAAATATATATTTGTATACATATCATAATAGTATTTATAAACATATGTATAAATATATTTATTTATAAATATATGCAAAATTTTATTTATATATAAATATAAATATTATATTATATTATATGTAAATATATATTATATTATATATATATATATATATATTATATTCTATATTTTATAAATATATGTCATATCTATATTTGTTCATACATTGATATAAATATATTGAATATATAATATAAATGTATACATAAATGTATAATATAAATGTATTTGATAAATGTATAGTATATATAAATGTATAAACACAATATAATATAAATTTATTATATTATAAATACATAAATACATAATATAAATATAAATTCAATATAAATATGATGCAAAAACATATGATAAGGTCACGCATGGGAGGGGAGTTGGGGGGGTGTATGGGAGGGGGTGGGGGCCATAGGTGGGGTGTGCACATAGGGGCATGTGGTGTATGGGATGGGGTGGGGTGGGGTGGTGTGGTGTGTAGGAGAGGGGAGTGGGTTGAGTTTTTTTAAAAAAAATTAAAATTTTGCGGCAGTTAATAAAAAATGTTTTTTTTAAAATTTAGCGGTGGTTAAAATCATTGATCACATAGCCACCGCTAATTATTTTTACCTTAACAATGCTTATAAAAAACCACCACTAACAAGAGTAGGTGACCAATTTAGGGGTGGTTCCTCATAACTATTGCAAATAGATTTAAAGGGGGTTATAACTTCTGTTAATGAAAAAAATAACCTCCTCGAAAAGCACTATTTTTTATAGTATTTTAAGAGATACCTATTTAGGGTTTCTCTTATTTATTTTGATTTGGCTCTAATTTTTCATTTTTTTCTAGTTCAAGATGCGTCATTTCTTGGGGTTTCCTAGGTTTCTATGATTTGAGGTTATTGAATTCTATTTTATGATTTCATGGGTATTTTTGGTATAGCGATTACAATTATGGTATGATATTAGAAACCTAAAAAGACATTTTTTAGAAAATTGAGCATGATTAATGGAAGTAGGGATGCCATTGGGTAATTCTTAAAAGACCTTGGGATAGGAGAATCGATGAAAATGGGCAAAAAAATAAGAATTTTATATTTTATATACCTCTTCTTCCCTCAATTAAGGGAAAAATTTTCAATGGTAATCTTAGGCAATAAAATTCAAAGGAATTATCAGGGTTGGATTTAGAAGGAATCATTTTTGGGATATGAGTATTTTGGGTGTGTTTTATTTGTCTAATTGGTTTTGGTTTTTATGTTGGTTTTCATCTTCTATTTTTTGTCTTTGGGGTTTCTTGTGTTTCTTGTTGTAGTTTTCCATGTTTTTTATTTTCTTGGTTTTTGCCATGGTGTAAAGACCCGGAAATCCTGTTGATTTTTTTTCTTAAATACATGAGAATTTTATGAGTCCGCGGTTTCTGACGGCACCTGATTCCGAAGCCCAGTGTGCCCAGAATCAATTTTTGAAGTTTTGTTCGGGTACGTTTAGTAAACGTACGTACGAGATTTTATATCTTTTGAACCAGTGCTCGTAATTGAAATCCGAGGACACCAATTAACTTTCAGTGCCAGTATTTTCTTAAGGATACCTTTACCGCAGTTGCGTTTTATTGAGAGCGGAAGTTAATTTTGGGGGTTTTCTAAATTAAATAAAATTGTTGTGTACACAATTTTATTGTTAAGGGGTGGTTATTTCCTCCAAAGAGGAGTTGGATGTGGGGCCCACATCCCACATAACCTCACCTGGGAGGATAATGTGTGTGGGGCCCACACGAACCCTAACCCTTCAATTCCCCTTGAAACCCCTCTCTTAACTTTTGAACTCGCACATTAAGTGGAGCCTTTCCACTTTCCCCTCATAATGTCACCAACTCAAGAATAATTAATGCCTTTATTAATTATTTTGAGGTGTCATGAGTTCATTTTAATTAATTTGAAATGCATGGCAAGATTATAATTTTTGGGGAGGCCTATTATTATATTGGCCTTGGAAAATTTTTATGGGAGGACTTTGGGAGAAAAATCTTGGTGGAACTTCATTCTCTCGATGAAGAACACCGTTCTTCAATGAAGAACATCTCCGATGAAGAACGCGAAGAACTTCTCCAATGACGCTTCCTCTTCTGACGCACCCCGGCGTCAATGGAATCGACGTTCGTATTCCACGACGCCCGACTTCCACGACACCGTCTTCTACAGCTCGTCGACGTGCAACGTACCTTGAATCGAGGTAAGGGTTTTGTATAATTTAAAGTGAATAAATTATCTCATTCTTGTTGAATCCTTTGGAATGTATTCGTCCATATGCTATCGCCTAATGTGGAGGGTGCGGGCCGAACGAACACGGCCCGACGACCCTCCGATGGTTCTGGATTATTTTGGCGGCGGCGGGCGCGCATCGGCCATGTGGAGGAGAACCGCGGCCCGCAACCGTGGGCCGCTCGGGCTGAAGAACCAGCCAACTACTGCCAGCTGGGTTGGTGAACCACGTCACCCGCAGGTACTGCGCGGAGGAGGTGCAACCCACATCCGCGGGCTGCTTGGTGGCCGAACCGGCCGGCCGAAGCCGGCCGGGCTGGAGGACCGCGACGCTCTCTTGGCGCCACGCTGTGGGAAGACCGCGGCCCACATAGCGGGCCCCTCGGCAGGCGAACTGGCCGGTTGCCTGCCAGCCGGGCTGAAGGAACTGCGGTGCCCCCTGGCGCTGCGCTGCGGAGGAACCGTGGCCCGCGTTGGGCGGGCCGCTTCAGCGGCGAACCAGCTGGTCGCCTACCGGCCGGACTGAAGGGAGCCGCGACACCCGCTAGTGCCCCGTGCAGAGGAACCATGGCCCGCAATCCGCGGGCCGCTCGCGCCGGAAAATCTGTCCGGCTTCGGCCGACCGAGCAGCAGGGAGAGGCAGTGTTGCTCAGCACCATCGGGCGAACCGAACCAGCCCGCAACCGCGGGCCGAGTCCGCGGGTGGGCCGCGCCCCACCAGGCCGGGCCGACCCCCTAACTGGGTCAGACCCACCGGGCCGGGTCTCTGGGTGGGCCGCGCTCCACTGGGCTGGGCCGACCCCCAGCCGGGTCGGACCCACCGAACTGGGTGGGCCGACTCGCCAGCCCACTGGGCTTAACAGGCTGGGTCCGTTTCACTTAAACGTGAATAACTTTAAGACCGCGCATCCGATCGATGCGCCGTCTACAGAACTAGGATTTTCGTGACGAGGCGGTACCTTTGCAATAATCTAAGTGAGTTTTGGAAAACTTTGGAAAATGGACGGGTTGGAACGAGCGTAATTCAAACCAAGCCCCTAGAACGAAAAAGCCAATAACTCTTACACCGGGCATCTGATTGACGTGTCATATTTTTTGTTGGGTTTCTTTTGACGAGACGGAACTTCGGGATACATCAAATCAGGAATTCATGATAGTTGATGTATCGACCCCTTGGCTCGAGGAGTGGACCCTCCTGGAATCGAGCGTGCTGTGTGCGGGAACCATAGAGCTGGCTGCGACTGTGATGACTACCGTACTGAAATCCTCTGTGGGTTCGACGAAAATGGATAATGTACTGGAATCCTCCATGGGTTTGACAACGAAGACTACTGTTCTTGTATCCTAAGTGGGTCCGACAGTTTTGACTTCTGTTCTTGTATCCTGAGTGGGTCCGACAAAGTAGCTGGTCTTGTATCCTATGTGGGTTCGACAACTTAGCTGGTTTAGTATCCTATGTGGGTCCGACAGCTTAGATGAATCAGTGACTACATATAATCATCTCTAACGCTATACAAAACATGTATACCTGTGTGAGCTGAGTCTTGAATTTCAATCATTATCATCGATGTGATTGACTTACTTTCCTGTGTGGACTAGGTTGTGCTTGGGCTCCAGAGTTGGAGCCGAACTATGATTGATAACTTAGGTATATGTATGGGAATATACATAAGTAGAGTTGGTTGATACTTCATGATCATGTATTTATTCTGTGGTTTATCCTTCGTGGATTCTGGGAGACCTTCAGGGGTCTCGGGGTCCCTACTGAGTATCGTATACTCACCCCTGCATAGGCTATGCCCGCACTACATTGTGTTGGATGCAGACGGCGGACAACACTGATCGAGGTAGAGACTTGTAGAGCTGGACGGTACTCAGAGGTGGACCACTTGGCAAGATGTACTCGGAGCAGACAGACGGACCCGGGGTGCTGAGAGGCCAAATGTACCCACCCTTTAGGTGGGATTCTTAGAGGACGACTCAGGAGTTTCTGTTTACCTTTCTAAAGTTGTACTAGATTTACATTAGTTGTACTTTACAGTTGGGATGGTATTTTTGGCCCCTTTCCTTTCAACACTTACTTTTGTATGCAGTTTTACTTAGTGATTACTTCAGTTGCTTACTCTATTGTGTTTGTTTACTTTTATAAAGGCAATGCCTTCCCAGTACAGGGATTTATGACTTTGGTGCTAGTCACAGGCCCCTGGCCTATGGAAGGCGAGCTTGGGGTAGTCACGACATGGCCCCCGGGGACGGGTCGTGACAAATTGGTATAAGAGGAGTCGGTTCTACCGCAGAACTCAGGACTCTGATCATTATTTTCTGTGAAGAAATAGTGTTAAGAGTATTGAGTGTGGTTTTCAGTCCAGGGAGTCCAGTGTTGGTGTGGCAGCCGACATATCCATACACCAGGACCTTGACCTCTGATTTCCGAATCAGTGCACGAAAACACTAATTGCATGTGTGTTTCAAAAGTTTTATTTGTGATTACTTTGAGTCAGCTCACCAGGTATACTGTTTTGACCATGGCACACCTATTTCTTTTCAGAATGGCTCCACGAAGGCAGCCAGCTAGGGTTCAGAGTTACGTACGAGATGGTAGCCCACCGAGCGATGAGGCCTTGGTGTAGAGCCCCATCACAGTGGAGGCTTCAACGATACCACTACCCGCTAGGCCATCGATACCACGAGCCCCAACAGCAGAGAGTACACACCACCTGAGTGTATTGCACAAGGTCCAACGACAGAGGCTGCCCAGGTTCCGCGGAGAGACGGACCCACAGGCAGCTGAGGATTGGATGGAGGCTGTCGTCAGAGTTTTCAGATTGGTAGGGACACCAGCCGACCTTATGGTGATCCTTGCCGCGAGTCTCCTGCATGCAGCAGCATGTAGATGGTGGATCCTGATGCTCCAGGTGCATGACGAGGAATCTTTACTCTGGACGGACTTCGAGAGTCTCTTCCACTCAGAGTTTGTTCCAGCCACCCTTCGTGCGGTTCAGATTCAGGAGTTACTGTATCTTCAATAGGGCGGCATGAATGTAACTCAGTACTCAGTGAGGTTCACCGACCTCTCACGCTACTCCACGGATATGGTGCGAGACCCATTCTTCAGGGCCTAGACCTTCGAGCAGGGACTCATGAATGAGATCAGGGCTTCTATGATTCCCCTCAACATCCCGACGCAGGTGGGGGTGCTGGAGCGAGCCCTTCTAGTGGAGAGTTTTCTCGCTGAGCAGTCACCAGCGGTGAGACCCACCACAGGGCGACACGTAGCAGAGTCTTCTGCAGCCGGCAGTAGACAGATGTCGCAGAGGTCCAAGTGGACCGGGCCATCAGGTGGGCAATCTCAGGATATAGGTTCAATTGTGTGGGACACACGAAATAGAAGCAGCTGTATGAGGAGCAGGAAGTGCTATGCATGCAGCGGGCAGGGTCACATGGCTCGAGACTGCCCGACCCGCCATACAGATGAGCAGCAGACGGTATAGAGACCTCCCAGGAAGAGGCAAAGGTTCAACCGTGGTGGTCCACCGGGAGAAGGCGGATGAGGCAGAGGAGATGGCCGAGTAGCGGGTGGTGGACGACATTTCGAGGCTCTACCACCACCACCACCAGGAGGTCCACCCCGACCATAGGGAGCTGGCGGACAGAGGCAGGCTCAGCTCCAGTCAGTCGAGGCCTACGACCACAGCGCACCTGAGATGATTCGTGGTACTATCTATGTCTATTCCACCTTTACTGCAGTACTTATAGACACAGGTGCAAGTCATTCTTTTATTGCTGCTTCCCTCGTTCGGATCTTGGAGATTCCGACGGAGCCGTTGTCTCGATCCTTATGGATAGTGACTCCTACGGGAGCAGACTCGACGATTACGCACTGGTGCCGGCAGTGTAAGCTTACTCTAGGAGGCGAGAGCTTCAGCTGAGATCTTCTTGTAGCGGCATCGAGGCCTTACGACGTCATCTTGGGTATGGACTGGTTATCTACAGTCTATGCTCAGATCGACTGTATTAGGCGCAAAGTGCGGTGTGTCTACACGGATGGGACCAGGTTCACCTTCACCGGCGAGAAGAGAGCCTTTGCAGCTCAGGATGGACTTACACATAGGAGAGGGCAGCCGATCACACATCAGTTGGCTAGTCTAATCCTCAGAGCGGTTGATGTGCAGAGTCTGAGTTTTCCTGTTGTGGTGGATCAGTATGTGGATGTTTTTCCTGACGACATTCCAGGACTACCTCCTCATAGAGAGGTATACTTATACATAGACCTGTACCTCGGGACAACACCGATATCTACTGCATCATATTGGATGGCTCTCGCTAAGCTTCGTGATCTGCGGGTACAACTGGAGGACTTTCAGGGGAATGGATTCATTCGACCCAGTGTTTCACCTTGGTCTTCTCTGATTTTGTTCGCCAAGAAGGAGGATGGGAGCTTACGACTGTGTGTCGACTACCGTCGCCTGAATCAGGTGACCGTGAAGAACAAGTACCCACTCCCGAGGATTGAATAACTCTTTGATCAGCTCAAGGGAGTAAGATGGTTCTCGAAGATAGACCTCAGGTCAGGCTATCACCGGCTTATATTTCGAGACAAGGATGTGCAGAAGACGACCTTCAGGTTTCGGTATGGGCACTACGAGTTATTTGTTATGCCCTTTGGTGTAAAACACACACCATAAGTGTTCATGAGTCTCATGAATAGGATATTACAGCCTTACCTTGATCGATTTGTCATAGTATTCATCGACGACATACTGATTTACTCTAATACTATGGAGGAGCACGCCTACCACTTGCAGGTTATACTAGATACACTCTGAGAGCACCAGATTTATGGTAAGCTCTTGAAGTGCCAGTTCTGGATTCGAGAGGTTCAATTTCTAGGACACGTCATCTCGGAGGCTGGAGTTGTAGTGGATCCAGCGAAGATCGAGGTAGTACTTGCTTAGGAGCCACCCAGGAGTGTGACAGAGGTGTAGAGTTTCTTGGGTCTAGCTAGATACTATCGGAGGTTTTTGCCAGACTTCTCTAGAGTTGCAGCACCACTTTCAGCTTTGATGAAGAAGGGGAAACCCTTCGTGTGGTTAGAGAGATGCCATCAGAGTTTACAGGAGTTGAGACAGAGGTTGACCAGTGCGCCCATCTTGAGGCTACCGGAGGAGGGCATAGGGTACGTAGTTTACTACGATGCATCAGGGACCAGACTCAGGTGTGTCCTGATGTAGGAGTGAGCAGTGATCACGTATGGTTCACGGCAGTTGAGACAGCATGAGCAGAACTACGCTACCCATGACCTGGAGTTATCAGTAGTGGTATTCGCCTTAAAGATGTGGCATAACTATTTGATGGGCGAGCATTTTACAGTCTACTCTGACCACCAGAGTCTCAGGTACATCTTCTCGTAGAAGGAACTGAACCTGAGACAACGGCAATGGCTTGAGTTCCTCCAGGACTATGACTTCGAGATAGTCTATACTCCTGGGAAGGGGAACGTTGTACCAGATGATCTCAGTAGGAGATCAGGCATTCAGCTGCTAGGAGAGGCGACAGAGCAGCTGGCCTCATTGCAAATATCCTTTGTGGATAGAGATAGAGCAACCTTTCTACAGTCCCTCACAGTCACTCCTCCACTACTTCAGTGAGTCAGAGAGGCGCAGTGTGGGGACATTGACTATGAGGTGCGACGTGCTCAGATATCCTTAGGGAAGGCACCTGATGGGTTTTCTGAAGGTGGGGAGCATGTCATCCTCTTCAGAGGACGTCCCATGGTACCAGTTCATTACAGGAGGAGGTGTTGAGGGAGTTTCACACTTTCCCTCTAGCGGTACATCCAGGAGTGGCGAAGATGTATCAGGACCTCAGACGACAACAATGGTGGCCGAGTATGAAGAAGGTTGTAGCAGAGTTTGTCTTGCGATGCCTCATTTGTCAGCAAGTGAAGGCGAAGCACCAGGTTCCAGCAGTCTTGGTTCAGCCCTTAGAGGTCCCAGAGTGGAAGTGGTATGGGATATACATGGATTTCATGACGGGACTTACACGTACATCTAGAGGACACGACTCTATCTGGGTGAATGTCGACTGAATCACCAAGTCGGCCCACTTCCTACTGATCAGAGAGCAGGGATCAGTAAAGAGATTGGGACTCCTCTATATACAGGAGATCGTACGGCTTCATGGTGTGCCATCGATGATCGTATCATATCGGGATGCTCGTTTCACTTCCCGGCTATGGAAGGGGTTGTAGGAGGCTTTCAGGATGCAGCTTCACTTGAGCACCACCTTCCATCCACAAATGGATGGTCATACTGAGAGAACCATTCAGACTCTTGAGTACATGCTCCATGCATGTGTCCTTGACTTTGGTCACAGCTGGGAGGATCAATTACCCTTGGTGGAGTTTTCATACAACAATAGCTACCACTCCACCATAGGGATAACACCTTACGAGGAACTGTACGACCGACCTTGAAGGTCACCTCTGTGCTGGATCGACCCAGGGGAGTCAGCACTTGTAGGACCAGTGATAGTGAAGGCCATGACGGAGAAGGTGCAGATCATCCAGGAGTGGATGAAGACTGCACAGAGTAGGCAGAAGTCATATGCTGTTAGGAGACAGAGACCACTGAAGTTCGAGGATGGCGACCACGTCTTTCTACAGGTCTCACCTCAATGAGGTCTGCGCATATTTGGCCGAGGCGGAAAGTTGTCTCTACAATTCAATGGACCTTTTCAGGTCCTCAGCAGAGTAGGAAAGGTGGCTTAACACCTGTCCCTTCCACCTCAGTTGCACCGGGTGCACGATGTCTTCCACGTATCTCAGCTAAGGAGATACATGCACGACCCGTCCCACATCATCGACCACGAGGAACTGGACATCGATAACTTGGAGACTTTCATGGAGGTTCCAGTGGAGATTGAGGATCGACAGGAGTGGGTCCTGCGTGGACTGTCGATTCCTCTAGTACGCGTTTGATGGAAGCACGGGAACCTCCAGGAGAGCACATGAGAGCGGGAGGCTCAGATGCGTGCTCAGTAGCCCCATTTGTTTTCTTAGTATGTGTTGTAGCTTACGGGGATGTAAAGACCTGAGGTGGGGAGAATGTAAATACCCAGAAATCCTGTGGAATTTTTTTCTTAAATAAATGGTAATTTTACGAGTCCGTGGTTTCTAACGGCGCCTAATTCCGAGGCCCGGTGTGCCCGGAATCAATTTTTGAAGTTTTGTTTGGGTATGTTCAGTAAACGTACGTGCGAGATTTTATATCTTTTGAACCGATGCTTGGAATTGAAATATGAGGACACCGATGAACTCGCAGTGCCGATATTCGCTCAAGGAGACCTTTACCGCAGTTTCATTTTATCGAGAGCGGAAGTTAATTTTGGGGTTTTTCTAAATTAAATAAAATTGCTGTGTACACAATTTTATTGTTAAGGGGTGGTTATTTCCTCCAAAGAGGAGTTGGAGATGGGGCCCACATCCCACATAACCTACCATGGGAGGATAATGTGTGTGGGGACCACACAAACCCTAACCCTTAAATTCCCCTTGAAACCCCTCTCTTAACTTTTAAACTCCCACATTAAGTGGTGCCTTTCCACTTTCCCCTCATAATGTTGCCAACTAAAGAATAATTAATTCCTTTATTAATTATTTTGAGGTGTCATGAGTTCATTTGAATTAATTTGAAATGCATGGCAAGATTATAATTTTGGTGGAAGCCTATTATTATATTGTCATTGGAAAATATTTGTGGGGGGACTTTGGGAGAAAAATCTTAGTGGAACTTCATTCTCTCGACGAAGAACACCATTCTTCAACAAAGAAAATCTCCGAAGAAGAACGTGAAGAAATTATACAAAGATGCTTCCTCCTCAGATGCACCCCGACGTCAACAGAATCTACGTTCGTATTCCGCAACGCCCGACTTCCGCGACACCGTCTTCCACGGCTCGTCGACGTGAAACATACCTTGAATCGAGGTAGTGGTTTCGTATAATTTTAATTGAATAAATTATCTCGTTTTTGTTGAATCCTTTGGAATGTCTTCAGATATCTGCTATCGCCTAAAGTGGAGGGCGTGAGCTAAACGAGCACGGCCTGACGACCCTATGATGGTTCTCGATTATTTTGGCGGCGGCGACCGGATGTGGTGGCCGGGTGGAGGAGAACCGCAGCCTGTAACCACAGACCGCTCTGGCTGAAGAACCGGCCGACTACTGCCGACCGGGTTGGTGAACTGCGACACCCATAGGTGCCGCGCGGAGGAGGTGCGGCCCACATCTGCGGGCCGCTTGCTGGCCGAACCGGCCGACCGAAGCCAGCCGGGCTGGAGGACCACGACGCCCTCTTGGCACCGTGCTGCGGGAAGACCACAACCCGTATAGGGGGCCGCTTGGCAGGCGAACCGGCTGGCCGCTTGCCTGCCGGGCTGAAGGAATCGCAGTGCCCCCTGGCGCCGTGCTGCGGAGGAACCGCGGCCCGCGCTGGGCGGGCCGCTTCGGCGGTGAACCAGCCGGGCTGAAGGGAGCCCTGACACCCGCTGGTGCCACGTGCAGAGGAACCGCAGCCTGCAATCCGTGGGCCGCTCGTGCTGGACAAACTGGCCGGCTTCGGCTGGCCGGGCAGCATGGAGAGGAGGCACCGCTCGGCGCCGCCGGGCGAACCGAACCAGCCCGCAACCACGAGCCGGGTCTGCGGGTGGGCCACGCCCCACCGGGCCGAGTTGAAACGCACAACCGATTTTCTCCTATCGACCGGTCAAGGTTCCGGTGCTCTGCTAATGTGTATATCAGCACTCGGGTCGAATCCTCGACGATGATACTTTGTAATAGTCATTTGTTTTTAGTTGATTGTATTTTGATTGGGGGGTCTGTTTGCAGAGCTTAAATGAAGTGATTAATGATTTGTGTTTGATTTAACAATTTGATAAATATTGGGGTGAGTTAATTTTTATGGAGTTAAGCTTGTGATATCCTGGAGCTTTGCTTTATATTGTAGTTAATTTAACACCCACTTCGCAAGATATTGTTGATTGGAATTACTAATTGTTAAGGCTTTAATCCAAGCCTTAACTTAACTTAGGGTTCTAATCTCAATCAGATATTGCTGATGGTAGTGTATTTATGGTTCCAATAATCCATGGAAACCACACATTAAACAAAACAAGTCATTAATCCATGACTTGTTAAGTCCAACATACACAATGTTAAATTAAAGAATATTCATCGAGCAAATACTCTCAATCACTTAACATCCCTAAATTTTGACTCACCCCAATAATATATTTACTCAGCCATTGATATTAATATTAATCTGGTTTATATATTTATGATGATTAATTAAAAAGAGAAGAAACAGAAAGGGATTAGAAAAGAGTGGTACGTCGAACACACACACACGAACAATTATGAGAATTAAAAAAAACGGACTTTCGATTGAATGAGGAAGCAAAAGAAGGGAAGGGAATTAAACTATATTTAAACTATTTTAAGAAAATTAATATTAAAATACATAAGGTGGATGATAATAAGAGATATTGAAAAATAAAATTTCATTAAAATAGAATTATAAAACACAAACTTACAAGTTTAAAAATGAAGAACAACACAAAAGTGAAAGGAAACTAAGAGAGGAAAAAGGGTATCTCAAGTGAAAACTTGAGTATATAAGGTCCTCCCAAGACCTTGTAAAGGCTTTGTTCATGCCAATTGATTATTTTATATTTTTAATTGCCAACCCCTTTGAAGGAGAGGAGGGGGATGCATTTATAGCCCAAGGAAGTGGACTGTTTTCATTCCCAATATGTCCCTCCACTTTCATCACCAAGTTGGCTATTCAGACAACTGAATATAGAGAAATATCCTTATTCAAAGTTGTAGATAATAAAGTTTTCTGACCTCTCTCAAAATTTGGAGTCATTTGGACCAATGGAGCCAAAGTCATGGCCGTATGATTAAACAATTTTAATCTTTCCATTTCAATCCAGTCTTTTTGAAGTCCAAAATGTGAAAGGGATTTTGAATAGGAATATTTTTTCAAAACCAAATGATTTCTTCAAAAAAGTCGGCCACCTATATATCCTATTTCACACTGTAAAATATCATCTCGATTTGATGAATACATCATGAGATATGTCATGAATAGTTTCCAGATTTTAATTCTCGTCCAGAATTGTGGGCTAGACTTAAAAGCTTCATTTGGGCCCCATGTTCTTAGAGTTGGGCCCTAAAATTTTTACCCATGATTATTTTGGATAATAAAGTACACATGGTGGAGTTTCACAAAATATGGGCTTCAGGAGTGAGACAAGTAACTCAATCATCATGGCTGGTCCAGTTTCTTCACAAATTCTTTGGGTCATCTTGTGTAGTCCATATGAGCCTTAAAATGGCAGAATTGGCCCATGATTCCTTCTAATGATATGTGAGAAAATGAATAAGGAATCATAAAAAACAAGAACCACACAATTTAAATCCATAGGGTGAGATTTATAAATAAAATAGAAAACTGACTCAATTGTACTACTTCTAAAAAATGCTCAAAAATTATACTTAGTATAAAAACATTAATATTTCACACAAATTATGCACATTTCATATAAAATAAGTAAATGGAGTATATAATAAGTCATGAAAATATTAATAACATCACGGGACAACCCCCTAATAGGGTCGGACCCGTCGGGCCGGGTCCTTGGGTGGGCCGGCTCCACCGGGCCGGGCCGACCCCCAGCCGGGTCGGACCCGCCGAACCGGGTGGGCCAACCTGCCAGCCCACTGGGCTTGACGGGCCGGGCCCGTTTCACTTAAACATGAATAACTTCAAGATCGCACGTCTGATCGACACGCCATCTATGACACTAGGATTCTCATGATGAGGTGGTCCTTTTGTGATACTCTAAGTGAGTTTTGGACGACTTTGGAAAAAGGCCGGGTTAGAACGAGCGTAATTCCAACCGGGCCCCTGGAACGAAAAAGCCAGTAACTCTTAGATTGAGCATCCGATTGACGCGCCGTCTATCGTATTGGGTTTCTTTTGATGAGACAGAACTTCGGGATACATCAACTCAGGACTTCGTGATAGTTGATGTATCGACCCATTGGCTCGAGGAGCAGACCCTCCCGGAATCGAGCATGATGTGTGTGGGAACCCTAGAGATGGCTTCCACTGTGATGACTACCGTACTAGAATCCTCCGTGGGTTCAACAACGATGGCTAATGTACTGGAATCCTCCGTGGGTTTGACAGAGAATACTATTGTTCTTGTATCCTAAGTGGGTCCGAAAGTTTTGACTTATGTTCTTGTATCCTGAGTGGGTCCGACAGAGTAGCTGATCTTGTATCCTATGTGGGTCTGAAAACTTAGCTGGTCTAGTATCCTATGTGGGTCTGACAGCTTAGATTAATCAGTGACTACATCTGATCATCTCTATCGCTATATGAAAGATGTATACCTGTGTGAGCTGAGTCTTGACTTTCAATCATTATCATCGATGTGATTGACTTACTTTCCTGTGTGGACTGGGTTGTGCTTGAGCTCGAGAGTTGGAGCCGAACTGTGATTGATAACTTAGGTATATGTATGGGAATATACCTAAGTAGAGTTGGTTGATACTTCATGATCATGTCTTTCTTCTGTGGTTTATCTTTCATGGATTCTGGGAGACCTTCAGGGGTCTCGGGGTCCCTACTGAGTATCGTATACTCACCCCTGCATGGGCTATACCCGTACTAAATTGTGTTGGATGCAGACGAAAAATAGCACTGATAAAGGTAGAGACATGTAGAGTTGGACGGTACTCAGAGGTGGACCACTTGTCTAGACGTACTTGGAGCATACAGACAGACCCGGGGTGCTGAGGAGGCCATCTGTACCCACCCTTCAGGTGGGATTCCCGGAGGATGACTCAGGAGTTGCTGTTTACCTTTCTGCAGTTGTACTAGATTTACAGTAGTTGTACTTTACTGTTGGGCTTGTATTTATAGCCCCTTTCCTTTCAGCACTTACTTTTATATGCAGTTTTACTTAGTGCTTACTTTAGTTGCGTACTCTGTTGTGTTTGTTTACTTTTATAAAGGCAATACCTTCCCAATATAGGGATTTACAGCTTTGGTGCTAGTCGCCATCCCCTGGCCTATGGAAGGCGGGCTTGGGGTAGTCACGACACGGGCCCCGAGGATGGGTCATGACGCATGGTTTGGACTATAGTGCATTTTTTTTATATTAGCATCTCTATTATGGATTTTTTTGGGGGGGGGGTTGATATGGTCTTTGGTGTTGTCATGGATTCTAATGGTGGTGCTTCTGATGTGGGTTCACCAATTAAAGGAAGGCTACCCAACGACATGGTATTAAAAGTATTAAAGGGTATTACTGAAGGAACCGAGCCATGGAAGTAGTAATAATTTTAAAATTTTCACAATTAATCTATCAAGAAATGATTAAATCATTACAACACATCCTAATTAATCCCATGTAATTCATGTAATTAATTAAATCATAAATAAATGAAAATAAATTTGTTCCTTAATTGATTAAAGAATCCATCATTTGTTCCACTCTTATTTGGTATCATGGATATGAACTTGAACTTTTAGTGTCATTATCATCATGGGAGAGTCAAAAAATGAAAATTTTTAAACATATCGACACATGTACCACAATTCTCTTGGAACATCAATCTTTAGTTTTCATGTGCTAGTATGGAGAATATAATTACCTTTGAAGTCACTCGACTTTATAAATATTATCTATCTATCTCTCAAAGAGAAGGGAGGAGGGAAAAAATTCCCCCAATAGTGAGTTTCAAGAACAAAATGACAAGCCCCAAAATATCCTATATGAAAATGACCTAACAATAGTATTTATAGTTAGGTTAAAATAAAATAAATTATTCACAAAAAAATTTTATATTATTTAACCATACTAAATACCTCATGTTACAAACCTTTTAAATAACAAAAAAATATTATTTAAATGAAACCTAATTTATGTATAGTATCATCAAATAAATAAATAAACATTTAAATGATATTATTTAATCAATTGAATCATTAAACTCTATAAGATTCCTCAAATAAAATAACCTAAACTTGAAGAATAAAAGCAGAGACCCAACCCCAGTAGCCTAGTGTCAATGTCTGATTTATTACATTGACATAAGATACAATGAATCATATCCTAAAGAACATAATAATTTAGTAGTATTGGTAAACTATATACATACATGGAATTATTATTATAATTGAAAGCATAAAATACACAAAGTATTTTCTTTGAGAATGCCATTATTTGACTTAGTGTATCCTTGCATATCAATCACAAAACACTTCCTAGAATCCTGGGGAAAATAAAACATAAGAAATGGGTGAGCTCAGATGCTTAGTAAGGGTAATCATACAATAGAAGCTATGAATAAATAATACATAATCAATACAACAAGTTAAATAATTGAAACACATGTCATTTAATCAATAACTTGAGTATAATAAGGAAGGAATAAATGATGATCAAATAATTTCAGATAAATAATCACATGATCTTGAAAGCTTAAGCATGGAAACTCTAACTAATCTAATAATCGCATGGAATATCAACAATTTAATCCTTAATGATGGGACGCATAATGATGGACATCTAAAACATAATATTGAAACCTTGTGCCAAGATATCTAATACCATCAAGTACTTGTGTCTAGGAATATATATAAACAGGTAAGGCCTCATCCAAAAACCAATCTAGTTTGTCTCATGAGACCTACCGATACATTAAGGGGCTATAGAGGGCCCCACCCGTTACTTAAAAAGTTCAATGAATTCCTCATATGAAAGGGGTGAAACATAATGCACATAAACATTAATATTTAAACTATCATATGAAATGTAAATACTTTACCCAATCAATAAATATAATCATAAAACATATAGAGTTAAGTGGATGGTATCAAAATAGTACATCCCCAGTCAAACTGATCATAAAACATTCATAGAAATAACAAGGATGGTATCAATACAACATATCCTTAATGGATCATAATTAAAATATAAGGTTGATGTCATTGCTGAATATAAATACCATGAAAAGATCCTTAAAAACATTTTTGAGAAAAATAACCTTTGCATTTTGAAAATCACCTTTTAAAAAAAAGTTCAAAAAACATTTTGAAAATAATTTTCATTAAAATAACCTTTTAAAACATGAAAAATAAGTAATAAAACATTTATTGGTCATGATGGTGGAAAATTACATTCATTCTATACACATTAAAATAAATATTCCTTTCATATTTTTAGTAAAATCCAAACTAGAATTATTTTGAAAATGACATAAAGATTCCTTTTAAAATATTTCTTTTAAAAGTAAAAATGCATAATTTTTTTTATTAATAATATTTTTTAAATGTTTAAAAACAATTTTGAAAACATTTTTATAAAACATGGGTTTTGATGGAAAATTATTTCTGATAGAAGAGAGAAATAATGTTGGATTTTATTAAAAACATTTTTCTCAATAATTTTAAGTACCAAAAAGTGAAAAAATAGTACTATTACTTGAAAAAATGATGAATAAATATAGGATAATAAAATAGATTTATTTTAGGATATAGATATAAAATAATTTCCCCAAGTAAAACTTTAAAAAAACAATCCTGAATAATTATTAGATTATGAAATAAACCCTCACCACTTTGGATACTTTTGAATCATAAGACCCATGAAATAAATAACATCAAATGAAACTTTAAATACCATGAAGATAAAGTGATTAATTATATAACATATCAGAGTTTTAGTATATACACCACACAAAATAAATAATTGGTAAATATGACATATGTCTCACAGAAATAAAAGTGAGTTGAGAAACCCTTACCTTGAGTCCGACTTGTCACATAAATTACTTATATTCATGAATAATAAATTTATGTTAATTATTTAATTGATTAATAACCCTTTTAAAGTTTATTATTCCTTTTATTTTACTTATTACCATGTTATATATAATTACTTAAATGATTAAATTTACGTTGGATGTTTCGATGATATTTGGATTATGTGTCAAAAATGAATTTGGTAGGTTGACTATGGTCAAAGTGGTCATTATTTAAACATATATATAATAATTATCATAAAATAATTATCACATTTATACATAAATTATACTTTTGAAACCAATAATGAAATATAGTTATGAAAAATGAAGTATGTTACAATCATGGAGATGGTAGTCCATACGTACAGATGAGTAATGTTTCCATTTTTCAACGATCATTATGGAAAAGATATAAGTAGTATTTTAAATTTCCATACTGATCATAATATCATAAATACCACATTATTTCTTTAAATATACTTATATATATATATCATCTATGTGGTTTTGTTATTAAAATAGAGTCACATCACTTCGTGAAGGTGGGAGTCCACTCATACATGAATGATGTTATAATATTTAAGTGAGTGAAAAGGTAAGAAATAAAATGATATATTATCTTTTAATAATGATAAATATGTTATTAATATCATAATTATTTCATTAATATCACATATATTTATTATATTTATCCTCATCACCTTCCATGCAAAGTGTTAGTGAAAAACGAATCACATTGCTTCATGAGGTGGTAGTATTACGTACACATGAGAAAAGTTATCGTATACCCTACAAAATGAAAATTAAAAAGGTATATATGATATTATAACATCTTGGGTTTTTGGATAGGTTCAAATTCCTCACCCGTTTAGAATTTTTGGAGTTTGGTGGGTAGACCAACTTCTTTCTTGATCTTCAAAAATTAATTCCGAGTTTTTCTTTGGCCCAAGACCTTAATTTTAGATGGGTATTAATGCTCAGAAAGTGTCATGGGTGTTAAAATGGGTTTTGGGTGTGTCGGAGGCCTGAAGGCCCTATTTTGGAGAAGTGAAGGCTATGGTGCACAGTTATATTTTACCGTGTGACCACTTAGTGCAAATCGTGAAGTCCCTTTTGTACTGGGCACAGTTTGGTAAACCATGTAGAAGGGGTCACTTAGCCACGTGATACCTATATAGTTTTTAGAATAGGTTATTCTCATAGTTTGTGCATGGTTAGGGAAAACTGTGTGTAATGCCGTACACTTAGTTTCAAATGGGAAGTACCCTCAAGCTGTAGCATGCATAGTTTGCACATGGTTAGAGATAACCATGAAGGCTAACCATATAGGGTTTGGCTTATAAGTATCAGGATACACACAGTTTCCACACGGTTTGGAAAACTGTGTGAGTTAACTGTGTGGCTCATTAAAGAGGAAAAATCACCAAATTTCCCCTCCCTCCTTAAATCATTTTTCTCCTTTCTTCTTCCTCTATGGGTCACGCGCAGCACATAGGAGCTCTCTATTTTCCTCCTATTATAGGGATTAATCCCTCTACTCTATATTAGCTCCATTTTATGATCCTTCTATGGTGTTGGATCCATATCGGTAAGGCTCATCATCCTCTTGCTTCTATTTCCCATTGCTCTCGCCTCACATACCTATAAATCTATGCAATTTTTTTCCTTATTTTCAGGGCATTAATATAAAATGTATATTCCTTCCAAATTGGCTCAAGTTATAGGTTGAGATCAGATGTGCCTATGTTTATGACTATGATTTAGGTTCTACATACTTTTATTTGTGTTTTCATGAGTGTTTTGGGCGAATAGATTTTAGCGCGACATTGTGTTAACCGAGAGAGACCGTATAATTTAAATGGTTGATTTTAATTAATTAAATTGAACCCTATTAGATTAATTTGGGCATGTTTTCATGAGACTACAGTGGTTTGAGCCATGTGAGAGGCTCTGGACCTTGGGCAGTTAGGCTGGGGTGAGTTATTTATATTTAATTGATTTTTTATTAAATTGAATTGATTGTGATGAACTACTGATATCCATGGGATCATGAAGGTATTTAACTAAGGATTGAGATAATAAAGGATATATGTTTTGAGGTGATGTGATTTTTAGGCTGGGTGTGGACCATAATATATATTTTCTAGGTGATGTCGATCACGGGTTGGGCAATTCAGTTGTCAATTGAGGTGGCTATGATGTCAGGTTGTGGTTATGTCCTAAGATATTTGAGATGGAATGTAAATCAGATTGAGAGACATGGTCACAAGGAAATTAGGTGCCGAAGTGGTGTGTCTTAGGTTCTAATTGGTGATTTTCGATCACCTGTATTGTACAATGCACTATTTGGAGTCTTGTTCACACATGTTGACTTAGATGGAGAGGTGTTATTGACCACTCATGTGGGTAGATTCCCCGATAATAGAGTATTAGGTAAATGGTTAGGGGTTCTTTCCATAGAAATCCAAAGAGACAGTGAGGAGCCATCAGGTGATTGCATCAAGGTTGTTGTTTGGAGGTTGAGGCTCACCGTGCTTGAAGTAATTAGGTGAGGACATGTTTGGGAGGATAGAAATTGCTATTCCTAAGGAAATTGTCTATGAGCTAATGGTGATATTAATTTTGAGGATAGATATCGCTATGGATTTGGATTTTGGGCTTTGAGCTGATGAGTGATTTTAGGCAGGGCTCCAATAGACCAGATTCTTTGATTATGCATGAATTCAGGACTTTAGTTACATGGTTGATGTCATGAGGTTTCAAGTGACATTTGGATATGGAACCTAAGGATTCACCTAGGACTATATGACATTAAGGGATGCCTTGAGACATGGGATAAGGATTCTCTTCTATTCATAATACTGGCATTGGATGAGGCAGGTGATAGCTTCCTGGTGGATATTAAGCACCAGAGAATATTGTGTTTAATTAAATTGAATGTGCTGTTTGTCATTATTTTTACTACACACCAACTTAATCACATTTGTAAGGTAGAAACACATTGGTGGTGGCCTACTAAGACTCATTATCACACCCTACATGGGCCCTTTGGGATGCATGTAGACATTATTATTTTGTGTTTAGGTAAGGGTTTGGGCTCTGGAGTTAGATCCTAGTGGTTGAGTTGGCATGGGATAGATGGAAAGGGACCTTGAGCTTCCTATATCTGCTAGAGTTCTGTTTTATTTTCTTTACTGTATCATCACGCTACCTATATATATGTATTATGGTCATCCATTGGTGACCCCTATACTTACTTCCATGCATGAATTGTATTGGATGGATGTTTTGTTTCATTATCTATAAATGGAATTTCAGTCTTATTTATTTACTCCCGTTGCTATTTTTGATTATGCTCCCGCTATTGCATGAAATTATTGGTTTGAGTTTGTATGGTCTTTCTTTATAATAATTATAATTATATATATATATATATATCATACCACTATTATACCATCACTTGAGGGTATAGTCTCCCTAATATCACCCCTTTACACCCTCGATGCTAGTTGGCAGCCTTTGGGATACAAGGAGGCATGCCTAAGGCTAGTGAAACTCAGCCCAAAAGCACTGTTCAAGTGCCTAAACAGGTTGGGGAACTATGTATGGTATCATAGGTAGTTTATTTTTTCCTCTTTAATGGTCTTACTATTTGGGATATGGTATACTGAAGATTAGGATTTTGTTAGAACTAGGTTTATAGCTCATGTTTGGGTGCCTGTAGCCCCATACACGGGGGACGAACCAAGTTTCCAGGGGTGGAAATTACTATTATACTTTTCTCATTATATAGTTGATATGATTTATACCTTGATTGGTAAACTTGGAAATGTGATTTTTACTTGTTATGATATGTGACCTTTGACCTGGTAAGGTAATGGAGGAGATATTGGAACCATGGCCCGATTTGGAAAGGGGTGTTTATTATGAATGTTTATTCTTTTGATTAGGCACATAAGATGATTTTAAATTATATATTCATGTTCCTGTGATAGAATTATTTTGGTTTCCATTGGGGAAATGGATTGCGCTAAGAGGGATTGGGCTGTTTAAAGTGTCAATAAAAGAAGCTACGTGGTGTTTTCCTACCTAGATTCTCTTTGGTGGAATTTTACTCAACCAACCTAGGTAAGTGGACCCAGTGAAATCTATTTGTGATATGTGATATATATATATGGGATTGGATCTTATAAGAGTAGGAAGGGATAGTCATATGGTGTGATGTTGATCACCAGGTTGGGCGATGGGGTCGTTGGTTTGAGGAAACGTGGTTCTTCAGGATGGGCGTAGACCGAGGCATATTTGATACTTGGATCTATTAAGGGAGAGTAAGGAGTTCATGAGGATATGATATCTTGTGAAATGGTTGCGGTGGGAATGTTAATGGTGGTGAGATTGTGCTACCTGTTATTGATTTCCCTATCTGTGATATATATACATGTTATTTGGGTTGTATGACCATGTAATGTTATTCAGTGGGTTGCAACCTGGATAACTCAGATGGAGCATCAGGTGGGCTATGATATAGTGTCATAGGATCACATGTATGTTGAGACCCTTGAGGGACAAGAATAGTAGGTACATGCTTAGAAATAGACTCTAGTGTAGGCGTGCCAGCCACCAGATTTGATAGCTTTTGGGTCGTTGCTTGATGAGAAGCTCAGAGTGAGTCTGGTAAGTGTCATCCAGGGGATTGACATGGGAGATCAGGGAGCATATACTTCCATGTAATATCTGATGTGGGAATTCCAGTCATATCACCCACTGCTATTTCATGTTGAGGGAGGACCACAGGTGGCTTAAAACTGGATCGAATCGATGCAGATGATATTTGAGTAGCTAAATATGCCTCTAGGGTAGAGGGTGAATCTAGTATCTTACATGATCAGATGGATGGATAAGAATTAGTGGGACATGCAGGTCCATGAATTCATACATGAGGGACTTTCCTGGAAGGGATTTGAGGCCAGGTTCTTCAAACACTTCTTCTCAGAGACGCTGAGGGCAGAAAGGGCTCCGGAGTTCTTAAGCCTTTAGTATGGTGACATGTTCATCATGGACTATAAGGTGACATCCATTGAGTTGTATTGATTCACACCCAACTTGTTGAGCAATGGAACCTTGAGGGTGATGTGTTTCAAGGATGGTTTATGGCACACCATTCAGGTGCAGGCAAACATCTTCAGGTTGGACCCATTCTTAGAGGTGGTGAACCAAGTGCTCATAGCTGAGGAAAACTTGATGGATATGTCATAATCTATGTAGGTGATGGATTCAAGTGATTTTACTGGTGACATTTCAGATAGATGGAAGGGAGGTCTGGATTAGTTTTATTAGGTAAGTTAGGCCAAGGACTTGAGCAGACCAGCTCAGAGTGGATTATTGATGGTGTGCTTCTAGTGTGGGAAGCCATGACATGTCCAGAATCAGTATGATCAGACTCTAAAGGAGTGTTAGGCATGTGGAAAGGTCAGGCATCTCAAGAGGTTCTGCATGGATCCTTATCTAACTGCTGGTAGTTAGAAATCGGGACAAACTTAGGTGTCTAAGATTAGATCAGGAGTGGTACCAGGTGACAATAGTCGAGTTTCTACTACATGCGGTGGTCATGGAAGAGACAGTAGGAACTGATAGTGGGGTCAGTGGCTGATGGATAGTACAACACCACAGGGAGGTCAGGATTCAACCCATTGGGCATCGGGCCAGATTCATGCCATGGATCTGCTAGGGTTAGAGCAGGTTGGAAAGACAATGATGGTCAGATTTATTCCATGGGCATGACTGGGGTTTCTTTTTTGTTTTTGTTTTGTTTTTTAATGACCTTTATGTTTTTTAGTGCATGAGGTGTGCATGATAAATGTATGGACTAACCTGAAATTGGTTAATAGGTTAGCATCAGCTCAGATTCATTATTTATCTATGAGGTGTGCGTCACCAAGAATTATACTTAAGCATCATTGGATGCATGACTATTTTGGTGCATAGGAATCTAGGAATCGTTATGATGCGGGATGTATTGAGGTGTGAGGAAACAAGACTTTTTAGTATCTGTTGAGATGCCTGACCTCGTTGGTTCCATGTGAGCCATGGGTATGAGGTGGGCATCGATGTAGTGAGGGATTCTGTTGGGTGTCGAGTGTGACATAGGATAACGTGATGAGGTACAAGAGTGATGATGAATCCTAGGAGTACCTTGAGTTCAAGGATGGTTGAAGGACCATTGGTTTGATTTTTTTTGTTTTGGGTCAGGATGTGACTGGGTTAGGTTACTCTTAAGGTGGGGATCCCCCTTGAGGTAGTTGACCCGTTCCCTTGAGAATGGGGTAGTTTGGGTTAATTTTAAAGAGATGGGTATGTTCGATACCATATTTGGGTTGTGTTTGATATCTCAAGGATGATATATGTTAAGGTGGGAAGATTGTAGCATCCTGGGTTTTTTGGAGTGGGTCATATTCCTCATCCATTTTTAATTTTTATATTTTGGTGGGTAGAATAACTTCTTTCTTGATCTTTGGAACTTAATTATGAGTTTTTCTTTTCCATAAGACCTTGATTTTAGATGATTATTAATTATTGGAAGGTTTCAAATGTGTTCATATGGGTTTTAGGTGTGTAAGAGTCCTGAAGTACCTATTTTAGATAGGTAAAGGCTATGGCGCATAGTTTGATTTAACTGTGCAACCTTTTAGTGCAAACCATGTAGCCCTTTTTGTACCAAACATGGTTTGGTAAACCGTGTTGGAGGGGGAATACGACCATGAGATACTACTTTAGTTTTATCAGATGGAATTCACATGGTTTTCACACAGTTAAGGAAAACCATGTGCAATGTCACACATTTAGTTCCAAATGGGAAGTACCATCGCACTGTAGCACACACAGTTTGTGCGTGGTTAGGGATAACTATACGAGATAATTGTGCAAGATAACTGTGTGGGGATTGGCTCCTAAGTAGCAAGATCCACATAGTTTCTTCACAGTTTGGAAAACCATGTGAGCTAACAATGCTACTCATTAAAGATGAAAAATTACCAAATTACCCCTCCATCCTTAAATAAAATTTTCTTCTTTCTTCTTTCTCAATGGGTCTTGTGAAACACAAGGGATCTCTCCATTTTCCTCCTCCACTAGGAACTTATCCCTATCCTCTATCCGAGCTCTGTTTCATGACACATCTGTAGCATTGGATCTGTATTGATAAGGTTTATCATCCTCTTGCTTCTATTTACCTTCGCTCTCACCTCACAAACCACTAAATCCATGCGAGTTGTTTCCCCCCTTTTAGGGTGTTTATCGAAAATGTTAATTCCTTCCAAATCAAATAAAGTTAGAGGCTAAGATCTAATGTGCCTATGTCTAAGACTACAAGGTAGGTGGTGCATACTTTTATTTGTGTTTTATCGAGTGTTTTGGGGGTATGGATTTTAGCGCACCATTATATTATCTGAGTGAGACTATAAAATTTAAATGGTTGATTTTAATTAATTAAATTGAACCTTGTGAGATGCCTTTGAGCATGATTTTATGAGACTATAATGGTTTGAGCCATGCAAGAGGCTCTGGACCTTGGGCAGTTAGGCCAGGGTGTGTTCTTTATATTTAATTGATTTTTTTATTAAATTGAATTTATTATGATGCACTAATGAGATCCATGGGATCTTGATGGGCTTGGTCCAAAGATTGAGATGGTTAATTCTATCTTTTATGAGGCAATGTGATCGTCAGGATGGGAGTGTCCCATTATATATGTTTTCTCGATGATTTTAATCATAGGTTGGGAAATCCAGTCATCGATTGTGGTGTCTAGGCTATCAAGTTACATACATTGCCTAAGATATTTGAGATGGCATGGCCATCAGATTGAGTGACATGGTCACCGGATCACAAGGTGTCAAGATGGTGTAGATTAGGTTCTAATTGGTGATTTCCCCTCACCGTATTGGCCAATACACCATTTGGAGTCGTGTGAAAAAAGGTTGAATTAGATGATGAGGTGGTATTGATCACTTGTGTGGGTATAGGCCCCAGATAGTAGCAGATTAGGTAAATGGTTGGAGGGGTGCTTGCTGTAGAAATCCACGAGGTTGGTGAGGAGCCATCGGGTGACATCATTGAGGCTGTTGGTTGGGGGATTAGGCTCATTGTGCTTGATCCCATTAGACCAGGTCATGTTTGGGAGGATGAACATCATTGTTCCTCAAGACATCATTTGTGGGATGATGATGATATTAATTTTGAGGATAGATATCACTGTGCCTCCAAATGTTGAGCTTTGAGCAGATAGATTCTTTTGAGTAGAGGTTCGAGGGACCAGATTATTTGATTAGGTATGCCTTCAGGACACCAGTTACAATGTTGATGGCATGAGGTGCCATGTGACTTTTGGAGGTGGAATATGAGGGTTCACCTAGGACTATATAAAATCAAGTAATGCCTTGGGCCATGAGATACAGATCCTCTCCTATTCAGAATACCAACATTGTCTGAGGAAGTTGATAGCTTCCTGGTGGCTGTTAAGCACTAGGGAAGCTTGTGTTTAATTAAAATTCTTGTGCTATTTGTCTTTATTTTTATTACACACCTTCTTAATCACATATTTAAGGTACGATCATGTTGGTGGTGGCCTACTGAGACTGATTCTCACACCCTACATTATCCCTTGAAGATGCGTGTAGACTTCATGATTTTGAATTTAGGTAAGGGTTTTGGATCTGGATATGGATTTTAATGGTTGAGTTGTCATAGGATGTATGATAAGAGACCTTGAGGTTTTTTCATCAGTTGGAGTTCTGTATTCTTTTCTTTTCTGTATCACCATGCTACCTATATGTATTTACTATGTTCATCCATTAGAGACCCTTATAGTTATTTTCTTATATGAATTATATTGTATGCATGTTCTATTTCAGTATCTATAAATGGAATGTATGTCTTGTTTATTTACTTTTGTTGTTGTTGTTGATTATGCTTATGCTATTGCATGATATTACTGATTTGAGTTTGTATGATATTTATTTCCGATGCTTATATATATATATCATACCAAAATTATACCATCACCTGAGGGTATATTATACCCACTATCACCCCTTTACACCCTTGTTTCTAGTCTAAAACCTTTGGCGTATGGGGAGGTGCACCTAAGGCCAGTGATACTCAGCTCGAAAAAACTATTCGGGTGGTTAAGCGGGTCAGGATGATACAGATATAATGACTACATAGATATAATTATATTTTAAATATCATATATATACTTTATATCCATCATCACAACGAACCATGAGAGGTGGTAATGAAAAAATGATTGACATCGGTTCACAAGGCGATAGTTCACAATACACACAAAGGATGATTTCATAACCCATTTGATGGAAGTGGGGATGGTTATAGGTCATGAACTTAACATAAAAAAATCTTATTATATTTAATATAATTAAGTTATTATATCATCATGTTTTAATAATAATTGAAGTATGTAGAGTAAGAAATAAAATAAAAATGGTCATTGAATAACGTTACCTCTTCTTCGAGTAACCTCCTTAGGTTCGCACCAAAAACCTTACTAGGTTGGATCTATGCCCAAAATAAGGATTTTAGGTTGAGTGGACAGAATTTTGGAAGTTATTTGATCATTTATCATCTAAACAAAAATGGTTTTAAGGTGTGAATAAGAGTGGAGAGGGGGTGGCCTTTTATAAGCGAGGTGAGTGGCACACTTGTAATTTTTGAAAGGAAAAAGGTGTACCCACATTTTTCAAATTCCAAAAGTGTAAAAAATGTAGTATTATAGATCCTTATATAATATAAGGTCTAAATAAGTCTATAAAATAGATTTTAGAAATATTTTTATCTTATTCTAACCCTTATCCTTTTAGTTCAATCCTGATAAATCCATGTTTACCTTAACCATGATAAATAATTTTTACTATTTTTACTATTAATTATGGTAAAAAATTAAGTTGATATTATTAAATAATATAAATTATTATTATTAAAAATATGTAATCAATTTTTCCAAATTCCATTAACATAAGTGGAAATATTTAATTTAAAATTAATCCTGTATACATGATGAGAAAGTGGGTTTTCAAAGAGAAAATGTTCAAAAGTTTATAAAGTTGTTATATCAAAATTCAATATGATAATGATTAAGATGAACTAAATTGGATTAATAGATATAAAATTTAATTAATTTTACTTTAAGAACAATTAAAAATACAATTTAAATTCATAAAAAATTTAAACTAAAAGGTAATTCTCAATTAAAATTCAGTATTTTCCACTATTCATCAAAAATGAAACTTTTCAGAAAATCCAAAAAATTCACTATAAGATAATTTTAATATTATTATTTTAAAAATTAATTTTATTTTTTAAAATTAATTTTATAAAAGTGGTAAAACTTAATTCTAAATTATGTACATAAAGCGTGGCTATACCGTCTTTTAGAAAAAAATACAGTTTTTAGAAAAAATTTCATTTTATTTTAAATGATTCTTATTTTATTTCTATTCAATATATAACCATAATTTTTATAATTTAGTTAGTAATATTAATACCCTCCAAGTTAATGTCTAGGTTATAAAATTTTACTATATTATGGTTTATTTAGACTTGAGGTTGCGTGCTCTGCAAGCTATTTAAGAGATTAAATTTAAAGAAATATATTTCATAGGTTGTTTAAGCTTAGTGTTTCATGTTTCATTTTCTGTTGAATACAATGTTATTACTCTAGAATTTTGGGGTTTTTAGTTATCCACACCTTAAATAAATTTCTTCCTCTTAATTTAAAATTTATCTCAGTAATGAAGGGTTTGATGTTTGAAAATTGTTTTGTTGAACACCCACATTTTAAAAAGAGTTAATAAAACATCCTCTTAATAAGAGAGAAAATGAAGTAAAAAGGTCATATGGAATGACAAATAACTAGGATTCTAAGTAGGAGAAAATTTGTGGCAATTGAATATGTTTACATGGAAGAAAATATTAAATAATTATAGATAAGATAGAGGTTATTGATCACAAGAAAGTAAATGATAAATGAAGAGTTAAAGACTTGAAAACCAAAAATTTGTGATGATTTAAAAGACCATATGATTCATCATATATGAGGGTAATAATATAATTTTTTTTCAAGATACTTTTCCTAAAGTTGAGGAATTATTTTACTTTTTAAGAATATAAGGAAATATACTTGATGATTTTTTATTTTATAAGAACATTTCATCCTATGATTCTATTAATTTACAATTCATCACTTAATCTACGAAATGAATATCTAAAAATTAATTCTTTATGTATAAGGAACTAGAATTCCCTTTTAAAATATTATAAGATTCATAATGGAATGATAAGTCATTCCTTTGTTATCTAGTTATTATTCTGAAAAAATGGTTAGCATAGGTTATCTAATATGCACAAATCTTCATATGGATAAGTAATACATTAATATCTAAAACCATGTCAAAAGTTCAACTTAAACCATTTCATAAATGGTTAACCTTATGAAACTTCCAAAATATTAAGATCCGAAGCTATATAAATAAGGTCAATAAATTTCAAAAAATGAACTTATCATTAATCCCCCAAATAACATGAAGTAGCTCTTAATTGTCACATACCAAACATGTGAATACCTTAATCATGTATTCTTTTGGAACATGTTAATAACCTGAATTAACATAAAACCTTATTTAAAACATTCATGATTCCTTATTACTTAAATAAAACATAGATTATTGGATATATTACTTCAATCCAAAAATGATGTAAGCTCCACTAATGATATCACAAACCACTTTTCAACAAATCATTAATCAGTTCCAAGGTATTCGGTGCTATAAAATTTACTTTATCCATATCAATCATCTATTTATCTCAACATCATTATCTCAACATCAGGAAAATATTAAGGGTTATCTTTCCCTTAATCATGTGTTTTCTAATAAGTTAAACTTTCCACTTAATCATTTTTCTTTTTCATCAGTACCATTCAATATAATCTTTCAAATCATCAATGAAAATTAATGTATTACAATATTTATACATTTCATAAACCTTATAACCAAGATATCATTGATAAAAGACTAAAATAAAATAATTCTTGATTCCAAACACAAGCACATTAATCATTACACTTTGTCTATGGTAATATAATAATATTGACCATGACCAATTAGATAATTTTTAGGTATATTACTTTGATTCTTGAGAAATTCATTTCCATAGTGCCCCATATCCTTAAAGTTGAAGCACTGAACATTAGAAATTTTTTTCTTTCCCTTGAAATCAAGAGTATAGTGGCCTTTATCTCCACACTTGTATAAAACCCCCATTACATTTAGTAAAGTACTAGGGTGTTTCTTTCCATAATTATCATATGTTGGAAAATCCTTTTTTACCTTCTTCCTGTTATCCATTTTTTTCTATTTTATCCTATTCTCCTTTAGCTTCCCTTAAAATCTTTGATACTTAGTGAAATATTTATATGGATATATAGAACATGAAACTATGTCTTTGTATGATGAGAATTTTTGGGAGAGTAGTTCTCTTCAAAATATTGGGTTAATACCATCAAAGAAATGATCATCCTTACTCGTTGGATTACGTGCATTGATACAGTTCCCATTCCTTCTACTAGGAACCATTTCTAAATAATGACATATACTAGATTATATCATAACATTATAAAACATAATTTATAATCCCAAAACTAGAGAAACACTTAACATAAATTTAAAAATTTATTCAGAGCTAATCTCATAATCATAAACATGGTTTCTTTGGGGAAATATTTATTTTTAAATCCTTTATAATGGTTTTTAAAGAAAATGTGAATTATCCTAAGAACATCACTCAATAGTGTCAAACCAGGTGCGTAATAATGCACATTTCCATGCATTATGTGACAATCATTTCAAGCCCAATACATCATTTTTAGAGTTATTTCCCCTAGGTACATTTGTTCCAAAACCACATCCACCTTTAGTATCCATAAAAGGGATATATTTTCTAATAAAAACCACATAATCTCTTCATTACCAAAACTTTTGGATGTTCTTATATACTTATACTCAATGTATATCATGGGTTCATGTTCTCTAATCTATGTTTTTCTAAATATAGTTCCCAAGGTTCCTACTAAAATTCTTCTAATACCAACTATAGTGACTTGACCCCAATAGCTTGAAACTGGTGTCTACTTTATTACATTGTCATATGATACAAGAAATAACATCCCAAAGGACTTAATAGTTTATTATTCTTGGTAAACTGGACACATACTTGAAATTATTATTATAATTAAAAAAACAAGTAATGTATTTTCTTTGAGAATTCCATTATTCCCCTTAGCGTATCCCTACATATCAATCACAAAACACATACTGCTATCCTGGGGAGAATAAAACATAAGAAAGGGTTGAGCTCATCTGCTCAGTAAGGGTAATATTATAACAAAAGATATAAATAAATAAGGCATAATCAATATGAAAATTTAAATAACTAAAACATGTGACAACCCAGCTTTTTATTACAAATTAAACATGATTTATTACATAAAACTTCACTTGATACAACAAAGATGATCGAGAGGTTTAGTGTCTTTGGGGCTTAGGATCATTAAATAAAAACTTAAAACATGAAATACAACATCTTTATTGAAAACTTACTTTTCATGACCACTACATTCCTTCGTACTTAGCATTGCATTGGATAACCTGAGGACATGCATAAGAAAAGGGTGAGCTATAAATCCCAGTAAGGGAGTACACATGGAATAACATGAGGAGTACAATACATGCCAGAAAATAGGTATATCAATAGAGAATAATAAAAACATGAAAATAAATGCATGATAAATCATGATAATCATAACATGGAAATGTGGAAACAACACTTAACATGGAATTAGCATGAGCCAAGGCCCATTGCACCTGGAGCATGAGTAAATCCTCATTGCACATAAAGCAAGATTAAAACCTCGTTGCACTTGAATTAGCATGAGTCAACACTCATTAAACATGACATATCATGATACTACACTTTACCCAATGCATTGGAGTGCTATAAGGGCGCACCCTTCTTAAACATTTAATTTCATGCATAAGTGTGCCACATGGATCATAAAACATGGATTCATAAAACATAATCATTTATTCCACGATAAAGGAATGTGGAATTCATACATGAATCTTTTTAATAAATAAGTAAAGGTGCATAAAGGTGGATACCCTTGATGGAGAAATGGGCATGGTATCCACTACACAACGGCATTGGCTTAGAAAATCGGTGTGATTTCGGCAGCGTAACGGCGTGACATAAGAATTCATAAAAACGGTTGATGAGAGAGAAAGAGGTTCCTCATCATATTTACATGTAATGGAAAGTAAGGAGGTCATATAGATACGTGTCCCAACAATTGTAATGTAATTTAGATTCATGATACAAAATTATTTCTTGAATATAAAAGAAGAGAGAGAAGTTCCTTTCGGAATTTTGACATAGTAACAGGTGTAAATGGGAGGCATTTAATGAGAGAGAAAGGGGTCTCCCATCATTAAAAAAATAAGAGTTAAGTATGGGGTAGTTGTGAAACCATACCCCAACATTAATAATTGAAATTAAAAGGGAAATACAACTTAAAGAAAATTGACAAAAATAAGAAAGGAAGAAAAACCCTTACTTGGAAGTGTGCTTCCAAAGGCTAGAGAGAGGCTTGTGAGAGGCTTCTAGGGAGCTTGAGTAACCTTGGGAGGATTCTAGAGAGAGTTGGGCAGAGGTTGGACGAACTCCAAAGACTTTGAGTGAGGAGGAAGTGGGAGCTTGGGTGGGTTTATATAGGAAAGGTGAGAGAATTCTTTATTATTTAGGTTTGGGACCCCTTATATTAAATTAATCCAAACCACAAACCATCCCATGGTTTTTGCCCATGGTTTTTGGACAAGGGAAGAGGAAAAAAATATTTTATAAGGTCAAAGTACAAACTTCTTAAAATATTTGGGTTTCTTATGTGGAGGTGAGTCACACTCCCATGAAAATTAATTTAAAAAGGAAAGGCATTGAATAAGTCTTGAGGGGTCCATTAATGCTTTGAAAAGCAAGTCAAACAAACCCAAAATCACATTATTTTAATGGTAAAACATATATTATCCGAACATAAAGATTATAGTATTTTATTACATCACTATTGGGTCATTATGATGTTATAAAACACATTATATATTTAAATGGTATTTAATTTTTACCCAAAAATTTGACTGTCTCAGAAAATTATGAAAAATTCACCGTTGGATAATTTCAATGTCCTGATTCCAAAAATAATATTTATTTTATCTAAATAATTTTCTATATGTGAATTTTCACTTTTAAAATAAAAACTGACATTTATAAAAAATTCACGGGTTTTGACAGAAATGGCTTTCAAACCTTAATAAAAATTTTAATTGCATTCATAAAATTATAATATCATCTATATTTAATAAAAATTAATTTAATAATAATAATAATATTTTATTAAAATATTATTTAATTCAAAAATCCCTTAATTTAATAAAATATATATCTTAATTAAATAATAACTAAAAACACCATTTGTACTTTAAAAACTATTTACAATGTATCAAAAATGACTAGAAATTATATTCATTATTGTATAAAAAAAATAATGTACATGAAAATAGTACTACTTATTTGTTACATAACCCCTTAAAAAAGCTGCATAAGACCTAAGGGTAAGGTGTGCGATGGTGACAGACTCTTGGGGTGACTCAGATAACATCGCTCGAGTGGTAATTTTAATAAACTTCCACTTTTCCCATAGACGGTCACGTTAGAGCTTGACATGATGAAGCTCAGCTTGAGCTTCGTCAAGAGCTAATCCCAAGGATTCCACCTCTTTTCTGAGCTCCGAAAAATGGGCTTCGTATGGAGAAATTATACTGGACGAGGCCATCACTTCTTTTGTCTGAGTAAATTGGATTTGTTAAAGTCCAATATTTATACCAATCATGTGATCACTGTTCAACAGCTATATTAGCAATGGTCAAAATTCTTAACATAAAACCAAAGAAGTTGACATTTTATATAAACATAAAGAGACATTTAATTAGATCAAGAGGGATTTCCATTAATGAAACTTTGGGTCATTACAATATTCCCCCCTTAAGAGATTTCGCCCTCGAAATTTTCCTTTTCCCACACTAAAACAGATGTGGGTAACTCAACTTCATCATTCCCTCCAATTCCCAAGTCGCTTCTTCAAACTTGTGGTTTCTGCACAACACATTGACGAGGGGCATTGTCTTATTTCGTAGAACTTTTTCTGTGCGATCTAAGATCTTCACTGGTTGCTCCTCATAAGAAAGATCGTCTTCCAATTGTACCACCTCAGAAGAGAGTACTTGTGAAGGGTCCGGTATGTACTTCCTTAAGAGGGATACATGAAAGACATCTTGTACTTTAGCCATAGTAGGTGGAAGTGCTAGTCGATAGGCCACAACCCTGACACGATCAAGAATCTCGAAGGGGCCAATGTACCTTGGACTTAACTTCCCTTTATTTCCAAACCTCATGACCTTTTTCCATGGAGATATGTGTAGAAAAACCATGTATCCAAATTTAAACTCAAGGTCTTGTCGACGATTATCTGCATAACTCTTCTGTCGACTCTGGGCTGCCTTGATATGCTGCTGAATGGTTTTCACATTCTCTACCATTTCTTCGACCATTTTTGGTCCAAGCAGCTTACGTTCACCGACCTCATCCCAACATTCCAGTGTTCTACAACTTTTCCCATATAGGGCTTCATATAGTGCTATTTGGATGCTCGAGTGGAAACTGTTATTATAAGAGAACTCAACCAGGGGAAGATGTTGATCCCATCCTCCCTTAAAGTCCATTGAGCATGCTCTCAACATGTCCTCAAGTGTTTGGAATGTCTGCTCGGATTGGCCATTAGTTTGAGGATGATAGGCCGTACTGAAGTTTAGTTCAGTATTCAGAGAATGTTGAAGACTCTTCCAAAACATAGAGGTGAATCTTGAATCTCCGTTAGACACAATAGATAGTGGTACTCAATGAAACCTTACCACTTCCCTGATATATATCTGTTCCAGTTGATCCAAAGAGAAATCCCCCTGAATAGAAATGAAGTGTGCAGTCTTTGTAAGATGATCCACAACAACCCATATTTCATTATTGCCTTTGGATGTCCTTGGAAGTCCAGTTACAAAGTCCATGGTGATGTTTTTCCATTTCCATTCTGGTATGGGCAATGGTTGCATCATCCACTTAGACTTCCGCCTCTCTGCCTTCACTTGCTGACACACCAGGCACTTTGATGTATATTCATCGATCTCCTTCTTCATATTATCCCACCAAAATTTTTCTTGGAGATCTCGATACATCTTTGTGCTCCCTGGGTGAATAGAGAAATTTGAACTATGTGCATCATCCAAAAGTTCCTTCTTCAGCTCCGGAATTGATGGAACACATATTCTTTTCCCAAACCGCACAATTACTTCTTCATTAACATTAAACTCTGAGGATTTTCCTTTTTTGATAGCTTCCACTTTTTCCAGAATTCCCACATCATCATTTTGAGCATCCTTTAACCTTTCCAAAAGAGATGGTTGAGCAATAATTTGTGAAAGGATTGATGATGTTACCTTCTTTATGATTCCCATGTCCATCTTCATCAAGTCTAAGAAGATTGGATCCTTCTCAATTCTCATCATTGATAGAATCGCTGGATCCTTTCTACTTAGGGCATCTGCCACCTTTTTCGCTTTCCCAGGGTGGTAATGGATTGAACAGTCATAATCCTTGATGAGCTCTATCTATCTTCTCTAACGCATATTAATATCTTTCTATGTGAATATATATTTAAGCCTCTTGTGGTCAGTATATATCTCACATTTCTCTTCATAGAGATAATGCCGCCAGATTTTCAAGGTAAAGATCACCGTCGCCAACTCCAGATCATGTGTTGGATAGTTTTGCTCATGTATTTTCAACTGCCTTGAGGCATAGGATATTACTTTATCATTCTGCATCAACACACATCCTAATCTCTTCTTCGAAGCATCACTGAATACCAAAAAAGCTCCCCACTTGTGGGTAGAGTGAGCACGGGTGCAGTGATAAGCCTCCTTTTCAACTCCTTGAAGATTTCTTCGCATTCATCACTCCAAGAAAACTTTAATCCCTTTCAAGTTATCTTGTTAAGAGGGTTGGACAATCATGAGAAATTTCTCACAAATCATTGATAATATCCAGCTAACCCCAAGAAGCTACGGATATTTTTTACTTATGTTGGCCTCGGCCGTCCCTCAATTGCATCTGTTTTGGAGGGGTCCACAGATATCCCATTGCTTGTGATGATATGACCCAATAATGAGACCTCCTTCAACCAGAACTCACACTTGCTGTACTTTTCATAGAGATTCTCCTTGCGTAAAGTCTCTAGTACAGTTTTTAAATGCTCCTCATGATCCTCCTTGGTTTTGGAGTATATTAGAATATCATCTATAAATATTACCACAAATTTGTCAAGTTAATCTCTAAAGACTCTATTCATCAAGTCCATGAATATTTCTAGAGCATTGGTGAGTCCTAAAGGCATTACTATGAATTCATAGTGCCCGTATCTTGTACGAAAATCAGTCTTGGGGACATCTTCCTTCTTCACCCTTACTTGATAATATCCTGACCGAAAATCCACCTTAGAGAAGTATTGAGCTCCTTGCAGCTGATCAAAAAAGTCATCGATTCTTGGGAGAGGATACTTGTTCTTTATCGTGATTTTTTTAAGTTCACGATAATCGATGCAAAGCTGCATTGACCCATCCTTCTTCTTGATGAAGAGGACTGGTGCACCCCATGGTGAAGCACTTGGGTATATAAACCCTTTATCCAGATTCTCCTATAGTTGTTTCTTTATCTCTTCAAGCTCTATAACAGCCATTCTATACAGATTCTTGGATATTGGTAGCACCCCAGGTATAAGTTCAATTGAGAACTCAACATATCTTCTAGGAGGAAGACCAGGCAGTTCCTCGGGAAACACTTCCGCTAATTCCCTCACAATAGGCATTTCTTCAAGGATGGTTTCTTCTTTGGACTCAATCATCTGAGCCAGATACACGTGCTCATAGAGCAGTAATATCCATGCTTGAGATGATGGAGCTAAAGGAGATTCATCTTCCTCCTGACACTTGTAAAGAATCGGGGGTCGATTCTCTATATGGAGTGTGATTTACCTCTCCGAACAATTTATGTTGGATCTATATAAGGAAATCCAATCCATGCCAAGAATTTCATAAAATTCCACCAGAGGGAGTATGACGAGGTTCGCTGGGAAATTAAATCCACAGATTATGAAGGGGGAGGACTTATATTCATGGGATGCAATGATTTCCCCATTTTCCATACTCACCGACATCTTTACTTCTATGATTTGTGGTGGTGCTGGGATTGTTCTACTAAACTTTAGAGATATAAAAGAATGCGTATAACCTGAATCAAATGGTACGTTTGCTATTATTGAATGAATAACTAGCGTACATGTCACCACTTCGTTTTCGGGGTTCACTTCGGTAGAAGTGACGGCAAAATCTCTTCCTTTCTACCTTGGAGGTTGTTGGTTGTCTCCGATAACCCTTGGATTAGGGCACTGATTTTCAAAATGACCCAGTTCTTTGCATTTGTAGCATTGAACAATGCATTGAGATTCGAACGGAGTGTTCCTCTCCTCTGTCACAGCCGTGGGTCTTTCTTTCCGATAGTTAACAGCTAGGTTCCCTTCTCTTCCACACCCGAAGCATTTTCTCGTCCCCTTAAGGCAATTTCCAGGGTGCTTCTTTCCTTAATTTTGGCAAGTGGGGTGCTGGATCTTCTTAGCACCATTGGATTTATCCATTGGACCACCAACATTGAAGTCCACCTTACGCTTCTTGTCCCCATGATACCCCTGTGATTCCCTGATCTCCATTTCAACCTTGAGGGCACATCGGACAATTTCCTCATAGCTATCGAAGTCAAGGATCGCTAATGCTTTCCACAAGCTAGGCTTCAGCCCACCAAAGAAGCGGTCAACCTTGCATTCGGGGGTAACGACAAAGCCGGAAGCATATCGTGCAAGCCTTGTGAAGTTTTCCTCGTATGCTCCAACAGATTATTCATCTTTTTTCTTGAGGGAAAGGAAGTCCTTTTCCATCTTAAACCGGAGGGTGCACATAAAATATTTATCAAAAAACATCTTCCAGAAATTCTTCCATTCCAATGCCTTGATCTCCTCTTCAGGCTTCGTATTTTTGATCAACGTCCACCATTGATCAGCTTCACCCTCCATATGATAAGCCACCAGGAGAACCTTCTCTTGTTTAGAACATTGAAGGATGGAGAAGATCTCTTCAATGGAGTTGATCCATTGTTCAACGATCGTGGGATCAGATGATCCACTAAAAGTAGGAGGCATTTGTCTCATGAAGCTCTCGATAGTGACTTGTTATTTCTTAGGGGGGGTTGAAGGTTCCTCTTGAACCGTGTTTCTATTCAAAACTTGAGTTAGCTGAGAGAGAAGCGTGACAAAGTTCGCGATTCCCGCTCCCATTGGATTGGGCGTCTCATTAGTACAGTCATCACACTGATCTTCACAACGGTTGTTAGCCCGAGTCCTCCTATTACCGACCATTGGGTGGAATAAAAGGAAAGTTAGGGGTAAAACATAAAGGATAATCCAAAGACAAAAGTTGATGACTTATAAATAAACTTTCATTCCTTAACTCATGAGTCTATAGGCTTAAATCTTGGCTTTTCATGATCTACTTTCTAACATATATTCGTAGGGGATTTTTTTTTAATTCCCTTAATAAGGTTTCATAATAAGCTTGTGAATTTATTAAAACATATCCCCCGGGAGTGTCATAACCAAGAGTGCAACAAGGCCCATTGTCGTGCACCAGTTCCCATTCGAGTCTAGCTCAAAGCGGTGTTTTCGGGTTTTACCCCTAGGATACATCTGTGCCAGAGTCGCCTCTACCTGCTCGTATCCAGACAGGGATGTATTTGTTTGATAAACCACTTACTCAGTACTTAACAAAACATAGGGATGTTTTTATCATACTTAGTCTTGTATCTAAGGCTTTAATAGGGTTTCCTAATCCCAAAAATAACTAAACCTATCCTCTGATACCAACTGTGAAAACCCATCTTTTTATTACAAATTAAACATGATTTATTACATAAAACTTCACTTGATACAACAAAGAAGATCGAGAGGTTTAGTGTCTTTGGGGCTTAGGATTATTACATAAAAAATTAAAACATGAAATACAACATCTTTATTGAAAACTTCCTTTTCATGACCACTACATTCCTTCATACTTAGCATTGCATGGGATAACCTGAGGACATGCATAAGAAAATGGTGAGCTATAAAGCCCAGTAAGGGAGTACACATGGAATAAAATAAGGAGTACAATACATGTTAGACAATAGGCATATCAATAGAGCATAAGAAAAACATGAACATAAAGGCATTATAAAGCATGATAATCATAACATGGAAATGTGGCAACAACACTTAACATGGAATTAGCATGAGCCAAGACCCATTGCACATGGAGCATTAGTAAATCCTCATTGAACATAAAGCACGAGTAAACCCTTGTTGCACTTGAATTAGCATGAGTAAACACTCATTGCACATGATGTATCATGATACTACACTTTACCCAATGCATTGGAGAGCTATAAGGGCGCACCCTTCTTAAACATTTCATTTCATGCATAAGTGTGCCACATGGATCATAAAACATGGATTCATAAAACATAATCATTTATTAAATGATAAAGGAATGTGGAATTCGTACATGAAACTTTGTAATCAATAAGTAAAGGTGCATAAAGGTGGATACCCTTGATGGAGAAATGGGCATGGTATCCACTACACAATGGCATTGGCTTAGAAAATCGGTGCGATTTCGGCAGCGTAACAACGTGACATAAGAATTCATAAAAATGGTTGATGAGAGTTAAAGGGGTTACTCATCATATTTACATGTAATGTAAAATAAGGAGGTCATATATATACATGTCTCAAAAATTGTAATGGAATTTAGATTCATGATACAAAATTATTGCTTGAATGTAAAAGAAGAGTGAGAAGTTCCTTTCGGAATTTCGGCATAGTAACGGGTGTAAATGGGAGGAATTTAATGAGAGAGAAAGGGGTATCCCATAATTAAAACAATAAGAGGGAAGTATGGGGGAGGTTATAAACCATACCCCAACATTCATAATTGAAATTAAAAGGGCAATAAAACTTAAAGAAAATTGACAAAAATGAGAAAGGAAGAAAAACGCTTACTTGGAAGTGTGCGTCCAAAGGCTAGAGAGAGGCTTGTGAGAGGATTATTGGGAACTTGGGGCACCTTGGGAGGATTCTAGAGAGATTTGGGAAGATGTTGGACGAACTCCAAATGCTTTGAGTGAGGAGGAAGTGGGAGCTTGGGTGGGTTTATATAGGAAAGGTGAGAGAATTATTTATAATTTAGGTTTGGGACCCCTTATATTAAATTAATGCAAACCACAAACCATCCCATGGGTTTTTACCATGGTTTTTGGAAAAGGGAAGAGGAAAAAAATATTTTATAAGGCCAAATTCCGAACTTCTTAAAATATTAGGGTTGCTTATGTGTAGGTGAGTCACACTCCCATGGAAATTAATTTAAAAAGGCAAGGTGTTGAATAAGTCTGGAGGGGTCCATTAATGATTTGAAAAGTAAGTAAAACAAACCCAAAATCACATTATTTTAATGGTAAAACATATATTAGCCGAACATAAAGATCATAGTATTTTATTACATCACTATTGGGTCATTATGATGTCATAAAACACATTATATATTTAAACGGTATTTAATTTTTACCCAAAAATTTGACTGTCTCAGAAAATTATGAAAAATTCACCGTTGGATAATTTCGACGTCCTGATTCCAGAAATAACATTTATTTTATCTAAATAATTTTATAAATATGTGAATTTTCACTTTTAAAATAAAAACCGACATTTATCGAAAATTCACGGGTTTTGACAGAAATGGCTTTCAAACCTTAATAAAATTTTAATTGCATTCATAAAATTATAAGATCATCTATATTTAATAAAAATTAGTTTAATAATAATAATATTATTTTATTAAAATATTATTTAATTCAAAAATCCCTTAATTTAATAAAATATATTTCTTAATTAAATAATAACTAAAAAACATCATTTGTACTTTAAAAACTATTTACAATGTATCAAAAATGACTAGAAATTATATTCATTATTATATACAAAAAATAATGTACATGAACATAGTACTACTTATTTGTTACATAACCCCTTAAAACAGCCGCATAAGACCTAAGGTTAAGGTGTGCGATGGTGACAGACTCTTGGGGTGGCTCAGATAACATCGCTTGAGTGGTAATTTCAATCAACTTCCACTTTTCCCGTAGACGGTCACGTTCGAGCTTGACATGATGAAGCTCAGCTTGGGATTGGTCAAGAGCGAAGCCCAATGATGACACCTCTTTTCCGAGATCCGACAAATGGGCTTCTTATGGAGCAATTCTACTAGACGAGGCCATCACTTATTTTGTCTGAGTAAATTGGATTTGTTAAAGTCCTATATTTATACTAATCATGTGATCACTGTTCAACGACTATATTAGCAACGGTCAAAATTCTTAACATAAAACCAAATAAGTTTACATTTTATATAAACATAAAGAGACATTTAATTAGATCAAGAGGGATTTCCATTAATGAAACTTTGGGTCGTTACAAAACACATGCAATTTAATCAATAACTTGAGCATAATATGACATTAATAAATGATGATCAAATAATTCCATATAAATAATCACATGAGCTCAAAAAATCAACCATGGATATTATAATTAATTGAATAATCACCTGGAATATCAATAACTTAATTTATAATGATGGAATATATAATGATGGACATATAAAACATACCGTCTAGGCCTTATGACAATACATCTAATATCATTAAGGCCTTGTGCCAATACATACATATAAATGGGTAAGGCCTCAGAAAAAACCCAATTTAGTTTATCTCATGAGAACTACCAATGAATTAGGGGGATATAGTGGTCCTCGCCCATCACTTAAAAAGTACAATGCATTACTCACATGAAAGGGGTGAAAAATAATACACATAAACATTTTTATTTAAACTATCATATGAAATATAAATACTTTCCCCAATTAATAAGCATAATCATAAAACATCATGAGCAAAGTAAATGGTATCAATATAGTACATCCCCAATCAAACTAATCATAAAACATCTAGAGAAATAATAAGGATGGTATCAATACAAAATATCCTTATTTTATCATAAGTAAATTTTAGGTTTGATGTCATTGATAAATAGAAATACCATGAAAATATCCTTAATTTTTTTTGAGAAAAATAACCTTTTCATTTTGAAAATCACATTTTAAAACAAAAAGTTCACAAAAAATTTTGAAAACACTTTTATTTGAAAATAAAATTTTAAAACATATACAATAATTATTGAAACATTAATTGGTCATGGAGGTGAAAAATTTCATTCATGACATACATGTTAAAACAAATATTCCTTTCACATTTTTGGTAAAATCCAAATGGGCATTGTTTTGAAAATGACATGAAGATTTCTTTAAAAACATTATATAAAAAGTAAAAATGGGTAAAACTTTAATTAATAAATCATTTTGAAAATGTTACATAAATTTTTGAAAACATTTTTAGAAAACATGGGTTTTTATGAAAAAGGATTTTTGACAGAAGAGAGAAATAAAGTTGGATTTTATTAAACACATTTTCTCAATCATTTTAAGTACCAAAGAGTGGAAAAATGGTAATATCACTTAAAAAGTTCATGAATAAGTAGATGAGAATAAAATAGATTGATTTTAATATAGATATATCAAATAATTCCCCCAAGGAAAACTTAAAAAAACAATCCCAAATAATGATGAGATTATAAAATAAACCCTTACCACTTTGGTAACTTCTTAATCATAATACCTATGAAATAAATAACCTCAAATGAAAATTTAAATACCATAAAGATAAAGATATTAATGATATAAAATATCAAATAGGTGGTATATGCACTACACAAAATAAATAATTTGTGAATATGAAATATATCTCATGAAAGTAAAAGTGAGATGAGAAACCCTTACCTTGAGTCTAACTTGTCACGTATGTTATTTATATTTATAAATAATAAACTTATGTTATTTATTTACATTCTTAAGAACCTTTTATTTCAATTCTTTCCATGTTATATATGATTACTTAATAAATTAATTTTATATCAGATGTTTTAATGATATTTGGATTACGTGTCAAAAATGACTTTGGTAGGTTGACTATGGTCAATGATGTCATTATTTAAACATATCTAGAATAATAATAATGAAATAATAATCATATTTATACATAAAATATACTTTTAAAACCAATATTTAAATATGATTATGAAAAATGAAGTATGTTACAATCATGGAGATGGTAGGTCATACATATGCATAGGTAAAGTGTTAGTGAAAAAAGAAATAACATAGCTTTGTGAGGCGGTAGTCCACCTTACACACGAGCGATGTTATTATATCCCCTACGGAATTCAAAGTAAAAATTTATATATTATATAATTACTATATATATATATAATTATATTATAAATATCATATATATACTTTAGATCAATCATCATACCCAACAGTGAGAGGTGATGATAGAAAAATGAATGACATCGGTTCGTGAGGCGGTCGTCCACCGTACACATGAATGATGATTTATTTACCCATTTGACAGAATTGGGGATAGTTTTAGGTCTTAAAATTAACATAAAAACATATAATTATATGGAATATATTTATTTTATTATATAATCATGTTTTAATAATAATTTAAGGAGGTGGAGTAATAAATAAAATAAAAATTTTCGTTAAAGAACATTACCTTTTCTTCAAGTAACCTTATTTGGTTCACACAAAAACATGTACTATGTTGGTTTTATTCTAAAAAATATGGATTATATGTTGATATTATGGAAGTTTTAAATTAATATGGGTAGTTATTTTCCTAATCAAAAGGGTTTGAAGGTGTGAATAATAGATAAGAGGGGATTCCCTTTTATAAGTGAGGTGAGAGGCACACTTGTAATTTTTGAAAGGAAAAAGGAGTAACCACATTTTTCACATATGAAAAGGGTCCAAAATGGAGTATTATAGATCCCCAGACATGATAGGGTCTAAATATTTCCAGATAATATATTTTATAAAAGTTTTTAGGTCATTTCAACCCTAATATGTTTAGTTTAATACCTAGTAAATCCATTTTTACCTAAATCGTAATAAATAATTTTTACTATTTTTACTATTAATTATGGTTAAAAATTAATTTGAACATATTAGATAAGTATATTATGATTATTTAAAATATTTAATCCATTTTTATAAATTAATTTCACATAAGTGAAAAAATTTAATTTAAAATTAACCCTGTAGACGTGACGAGAAAGCGTGTTTTCAAAGAGAAAATGTTCAAAATTTTACAAAGTTTTTATATCAAAATTCAATATGAAAATGATTATAATGAACTAAATTGAATTAATAGATATATAATTAAAATAATTTTACTTTAAAACTAATTAAAAATATAATTTAACCTTATAAATTATTTAAATGAAAAGGAAATTTTCAATTAAAATTCTGTATTTTTCACTATTCCTCAAAAAATGATTTTTTTCAGAAAAATACCAAAAATTAACTCTAAGATAATTTTGATATTATTATTTAAAAAATTAAGTTTATTTATTCAAATATATTTTCTAAAATTGTTAAAATTTAATTTTAAATTATGTGTGCAATGCGCGACTGTACCATCTTTATAGAAAAATACAGTTTTTCAGAAAACATTTATTTTTCTTTTAAATGATTCTTATTTTATTTCTAATTAATAGATAACCATAATTTTAATAATTTAGTTAGTACTATTAAAACACACCAATTTAATGGCTAGTTTATAATGGTGTTATCAAAAACTATCCTAGGTACCCTGGTAACCCAATAACTGAGCCGACCCTGACATAGCCCAAAGGGCATTCCTGATCCCCACGGGTTGAGAACAAGCACTTGGAATCATACAACATACAAGTGAGCATGATTTTTCCACTAACAATATGGAATTAAAGAAGTAAGAAAATATGCATATCAAAAGAAAACTGCATTGGGAGTAAAGTACCAGAATACAATAAGGCATAAACAAGATCAAAGTACTACAACCGAAGCACTAAAACAAGGAAACACAAACCTTGGTCCCTAAGGACACAACTCACCAAGACCAAAGTTCAGTAGATGGATCCACCCCAAGTGATCCATTATCTTTTCTCGAATATGGAAGAAGATAATCTAAAAATACTCGAAGGCACAAGTAGGGTGTGGGATAAAAATCCCAGTAGTGTATCACCAAGCATTCCATAACAGAAGCTGAAAATTGATTAACCAAAGGAATGATTTCAATTTTTAAAGATAAAAAAGCTTGGGATTTTAAATCATAATTAAACAAATCATGATATACAGTTCAAATGATGGAAAAATAATTTAAGAAAAGGCTTTACAAATGATGGGATATTTCTAAAACAATGGATTAAATAAAAAAATTACATAAAATATTTTATGTAAATTAATAAGGCATGTAAAGAAGTTCAAAAGAATTGGAATACATTTATATCTAAAATATAAATAACAAGAGAGCAACATGGTCATCTACCAAATAGGTATGACATTATTTATGGCTATAGTACCCCTTACTCTCTAAGTGATCATGGAAATATGTGTACACATATGTCCTCTAGACACTGGTTAGAGATGAATCATCACCATCGCCTAAGGGATGTGACTTACTGCATGTATGTTTTAGAACATTGTAGTAATCATAGAGTGTGTCCAAATAACTCACAATTTACCTAAGGCTTGCATGTTCTCTTTCACAATCAATGATGAACAATTTATTTTAAGACTGCTTAAAATATAATTAAATCCCATACTTCCATTTAAATTACAATTTTACATTTAAAACCAAAACATGTTTTAATAAAAAAATACCTCTTAAACAAGATAAAACCTATATGTTTTTATCAAAACATTTTAATCCATTTTCATAATTTAACAAATTCAAACAATTTCATCATAAACTTCCTATTCATTGGAATTGGGGTTTTTAACTAATATTCCATCAAATTAATATATAAAATTAAATTCGACAATTAAATTTCTTCTATTTCCATCAAAACTAGAATTTAAAATTTTACAATTAAATCCCACCAATTCGAATTTCCATACCAAAAACCCATTTTTCTCAAAAACTCTAATTCACTAGAATTGGGTTTTTCCAAAAAATCAATTAAAAGATATAATATTTATATTTAAACAATTGTATTTGAATTTAAACAATTGAAACATAAATAAATCAATTAGTGTTAGTATAAATTAGGCATCATGACAGAACCACCTACCTCAAGGTCTACGATGTCAGCGGTAATGATAAACCACCCTATATGGTTCAGTACACCTCCTCACAACCTTATTATCATAAGTGTCGACACACCAATGATCGCCATTTGTCAAGGGTTCCTAGAAACAAAACTAGTTATTTAAGCTCAAAAGGAAATAAAATAGCACATGCGATGATTTGTTATTTCTCATGGATAATTTATAGTATTACATGTGATAGTATTTTATCTCTCATGGATAATTTCAAATTATCGATTAAAATATTACATGTGATAATATGATAAATGACATTTGATAATTTTATTTAAAATTATCATTGGATAATTTGGTGGGATTATCATTGATAATTTGATGATATTATCATTTGAAAATTATAATAATTATCCTTTGATAAAACACATAATTATCCCATGATAATTTCAATAATCTATGTCATGTGATAATTACCTTATAATTATCCTTTAATAATTTGTATAATTATATTCTAATAAATATTCCATTACAAATTATCATTTTTCAATAATCTTATGATAATTGGTTTCCACAATTATCCTTTAATAATTTAGTGCAATTATCCTTTAATAATTCTTAATTACTATCTCAGATAATTTTCATAATAATCTTTTTACAATTTTGATAATCTTTGTCACGTGAAAATTATCTTATGATTATCCTTGGACAATTGTATAATTATTTTCTAATAATTTATTTTACAATTTATCCATCTATAATTATTTTATGATATTTTTTCACAAATTATCCATTTATAATTTAGAATTTATCGTTTGATAATTTATTTTCAAAGATCCATTAAAAAGAGAAAAATCAGATCGAGGAATACCTTACTACATTCAAAACAAAAATATTATTTTGTTTCTACTCGTCGAGATGGATTAAACGGTACCAATGACACATAATTCTGATCAATAATGAAGACATTATAGAATTTAGAATATTGGAAGAGTAATAAATAGAAAAAAATAAAAAATAAAAGAGGAACAACCTACTATAGGGCTCTAAGCACAGGGCAAATCCAAAAGGGGTATGTGATGAAACCATTGCCATGTTTCAGTCACGGATAGTCTGATATGGACAATAGAGTTTTGGGATAGTTTGATCTCGATAGAATACCCCAAAAAAATAAATCCAATCAGATCATATGAAATCCTTCCCATGTTTCAATAAGGATAAGTTTAATACCCTATTTAATGATCCGTTTGAACATGAATATTGATTACCAAATGTTTTAATTCATGCGATTAAGGCGTTTGTGATTTTAAATCATAAAAAACAGACGATTTCCAAGATTTTGGTTTCAATAGGCGTTAAAAATAGTGGTTTCTATATTTTGGTGTGGAAGATGAATAGTGAATTTGGATTTTATTAATTAAATTAATAATTAAATAAAAACAATAAAGTTAATTATTTAATATAGTTATTAAATAGCTTAAAAATTACAAGCGACCTGATCAAATGCCTGTTGCTCGTGATAGTTATACCCCGCCTAGGGTAAACCCCCCATTCCGAAACCAACAGTGGTCTCAGATTTCTCAAATGATGAACCATTTGAGATATATTGATTGTTTATTATTTAAAAATCAGAATAAATAATTAATTAGAAATAAAAATGTTTTTATCCTGAGCGAGTCGTCCAAATTTCCAACACTTACAAATGTTATACCCCATCTAGGATAAACACCGTGTCCCAAACCTAACCGTGGTCTCATATTTATCATAAAACTCACCATCTAGGAGATATTTAATTATTTTTTTAAAAATAACAAATTAAATAAGATTTAATAACTTTATCTCATGAGCGAGACATCCAAACATCCGGTACCTTCGAATATTATACCCTTGCTTGGATAAATACTGCATTTCAGACATAACTATGGTCTTAGATTTCTCATATGATACACCATTTTGGATTTATTTAATTATTTTTATTAAAATTTTTGTGCTTAATATATTATATTTAATATTTTTATTCAGTCTTCACTGAGATTTTGTGGCCCCCAGAATCTCACACTTAGTGTCGAACTTCAAAAATATTTAATTGAACATTACAAGATATTAATTTTAATTTAAGGTATTTATCAAATTTATCAAAATTTCATAGATAGATCATTTTTTCCCACTTAGGATATTAATAATTTAACATAAGAGGGTTTAGAAATACCTGAAACAGTAACGGGATGTTACAACCTCCCCACCATAAGAACTTTCTGTCCTTAGAAAGTCTATAAAGAATCCTCCACATCAAAAAGATGAGGTCAATGCTATCTCATTAGTGCATACCTCTCCCATATCTCATGAGAATCAGAACCATGATATCATAGCACATGGACCAGAGGTATCTTCCTCCCATGAAGTACCTTGGTCTCAAAATCAACAACCCTGATTAGCCGTTTAGTCACAGATAAATCAGGTTTAATCTCAATATCACTCCTACTCTAAACGTGAGCTAGATCAGAGAGATACTTTCATAGTTGTAATACACGGAACACATTATGTATTGAAATTATCTATAGGGGTAGTGTTAAATGGTAAGCAACGTTCCTCACCTGTTCAAAAACCTCAAAAGGTCCCAAAAAATGAGGATCAAAATTTCCTTACCTCGCAAGCCATCAATGAACCAACTAGGGTGAAACCTTCAGGAATACCTGGTCACCAATTGAAAATTATTAAGGCCTATTATGATGATCAATGTAAGAATTATACTTACTATGTGTTCTCAACATTATCTAAGGAATCAACTGAATCTTAGCTGTTATCTCTTGGACCAAACTCGGCCCAACCAAGGTACTTTTACCAATATCCAAACAAAACAATCAAAGATTTAAAAGGACACCCATAAAAGGCCTCAAAAGGATTCATTCTGATTTTGGAATAGTAATTGTTGTTATAAGAAAACTCAACCAGACACAAATGATCATCCCAAACCCCACCAAAGTCGAGAAAACTAGCATGAAGCATATATTCAAGGATTTGTATAGCTCTATTTGTCAAGCCATCTGAGTGTGGACGATAGGACATGATCAAACAGACATAAGATACGAGTACCTCCTGAAGGCCTCCCCAAAAGTGAGAAGTAAATCTAGGATCCCTATTAGAGACTATAGTATATGGAACCCCATACAAACAAACAATATTTTTTTTCATAGATATTTTTTTATAGAGACTTCAAAACTCTTCAACTTTTCATGTATCTAGAATGGGTATGAAGTGAGCCGACTTGGTTAGCCTGTCGATCACAACCCATATCACATTATTCTTCATCTGGGTAAAAGGAAACCCAACCAAAAAGTGTGTATATATTTCATACAATTTTCCCCTTTCAACTAATCAAACAGATCATCAATCTGTGGTAACATATACCTATTCTTTACTATAACTCGATTGAGTTTTTTTGTAATCAATGCATAAGAAAAGAGAACCATCAACTTTATTGCTAAAGGAACTCACGCCACCTAAGGTAACACACTCGGGCATATAAGGCCTTTCTCAAGAAGATAGTACAATTTGGACTTTAGTTCTTTCAGTTCAACTAGATCCATTCGATAAGAGGGAATATAAACTGGTTGAGTACCAGATATTAAGTCAATGGAAAACTCAACCTCTCTTACCTATGGTAAACCATAAAATTCAAAAGGAAACATGATAGGAAACTCAAAGACAACTAGAGGGAGATAAAAACTCATTTAATCTCACTCCAGATCAAAAGAAAACACTGATATCACTTTCCCCAACTCCGAATAAAAAGTCATAACTCTACTCAACCTTGGGTCCCATTCTCCTTGAAAGACAAGAGGCACACCACTAAGTGTAGTAAGATAGACCCATCAAAGATATCAATAAATTTGGGATTTATTGGAAATGAGTCAATCCATCATGAATATGACCTCAATAGATTTAATTTTGAGTACCAGAAAACTCCAAGCAATCTTGACATCTGATAGAGAGAAGACACAAGCAGGACTACGAATACCCTGCTCTCTCTTTCTACCATGGGGTGTAGTAATATCCATAATCTCCATAGGAATATTAAGTAGATTAATGGTACAGGTTGAAATAAACAACTGAGATGTATCAATATAAAATAGAACAGTCACTAAAGATAAAGCTATAATAATGGTACCTCTCACAATCGCTAGAACCGTATTAGCTTCCTCTAGAGACTCTTCTACTACATGAAAAAGATTTGTTCTAGATGCCTATGGATAAAACCCTTTTGTACATGAAGCATTTGATTTCCCCACAGTTTTTTAGAGATGATGATGATTCTGTACTACTGTGCGGAGTGTAAAAGTTGTGCTAGAACTTCTAAAAGTGCCCTAAATGTCTGTAGGAGCTGCAGTTTTGTCAGCCTGCTCAAGATTGAAAAACTACATAGCCTTGGCCAACACCATTGAATCAGGATAGAACTGGTCGGTGAAAATAATCTTGAAGTACTTCCACTCTAATCCCTTATATTTATTTTCTATAACCATCATATATCCCACCATCTCTTACTTTATCTCTCTAACATGAAGGTGGCACACTTTATGTTGATCTCGTCCGATGTCTCCAAGAACTCAAACATACTTTCTATCCTACCCAACCATTACCCAACATGTTGAAGATCAATGGATCCTTTGAAAACATATAGTTTCTATCAAAGGAACTCTTAAGAATTATTTCTAAGAACATACCCCTGAGGATACACATCTGGAGCCTGAACGAGAACTAGTGGTGGTGCCTGCCCCAAAGCTTGGATAGTACACACGATCACCTCAACTAGATTCAGATCCACAACAGTAATTTTTTTCTAAGTTTCAGCAATATCCTCCTCCTAGATCCAATTCACACTTCTTATCTGAGGTATTATGTTACAAAACATCATCATGCAACATTGAAGACATTAGGTAGTGCTCAAACTAAGAAATGAGGGAAAGTAATCCCAACAGAAAGAACGAACAAGATTTGGATTTAACTTTATCCAAATAAAAATAAGAAAAATACTAGAACTAATCCATAAGACATATTTTCCTTATAAATCCTAGTGACTTAAGGTTCATTGCGGTGAGAGATGGCCAATCACTCAATCGAAACTACCTCCTAAGTCCTGAAAATATTTCACAATGCATACTGAATTCAAGACAAAATCTCAACTTGGTCCCTTTGATGCCATTTTTTCATGAACCAGACCGAGTAACCTGGTAACCCAATAACTAAGATGACCCTAACATAGCCTAAAGGGTGTTCCTGATCCCCATGGGTCAACAACTAGCACCTAATATCATAGAACATGCAAGTGGGAACAATTTTACCACTAACAATGTAGAAGTAAAGAAGTAAGACAATATGAATATCAAAAGAAAAATCCACTCGGAATAAAGTACCAGAATAAAATAAGGCATAAACAAGACCAAAGTACTACAACCGACGTACTAAAATAAGGAAACACAAACTAGGTCCCTTAGGAAACAACTCACTAAGACCACAGTTTAGTAGTTGGATCCACCTCTAAGTAATCCTTTCCCTTTGCTTGAACCTGGAAGAAGATAATCTATAAACAACTGATGGCACAAGTAGGGAGTGATCTAAAAATCATAGTAGGGTCTCACCAAGGATTCTATAATAGATTCCAACAATTTATTAACCAAAGTAATTCTTTCAATTTTTAAAGATAAACAAGTTTGGAATTTTAAATCATAATTAAACAAATCATGCTATATAGTTCAAATGATGGAAAAATACTTTAATAAAAGGCTTTAAAAATAATGGAATATTTCTAAAAGAATGGATTAAATAAAACAAGTTACATAAAATAGTTTTTGTAAATTCATCAGGTATGTAAAGAAATTAAAAATCATTGGCATACATTTATATCTCAAATATAAATAACAAGCGAGCAACATAGTCATCTGCCAAATAGGTATGATAGTATTTCTATCTATAGGAAACCATACTCTCTAAGTGATCATGAAAATATGTTTACACAAACTTCCTCTAGACACTGGTCAGAGAGGACTCATCATGATGCCTAATTTATATTAACCCTAATTACTTTATTTAAGTTTCAATTGTTTGAATTCAAATGAGATTGTTTAAATATAAATCTTATTGATTTCAATTTATTTTTTAGAAAAAACCAATTCTGGTGAATTGGGGTTTTTGATAAAATGGGTTTTTTGGCATGGAAATTCGAATTGGTGAGATTTAATTGTAAAAATTTAAATTTTGGTTTTGATGGAAATATAAGTAATTAAATTATTGAATTTAAATGTAGATATTAATTTTATGGAATATTTGTTGAAAAGTAAAATTCCGGTGAATTGCGAGCTTGTGATGATTTTTTTTGAATTTGTTAAACTGTGAAAATGGTTTAAAATGTTTCAATTAAAACACAGTGGTTTTATCTTGTTAAAGAGGCATGCTTTTTTTATTAAAACATTTTTTGGTTTTAAATGGAAAATTGGAATTTAAATGGAAGTATGGGATTTAATTATATTTTAAGTAGTCTTAAAATAAATTTCCCATTATTTATTGTGTAAGATCACATGCAATACTTAGGTATATTTTTGAGTTATTTGGACATACTCTATGATTACTACAACATTCTAAAACATACATGCATGAGGTCACATCCCTTAAGAGAGGGTGAAAAGTCCTCTCTGACCAGTGTCCATAGGATGTATGTGTACAAATATTTCCATTATCACTTAGAGAGTGAGAAGTCTTATAGCCAGAAATACCATAGTACCTATTTGGGAGATGACCATGTTGCTCATTTTTTATTTATATTTGATATAAAAATATATGCTAATGCTTTTGAACTGCTTTACATGCCTGATAAATTTACATAAATTATTTTATGTAACTTTTTTTTTTATTTATGACATTGTTTTAAAAATACTAAATCATTTTTAAATCCTTTATTTAAAGTATTTTTCCATCATTTAAACTATATAGCATGATTTGTTTAATTATGATTTAAAATGCCAAACCTGTTTATCTTTAAAAATTAAAAGCATTCCTTTGGTTAATTAATTATTGGCATATGTTATAGAATCCTTGGTGAGACCATATTGGTATTTTTATCTCACACCCTACCTGTGCCTTCATGTTTTTTTAGAATATCTTCTTCGAGTTTCGATTAAACAAAAAGGATCACTTGGAGGTGGATCCGACTGCTGAACTGTGGTTCTGGTGAGTTGTGTCATTAGGGACCTGGGTTTTGTTTCCTTATTTTAGTACTTTGGTCTTGTTTATTCCTTATTTTATTTTGTTTCTTTACTCATAGTGGAGTTTTCTTTTGATATGAATACTGTATTATTTATTTACTTCCGCATTTTTAGTGGTAAAATCATTCCCACTTTCATGTTTTATGATACTGGGTGCTAGTCGCATACCCATGGGGATCAGGAACACCCTTTGGGTTATGTCAAGGTTGGCTCAGTTATCGGGTTACCAAGGTACCCGGGCTGGTTCGTGATAGGTGTACTATATTACAGCTCATTTAGACTAGAGGTTGTGTGTTCCACAAGCTATTAAAGAGATTAAATTTAAAGAATCATATTTCATGGGTTGTTTAAGCTTGGTGTTACATGTTTAAAAAACTATTGAATAAAATGTTCTTATTTTATAATTTTTGGGTCTTATAATAAATTCCTATTTGATAAAATAAATATTACACTTACATGGTGGATAAATAATATTTATTTATTAATACAATGGTTAAAACTTAAATAAATAAAATTTCCACACATGAAATATATATTTACTTATGAGATTATGGATACACTTAGTGTGTCACCCTATTAGTTCTTTTACCAATGGTATTTGGTCCAACCCACAGACTAAGAGTGGTAACTAGAAACACATCATAACCCTTATAGAGAAAAGAACAAGTCAAAGTGACAACAAAAACAACATCCTTACTATAAACACTCAATGTGTAATAAAATATATTTATCACATGATAAATGATGCAGTGGCTATCTTGGGGCTTGAAGAAAAAAAACCCAAGATAAATATAGTGTATAATGAATCAGGTTATCATTATAGAGGCAAGATTCTTAGTGTGATCTAAATGTGACTATGTGGGTTCAATTTTTATTAGAAAACAGAGAATGATTGTGTGTGTATTTAAATGAATGTGAAAGAGTGTTTAAAAACAATATTTTAAAATTTTGATCTCCTATTAGATATTCCATAATATACCCTTATAAATCATAATTAACTTAAATTGATCTCTCCTCTCCTCTCATCAACCAACTGAAATCTTAACCAATTTCCCTCACTCAGTATTTTCAGTTTAAATAGGGAATATGAAATGATCACTGAACTATCTACTATTGCCTATCCAATAGATTAAAAACTTATGATCACTCTTAAATAAATCCCCAATTCCCTCTATCATATGGTAAATTAGAAAGATCTATAGGGTTTTGTGTATTCAAATCAAGAAGAGGAGAGGAATAATTGGTATACAATAAGTAGATGAAACCTCTTACTATCTAAAACAAAATATTCTAGAAAGATCAAATAAGATATAATTAAATAATTAACTTTGGAATTCATTATAAGTGGTATAGTTGAAGTCTCTTTAGCTTGAACATAATCATTTTAGTGTACCATCACTGGAGAAATACAAGTAGTAAATAAAAATAAAAAATTATAGAAAAACTAGATTCTTTTCTACAATGAGTATACCCCTTTAATAGTGGAAAGATGAATGTTTAGAAATATTCAAAGATGGCATGACCTTGTTTCTATTTGGTTGACTTGATCTCCCCCTATGGATGGTATATACCACCTAAAAATTCTTGAATAAATGTTTTTCTCCCCTAGTGCCATCAAATTTCTTCTTATTCTCTTGGATCGAGCGCTGCCAGTGAGTTCTTATCCATTTTTTCTCAATTTGGTCAAGTAGTGAGAATAAATTATTTCTATAATATCGTTTTGAATTTAATGGTATCCATGTGGAAAAGTGGTGATCTCCATAGTCACGGTTCTTCAAAATACCCTCATGTGTATCTAAGTAGGAATTATACTATATACCTGAGTTTCACATATCATTATTCTTGAGAAATATTGAATTAACAAAGGGAGTAATCTCAAATATTGAGCATAACTCGAAGGTTACTTTCAAATATTGATGTTTTTATCCCTATAATAAAGGGTGTGACTTTTACATATCATAGGTTCCATAGGAATTTACTCTTATGTTCCATCATTTTTACCTTTACACATCTAAGGAGTTATCCAGATTTAAACTTGCAACTTCTAAATGACTCTTACATTATAAAAAATCACTCTTATAATATAGAAAATAACTCTCATGTTTCCAATATAAGAGTCATTACTTTGAAATTTTATTCCCTTATATAACTTTTGTAACTCATTTTTTGAGCTTATTAAATGTCCAAGTCAATGAATTTTACAAATTCTCAGGGTTACTTGGACAAATGAAAATCCTTTCCAAATTTCATTAACTGAATTCTGAATAAAACTTACAAATATAGTATGTATCCCCCAAGACAAAGTTTAATATTTATTTCATGAAATAAATTACTAATAATTCAACTCTCAGGATACTATTCTACTATTTAATGAAAAAATCATAGACGCACGTGCTTTATTGACTTAAGAGGAATTCTAAATCAATTATAATTTTATTGTTTTACTCTAATTCATATGAGTTATCCAAATTTCATTTAGGGATTCTCCTTATAGATTAAATTATTCACAATTTATAGGTTACCTAAGTTCAAGTTCAACATTAAAATTTCCCATGTTATAATTTGTATTAAACTTAATCATTTTCCATAAAAAACAATTACCTGGTTCTAAAAAAAAGTATCAATGGTTCCCATCGTGATTTTTTTATTTTAAATTAGGGGGAAGTTAAAATTTAAAATTACTTTTTCATTTTTATTATAAGTCCACAAACACAAAGAAAAACAAAAGAAACCTAAGAAAAACTATTTACAACCTCAGCTACTTATCTTCCCTACCCACACTCATCTTAGAAACCATCTTTAAATAATTTCAGCATAAAATTGTCAATGAATATCAGAATTAAGATGTAAGTTTCTATAAAAATTTAAAATAAATACAAAACATGGTGATTTTCTTGTATTTGGAAAGGAAAATTGTGGAATTTTCTATGGGTTTCTTCAAAAAATCTTTATGATATTTCTTCAGTTGCTTACTATTCACCTTGAATGAATTTTTTAATTATAATCCTTTGATAACAACTGAACTAAATGGAAATGTGCTAGTCACTATGAATGGATTGTTCAAATAAATATTTATCATAATTTTCCCTCCTTAACTCCTGATTTTCTACCATTTGAAACTTCCTCTACTCACTATCTTTTCACCATTCTAGGTTCACTTGCTTAATACCCCATTAATATTTGTATTAAAACTCAAAAAAATTTAAACAATTTACCATAAATTATTATATAGGATGACATACCAAGGGGGTCTTGAAGGCAGTATGGTAGACCCAAAGTGAATCCTCTAGCTTCTTTCTATAGTCTTTCCAATTGGGTTATACTATCTTCTCAAGGATTATATTTACTTCCTTATTAGATACCTCAAACTTTCTATTTATCTATAGGTGGTAGGAATTATAAGTTTTGTGTTGCACTCTATACCTCTTAATGAGTGCTTAAATTATTTAATTACAAAAATGGGTTCCTTGGTCACTAATTATTTCCCAAGGTATTCCAAACCTACAAAAAATGTGTGATATTATAAAATCTATGACCACTCTTGAGTCATTAATTCTAATATCTTGATCTTAAATCCATTTATAAATATAATCTACTTTCAATATATCATAGGTAAATCCAAATGAAATAAGAAATGGCCCCATGAAGTCAATTCCCCATACATAAAATATTTCATAAAAAATAAAAGTTTTTTGAGGAATATATTGTATTTTGGAGATCCCTCATATGAATTGGAAGTTATTTAATGATTTTAAAAAGTTATGGGAATATTTAAAAATTATAGTCTAAAATAGTCCTACCTCTAATACTTTCCTAGCTATGTACAGAGGTCCAAAGTGGCCTCCATATAAAAGTGTGTGGAATAATTTATGAACAAAATTTACCTCTTCAACTGGTATAAATATCCTAATCACTTGATCACTACAGATTTTTCACAAGCATGGATCCTCATATACATAGTACTTTGAATAATATTTCAACTTAATAAATTTATGATTATAAAATAAATAATGTATGTTTGAGATGACCAAGTAGTTTACCATTTCCACATACCATGGAACCTTACAAGTGATCTTTTAGAGTTTCTCACTAGGAAGTGAATCATTTAAAGGTGTTTTTATAGGTAGTTCAAACTCAATAATGTGTGGAAGTCTACTTTTATGGTTTAAAACTAGGTTCTGACAACCCTTATTTTCCTTTATTTACAAGTATAATTATTATAGGATAAGTATCCACATTACCAACTTTGTTTTAAAACTATCTTTCTTCATTAAGTACATAATTGAAGCATGATCTGAATAAAGTATTACATTACTTCCCTATAGATATGAATGAAATTTATTCAGTGAAATAATTATTGAAAAAAACTATATTTGGAAGGTTTTATATTTAATTTGAGATGAATCCAGGGTTTTTGAAGCATATAATTATTACATGGGAGTTTCCATTGATCTTTCGGGATAACACAACCCCCACAACTTGATTACAATAATTATGTAATACTTCAAAGGGAAGATCTTAGGTTGGTGGCCTAATGGTAGGGGCTGTGGATATCACCTCATTAAGTCTATCAAAATAATTCTTACACGATTCATCTAACACATGATCAATATCCTTTTTAATAAGTTTAATCAAAGTTAAAATAGATTTGAAAAATTCTACACTAAACCTTCTATAAAATATATCACGTCTTAGATATGACCTAACACATTTTACATTAGTGGGGTATGCTGGTTTAGAGATGATATCAACCTTTACCTTTTCTACTTCAATCCCTTATTGGTAAATAATTTTCCCCAATACATTGCCTTTTCCACTATAAAGTGACATTTTTCAAAATTCAGAACCAAATCTCATTCAATGCACTTTTTTCAAAACTTTTTCCATATTATCAAGAAAAATTTCAAAATTAGTTCCATAAACTGTAAATTAATTGAGAAATAACTCAAGGAATATTTCAATAAGGTTTAAAAATATTCTTATCATACAATATTAGAATATTCACAGGGCATTAAATAAATAAAAAATAATCCTTTAGTATGAAAACATACCATAGGGTCAAGTGAATGTGGTATTTTGTTAATCTTCTGGAACAATAGAAACCTAAAATAGCCAGAAAATCCATCAATAAAATAGTAGTGACCCTTCCCACCTAATATTTTTTATTATCTACTCTATAAATGGAATGGGTAAGTGATCTTTCTGAGTCACATGGTTCAGTTTTATATAATCAATACTGACCTTGAAATATTTTTGAACCCAATTGAGAATTAATTCATTGTTTTCATTACATATAATGGTGATCCTGGTATTTTTTTTATAATTTGGATGGGAATCACACCCTAGGATTCTAATATTAGATATATTATCCTAGTTCCTAAATTTATTTCAATCTCTTTTTGACTACTACCATTAGGGTTGAGGTTATCCTCCTTTAGTGATGCATTATAGGTTTTGAATAACTCTTGGGTAGAATATGATACACACAAAAAATGGTACTAATCCCAAGAATATCCCTTAGTGTCCAACCTGTAGCCTTAACATTTTTTTTAAAAATGGTTAATAGTTTATGTTATTGATTAGGTGTTGGGTTGTTTGAAATTATCACAGGTAGCTTTTCATTTTCCCTAAGGTAGGAATATTTTATATTATATAGAAGTGAATTTAATTCTAAACTGGGTGGTTGTTCTATTGATGGGGTCAATTTAGACTCACCTATATGAGAAAAGGAGAGAATTTAATGATATATTTAAGTATATTATCAAAAAAATTCTTCAATCAATTCTACTTACAACTTTTTGTTACCTAAGTTTGGTTTAATATTCAACTCATTTTTTAAAAAAAAAATCATCCAAAAGGTTTTGTGAGTTTATATCAAATTCTAAATTTATTATTTCATCTAAAATCTGAGTATCTTCATCCGATTAGAAATGGGTTTCATAATGAGAAATAGTAAAAATAGAATACATATCTTGAGGGAATTTCATGGAGTCTAGAATAATAAAATTTATAGTATCTTCCATAAAATCCATAGAAAGGGTTCCCGCATGATCATTTATAATAATATTTGTAGTTTTCAAGAATAGGCTTACTAAGATTATAGGGGAATGAGTAATACATATTTTTTTTATTCAATATTTAGTATGTAAAAGTCAGTAGGGAACAACCGTAATTTTACCCTTACTAGTACACCCGCCAAAACTCCCATTGGGTAAGATGTAGTTCAATTAGACAATTTCACCACAAATACAGTTGACTTGAGATCTCCCACCTATAGTGAAGAATAAATTGAATGAGTCATGACATTTATTGATGCTCCCAAATCATATAAGGCATTAGTGAATGTGGGATTTCCTATAGTGAAGGGAATAGTAAAAATACCTCAATCCTGACATTTTTTTGGAAATTGTGGAGTGATTAAGGAAGAAATATTCTTAACAAGACATTAATTTTAATCTTCATATAGTATTCTATTATTATAACAAATTTACTTGAGTAATTTTGTATACCTAGGAATCTAATTGATTAAATCTAGTAGAGGGATATTGATTTCCACATTTTTGAAGGTGTCCAAAAATTATTGCAACATAGCCCCTTCACTAGTTTTATTTTATGGAGTAATATTTGAAGGGAAGGGTGGTAGGGGTTGAGGTAGTCCATCCAACTTAGCCTTTCCTGTTTACATATTCACTAGTTGTGTCTCAAAAGGTGCCTCTAATTATTTCTATACAATTTATAGTTATTTTTCTCCTAGGTGTACAATCCTAGGTTCATCTTCTAGTGATGTCTCATAATTTCACTATACTTCCCTACCAATTATCAAAGAAATATAAACCACATTACTCTATGGGTTAAAAACTGATTGGGTTGGAAGTTTACTCGAGCCTTGATTTTCCAAAGTGTTCAAAGTGGTGAAAATTAGTCCATACTAACTTTTCAACTCTTTAAGTTCATATACGTGAGTTGTTAAGGTAAATTTTTGGTAACCTTGGTGCTTGAATGACTTTCTCATTATTTCGTTCATATAAGGCTCTTGAATCTTCCCTTATGGTTGGTAACTTTTAGTGGGATAAGAATTATTAATTTGGAATTGTGGTTATTAGTATTATTATTTAAAATTATACTAGAATAGTGGTCTATGAGGATGAAAAATTCCTGCTCTATATTGGATTGTTGAGTATTCTTTGAATCCTAGGATGTTTTGTGGTTTTTTTACTCCCACTGGTACATAATTTTACAATTGTTAGTTTCTTACACTTAAAGATAAAAAATCTGTAAAGTGATACAAATAATTAGATAATTGATAGACTCTCGAGGGCATAAGATGTTCTTAATTCCATTTTTTCATGGCTAACTATCTCACAAGATAGGATGACTCTTGAATTATTGTTTCAAGTAAAGGAGAGTGATAACTCTTTACCTCATGGACACCTCAAGTAGTGGTTCTAGTACCAAATCATTAAGATTTCTTTGAGATATTATCCATGAAATATCTATCCTTAGATATTTTTCTATTAGGTATCTTCCTAAATAATAATCTAACAAGTTTCTCTCATTTTCTAGTAAACCATGCTAGAAAACACTAATAAGTGGTGATACTCAAAGGGTTGATGTTGGAAACTATCATTAATCTTCTTGAACCTCTCCCAATACCCTTGAAGAGTATCTACACTGGTTTATTTTATCCCATATATATTCCTAAACTATTTACATCTTGAATTAGGGAAAAAATTATAAAGGAAGGCCCTTTAGAGTTCATCCCAACTTGTGACCTCACTAGGTTTCAAATTGTACATTCATTCATTTTCTAACCCTTATGTGGAGACTTATAATGCCTTTCAAATAATCTATTATTTTTATAATCTTCTTGGATTGAATGTGTTTCAAAAAAAAATTCAAACTCATTTAGGTTTTTATTTGGTTATTCTCTTTCCAAGCCATAAAACTTAGGTAATAGTTGAATTGGTCCATGATTAAGTTCAAAATAAAATTGATTATTTGTTTGAAGAAATTGATTATGTTAATGATTGAAATTGGGTGTACATAATTATCTATGGGATGTTTTAATTAGATTATATTTTCTTCCATGATATCATTGTCTAAAGAAGATCTAGTTGAATTATAAGAGGATATGGATTCTATCAAAGAAATTGTAACAAACTCTCTATCCACTTGCTCGTTAATCCTAAAGTTTAAGATTCTTGTTGGAAAGGTTCAATAAAACTTTGGATCAAAGTAAAATAGGTAATCTGAAATATATCTGGTCATATTTTACAAACATTTAAATAAAAAAATCACTAAGAACAACCTACCTTCCTGATAATGACACCTAGTTGATACAGTGGCTATTATGAGACTCACAAAAAATAAAAAATAAACCCAAGATAAGTTTAGTGTAGCATGACTCAGGTGTCTCCAAAAATTTAATATTCTCAGTGTGTTCTAAATGAAAGCGTGTAGGTTAAATTTTAATTAGAAGAAAAATAATTTCATGTGTATTTTAATTCAAGTGAAAGAGTGTTTGAAACAAATAATTAAAACATTAGTCTCCCCTCATACATTACCTCACCTAACCTGAAAAATCATAATTCACTTAAATGGATCTCTCCTACTCTCTCACTAACTATATAAAATCTCAATTTATTTCCCTTAATTAATATGTCCATTTTAAATAGATAATTATTGGTATTAGGTGTGTAATAGAAGCATTCAAGGTAGAGAGGATTGAATTTTTTATGCTATAATAAACATCATAATGTTGTATCCAGTGTAACCACAACCTAGTACAACCTGATGATATCATTTTAAAGGAATTAATCATGAAACAAAAATGAACCAATACCTCCTTAAATTTTGAAGATGCAAGTGTGTTTCTATCATCATTGATGATTCATGCTCGAAGGAACCGACGTCGGATCCCTCTATATTGTCAACCCGAACTCCAAAATCTTATGGACACATCAATCATTGATTTCCATGTTCTAGTATAGAGAATTGGCATCGCCTTTGATGTTATAAAATTTTTTAGATAATATTTACTTCAATCTAAGAGGTAAACTTGGACCAGGGTACTACTATTTCTCTTTATTATCTCTAGGAATTAAGAGAGTATAGAGAGGTGTTATGGAAAATATGTGATGAATATTCATCATGAATAGTTGATTTTATCTCTTTAAATAGGTGGGTTTCATTTATAAAAAATTAACTTTGGACCTTCTTTAAATTATACCCTTTAAACCAAACAATATACATTGTGTATGTTGTAGTTAACATGTCACAAAAATAATAAATATTTTATTACTTGCAACATCTGAAATATGTTACATGATAAAATATGATCCATTATCTTAACCCATATCTCCCAAAAAAATATTTAAGAAACCCTGAATATTAAATATTCAATATTCATTTGAAAAATATATTTCTCTATATCCGTTAAATAATTTCTAAAGATAATGTGATAATAAATTCAATACTTATTATTCTAAACTAAACTAATATTGAATTTATTCATTTCCTTGTGATTATTTAAACTCTGACATTACCCGACCTCCACCATGAGGCCCACCATGTCCCATACTCTAATCCACTAGAATTGGTGAAGCTTCTAAATACACTTTGTGTGTGACCCTATAAGTTATTATATCAACAAAATTGAGTCATACCTATAGACTAATATCAGTATATAACAACAAATCACGTCCCCTGAGGAGATAAAATTTAGTCATAATAATGATTACCTCCTATGAATACAAACCTTATAATATAATCTCTCAATCACATAATATATCAAAAAAATTAGATAAAAAATTTATATCATCATCCTTAATCTCTTTATTATTTCTAAACCTTACTGGATAGACTTACCTTCTGCTAACATGGCCATGCATTTAATAAAGGTACTACCATCTAGGTTAACTGGGCCTGAGATATCTATTCCTTTTGGAAGTGAAAAATCCTATCTTTATCCCCCAATCAATGTCATGCCACTAATGATGGACCCAAAATAAGCTACCTCACGACAACATAAATTTCATAATTTTCATCTTTCATCAAATTATATGATCAAATGATACAAGTTGAAAATGATCTCAAGTCAAGAGACCAATACAGATGCTCAGAGATAAGAACAACCAATGACAACTAAAACATGTGACATTCCTATTAGTAGACTAGTCCTCATGATCTACTCCACTAGAGATTAGGGAGAACTTTTTGAGAAGTATCAATGATTATAATCCCCCAACACTTAATAGTTAGACATCATCTATGTCCCATCAATACGATGTAACAAGATCCCATGACACGTGTTTAAAATTATTGTTATATTATCTTGAGGTTATCATTATAGTTGGGAACTACTATAAATTTTTTATAAGATAAATAATACAAGTACATAAACATGTAAATAGTATACTAGAAGTATTATAACTATTTTGGTAAGATAAAGGTATACATAACTCTTAGTATACATGGCATGGTAATTGAGACGTATGCTCAAGTTGGGTATAGGGAATCCACTTTCAAAACACTCCCACTTTCACTATATACAAATTTATAAATATAAATATGTTATATCTAACATGATAAGATCATTCATATATTATGTTTTAGTTTTAGTCATTGGGTCTTCCATGTTTTTTTACATGACTACTCCACTATCTGCGAATTCACCTCCTTGAGTAAAACTTCTCAAGAGATGATATCCCTGAGTATATCCCTTTCCACCTATCATAATATTGATATATTTTCTAGTAACAATGTCATAATATTATAATAATTTATATTATTACAATACTTTACTCTCTAGGAATAAGTCCAAGAACTAGAACAAATCATTTCATATTTATACTACTTATTTAGCTGGATCTGAAGTCACAACATACTCTGTTTTTGTATATATGGATACCATTATTTTTAATTATCTACTTACACTAATTATATTATCTTAAATATTATATTTGAGCAAATTTATCTATATAAAGATAATTTTTTGTCCCCTTATAACTAATGTTCTTTCTTCTCCTTGTATCAGGTACATATCCATTGTACTTTCTTAAGTACTATAAACATCTCTAACTACTTCTTGTGTAGTTCTCTAATATTTATATGATATTTTACTATAATAATGCATGTATTATAATATCATATCTAGTAAATATCATGAAATATGTGATCGATCTATCACGGAAGTATATGGAGCTTTATTCACCATTATAATATATTTCTATGTCTTATACATCTCTTCTTGGAGAGATTTATTCCATGTAACATTGGATATAATTCAATCTCAAAATTTTCCATATGTTCTGAATATATTTTAATTGTAAAACCATGGCCCTCCTTTTAACCTCTTATAGACACATGACATAATTTTTTTTCTTAATGAGTATTCTATAATCACGATGCTTGTACTAATTAATAAATGGATCTCTACAACTTTCATTCCTTATTGGAATTCTATGATGTCACCAAACCTATCTAGTTGTGTCATATAGACACCTTCCTAGAAAGGTGTATTGAGTGAGGGGAAAAAACCCACTGACTTCCTGAGTTTCCTATAAATTTTACGAAACTTCAACTATCCTTCCACTAGAAGTTTTCATGTAGAGTAACACAATGGAAAAATTGAATCTTAATAAATTATTCTCCCTTGAATGAGTGTAAAAGAAGTTTTAAGTCCTTGAAACCTACCAATTGCACAAATTCAACCTTTCACACAATCAATAAATTCCCCAAAAATCCAATAAAATATAAATTTAAACAAATATAAGTACATAAAACAAGGTAATGAACATAAAATATTAACATGATTTAGAAATGTTTCCCTATGTGCATGGGAGAAACAACAAGAATTTATTTGTATTAAATAGGAGTACAATATTACATTAAAATAAAAAAATAGTTTATAAGATTTCAATACAAATGATCAACCCTCTATAAATACTATACATAAATAGTATGTATTATTTATATCACTGATGTACTTTACAGAACAATCCCCACTCCCTTTTATAAGAAATTACAACTGGTTGTTCATGTCACATCGCCTTATTATATTCCAAAAAATCCTCCATTTGTAATGTGATTGAATATCATCAGTAACTCTATTTACCCAAAATTATTACATCAGTAAATATCTCTAGAAACTTCATTATACAGTCTTCATTGAACATTTTTGACCTTTGTGATTGTAATGGCCTGGACCTCTTTGGTCCATTCCTTTGTGAAAATGTGGTGTTTGAGGTGTTCTGGGAGGTCAAGGTGACTTGGGGGTGCGTTTGGGTGGACTTTTAAGGGAAGCTAAAGGGAAATAGATTTTGCACGGTTGGCGCATGGTTTTCCTAAACCGTGCGGACAAACCATGCAAGGCTGGTGTTGGAGGCAGTGGCTAACACACGGTCAACACACAGTTTATCTAACCATGTGGACTACCATGCGAGGAGTGTTTAGTGAGGCAGAAGCTAACACTTGGTTAGCGCACAATTTGTTAAACCATGCGGACTAACCATGCGAGTACTTAAAGTTTGATCCTAAAATTGTGGATCTGAACTCTTTTGCCTCTAAATGTTTTTAAGCCTCAAAGCAGCCATAACTTGGGATTACCCTTCCTTGGAGGTAGAAGAACCTCTCTCTAGCGTTTTGGAGGCGATCCGGAGGTTCTCTTGGCAAATCGAAGCCTTTTTCTTGAGGTATGTGATCGTTCTTGTTTGGTTTCTTAGATCTATTTAGATATACTTATCATATTCTCTCTATTTCTTAGATCTACGCCCGTTATGGGTAGATCTAAGTGTGTGGATGTCTAATATGATGAGCTTTGGTCTTGGTTGTGTTAGGAGAGGAGATCTAAGGAGGATTCGTGGAGAATCAACCCGGTTTCTTGGGTGTTCTTCGACTATTGTGGTTTTCCTTGAAAACCTTTGAGGTAGGGGATTTGTGGATTCTCTAATTGTTTATGTGAAATCTTAGAGTTAGCATGATTTAGCCCTTTGGATCATAATTAAATTGACCTAATTAAATACTTGAACCGGATTAAAATAATTGGTTTGATCGCATGTTGTTGCTTTGTACCGTGATAACGGTTCGCCTCTTGATTTTTTCTAGATAGTGTGATATCTATGCCTTTCTTATTAACATGTTGTTCTTGATGAAATTTATAAAGAACTTAAAGCCGGAATTAATTGATAATTAATTTGCTAAAGATAAAGAGGCATGTAAACGAATCTGGTTGTTGTTGTTGTGGTTGTTGATCCAAATTGATGTTAATGAAATTGATGCCGATGTATGTGATTAATTTAGTTGGTTGGTAAACCTGAAATCTGTTGGTGCTTGTTGTTTGAAGGCTACATGCCTTGTTAAAGGGCCAAGAGCCCAAATTGATGTGATGTTTACTTTCCTACTGCTTGTGCTGTGATGTGATCCTGGATGGATGTTGTGATGTGTGGGGGTATGGAGGCCTTGTGGTTGTGGAAGCGGATGATGCCAAGAGTGGCGAGATGCATGGGTTTATGCATGTGGGTGTCAGAGAGGACACCAGGGATGATGGAGTGGTGATATGCATCAGTTTATTCATGTGGGTGTCAGGGAGGACACCAGGGATGATGGAATGGGATGGATGTGATTGTTGGATTCTTGGTGCTTTGTTTGGTTGTTTATCTGGTTTACTTTTCCCCACTGCTCAAGGAAGCTAGTCTTGCTTACCCATCTTCCAAAATAGGTGAAGACACGCGGGGTATGCTATGTACTTTATGTTTTTAGCCTCTCAAGGGATAATGGGTCTATGATCTTGCTATAGGTGGCAAAGACTCGATGGGTAGTACATTAACTCACCGTGTTGAGTCCCTTGTGTTTAGTAGCATATGATGTTTTTATAGAATTCCTGGGAATATGGGAAAGTAATTCTGAAATGAATGATTGAATAAATGATGTTAAACCAGGGGGTTGGAGTTTGTTTAAACTTAATGATGTGGTTGAGAACTTTTTAAGGGACAATGGTTTTTGGATGTGATGTTAATGGAATTTAATTTGGAAATTGTTCATGGTTAATTAATGTTTGAATAATTAATTAACGTACAATGGAATTGAGAAAAAAGGGAATGAAGTAGTCTAATAAAGCCTTTAAATGGTTGTGTTCTTATAGGATACCTAGTCTTATAAGTGGCATCTCGGAGTCCGAGAAACGTTAGCTGCAGTTGTGTCTAAGACTAGGTTATGCCCATAGTGTGGTTGTGAGTTATAGTATATTCTGTACTTTTTGTGTTTCTATACGCTACTCCACCCTGTTAGTAAGGGAAACTGGAACCTTGGGGATTCTGAGCCCTGGGGGGGGGGGGGTGTTTTCCCCAACATTCTGATGGGAGGATAAATGGATGACTACCCCCTTTGACCCCACTCTCTTCTCTTGGTAGATACTAGTGCCATTAGGCACAACAGTTAGTTTTCCCCATATATGTGTGTAGAGGGCTGTAATGGATTTTGGTTATTCACACACATATATTCTGGATATAGTATCATATGGACTACTATAGGTGTGACGTGTATAGGCTATGATGGCTTGAGTATCCTTACTCGGTGTATGGGCTGTAATGGATTGAGGTATAATACCCGACATATGATACATGTTATGCGAGCTGTGGTGGATCCTGGAAACTACCTAGTTACTTTTGGTTGTGAGGATGGTGTGGTGCTTCTCCCAGGTGTCTGTGGGAAATCCTTTGTGATGCACATGGTGCATATTGTGGAGCTTAGCCCAGGTGTATACGGGAAAGCCTTTGGAGATAGATGCACAAGACGTATGTCGTTGGGGAAAAGTGGAAACCCAGTGGGGAAGTAGCAGCGGGGCACCCTTGATATTATTTACTATATGATATATTCTTGTATACGTTACTTGGTGAGATTATCCATGGTGAGGTTGAGAACTTTGTATACCTGTTTAGAGGACGAGTTAGTTTCACTTGTTGTTCACTGTGCTTTAGCATGCTTTCTTTACTTTTGCATGAGAGGATTCAGGGAGGATCCTACTGATTATACTGTTATACTCACCCTACGTTTATATAAACTGTTTTTCAGGTCACTTGGAGAAGGTTGGAGATCAAGCTGGTTATTACTAGCTTGTGGCTGGAGGAGTTGTTCGGGATTGTGGTTGCAGCTGTTTTACTTTCTTTTAGGTACTCCCAGTTTTTCCCCTTTTTGTTGTAGTACTTTTTCATGACATTACATATGTGCACTTGGGTTTTATTTTATGCTTCAGTTCTGAGTTGAAGTTGGTTTGTGTCTATCTTATCTCTCTCTTCCGCATGTTTTCTCTTAGAGGGTAATTCCTCCCATTTGTGTGTTACTATACCCTCGGTGCTAGTCGCTAACCCGGGGCCTACTGGAGGCAGGAATCAGGGGTTATTATCTCCCTTCTCACATTGCTGACCCAGGAGGGGTACACCTTGTGGGGAGGGGGTTGTGACAGTGACCCCATCAGAAGATATGAAATTATGATGGTTTTACTTTCACATGAAGAGATTGAACTGATACCACCTACAAACCAAGAACTGTAACCTCCCACTAACCAACTTCAAATAAAAATATTTTCTTTGAATGAAATTTTGTTAACCTGAAACTGGGATTCATATCCAAAAAATCTCTCAGTTGAATACTTGTTTTAGGGAAATTTTTACAAAATATCCAAGCATAGTTCCTTCATTTATTCCATAGAATGTAGGGTTTATACATTTCCTTCCATTAATACAAGATTCATTGAGGCATGATGTTTCCTTATAATTTCTTAAACTAATGGTTTTTGTGAATATATATACTAAATTTTGGATTTCAACTATCTTATAGAGATCTATGACTTTATCCTCCAACATGTTTCTGATGTAGTGATTCTTTAGGTTGATATGCTTTGTCCTTTCATGAAAAACTATATTCCTATCAAATTAAATTGTACTATGATTATCACAGAATAAAATTTATCCTTTATAACTTCTTTTGAGTTCCTCCAATAATTACTTCAACCAAACTAGATCTTTCATAGATTTTATTGCAGTTACATACTCAGCTTCCATTGTACTTAATGTAATAATATTCTACATCCACGATATATATGTTTCTACCATTACTCTATATGTAAACACAAAACTAAGTGTGCTCTTATATGTATCTAAATCTCTAGTAAATTCTACATCTATAAATCCTTGTAATGAATCTTCTTAACTGCAAAGAGAAAAATATTCCGATCCTTTCAAATATAGAAGGATCCATTTGAAAAAATCCCAATGTTACATTAAAGGGTTTTATTGAAATAGACATAAAAAACCTACTACAAATTATATATTTGACCAAGTGAAAATCATGAAATATATAAAAATTCTGATAGCTAATTCATAAGGAACCTTTTCCATATATTGATGCTCATCTTCTATTGGTGGTGGCCATGTTTTTGATACTTTAAAGTGTATAGAAAGAGGATTCAAGGATGGTTTGTGTATGTTCATCCTAAATATTTATATTACCTTATAAATATACTATTTCTAAGATAACACTAGAATTATGGATTTTCTATTTCTCTTGATCTACATCCCCAAAATTTTCTTGGCTTTCCTGATATCTTTATCAAAAAACTTTCAGAAAACTTACTCTTCAATTTATAAATTTTCCTATAATCTTGTCCAACCAACAAAATATAATCAAAATAAAAAATAAAAATGATGAAAGTACCATTATCCCAAGACTTTGGGTAATAGTAGTTATCACCATTTCACCTTTTTAATCTTTCTTTTGACATGAATGAGTCAAATTTTTGATTCCATTGATGTGGTGATTGCTTCAATACGTAAAGTATTTTCTTAAATTTATATACCAAGTTTTTATTCCATTATTACATAAAACATACATGCTACTTCATGTATATTTATTCCTCAAACTCTCCATTAATAAAGGTTATCTTAATATCCATCTATTTGAGAAACATATCTTCTAATGCTACCATATACATCACCATATGGATAGTTTAATGTTTAATAACCAATGAGAATATTTCCAAGAAATAAAAAAAATTCCTTTTATTGAAATAAATTTTCCACCAACCATGCTTTGTAACACTTCTTACCATAAAATTAACCTTTTAATATGAAAACCCACTTATTATTCAATGCCTTTTTTTCTTCCAATAACTCCATTAACTCCCACATTTTGTTTGTTTTCAATGAATCCATATCTTTAACCATCACTAGTTTCCACTATTTTTCATCATTAATTGTTACTTATTCTTTTAGAAATTCCAGTTCTCCTACATCCATTTAGAGTAGAAAATTCATATCATCCCCAAAACTCTAAACAAATCTTATAACCCTATTTAACATCCTCAATTGAGTTGGTTGTTCTAAACTGCTTGGCTTTTCTTTAACTTCCAGTACCTAAACTTTACAAACTATCACTCATGATTCAACCACACTTGAACTTTATAGAATATATTTTTATGGTATTATTCCTATAACTATGGTGATTTTAATATTATCATCAGGGTTATCTAGAAGTTTTGAAATTTTATTTATCTTACTATAATCAACTTAGAATCTGATATTTGATTTATCTCCTTCAACTTCTTCTTCCACAAATTTTCAGTCCTTCCACAAAATTTCTTAATTAAATTGAACATATCAGTTTTTAATTAATTGTTTCATGTCTTCATCCCATAGCTAGTATCTAATGTTCTCATCACCATACACAATGGAAAAAAATATTTAGACTTATCCTCAATCTTGTCCCCATTCTTATCATCAAAGATCATGTATTCCAAGATTATGAATACTATGAGGTGGATAAATTATATTTATTTTCCAAACTATATCTCTTCTATATTTTACTACCCATACACCAATGCTGGACTTATGTTGACCAATTATATCGCTATGTGGAGAGAATCTTCCGAAATTCCTTTGGACATTATATAGTGAAACCTCACACTCCTTTATTTATTTTTCAATGTATTATTCACCCTCTCAGTAACCCCATTCTGTTATGAAGTTCTAGGCATAGTCTTCTCATATATTATCCCCTTTTTTTTGTATAAGTTCTAGAGGTTATAATCAGTGTACTCACCTCCATTTTCTGTATGAATACATTTCAAATTCCAACCACATTCCTTTTTGAATTTTTTTCCAATGAATACAATCATAAAATAATTCAGACTTATTCTTTACAAAGTAAATTAATACTTTTCAATTAGAATCATTAATAATGGTTATAAAATAGAGTGAACCACTATAAGAATAAACACGAGAAGATCCTAAAACATCTAAGTGAACCATATTTGACTTCCGTACTCTGGGATTCCATCTATCTAAATTGAAAGACACCCTTATCTTCTTCCACAACACATAACTTTAAAATCTTCTTATTTCCATGTGATTAAGATTAAATATATCATTTTACATTAAAACCTTTATATTTTTCTTACTAATATGACCCTTCTTTTAATGAATTTTTTTAGATCTTTAGAAGTTATATTTTCATCCACTATGATTCCATTTTAATTTTTGGTCAAGTAAAGAGTTCCATTTTTAACTCTTCATACAACTACCAAGAACCCCCATGTAACTATACATACCCCATTGAAAAAGGTAGTTAAATATCATTCATCATCAATTTTTCCAATGGAAATAAGGTTTTTTCTGTAGACTAGGGATGCACCTAACTTCATGAGCATCAAAAATCCCCAATTATTCCTCCTAATGTTGACATATCATTTTCCAAAAACTTTTAGGTATTTATAATCCCCTAGATAAACTATAATAAACTTCCCAAATACATAATTCACCATGAGTTTTTGATATCCATTCAAATGAAAGGATGCTCCAAAGTCAATCACCCAAGATTCCACTAGATTATTGACACTCAACAAAAGTTGGTTTTCTCTTGTGGCACTGATATAATTTGAAAAACTATATTTTTATTCCCTTTCAGTGCTCTCCTTAGGGATTTTTCAAATTTTATAAATATTCCCTTTATTATCACAATTATAATATGTAAGACCTAGGATAACAAACTTACTCCAATTTCTTTCATGAGACTAATCTTCCAATATTTTATTTTGATATAATTTATTTTCTTGAGGTGATTGACCAGGTACCTAGGTCATTAACTAGGTTCATGGAAAATTAATTATTTAAAAACCCTATTAAAAACTAGTAAAACAGTGAATATGGGTCAATACATAGGGAATTACTTCCAATATGAGTGTGTGACTAAGTAGAAAATAAAAAAATCTCAAGAAACCAATAATGATACTTTATAAGTAGTAAAGTTATGGAAGCAAATTATGATAGTGAGTGACAACAAGCAATAATTTGGGATGGGAAAGAAACAATATAAGAAAGAGAACAAGAATAGATAATAATAAATAATCTAAAAATGAATTATGGGAATTCGATTGGATGGTTATTTTTTCAAATTATTTTTTATTTCTTCATCCATGCATATGTATTGCTAGATCTAGTAGAAATAGGATATACAATTCTCTTGAATGCCTAACATACGGGTTAATAGATCCTAAAATATCTCAACTAAATCATCCACAAATCTAAATGATGACAATAACAGTTTCACACCATGATTACCTTCTTAATTAATCATATTGTGATACCCTCAAAGAACTAGCCTCTTCTAATATGGATTCTTAAATGATCAAGATTTAGAAAAATGAGGCTGGGAATAATTCTCACTAATTTATAACATTTTAAAAAATTTTATCACTCAAAGAATAAAGACAAGGGTAAGTACCAATAATACATTGAATATGAATGAAATTATATTACCAAAAAGAACCATCTCATTCCACTATCTTAGTTTTGAAAATAATTATGCTTATGTTATAAAAATATTCCAATAAGTTCAAAAGAAACATTAAAAACAGAGGAAAATAAATAAATAGGGAGAGGAAATAAATTTCTATTTTAAGAGATCCAAATCTTCCCAATATCTACTGGAGATTCTTCATACTCTTTAGCTGAATCTTTGATCAATATTTCTATCTAGTGTTTATAACCTCTTCCTCCATCTATTGTAGCTCTCTCTCTTTTAAGCTATGTTCTGTCCCCTCATTTTTTGGTTCCATATTCTTCTTTATTATAAATAATAGTACCCATGACAATAATTCACTCTAATTAAATCATCATAGCCCTTAAAATTCTCCATGGGATCTATATGGAACCTTCACTATAGAAAATCATCCGTGTCGATGGAGTTACTTAGGATCCCATAACTAAATGAGTTAATCCTTGAAATTCCATGCCAATAGTGACCATGACATCATTTATAGATGATCACCACATGGAAAGTTTAATGGTTGGGATTGTTGAGTGAGAATTATCAAATCTTCCATATAGTTCCAAAATCACCACCACCTTTGTATTTTTATTATCCAAGCATATGAAGAGAAAAATAAAAAATGTTGACTTTGAGACAAACTGCTATGATTAGGAAATTTTCCTTTCTCCTCCTTTCCTGAGTTTTAGGGAACCCATGCAATTTTTTTATTCCTTTTATGGGATTTGTCATATCTTTGGGCTTGATCCTACACTTGGGCCTGAACTTAATTTTTTATTTCTTTAAACTCAATTTTTCTTATTTTTTTATTATTATTTTTGATCATCCACATCCTTAAAATAATTTCTATTTTATTTAAATATCTGAGCCATATCATGTATATCCAAGGTCATCATCAATTTGGAGGTGGCTCGACTTTGGAACTGCACTCAAGTCTAAAAAATTCAACACAGATCAAATAGGCATTTCTCATTGGTATTTCACCGAGCACCTACAATACACTCACTTTCAATCTTGGAACCATTAAATTGGGAGTATTATAGGTCCCTTAATATTAAAAATTAAAATCCTTCACAAATACATAAATAAAAACTTTAATATTATCTACAAAAAATTCAAATAGGATCAATCATGTCAAAATCCTCACTAATTCTTGAAATAGATAATTCTTCAATGTCTTCATCCTGTTGGATTGCCTGGGATTTCAACATGATCACACCTACAAATATTGTGGTTAATATTATTAAAATCATCTAAATCCCCATTCTGGATCTAAATTTTCATAACACAAAGGGTTAAACTTACATGAGAATATAAATCACTCTTTTGTGTAGAAGAAACTTACCTTTACACCAGCTGCTTAGTTACCCTTACACCAACCACAACTTCTCAGCTCGAGCCTTCTCCATCAATAGGTTCATAGGAATACTCATCATTTGGTGAGGCTTGAAGGAGAATTTCCAATGATAAATTGATTTACATAGAGATGGGGTTGTCTTCCTTTTCCACTATTGGGTTGTCAAACGCTTGAGTCCATTTTTTTTGAGAATCCATCCCATATTCAAACTCCGCTTTGTTCTTCTCCACAGATTAACACTTGGTTTGTCAGTTCCCCCTTACTCGATTTTGAAAAGGATCAAATAAAGATCTATAGTGTCTAATATTATTAAACCAGAATATATCGATTCACCTTTATTAGTTTTGATTTTATCAATGTCGGTATCTCCCAAAACAAGCTTGGTGTTCTTGAATTTTATTTTTTTTCCATCATCAATCGAACCTGAGTCCTATAACCATTAATATACTTAGAGAAACATCAAATTATTGTTAATAAAAAAGATCATATTCCAATTCTCGTATCAGATTATCACCCTCTATAATAAGACGAGGCTCATATTTTTCAGAGTTTTTATAGTTAAGTTATCCCACACCATCTTCAAGCTCCAAACAAAGACTTCCACAATAAGCTCATTGATTTTTGATTTCTAGAGGCATGATGTATCATTAGGAATGGTTGATCTGAATTTCAATTTATGGTTGATAAAAATAGTGCGATGTCACTTTCCTTTGATGCACAACAACTCACGGGGGTTGGCACAACTGATGCATTACTTTAAAAAAAATCATTTTTTGTTGATTGAGTTTTGAAGTGCAGTCGATCCAAGATATTGACAAAATTTTAGGCATAATGTCTTGATATTTTACTTACAATCACTCCATAAAATTATCATTCATTTTTTAAATGTTTGGTCACCTATATTTTTGACTTGTGGTCATTTAGTAGTTTGAAAAATTTACATTGGAATGGGAATGGTAGCACCATCAACCACACAAACACTTCTCCACATGGTTGCTTCAATCCTTTTCTATTTTTCTATAGATACTAAAAGAACATAGAGTTACAAATTAATTAAATAAATTAAAACAACTTCAACATAGACTAAATATTTCTTACTTAAATAACACGAGAAGAAAAAATAAGTAAAGAATTTTTTTTAAGAAATAAAAATTCTCATGATCACATAAAATTAAATCCCATAAAAAAATTATATATGATTTAAACTATGGAAATGAAATAATTATTTTAATGATCCAAAAAACCATAAAGAATTCAATAATTTATTTCAATAAGTTTTTATCCAAAATTTTAAATTCCCAAAATTTGAAATCCAATTCCACATTCAAATTTTCTTCCAAAAATATATTCTAACAATAAGATTATAAGAATTATAATGTTGAATAAAGAAAGAATTATTTTTAAAAAATAAAAAATTCAACAAAAACCAATTGAGAAAAAATATTTTTAATTTTTATCATAGAAATATTTATTCTTTAAAATATATAAAGAAACTGAAACCAATTAACTTTTGAAATTTAGGGCACCAAAGCACCGATTTTTTCAAGATTTTACAAGAATGATAATTTTCACTCATTTTTACCAATATTAAAAAATTCTCCACTAAAAATACATTTTTTAATTCAAAAATGAATTTAATTCATAAAAACCTATGTGAAAAACAATAATAAAATAACACCACATCAAATTCCCCCACATTTAATCAATTTCACTCCCAAAAAATTAAATTTATTTTGTTAATATTTTTATAAAGTGTTTTAAGAAAAATGATGATCTTTCCTAGGTTCAGATACACACCACAATCAAAGAAAATCATCTAACTATTAATTTCCCAAATTTTATTACATTCTATGTGAATTAATTTCACCACCCTACTTCAACACAATTCAAGTTCTAGTTTTGGGAATGCAGACCAGTGATATTCAAGTGGAATTAAATTTATAATAAGAAGAACTACTAGTTTTCAAATTCTCCCAGGTTCCTCATGTCAAACTTATACTTTCCAATTTATTGATACAACTCAAAATATTTTCTTATAAATCAATTTTACCCTTATTAATTTGGTTTCAAAATTCCCCACACATTAATGAAATAATTTTTTATAAAGGAATTTTATTTGATTTTTTCTAAATAATAAATTTAAACGTAGAACTATGAAAAGTACTTATTAAGTTTGGATTTTATTTATTTACCCAACACACCCAGTACCCTCATCTAAGATATTCACTGTGGGATCCTAATTGCCCATTTTACTCCAAATTAAAATGACTTATATTACACTTTATTGAGTTGGATCCTTGAGGTGTTTTGTTTCACCAAGGAAAATTTACTAGGTTCAAGTTCAAATTTTAAGTTTCCTAAAGTTATAATTATAATTAAAAAAATATAAACTTGCACACTCCCTTTCCTTGTTTTCAAAAATAATTTCTATAAAAAAAGTGGAGAAAATCACTCAAGAATCATCAAATTATAGAAACTTTAGTCTCAATAAAACCACTAAATTGAGTATAAAATTATCACTTAGGGATGATACATTGTGTTTTTATTTTCATAACCTAAAAAAACATAAAATGTTCCTAAAATAGTGCTGAAAGGGAGGATATTTTGAATTTTTTAGGGGTTTTTGATGTGTATTTAATTAAAACATGGTTAATCATAATAAAAGAACCCACTAACCTAAAATTAAAATAAAAAATTATCCCCAATGTAGAATCCTAAAGTGGGAGAATATTTTTAATCAAAATAAATTGACAATTCAGTAATTCACATATTTTTTAAAGGGTAAAGGGAAAGTTTAAAAAATAAATTTTCCACACATGCAATCAAAATATTTTTTATAATAGATTATAATTTTTATAGTTTGTAAATAGAAAAAATAGTTTTCAATTCAACTCAAAATAGAATCATTGTAAACAATGTTGTTCTCAACAAGAAACACTTTGAATCTAAAGTCATGTTAAGGGTGTTAATATATTTTGAAATTTTACATCAAATTGATTTTCAAAGTTCTTTTTAGAAACAATATAAAAACCCATTCAGGAAAACTAATTCAAAAAATTTCAAAGGGTTAGGATAAATTCCTCACACAATTAATTTATAGTAGCATGAAACACAAATTATTAGAACTAAAATTTACTGAATTAAAAAAAATCCTTTGAATGTGGATCTTTTTTTCATATTAGTTTAGTCAATTACACTATCCCTTTAACCTTTTTAAAGATATATATAGTTATCCTGTTCTAAATCCTATAAAATTAAAACATATCAAAATTAGTATAAAACAAGAAACAATCAATAAATAAATTGGCTAGAGGTTGAAATTAAGAGAGTTTTTATCCATATTTTTCCAAAAAAGTGGATCATCTTTGTCCTTGAAAACCACTTGAAATTATGATCTTGTGAATTTAATGTCAGGTTTATTTTCTTTAAATAGTAGCGAGGACTATATTTGAAGCAGATAGATAAAAAACAATCTCATAGTTATTCAAATAAAAAGAAAACAAAGAAAACAACATAATTAACCATGGGTTGACTCCCATGAAGCATTGAGTTTATAGTTGTAAGTTACAATTCAATTATGGTTCAAATTTCAAGTAAGGAGATTGAAACTAAGACCTTTAAATACCCCTAAAATTAATTTTTTATTCTCTTCCCATTTAAAATAAATGTAATATTATCCTCTTTAACCAAATTAATTGCCCCATTGACTAACACTCTAAGAATAGTGAACGGGACAAACCACTTGGTTCTTAGTTTTCTAGAAAATGACTTTAACCTTGAGTTAAATAGTAAAAACCTTTTTACAAACATAAAATACCTATTATTTATGATAGAGTCATGAAAGTATATAGTTCTTTTTTTTAAATATATACATTATCATAATATTCTCTCCTGATTTATTACAGCTCACTAAGCTTAATAAACCTCTTCTCTCCCATCAACTTAAAATCATAGTTCAATTCCTTCAACACCTAGAAGGACTTGTGATGAAGTTATATAAGAAAATTATATGTATTTAAAAAGAACATCTGGTAACGATACATCCATATGTGCATCTTAAAAGTAGTCTATAATCCTATAAATCCTCATATAATTTGATTTACTAGCCTATCCTAGAGTTTGAGACTGTCTTCTCCAAGATTTATTTAATCCCTATAATGGAAATTTCAGCCTGACCACTTGACTATGAGCGATAAGTGGTTCTAGATTTTCGAGAACAACCATAATTATCCATTAAATAATTGAAATTATAATTCATGAAATGAGTTCTATTGTCTATGATAAATTATTTTAGAACTCTGAATCTTGAAAAGATATTTTTCTTTATGAACTTAACAAAACTGAAAGAAATATTGTTAGGAAGAGAAGAAACCTTGACCCACTTGGAAACAGATTACACAACTACAATTATGTATTCATTATCATAATAGGTTATAAATGGTCTCATAAAGTCCAATACCAAGATATTATAAATTTATACCTCTAAAATTCCTTTTTTGTGGTAGCTTATGCCTTTTACCAATATTTCCTAGAATTTGAAAATGTTCAAATCCTATCACTAGACTCTAACATCCATAAACAAAGTGGGATAGTAAAAACCAATATGAAATACCTTTTGGGTAGTCCTCTCACCCCCATGTTGTCTACCCCAATGTGACGAGTGAAAACTCACAACAATAGGAAGAATTTCCTCCTCAGTCATGCAACTCCTAAGAATCCCATAAACACATATTATAAACACTAAATGATCATATCATAAATAATATTTTATCTTGGAAATTAATTTATTTCTTTGGTTGTGTGAAAGGTCCTTAGGAATTAAACCTATAACAAGAAAGTTGGCATATCTACATAGCAAGAATATTTCCTCACTAAAGCAGTAAAAAGGTTCTCATATGGAAAAGAGGTATTAATTTATTTGGTTTCTTAAACTTAGGTATTGGGAAACTTTTATAGGTTTTCATTAAATATTTATCATCTCCTTTATTACACTTGATTTATAAATAAAAATCATGTAGAGGAAGAGTTCATCTCATAATCCTTGGTTCAGAATCCCTTTTAGCTAGCATATATTTGAGAGCAGAGTGACCAGTGAAAATTATAACCTTCAGGCGTTGTTTAGACTTTTCTTGATAAAACATAACAACATATAATTAATTTTTAGCTATATAGTTATTATTTTTTTCATCATTAAACAACTTTATATAATAATAAATAACATACAACCTACTTCCCTTCCTCTAACCAAAAAAAAAACACCTATAAAAACATCATTAGCATCACACATAACGTCAAAAGGTAACTTCTAGTCAGGAGATATGATAATGGGTGAATTTGTGAGATTATCCTTAAATAGGTCAAATTACTCTAAAAAAATATCATCAAAATCAAAGGGGGAATAATGAACAAGAAGTGAGTATAAATACCTTGTGATTTTGGAAAAATATGTAATGAATATCCTATATAATATTGCATGGCCGAAAAATATTCAAATTAATTTTACATTGTCAAGTGGTGGAAGATTTTGGATTACCTAAATTTTAGAATTATCATCCTAAATACCTCTATTGAAAACCTTATGAACAAATAAATTCCCTTGATGACCATTAATGGGAACTTTTCCCAGTTTATAAAAATATTTGTTTTTTGATATCTCTCCAAAAAAAATTCAAAATTTTCCAAAAATTATTCAAAATTACTTCTAACTATTGATAAATCATCCATAAAACCTCAATTATCCTTTCAATCATGTCTGATAAAATATCCATAATGTATATTTGAAAAGTGGTCAGATCACCACACATGCTAAAGGGAATTTACTAAAAGGAAAATGTCCCAAATGGAAAAGTTAAAGTGGTATTCTCCTAATCCTTAGAGGCTATATAAATTTTATTGTAACAAGAATATCCATAAAGAAATAAAAATAATTCATTACCAGCTAACCTATCAAAATTTGGTCTAAAAATGGCATTGGTAAATGTTCCTTCCTATTTATAACATTCAATTTCCTGTAATTAATGCAGAATCTCCATTTTTTTGCTATCCAAACATTAACTTGTTCATTTTTCAATTTTGTAAAAACTACGACTCTAATTTTTAGGGAAAACTTAGACAAGGTTTTTCCATGGACTATCTAAAATGGGGTAAATTATCCCAACATCAAATAATCTAACCACTTATTATCTAACAATCTCCTTCATGTTCAAGTTTAAACTTCTCTGTGCTTAAAATCTAGGCTTATGGTCTAGTTCCAGGTGAATTTGGTGCATTTAGTAAAGACTAATTCCCTTAAAATCAAACATACATCTCTCCCACGTGGTGAGAACTTCATCCTGGGATTTCCCAGGTTTTCTACCTCTGTCTTTTGATGGCCGGATGCCTGCTCCATCCCACTTTCAAAGTGAGAGCTCTGCCCCTTCCGTTGGATCATGGCCAGTTCTTCCTATTCCCCATGGCTTGTGCGAGGTGAGATTATATTCTCCCATCTGTCTGAGATCTTGACCTTTGCTCGGTTCTCCCTGGCTTAGGGCCACATCCGATAACAGTTAGAGTGGTTTCCTCACCTGCTTTGCTGCAAAGGCTTCATCGGTGATCCAAATCATAGTGGCTTGGTTCTAGACCTCGATGATGGTTTCTGTTGAGATTATCCCTGATCTGAGGAGATCTCAGGTGGTGGATCTGATTCGTGGAGGAAAACATCTGCGGATCTGATTTTGCGCAAGTCGGTGGTTGGATTTCTATTTCCGCAGTGAATTTTGTGCTTCGCTCACCCACGCGATGATTTACTAGTTCACGTTGACCTTCCGCTAGGGTTTTAGACGTTTCCTTGTTTGATCCGTGTTTGAAACCTGCTGGCTGTGTGCCTGTTTGGATTTACTCCTGGTTTGTGAAAGGTTGTTCGCGAGGAGCGTTTTCACCCTGGTTCGTGAAGAGCGAAGAACAAGGTCGCGTTGTTCGCGAGGGTCAGAACACAGTTTCTCAGTCGCGTAGACTGCTCGCGACGTGCTCTTCGCGAAGGGTGGGTCAGGGATGAAGGGTTCACTTTTGCCTACCGCGAAGACTGCTCGTGTTGTTGCTAATCGCGAAGGGCGGTGCGTGGCTGAAGGAATCCCGCGATGGGATTGGACCGGACCTAGATGGAGGATCTATGGGCTAGGCCTTGGCTGCTCAAGGGTTGTGGGTTGGAAAACTGACCACAAAATCAAGGTGAGGGGAAATAGGACAAAATTAAAAGGAAAAATTAATCAAAACAAAGTGATCTGCACCATAGAAGCTGACTTAATGGAGCAATGGAAGAAGTTGTCTTTGACGGACAAAGAAAAAACGTTGGTTGAGACACAGAGGAATGAAGATACGCTTCTTGCAAAACGTATGTCGCTGCTGGTTGTTGGAAAATTTGTGGAGAAAACCCCAGTCAATCAGTGGGCCCTCAAAAGTACCCTCTAGAATATATGGAAACTAGAAGATGGAGTAGATATTCGGGAAGTAGAGAATAACCACCTAGTTTTTGAGTTCTTCAATGAAAAAGATAGGGAAAAAATCTTCAAAGTTAGGCCATGGTCCTTTGACAATCAGCTCCTCATCATGGAAGAATTCAAAGGTGGGGATGACATCCATCATATTAACCTTACCCGTTCCCCCTTCTGGATACGCATCAAAGGAATCCTCTTTCATGGGAGAACAGAATGGGTTATGAGAGAAATTGGAGATCACATTGGTCATTTTCTTGAATGGGACTGCTCCGATCCAATCTAATGGGGACCCATGGTGCGGATAAAAGCCGAGGTCAACGTATCAGAGCCTCTGATGAGGGGAATGTTCTTGAAAATCGACGACTCTAACACCTGGATCTCATTTGAGTTCAAGAAACTCCCAATTTTCTTCTTCTTTTGCAGGCATATCAGCCATCTGGAGAGAATGTGTGAAGCAAAGAAAAATAATGATTCAAGAAAAATCATTCTGCAATATGGTCCTTGGCTTCGAGCCAAAACGTCAAGATTTATCTTCATCTCTGAGGCGGAAAAACCAAGGGATCGAGACCGTCTCATGATGGATCACACTAAACAGGTGGAACCAGAACTTGAAAATATCATCATGCTTGGACCACCAAAGTTCCCTAAGGATAGACCAACAAATTAGAGGGCGGCTGGAGGGTCCCCCTAGGACATAAACACCCTGAGCAATACTGGGAAAAGATAGGAGATCCGTACGAAGAAGCTTTTAACCAATGCAGACAGAGCTATTACCCTCATGAGAGACACTATCTTACCATCAATAGAACCATTTACAAAAGATTTAGACCCACCAGATCAAATTCAAAAGCCAAAGTAATTGGGAATCGAACCATTTGATCCTAACCCAGATCTGGATATGGCCATGTCAGTCATCTTTCCACAAGGTGACTCGGAGATGACAGGAATAACACCACCAGGCCCAATTACTCGTCAAATTGGAAAAGGGCACACTATGCAAACAGATACGAGAAAATAGTTAACCCAAAACCTGGGGAACTTAAATGATGAAATGAAAGAAGTAATTCGGCTAAAAGATCCCCCCAAAAAATGGAAAGTGGCGGGTGACACAACGATCTCGGATATCCCATAGGTGGAGGCGGGTATGTCCCAGCCCCGCCTAGAGCAATGATTATCTTATGATGGAACTATCGTGGGCTTGGAAACCCATGAACGGTTTGCATGTTCCAGCGTCATTTCACTCAAAGTCGCCCTGATATGGTTTTCCTATCCGAAACCATATTGGAAAACAAGGACACTGCTGATCTTGCTCAGAAATGGGGCTTCCAGGGTTGCCTCCCGGTTTCCCGACAAGGTCACTCAGGGGGGCTCTGTCTCCTTTGAAAGGACAATGTTGGCGTCAGGATCTTATCCTTCTCATCACACCATGTGGCAGCAGCTATCCATGAGGCCCAAACCCCACCATGGACGTTCGTGGGTTTTTACGGTTGGTCATCCCATAATGAGAAGTGGAAATCTTGGGATCTACTTTGCAATCTATGACATGAGCTGACAAGACCTATTCTCTTTGGTGGGGACTTTAACGAGATCTTGTATCAGAAGGAAAAATGAGGTGGGGCTCTTCGTTCCGCTAATTCGATGTCAGACTTCAAGGAGACGATTTCTAGGGCGGAATTGGTCGATCTGGGCTACGCGGGTAACCCATTCACATGGTTTCGAGGTAATACAGATGACACCCATATTGCTGAGCACCTTGATATATTTTTGGGCTCATCGGATTGGACGAATTATTTCAGAATGTTTCACATCAGACACCTGGAGCTCAATTTCTCAGACCACTGCCCGATTGTCATTGAATGTACCTAAGGTGACCGCATCACTAAAGTCATGAAAACTTTCAAATTTGAAAGCTTCTAGGCAAAAGACTGTGAATGCGAAGATGTTATCTGATCAGGTTGGAAGTGCGGATAATCAGACATTGGGTCCAACCTCCAACAGGTGGCATCCGATCTGAGGTCGTGGAGGAATAAAAAATTCCGTCAACCTGACAGGCATTGTGAAGTTCTTGAAAGAAAGTTGGTTAACCTTCTCAACCAACCCCCATCCAATTTCATTCTTTCCAGCATTAGAGCCACCCAACGAGACCTGGATGCCGCCCTTCATATCAAGGAAATATTTTGGGTTATGTGGGCTCATGACACCCACATTGAATAAGGGGATGCAAACACCCGATATTTTCATCATAAACCATCAGCCAGGCGGCGGAAAAATTTTATCTCTTGCATCTCGCACCCGGATGGGAGGAAGGTCTATGACACAGACAGAATCCATAATGTTATTTCCAGTTTTTTCCAGAATTTCTTTAATGCAGGAAGCCTTAACATCTCGGCTGAGGTGGAGGAGTGCATCAAACCTGTAACACCCGAGACTTTTATGTGAAATATTTTGTTTTTATGTTATATAAATCATCAAAGGAATCTTTCACTACACACAAAACTATCTTGGCTTGCTTTACACGCAACCGCGACCTTCCTCGATAGCTTGCGTCGTACGCAATACCGAGTTTCACTAAACAATGATATGCTATTAAAATATTATTAAAACTAGCCGTTATGAATAGTAATAACCACTTTTTGAAATTTTATAAATTTTATTTTTCAAAATGGACTTCATTTTTGGATTCGGAATATCGAAATTAGCCTAGGGTGAAATTTTGGTATTTTTCTGAAAACTTTAAATTTTTGATGAATAGTAAAACCACTAAGTGGTAGTTAAAAAAACTGAATTTTTCATAAAACTTAATTTTACCGCTTCTGTGAGTGGAATTTTGAAAATCCGAGAGACATGGTTGATGTTAGTAAGTAAAATGTGGTTCAATGAGATGAAAATAATTTTTGGTGAATAGTAACTTTTTACTTTTTTTTACCACGATTAAAAGTAAATAGGGTAATTAAGGGTAAAAATGATATTATTATTATCCTAACACATGTCCAAATTCTATTGGACAAGTGTAATTCGACCAAAAACAACCTTAGGAATAAAATATGACCATTTAGGCTCACTTGGATTAGATTAGGACATTTATTATTAATTTATTTAAAGAAGGGTTAAAATAGTTAAAATCAAATTTTAATAAGAAAATCATTTTTAATATAGGGTTATACATAAGATAAAATAGAATATAAATATTCATTAGAAAGCTAAAAAGATTTCCAACATAATTATATTTCATTTGTAATTTTTAGACATTATATAATTTAATTTATTTATGACACAAATATGATGCAGTAATTATCTTATTAATGAAATATTGACATAATTGATGTTACAAATACCCAAATAAATGTAATTTGAGATTTTTTTATGAATTCCAATAATTTTCTAGGTTAATATGACATGTTAGTATTGATTTAATTAACTTTTTTCGAACTAATCATTCTGTTATGATTTTCACAAAAATCAATTACTAAATAGTATCAAAATTGACATAAAATAGTTTTAAAAAAAATATTATATTAGTAATTTTTATTTTATTCCTAAAAATATAAGGTTCTGCCAAATGACTTAGATAAGGTTATATATATTAATAATAAACAACTTGGGGTTCGTTTTTCTGCTTATAGTAAGTTTATTAACCTTATAGTATAAGAACACAAGAAGACACGGTAAAAGTAAAATTATTTAACTTAATGTTAAATCTAAATGATAAGGTTAAAATAGGAACCTAAACTTGTCTAAATTATATTTTATGAGAGGATTTCGACCCATACCCACCTTATCTTCGAAATAAATCAATTTGGAGCTATTTAAAACCGAATTTGACTTTATAATAAAATAATAGTTTTAGTTATTCCAAAGGTGCCCCTCTCCTCCCTTATAAAAGGGCACCTCATCCCCCTCTTCCTCACACCACTTTGAGCCTTCAAGCTCAGCCAAACCCTGCCAATTTCTCCTCTCCACTTACCTAGAGACATCCTAGAGGTCCTGGTCTTCTTAAAAGACCAATTTTAGTGCCCTAAAAGGAAGTCTCAAAGAAGAACTTCAAAGAAGAGGTAATGTCCGTTACCGATTCTTTCATCTTTATTTCTTCTTCCACTTCTTCTTCTTTAGTTGTTTCATTATTAAGTAATAAAATCAGTAGCACTCATATACTGATATGTTATTATAAGTATGAAACAACACTATTTCACCATCTATCCATCCTATGGAAAATGAAATCACCGCGCCTGCGTACGTACGGAATACTGTCTCTACGCCGTGGTGTATTCTATTTTCCACCACCACCTTACTTGGATGGGTATAATGGTGTAAATAATGAATATATATGACTATTAAAAAGTGATATTTATTCTGAAATAGTATACATACACTCCAATACAATTCCAAGATCATCGGAACGATATCATTACTCGTGCGTACGTACGGAATACCGTCTCCACGATGTGATGCGACTCGTTATACATGATCTTCATTGCATAATGATTATATAAATGAATTGAATGAATGAATATGATATATATTACACTAATACCATTCTGTAAATGAGTTATCTATAACCTAAAGAGAAGAATAAGAATTTATTCGACAAAACACGCATAAGAACAAAAAGTAATAAACACCTGAATAACAAGTAGTAATGAAATATTACTAATAAGAAGCTAATAATATGACCATATATGATATCATAACAATAAGTATGATTCTGGAATAAGTCAATAACATTATTTAAATCATTATACAGGAGGTTCAGACACTTACGAAGCAAATCGGACCTAAGTTAAGGGAAAATATCACAATCTCATTTTTATTTGAGATTGTTTATACTTTGGTATTTACTGGGGTGTATTTTATCATCCACATCCATGTGACCTAAATATTTAATATTATTTCCATCCACCTAAAATTGTTTAAAACCTATTTTAACCTTTTTTGAGTTTTTATTAAAAGATATGAAAGGAATCTTTTGTCGTTTTTTGTACGAGGTACTTTTTGAATTTTCCGAAAAAAGTACGAGAAGAATGTTTTTTTAACTTATACGGCATGAATGGATTTTTAAAACATTATTTACAAGAAGCTTCCTTTACAAGTTTTCAAGTTTATTTTTAATCAACTTCTTTTAGTTTAAAATTGTATGACATGTTAAGAAAGGAAAAATGTTTTTGAAGTAGAAATGATATTTTCCTCAAGAATGGAGTTCAAGTGTTTTATCAAAATTATTTTCCATCTAAGATAATAAAGGGTTCTGTTTTTATCCCTATTATTACATTGATTTGATTATGTTGTGATGGAATTATTTTTATGAATTCCTTTATATTATATGAATTGTTTTATGATGTCACAATTTTTAAGATTCCCATTTTTATTACATGGGTTATGCTATGATGTATGATTTATGATTTTGTGGCACACATAAGAATGGTATCATTATGAGATGGGTGGGACCTATATCTCCCTCCAATGCATTGGGTAAAGATTTTATATCTCATGAGATAGACATGGCTGGAACGACAGGTTAAACCGGTTCAGTGAAATAGGACTGAAACGAGGAGTGAACTCGGTTCAGAAATGGACTTTGTCCACTAAGATAGTCTTGGAAATGAGTCTTGACTAATAAGAAATGATTATATATGATTATGTGTGTATGCCAAAAAGTTTCATGTTTTAATTTATGATTATTGGGATTACATTTCACTACTATGATTTATCCCATGTTATGAAATTAGGATCTCTTTTGCAGGTTAAGATTTCCAAAAGTTATGTTCTTAAGTATATGATGTGATTGATATTTCTTTTTTTTACCCTTACTGAGTATATGAGATCACCCTTTTGTATGTTTTATTTCCCTAGGTCAGGAAGAAGGTTATTAAGTAGTATATGACAAAAAGTGACTCTAGATATGATGAAATAAGTGGGAGGCAAAGTTGATGATTTATGAACCAGTTGTTTATGTTTCCTAGTTTCTAAAGACTCTATACCTATATGGTCCTTTCCTGGTTTTTTATATGTTGTAATAAGTGTGCTTCAATTTTTGAAGTACTAACAATGTATGTAAAGTATGGGTCGTTATAGTTGGTATCAGAGGAAAGGTTTAGTCAACCTTTGGAAACTAGGATGTGAAAGCCTTAGTAAGAACCCTAAGGATAAGTCTAAGCATAGAACACAATCTTAGTGTTTTAGAAATGACCATGAATAACCTAGGATAAGACCTTAAGTGTGAAATTTTATTCTTGATTATGTGGTTTTCCTATCATAATTAGTGTTGCTCACACTATTATTCTTGGTTTTAGTCAATGGCTGGAACCCGAAGGAACCGTGTTAATGCGGAATGTGACGAGCAATGCAATGATTGTCCCCCTGAGAAACCAAACGTTATGGGAGCTGGAATACAAAATCTTATAGCCATGCTCACACAACTTTCTCAAGCTATGAATCATGCAGGACTTCCAAATGAGCAAATGAAGGAGCAACATTCTTTTGAATCCTTCATGAGACAACGTCCACCTTCATTCAACGGGTCTACTGATCCATTAGTTTCTGAACAATGGATTAGTACTACTGAAAAGATATTTTCAGTTCTTCAATGTTCTGAGCATGATAAAGTCATCTTAGCAGTCTATCGTTTGGAAGGTGATGCTGATCAATGGTGGAATCTTATTAAGAATACGAGGCAAATGGATGAAATTGAGTCCATGGAATGGGACAAGTTCAAGAACTTATTTTTCAATAAGTACTTCCCTCGTATTCTCTGAACAAAGATAGAGAAAGAGTTTCTTGAACTGAAGCAAAAGGATGATGAATCTGTTGGTACCTATGAAGCAAATTTTACAATACTTGCAAGGTACGCTTCTGGTATTGTTATCCAACCTGAGAGTAAGATCGATCAATTATTTAGTGGCTTAAAATCAAGTCTTCGAAGGGCGTTAGCCATAAGGGACTTTAATAGCTATGAGGAAATCATTTGATGTGCTCTCAAAGTCGAGATGGAGATTGGAGTAACCCATTAGTCATATGGGTTTGATAAGAAGAGGAAAATGGAATTCAAAGGAAAATATAAAGAGCACACTAAAAAGAAGATGAGCTTTCCCTTATGCTCGAAGTGTGGAAAGAAACATGGAGGGAGTTGTCTTAAAGGGACAAGTAAATGTTTCAAATGTGGAAAGGAAGGTCATCGGGCATTTGAATGCCGCAATGATGGGAAGAAGATGTCTAATGATGCAAAAAAAGGAAGGGATACACAGAATGAACCTACTACACTTCAATGTTTCAAGTGAAAGGAGATGGGGCATTATGCCAATCAATGCCCAAATCCAAGGGTTGATGATGATGGTCGACGTCAACAAACTCTTAAGGATAAAGATAAAGGAAAGTCACATGAAATTTCTATCAGCGATGTGGAGTACGATAATGATGTGGTGAAAGGTACACTTACCATCCACTCTAAAGTAGAAAATGTTTTATTTGATTCTTGATCCACCCACTCTTTTATTTCTGAAGAATTTTCTAAGGATATCACTGTATTACCTCAACAATTAGATGTTGAGTTAGCTGTGACAACCCCTAATGGCACAACAGTTGCATCAAAAGTTTATAATTCTTCTCCGATCGAAGTTTATGGGAAAGTGCTTCCTGCAAATCTTGTGATCCTTCCTATAGTGGAATTTGATGTGATTCTTGGCATGGATTGTCTTTTTTATATGGATCTCATATCAATTTCCAAAGAAGGGAAGTCACATTTCATATTCCAGATCAATCTATGATTGTCTATCAATGCAAGGATGAACATAACCTTCCAGTGGAAATTCCTTCCATCTTATGGGTCTTGATTCCACTAAATGAAGGTTATTTATCTCAAATGGTTGGTGAGAAACTCACGATTAATAATATTCCCATTGTACGGGAGTTTGATGATGTCTTTCTGGAGGAATTACCGAGTCTTCCACCAAATCGTGAAGTTGAGTTTTCAATAGAACTCATACCGGGTGCTTTTCCTATTTCAAAGACACCTTATAGAATGACCCCAATTGAGTTGCAGGAATTGAAGAAGCAACTCCAAGAAAATCTTGATAAGGGGTTCATACGCCCTAGTGCATCACCTTGGGGAGCACCTGTTCTATTTGTTAAGAAGAAATATGGATCAATGAGACTCTGCATTGATTATCGAGAACTTAACAAGATCACTATCAAGAACAAATATCCTCTCCCACGCATTGATGACTTATTTGACCAACTACGAGGAGCTCAATACTTTTCCAAGATTGATATTCATTCAGGGTATCATCAATTAAGGGTCAAAAGGGAGGATATACCAAAGACGGATTTCCGTACAAGGTATGGACACTATGAATTTATAGTGATGTCGTTTGGTCTTACTAATGCCCCTGCTATCTTCATGGATCTGATGAATAGAGTCTTTAGAGACTATCTTGATCAGTTTGTGGTAGTCTTTATAGACGATATTCTGGTATATTCAAAGAGCAAGGAAGAACATAAGATCACTTGATAATTATATTGAAGACCCTAAGAAAGGAGAAGCTTTATTCCAAATTTACCAAGTGTGAATTTTGGCTTCAAAAATTTGCATTTTTGGGTCACATAATCTCAAAAGAGGGGATATCTGTGGATCCAGCAAAAACAGAGGTTATCGAAAGATGGTTGAGACCAACAACAGTAACTGAGATCCGAAGTTTTCTTGGTTTGGCTGGATATTATCGGCGTTTTGTGAAATATTTTTCACGATTATCTAATCCACTCACCAAGTTGACTTGGAAAAGAGTTAAGTTTGTCTGTACGGAGGAATGTGAAGAGAATTTCAAAGAGTTGAAAAGAAGGTTATCCAGTGCACCTGTGCTCACACTACCTTATAGTGGAGAAAAGTTTGTGATCTACAGTGATGCATACAAGAAGGGATTGGGGTGTGTTCTTATGAAAAATGATATGATGATAGCTTATGCCTCAGGACAGTTGAAAATCCATGAGCAAAATTACCCAATTCATGATTTGGAGTTAGCTGCAGTAATCTTTGCATTAAATATTTGGAGGCATTATCTTTATGGTGAAAGGTGTGATATTTATACTGATCATAAAAATTTAAAGTATATTTTCACACAAAAGGAGCTGAATATGCGCCAAAGAAGATGGTTGGAGCGGATTAAGGATTATGACTGCTCAATCCATTACCACCCTGGGAAAGCAAACAAGGTGGTAGATGCATTAAGTCGACAAGACCATGCCAGTTTATCCATGATGAGGATCACAAAAGATCCAATATTTATGGATTTACAAAGGATGGATCTTGGAATTATAATGGAAGGGGAAAAATCTTATCTTTCTCAAATGAATGTTCAACCATCTATACATGTGAAGATTAAAGAGGCACAGAAAGAAGATGTCGAGTTACAAAAGAAGGTGAGAAATGTTCCTGAATTCAACCTTGATTGTGATGGGATAATAAAGTTCAGGAATCAGGATTGTGTTCCTCCCATCCCGGAATTAAAGAAGGAGGTGCTAGATGAGTCTCATAGTTCTTCATTCTCTATTCATCCTGGAAGCACAAAGATGTATAGGGACCTGAAAGAGTACTTCTGGTGGAATGGCATGAAAAGAGATGTTGCTGAATATGTCTCTCGATGCTTGGTTTTCCAGCAAGTTAAAGCTGAGAGACAGAAGTCTAAGGGGATGTTACAACCATTACCCATACCCGAATGGAAATGGGAAAACATCACTATGGAATTTGTCACAGGACTTCCTAAAACATCCAAAGGCAATAATGCTATCTGGGTCATAGTTGATCGTCTTACAAAGTCTGCACACTTCATCGCTATTAGAGAGGATTTCTCTCTGGATCAGCTTGCCAGGATATATGTGAAGGAAGTGGTAAGATTGCATGGAGTACCACTTTCTATTATATCTGATCGGGATCCTAGGTTTACCTCAAAGTTCTGGAAAAGTCTTCAGCGTACTCTGGATACAGAGTTGAGTTTCAGCACTGCTTACCATCCTCAAACAGACGGTCAGTCTGAGAGAACAATTCAAACTCTAGAAGATATGTTGAGAGCTTTCTCTATGGATTTGAAAGGTGGTTGGGATCAACACCTACCTTTGGTGGAATTTTCTTATAATAATAGCTTTCACTCCAGTATTCATATGGATCCTTATGAAGCTCTCTATGGAAAGAAATGCAGGACTCCAACTTGCTGGGATGAAGTTGGGGAAAGAAAGCTATTAGGGCCTAATCTCATTGATGAAATGGAAGAAAAGGTCAGATCTATTCAACAACACATAAGAGCAGCTCAGAGTCGACAGAAAAGTTATGCCGACAACCAAAGAAAAGACCTAGAGTTTGAAGTGGGTGATAAAGTGTTCTTACGAATATCTCCCTGGAAGAGGGTCATGAGATTTGGAAAGAAGGGGAAGTTGAGCCCTAGATATATCGGTCCTTTCGAAATACTGGATCATGTTGGGAAGGTAGCTTACCAATTGGAGCTTCCACCGAATCTCTCTCAAGTTCACGATGTGTTCCATGTATCTCTCCTGAGAAAGTACATACCTGATCCTTCACATGTACTTAGCTCAGAAGTTGTACCGCTGGAGCAAGATCTTTCTTATGAAGAACAGCCGATTGAGATTCTGGATCGTAGTGAAAAAGTCCTACGAAACAAGACCACTCGATTGGTGAAAGTTTTATGGAGGAACCACCAACTAGAAGAAGCTACATGGGAGCTTGAAGATATGATGAGGGAGATGTATCCTCATCTGTTTGTTACAAAGTGACGAATTTCGAGGGCGAAATTCATTTTAAGGGGGGTAGAATATAACACCCGAGACTTTTATGTGAAATATTTTGTTTTTATGTTATATAAATTATCAAAGGAATCTTTAACTACACACTACACTAGCTTGGATTTCTTTACACGAAACCGCGACCTTCCTCGATAGCTTGCGTCGTACGCAATACCGAGTTTCACTAAACAATGATATGCTATTAAAATATTATTAAAACTAGCCGTTATGAATAGTAATAACCACTTTTTGAAAATTTATAAATTTTATTTTTCAAAATGGACTTCATTTTTGGATTCGGAATATCGAAATTAGCCTAGGGTGAAATTTTGGTATTTTTCTGAAAACTTTCAATTTTTGATGAATAGTGAAACCACTAAGTGGTAGTTAAAAAAACTGAATTTTTCATAAAACTTAATTTTACCGCTTCTGTGAGTGGAATTTCAAAAATCCGAGAGACACGGTTGATGTCAGTAAGTAAAATGTGGTTCAATGAGATGAAAATAATTTTTGGTGAATAGTAACTTTTTACTTTTTTTTACCACGGTTAAAAGTAAATAGGGTAAGTAAGGGTAAAAATGATATTATTATTACCCTAACACATGTCCTAATTCTATTGGACAAGTGTAATTTGACCAAAAACAACCTTAGGAATAAAATATAACCATTTAGGCCCACTTGTATTAGATTAGGACATTTATTATTAATTTATTTAAAGAAGGGTTAAAATAGTTAAAATCAAAGTTTAATAAGAAAATAATTTTTAATATAGGGTTATACATAAGATAAAATCGACTATAAATATTCATTAGAAATATAAAAAGATTTCCTACATAATGATATTTTATTTGTAATTTTTAGACGTCATATAATTTAATTTATTTATGACACAAATATGATGCAGTAATTATCTTATTAATGAAATATTGACATAATTGATGTTATAAATACCCAAATAAATGTAATTTGAGATTTTTTTATGAATTCCAATAATTTTCTAGGTTAATATGACATGTTGGTATTTATTTAATTAAATTTTTTCGAACTAATCATTCTGTTATGATTTTCACAAAAATCAATTACTAAATAGTGTCAAAATTGACATAAAATAGTTTTTAAAACAAATATTATATTAGTAATTGTTATTTTATTCCTAAAAATCTAATGTTCTGAAATTTGACTTATATAAGGTTATATATATTAATAATAAACAACTTGGGGTTCGTTTGTCTGCTTATAGTAAGTTTATTAACCTTATAGTATAAGAACACAAGAAGACACGATAAAAGTAAAATTATTTAACTTAATGTTAAATCTAAATGATAAGGTTAAAATAGGAACCTAAACTTGTCCAAATTCTATTGGATGAGAGTATTTAGACCCATACCCACCTTAGCTTCGAAATAAATCAATTTTGAGCTATTTAAAACCGAATTTTACTTTATAATAAAATAATAGTTTTAGTTATTCCAAAGGTGCCCCTCTCCTCCCTTATAAAAGGGAACCTCCTCCCCCTCTTCCTCACACCACTTTGAGCCTTCAAGCTCGGAAAACCCCTGCCAATTTATCCTCTCCACTTCCCTAGAGAAATCATAGAGGTCCTGGTCTTCTTAAAAGACCAATTTTAGTGCCCTAAAAGGAAGTCTCAAAGAAGAACTTCAAAGAAGAGGTAATGTCCGTTACCGATTCTTTCATCTTTATTTCTTCTTCCACTTATTCTTCTTTAGTTGTTTCATTATTAAGTAATAATATAAGTAGCACTAATATACTGATATGTTATTATAAGTATGAAAAAACCCTATTTCACCATCTATCCATCCTACAGAAAATGAAATCACTGCGCGTGCGTACGTACAGAATACCATCTCCACGTCGTGGTGTAATCTATTTTCCACCACCACCTTACTTGGATGGGTATAATGGTGTAAATAATGACTATATATGACTATTATAAATTTATATTGATTCTGAAATAGTATACATACACTCCAATACAATTCCACGATCATAGGAACGATATCATCACTCGTGCGTACGTACGGAACACCGTCTCCACGATGTGATGCGACTCGTTCTACATGATCTTCATTGAATAATGATTATATAAATGCATTTAATGAATGAATATGATATATATTACACTAATACCATTATGTAAATGAGGTATCTATAACCTAAAGAGAATAATAAGAATTTATTCGACAAAACACGCATAAGAAAAAAAAGTAATAAACACCCGAATAACAAGTAGTAATGAAATATTACTAATAAGAAGCTAAGAATATGACCATATATGATATCATAACAATAAGTATGATTCTGGAATAAGTCAATAACATTATTTAAATCATTATACAGGAGGTTCAGACACTTACGAAGCAAATCAGACCTAAGGTAAGGGAAAATATCACAATCTCATTTTTATCCGAGATTGTTTATACTTTGGTATTTACTGGGGTGTATTTTATCATCCACATCCATGTTCCCTCAATATGTAATATTATTTTCATCCACCTACAATTTTTTAAAACCTATTTTACCCTTTGGTGAGTTTTTAGTAAAAGATATGAAAGGAATCTTTTGTCGTTTTTCGTACGAGGTACTTTTTGACTTTTTGGACAAAAGTACGAGAAGAATGTTTTTTTAACTTATACGGCATGAATGGATTTTTAAAACATTATTTCCAAGAATCTTACTTTAAAATTTTTCAAGTTTATTTTTAATCAAATTCTTTTAGTTTAAAATTGTATGACATGTTAAGAAAGGAAAAATGTTTTTGAAGTAGAAAGGATATTTTCCTCAAGAATGGAGTTCAAGTGTTTTATCAAAATTATTTTCCTTCTAAGATAATAAAGGATTATGTTTTTATCCCTATTATTACATTTATTTGATTATGTTGTGATGGAATTATTTTTATGAATTCCTTTATATTATATGAATTGTTTTATGATGTCACGATGTTTAAGATTCCCATTTTTATTACATGGGTTATGCTATGATGTATGGTTTATGATTTTGTGGCACACGTAATAATGATATCATTATGAGAAGGGTGGGAACTATATCTCCCTCCAATGAATTGGGTAAAGATTTTATATCTCATGATATAGACATGGCTGGAACGGAAGGTTAAACCGGTTCAGTGAAACAGGACTGAAACGAGGAGTGAAATCGGTTCAGAAATGGACTTTGTCCACTAAGATAGTCTTGGAAATGAGTCTTGACTAATAAGAAATGATTCTCTATGATTATGTGTGTATGCCACAATGTTTCATGTTTTAAGTTATTATTATTGGGATTACATTTCACTACTATGATTTATCCCATGTTATGAAATTACGATCTCTTTTTCAGGTTAAGATTTCCAAAAGTTATGTTCTTAAGTATATGATGTGATTGATATTTCTTTTGTTTACCCTTACTGATCATTTGAGCTCACCCTTTTGTATGTTTTATTTCCCTAGGTCAGGAAGAAGGTTATTAAGTAGGATATTCCAAAAAGGGACTCTAGATATGATGAAATAAGTGGGAGGCAAAGTTGATGCTTTATGAACTAGTTGTTTATGTTTCCCAGTTTCTAAAGACTCTATACCTATACGGTCCTTTCCTGGTTTAGTTATATGTTGTAATAAGTGTGCTTCAATTTTTGAAGTACTAACAATGTATGTAAAGTATGGGTCGTTATAAAACCTGTGATCACCGAGGAGATGAACAGATAGCTTACCAAAGACGTTACGAATGAAGATATTCTTCTGGATCTGAAACACATTCACCCCACCAAGGGATCGGGGCCGGACGGCTTCCACGCCATCTTCTTTAAACAATACTAGAACATTATTGGTCTCGACATCTGCATTCTGATGAAGAACATTTGGTTGGGGAGAACAAACCTTTCCTCTATCAACCAAACTATCCTCATCCTCATCCCCAATATCAAGAAACCTCTTACGGTGTCTGACTTCAGACCTATCAGCCTCTACAATGTCTCTTACAAGATCTTCTCAAAGATTCTAGTTAATCAGATGTGTACTTGGTTACCTGAAATCATCTCATAAAATTAGAGTGCTTTGTGGCCAAGAGACTGATCCCTGATAATGCCATTGTGGCCCATGAAGTGTTCCACTCTATGAAAACACGCTCCACCGTGAAAATAGGAACCATGGCGTGGAAAATGGATATAAACAAGGCCTACGACAAATTGGAATGGAATTTTCTCAGATTCATGATGCTGAAAATGGGATTTTGCTCAAAATGGAAAGATATGATCATGAAATGCGTCTCGTCGGTCTCCTTCCATATTAATGTCAATGGGGTGCTTACCCGAGGCTTATCCCATACCCGAGGCCTTCACCAGGGAGACCCTCTTTCCCCATTTCTTTTCATCTTAGTGGATGGTGTTTTCTCTAACCTTATTTCCAGGGCAACATCCTCACATACAATTCATGGGTAAAAGGTGTTCCGTGAAAGCCCACCGGTGCCACATCTTTTTTTCGCCGATGATTGTCTTCTTTTCTCTAGAGCCACCCATAACGAGTGCCTTGCTATAGGACATGCGATACACCGGTATGAGAGGGCCTCATGGAAAACAATTAACCATGGAAATTCGGAAGTCTCTTTCAGATCTAGGGTTCTACCATCCAAAAGGGAATAACTCTATGTCACTGCAGCTATTCATATGGTCGAGAAGAATCAGAAGTACCTTAGGCTACCCACGGTGATTGGCTGGTCCAAAAAAGAAATCTTCGCATCTATGTTGGAATGGATTGAGAAAAAAAATCCTTGGCTGGACCCCAAATAGAATCTCCAAATATGGAAAGGAAACCCTCATAAAATCTACTCTTCAGTCTATCCCCAGCTATTTCATGTCCCTTTTCAAACTTCCTTCTGCTGTTTTTAACCAGATCCACTCATGCACTACTAATTTTTGGTGGGGAAAGAACAATGGAAGGAATAAAACCCACTGGATCTCCTGGAATAAACTTTGCCAACCAAAATCGGAGGGAGGTATGGGATTCCAAGACCTCTCTCACTTTAATTATGCACTGCTGGCTAAGCAAGGATGGCACCTTATTGTCCTCCCATCCATTCTCTACGTGTGAGTACTCCGAGCTAAATACTTCCCCCATAAAGATTTTCAGGATTCCTCTCTAGGCCCCCGTCCTAGCTTCCTCTGGAGAAGTATCCAGGGATCCCATAGTCTTCTGAATAAAGGGTTGGGTTGTAGTATTGGGAATAGCTCAAATGTTAAGGTTTGGACTGATCCCTGGCTAATTTATAAGGAAGGCGTGCATGCTTCATCCCCTTCTCAACCAGGTTTTGCAGGGGCCACTGTCCGTTGCCTTTTTTCTAATAATGGGAATGGGTGGTGCATGTAAAAACTTCACTCATGGTTCAACGAAAGGGACATAAGGATTATCCTGAGTACCCCCTGTGTTCCAGATGCAAGCCCTAACCATCTCTTCTGGATCAATGACATATCGGGAACCTATACGATGAAGTCTAGATATCGGTTCACCCTCTGTACTCAGACAGATGGAGGTGATGGGAGGCCCTGGGAACTACTGTGGAAGCTAAATGTCCCTCAAAAAATCCGCCACTTCTGGTGGTAGGTGTGCACTGGCATCCTCCTGACCAAGGACTTTCTAGTCCACCTTCACATTTCCAGCTACATGTTGTGCCCCTTTTGCTCGAACACCCCAGAAACTCCCCTCCATGCTTTAACCCAATGCCCGAGGGCAAAGGAGGTCTGGCACATATGGGGATCCTGTATGAATCTATCACTAGACGTGGTCCCAGACCTCCCCTATCTCCTGATGCGATGGTGCTCCTCTTTTTCACTAGACAAAGTGGGATCACTTTGCATTTTGGCCTCGATCATTTGGGTTCATTTCAACGATGCCATTTTCAACCACATCATCAAGCCCCCTAGGTTCTGGATTGAACGAGCAGTATCATGGATTGCGGGATAACAACATCACACTGGACAACAAAATCCCTTTGGGACCCCATCCTCTTCTTCACATTGGTTCCCTCCACTGGAAGGGATTCTCAAGATTAATGTGGATACGTCTCTACCCAAGGATAGACCTGTTGGTCTTGGTCTTGTGGCCCGATATCATCTTGGGCATACCATCATAGCCAAACATGAAACATGTCACGTTCTTTGGGAACCCGTGGTTTCTAAAGCCACCACCATCCTCGCCAGGATGATGTTCGCTAAAGATCATGGCTAGGACGCAATCCACCTGGAATTGGACTATCTCACCATTATTAAGTCTATCAACCTCAATGATGGCGGTTTGCAACCTTTTGGTTCACTCATCAGGAAAATCCTTTCCCTCCGTCAGACCTTCACAATTTTCACCTTCTCCTTTATCAAACAGGAAGGAAAAAAGGACGCCCATCAGGTGGTGGCCTCTGGCCCTCCTGACAATGACCATCTCTGGCTAGACCACTTTCCTTCATGGTTAAGTGATTGTACTTCCGCAAATCTTTGCTTTTAATGATTACGTGTTTTGTCAAAAAAAATTCCCTTAATATAAAAAATGGTCCACCATATGGAATATTTAAACTTACTCACAAAATCTAACAAAATTTCCTCTTGAATTTCCTTTAAACTAATATAGATGATAATAGGCAATATAGAGTACTCACCTAGAAAAGAATATTTCAAATGAGATGGAAGGGGTTTGATCTCCAAATCAGGTTATTTTTTACATTATGATAGACTCTTGGGTATATGTGGTCTAAGGTATTCAATTTTTTTCTTAACATGTGTTTGAAAATTGGAAAGATCTTGAATTTCAAGACCAAAAATAAATATTTTCCTCACTGTTATCCTTAGTGGATAGATCATTCCTCTCCAAAGGTAGAACAAATTTTAAAACAATTCCTCCTACAAACTCATCAATTTATTTAGAATGATATTACTAATAATTACTACGAAGTTCTTCATCAGTTATAGTGGGGAGAGTTTCCTCAAATTTTCTATTAAATACCCTAATCCTAGTAACATATAATTGATCATCCAAGGGTCTCATGAAAGTAGGGTGAGGCCTACTATCTCTCTCTAGAATAGTGTCTAGGACCTCATTTTGATCATTTTAAATATGCTAATAAGAATCAATGTCATCTTCCAAATGGATTTATTTTACCATATATTTCTTATCCAATTCTTCAAGATGATCAAATGAATCCTCTAGTTCAAGCAAGTTGAATCTTGAACAAATCTCTCCTGAAGTATGTTCCTTATCAATTTTTACAACATTAAGCTCATATATTTTCTCTCTAAAATTAAAAATGAGTTTTCCATTATAAATATAAATGATAGATCCCCTCGTGTCTAATAAAGTTCTACCCAAAATAATGGTTACTTCCATGTCACACTCAATATCCATAATGATAAAATCATCCAACAAGTATTGCTTCCCTACTCTCACCAAAAAATCATCATCTCTCCCGATCGAGTGAGTAATGCATCGATCAACCAACTATAAGACTATAGTGGTGGGTTTTTTTTTCTCTTAACCTCAAGTGTTGAATCAATGATAAGGGAATCAATTTGATAACGATTCTAACTCCATAAATAATATTAAACCTACCACTCTACCCTAGTGTTCATGGGATGGAAAATATTCCAGGATCTTAGAGCTTAAGAGGTATCCTATTTTTCTAGATGAAACTGCACTTCTATATGCGATTGTAATTAAAAAATTATTCCAAAGTTCTATTGTTTAAGTGATTTTAGATAATATGGAATTTTAATTAAGGATTCCATGAGTAGTATAGTAATTTTAATCTTTTTAACAACTTCAAGAAATTTAATAAGTTTTGTTTTATGATTCCTTTTTTTGATTCTTTCAGGGAAAGGAGTGGTGGGGGAGAAATTATTCACAATTTTCAGAATTTACTCAATGTATTCTTAAAAATTAATTTTACTTTTATTTTATTTTATTTTTAATTCTTTTTCTTGTGGGGGTTTTGTAGGTATAACATGTTTTAAAGGACTTATAGTGGGGTTTTCCAAATTTCCACATTCTTAATTTTCTAGATTTTAGGTTTCAATTTCCTCTAGATTTTCATTTTGGGAAGATTAAAGTTATTTTCTAGATTCCTGGTGGTTTTTAAGAGCACTCCAAGTTTTTACAACCATAACATTCTCCCTAGGATTCATTTAAGTGGTGTTTGACATTTTTCCCTTATCTATACCTCCACATCTCTATCTAACTTCCCAATTTGTAACTCTAGGTTTTTTAAACCTGAAAACTATTTGTTATTTATCAAAATAATTTTCAATATTATATTCATCAAAACTACCAATAAACTATTGAAACATACATATTTTTTTTCTTGAGAACTATAAGGTTCAACCTTATGTTAGGGTTGGAATTGCTGCATAGGTTGGTGTTAGAATCCAAGGGAAATTGGTCTAAGAACTCCCTAATATCTCCTGGAAGAGTTCATATAGTTTTTATAACCCTTATTATAGTTATTTGAGAATTTTTTATACTTATGTTGTATCATAGTACCATACCTAGAATTTTTTTTAAGAGATTGGGAAGGAATATCAATATTGGGACAATATGACTGTGAATTCTCAAACATGACACAATGGTTACATTGATCCCTAAGTGTTGTTTGATTATTTTTAGTGTAAAATACATAATATTGGACTTTATATTGGGGATATGGTGTAGTTTCATTCCTAATAATGGTTCTCCTTCTTGAAAATTTGTGCTATGAGTTTTGATCCAATGAGTTAAAAATCTGTTTCAATTCCTCGGTGGTTTTATCATTAAGTTTCTCTCCAAAAGTTTGATCCACTAAAGTTTAGTGGTATGGGGTGAAGATATTATAAAATATGTATATAAGAATTTATGGAGTGAATTAGTGATTCATACACTGCCTAATTAGATCCCATAATTTTTCCCAAGTTTCATGGAATAGTTCACCCTCATCCTGAATAAATCCTATAATTTTATTCCTTATTTCAGTGATTATTCTCTTAAGAAAAAATTTCATGAAAAAACCATTATATATATTTCTACAAAGTATTTAAGATTTCATCATCCATTTATTAGAACCAAATCCTATCATTTCCCTTTAAACATAATTAGAAAACCCTAAGTTTTAGTTCTTCCTCACTCAACCCTATCAGTGGATACTACTTTACCACACAATAGAAGTCCCTAATGAATCCAAGAGAATATGTATTGGGTATTTCATTAAATTATGACAACATGGACAAGTGATATTTTTTAATTTCATAATTGTGAGACCTATGGGTTTTACTAATGTAGGATGGGTTGCTTGAAACAACCATCACTTGGAATTCCCTAAGTCTAACTCCCACTATCAAATCATTTTTGGGTTGATGCAGATTGAGATTTACAGCTTGTTGGTTATTTTGTTTCTATCAATTTTCTATAAGATCTTACATCTCAAGTTTATTTTTTAGTTTTATAGTAGTAAAGTGTTTTTTGATTTCAGTTATTAAAGGTTTTATGTGTTTCCCAGCAGACCTTGTGTGCATAAAAAAATTCAACATTTTTTTTGGTTTTTATATTTTGGATTTACTTGGATGCACGTTCCTACCTTTATAATGATGAAAAAATTTGACTAGGTCCATAGGTTGTTAACTATGTTATAGGAAAATTAATGTCACGACCCGCCCTCGGGGTCCATGCCGTGACTACCCCAAGCCCGCCTTCCATAGGCCAGGGGCTGGCGACTAGCACCAAGGCGTAAATCCCAGTAAAAAAATGGGAAGGCATTGCCTTTGAAAAGTAAACAAACATCACAGAGTAAGCAAGCGGAAAGTAAACACTAAACAAAAACAGAGTACAACAGAAAGTGCGAAAAAGTAAATGGGCCAGTATACAAACCCAAACTGAAAGTAAAGTACAACTCGAAAGGGAAAACAGCAACTGAAAAGTAAAAGCCGCTACTCCGAGCTGTCCACTGGAAATCCCACCTGAAGGGTGGGTACAGATAGCTCCTCTGCTCCACGGGTCCCGCCGTCCGCTCCGAGCACGTCCCACCCAGTGGTCCACCTCCGGGTACCGTCCCGCTCTGCAAGCCCCAGCTAAGGTCAACGCTGTCCGTCGTCTGCAACCAACACAACGTAGTGCGGGCAAAGCCCGTGCAGGGGTGAGTATAAGCTACTCAGTAGGGACCCCGAGACCCCTGAAGGTCTCTCAAATCCACTAAGGATAAACCACGAAGAAAGGTACAATCACAAAGGAACAACCGACACTGCTTAGGTATATGCCCATACATATACCTAAGTCATCAATTCAAATACGCTCCAACCTCCGAGCCCAAGTACAACTCAGTCTACACAGGAAAGTAAACGTATTCCACACAGGAAAGCAAAACGTAATCCACACAGGATTGCACAACACAATCCACACAGGAAAGCAATAGGATTCAGCTCACACAGGTATACATCTTCAAGGACGATAAAGATGATCACTGATCCATCTAAGTCGTCGGACCCACGAAGGATCGATAGGTAACTAACCCCCGCAAAGACCCACACAGGATCGGGCCCACACAGGACCTGTAGGCGCTGGTTCACACAGGACCGCTGAGCGCAAGGACCCACACAGGATCAGACCCACACAGGATCGGGCCCACACAGGACCTGTAGCACTGACCCACGTAGGATCGCTGAGTGCTGTAGTCGTCGTCGTCGAATCCACACATGATCTCTGTACTGTCGTCGTCGCAGTCACAGTAGCTGTCGTAGCAGTAGTAGTCACAGTATCAGTCGCAGCCAGCACTAGGGTTCCCGCACACAGCAAGCTCGTTCGGAGGGTCCGCTCCACGAGCCGAGAGGCTGATACATCAACTGTCACAAAGACCAGAGTTGATGTATCCAAAAGTTCCGTATCGTCAACAAGAACTCAACGCAACAGACGGCGCGTCGATCGGACGCCCGGTCTGAGAGTTATTGGCATTTTCGTCTCCGGGGCCCGGTTGGTTTTTAAGGCAAAACCAACCCGACCGTACTCCACCTGCGTCCAAACCTCGGGAGGAGTATTCCAAAAGATCCGTCTCACTAAGAGGAACACAACACAGCTGACGGCACGTCAATCGGACGTCCGTAGCTCAAGATATGAGCGTTTCCGCTCCGAAGGCCCGGTTGGTTTCGTGAACGAACCAACCCGGCCGAACTCAAATAATCCGAAACCTTGAGTGCGATATACCGAAACGACCGTCTCGATCCAAGGATCGCGTTGCCGTAGACGATTCGTCATTCGGAGGTCCGAGGCTCAAGATAAGGCCAAAAGACCGAGACTGGTTCGAAATGGGGGGGTTCGGGTCCGGGCCGACCCGGCCCGACCCCCCCCTGGGTCGGCCCGGCCGGCCGGCGGCGCGGCGGCGCGACGGCCGCGGCGGCCTGGCGGCCTGGCGCCGCACGAGGTCGGCATGCGGGGGGCAAAGCCCCCGCTTTCTTGGAGGGCGGCGCGGCAATCAGCCGCGCCTTTTTGTAAAAACCGCCCCCCTACGTGGGGGGCTTGATTGAAGGGGCGGCGCGGCTATATGCCGCGCCCCTTTATATTTTTTTTAAAATGCCCCCCCACGTGGGGGGCCTGTTTGTGCGGAACTAGGGGGCCGGCTTCCCCCCCTCCCTTCAAAGAACCGCCCCCTCATAAAGAGGGGGGTTTTTGTGTGTTGGCCGGGGGATTAATTCCCCCGGTTTAATGCCATCCGGCCGGCCAGCTGGCCGGCCGGTTTTCTCCAACGGGACCGGAAATTCCGGTCCCCCCTTCGACTTCCGACGCCGGCGGCCCGTCCGCCGGTCTTCTCTTCCGCCTCGGCCCGGAATCCGGCCGCGGTTTTCGTCATCCGGCGCGGTGCGACGGCACCGCGCCCCTCCGCCGCACCTCGATTTCTTCAACGCGGCGCGACAGCGTCGCGTTCTTGATGTTTCTTTCATGGCACGGCGCGACGGTGTCGCGTAATAAGGATTGGGCGAATATCCGCGTGGTGCGACGGCACCACGCCACCTTGATTCATCCACCCGCAAGCAATACAACAAGAACGATGGAGGGGGTTCGGCCGTGTTCATGCGGTCCGGCCCCCTCACGTTAAGCAATAACGCAACTTAAAATATTTCAAAGCCACACGTTAGACTTGCTAAATTCATGATCAAGAATAGAATAATTAAACAATAAACAACAACCCCTACCTTGGTATAAGGTTCGAAGATTGTCAACGTTCCGCGGAAGACGACGTCACGGAGGTCGGGCGTCGCGGTAGCCGTTCGTCAATTCCGTTGACGAAGAGATGTGTCCGATGTGACACGTCGTTGGCGAAACCTCTTATGTTGACGAAGGGAATCCGAGGAGGAAGCGGCGTTCCCTCTCGTTGACACGGAAGTCGAAGAAGAGCGGAGCGGCGTTCTTCGTCGGAGCTTGAGCGTTCTTCGTCAAGATGAGCGTTCTTCGTCAAGATGAAGAAGATGGAGGAGAAGCTCTCAAAACGAAATCCACACAAGTTGGCTAACAAAATAAAATAAGGTCCCTCCTTATTTTATTTACCAAGCCAAGGAATTCAAAACTTCAAATTTCAAAACATAACACTTAATTAATTAACATGTCATGTGTAATTAATTAGATGTTAAGTTTACAAACATTTAAGAGGGAGAGAGGGGAGTTTAAGGGGAAAGTTGAGAGGTTTAGGTTCGTGTGGGTCCCACCACACTTAATCCTCCCAAGGGAGGTTAAGTGGATGTGGGTCCCACTTCCAACCCCCTTTGGTAGGATTTAACAAGTTAAAATAAATTTTGTTCTTCACAAAATTTTATTTAACTTAAACCTAAAACCCAAAAAAATAACTTTCAACCCGCAACCGACGCAACTTCCGAAAAGGTCTCTTTAAGCGAATATCGGCGCTGCGAGTTCATAGGTGCCCTCAGATTTCAATTCCGAGCACCAGATCAAAAGTTAGGAATTCCCGCTCGTTCGTTCACTGAACGTACCCGAGCCAAACTTCGGAAATTGATTCCGGGCACTCCGGGCCTCGGAATCAGGTGCCGTCAGAAACCGCGCTCTTGTAAAATTCTAAAGAAAATTAAGAAAAAATTTCCCTTGAATTTTACGGGTCTTTACATTACTCCCACCTCAGAGCTTTACGTCCCCGTAAAGATACATCAAAAACTAGGGAAACAAATGAGGGTACTGAGCACGCATCTGAGCCTCCCGCTCCCATGTGCTCTCCTGGAGATTCCCGTGCTGCCATCTGATGCGCACAAGAGGAATCAATCGCCCACATAGGACCTGCTCCTGTCGATCCTCTATCTCCACCGGGACCTCCGTAAAAGTCGCCCCATCGTCAACGTCAAGCTCCCCATGGTCAATGATGTGTGTCGGGTCGTGCACGTATCTCCTCAGCTGAGACACGTGGAAGACGTCATGCACTCGGTGCAACTGAGGTGGTAGAGCCAGGCGATAATCCACCTCACCAATCCTGCTAAGAATCTGGAAGGGTCAGATGAAGCGCGGAGATAACTTGCCACCTCGGCCAAATCTCCGAATACCACGTCGAGGTGAGACCCGCAAGAAGGCGTGGTCGCCATCCTCGAACTCCAGTGGCCTCCGCCTCCTGTCAGCATATGACTTCTGCCGGCTCTGAGCTGTCCTCATCCGCTTCTGGATGACCTGGACCTTCTCTGTCGTGGCCGGGACCATCTCCGGTCCCACCAGTGCTGACTCTCCGGGGTCTGTCCAGCACAAAGGATATCTACAAGGTCGGCCGTACAACGCCTCGTACGGTTCCATCCCGATGGTGGAGTGGTAGCTGTTGTTGTACGCAAACTCCACCAAGGGTAGGTGGTCCTCCCAGCTACGACCAAAGTCGAGGACACATGCGCGGAGCATGTCCTCGAGTGTCTGAATGGTCCTCTCCGTCTGACCATCCGTCTGAGGGTGAAAAGCTGTGCTAAGACGTAGCTGCGTCCCGAACGCCTCCTGTAACCCCTTCCAAAGCCGGGAAGTAAAGCGGGCATCTCAATCGGAGACGATAGATGATGGCACGCCGTGGAGCCGCACAATCTCCTGAACGTAGAGACGTCCCAAGCTCTCTACTGAACCCTGCTCTCTGATGGGTAAGAAGTATGCCGACTTGGTGAGTCGGTCAACAATCACCCAGATGGAGTCGTGACCTCTGGAAGTGCGTGGAAGTCCAGTCACGAAGTCCATAGATATTCCGTCCCACTTCCACTCCGGAACCTCCAAGGGCTTTACCAAGCCTGCTGGTACCTGATGCTCTGCCTTTACCTGCTGACAGGTGAGGCATCGAGAAACGAACTCTGCTACAGCCTTCTTCATGCCCGGCCACCAGTGCTGTCGTTTGAGGTCCTGGTACATCTTCGCCACTCCAGGATGTACCGCCAATGGAGAAGTGTGAAACCCTCTCAGCACTTCATCTCGCAAAGCTACTGGTACCATGGTACGTCCTCTGAAAAGGATGTCGTGCTCTGCTCCAAGGGAGATACCATCTGGTGCCTGTCCCGAGGATATCTGTGCACGCCGTGTCTCACAGTCAGCGTCCCCGCGCTGTGCCTCCCTGAATCGCTGCAGTAGTGGAGGAGTGACTGTGAGAGACTGAAGAAAGGCTTCTCCATCTCTATCCACGAAGGATATCTGCAAAGAGGCTAGCTGCTCCGTCACCTCCTCAAGTAGCTGAATGCCCGTCCTCCTGCTGAGGGCATCGGCTACTACGTTTCCCTTCCCAGGAGTATAGACTATCTCAAAGTCATAGTCCTGGAGGAACTCGAGCCATCGCCGCTGTCTCAGGTTCAGGTCCTTCTGCGAGAAGATCTACCTGAGACTCTGATGATCGGAAAAGACTGTAAAGTGATCGCCCATCAGATAGTGTCGCCATGTCTTCAGAGCGAAGACCACTGCTGCTAACTCCAGGTCATGGGTAGCGTAGTTCTACTCATGCGGCCTCAACTGACGTGATCCATAGGCGATCACTGCCCGCTCCTGCATCAGAACACATCCGAGTCTGGTCCCTGATGCATCACAGTAGACTACGTACCCTACTCCCTCCTCAGGCAACCTCAGGATAGGTGCGCTAGTCAATCTCTGTCTCAGCTCCTGGAAGCTCTGCTGACATCTGTCTGACCACACGAAGGGTTTCCCCTACTTCGTCAAAGCTGTGAGTGGTGCCGCAACTCTAGAGAAGTCTGGCACGAATCTCCGATAGTATCCAGCTAGTCCCAAGAAACTCCGAACCTCAGTCACGCTCCTGGGTGGCTCCCAAGCTAACACAGCCTCAATCTTCGCGGGATCCACTGCAACTCCCGCCTCAGAGATAACGTGTCCCAAAAAGTGGACCTCACGTATCCAGAACTGGCACTTCGAGAGCTTACCATAAAGCTGGTGCTCTCGGAGTGTGTCAAGAACAACTCGCAAGTGATAGGCGTGCTCCTCCTCTGTCGCAGAGTAAATCAGAATGTCGTCGATGAAGACCATGACAAACCGATCGAGGTATGGCTGAAAGATCCTGTTCATGAGAGCCATGAACACTGCTGGAGCATTGGTTACACCGAAAGGCATAACCAAGAACTCATAGTGGCCATACCGACATCTGAAGGCCGTCTTCTGCACATCCTCATCTCTGACTCTGAGCTGATGATAGCCTGACCTGAGGTCTATCTTCGAGAACCACCGTGCTCCCTTGAGCTGATCAAATAGGTCATCAATCCTCGGTAGCGGATACTTGTTCCTCACTGTCACCTGGTTTAGGCAACGATAGTCAACACAAAGTCGCAAGCTCCCGTCCGCCTTCTTGGCGAACAAAATCGGGGAAGCCCAGGGTGAAACACTGGGTTGGATGAACCCCTTGCCCTGCAAGTCCTCCAACTGTACCCGTAGCTCTCGAAGCTCAGCGGGGGCCATCCGATATGCTGGAGTGGATATCGGGGCTGTCCCGGGGTACAAGTCAATATAAAAGTATACCTCTCTGCGTGGAGGTAGCCCTGGAACGTCGTCGGGAAAAACGTCCGCAAACTGATCCACCACTGCAGGAAAACCAGGACTCCGCACGTCAACTTCTCCAAGGATGAGGCTAGCCAACTGATGAGTGATGGGCTGTCCTCTCCTCCGCGGAAGTCCATCCTGTGCTGCTAAGGCTCCCTTCTCGCCGGTGAAGGTGCACCTGCTCCCGTCGGTGCGTACACATCGCACCTTGCGCCTAAAACAGTCAATCTGTGCATGGACCGTAGATAGCCAATCCATGCCCAAGATGACGTCGTAAGGCCTCGACGCTGCTACAAGAAGATCCCAGCCGAAGCTCTCGCCTCCTAGAGTAAGCTCACACTGCCGGCACCAGTGCGTAATCGTCGAGTCTACTCCCGTAGGAGTCTCTAGCCGTAAGGATCGAGCCAACGGCTCTGTCGGAATCTCCGAGCTCCGAACAAGGGCAGCGGCTATGAAAGAGTGACTCGCTCCTGTGTCTATAAGAACTGCAGCAAGGGTGGAGTAGACACAGATAGTACCTCGAATCATCTCGGGTGCGCCGTGGTCGTAGGCCTCTGCTGCCTGGAGCTGTGCCTGTCGCTGCCCGCCAGCTCCCTGTGGTCGGGGTGGACCTCCTGGTGGTGGTGGTGGCAGAGCCTCAAAGCGTCACCCACCACCGGCTGCTCGTCCAGCTCCTCTGCCTCGTCCGCCTCCTCCCTGCGGACCGCCACGGTCGACCCTCTGCCTCTGCCTCAGTGGTCCATCAACTGTCTGCTGCTCCTCGGCACGACGGGTCGGGCAGTCACGAGCCATGTGGCCCTGCCCGCCGCGCGAGTAGCACTGCCTTCCTCTCGTAAGACTGGCTCCGCGCTGTGTGCCCCGCACTGCTGAGCCAGTGCCCTGAGATCGTCTGCCCGAAGGTCTGGTCTGTCTGGACCCCTGAGTCATCCGTCGACTGCCTGCTGCAGATGACTCTGCCACGTGCCGCCCTGCGGTGGGTCTCTGTGCTGGTGTAGACTCAGCAAGGAAGCTCTCGATCAGAAGGGCCCGCTCCAGTACTCCTGTCTGAGTCGGTATGCTGAGGGAGATCAGCGATGCCCTGATCTCGTGTCTCAAACCCTGCTCGAAGGTCCGGGCCCGGAAGAATGGGTCCCGTACCATGTCGGTCGAGTAGCGCGAGAGATCGGTAAATCTCGCCGAGTACTGAGCGACCGTCATGCTGCCCTGCCGCAGCTGTAGAAGCTCCTGGATACGCACCGCACGAAGGGTGGCTGGGATGAACTCCGAGCGGAAGAGGCTCTCAAAGTCCGTCCAAAGTAGAGATGCCTCATCGTGCACCTGGAGCATCAAGCTCCACCATCGGCCTGCTGCTGCGTGTAGTAGGCTCGCAGCGAGGATCACCATGAGGTCTGCTGGTGTCCTCACTAGCCTAAACACTCGAACCACTGCCTCCAGCCAGTCCTCTGCTGCCTGGGGATCCGTCTCCCCGCGAAACCTGGGCGGTCGCTGGCGCTGAAACTCATGCAGTGCGCTGAGGCGACGTGCATCGTCAGCGGCTGCTGCTGGAAGCATCGGGGGCTCGGTGGGTAGAGCTACCGCCGGTGCCACTACTGGCAAAGGGCCCTGTACCGAGGCCTCGTCGCTCGGTGGGCTGTCGTCACGCTCGACTCTCGGAACCCTAGCTGGCTGCCGTCGTGGGGCCATCCTGAAAAGGAAACAGGTGCACCACGGTCAGAACAGTATACCTGGTGAGCTGATATAAGTAATCACAAAGAAAACTTTGAAACACACACGCAATCAATGTTTTCGTGCATTAAGTCGGAAATCAGAAGTCAGGGTCCTGGTGTACGGATACGTCGGCCTCCGCACCAACACTGGACTCCCTGGACTGATAACCACACTCAATACGCTAAACATTATTGCTTCACATAGAAAAGATCAGAGTTTGCAGTAGAACCGAACTCCTTTGATACCAATTTGTCACGACCCGCCCTCGGGGTCCGTGCCGTGACTACCCCAAGCCCGCCTTCCATAGGCCAGGTGCTGGCGACTAGCACCAAGGCGTAAATCCCAGTAAAAAAATGGGAAGACATTGCCTTTGAAAAGTAAACAAACATCACAGAGTAAGCAAGCGGAAAGTAAACACTAAACAAAAACAGAGTACAACAGAAAGTGCGAAAAAGTAAATGGGCCAGTATACAAACCCAAACTGAAAGTAAAGTACAACTCGAAAGGGAAAACAGCAACTGAAAAGTAAAAGCCGCTACTCCGAGCTGTCCACTGGAAATCCCACCAGAAGGGTGGGTACAGATAGCTCCTCTGCTCCACGGGTCCCGCCGTCCGCTCCGAGCACGTCCCGCCCAGTGGTCCACCTCCGGGTACCGTCCCGCTCTGCAAGCCCCAGCTAAGGTCAACGCTGTCCGTCGTCTGCAACCAACACAACGTAGTGGGGGCAAAGCCCGTGCAGGGGTGAGTATAAGCTACTCAGTAGGGACCCCGAGACCCCTGAAGGTCTCTCAAATCCACTAAGGATAAACCACGAAGAAAGGTACAATCACAAAGGAACAACCGACACTGCTTAGGTATATGCCCATACATATACCTAAGTCATCAATTCAAATACGCTCCAACCTCCGAGCCCAAGTACAACTCAGTCTACACAGGAAATTAAACGTATTCCACACAGGAAAGCAAAACGTAATCCACACAGGATTGCACAACACAATCCACACAGGAAAGCAATAGGATTCAGCTCACACAGGCATACTTCTTCAAGGACGATAAAGATGATCACTGATCCATATAAGTCGTCGGACCCACGAAGGATCGATAGGTAACTAACCCCCGCAAAGACCCACACAGGATCGGGCCCACACAGGACCTGTAGGCGCTGGTTCACACAGGACCGCTGAGCGCAAGGACCCACACAGGATCGGACCCACACAGGATCGGGCCCACACAGGACCTGTAGCACTGACCCACGTAGGATCGCTGAGTGCTGTAGTCGTCGTCGTCGAATCCACACAGGATCTCTGTACTGTCGTCGTCGCAGTCACAGTAGCTGTCGTAGCAGTAGTAGTCACAGTATCAGTCGCAGCCAGCACTAGGGTTCCCGCACACAGCAAGCTCGTTCGGAGGGTCCGCTCCACGAGCCGAGAGGCTGATACATCAACTGTCACAAAGACCAGAGTTGATGTATCCAAAAGTTCCGTATCGTCAACAAGAACTCAACGCAACAGACGGCGCGTCGATCGGACGCCCGATCTGAGAGTTATTGGCATTTTCGTCTCCGGGGCCCGGTTGATTTTTAAGGAAAAAACAACCCGAACGTACTCCAACTGCGTCCAAACCTCGGGCAGAGTATGCCAAAAGATCCGTCTCACTAAGAGGAACACAACACAGCTGACGGCACGTCAATCGGACGTCCGTAGCTCAAGATATGAGCGTTTCCGCTCCGAAGGCCCGGTTGGTTTCGTGAACGAACCAACCCGGCCGAACTCAAAGTAATCCGAAACCTTGAGTGCGATATACCGAAACGACCGTCTCGATCCAAGGATCGCGTTTCCACAGACGGTTCGTCATTCGGAGGTCCGAGGCTCAAGATAAGGCCAAAAGACCGAGACTGGTTCGAAATGGGGGGGTCCGGGTCCGGGCCGACCCGGCCCGACCCCCCCCTGCGGCGGCGCGGCGGCGCGGCGGCCGCGGCGGCCTGGCGGCCTGGCGCCGCATGAGGTCGGCATGCGGGGGGCAAAGCCCCCGCTTTCTTGGAGGGCGGCGCGGCAATCAACCGCGCCTGTTTGTAAAAACCGCCCCCCCTACGTGGGGGGCTTGATTGAAGGGGCGGCGCGGCTATATGCCGCGCCCCTTTATATTTTTTTTAAAACGCCCCCCCACGTGGGGGGCCTGTTTGTGCGGAACCGGGGGGCTGGCTGCCCCCCCTCCCTTCAAAGAACCGCCCCCCTCATAAAGAGGGGGGTTTTCGTGTGTTGGCCGGGGGATTAATTCCCCCGGTTTAATGCCATCCGGCCGGCCAGCTGGCCGGACGGTTTTCTCCAACGGGACCGGAAATTCCGGTCCCCCCTTCGACTTCCGACGCCGGCGGCCCGGCCGCCGGTCTTCTCTTCCGCCACGGCCCGGAATCCGGCTGCGGTTTTCGTCATCCGGCGCGGTGCGACGACACCGCGCCCCTCCGCCGCACCTCGATTTCTTCAACGCGGCGCGACAGCGTCGCGTTCTTGATGTTTCTTTCATGGCGCGGCGCGACGGTGTCGCGTAATAAGGATTGGGCGAATATCCGCGTGGTGTGACGGCACCACACCACCTTGATTCATCCACCCGCAAGCAATACAACAAGAACGATGGAGGGGGTTCGGCCGTGTTCATGCGGTCCGGCCCCCTCATGTTAAGCAATAACGCAACTTAAAATATTTCAAAGCCACACGTTAGACTTGCTAAATTCATGATCAAGAATAGAATAATTAAACAATAAACAACAACCCCTACCTTGGTATAAGGTTTGAAGATTGTCAACGTTCCGCGGAAGACGACGTCGCGGAGGTCGGGCGTCGCGGTAGCCGTTCGTCAATTCCGTTGACGAAGAGATGTGTCCGATGTGACACGTTGTTGGCGAAACCTCTTATGTTGACGAAGGGAATCCGAGGAGGAAGCGGCGTTCCCTCTCGTTGACACGGAAGACGAAGAAGAGCGGAGCGGCGTTCTTCGTCGGAGCTTGAGCGTTCTTCGTCAAGATGAGCGTTCTTCGTCAAGATGAAGAAGATGGAGGAGAAGCTCTCAAAACGAAATCCACACAAGTTGGCTAACAAAATAAAATAAGGTCCCTCCTTATTTTATTTACCAAGCCAAGGAATTCAAAACTTCAAATTTCAAAACATAACACTTAATTAATTAACATGTCATGTGTAATTAATTAGATGTTAAGTTTACAAACATTTAAGAGGGAGAGAGGGGAGTTTAAGGGGAAAGTTGAGAGGTTTAGGTTCGTGTGGGTCCCACCACAATTAATCCTCCCAAGGGAGGTTAAGTGGATGTGGGTCCCACTTCCAACCCCCTTTGGTAGGATTTAACAAGTTAAAATAAATTTTGTTCTTCACAAAATTTTATTTAACTTAAACCTAAAACCCAAAAAAATAACTTTCAACCCGCAACCAACACAACTTCTGAAAAGGTCTCTTTAAGCGAATATCGGCGCTGCGAGTTCATCGGTGCCCTCAGATTTCAATTCCGAGCACCGGATCAAAAGTTAGGAATTCCCGCTCGTTCGTTCACTGAACGTACCCGAGCCAAACTTCGGAAATTGATTCCGGGCACTCCGGGCCTCGGAATCAGGTGCCGTTAGAAACCGCGCTCTTGTAAAATTCTAAAGAAAATTAAGAAAAAAATTTCCCTTGAATTTTACGGGTCTTTACAATTAATTATTTATAAACCTTATTTAAAACTAGTAAAGTAGCAAGTAGGGGTCAATCCATAGGGAAATACTTCCAAGATGAGTGTGTGACTAAGTATAAAATCAAACACTCTCAATAAAATAGTAACACTAATAAATCTGTGTTAAATTTATAGAAGAAAATCTCAATGGTGAGTGATAGTAAGAAAAAATCAGGGATGGAAAGTTAATAATAGGGGAAATAACACAATCACAAGCAATAAGAAATAATCCAAAAAATAAATTAGTTTAATTCTATTGACTGATTTTTTTAAAATTATATTTTCTTATTCCATGAATAATTATTGCTAGATCTAGAGGAAAAAATCAAGATAGTTCTCTTGAATATCCAATATTTGGGTTAATGGATCCTACAGTCTCTCAACTCTAACATCCACTAATCCACATGATTAAAATACCAGTTTTCCTCCAAGATAAAATTATTAGTTAATCATAATGTGCTACCCTTGATGAGCTATCATCTTCTCATATGTATTCTCAAATAATCAAGAGTTACAAAAATGAATCTTGGAACGGTTATCATTACTTCTAGAAATTTCAAAAATGATCACTACTCAAAGAACAAAGGAAAGGATATGTACCATATATACATTGGATACGAATGAAATTATATTACCAACTATAAAAATCTCATAACCTTATCTCATTTTATCCAAAAAACATTACTAAATTATCAAAATATTCTAATAAGTTCAAAAGAAAATTGAAAATAGTGGAAAATAAAGAAACGTGGAGAGAAAATAATTTCCCATCAGAAGAGATCTAACTCCTCCCAAGCTCTACTAGTGTTGTTACTTACTCCTTAGCTAAATATAGGATCAATATAGATCTTCGGTGTTTTATCCTCCCTCTCTATCTTCTGTAGCTCTTTATTTTTAGCTCCATTCTGTCCCCATTTTTTGGTTCTAGATTCTTCTTTACTATAATTAAAAACACCTATTCCAATACTCCACTCTGAGTAACACATCACAACCCTTAAAATTTTATATGGGATCCATGTGGCACCTTCAATCTATAAAATATTCCCTACTGATGACACTGGATGAGATCCCATAACCAAATGAAATTCTCTTTGAAATTAAACTCCATTAGTGACCAAAATCTCATTTTCTTATGATCTCCATATGAATTTTTCAGTGGTTATTATTTATGAGTGAGGACACTAGAATCTTATATCTACTCCCACAATCACCTTCACCTTTGTATTTCCTGTATTCCTACAGATAATAAGAAAAAAAATATTATCTTTGGTAAAATCTACTCAAATTAGGAAATTTCCCCTACTCCTGCATTTCTGAGTTTTAGGGAACATGTGATATTTATTTTATTCATTTTCTAGGCTTTTTCATATCTTTAGGCTTGATCCTTCATTTGGGCCTAAACATCATTGTTTACTTCTTCAAATCCAAAATTATTTTTTCCTTTTTTTTTCGATCATCCACATCCTTAACATAATTTTTATTTCCCTTTAAGCTTCGATCCATCTCAAGTATATCTGAGTAATTCATAAATTTAGAGGTATCTTGACTTTGGTACAATAATAAATTTTTTAAGCTACAACATAGATCAACCTAGGATTTATCATTAGTATTTAACCGAACACCTACAATGTTCTCAATTTTGATCTTGAAGCCATAACATTGGAAGGATAAGAGGAACCTTCATCTTTTCAATTGTAATCCAACAAAAATCCATAAAAACTCAAAAATTATTAGCAAAAAAACTTTTATAGGCACCATATTATCCAAAACATCCAAAATTCTCACAATATAGAATTATTAAATGTAATAATCCTCTCGGTTTGCTTGGGATTTCAACGTGCTCGCACTTGGGACTATTGCAGTTCATATTCGCAAACTCAACTAGTTCCTGATTTTGGATCTATCCTTACATGATACAAAGGGTTACCCTTACATGAGAATAAAAATCAACCTTACATAAGGAATAAACTTACCATTATGCTATCTATAAGATCCCATAATTTTTTTAGGAACACCCCTCTTTGAGTTTTTTATTTGAGTCATGGTGGTCGAGTCTTGTTCAGAGACAGAGAGACTTTTTTGGAGAAAATGAATTAAATCATAGGGATGTATTTTTTTGAATTAATGGAGTTTTGATATAAATGTGTTAAATATGATTATGGGGGTTTCCATGCTTGGGAAGTATTTGGAGGTGTTTCAGATCCTTATATAAGAAATTGGGCTAAAAACTATATGTAGAACATTTACATGTCATGTAAATGTATTACACAATGTGTAATTTTTTCTAGACACATGTATTGAATGATTAAATGTTGTGAACTAATTCCCGACATAAAAAGAATACACATCATGAAATTAAATTACATATCGTGTAATAGTCTACCAAGATAAATAATAACTTGAGGTGATTAGTTTTTCAGCGTATCCCTCTATAGAGTAATACATGATGTTTAAAAGAGTTACACACTGTATAATATCCTGAGCAACAATTTTTAAGTCTTTATCATGGCTTATTTTTCATTCCATCCACTACAGCCTTTCCCCTCTCAACCCTAGAAGGTTCTATAGAAAATTTTGGAATCCTTCCCTTCATTCTAGAAATACGGATCATGCACCTGATCCCTAGTTACTTGTTTTGATTTAGTTTTCCCTTATCTCCCTTTGTTCTCCAGTTGTTGTGGTGTAATATTTTGATCATGGCTTATTTTGGGTTTTGATATTGATATGTTTTGATCTAGAATTATTCTTGTGATTATATGTGCCTTATTTATTGTTGGATAATCCTATTGAGAGTGTTGTTTGATCCTTAGTTAAAGGTATGGGGTATAAACCTTAACCCTATGGTTTTTTTAATTATAAATCTTCTGTAATATTGTAATTTCACTAATATAACATGTGCCAAAATTAATTAAAAGATGAATTGAATTTTTTCTTTTGAATACATTTGGATTCAATTGATATTGACCTATATTATGTCTACCACTAAGGTCAGAGAACCCTTGATTAGTAGTTGGGGTCCTAGACTTGTGGTAAGGAAACCCCATAAAACTACATATCACTAGGGATCAAATTCTAGTAGCCCCATAATTTGGGGATTTATTAAAATGACGGCGTAGCTTGGGTGGATGGAGGTAGGATATGGGAGGCAGGGCCGATGGGCAGTCAGCTCACCTATGGTGCTAGGCTAGGAGTAGAAGATGGAGGGGGGATGGGTGGGATGGTGGGATTTGGTGGGGGAAGGGCAGGGAGTGGCTGATTGAAGGTGGAAAGTGGGCCTCTGAGACATTATGGGTTCGTGGGACGATGGGCTTCAGTGGGGGAATGACCGGGAGTTGCCTTTATGTGGGACAAAAGGCTTTAGCATGGTGTGACTGGGAGTGGATGATGGTGGGGTGTGACATACAGACAACGGGACCCCGATCAACGGTGGATGGATTTCTACGGGACGAACGAGGACAACAAGCAACATGATGGATGGTTGGAGGGTTTGAAGCATATGACAATATATATATATATATTGATTTTTGGTGTAGATTCAGATATGTATTAGGGCTCCTCTTATATCTTCTTAAGGCTTCTAGATTGGGACGAACGAGAGAGTATGACATTTTCCATCGGGATTAGGCACTATGTACTCTGCATGAGGCATTGCTCGTTGTGCATCCTTTCAAAGTTTGGGAGTTTTAAAAAACAATAAATATATGCTAGGTGGGTTTTCACTTTTGGTATCTGATATTTGGGTCCCTCAGGGTGATCCATTGAGGAAGATGTGCCTCTTGGTCCTACAGGTCATGTAAAAGGTTCCCCCTCATCCTGTAAAAGGGGATTATCTAGTAAATAAAAAACACGGCCTTTGGGATTTCGGGTGAGAGAAACATTGATTATAAATTAATTGGCTAATGTTTTAAAGTGTGTTTATCATGACATGGGTTTTGGTTGATTTCTTGAGATAGATTTACCAATTGGATTTTCTTGATTATTGAAATGAACGAAATGTTATTGTTTTATGATCAAATGATAAGCAAAATGTTTAATTGGAAGATAAATGGTAATTTTCATAATTAACCATTGAGCCTTATGATGTGATATTGTGATATCCTTACTGTTATTCCTAGAAATTTATGATTTAATGTTTATATACCAGGCTTCAACCTGATATATGTTGAAATTCTTATATAGAAGGCTATGCCCAGTGACACATGTTGTAATGATTATATACCGGGATTGGGCCTAATACATACTGAAATGATTATATAGAGGTATATGCCCAGTGACACATGATTTAATTCTTATATACCGGTCTTGGCCCTGATACATACTGTAATTCTTATATACTAGGCCTGACATTGATCTTTTTCTAAAATACTTATATAGTGGGTTTTATCGAGAGTTGTGTGATTTATACCATGGATATATAGTTATGGTTTCCATGGTTGTGAGGCACACTCATAGACACTCTATAATGGTACCGAATCAAGTTATTTTTTTACCGTGGTTATATGTATATGGTTGGAATGGCTGTGAGACATGCTTAGAGATATTATAGCATGGTGCCGAAGTAGGTAGATGCAGTATTAATTTAATTGATTAATTAATTAATACAAATGTTTATTTAATTATTAAATGTAATTATTATCAGACTATTTATGTTATACATAGTGGGTTTGACCTACTGAATTATACTCAAACCCTATTCATGATGTTGTTTGGTACCCAAACATATTACATGGATGTGGGATTGGATAAGGGAAAATGACCTTACTGTTGAATATTGCTTGCTGGTTAGGATAGAGTTTGGATATGAGACTGACACGAGGCTCGGGATTGGGGAATTTTAAGTATTTATTTGAGTCAGCCAGTCTTCTAATTATATTACTTATATCATGACATATAGTTACATTTCATCCTATCATTACATTATTCCTTTATTATTTATTGGATTATTCACTTGGATTTTATTGTTTGTTTTTTTCCGCTGTGTTGTAACACTGTAACTAGGGGATATAGTCTCCCCACTATACTTATCACACCACCACTGCTAGTTGGTAACCTCTGGAATATGGGGAGGCACTCTTGAGATCCTTTAACCAACCATTTTTGGCCACGTGAGAGAGTGCCAGATCGGGGCTCATTACAAAGTGGTATTAGAGGTGTAGGTTTTTTTCTATTTATTTACTATTTAGGAAAGGTATAAAGGAGACTAGGATATGTGAGGACTTGGTAAAGATATTGTTCTTGGGAGTATCTAACCCATTTATATGGGAAAATCCAAGTTCCTAGGGGTGAGATTGGAGTTTATTCTATTTTCTTGTTATGGTTGATGTTATTTCACATAGGGTAATTCACATGTTGTGTGGTGTTATTATTTTGTGATTTTTTTGGTTCTTGAGAATTATACTTGGGGCCTATTATGGTGTGATACAAGTATGCATGCATCATAATTGGCACATAGGGATATATATTTACATGCACCATTCATGATAGGGACATATTTATTGTATGTGTTATATACTTACCTATATGAATTGTGGTATGAGATTCATGTTATATCTGATAAATGAAATAAATAAATTGATATTTCAGGCTAAAAAACTTTTAATTAATATTTAGAGAGACCAGGAGTAGTGGTTCTCTATTGTTGTCACCTGTTGAGGTTGATGCTGTTCTTATTAATATTGTTCTAAGGAGTGTGATTGTCTTGTAGAGAAAATTACTCCTCACGATCTTCAAGTTGAGTTTCAGGAGAGTGGAAATAAGAACTCTCCTAACATAGTTGAGATAGAGTTTCAATTATTTCTTCAGGATTAGATGGTTGTTCAACTTCGTGAAAAATTATTAAGGTTCATGTGATCCATGGAAAGGGAGACTATTCGTACCATGAATTCAATGTATGAGCTGATGAGAGAGTTCCAACTATAGAATATTCCTACATGCTCCAAGGATGGAGTCCCCTAAGTAGCTGAGTTATGGATCAAGTCATTCCATACAATCTTTAAGACTCTTGAGACACCCATATATAGGAGGGTAAAGCTTGCTACATATATGCTTCATGGACCTACCAAGAGTTGGTGGGATATTATGGGGCAAGCATGGTGGTAATATGAGTTATCTTGGAAGGAAATAGATATGATGTTCCTGATACATTTTTATCCTAATAAATTGAGGAATGATAAGGATCATGAGTTTATGCACCTGGCATGGGAGGGAATGTCAATTCTGAACTATGTTGAATGTTTCACCAACCTGCAGTGCTTTTTAACATCTTTAGAAGCAGATGGGATATCTAGGGTGAGGAATTTTCATGATGGTATTAACTATGAGATCAGGTTGTAGGTGAATGTGTTCTGTCTGAGCAGGTTTTTAGATGCGATTAATCAAGCACTCATCTCAGAAGGGAATCTGAGAGAGGCCCCGAGCAATGACCATGCTATTTTAGCAGGCCGAACTAGGAACTATTCTTCAAGTGGAAAGATGCATCACTATGAAAGTTTTCTCTAAGGAAATATAAATTATAGTAGTTAGGGCAGTGGGAAACAATTTTAGGATTGTTTCCCATTGTAGTGTTATTAGTGTGTAAAGATGTGCCACAAGCGGCCTTAGTGTCCATACCCCTCTTTAGAGTGTCATGTTTATAGTAGGATGAGCCACCTATAAAGGTTTTATATAGTGATGTGCATCAAAGCAGTGAAAGGGGATCATGATAGGTACCAGAGTCTGGTAAGGACTCATCTACTCTTTAGTAGGAAGGTAGATGGAGTTCCATAGGATGTTTTAGTCGAGGCATGGGATGTGGTACCTTATTGAAGGAATGACAATACCAAGCAAATAAAATAACTGAGTGGAGTTAGACTAGAGCCTCAGGAAGAGGGGCTAGATATATGTAGGCTATGAAAACTACTCTGGATATTATGGATTCAAGACCATCTACTATCAGAGGTACTATTCTTGTATCATCTAACCTTTCTTGTGTTTTGTTTGATATAGAATCATCACATTCCTTTTAATCCACTCTTTATGTAAACTATTTGGGCTTATATTTGGAAATATTGGATGGTTTTTTGACTATTGATACACCTTTGGGAGCGTGATTAGAGAATATAAAATTTCTCAAGGCATTTTATCCAGAGATTGACAGTTACCGTTTATTTTGGGAACCATTTTTTTGGAAATGAAAAGATTCTATTTTATTCTTGGTATTGATTGGTTAGTTTTATTCCATGATCATATCAGTTGTTACCAAAGGAGAGTAACATTTCTATATCCAAAATGAAGAAAATATTCTCACCATGGTGAGTGGGATCTTCCGGATGGTCATGAAAGACCAATTCAATGCAGATTGGATTGTCTCAAGGCTTAGATAGTTAATATTTCTCTAGATGATGGTGGAATGTATCAATATTGTTTTTCTCCAGTGGTATATCATTTTTAAGATCTATTTCTTGATTAGTTATATGGTTTAGATCCCAATAAAGATATCAAGTTCACAATCAAGTTGGTGTTGGGAGAAGAACCAATTTCTATCCCACCTTACAGGATGGAACCAGAATAGATTTAGGAGTTAAATGTTCAGTTGAAAGTGGTAGAAGCTAAGGGTTTCATACGAATCCATACGAATCCATGGGGCTCTCTAGTTCTTTTCTCCAAGAAGTCTGATGGTAACTTATACTTATGTGTGATTTATTGGAGGTTGAACTGGATGATGATCAATAACCGGTATCCTCTTCCATGCATCAAAGATCTCTTCGATTAGCTGAGAGGTGATAAGATATTCTTTGAGATTGATTTGAGATCTGGATACCACCAGTTGAGGGTGAGACTATCATACATACCTTAGACTACTTTTAGGAGTGGGTATAGATTGTATGGGTTTGTAGTGATACTATTTGTTTTGACTAATTCACCAGTGGTATTCATGGGCTTGATTAATCATATCTTTCATCATTTCCTAGAACAAGTTGTAGTGGTTTTTGTTGATGAAATCTTAGTGTACTCCCAGTTAGCATATGATCATTCCAAACATCTTTAAATAGACTTAAGTACTTTTAAAGGGAATCAGATTTATTCCAAGCCATTTACATACACTTTCTGGATTTATAAAGTTCACTTATTAGGCCATGTCATCCTAGATGTAGGAGTGTTAATGGACCCAAAGAAAATTAGAGCTATGGTATCTTGGGAGCAACCCAATAATTTCTTTTAAATTTGGATATTTCTAGGTTTAGTTAGTTGTTATCTATAATTTATCCATGAATTATCCCATATGGTAGGATCAATGTCAGTGATGACAAAAAAGGGAGTGAATTTTGTTTAGTCTGATGCTTGAGAGAGATATTTTCAAGAGCTAAAATCCAAGCTAACCTTAACACCCATCATCACTTTACCTATTCCAATTAAATAATATACTATGTATTATGATGCTTACAAAGTTTTAATTAGATTAGTTTTGATGTAGGATTATTGATTGGTTGTTTACGGCTCTAGGAAGTTTATACCACATGAAAGGAATTACCCTACTCATGATCTAGAGTTATTAGTAGTGGTATATGTCCTGAGATACTAGAAACATTATCTCATAGGTGAAAGGTTTTTTGGTTTACATGGACTAATAGAGCCTTAGGCACATATTTTTTCTGAGGGTCTTGAACCTCCAATAGAGGAGGTGGGTCGAATATCTATAGTATTTCAAATTTGAGTTTTCTTATACACTAGGAAAGGGAAATGTTATTGCTGATGTGTTGATATAAAAGACACATATTGAGATAGAAAAGGAGTCTTGTGATGAGTGGAAGATGATGAAAATATTTGCAGACATAAATCTATGTAACTCCCTAACCCCAAATGCCTAGATCTAGTGTATTTTTGTAACATATTTTCATGATTATAAGGAATCAAATCCCGAATAACTGATCAGTTTAGCAATATTTAAAAATATATTACATACATGAACTTTAAATTACATTTTATAACATAAAATACAACATAGAGAATCCTTTGAGGATACCATTATTCCACTAGATTAACCTTGAATGTCAAACATAAAACACTAATTAGCATCATGGGAAAATAAAACATAAGAAAGGGGTGATCTCATATTCTTATTAAGGATAAAAAATATAGCGGAAGCTATCATAAATAAGAAAAAACTTAAGGAAATGTATAAAACTAAAACGAAATCCTTTTAAACATAATCATTAGCATAACATGGACAGAATAAATCAAATAATTCCATTTAAACATTAACATGGATATTATACTAGTAGAATAATCATATGAGATATAAATATCTAATCTAATAATGAGGTAATGCATAATTCCAGACATCATAACCACAACATCAATGCCTCATTCCAAGACCATACACAAATATACCATCAATGCCTTGTGATAAGACACTAGTTTGTCTCATGAAACCTACCGATGAATCGAGGGTCTATAGAGGGCCCCACCTATCACTTACTAAGTCCAATTAATTCCTCTTATGGAAGGGGTGAAATGTAACATAAACATTCTTATTAAAACTAGCATACAAAATGTCAATACATTAACCATAAATAATGAATGGTATCAAAATAGCACATCTATACTCAAACATATCATAAAAACTTCAATAGAATTTGGTAGATTGTATAATAATAAATCAACATAAAATGAGAATAAAATCCAACAAAGGATTTTTTCATAGATGAAAATAAATTAAGAAAATCATTAAAAATATCTTGACACAAATACCCCCTTTTCTTTGAATTAATTTATTTAAAATCCATACACTTATAAAAGAAGAAATTTAAAAAGTGATTTTTGAATCAAAGTTTCCCATACCACTTTTAAATTTTTTAATGGATTCAACATTTTAAAACATTCATTTCCATATAAATAAATCCTTAATTTTTTTTGAAAACATGGACATTAATGAGAATGATTTAGAAGAATAAATATTTAAAACATTTAAAATGATGTTTTAGTTAAAGAGAATCTTACATAAAAACTTAAAAAATATTACTTTTAAAAACATTTGAATAGAAATAAAATTTTCTTTATAATCCATTATATATATATATAAGTAATTTTTTATGATAATATTAAGAATATTGAAATGGAGAAAGGATTAATTCTATAAACATTTAAAGTGTCCCATACAACTTTGAACATTTAAATCATAAGTCTGATATCATCAAATGAATATTTAAATTATATGAAGATAAATTTATTCATTATGTGAAATATAATAGGGTAAGTACATAAACCACATACACGAAATAGTTGGTGAACATTTCTTATATCTCATAAAAATTAAAAGTGAAATGAACTTCCATTACCTTAAGTCTGATACTATACATATGTGTATGAAACTCCTGTATAATGGTTTTAAACATATTATTAACTTGTATCATAATAATAATAATTTTTATTATATCATATATGATTCATTTATGACTTTATATTACCCGTTTATTAATAATTTCCAAGTTAAAGCAATGTTTCAGGTAATAATCACTTTCTTTATCATACATGTTTTGACTTGTTATTTTTAATCATATTACTCAGATAATAATTTAATTAATTATATAATATAAAAAATTAAATATATATCATATATATTCTGTATATAAATATATATAATATATAGATAAATAAAATGGAACACGCCGTTCATGGAGATGATAGGCTGTATGTACGTATGAACGCTGTTTTCGTTTTCTTATCGTATTGAATAGAAGTAAGTGAATGAAATATATGTACACACACACATATATATCATAATAGTATGATTATTATTTCATATATTTCATACTTATAAATAATATATATATTATTATAATCATTATTGGATGGTGAATGTGGAAGATTAGTCTCATCGCGTCGTGGAGATGGTAAGTCGTACGTACGCACAAGCGACTGTATCATTTCCTTAATGGTTAAATGATATGTAATTGGATGGAATATGAATTTTCTAGAAAAATATCATGTTACATTTATTATTTTCATCCATTATATTCATCTTTATACCCATCCAAATAATGTATTGTTGAATAACAAATTACACCACGTCGTGGAGATGGTAAGCCGTACGTATACACGCATGGTGATATTGTTATTCGTATGATGGATAAAATGAGTAATATGGTTTTAAAATGATTATAATAATATATAATTATATATTTTATACTGGAGTTATTAATTTTATATGGAAACAACATATAAAGACGAAGTATAAGAAGAAAATAATTTTGAAAGAGGTGATAAAATAATTAACTCTTTTTTTGAGTATCTCCTTTTGATTTGCACAAAAGGTCTTCTAAATATGGCTTTATTCCCAAGTTGTGGCCTCTAGGATAAAGTGAGGGAATTTGGGAGAGGAAATGGGTTGTGTTTGGTCGATCCAAATGTCTTTAGAGGAGTTATTAAAAGAGAAGGAGAGGTGCCCTTTTATAAGAGAGGGGATGAGAACCTTTGGAAATACCAAAACTATTAAATTAATATAAATTAATTTTTAAATAAAAAAGTCTCCAAAGTAGAATATTTTGAATATAATATGAGTATGGGTCGAAATAATCTCAACCAATAAAATTTAGACATGTTTTTATTCTATTTTAAACCCCATCATTTTGATTTATCCTTATTTAATCTATTTAATTTTAATTGTGGTAATAATATCCAAAATATTAAATGGTTATAAATATTTACTTATGTGGTGTCAATTTCACATGATTGGAAAATTTAGGACATTTAAGACCATATAAACTTAACTTATTAATTTTTAAATATTTTTATGATTTTTAAATAATTTAATATATTATTGTTTTTATAAAATATCAATGAGGTCAATTTTTACACTACTCATTTTATTGAATTTAAATAAAATATAAAAAGAGAGATAACTTTGAACCAACTAATTTAATAGTCTTATAACATGTAATATTCACCTAAAAAATCATGTATGCAATATACTATGTCAAATAATATTTATTTTAATATTTATAATATCATTTATTTGATTCATTCATTAATAAATCAATCACTGCATCATCATTGTATCATAAATAAATTTAATTATATAAGCTATAAAATTATAAATAAAATACCATGATGTAGGAAATCTTTTTATATTTATAATTATTATTTATAGTTGAATATATCACTTAAATAAACCCATATTAAAATTTTTCTAGTAAGAAGATATATGTTTATAACATATTTTCCTTTACTTTAAATTAAAAGTTATTAGTGTCATAATCACACCCAAGTGGATAGAAGGAATCCTAAAATGGACCCAAGGATGATAATGGTTGGCCATATCTAATAAAATAGTAATATTAAACGTTTTAGGTTAGTTTTATATCATTATAATATTATTTTTTACCCTTATTTACCTGATTTATCCTTTAACCGTGGTAAATAAAAATAATTACTAAAGTTATTATTCATAATTACTAAAAATAAATGTAGCATATTAGAATAATTTTGACCAAATTATTCCAAATATTTAATCCATTTTTAAAAATTCAAAACACATAAGTTTCAATAATTAATTTAAAATTAATCCCCATTGTCAAAATGAGAAAAGGATTTTTTCAAAAGTAAAAAACCATCAAAAGATTGACATGTGTTTATATCTAATTTTAATGTTAAAATAATTACAATGACCTAAATTATATAATATTATAAAAATATAATCTAATCATACTTTAAAACCATTCAAATTTATAATTTAACACTATAAATTCTTTTGATTAAAAAATTTGTTTTCAATTAAAATTTCATATTTTTCACTATTCATCTAAATATGGAAGTTATGAGAAAAACACCAAAAATTTATCCAAACTAAATTTTGATGTACTAATTCAAAATAAGAAGTTTATTTTGTCAAATTTAATATATAAATGTTTCAAATATTGGATTTAAAATGGGTGCGCCATCAAAAGGAGAAAAAACTGCATTTTTTTTGAAAAATACTTCTTTTATCCAAAAAAATTGAATCTATTCTTATATTATGACTAAAAACACATAAGATGAATTTTAAAATAATATGGAATATATAAAATTAAAAATGTGGTCAATACTATTCATAACCTCTAATTTAACATCTAGGTTATATATCATATTAAATAATAACAATTTATTAATATACTGTTGTTCGGTAAAATTGGGTCTTGCATGTAATGAAAGACAACTCATTGTTTTGTGTAGCGTAATCTTAAAATGGTGTTTTATAAAAATAAATAAAGTAATAAAATTCATAAATTAAAATATGGTAAATTCTTGGGGTGTTATATTCTCCCCTCCATCAATAAATTGCGTCCTCTCAATTTGAACTCAGAATCGAAAACTATGGGCTGTACTTTTAAAACACACATTTATTGAAATCCCACATTGGAAAATGGATTAGTGAGACCAGAATTTTAAAATAAATAAAGGTAAGTACGGAGGTAACAAGAGATAATAAATTCAAGGGTTCCATTTAGGAAGACATGGAAATGAAAGAAAATGTAACCATCAAGTTCTGATGGAGAGTGATATAGAACATTATTAGGAGAACGTTAACAATCGGAAAGATATAAATCTATGATGATACAAGGGAAAATTTGATTCATCACAAAAGAAAGTACTAGGAAAACATTTTTGGTTTTATGATCCGTTCCCTAGTGTTTAAGAATTAATTTACTTCATATACTAAGAACACAATGAAGCATACTTAATTGACATGTAGAGTTTCATAATTTAACTAATTCCTACCACAAACTCATCTTTCTCTTAAAAAGATAATAAAACTCAAAAATATTATATTTATCTTAATTGCATAAGGTTACAAATATAAACTTATACCATTTAAATAAATAAAACTATGTTATACTAGCGAGGGACTTCCTGCAGGCTAGTGGTAGGTAACATATCCTTGTCATTGGGGGTGGGTTCGATTCTCACAGCCTTGTCCGACGCAATGGGTTGTTGCTTGAACTATGAGTCATCCTTTTCTTAAAAATATATTAATATAGCATTCCAGAAATAATATTAATAAACATTTTAACCTTAAACAACACTATCCAATATCCAATTTAATTCATTCCAACCTTTAGGCTGATCCAAAATACTTCTGTCCAAACTCACAGTCCGAAAATTTATAAGGAAAGTCACTAAATTTCTAAAATCAACATAACATAACACAGATCTCTTTCTATCACATACCAAACATGTGAATACCTTCGTCATGTATTCTCCTAAAACATGGTAATGACCTAGATTACTATAAAACCTTATTGAATATGTTCATGCTTCCTTATTACTTACGCAAAAAATAAAATATTAGATATAATCCAATAATGTTGTAAATACAATAATGATGGAATAAGAAAACCATCAATCAGTTCCAAGGCATTCAATAATATCCAATATAATTTATCCAAATCAGTCATATCTTTATTCCAGCATCATTATCTCAGTATAAAAAACACATTAAGGGTTATCTTTCCCTCAACCATGTACTTTCCAAAAAGTTTAACTTGCAACAATGTCACTTTTATTGGTAACATACAATCTAAAATCCTTAATGAAATAGTATTGTAGTAAAATCCTTATATACTCCATAATTCTTATAACTCGTACATTTCTAATAAAATAATCAAATTACATAATTCTTGAATAGGAATATTAATCACTCCTCTTCATCTACGACAGTATCATAACTTGATCATTTTCTAATAGCACCATCTGGGATATATTCCTTTGAATATTGGGATATTGATTTAGATAGTGTACCATATCCTTTCAGTTGAAGCATTGTACATTGGAAACCTTTTTTTCTTACCCTTTCAATCACGAACTTGGTGTCCTTTTTCTCCACACTTATAACAAACTATCATTCCCTTTAAGCATTTACTAGGGTGATTATTTCCACAATTATCACATGTGGGAAAATCCTTCTTTCCCTTCTTCCCTTTATCCATATTTTTCTCTACCATCCTCTTCTTATATTTCTTCCCTTAAAATCCATAGGACTCATAGAATTATTTATGTATCTTATCAACACATGATTCCATTTCATTATATGATGAGAATATATGGGAGATTATTTCACTTCAAAATGTTGGCTTCAAACCATAAAAGATATGATCTATCTTACTCTTTGGATCATGTGCATTGGTGGATTTATCATTCCTTTTACTAGGTTCCATTTATAAATGACGGCATACACTAGGTTAGATCATATTGTAATGTATAATCCAATAACTACAAAAATGCATAACATGAATTGAATATTTACACATATCTAGTATCATAATCCTAAAAATGGTTTCTTTGGGGACATATTTACTCATAAATAATTCATAAAAGTTTGTAAATAAAATGTGAATTATCCAAATAATATCCCCCAGGAGTGTCAAAACAGGTGCACAGTAAGACCCATTGTCGTATACCAGGTTACCCCAAGTCAAGCTTAGAACACCTTGTTAGAGTTACTACTCCTAGGTAAATTTGTGAGAGAACCACATCCATTTTTAGTATCCAGACATGGATTTATTTTATATGAATACCCACATAATCTATACATTACCAAAATTTTAGGATATTCCTCTATACTTATCCTCAAATTATATATTAGGGTTCTGATCCCTAATATAAGTTTTCTAAATCTATTTCCATAGTTGTTGCTAAACTTCATTTCATATCAACTATAATGCCCCAACCCCAGATTCTTGGATCTGGTGCATTATTTTAATACATTGGAATGATTATAAGGAATAAAATCCCAAAGGACTGACCATTTTAGCAGTATTGAAAAAATAGATTACATACATGAAATTTACATTACAATTTCTTACATAAAATACAACATAGAAAATACTTTGAGAACACCATTATTCCCATAGATTAACCCTTCATGTCAAACATAAAACACTTCCTAGTATCCTGGAAAAATAAAACATAAGAAAGGGGTGAGCTCAGATGCTCATTAAGGATAAACAATATAGAGTAAGCTATCATAAATAAGAAGAAACTTTTAAGGCAAGATATTAAACTAAAACATGAGCCTTTTAAACATAATAATTTGTATAACATGGAAAGAATAAATCAAATAATTCCATTTAAACATTCACATGGATATTCTACTAGTCGAATAATCACATGAAATATCAGTAACTAATCTCATAATGAGGTAACACATAATATCGGACATCATAACCACAACGTCAAGGCCTCGTGCCAAGACCATACAAAAATATACCATCAGGGCCTCATGCCAATACACTAGTTTGTCTCATGATACCAACGGCTACATCGAGGGGCTATAGAGGGCACCACCCATCAATTACTACGTATAATTAATTCCTCTTATGAAATTGGTGAAACATAACATAAACGTTCAAATTAAAACTAACATACGAAATGTTAATACAATAACCATAAACCATGAATGGTATCAAAATAGCACATCCATAGTCAAACATAACATAAACCCTTCAATAAAATATGGCAGCTTGTATCATAATAAATCAAATTCAAATGAGCATAAAATAAAATAATGGATGTTGATATATATGAACATAAATTAATAAAATAATTAAGAATATCTTGAGACAAATACCCCTTTTTCTTTGAAATAATTTTTTCAAAATCCATGCACTTATAAAAGAAGAAATTTAAAAAGTGATTTTTGAATCAAAGCACCCCATAACACTTTGAAACTTTAGAAAGGATTTAACATTTTGAAACATTAAATTTTATATAAATAAATCCTTAAAACCATTTTGAAAACATGGACATTAATGAGAATGATTTAGAAGAATAAATCTTTAAAACATTTAAAATGATGTTTTAGTTAAAGATTACCTTACATAAAAACTTAAAAATATTCATTTTAAAAACATTTTAATAGATATAAAATGTTCTTTATAATCCTTTATATATATATATAAATAAATTTTTATGATAATATCAAGAAAATTTAAATAGAGAAAGGAATAATTCTTTAAACATTCAAAGCGTCCCATACCACTTTGAACATTTAAATCATAAGTATGATATCATATATTGAATCTTTAAATACCATGAAGATAAATTTATTTTTGATATGGAATGTAATAGTGAAATTAAAAACACCACACATAAGAAATAGGTGGTGAACATTGATTATATCTCACAAAAATTACAAGTGAGACAAAATTCTATTACCTTAAGTTTGATAATTTAAATATGTGTCTAAAACTACTGTATAATGGTTTTAAACATATTATTAACTTGTAAATTAATCATAATAATTTTTATTATGTCATATATGATTCATTTATGACTTTATATTACCCATTTATTAATAATTTTCAAGTTAAATCAACATTTTGGGTAATAATCGCTTTCTTTACCGTACGTGTTTTGACTTGTTATTCTTGATCGTATTACTAAGACAATAATTTACTTAATTACAAAATGTAAAACATGATTAATATATCATATATATTATTTATATAAATATATATTATATATAGATAAATAAAATGGAACACACCATTCATGGATATGGTAGGTTATACGTACGCATGAACGCTGTTTCTGTTTTCTTATCGCATTGAATAGAAGTAAGTGAATGACATATATGTACACACAAAAACACACACATATATATCATCCCAGTATCATTTTTATGTCATATATTTAATACTTATTAATAATATATATATTCTTATAATCATTCTTGGATGGTGAATGTATAAGATGAGTCTCTTCACATAGTGGAGACGGTAAGCCGTACGCACGCACGAGCAATGTTATCATTTAATTAATGGTTAAATGATATGAAATTGGATGGAATATTAATTTTAAAGAAATAATATAATTTTATATTTATTATTTACATCCATTATATTCATTTTTATGCCCATCCAAATAATGTATTGTTGAATAACAAATTACACCATGGCGTGGAGACGGTAAGCCGTACGTACGCACAGATGGTGATATTGTTATTTATATGATGGATAAAATGAGTAATATGTTTGTACCATAATTATAATAACATATAATTATATGGTTTATGTTTGATTTATTACTTTTATATGGAAACAACTTAAAAATAGGAATTAGAAGAAGAAAATAATTTTGAAAGAGGTGATAAAAAAATTATCTCTTTTTCGAGTATCTCCTTTTGATTTGTACAAAATGTATACTTAGGATGGATTTATGCCCAAAGTGTGGCCTCTATGATTAAGTTAGGGACGTTGGGAGAGTAAATGGGTAGGTTATATATGAGACAAATGGATTTATAGGTGTGATTAAAAGAGAAGGAGAGGTGACCTTTTATAAGAGAGGGGGGGGGGGATTTGGAAATACCAAAACTATTAAATTAGTATAAATTATTTTTTAACTTCAAAAGGCTTAAAAGTAGATTATTTAGAAGATACGATGAGGAGGGGTTGAAATATTCTCAACTAATAAAATTTATATATGTTCTTATTTTATTTTAAACCTTATAATTTTGATTTATCCTTATTTAATCTATTTAATTTTAATTGTGGTAATTATATTCTAAAAATTAAATGATTATAAATATTTAATTATGTGGTGTAAATTATCAATTATTAGAAACTTTATGAAATTTTAGACCTTATAATTTTCACTTAGTAATTTTTAAATGTTTATATGATTTTTAAATAACTTAAGAGATTATTATTTTTATAAAATATCAATGATGTCATTTTTTACACAATTCATTTTATTGAATTTAAATAAAATCTAAACAGAGAGATTACTTTGAACCAAAGAATATAATAGTCTTATAAAATTTCATATCCACCTATAAAAATCTTGTATGACATAAATTATGTCAAATAATATTTTGTTTAATATTTATAATATCATTTAATTGGTTCTTTCATTAATAAAGAAATCACTGCATCATCATTATGTCATAAATAAATTCAGTTATTTAATATATAAAAATTATAAATAAAATACCATGAAGTAGGAAATATTTTTATATTTCTAATTAATAGTTATAGTCAAAGATATCACTTATATAAACCCATATTAAAATTGTTTTAATAAGAAGATATATGTTTATAACACATTTTCCTTTACTTTAAATTAAAAGTTATAAGTGTCATAATCACACCCAAGTGGATCCAAGGGGTTCTAAAATCTACCCAAAGATGCCTATGGTTGGAAATATCTCATTAAATAGGATTATAACACATGTTATGGTAGTTTTATATTATTATAATATTATTTTTTTACCCTTATTTACCTGATTTATCCTTTAACTATGGTAAATAAAAATAATTAATAAAGTTACTATTCATAATGCCTAAAAATAAAATTATCCTATTAGAATAATTTGGAACCACTTATTACAAATATGGAATACATTTTTTAAAATTTAAAACATAATATTTTCAATAATTAATTTAAAATTAATCCCCGTTGTCAAAATGAGAAAATAAGTTTTTCAAAAGTAAAAACCATCAAAATATTAACATGTGTTTATATCTAATTTTAATGTGAAAATAATTCCAATGAAATAAATTATATTAAATGATAAAAATATAATCTAATTATACTTTAAAACCATTCAAATGTATAATTTAACACTGTAAATTATTTCAATTTAAAAAATTGTTTTCAATTAAAATTTAGTATTTTTCACTATTCCTCAAAATATGAAAGTTATTAGAAAATCAAATTTTTTTTATCAAAACTAAATTTTGATGTAACTATTCTAAAGAAGAAGTTTATTTTGTAAAATTTAATATATAAAAGTGTCAAATATTGGATTTAAAATGGGTTCTCCATCAAAAGGTGGAAAAAACTGCATTTTTTTGAAAAATACTTCTTTTATCCAAAAACAAATTGAAATTGTTCTTATATTATGACTAAGAAACATATAAGATGAATGTTAAAATTATATGGAATATAAAAAATTTAAAATTTTGTTAATACTATTCATAACCTCTAATTTAATGTCTAGGTTATATATCATATTAAATAATAATATTTTATTAATATACTATTGTTTGGTAAAACCGGGGCTTGCGTGTAACGCAAGACAAATCATTGTTGTGTGTAGAATAAGCTTAACATGGTGCTTCATAAAAAAGAAAGAAATCAATAAAATTCATAAATGAAAATATTTTAAAGTCTTGGGGTGTTACAATCTATATGTTTAGGAGTCAGAGGGTCGAGTAGCTTTGACTTAAACATATGTTATACCCATGATTTTGGATCGGATCAAGACTAAGTAGTTATCTCATATAGTGAGATTAGTTCTGAGAGACAGATTATATGGTGGGGAGAAACCATCAAAATGGTCTATTGGCTATGGAAATTATCTTATTTTCTATGGTTGATTATGGGTTCCTATGGGCTTGCATAAGGAGTTGATGAGAGAGTTTCATGATTATAGATCAGATGTACATCTTGGTTTGAAAAATATGTATCGTGATCTCTATAGAAAGTGCCGGTGGTCAAGAATTAAGAAGGAGGTATCATGATTTGTGGTGAGATGTTTCACTTATCAGTAGGTGAAAGCTGAGCATCAGAATCCAGTGGGGATTTTGTTTCATTTTTCTTATTTATGAGTGGAAATGTGATAATGTCACTATAGATTTTGTGAAAAGAATACCCAGAAAAACCCACAAGAATGATGAAGTATGGGTGACCATGGATTGAATGATGAAGTTAGACCACTTTTTACCTATCAGAAAGACCTTCACCATCAATGATCTAGGTCATCCTTACATGTGTAAGGTAGATCGAATTCGTAGTGTTCTGAGGAGTATCATTTCAGATAGAGATGCTCGTTTCACATCATGATTTTGGTGGGGTATTCAGAAGGCTCTGGGATCATAGGTTCTTTTGAGTATGACCTATCATCCTCAGACTTATGGTCAATTTGAGTAGAATATTTAGGTTTTGATGGATATGTTACGAGACTGTGTTTTGGATTTTGGTGGTTTTAATGACCATAAACACATGATTTTGTTTCTAAATTTTACTTTTTATTAATTTCATTGTTTTTATTTTAGAAAATTTATCATAAAGTTTCCATACCAAATAGAGGTCTCAAAATAAATGTGGATGAATATTTTGAATTCCTATACCTACATGAGCCATTGGATACCTAGTGGTACCTCTACATAACACCTATTCTTCCCAAGTTCCATTGGCTAATCAATGACACCCACCAGCTATCTGATGGAATCATGATATACTAAAAAAATAGCCATTTTCGAAGGGTCCACATACTTTAATTAAACACCTAACAATCCTATGAGACTCTAAGAGACTCCAAAAAATTTCTAAATCCATTAGTATCTAAAAATACACCCCAAATTTCCTTGTATGGAACCGGTTACCTTAAAGATCATTTTAGAGATCCATTATGTCATTTTTGTTCTCATTCTCTTTCTCTATTATAATTATCTCACATAATTCCTCTCTTTCTTATTCTATATTCATTTTGGAGGATTCTGAGTGGGATTAAATGGTTTGGAAAAGAAAATAACTTCTTTTTTCATTTTATAGGGCGATCACCACCATTGAGTGCGACGGAGTTCGTAAAAAATACCATTAAAGTGTGGGGAATTTGGGTTTCTATCCAAAACTGCTTAAAGGCTAGCCATATAATTGGGTTTATTTCTATAAAATATAAAAAAGGATCTTAATTCTTATAACAGGTTTCTTAGATACTATTAAAGGCAAGGGTTTAAACCAAAACATCTCAAGGATATCAAGGGTAGGAGATGTATGGATCCCTTTTTTAGATTATTGTCGAACTTCTTAATTGAAATATTGTGCTTTTTCTATTAATTTTATATTTATAATGATCTTAACTATTATAATTTTTTTTATCACTTTAATTTTTATAATTGAATCAATTTGAGTTTAAAATTTTAAAGTGATTTGAAAATTTAATTCACCCCATATTTCTATCTTTACTTGAACCAACACCTCTATTTAATTGGAAATGATGAAGATACAAGGGTCCTATGTGTGAAAACTGAGAAGAAGAGAAGGTAACATTGATATAAAAGAAGTAGTGGAAATATCATATTGTATATAGAAAATAAACTCATCCAAAAATATCAAACAATATATAATTAAAAAATTAAATTTAGAATTCATTATCAAGGGTGTGGGGGAAGTCTCCTTGGCTCAACCATAATTGGTCCAGTCTGTTATCACTGGAGAAATTCACGTAGTAAATAAGAATAAAAAATTTCTAAAAATTAGCCACATAATTATAGTGAGTTCCATCTCCTTTAATAAGGTAAATATGAATGTTTAGGAATCTCCAAATCTAGCATGTCCATCTCATGCTCTGGTCTGCTCAATCTCCCTATGTGGATGGAACATACTCTCTCCAGAGCCTCATATGAACTCCATGTGAACTAGAGGTGATCTCCATGGTCATAGTTATTCATAATTACCCTAGTTGTAGGTGAGTAGAAATTATCCCAAGTACTAGACATTCACATATCATTCTACTTGAGAAAACTTGAATTGTAAAAGGGAGGACTCTCACATATACAACATTGCTCATAATTTTCTTTAATATATTGATGTTATTATCCCAGTGGAGAATGGTATGAATTTTATGTATCATAAGATTTGTGATAATTTAAAATTATGTTCTAACATTTTTACTTTTATAAATCTGAGGACTTATCATAATTTCAACTTACAACATTGAAACGACTCTTACATTTTGAAAGATGAATCTTTAATTCCCAATGTAAGAGTCATTACTCTAAAAATTTCCACCCTTATATAGCTTCTAAAACTCTTCTTATGAACCTATATAATAACTAAGTCAATGAATTTTATATATTCTAAGGATTAATAATATGTATGCAAACCCTTTGGTAAATTTATTCATCCACTTTTCAAATGATTCATACATGAGAGTAAATGAATCTCACATAATTGGGTCTTTTATATTTCCATACACTGGTTTCAACTGACTAAATCCTACATATCATAATGATTACTTTTATACATGAGTGACTTTTTCAATTTTAATCAATAGTATTCTAGATTTATTAACACATATTTTACTTATCTTTTGTAAATTCAACTTCTACATTCTATATTATTTTTGGAAGTTTTCTAAAAAATTATGGTAAATATAATTTCAATATTGGCTTGTCCAAATTAATTTCAAAATTACTAAATGAAAAAAAATAACAAATATCATTATTGTTTTTAATAAACTCAAAATATCAATATAATTTCAAGTTAAAGAAATTTATTCAAAATTAAAGGAAATTTCAAAGTGAAAATTCTATAAAATCCTGAAACAAAATCTCAAAATTTGTGGCTTGGTAAATATATCATAAAAAGGATGCATAAATGTGAAATCATCCTTATTTATTGATACATATTAAGGAATTGGTGATATCTACCCTAAAACCTTATATATAGGATATTTCACATTAAATTTATAATAAATTTATAACTAGAATTACCTCGAACCTGATAATTCCTTTTAATCAATTCAGTTTTGACCTCATTTTATCATCATTGCGGTTTATAATCTGTGAGAGGTTTCATTTAATTACATCCACACATACTCTATAAATATCTAAAAAATGATGTTAGTATTTTGAGTGATAGAATAAAGGAACCTATTACTTTATGTCATTTTTGTAACACCCCAAGCTTCTACGGTACGCTTCTCTTTGAATAATGCAATAGCGTGTGTCGTATGCAACATCGAGTTCTAACACACCACAACCAATCAAACTAGCCGTTATGAATAGTAATACCCAATTTTTGAAATTTATAAATTTTATTTTTCAAAATGGACTTCATTTTTGGATTCGGAATATCGAAATTAGCCTAGGGTGAATGTTTGGTATTTTTCTATAAAACTTCATTTTTTGATGAATAGTGAAACCACTAAGTGGTAGTTAAAAAACTGAATTTTTTATAAAACATAATTTTACCGCTTATGTGAGTGGAATTTCAAAAATCCGAGAGACACGGTTAATATCAAGGAATAAAATGTGGTTCATTGAGATAAAAATAATTTTTGGTGAATAGTAACTTTTTACTTTTATTTACCACGGTTAAAAGTAAATAGGGAAATTAAGGGTAAAAATGATATTAATATTACCCTAACACATGTACTAATTCTATTGGATAAGCTTAATTCGACCAAAAAACAACCTTAGGAATAAAATATTATCATTTAGGTCCACTTGGATTAGATTAGGACATTTATTATTATTTAATTCAAAGAAGAGTTAAAAGAGTTAAAATCAAAGTTTATTTACGAAATAATTTTTAATATAGGGTTATACATAAGATAAATTCGATTGTAAATATTAATTAGAAAGATAAAAAGATTTACTACATAATAATATTTTATTTATAATTTTTAGGCATTAAATAATTTAATTTATTTATGATACAATGATGATACAGTAATTACCATAATAGTGAAAAATTAAAATAATTGATATTATAAATACCCAAATAAATATAATTTGAGAATTTTATGAATTAAAATAATTTTATAGGTTAATATGAAATTTTATTATTTATTTAATTAACTTTTTTCGAAGTAATAATTCTGTAATGATTTTCACAAAAATCAATTTTCCAAATAGTGTCAAAATTGAAATAAAAGAGTTTTTAAAAAAAATATTATATTATTAATTGATATTCAATTCGTAAAAATCTAAGGTTCGGCCAAGAGACTTATATCATGATAGGTGTATCATTAATGGAACAATTTTGGGTCTCTTGGAGGTATATAGTAAGTTTATTAACTATATAATATAAAAATACAAAGTGACATGGTAAGTGTCAAACTAATTAACTTAGACTCAAAACTAAAAGATAAGGTTAATATAATGACCCAAACCTGTCTAAATTCTATTGGTTGAGTGGTTTTCAACCCATCCCCGCCTTAAACTTTAAATAATATACTTTGGAGCCATTAGAAACCGAATATGAATTTGTTATAAAATAATATTTCTAGCTTTTCCAAAGGTGCCCCTCACCCCACTTATAAAAGGGAACTCCCCCTTCTCACTAATTCACACATTCAAAGCCATTTGGTTCATCCAAAACCTTCCAAAATACTCTCTCAACTTCCCTCAACAAAACCTAGAGGCCTTAGTTTGATCAGAAATCCAACATAAGGAGCCCTTTTGATCAAATCAAAAGGAAGAACTCGAAGAGGAGGTAATGTTTTCACCACCCTTTTTCAAATTCATTTCTTCTTCAACTTATTATTTCTTTGTTATTTATATTATAAAATAATAACTCCAGTATATTCTATATACTATGATGTTATTATAAATATGGTACAACCATATTCAATATTCTATCCATCCTTTGAATGGCATGTCACCATATGTGCGTACGTACGGCTTACCGTCTCCACGTCGTGGTGTAATTGTCATTCAATAAATTATTATTTGGATGTGTATAATAATGATGTGTAATTCATGTAAATAATAAATATAATATGATAATGATTCTGTATATATGATATAACATCCAATTATATATTATTTTAATATCAAAAGAATGATATTGTCGCTCGTGCGTACGTACGGACTACCGTCTCCACGAACGCGATGAGATTCATTCTCCATCGTATCCATTCAAGTATAATTATCATTTTATGATTAATAATAGTATCTAAGGACTTGATATCATTCTAGATAAGAATAATATACAAACTATCCATGACAAACACAGCTTACGTAACAAAACATATAAAAGAAAACGAGTAAGTTAACACCCAAAACAACGATAATACTAAGATATTATTAACAAATCATTGTTAAAAGATCATATATGATATCATATTAATGTATATGATTCTTGTATAATTTAATAACAATTATTTCACCATTATACAGGAGGTTAACCTAACCCAACCAAGGAAAAGTACAAGGTAATGGTTTATTTCGCAATCTCTTCATTATCCGAGGTTGTTTATACGTAATAATCTAGTATGACTTCTTTATCATTCACATCCATGTTTCTTAAAAATGTATTTCAAAACATTTTTAATATTTACAATAATATGGGTTAAAGTCATTTATACCCTTGTTTGACTTTTTATTAGAGGTTTATAAAGGAATCTTTCCGTTGTTTTCCAAACAAGGTGCTTTTTAACCTTTTCGACAGAATTAAGGTAAGAATGTTTTTTTAAATTATACGGCGGGTGCGGCTATTTTCCGCCGTTATAAAATCGTTGAAGCTTCCCTTACAATATTATAAGAATATTTTCGAAGAATATGTTTTATTTTATAAATATATGACTCTTAAATTATTTCAAAATATAAAGAGATATTTCTCTAAAAATATTTTTGATTTCATCTATGTCAACATCCTTTGATGGATTTTACACTTATTTGAAGTTGATTTACTATGATACAAAACTTATATATTGTATTGAAGGTTTTGTGATATTTTTTACTATGGATGTGTTATTTTTATACCATTCATGTTTTATGGATGAAGTTTTTACATTTCGTATGCTAGTTTTAATACAAATGTTTATGTTATGTTTAAACCTTTTCATATGGGAATGCATTGGGCTTAATATGTGATGCGTGGAGCCCGCTATAGCTCCTCGATGCATCGGTAGGTCTCATGAGACAAACTAGTGTCTTGGCATAAGGCCTTGTCAAAATCTTATTTGTAGTCTTGGCACGAGGCCTTGGCTATGTGGTTATGATAGTCTGGCATTATGCATTCCATCATTATGAAAGTGGTTATTGATATTGCATATGATTATTCGATTAGTAGAATATCCATGGGAATAAGTAAATGGCATTATTTCATTTTATTTTTGCCATACTATATTTAAGTTCAAGTTTAAAAGGCTTTTGTTTTAGTTATACATTACCTTAAATGTTTATTCTTATTTATGAATGTTTCCGCTATATTTTTATCCTTACTGGGAATTTGAGCTCACCCTTTTTCTATGTTTTATTTTTCCCAGGATGCGATGAAGTAAATTATGAATGACTTGTAGGGATAGTACGAGGGGATAAGAGTGTAGAATATGGAGACTATGTTGTTGTAGTTTTCATTTTTATGATGTAATGTAAAACTTTATGAATATATCTAGTATTTCCAAGGCTACTAAACTAATCGGTCTTTTGAGATTTGATCTTTCTTTTGATCATGACAATGTTATGTAATAATGCGCTGACTCTGGGTAACTGGGGTCGGGGCGTTAGAGTTGGTATCAGAGGAAGTTTATTACAACACTTGGAAGCTAGATTTAGATAAACTCTGATTAGAGCACGTAGACCTAAGATGAACTTTGAGGATTAGTATAGAAGAACTTCCTAGAATTTTTGTATTGTAGAGATTTTGTGAGTTTTCCAAGCAATACATCCCTGTCTGGATACGATCAGGTAGAGGCGGATCTGGCACAGATGTACCTAGGGGTAAAACCTGAAAACACCGCTTTGAGCAAGACTCGAACGGGAACTGGTGCACGACAACGGGCCTTGCTGCACTCTTGGTTACGACACTCCTGGGGGATATGCTTAGGATAACTCTCATTTTATTTACAAATAATTATGAAGGGTTTATGAGTATATACTTCCTCAAAGAAAACTTTTTTATGATTATGGATTATATCCATAAATAGTTCAATTTATGTTAAGTGTTTTATAAGTATGGAATTATGTATTTTGATTCATAAACTGATCTAGTTTATGCCATTATTTAGAAATGGCGCCTAGTGGAAGAAATAGAAACTGTATCAATTCACGCACTCCATGTAGGGATTTCCATCCTGCTCAAGATAATTATAGTGGAGCTGGTGATGCAACTGATGCTGATCAGATAATCACCATACTGGGACAACTCACTCAGGTTATGAATAATAACCTTACCCATATGGAGTTCCCTGGTCCGCAGCGTGGAGGATCAATGTTAGATTTCTTTATGAGGCATAAACCACCAACGTTCAATGGGAGTACAAATCCCTTAGTAGCTGAGCAATGGATAAATTCCGTAGAGAAAATATTTCAGGTTTTGGGGAGAAGTGAAAGGGAAAAAGTTATCATGGCAGTTTACCGCCTCACTAGAGATGCTGATCAATGGTGGTCATTGATTCAAAACACAAAGGAAGATGATGAAGTATAAAATATGGAATGGAGGGAGTTCAAAGATATATTTTTAGAAAAATACTTTCCTCGTGACCATCGAGCAGATATAGAAAGACAATTTCTGAGTCTGAGACAAAAGGAGGATGAGAATGTCGCAAATTATGAGGCTAACTTTACAAGGTTAGTAAGGTATGCTGGAGATTATATACGTAACCTAAGAAGTAAGATTGATCATTTCTTTTATGGGTTAAAACCATTTCTCCATCGAGCATTAGTCTCACAATCCTTCTCATCGTATGAATACATTGTCTCATGTGCTATCAAGACAGAGAAAGAATTCTCTAAGTCTTATGAATTTAAAGCAAAGCAAGAGAAGAAGAGATCTGCTGATCAATCTGGGAATGGAAATAAGGGGAAGAAGGGAAAGGTTGAATATCCATCCTGTGGTAAATGTGGGAAGAAACACCATAGTACTTTCTTGAAGGGAACGAGAGTCTGTTACAAGTGTGGTGAAAAAGGCCACCGAGCTCGTGATTGCAAAGGGAAGAAGGAAGCTACCAATGTTCAGTGCTACAATTTCAGGGAGATGGGACATTATGCAAATGAATGTCCTAAGTGTTAGGGGAACTTACCTCAGAAAAGGCCAAGGGATCAAGGCCAAGCTTATGATATCACTACTGCTGAGGTAGAAGCTCCGAAAGACGTGGTGGCTGGTAATTTAATGGTTTCTTCAAGTTTAGAAAATGAATTATTTGATTCTGGATCATCACATTGTTTCATATCTTCCCAGTTTGCTAAGAAAATTAGATATTTCCAATTTGATTTAAAAAGGGAGTTGTCAGTTAAAACTCCTAAGGAAAGTATCATTGCAACAAAGTTTTGTGAATCAGTCCCCATTAGAGCACATAAATATTCTTTATCAACCGATCTCATCATCGTACCTATGATTGAGTTTGATATAATCCTCGGTATGGATTGGCTTTTGGACTATGATGCGAAGATTTATTGTAAGAAGAAGGAGGTTACGATTTTTGATGACGATGATAAGGAACACCTTACCTTTAGAGAAGAATCGTCACCACCTAATTCTTATCTAGATCCACCCCTAGTAGCTCAAATAAATTCAATTATTGGGGAGGAAGAGGATGAAATTACCATGGGTGAAGAAAGGAATGTTCAAATAGAGGATGTACCTATTGTGAAAGAATATGTAGATGTGTTTCCGGAAGATTTACCTGTACATCCTCCAGAACGAGAAGTTGAGTTCTCCATTGATTTAATTCCTGGATCAAGGCCTATATCGAAGACCCCTTATAGAATGGCCACTATAGAATTAGTTGAACTAAAGAAAAAACTAGAGGAATTGAGTAATAAGGGATTTATTCGCCCTAGTGTTTCTCCATGGGGATCCCCTGTTCTTTTTGTTAAAAAGAAAGATGGATCTATGAGGTTATGTATCGACTACAGGGAGATCAATGCCGTAACAATAAAGAAAAATTATCCCCTACCTCGCATTGATGATTTATTTGAACATCAATATGGAGCTCAATAATTTTCAAATATTAAACTTCGATCTGGATACCATAAGTTGTTTGTGAAGAAGGAAGACATTCCAAAGACAGCATTTCGAACCAAGTACGGGCATTACGAGTTTACAGTAATGCCTTTTGGATTGACTAATGCACCCTCTGTATTCATGGATATGATGAATAGAGTTTTCAAGGAATATCTCGATGAATTTGTGGTGGTATTTATTGATGATATATTGGTATACTCAAAAAGCTACGAGGATCATGAAAATCACTTGCACATTATCATGAAGACTCTGAGAAGACATGAATTATATGGGAAGTTTAGCAAGTGTGAATTCTGGCTTCAGGAGATTTCTTTTCTTGGCCATATTGTCTCTAAATATGGAATCTTTGTTGATCCTATAAGACCAAGGCAATCCAAGAATGGCCAGCACCGATGAGTATAACTGAGGTACGCAGTTTTATTGGTTTGGTAGGTTATTATCGACGTTTCGTCCAGAATTTTTCCCGATTGGCTAACCCATTAACGAAGCTCACACGTAAAGGGGTTAAATTTGTTTGGAAAAAAGAGTGTGAAGAATGTTTCGAAGAATTGAAGAGAATATTAGTCAATGATCCTATATTGACTCTACCATTGGGGAATGATGGGTTCGTTATTTATAGTGATGCATCGAAGAAAAGACTTGGTTGTGTTCTTATGCAGAATGATAGGGTTATTGCCTATGCATCACGATAGTTGAAAATTCATGAACAAAACTATCCTACTCATGATCTCGAGTTAGAAGCTGTGATCTTTTCTTTGAAGATATGGAGGCACTACCTCTATGGTGAAAAATGTGAGATTTATACTGATCACAAGAGTTTGAAGTATATTTTCTCACAAAAAGAGCTCAACATGAGGCAAAGGAGATGACTTGAATTACTTAAGGATTATGATTGCACGATACACTACCACCCGGGGAAGTCAAACAAGGTGGCAGATGCTTTGAGAAGAAAATACCATGAAGTTTTGAACAATATGAGAATTGAAAGGGATCCAATTTTCATGGATCTAGTGAAGATGGACATGGGAATAACCATGGAAGGTGAAACATCAGTGCTTTTTCCAATGGTTTCCAAACCATATTTACTAGAAAGGATTAAGAGTTCTCAGACCGATGATGAAGAATTTAAAAATAATATTAAAGCTATAAATGATGGGAGATCTAGAGACTTTGTGTATGAATAAGGAATTTTGAAATTTGGGAAGAGGCTTTGTGTTCCCGATATACCTGATCTAAAAAGGGAATTGCTAGATTATGCTCATAGTTCCAATTTCTCTATACACCATGGGAGCACCAAAATGTATAGAGATTTGACGGAACATTTTTGGTGGGACAACATGAAGAGGGATATTGATGATTTTGTGTCAAGATGTATGATATGTCAACAAGTGAAAGATGGAAAGCAATAGCCTGGAGGAGTCATGCAACCTCTTCCCATACCGGAGTGGAAATGAGACAATATTACGATGGAATTTGTCATGGGGCTACCAAAGACTCCTAGAAGGAACGATGAAATATGGGTCATTATTGATCGTCTTACCAAGTCAACACATTTTCTTGCTTTAAGGGAAGATTTACCACTTGAACGACTAGAAAGATTATATATTAATGAAGTTGTGAGACTTCATGGAGTACCCCTATCGATTGTTTCTGATCGTGATCCCCGTTTTACTTCAAGATTCTGGAAGTCTTCAGAAAGACTTGGATACTGAACTTCATTTGAGCACTGCCTACTACCCTCAAACAGATGGATAATCAGAATGAACTATTCAAACCTTAGAAGACATGTTGAGATCCTGCTCACTTGACTTTCAGGGTATGTGGGATCAATATTTACCTCTGGTAGAATTTTCCTATAACAATAGCTTCCATTCGAGTATTCAGATGGCACCATATGAAGCGTTATATGGAAAGAGATGTTGCACACCAACCTGTTGGGATGACATTGGTGAAAGAAAACTTGTAGACCCAGAATTGGTGGAGGAAACGATGGAAAAGGTGAAGGTAATCCAAGACCATATCAAAGCAGCTCAAAGTAGGCAGAAGAGCTATGATGATAATCGAACGAAGGATTTGGAATTTCAAGTTGGTGATCATGTTTTCCTGAAGGTATCTCCATGGAAGGGAGTCATACGTTTTGGTAAGAAAGGTAAATTGAGTCCCAGGTACATCGGACCTTTCGAAATTCTAGAACAAATTGGGGCTGTAGCTTATCGATTGGCAATGCCGCCAAGTCTCTCCAAAGTTCACGATGTGTTCCACGTATCTCTGTTGAGGAAATACATGCCTGACCCAATGCATGTACTCACCTATGAGGAATTAGAACTGGAACCCGATCTGTCTTATTGCGAAGATCCTGTCAAGATTCTTGATACGAGAGAACAAGTACTGAGAAACCGGACGACTCGTCTGGTAAAAGTCTTGTGGAGAAACCATAAGATGGAAGAGACAACATGGGAACCCGAGGAACTTATGATGAAGAACCACCCATGTCTTTTCATGTGGTAGTATTCTAGAAATTTCGAGGATGAAATTATTTGAAGGAGGGGAGAATGTAACACCCCAAGCTTCTACGGTACGCTTCTCTTTGAATAATGCAATAGCGTGTGTCATACACAACATCGAGTTCTAACAAACCACAACCAATCAAACTAGCCGTTATGAATAGTAATACCCACTTTTTGAAATTTATAAATTTTATTTTTCAAAATGGAATTCATTTTTGGATTCAGAATATCGAAATTATCCTAGGGTGAATTTTTGGTATTTTTCTGAAAAACTTCATTTTTTGATGAATAGTGAAACCACTAAGTGGTAGTTAAAAAACTGAATTTTTCATAAAGCATAATTTTACCGCTTCTGTGAGTGGAATTTTGAAAATCCAAGAGACACAGATAATATCAAGGACTAAAATTTGGTTCATTGAGATGAAAATAATTTTTGGTGAATAGTAACTTTTTACTTTTATTTACCACGGCTAAAAGTAAATAGGGAAATTAAGGGTAAAAATGATATTAAAATTACCCTAACACATGTCCTAATTCTATTGGATATGCTTAATTCGACCAAAAACAACCTTAGGAATAAAATATTATCATTTAGGTCCACTTGGATTAGATTAGAACATTTATTATTATTTAATTCAAAGAAGAGTTAAAAGAGTTAAAATCAAAGTTTATTTACGAAATAATTTTTAATATAGGGTTATACATAAGATAAATTCGATTGTAAATATTAATTAGAAAGATAAAAATATTTAGTACATAATTATATTTTATTTATAATTTTTAGACATTAAATAATTTAATTTATTTATGACACAATGATGATGCAGTAATTACCATAATAGTGAAAAATTAAAATAATTGATATTATAAATAGCCAAATAAATATAATTTGAGACTTTTTATGAATTACACTAATTTTACAGGTTAATATGACATGTTAGGATTGATTTAATTAACTTTTTTAGAAGTAATCATTCTGTTATGAGTTTCACAAAAATCAATTTTCCAAATAGTGTCAAAATTGAAATAAAAGAGTTTTTAAAACAAATATTATATTATTAATTGATATTCAATTCCTAAAAATCTAAGGTTCGGCCAAGAGACTTATATCATGATATGTGTATCATTAATGGACCACTTGGGGGTCTCTTGGAGGTATATAGTAAGTTTATTAACTATATAATATAAAAATACAAAGTGACATGGTAAGTGTCAAACTAATTAACTAAGAGTTAAAACTAATATATAAGGTTAATATAATGACCCAAACCTGTCTAAATTCTATTGGTTGAGTGGTTTTCGACCCATACCCACCTTAACCTTTAAATAATCCACTTTTGAGCCATTAGAAACCGAATATTAATTTATTATAAAATAATATTTCTAGCTTTTCCAAAGGTGCCCCTCACCCCTCTTATAAAAGGGCACTCCCCTTTCTCACTAATTCACACATTAAAAGCCTTTTGGTTCAGCCAAAACCTGCCCAAATACTCTTTCAACTTCCCTCACTACAACCTAGAGGCCTTATTTTGATCATAAAGCCAACCTATGGAGCCCTTTTGATCAAATCAAAAGGAAGAACTCGAAGAAGTGGTAATGTTTTCACCACCCTTTTTCAAATTCATTTCTTCTTCAACTTATTCTTTCTTTGTTATTTATATTCTAAAATAATTAATCCAGTATATTCTATATACTGTGATGTTATTATAAATATGGTACAACCATATTCAGTATTCTATCCATCCTTTGAATGACATGTCACCATACGTGCGTACGTACGGCTTACCGTCTCCACATCGTGGTGTAATTGTCATTCAATAAATTATTTTTTGTATGGGTATAATAATGATGTGTAATTAATTTAAATAATAAATATAACATGATAATGATTCTGTATATATTATATAACATCCAATTATATATTATTTTAATATCAAAATAATGATATTGTCGCTCGTGCGTACATACGGACTACCGTCTCCACGAACGCGATGAGATTCATTCTCCATCGTATCCATTCAAGTCTAATTCTCATTTGATGATTAATAATAGTATCTAATGACTTGATATCATTCTAGATATGAATAAGATACAACCTATCCATGACAAATATGGCTTACGTAAAAAAACATATAAAAGAAAATGAGTAAGTTAACACCCGAAACAACGATAATACTAAGATATTATTAACAAATCAATGTAAAAAGATCATATATGATATCATATTAATGTATATGATTCTTGTATAATTTAATAACAGTTATTTCACCATAATACAGGAGGTTAACCTACCCCAACCAAGGAAAAGTACAAGGTAAGGGTTTATTTTGCAATCTCTTCATTATCCGAGGTTGTTTATACGTAATAATCTACTGGGAATTCTTTATCATCCACATCCATGTTTCTTAAAAATGTATTTCAAAACATTTTTACTATTTACAAGAATATGGGTTAAAGTCATTTATACCCTTTTTTGAATTTTTATAAGAGGTTTATAAAGGAATCTTTCTATCGTTTTCCAAACAAGGTGCTTTTAAACCTTTTCGACAGAATTAGGGTAAGAATGTTTTTTTAACTTATACGGCGGGTGCAGATATTTTCCACCGTTATAGAATCGTCGAAGCTTCCCTTACAAGCTTATAAGAATATTTTCGAATAAAATGTTTTATTTTATAAATATATGACTCTTAAATGATTTCAAAATATAAAGGGATATTTCTCTAAAAAGAGTTTTGATTTCATCTATGTCAACATCCTTTAATGGATTTTACGCTTATTTGAAGTTGATTTACTATGATACAAAACTTCTATATTGTATTGAAGGTTTTTTGATATGTTTGACTTTGTATGTGTTATTTTTATACCATTCATGGTTTATGGATGAAGTATTTACATTTCGTATGCTAGTTTTTATACGAATGTTTATGTTATGTTTAAACCTTTTCATATGGGAATGCATTGGACTTAATATGTGACGGGTGGAGCCCGCTATAGCTCCTTGATGCATCGGTAGGTCTTATGAGACAAAATAGTGTCTTGTAACAAGGCCTTGGAAAAATCTTATTTGTAGTCTTGGCACGAGGCCTTGCCTATGTGGTTATGATAGTCTGGCATTATGCATACCATCATTATGAAAGTGGTTATTGATATTGCATGTTATTATTCGATTAGTAGAATATCCATGGGAATAAGTAAATGGAATTATTTCGTTTTATTTTTTCCATACTATGTTGAAGTTCAAGTTTAAAAGGCTTTTGTTTTAATTATACATTGCCTTAAATGTTTATTCTTATTTATGAAAGTTTCTGCTATATTGTTATCCTTACTGGGCATTTGAGCTCACCCCTTTTCTATGTTTTATTTTTCCCAGGATGTGAAGAAGTAAATTATGAATGAACTGCAGGGATAGTATGAGGGGATAAGAGTGTAGAATATAGAGACTACGTTGTTGTAGTTTTCGTTTTTATGATGTAATGTAAAACTTTATGAATATATCTAGTGTTTCTAAGGCTACTAAACTAATCGGTCTTTCGAGATTTGATCATTCTTTTGATCATGCCAATGTTATGTAATAATGCATCGACTCTGGGTAACTGGGGTCGGGGCGTTACAATTTTCCATTATTTGTAATGAATAATTTACCTTGTTCACTCTTTCTATTGAGAAGGAGGAAAGATGATTATCTCTCTAGGGTTTGAGAGAATTATAGAGTCTCACTATTGTGAACAACAACTCCTATCTTTCTAAAATTATTTAATTAGGAATTTATACTTAGGTTTAAACAATTAATAATTACATAAGGCCTATTTATCTAATTGTTTATTATAATTAATTCTTATGTTAAACAAAATCTTAATAATAATAATAATAATATATTTCATGATATATGATAAACTCATAGATAAATATATCATCTTCGTCGAACCCTTAACTCTTCCTATGAATCTCTAAATTTTTTATTAAATCTTGAATAATAAAATATTTATTCAAATAAATAAATAATAATATTTTTTTCAATAAATAAATATTATATTTACTAAAATCATGAATAAATATTTATTTTAATATCCGTGTAAATAAATAAATATTTATATTAATTTATTAACTAAACTGGTGAATAAATAAATATTTATTTATTACATTAATAAACACGAGATAAATTCAACTCACATGTTATGAACTCCAGCATCTAGTGATCAAATTTATGAAATCAAAGATACTTGAATAATTATTATTCTACATGTGAAGAATAATATTTATTCTTAATATTAAATTCAATCAAATTTAATGAAATTTGGGATACACTTACTATGTGGACCTATATGATCTTTCTCAGTGGCATTAGGGGAACTTTTTTAAAGTCTAGGACTAGGGTCTATCAATATGTTAAGACACCCATAGAAAAAAAGTTAATGTTTCAATGATAAAAAGTTCCCTAAAAATGATACTATATAATATAATCGTTTTTTCTCAATATCTTATCAAGAATAATGCATACTTATTTCATTACCTTATACGATTGATATATATTTCTTTGAATTTTTGAAATGAACTCATCAAATAACAACTATGGACATGGATTTAATTAGAAAGTTCCATTTCAATCAAAGGTTTAATGATATCTTATTCTATTAACTTTAAAGGGACAAATCATTTCTTGAATTATTCAATTAATTTCACACCACTTATGACACACCCAACATATGCTAACTCACGGTGAGCATATTCCATCAAGGTTTTTATCCACACATCAAAATACATGATTCATGATATACATTAATAACAACCTCAAGTCTAAGGAAAAAATACATATGTTGAGAGATAGGAATATATAATGAAATATTTAACGTGAAAAATTATTATTGGTGGATTTATACTTAAAACATCCCCTTTTAAAGATTACCAAGTATGGAATTCATGAGAAGAAGTCTAAATGTATTATGAGAATCAAACACCTGATTGTTAAAATCATCTGAGTATCATCAGATAAATGTTATCTAGACTATAGGATATATGTCAAAGAATATTTTTATAGCATTTTCGAAATTCTCATTATAACAGGGAGCTTCAATAACCTTTTTATATGATAAATAATATAAGGAAATTTTCATATTAATGTTAACCAGAATAATAATCATCATGTGATAAGATATTCATTAATATTTTAGTAAGAAAAAGTATAAATTCAATTAGTTATCAGATATTCATGTTTATATCGAGACATGGATTTAGAAAATGGGTCCACCATGTTCTCTCACGTGACTACTCAAATTACCATGAATTAATACCTTTGAGAAAAATAAATCAAGAGGTGATACTTATAAATTATATGCTTCATCTGTTGATTTTAAATGGGATCCCTATATGGAAACACTACTATAGTATTATCACAATACGAAGTGATCAAATATTTACTACTAGGTACAACATAAAGATTTTGGATGAAGTTATGTATCTAAACTGCTTCTTTAGCTACCTTAGAAATCACTATATACTTGGAATACACTTTTAACACCTCAATATTTTAGAATATTTTTCTATTTGAATAAATTTTATTTATTTTATAGCTTGTGTTATATGGAACATTGAGTTTAAATGAACCACAATATACTATTAAAATATTATTATTTAATGTAAAAGTTATCACCTAGACATTTAATTGCTGGGTATGAATAAGACTAACTAAATTATGGAAAGTATATAGGTATATATATTTATAAAATTAATTCAATGATTATCAATTTATTAGAAATTAAAATATAAATCATTTTAAATTAAAAGAAATATTTTTCTAAAAAACTATTTTTATGTGCGCAATGTTTACTTATATTAATAAATTAAATTAATTATTTTAGTGAATTATTTTAATGAAATTTATATATTATATATTAAATAAATTTTTTATCATTAATCTATTTTTAAGGTATGAGATAATAATAAATATAGTTTTCTACTTAAAAACCATTTTTTTTTCTAAAAAGTTGTTTCGTTGTATTTTGCACACTTATGTTAAAATTATTTTTTACAAATTTTATAAAATGTATTTAAAAAATTAAATTCATTTTTTAAATCATAATTTCAAGATTATCTAGGAGTTAAATTTTGATAATTTTCTAAAAAGATTAATTTTTCAATGAATAGTGAAAAATAGTGTTTTTATTGAAAACTGCCTTTTCAATTAAAGCATTTACAAGTTCCGTTTTTTTAATTTTTTTAAAAATAAAATTAGTTAAATTATACTATAATAAATTAGGCCATTTAATTCAATTATATGTTTAATTTTAAAATAAAAAACTTTTTATACTTATGAAAAATTTTCCTTTGGAAAACCATTTATTTATCATGTTTGTAGGATTAAATTTAAATTAAATTCTACCACTTCTATGAATTGAATATGTTAAAATGTATAAAATATTTGGAATAAATTTTTTTAATATTATATAATATGGTGAACTTAATTTTTTTTCATAACGAATAATAAAAATAATATAAATTAATTACCGCGGTTAAGGTTAAAATGGGTTTATCGGTGGGTTAAACTTAGAAGATAAGGGTTAAAATGACCTAAAAACTTTTAAATTTATATTTTATGGACATATTTAGACCTTATTAAATATAATGTTTCATAATTATCCATTTTGGGTCCTTTTTCAATGTAAAAAATGGGGGTATAATTTATTCTTTTCAAAAATTCCAATTGTGTTCTCTTCCCCACTTATAAAAGGGAACCCACTATACTATCCTCTTCACACTTAAAACCCTTAGGTTCAGAAAATACATACCAAAATTCCTTAATTAAATCCATAAAAACATCATAGAGTCATTTTTTATCATAAATTCAATATAGGAAGGCTTTAGGTATAAACCTAATGAGATTGTCCGAAGAAGATGTATAGTTCTTAACCATGAATTTTCTTTTTTACTTATTGTTTTAACCAATTAAAATATTTTTAAACTATTATAAAATAATAAAAACAATATATAACATATAATTATATTTTATTACATTAATTTCAAAGCCTATATCCATCTCCTCCTCCACCAAATGGGAAACGAAACCGTCAATCAGGTGTATAATAAACTACCGCCCAGTGAAACGATGTAATTCTTCTTCCATCACTACCTCTCATAGAAGGATATAATAATGGATTTAACAAAAAAACACACAAAAAAATAATATTTATTAAATAATTACACTTATTTAATTATAATATCACATATACCTTCTTACTTTCTAGTCCATTGGAAAAATGATAACGTCGCTCATCTGTACATATGGACTATCGCTTCCACGAAGTGATGTGATTTTTTTAATTTTATATTTAAAAGTATTGTAATAAGAATATATTTAATAAATAAATATAATATATAATATATAATAAAAATTCTTGAAATGTTAAATATCATTTAACTTTTTTTCATTCCATCATTCAAAAAATGAAAACAACGTTCTTGCATACGTACGAACTACCGTCTCCATAAACAGTATACTCATTTTTATATATATAAATTTTATAGACTATTATAGATACTTATATAATGAATATATATGATATTTATATCATTTTTAACATTATATAGATGATTTATCCATTATGAAATTATAATTATACAACTACCAAACAAAATATTTTATGAAAAACGAAACAGTTATTACCCGAAACAATAATTTTAACAATGAATTGTTAAAAAGATGGTGATAAAAGGTTATAATAAAATAATATATGTTATTATATATATAAATTTATTTATTTAATATAATTATAATAAATCTATATTTATTATAAAGGAGGTTCATACACATATGAAGGAAATCAGACCTGAGGTAAGGGTTTCTCGTCTCAGTTTTTCTTTTGCGATACATATTCCATATTCACCACTTATTTATTTTTTGTGGTATATATATTTCCAATTTTATATGTTAAATAATTAATATATTTATATTCATGGTATTTAATATTCATATGAATTTATTTATTTCATGGGGCTTATGATTCAAAAGTTACCAAAGTGGTAAGAGTTTATTTCACAATCTCATTATTATCCGAGATTGTTTATGTTTAAGTCTCCACTAGGAGAATTATTTTGTATTTATATATTAAAAACAATATATTTTCTTATAATATGGTCATTCATTAAATCTTAAGCAAATATTATCATTTTTCTCTCTTTGGTACTTAAAATTATTGAGAAAATATTTTTAATAAAATCAGACTTTGTTTATCTCTTTGATTGAAAATCATATTTATTACATATCCATGATTTCTAAAAATATTTTAAAAAATGTTTTTAATATTCTAAAAATGATTTATTAAAGAAATTTTTTCCCAGTTTATAACTTGTATTAAATTTTTTGAAAGGAATATTCTTGTCATTTTCCTAACAAGGCCCTTTTTAACCTTTCTACAACAGTGTGAAAGGAATGTTTTCTAACTTATACAATATGTATATAATTAATCACCACCACGAACAATCATTTTTTAAGATTACTTTATAAGTTTAAAAGGTTCTTTATAAAGAAAATATTTTCCTCATATTCTATAAATTTTTAGTTTTTAAAAGTTATTTTCAAAGTAAAAAGGAAATTTTCCTCAAGAATGTTTTTAATGAAATTTTTATGGAATTTTACCTAATGATCCATTGAAAATATGTTGTAATGATACCATCCTTATTATTTATCTAGATGTTTTTTGATAAGTTTGAATAAGGATGTACTATTTTAGACCATTATCCATATTACTATGGATGATATATGGTTATATTTATTGATTGGGGAAGGTATTAACATTTTATATGATAGTTTTTAAATATTAATGTTTATGTTGATTATGTTTTTAATATTTGATATGAGGAATGAATTGGACTTAATAAGTGATGGGAGGGGCCAAATATATCCCCTTTATTAATTATTAGGTCTCATGAGGAAAACTATTTTGGGTATTTAGATGAGGCATTACCCATTTATGTAAGATGTCTAAGCATAAGGCCTTGATGATGTGGTGGTGATGTTTAAAATTATGAATTTCCTCATTGTGAGATTAGTTATTGATGTCCATGCGATTATTTGATTATTTAGAATCTCCAAGTATAAGTTTCAATATTATGTGACTATTTATATGACATTATTTTGATCACCAGTTATTCCTACCATATTATTCTTAATTGTTCAATTTGTTTGATTAAATGACACATGTTTTAGTTACTTACCCTGACATATTGATTATTCCTTATTTGTTCATTATAGATTATAATATATGCATACCCTTATTTAGTATTAGATATCACTTTGTTTCCTTTTCCTAGGATTCCAAGAATTATATTAGGATTGATATATAGGGATATTCTAAATGGAATAATAGTTTTATCAAATAAAATTCTATATTACTTTCAAAGATTTAAAATGTATTATGAATTTCAAGTATGTATATAGTTTACCAAGAATACTAAATTATGAATTCCTTTGGGATGAAATCTATTGTATCTATCAATAATGTAATAAAGTAACCATAAACTCTGGGATACTAGGGTTAGGGTATTTATAGTTGGTATCAGAGCAAGTTTAGTAAAAAACTTGGAAACTAAATTTAGGAATATATAGATTAGATAACATAACCCTATAACTGACTTTGAGGATAAGTCTAAGTATATGATGACATCTCAAAGTTTTGGTAAGTTAGATATTATGTGGTTTTCAGATCAATATATCCATATACAAAAATTAAAAGTTGATGTGGCTCTCACATGGTTATAAATTGGGGTAATAACTCTAAAAATGGTGAATTGAGATTTGAATCGATCTTCACCTAGAGCACAACAATGTTCCTTGATACACACCTAGTTTGACACTCATGGGGGATACGCTTGGGTTAAGTCACATTATATTTAAGAACCATCATGAATGATTTAAATATATGATAACAATGAATGAATCAAGTTAAACCTAAGGTGTCTTATATTGAAAATAAGGTTTCATGAATTAGACATCCTATAACTAATTATATGGTTTTCCAATATTATTATTGTTGTTAACACTATGATTTTTGGTTTTAGTCAATGGATATAACCTAAAGGAATTGTGTAAACATTGAATATGATGGAAAATGTTGTAATTATTAGAAACCAATTGATATGATGACTAGAGTAAAAGATATCATGATTATGACTAATTAGTTATCATGATACTTGATTAACAACCTATAAATTAACCAACTCTCAGACTCAAAAAAGAAGAGATAAATGGAGTTCATTTAGAGATTAGGTGGTGGAGAGGATGGAGGAAATAAGGATCAATTTACTTCATGTCAGAAATGTGGAATGTGACACCAAGGATAATGTCTCAAAGAAACATGAAAATATTTTATGTGTGGAAAAGAAGGGAATAGAGAAATAAATTGCCATGTAAAAGTGAGGAGTTCAATGGAAAGAAACAAATTTCATCCTAGAGATCCATTTATAGTTAATTTTTGTAAATTTGGGGGATCTTGGGAATTATTCGATTCAATTCCCTCTTTTAAAGTCTTACTCATAGACCAAGGAAGGACCTATCATCAAAGAAAAGGGGTTGAAGTATTTATGTATTGTGTTTCTAGAATTATGTTGTAGAAGTTATTTTATCAACGATATTTTGGTTATAATAATAATGAAACATTTAAGGATTGAGATAATTTTTTGGTAGTATATATGACTTCATATAAGATTAATTTAAGAGTTATGGATACAATTATGGGTTTATGAGTTTAAGTTTGATCATAAGTTAAAAGTCTTAGACACCTATTTTGAAGTTTTATGTGATGGAAATACAATATGATTAATAGTAATTTGTGATAAATTTATGGTAATATAACCCTTGATATTTTTATGGGTTTTACTGAAAAAGTTATTTGAGGAGAAATGAATTTTTTGGACATAAGTTTAAAGATATTGAAAACCTTTAAAGTTAATATGATCATTGATGTTAATGTAATAATAGTTAATTAAGATTATCTCATTTGTTGTGAAAAAATAAGTCATATAGAAAATATTTGTGGTTAAAAAGTGATTTGATGAATAATGTTATTTTTGAGGATGTTTCTCATATTTTTGGGGACTTTATAAAAATTATATTAATATAGTTTTAGAAAAATGACAACTCACATGACGAGTAACAACCTATAAAATTCAGAAATTCCTTGGGTCTTCATCCCACAACCAAAGAGTAAAAATGGTGTAGAACCTACCAATAACCTATGTGATGTAATGATTAATATGAAATTGTTTTTACTCAAATAATTTGATGGATAAATATTAATTTGAACAATTTTTTTTATGATTTTTAGGTGATTAAGGATATTTAGGGAGATGTTTTATTGGTTTGATATATATATATATAACCATTAGGTTTAACATAAAGGATTATTTAGGAAGAATGATATTATGTTTTTAAAGATGTAAATTGAAAGGTTTTAGGGATAAATACATATGGAATGTATTAAGTTGAACTTTGAGTGTTAATGTTGAGGTTTAGAGAGTAATGTATTATATTGGGAAATTTTTTCTAGGCATTTTTGGTTTTGGTAAATATTTAGAGATAGACGGAAAGATATGTCACTATATTATGGATCTTATGATCTATTAAAAGTTAATTTTAGTGCTTAAAAAACTAAATTTGGATATTCATTTCTTGGAGTAAGAAATGAAGTGGAAATTGATCGAAGCATAATCAAATGATAAAATTGTACTTATCAAATAAATAGATAAAAAGTAAGTATATTTTCTCATTTTTATAACTTGATAGTAAAATAATACCTCAATATTAGGTAAAGGATATTGAACTAAAAATGTTATACTTTTAACTTTCTTTATAATGAATCAATGGTTATTTCACCCGTCATAGATTTATGGATTTGTGGTTATCAACTTTCTCTTGATCATTTAATTTCTTGTGACCAATGATCTCTCACTATGAAAAAATTAGATATTTTTGATGGCCTATTTGCGATGAGCCATGGAACCATTATAAATTGTCCAAGATTGCACTTATCTATGACGGGAAATCCTTTCCCATCATAAATAATTATTTTCGCGAATTATTTGCATTGAGAAATCCTTTTCATCACAAATACTTTTGGCACAAATGCCCGCCGTATTTCGGGATGGTTTATTTGCGACAGAAGCGATTCCCCATAACAAATAATTCTTTATATCTCTAATATATTTATTAATGCAAGGGTTATTTTCAATGGGTCCTGCTACTAATATTTGTTATTCATTACATGACCCATCACAAATAATTGGTTATTGGTGATGGGCCCATCACGAATAATTTATTGGTATGATTTATTTGTTATGGTTCTCATCGAAAATAGTTTTATATTTCAACCATATATATTTATAGAAAATGATATTTATGAAGGAACCCATTGAAAATCGAAGTTTTTGTGATGGAAATTCCATCATAAATAGTTCATCACAACTAATCTAACCTATATATATATATGACACTTGGATGAATTTTTCAGCACTCTTCTTTCACTCTCCTCTTTCCTCTCCTCTCCTTCATCACTCCCTATTTCTTTTTCCTATTTTTTTTATTTTCTAGAGATATAATGCTATCAGAAACACAACGTTGTTTTAATTCCGTTAAAGTGTCACTTTTGAGGTACATACTTTTATATTTTTAATTTTTAATTATTTTATTTTCTTTTATATTAGAAATTATCAGCAATAATTAAGTGTAATCAATTGTAATTGATATTAATTATAGACGATTGATAAATAATCAGTAAATAATTGTTGATAATTAATCAATAATTATTAATAATTGGTAAAAATTTACAATAATCAGTGTTAATTTTTAATAATTAGAAAAAGTTTACAATAAATAATCGTAATTAGAAAAAATTATTTGTAATTAGAAAAAAATAATTGTAATTAGAAAATATTAGTTGTAATTAGAAAAAATTAGTGGTAATTAGCAATAATTAGTGATAATTAGAAATTATTAATAGTAATTAGAAATAATTATAGGTAATTAGTAAAAATTAATAGTAATTAAAAATGATTAGTAGTAATTAGCAATAATTTGTGGCAAATAATGGTAATTAGTAAAAATTAGTGGTAAATAGTAAAAACTAGCGGTAATTAGTGGTGATTAGAAATAATTATAATTCATTATTAATAATTAGTAGCAATTAGTAAAAATTAGCAGTAATTAGTAAAAATTAGCGGTAATTAGTAAAAATTAGCGGTAAATAGTAAAAATTAGTGATAAATAGTAAAAAATAGTGGTAAATAGTAAAAATTATAGGTAAGTAGTGGTAATTTGTAAAAATTAGCAATAATTAGTAAAAATAAGTGATAATTATTAAAAATTAGCATTAATTAGTGGTAATTAGCAGTAATTAGTAGTAATTAGTAAAAATTAATGGTAATTAGTAAAAATTAGTAGTAATTTGGAAAAATTAATAGTAATTAAGAAACATTAGTGGTAATTAGTAAATATTAGAAGTAATTAGTGATAATTAGTAGTAATTAGTAAAAATTAGTTGTAAATAGTAAAAAGTAGTGGTAAATAGTAAAATTTAGTGGTAAATAGTGAAAATTAGTGGTAATTAGTAAAAATTAGTGGTAATTAGAGGTAATTAGTAAAAATTAGTGGTAATTAGATGTAATTAGTAAAAATTAGTAAGAAAAATTAACCCCAATTATCCAAAACTATAAAAAATTAGCCATAATTAGTAATAAAAGGCTGACTAAGGGGTGTGATTGAAGTATGAAGCGGAGGAGATGCAAGAGACAATAGTGTGAAAAAATTACAGTGCCCATGATTTTAGACCATTTGAAGGAGAGATAGTCATGGGTAAACTTGTGGGTGATGGAAGAGGAAATATAGGAAGATATCCATGATAAAAGTTAAAACCATATTTTTTGACCTGTCTTACTGCAACCATCGACCCGATTATATATCATATCTGGTTTGAGATGAATTATGCTCATATTGGATGAGAGATAGTTTTTAAAAGAGATCACCATCATGTTAGTGGAATCAGGGGAGGCAGGTGGTCATGCATATAGCTGTTATTCATACATTCAGCACTCATCAAAGACATATTATAGTAATTTTATTTAATAATTTATATAAATTTAAATGTAAAATGTTTATCTTATATTCATATAAGTAGTTAAGAATCCCTATATTATAGTGTTCGATGTTTATAAGAGGATGTAAACTAATACTATCATTGGAGATATTACTGATGCTCAAAAACATTAGATTGTGGTTGGTATAGTTTTTTTGAGTTTTAAAATTAACTAAAAACAATATTTTAACTATTTTAATTTATAATTACATTTGAAGGAGTCATATGAGGATGTGAATTTTCACACACATGATGAGAGTCAAGCTAAGACGGAGGGCCAGACCACCAGTGTGTTAGGATTTGATAACACTACATGGATGCAGTTGACTCAATATAATTTTGAGAAAGGCTGAGTTGTTGGTATTAGTTCTCGATTGACACCTGGAAGTTAATATGGTATTGATGCGTGGTCATCATCTAGCTCGAGGGGAGATCATGGAGAGTCATCATCATCAGATGCATAGTATGAGGAGAAGTTGTGAGATCAGAATGAGGTTATAGAGACCTTTCACAGGGATCAAGAAAAGATTCATCAACAATAGCAGTAGTAGTAGGAGGATCCACATCAATGGAAGGAGTAATTGTTTTAGAAGATGATGGAGTACATGAAATGACTGGTGAAGGGTATAGGGATGAAGTTCCTTTATCCACCTCATCTATATAACCCTCCCCATCTATAATGATTGATGTATTTTGTTGACACATTTATTATTATGAAAATCTTTGAATGGAAATATTGTTGGTTTTGGGCATAACAGAAGCATGCAATGGTGACCGATATATTAAAATTTATTTTAATAATAATTGAATGAAACCAAGAGCGAGGATATTTCATATCAAATTCATATTTAATTTATTTAATATCTAAATAAATAAATACTTGGACTTAGGAACTTTATTTTTTGGTGAATGTTGATTGTTTGAAAATACCCTTTAAGATTACCTTCATTGTGTTGCGAGGATACAAGGATAGAATCCATATAGAGGTGATCCACACGTGGTCCTATGATCTTCGATAAACAACACTTGATCTCTAGGTGCTAGCATGGTGAGTCAAATATCTTATGTCGTTCATTCATGATCACTCATTCTTTGATCTTGAAGAAATCTCTCTTGCACTTCTCGTTCTTGATAGAGATAAAGAATGAGGAGTTGAGAGAGAATTAACTGTGCGTAAAAATTCTATATTCTCAATTTTTGGATACACTACACAATAGACATAACTACATATTTATAGAGTAGGTATTTGAGTTAAAATATTATTTAGTTTCATAAAAACCATTAAATAATATTTATTACCTTTAATAAATCGCATACCGCATAATAATTATCATATAATTATTATTTTGTGGTGCGCGCCAACTTGTGAAATAAAAAATATTATATTATGGTATTGTTAATTAATTTTTGCCACTAGACTCAATATTGGTCCATTCAAACTCCTTTAGAATTTATTTAACAACCAAATAAGTATTTTATTCCTAGATAATTATTTTATTCACAATATAGTGAATAAATATTTATTAAAAAATTCAATAAATAAATTAAACATTTTATTCACAAGCCGAGGAATAAATATTTGTTTAATTTATGAGATCTATATAACTTGAATAAAATTATTCCTAAAACTTGAGAATAATATTTATTCCATTAATTAAACTCAAATATAATTAATCGAGATCAATGGAAACATGTAGTGTGTGACCCTCTAGGATTCTTTCATGTTGGAATTAGATGAGCTTTCTTAGAGTCCAAGATTACTGTCAAGTAGTGGGTTAAGAAACCCAAGAGAAAGAACATAACATCACAATGTTGATTGATAAATACAAATAATAAATGTGTAATATAATCATTTTTTCACAATATATCATCAAGAAGGTTTCACATCTGTCTCACCAACCTATATTCTCAATATGTCTTTCTTTGACTATCTGAAATAAACATGTCGTTAAACCATGGACATGAAATTTAATGTGAAAATTATATTATAATCAAAGGGACAAGATATCAGCTTCCATAAATATGGAAGGGAAAAATCCTTCCTTAAATGTTTCATTAATGACATGTCACTCGTGACACACCCAACGTATCCAACTTCTCTATGAAATATTATCATCATGGTTTATAAAATACATCTAAGTTAGTGAGTTGTAACATGAATTAATAATAATCCTAAAGTCTAAGGACCATAACACATGCTCATATATAGGAATATATGATGACACAAAAAAATGCATAATTCCTGCTGGTGGGTCTGTTCTCATAATCTCCCATCTTGGAGATTACCAAGTGAAAACTTCATGAGAAAAAGCCTCATATACTTAAGAGTACTCGCACATGATAGTATATGTACTATGCACCCCATCATAGTATATTACCCAACCACATAACATTATTTGAGAATATTTTCATAGAACATCAGGGTTATCATCATAGTGGGTAAATTCTATGACCTTATCAATGAAACGTATACTCTAAGAAATTATTACATTAGAGTCATGAAGGAAAAAATGTAATAATAAGTTTTATTAATATTCAATCTAATAAATATTCATGTAATCAATGTAAAAATAGTTTTTCATAGGAAAAAACTCAAAAAAAACTCTCACTTGGTCTAGAGTCAACTATCTATGACCTTAAGTCTTCTAGAACTCACATAATAGTCTTGTTTCTACCATATCAATGATTTAGTCAAGGGGTCCACCATGTGGTCTTCTATGGAAATACTTATCACCGCAACGCCTCCTCTCTGAGAAAAATCCCGGAAGATATGATACTTTTGAAGTATGTTATTCATAAAAAAATGTGACCTTGGATCTTTTGTAAGATACACCACTATATTATTATCACAATAGAGAGTAAAAGTATATTTATTGCTAGGTTCTACATCAATATCTTTGATGAAATTGTGCATCCATGCTACTGATTTAGCTACGTCATAATCATCAATATACTCAGACTCTGATGTAGAATCTGTAACCACAACCTACTTTGAGCTATTCCATTTCACAACACCTCCTTTCAAAGAGAAGATTTATCCTGTTTTTGACTTCATGTCATCTTGATCAGTTTGGAAACTAGCATATGCATATCCTCTGATGACTAATTCCTCAAATCCTCCATAAACAAGGAACATATCCTTAATATGCCTCAGATACTGAAGGATAGTATTTACTACCATCCAATGGAAGTCACCTGGATCATCTTTATATTTTCCTACCACACTTAATGCATAGATGATATCTATCCTAGTACATAATATAACATACATGACTAACCCAATCGATGATACATATGGAATCCTTATCATTCTATTTCTTTCCTTATGTGGATAAGGTCACATTTTTCTAGAAAGATGAATGCCACGGGATAGTGACAACAATACCCTCTTGGATTGTTCCATATTGAATCTCTTTAGTATCTTGTCAATGTATATAATTTGACATAGGCCAATCAATGTTTTGGATCTATCACGATGGATCTTGATCCCAAGAATATATGATGCCTCACCAAAGTCCTTCATAGAGAATAATTTATTCAACCATTCCCTATCACACTATAAGAAAAATATTTCATTTCCAATTAGCAATATGTCATTAACATATACTATTAAGAAAATGACTACACTCCCATTAAAACATTTATAGACACATGATATTAATTTGTTATTTATGATTCCAAATTCTGTTATGGCCTCATCCAAATGAATATTCCATAACCTAGATGATTTCTTTAATCCATAAATGGATCTTTTCAAATTTCATACCTTTTTAGAATCCTTTGAATTCACAAACCTTTCATGTTGGGTCATATAGACATCTTCTTGAAGGTTATTGTTAAGGAAGGATGTTTTGACATCCATTTTACAAATATCATAATCATGGAAAAGCATAATGGAAAGTATAATTCTGATGGATTTTAATATTGAAACCGGTGAAAAGGTTTTATTTTAGCCAATTCCTTGATACCATTTAAACCCTTTTACAACCAGCCATTAATTATAGGTACTGACATGTCCTTATATTTCTAGTTTCTTCTTGAATAACCATTTTCAACCAATGATCTTTACATTTTACTGAAGGGTATACCAAATCCAGAATTGGTTTTGGTACGTGGAATACATTTCAGAATTCATGGATTCTTTCCACTTGGCAAAATCTATGCCACTTATAGCTTCCTTATAGGTTATAGAATCATTATTTTCAACTAATAATGAGTCACCATCCACAATGACTAGAAAACCATACCATTTTGGTTCTTTAACCTCTCTAGTACTCCTACATCGTAATTGTTTCTCTAGAAAAATTTCTGCTTCCATGGGGATTTATGGAATTTTTTCTTATGCCAAATCTACTGTATCTTAAGATTGAATTCATCAAAGTCTATCTCACTCCCACTATCTCTTTTAGAGATAATATCCTCCTCAAGAAATATGGGACGTATGTCAACCGTATCCTTTTTTATAAAGGATTATATAGGTTGTATCCATTTGTTTCTTTGGAATATCCTATAAAGATACACTTTTTGCCTCAGGGTGAAAGCTTGTTACCTGAAGATACCTTAACAAATGCTTCAAAACTACATACATGAAAGTAAGAAAACAAATATTTCTTTCAATTCAATAATTGGTATGGAATACTATCTGTTGCTTTAGTTGGCAATCATTTTAGTATGTATGATGTTTATTTGTAACATGTATCCCCAAAAGGATAATGGAAGACTCGTATGACTCATCATTGATATCACCATGTCCAACAAGGTGCGGTTCCTCCTTTCAATTACACTATTCCACTGGGGTATATTAGGATGAGTGAGTTAAGATAGAATCCCAAACCCCCATAGATAATCAAGGAAGTCTTAATTAAGATATTATCGACCATGGTCTGAGTAAAGTTTCGTAATCTTCTTACCATGTTGGTTCTCAACTTTATTCTTGTATTCCTTTAAATTTTTAAAAGAATATAACTTATACCACATTAATTAGACACATACATATCTACTAAAACCATCAATAAAAGTTATGAAGTATGAGTACCCACCCATTGATTCAATAGGAAATGGTCTATACACATCGGTATGAACTAATTAAAGAAACTCTTTATACCTTTCACCTTTACCAATGAATGTGGATTTGGCCATTTTTCCTTGTAAACATGCCCGATATACACCAAGTGGTTTTAGTTAAAAAGAATCTAAATATCCATCTTGATGTAATTTATTCAAGATCTTTTCATTTACATGACATATCCAATGATGCCAAAGTTGGGTGTATTATGAGTAATATGAAGTAACTTCGTTATCAATTGACATTATTTGGTTCATCTAATCCAACACATAAAGACCATTATTTAAATACGACTTATAATAAAAAATTATGTCTTTATAAAATAAGAAACAATTATTCTCAAATTTGAAAATAAATCCATCTGTATCAAGTCTTGACACAGAAACAATGTTTTTGGAAACTAAAGGCACATAATAAAACCCCTTTAAAACCAAGATCATTATAATTGGAGACACTAAACGAACATGATTAATATATTGATAACATGTTAATTCAAATCGGATTAAAGAACAAATAACATGAAAAGAAAATATAACCACAATTGTGCATAGATCAACAATCAAATAAATAATTATAAATTTAAACATTACCCCTCTGATACCACGTGTTGGTTCCAAGCACAAAATAAGTATGCAATAGTGACCGTTATATTAAAATTTCTTTTAATAATTGTTTCCCAAAACCAAGAGAGAGGATCATACACGTCAAATTCATAATTAATTTATTTAATATATGAAGAAATAAATACATGGTCTTTGGAACTTTTTTCATTAGTAAATGTTGATCATCCGAAAAGACTCTTTCAGATTACCTTTGTTTCACTATGAGTATCGAAGGATAGAATCCCTCTAGCGGTGATCCACACATGCTCCTAAGTTTTCCGAGAAACACCACTCAATCTCCAGGTGGTAGAACAACACTTCAAATGCCTTGCATTGTTCATTCTTTATTACTCGTTCTTCAGTATTGAATAAATCTCTCTTGCTCTTTTCATTCTTGATAGGGAGAGAGTATGAGTATTTGAGATAGAATTTGTTTGTTTACAATAATTATCTATTCTCATTTTTTGGATACACAACACAATAGACCTAACCGCCTATTTATAGAGTTGGGATTTGGGTTAAAATATTATTTAATTACATATGGACCATTAAATAACATTTTTACCTTTAATATATACCATTACATATAATAATAATTATATAATTATTATTTTGTGGCGCGTTCCAACTTTTGCAATAACAAATATTATGTAACAATCTTGTTAATTAATATTTGTCACGAGACTCGGTATTGGTTTGTTCAAACTCATCTAGAATTTTCTGAATAACTGAATAAATATTTTATTCATAAATAAATATTTTATTCAAAATTTAGAGAATAAATATTTACTAAAATATTCAATTAATCAAATAAATATTTTATTCATAAGATGGAGAATATATATTTATTTAATTTATGCAATAAATATAACTTGAATAAAAGTATTCCTCAAACTTGAGAATAATATTTATTCCATTAATTAATCTCAAATAGAATATAATCGAGATCAACAGAAATACTTAGCATGTGACCCTCTAGGATTATTTCTCATTGGCATTATATGGGCTTGCTTAAAGTAAAATATTACTATATAGCAATGGGTTAAGTAACCCAAGAGAAAGAACTTAATGTTGCTACATTGATAACCACATACAAATACTCATTGTGTAATATAATCCTATTTTCAAAATATCTCATCAAGAAGGTTTCACATCCATGTCACCAACCTATATGCTTGATAAGTCTTTCTTTGACTATCTAAAATGAACACATCGTTACACCATGGACATGAAATTTAATGTGACATTTCTATTCCAATCAAAGGGATGATATATTATCTTCCATAAATATGGAAGGGAAAAATCCTTCCTTAGATTATTCATTAATGACATTTCACTCACAACACACCCAACATATCCAACTTCACGATGAAATTTTATCATTATGGTTTACAAAATACATCTACGTATACGAGTTGTAACATGAATTAATAACAATATTAAAGTCTAAGGACCATCACACATGCACATATATTGGAATATTCAATGACACAAAAACATGAGGAATTCCTAATAGTTTTTCTGTTATCATAATATCTTATTTTGGAGATTACCAAGTGCAAACTTCATGTGAAGAAGCCTCATCTACTTATAAGCACTCATACCCGAAAGTCTATGTACTATGTGTCCCATCATAGTATGTTAGCCAACCACAAAACATTATTTTAGAATATCATCACAACACATAAAGGTTCTCATTATAGAAGATAACTGCTATGACCTTATCAATGCGACATATACACTAAGACATTATTACATTAGAGTCATGCAGAACAACAAACAATATGTAATAAGAAGTTTTATTAATATTCAATACATCGAATATTCATGTAATCTAAGTATAAATAGTTGGTCATAGGATACTAGATCCAACCTATACTATGTGTAATATTGTTATTAATTCAGATGTCTATAGTTTTATATATATATATTTTAATTATTTTGATTTTTTATATTTTTATATTATTATATTTTTTAATTTTTGTAAATTATTTTAAATGGGATTTTTTTACCATTGTAAATAACTATTTGGTATGGATTTTTTATTCCATAAAAAATAATTATTTGTAATGGGATAAAAAATACATAAAAAATGGTCATGTGAATATAACCAGTGGAAGATTTTTGATATGGAAAAATTACTTGTCATAATTTTTTTTTATGTACCATGAAAAAATATATTTTGTGGTGTGCTTTCAGCCACATGCAATTTGCGATGGGATCCTGTCACAAATAATTCATTTTCCAGTAGTGTCTATCATTATCTATAATTATTTATACTTTTAGTCCATGGATATATTTCCACTTCCCACTAATTTTTTCTTACTCAGAAACCTAGATATGTGTTATATTCAATTACTTTTACAATTCCCTTTCTCTCTTATCAATAAGAAGTTTTATTAACACTTTTTATGATGTGAGTTTTAAACAAAGGTTAGATATTTGATGAACAAAATAGAATTTTTAGGGTGAAATTTATTTAAGGGGGTATAATGTAACACAACAATATTTCAGAATATATTTCTTAAATAAATTTTATTTCTTTGATATCTTGTTTTTTAGAAAACACCAAGTTTAAATGAACTACAATATACTATTAAAATATTATTATTTAATGTGATAGTTATCGCCTATCCATTTAATTGGAGGGTATGAATATGACTAACTAAATTATGAAAAGTATTTTATTTACACATTTATAAATTAAATAAATTGGTTATCAATTGGTTATAAATTAAAATAAAAATCATTTGAAAGTAAAAAAAATATTTTTCTAAAAAACTATTTTTATGCGTGCAATTTATGCTTATCTTAATAAATTAAATTAATAACTCTTTATGAATGATTATAATGAAATTTATATATTTTTTATTAAATAATTTTTTTTATCATCTATCTAATATTTTTCTAGGAATGATATATGAATGAACCCAGTTTTTTTCTTAAAAATAATATTTTTTATAAAAAGTGGTTTCATTGCATTTTGTAGCCTTATATTAAAATTAAAATTTACCATATTAATAAAATTTATTTGAAAATAAATAAATAAATTTTTTAAATCATAATTTAAAAGTTATCTTGGAGTGAATTTTTGATAATTTTTTGAAAATATTAATTTTTCAATGAGTAGTGAAAATTCTGATTTTTATTTAAAACCTCCTCTTCCATTTAAAGCGTTTAAAAGTTAAATTTTCTTTCAAAATTGTTTTAAAAATAAAATTTTTTCAATTATATTATAATTAATCCAATTTATGTTATTTTAATCCATTATATTTCAATTTTAATAATTTTTTTATACTTATGAAAACCTTTCCTTTGGAAAACCGATTTTTCACCGTGTCCGTGAGTTTAACTTTAAATTAAATTCTTACACTTATATACATTTAATTTTGGAAAAATTTATTCCATTTTTTGAATAATAATAATAATTATAATGTAATTTAATAAACTTAATTTTCTGTCATAATGAATAGTGAAAGTAGTAAAAATTAATTACCTTGGTTAAAGTAAAAACGTGTTTTTCGAAGCGTTAAACTAAGAAGATAAGGGTGAAAATGACTTGAAAATTTTACAATGTATAATTTAAAAAAATTCTTCATTTTAGATCCTTATATAATATAAAGTTAAAAAATATTCATTTTAGATCCTTTTTTGATGAGAAAAACACGGGTGTAATTTATTATTTTTAAAAATTACAAGTGTTTCCTCTACCCCACTTGTAAAAGGAAACCCCCTATCATCTCATATTAACACTTACAAATACTTTTTTTGGAAAAAAATAACCTAATACATTAATTAAATCCATCCCAACATTCTATAAGCATTTTTTGATCATAAATCTAATATATGAAGGTGTTAGGTATAAGCCAAAAGAGGTTGTCCGAAGAAGAGGTATAATTCTTAACCAAGATTTTTTTTGATTTGATTCTTATTATAATTCATCCAAATATTATTTAACTATAATAAAATAATAAAAAAATTATATAATATACAATTATATATTATTATGTTAATTTAATAACCTATATCTCTCTCCTCCTCCATAAAATGGGAAACAAAACTTTTGATCACATGTACGACGGACTACTGCCCCACAAACTGATGTAATTCATTTTCCATCACCACCTATCATGGTTGGATATAATTATGTATTTAATATATATATGTATATATATATATTATTTATGACAAAGTTAAGCTTCTGGATTTATAATATCACATCTATCTTCTTACCTTCTAATCCATGGGAAAATGATAATGTCGCTTATGCGTACGTGTGGACTACCGCCTCCCCGAAGCGATATGAAACATATTTTATTTTATTTAGAAAAGTATGTTAATAAGAATAGATTTAATAAATATATATGATATATATTATATAATAATAAATTTTAAAGGTGAAATATTATTTTTCTTTCTTTCTTTCCATCTGTAAAGAAATGAAAACAACGTTCATGAATACATACGATCTACTGTCACCATGAATAGTGTAACACATTTTTATATCTCTAAATTTCCTTGAATATTATAAATAATGATATAATGAATATATATTACATTTATAAAATGTTTAAAATTATGGATATTATGGAACCATGATCAAAGTACGAGGATCAAAACTACCAAACCAAAATATACATGAAAAATGAAGTAGTTATTAACCAAAATAGTGATTTTAACAAAGAATTTTTAATAAGAAAGTGATAAAAGGTTAAAAGATAATAATATATGGAATTATATATATGATTTTAGTTATTTAATATATTTATAATAAATCTATATTTATTATACAAGAGTTTTATACATGTAAGAAGGAAATTAGACCTGAGATATGAGTTTCTCATCTAACTTTTATTTCCGAGAGACATATTCCTTATTCACCACTTATTTATTTTTTATGATGTATATATTTCCACTTTGATATGTTATATCATGAATATATTTATATTCATATTATTTAATTTTCATATAGATTTATTTCTTTCATGGCGCCTAGGATTCAAAAGTTACTATAGTGGTAAGGGTTTATTTCACAATCTCATCATTATTTGGGATTATTTAGGTTTAAGCATACCTTGGGATAATTATTTGGTATTTTTATATTGAAAAGAATATAGTTTATTATCCTATGGATATTCACGAAATTTTAAAGAAATATTATCATTTTCCTATATTTGGTACTTAAAATGATTGAAAAAATGTTTTTAATAAAGGATGACTTTATTTCTCTCTTCATTTAGAAATCATTTTTATTACATATCCATGTTTTCTAAAAATATTTTTAAAAATGTTTTGAACATTATAAAAATTATTTATTAAATAAATTTTTACCCATGTTGTAATTTTTATATAATGGTTTTAAAGTAATATTATTTTTGTTTTCCAAATGAGGTACTTTTTAACCTTTTTAAAAAAGTGCGAAAGGAATGTTTTTTTAATTTATAAGACTTGTATGGATTTACATTCCATCTTGAGCACTCACTGTTTTGAATATTCCTTTAAAATTTTAAATGGTTATCTTTAAAGAAAATATTTTTCCTAATATAATGTAATTTTTTACTTTTTGAATGTTATTTTGACATCGAAAAGGATTTTTTCCTCAAGAAAATTTTAAGGAAATTTTATGGTATTTTTATTCATAAATGAAAAAAACATCATTTTACCTTATGATACAATGATAATATATTATAATGATACCATCCTTATTAAATCACTAGATGGTTTATGATCAGTTTGACAGGGGATATTTTCTAAGCATAAAATCTTTATTATTTCTCCAAATGGTTTATGATCAGTTTTACTGAGGATAAACTATTTTGATTCCATTTTCCATATTAATTTGGATGGTATATGATTATGTTTATTGACTGGGGAAAGTATTAATATTTAATATTCTAGTTTTTCAAGATGAATGTGTATGTTGATTATGTTTCTCCCCTTTCATATGAGGAATTCATTGGACTTAGTAAGTGATGGGTGGGGACTACTATAGCCCCTTGATACATTGGTAGGACTCATGAGACAAACTATTTTGGGTATTTTTATGAGGTGTTACCCATTTATGTAAGACATGAGTCCTTGATGATATGGTGATGATTCCTAGAATTTTTCATTTCATTATTATGAGATTAGTTTTTGATGTCCATGTTGGTATTCGATTAGTCAGAATATACATGGATAATTTTCAAGATTATGTGACTATTTATATGGAATTATTTTGGTCATAAATCATTCCAACCATATCATTATTCATGTTCATGTTATCTATTAAATTACACATGTTTTAGTTAATTACCTTTCCATATTGATTATGACTTATTTTTTCATGATAGCTTCCATTATACACATAACCTTACTCGGCATTACAGTGCACCCCTTTCATATGTTTCCTTTCCCCAGGATGTTAGGAAGTGTATTATTATTGATATTAGAGGGTATTATAAAGGGAGTAATAGTGTTATCAAAGAAAATTCCATATTATTTTTCAATTTTTCAAATATAATGTGAATTTCAAGTATGTATCTAGTTTATCAAGACTACTCACTTATTCAGTTATTTGGAATTTGGCCACTTATATCCAACACTAATTTAATAAATTAACCACTAACTATAGGATAATGGAGTTAGGTTCTTTATACCACTGTAGAATTAGTGACCACTGGTTGCTTATAACTCTTCTAGCTCATAACTCACCCATTAAGGAAAAACATATATCTCATCTATGATTTCATATAATTCTAATTTATTTGGAAACTAAAATCTATATATACCCTCAAAACTAGTTCCTTATATCATCCATAAACTATGAATATATCCTTTGTAAGACTCAAGTACTTTAGGATAATCTTTACAATTGACTAATGTATCTACTTTAGGTTTACTTGATATCTACCTACCATGATCAAGGAATAGGAAACATCAATATTGGTACATAACATGGTATAAATGATAAAACCTATTATAGATGAATAAGGGATTATAATCATTATATATATCTCTCATCTTATATTCAAGGACACATTTTCTTAGAGAGATGTATACCACATGAAATTATAAATATTCTTCTCTTATATTGCTTCATATTGAATCTATTTGATACCTTATCAATGTATGTACCATGAATTAGTACAATAATACTCTTAGATATATCACAATGGATTTTAATCCCTATAAAATAGGTTGTTTAACCAATTTATTTCTTGTACAATAATTTTTTAGACATATATTAACTGATTGTAAGACTGGTATCTCATTTCCCATCATTAATATATCATAAATATACCCTACTAGGAAAACTAATTAACTCCCACTAAATATCTTATAGACATAGGTCTAAAATTAATTATTTGTGAAACCAAATTCTCTAATGACTTCATAAAAACAAATATTCCATGATCTTGATTCTTACTTAAACCCATAAACGGATCTCTAAAACTTAAACACCTTATTAGAATCCTTTGGAATCATAAAAACTTCTGGTTATATCATATTGAAATTTTCCATAATATTTTTATTAAGGAATATGGTCTCAAAATCCATTATGAAATTCCTATAATTATGGTAAGATGTTATGGAAATTATAATTCTAATAGATTTTAGAATAGAGACTGGTGAAAAGGTTTTGTTATATTCTATTACCTGATATAGCTTAAACCCTTTAAAAACCATTGATGCTTTATAAGTACTGACTTTACCACCCATGTCCAGTTTCTTCTTGAATAACCATTTGCACCTAGCATGCATTAAATAAACTAGAGGATCTACTAAAACCAAGACATGGTTTTAGTAGATGGAATCTATTTCAAAATTCATGGATTTTTTTTACTTTGTAACTTCTGAACTATTTACTACTTCCTTTAAGGATAAAGGTACATTATTTTTAACTAATGACATGTCACTTTTATTTTTGATTAGAAAAACATATATCTATGATTTTTTAACCTCTTTAGTTCTCTTATGAAGTACTTATTTCTATAAAACAAATTCTTTCACTAGGTCTTGTAGAATCTATTCTGGTGCTAACTCTTACGTGTCTTGAGCCCTAACTTCATCGTAACCTATTTTCTCCCACTATATCCTTTAGATATATTCTCCATTTTTAAGAACATTGAATTTGTTTCCACTATTCCCTTTTTTTCTAAGGAATCATATAAATAATATCCCCTTATCTATCTATAATATCCTATAATGATATACATAATGACTCAATATACAAGTTTTTTGCTATAAATATCCTTAACAAATACTTCACATATATACACATGTAAATGCAATAAAAGATATTTCTTTCCATACCATAACTCATATATAATTACATTTTACTCTTTATTTAACACTTGATTTAGTGTGTGTGTTGTATACTATAATTTGTATCTCCAAAAGGATAATATAAGACTTGTACAACTAATCATTGATCACACTAAGTATAACAAGGTGAAATTCCTCCTTTCACTAACACCATTCCATTGTAGTGTATAAGGATAAGTGAGTTGGGATAATACCCTAAAATATTTTATACAATTAATGATCTATTGGTTAAGATAATCACCACCATGATCTAAGAGGAGTTTATTTATCTTTTTACCAAGTTGATTCTCTACTTTATTCTTGTATTCATTGAATTTGTTAAAGGTATAAAACTTATATCTTATTAATTTTATGTATCTATATCTACTAAACTCATCATTAAAAGTTATGAAGTAAGAGTATCCACATATTTATTATACCAGAGAAGGTTTACACACATATGTATGAACTAATTATGTAATCTCTATAACTCTTTCAAATTTTCCACAAAATGGAGATTTTTTCATTTTTCCTTGAAAAAAAGCCTAAAATATATCCATGGATTTTATTTCAAAGGAATATAAAAATAATTATTGATATATTTTTTTTCAAATTATTATCACTTACATGACCAAACTGCTGATGCCACAACTGAGTTCATTATGATTCATGTGAACTTAATTCATTATCTATTTCTAGGACTTAATTTTTATATTCTAGTACATAAGGATATTTTTAAATGTTCCATACCACAAAATATGTCATATTTAATAAATTAGAAACTCTAATTTTCATACATGAAAAGAATCCATCCATTACTAAACCAGACATAATATAAGAACAAATTCATTTTTTAAGATAAAGGAAGTATTTTTTCAGAAAATGAAATTTTACCGCCTTTTAATGGAGAACCCTTTCTAAATCCAATATTTGACACTTATATATATATATATATATATATATATATATATTCAATTTTAAAAAAATATACTTCTTATTTAGAAGCAGGACATAAAATTTTATTTTGGATAAATTTTTGGTGTTTTTTTGATAACTTTCATATTTTGATGAATAATGAAAAATACTAAATTTTAATTGAAAACAACTTTTTTAATCGAAATAATTTACAGTGTTAAATTATTAATTTGAGTGATTTTAAAGTATAATTAAATTATATTTTTATCATTTAATATAATTTATCTCATTATAAGTAATTTCACATTTAAATTGGACAAAAACACATGTCAATCTTTTGGTAGTTTTTACTTTTTAAAAACCCGCTTTTTGGTTTTGACAATGGGAATTAATTTTAAATTAATTAATGAAACTTATATGTTTTAAATTTGGTAAAATAGACTTCATTTTTGAATTCGGAATATCAAAATTATCTTAGGGTGAATTTTTTATATTTTTCTGTAAACTTTCAATTTTTGATGAATAGTGAAAAACACTACGTTATTGTTTAAAACCTACTTTTTATTTAAATAATTAATTATTTTATTTAAAATTATTTTAAGTCAAAATAGATACATAATACCTATATAAATTCAATGTAATTAATTGGAGTCATTTTATAATAAGATTAGATATATAAAATTTTATCGAACTTTTTATCGTCCTTTACCCACCTTTTAGGCAAATTTTGCAAATTTGCATAAAACATAATTTTACCGCTTTTGTGAATTGAATTTCAAAAATTCTAGAGACACAATCGATATCAATAAGTAAAATATGGTTCAATAGGATGAAAATAATTTTTTTTGAATAGTAACTTTTGAATTTTATTCACCACAGCTAAAAGTAAATAAGGTAATTAAAGGTAAAAATGATGTTATAATTGCCATAACACATGTACTAATTCTATTGTATAAGTGTTTTTAGACCAAAATAAACCTTAGGAATAAAATATGAACATATTTTATCCACATGGATTAGATTAAGACATTTATTATTATTTGATTTAAAGAAGAGTTAAAAGTGTAAAATTTAATGTTTAATAACGAAAATATTTTTAATATAGGGTTATAAATAATATAAATTTGACTATAAGTATTAATTTTAAAGCTAAAAAGATTTCCTAAATCATGGTTATTTATTTATAATTTTTAGTCATTAAATAATTTAATTTATTTATGGCACAATGATGATGTTGTAATTACTTTATTAATGAAAGATTAAATTAATTGATGTTATAAATATAAATATAAATGTAAATTGAGACTTTTGATGCATTACAAGACATTTATAGATTAATAAGACATGTTAGGGTTGATTCAATTAATTTTTTTTCCAAGTAATAATGTTTTTATGACTTACACAAAAACCAAAAACTAAATAGTGTCAAAATTGACATAAATGTGTTTTTAAAATGAATACTATTTTATTAAATGATAAATAATCCTAAAAATATAAGGTTAGACCAAAGGTCTTAGATAAAATTATATATGTCAATAATTAAACACTTGTGGTTCGTTTTGATTTTTATAGTAATTTTATTAACTATTTATTATAATAATACAAGAGAACATGGTAAAAGTTAAACTATTTAACTAAGAGTTAAATCTAAGAGATAGGGTTAATATGGTGACCTAAACTTGTCTAAAACCTATTGGTTGGGAGGATTTAGACCCATAAAAACATTATATTCTGAATAAATCAATTTTTAGCCATTATAAACTGAAGGTGATTTTATAATAAAATAATATTTCAAATTTGTACTAAAGTGACCCTCACCTCTCTTATAAAAGGGTACTTCCCATTCTCTCAAAATCACACCTCCAAAGCTATTTGGATCGGACAAAACCTACCCAAATATCCTCCAAACTTCCCTAAATTCAACCTTGATGCATTCCCTTGAGCATAAAGCTAACCTAAGGAGCCCTTTTGTTCAGATCAAAAGGAAACAACCAAAGAAGAGGTAATTATTTTATCATCTATTTCAAAGTTATTTTCTTCTTCCACTTTCTTTTTTATTTAAATACCAAATTAATAAATCTAGTAAATTATACATAATGTTATGTTATTATAAATATGGTACAACCATATTCATTATTATATCCATCCTATGAATGATAATGTCACCATGTGTGCATACGTACTACATACCATCTCCACGTCGTGGTGTAATTTGTTATTCAATACTATGTTATTTGGATAGATATAGTGATGAGTAATATGTATATAAATAATGAAAATAACATTCTAATTTCTATTTATAATTAATATACCATCCAATTACATAACATTTAATCATTAAGGAAATGATATCATCACTCGTGTGTATGTACGGCTTACCGTCTCCCCGACGCGATGAGATTCATTTCCACGTTCACCATTCAATGATGATTATAAAAGGACACCAAGTTTGTGATTTCAAGGGTAAGAAAAAGGTTTCAAATTTACAATGCTTCAACTACAAGGAGTTGGGACACTACACGAATCAATATCCCAATCATCAGAGTATTCCTCAAATGATGCTATTGGATAATAATCAAGTTATGATACCACCGTAGATGAATAAGACTAATTATTGTTCTTATACTTTTATTAATGAATTGTTTCATTTGAGTACTGTATTAATGATGTAAAAGTCATAAGAATTATATAGTATATAAGGATTGTACTGACGTACTATTTCATTAAGTATTTGATATTGTGTGGTACCAAGAAAAGTGACTCAATAACTAGTTAAATGTTTTGGAAAATATATAGTTGAGAGAAATATAAAACTTAATATGGTCCTGATACTGAGGAAGTGATTTTGGAATAAGAGATAATTGAGTTAGAAAAAGTATATGGGATATTATTGACTACCTTGGAAATATTTAATGGTTTGTTTATTCCATTATTGTTGGAGATTACAACATTTTTGGATTTAAGGAATATATCCAACATTCTATGTTTTACAGAAGGAATAAGGAAGAATGAATGTATTCAATATTGATTTCTAGTAATTCATTTTATTACCATGTATTAAAAGAATACATGATGAAGGTATTCACATGTAAGTTATGTGACCTTCCTTATAAATTTTGGACTGTGAGTTTGGACTGAAGTATTTTGGGTAAGTCTAAAGGTTAGAATGGATTAAGTTGGAAATTGGATATTATTGTTTAAGGATAAAAAATTTCTTAAGATTATTTTTGGATTGTTATAAAAAGGACAACACAGAGGTCGGGCGGCAGCCCATCACATCTGTTACGACCGTGAGACTTGAACCTACAACCGAAGGGCGACAAGGGTGCATCACCTACCACTAGCATACGTGATGTCCTAGTTTGTATAATGTAGTTTTTTTTTTTAAAATGGTATGAAATATGAATTATAAATTCATTTTTTTGAAACCCTATATGATTAGGTTAAATAGAATATTTTTTAGTTCTATGATCTTTTGGAGTGAAAGATGAGTTTGTGGTATAAATTATTTAAAGGATGGATCTATACTTGAAAAGTATTTTTTTTTCTTATTATATGAAGAAATTAATTCTTAATCTTTAAGGAAAGGATATTAAACTCAAAAATGTGTTAACCTAATACCTTATGTTTTGTTGAACCGATGATATTTTAAATCATCATAGATTTATGGTTTTGAGGCCCTCAAAATTCCATTTATTGTTCACTTATTTTTGATTTATTACCTCAATCATTCCCTATAAATATTTACGTTTTCCCTATAATTATGTGTATCTAATTGCCACCAATGTTCTTCTATTTTAGATCATAATTTGGTGGTGACTTTTTCATTTTCCTTTCCTGCTTATTAAGACTAAATTTTATTAACCCTATTTCCGATCTGGGTTTTCCACAAAGGTATTTTATATTTTCAACCTTTTATCTATGAAGAAAAATTTCAAATTGTGAGGACACAATTTATTGAAGGAGAGGAGAATGTAACACCCCCAGATGTCATAATATGTTATATCTTTAAAGTAATTCAATAACTTGCACCACACGCAACACCGAGTTCGAGTTCACCAAGACTTACCAAACTAGCATTTTAAAAAGAGATTTTGAATAGTATTAACTGCATTTTGAATTTTATATATGCCATATAATTTTAACATCCATATTATGTGTTTCTTAGACATAATATAAGAAAAAAGTCAATTTTTTTGATAAAGGAAGTATTTTTTTCAGAAAATAAAATTTTACATCCTTTTAATGGAGAACCCTTTTTAAATCCAATATTTGACACTTTTACATATTAAAGTTGAAAAAATAAACTTCTTATTTAGAATCAGGACATAAAAATGTATTTTGGATAAATTTTTGGTGTTTTTCTGATAACTTTCATATTTTGATGAATAGTGAAAAATAATAAATTTTAATTGAAAACAACTTTTTTAATCAAAAAAATTTATAGTCTTAATTTATGAATTTGAGTGGTTTTAAATTATAATTCTTTTATTTTTTTATCATTTAATATAATTTAGGTCATTATAATTAATTTCACATTTAAATTGGACATAAACACATGTCAATCTTTTGATAATTTTTACTTTTTAAAAACCCTCTTTTTGGTTTTGACATCGAGACTTAATTTTAAATTTATAAATTCAATTTATATGTTTTGAATTTGGTAAAATAGAATTCATTTTTGAATTTGGAATATAAAATTTTTATTAGGGTTAATTTTTGGTATTTTTCTGTAAATTTCAATTTTTGATAAATAGTGAAAAACCCTACTTTATTATTTAAAACCTACTTTTTTTTAAATAATTATTTATTTTATTTAAATTTATTTTAATTAAAAATATATACTTAATACGTATATAAGTCCAAAGTAATTCATTGGAGTAATTTTATAATAATATTAGATATATAAAATTTTATTGAACTTTTTACCCTCTTTTACCCACCTTCTAGGAACATTTGAATTTTTTTATAAAATGTAATTTTACCACTTCTGTGAATTGAATTTCAAAACTCTGAGAGAAAAAGTTGATAATAATAAGTAAATTTTGGTTCAATAGGATGAATTTTTTTTTTGAATAACAACTTTCAAATTTTATTTACCACGGTTAAAAGTAAATAGGTTAATTAAAGGTAAAAATGATGTTATAATTACCCTAACACCTGTCCTAATTCTCTTGGATAAGTGTTTTTCAACCAAAATAAACCTTAGGAATAAAATATGAACATATTTGATCCACTTGGATTATATTAGAACATTTATTATTATTTTATTTAAAGAAGAGTTAAAAGTGTAAAATTCAATGTTTAATAAACAAAACATTTTTAATATAGGGTTATAATTAATATAAATTTGACTATAAATATAAATTATAAATCTAAAAATATTTCCTAAATCATTGTATTTTATTTATAATTTTTAGACATTAAATAATTAAATTTATATATGGCACAATGATGGTGCTGTAATTACTTTATTAATGAAAGATTAAAATAATTGATGTTATAAATATCAAAATAAATGTAAATTGAGACTTTTGATGCATTAAAAGAATTTTATAGATTAATATGACATGTTAGGGTTGATTCAATGAATTTTTTTCAAAGTAATAATGTTGTTATGACTTACACAAAAACCAAAAACTAAATAGTGTCAAAATTGACAAAAATGAGTTTTTAAAATGAATAATATTTTATTAAATGATAAATAATCCTAAAAATATGAGGTTCGACCAAAGGACTTATATAATAATATATATGTTAATAATGAACCACTGGGTGTTATTTTGACTTTTTATAGTAAGTTTATTAACAATTTATTATAATAATACAAGAGGACATGGTAAAAGTTAAACTATTTAACTAAGAGTTAAATCTAAAAGATAGGGTTAATATGGTGACCTAAACTTGTCTAAAAAATATTGGTTGGGAGGATTGCGACCAATCCCCACCTTATATTTTAAATAAATCAATTTGGAGGCATTATAAACCGAAAATTATTTTATAATAAAATAATATTTCAAACTTTTCCTAAAGTGACCCTCACCTCTCTTATAAAAGGGTCTTTCTCCTTCTCTAAAAATCACAAATCCAAAGCCATGTGACTCGGCCAAAACCTGCCCAAATCTCCTCAAAACTTCCCTAAATTCAATATATAGGAATTATCTTGATCAGAAATCCTACCTAAGGAGCCCTTTTGTTCAAATCAAAAGGTAACAACCAAAGACGAGGTAATTATTTTATCATCTATTTCAAAGTTATTTTCTTATTCCACTTTCTTTTTGTTTGTTATTTCCATATCAAAATAATAAATACAGTACCTTATACATAATATGATGTTATTATAAATATTTTATAACCATATTCATTATTCTATCTATCCTATGAATGATAATGTCACCATGTGTGCGTACGTACGTCTTACAGTCTCTACATTGTGGTGTAATTTGTTATTCAACACTATGTTATTTGGATGAATATAATGATGAGTAATATGTATATAAATAATGAAATTAACATTATATTGTCTCTATAAAATTAATATATCATCCAACTCCATACCTTTTAATCATTAAAAAAATGATATCGTCACTCGTGTGTAAGTACGACTTCCCGTCTCCACGACGCGATGAGATTCATTTCCACATTCACCATTCAACGATGATTATAAAAATATATATTATTAATAAGTATGTAATATATGACATAATAATGCTACTGGATATATATATATATATATATGTATGTATGTATGTACTTACATATATCTTATTCACTTACTTCCATTCAATACGATATGAAAATGGAAACAACGTTTATGCGTACGTACGGTCTACCATCTCCATAAATGGTGTTTTCCATTACATATATTTATCTATTATTCATATTTATATTATAAATATATATGATATATAAATAATGTTATATATTCTAGAAGTATTTAAATCATTATCTAAATGATATAATCAAGAATAACAAGTTAAAACACATACGATAAAGAAAACGATTATTACCCGAAATGTTAATTTAACATGGAAATCATTATTAAATGGGTAGTATAAAGTCATAAATGAATAATTTATGATATAATAAATATGAATATGGTTCTGGTATAATTTAATAACATACTATGGTCATTATTCATGAGTTAAACATACCCACGACCAAAGGAAAGTACAAGGTAAGGGTTAATTCCTCAATCTCATTATTATCCGAGATTGTTTGTGTAAGTATCTTATGGGACATATTTATTATCCATGTCCATGATTCATAAAAGAAATTTCAAAATGATTATTTTAAGGTACTCTTTCACTAAAACATCATTTTAAATGTTTTAAATATTTTTTCTTCTAAATATTTCTCATTAATGTCCATGTTTTTAAAAATAGTTTTAAGGAATTATTTATATGGACTTGATTATTTTAAAATGTTAATTCCTTTCAAAAGTTTCAAAGTGGTATGAGACACTTTGATTCAAAAATCTATTTTAAATGACATCTTTTAAAAATATGTGACTTTTAAATGATTTTTCAAAAGGGATATTTCTCTCAAAAAGTTTTACTGATAATTTACAACTATGTAAACATCTTTTATTGGATATTATTCTTGATTAAGGTTGATTTATTATAATAAAATATTCCATATTGTATTGAATGAGTTATGATATGTTTTAATCTGGATGTGCTATTTTTATACCCTTCATGGTTTATGGTTTATGTATTGACATTTCATATTCTAGTTTTAATATGAATGTTTATGTTATGTTTCCACATTTTCATATGAGGAATATAGTGGACTTAGTATGTGATAGGTGGAGCTTGCTATAACTCCTTGATGCATCAGTAGGTCTCATGAGACAAATTAGTGTATTGGAACAAGGCCCTGACAAGAATTTTATTTGTAGTCTTGGCACGAGGCCTTGACTATGTGGTAATGATGTCCGACGTTAGGCATTCCATCATTATGAAATTAATTATTACATGTGATTATTAGACTAGTATAATATCCATGTGCATGTTTATATGGTAATGTTTTATTTATTTTCTCCATATTGTGTTCAAGTTTATGTTTAAAAGGCTCTTGTTTTTATTACACATCTTTCCTTAAAAGTTTATAGCTTCCGCTAAATTATTTACCCTTATTGAGCATCTGAGCTGGCCCCTTTCTTATGTTTTGTTTTCCCAGGATTCCAAGAAGTGTATTATGTTTGATATGAAGGGTTAAACTAGGGGAATAATGGAGTTATCAACGGATTATTTATGTTGTGTTTTATGTTTGAATGTGTTATGTAACTTTCATGTATGTAATCTATTTTCCAAGACTGTTAAACTAATTAGTCCTTCAGGACTTGATTCTTTGTAATCATGCCAATGTATTAAAATAATGCACCGACTCTGGGTAACTAGGGTCGGGGCATTACAGTTGGTATCAGAATAAGTTTAGCAACAACCATGGAAATAGATTTTGATAAATGCTGATTAGAAAACATTACCCTAAGATTGACTTTGAGGATTAATATAGAAGAACATCCAAAAGTTTTGGTAATGTAGATATTATGTGGGTTTTCCAAGAAATACATCCCTGTCTGGATACGAGCAGGTAGATGTGGACCTGGCACAGATGTACCTATGGGTAAAACCCGAAAACAACACTTTGAGCTAGACTCTAATGGGGACTAGTGCACGACAACGAGACTTACTTCACTCTTGGTTATGACACTCCCGGTGGATATGATTAGGATAATTCAAATTTTATTTAAAAACCATTATAAAGTATTTATGAGAAAATATAGTAGTAGAGAAACCATTTTTATGATTTTGAGACTAGTTGTGTGAAAATATTCAATTAATGTTGAGAATTTTTATAGTTTCTGGAATATACATTATGATATGATCTAACCTAGTGTATGTCATCATTTAAAAATGATGCTCAGTAGAAGCAATGCGAACTACAACAATATTCATGATCTAAAGAGTAAGAAGGATCATATATTTCAAGGTCTTAAGAAAACATTTCGAAGGGAAATAGCCTCCCATGTATTCTCATCATACGAGGAAATAGTATCATGTGTTAATAAGATAAGTAAAGAATTATTCGAGTCATATGGATTTGGATGGAAGCCGGAGAAGAAGAGGATGACTAAGAGAAAGATAGATAAAGGGAAGAAGGGAAAGAAATATTTTCCCATATGTGATAACTGTGGAAAGAATCACCCCAGGAAGTGATTGAAAGGAGTGAGATTTTATTATAAGTGTAGACAAAAAGGACACAAAGTTTGTGATTTCAAGGGTAAGAAAAAGTTTTCAAATTTACAATGCTTCAGTTGTAAGGAGTTGGGACACTATGCAAATCAATGTCCCAATCATCAGAGTATACCCTAAATGATGCTATTGGATAATAATGAAGTTATGATACTACCACAGATGAAGAGGAATAATTAGTGTTCTTATAATTTTATTAATGAATTGTGTAATTTGAGTATTTTATTAAGGATGTACAAGTCATAATAATTATTGAGTATATAAGGATTGTACACTAGTACTATTTCATTAAGGATTTCAGATTGCGTGGTACCAAAAAAAGTGACTCAATAGCTAGTTAAACTTTTTTGGAAAATATATGTTTGAGAGAAAGATAAACCTTAATATGATCCTGATACTGAGGTAGTGAATTGGGAATTAGATATAATTGAGTTGGATAAAGTATATTGGATATTATTGACTTCCTTGGAACTAATTAATGGTTTGTTTAGTCTATCATTATTGGAGATGAAAACTTTTTTGGATTTAAGGAATATATCCAGCATTCTTTGTTTTATAGAAGGAATAAGGAAGAATTAACGTATTCAATATGGTTTTTAGTGATTCATTTTTTTACCATGTCTTAAGAGAATACACAATGGAGGTATTCACATGTATGTTATGTGACCTTCCTTATAAATTCTGGACTGAGATTTTGGACCGAAGTATTCTGGGTAAGTCTAAAGGTTGTAATGGATTAAGTTGGACATTGGATACTATTGTTTAACGATAAAAAATCTCTTAAGATTATTTTTGATTGTTATAAAAAGGACAACCCGGAGGTCGGGCGGCAACCAGTTAAATCCGGAATGACCATGAGACTTGAACCCAAAACTGAAGGGCGACAATGGTGCATCTTCTACCACTGGCCTACATGATGTCCCGGTTTGTATAATGTAGTTTTTTTTAAAAAATGGTATGAAAGATGAATTATAAATTCATTTTTTTGAAATCTTATTGGATTAGGTTAAATATAATATTTTTGAGTTCTGTTATCTTTTTAAGTGAATGATGAGTTTGTGGTATAAATTATTTAAAGGATGGATCTATACTTGAAAACTATTTTTTTCTTATTCTATGAATAAATTAATTATTAAACTTTAGGGAAAGGATCTTAAACCCAAAAAATGTGTTAACCTAATACCTTATGTTTTGTTGAAACGATGATATCTTAAATCATCATAGATTTATGGCTTTGAGGCCCTCAATATTCCATTTATTGTTCACTTGTTTTTGATTAATGAACTCATTAACTCCCTATAAATATTTACATTTTCCCTCTAATTATGTGTCTCTAATTTCCACCAATGTTTTTCTATTTTAGATCATAATTTGGTGGTGACTTTTTTATTTCCTTTCCTCCCTTATTAAAACTAAATTTTATTAACCCTATTTCCGATGTGGATTTCCCACAAAGGTATTTTCTATTTTCAAAATTTTATTTTCGAAGAATAATTTCTAATTGCGAGGATGTAATTTATTGAAGGAGGGGAGAATGTAAGACCCCCAGATTTCATAATACGTTATCTATTTTAAGCAATTTAATAGATTGTGCCACATGATACACTGAGTTCAAGTGCTCCAAGACTTACCAAACTAGCCATTCAAAAAAGCGGTTATGAATAGTATTAACTGCATTTTGAATTTCATGTACTCCATATAATTTTAACATCCATATTATGTGTTTCTCAGACATAATATAAGAACAAATTCAATTTTTCAGATAAATGAAGTATTTTTTTTCATAAAATGAAATTTTACCGCCTTTTAATGGTGAAACCTTTTAAAATTTAATATTTGACACTTTTATATATTAAATTTGAAAAAAATAAACTTCTTCTTTAGAATAGGGACATAAAAATTTATTTTGGATAAATTTTTTGTGTTTTTCTAATTACTTTCATATTTTTATGAATAGTGAAAAATACTAAATTTCAATTGAAAACAACTTTTTTAATTGAAATAATTTATAGTGTTAAATTATGAATTTGAGTGGTTTTATAGAATAATTTGATTATATTTTTATTATTTAATATAATTTAGGTCATTATAAGTAATTTTACATTTAAATTGGATATAAACATATGTGAATATTTTTGATAGTTTTTACTTTTAAAAAACCCACTTTTTGGTTTTGACAATGGGAATTAATTTTAAATTAATTAACACTAATTATTTGTTTTTAATTTTAGAAAATAGACTTCATTTTTTAATTTGTAATATCATAATTAGCTTAGGGTGATTTTTTGATATTTTTTTTGTAAACTTTCAATTTTTGATGAATAGTGAAAAACCCTGAGTTATTGTTTAAAACCTAATTTCTATTTAAATAATTATTTATTTTATTTAAATTTATTTTAAGTCAAAATAGACACATAATACCTTTATACATCCAATTTAATTTTTAGGAGTCATTTTATAATAATATTATATATATAAAATTTTATTGAACTTTTTTCCGTCTTTTACCCACCTTCTAGGCAAATTTGCAAATTTGCACAAAACATAATTTTACCGCTTCTATGAACTGAATTTAAAAAATCCAAGAGACACTATTGATATCATTAAGTAAAATTTGGTTCAATAAGATGAAAATATTTTTTGGTGAATAGTAACTTTTGAATTTTATTTACGAGAGTTAAAAGTAAATAGGGTAATTAAAGGTAAAAATGATGTTATAATTACCCTAACACATGTCCTAATTCTATTGGATAAGTATTTTTCGACCAAAATCAACCTTAGGAATAAAATATGAACCTCTTTGATCCACTTGGATTTGATTAGGATATTTATTATTATTTTATTTAAAGAAGAGTTAAAAGTGTAAAATTCAAAGTTTAATAACTAAACAATTTTTAATATAGGGTTATAAATAATATAAATTTGACTATAAATGTTCATTAGAAATATAAAAATATTTCCGACATCATGATATTTTATTTATGATTCTTATACATTAAATAATTAAATTTATTTATAACACAATGACGATGCAATAATTACTTTATTAATGATAGATTAAAATAATTGATATTATAAATATCAAAATAAATGTAAATTGAGAGTTTTGATGCATTCCACGATTTTTATAGATTAATAAGGCATGTTAGGGTTGATTCAATGAATTTTTTTCGAGTTAATAATGTTTTTATGACTTTCACAAAAACCAAATACTAAATAGTGTCAAAATTGACATAAATGAGTTTTTAAAACAAATACTATTTTATTAAATAATGAAATACTCCTAAAAATATAAGGTTCATCCAAAGGACTTAGATAATATTAGATATTTCAATAATGAAACACTTGGGGTTCTCTTGGATTTTCATAGTAAGTTTATTAACCATTTATTATAATAATACAAGAGAGCATGGTAAAGGTTATACTATTTAACTAAGAGTTAAATCTAAAAGATAAGGTTAATATGGTGACCTAAGCTTTTCTAAAACCTATTTATTGGGATGATTTTGACCCATACACACCTTATCTTCGAAATAAATCAATTTGGATCTATTATAAACTAAAAATAATTTTATAATAAAATAATATTTCAATCTTTTCCTAAAGTAACCCTCACCTCTCTTATAAAAGGGTACTTCCCCTTCCCTCAAAATAACACCTCCAAAGCCATTTGGATTAGAAAAAAACTTCCCAAATCTCATCCCAACTTCCCTAAATTAAAAATAGAGGCCTTCCCTTGAGCAGAAATCCAACCTAAGGATCCCTTTTGTTCAAATAAAAAAGAAACAACCAAAGAAGAGGTAATTATTTTATAATCTCTTTCAAAGTTCATTTCTTCTTCTACTTTATTTTTCTTTGTTATTTCCATACCAAAATAATAAATCCAGTACTTTATACATATTGTGATTTTATTATAAATATTTTACAACCATATTCATCATTCTATCCATCATATGAATGATAATTTCACCATGTGTGCGTACGTACGGCTTACCGTCTCCACGTCGTGGTGTAATTTGTTATTCAATGCTATGTTATTTGGATGGATATAATGATGAGTAATATGTATATAAATAAGGAAAATAAAATTTTAATTTCTCTATACAATTAATATATTGTCCAATTCCACACCTTTTAATCATTAAGGAAATGATATCGTCGCTCGTGTGTACGTACAACTTACCGTCTCCACGATGCGATGAGATTCATTTCCACGTTCACCATTAAACAATGATTATAAAAATATATATTATTAATAATTATGTAATATATGAGATAATAATTCTAACAGAGATATATATATATATGTATGTACTTACAAATATCTTATTCACTTACTTCTGTTCAATACAATATGAAAATGGAAACAACGTTTATGCGTACGTATGGTCTACCATCTCCATAAATGGTGTTTTGAATTTCGTATATCTATCTATTATACATATTTATATTCTAAATATATATGATATATAAATAATGTTTTATATTCTGGAACTATTTAAATCGTGATCTAAATGATACGATTAAGAATAACAAGTTAAAACACGTACGATAAAGAAAACGATTATTACCCGAAATGTTAATTTAACATGGAAATCATTATTAAATGGGTAGTATAAAGTCATAAATGAATCATGTATGATATAATAAATATGAATATGGTTCTGGTATAATTTAATAACATACTATGTTCATTATACAGTAGGTTAAACGCACCGTCGACCAAAGGAATGTACAAGATAAGAGTTAATTCTTCAATCTCATTATTATCTGAGTTTGTTTATGTGTAAGTATTTTCTAGGAAATATTTATTATCCATGTCCATGTTTCATAAAATAATATTTAAAATGATTATTTTAAGTTACTCTTTATCTAAAACAAAATTTTAAATGTTTTAAATATTTTTTCTTCTAAATCTTTCTCATTAATGTCCATGTTTTCAAAATGGTTTTAAGGATTTATTTATATAGACTTGATTGTTTTAAAATTTTAATTCATTTAAAACGTTTCAAAATGGTATGAGACACTTTTATTCAAAAATATATTTTAAATTACTTCCTTTATAAATGTGTGACTTTTAAATGATTTCACAAAAAGGGATATTTCTCTCAAAACGTTTTACTGATCGTTTTCAACTATGTAAACATCCTTTACTGGATATTATTATTGATTAAGGTTGATTTATTATAATACAATATTCCATATTGTATTGAATGAGTTATGATATGTTTGACTATGGGTGTGTAATTTTTATACCCTTCATGGTTTATGGTTGAAGTATTGACATTTCATATTCTAGTTTTAATACGAATGTTTATGTTTTATTTCAACATTTTCATATGAGGAATTAAGTGGACTTAGTAAGTGACGGGTGGAGCCCGCTATAGCTCCTCGATGCATCGGTAGGTCTCATGAGACATATTAGTGTCTTGTCACATGGCCTTGACAAAAATTTTATTTTTAGTCTTGTCATGCGGCTTTAAATATATGGTAATGATGTCTGGCATTAGACATTCCCTCATTATGAAATTAATTATTACATGTGATTATTCGACTAGTAGAATATCCATGTGCATGTTTATATGGTAATGTTTGATTAATTTTCTCCATATTATGTTGAATTTTATGTTTAAAAGGCTGTTGTTTTTATTACACATCTTGCCTTAAAAGTTTATAGATTCTTCTAAATTATTTACCCTTACTTAGCATCTAAGCTCCCCCATTCTTATGTTTTGTTTTCCTAGTATTCAAAGAAGTGTATGATGTTTGATATGGAGAGTTACACTAGAGGAATAATGGCATTATCAATGTCTTATTTATGTTGTGTTTTATGTTTGAATGTGTAATGTAACTTTCATGTATGTAATCTTTTTTCCAAAGATGCTAAACTGATTAGTCCTTCGGGACTTGATTCCTTGTAATCATGCCAATGTATTAAAATAATGCACCAAATATAGGTAACTAGGGTCAGGGTGTTATAGGGACCTTAAAAAGTAGTTCTATTGTCCAGGTATGAGGAATTGAGTTACATAGTTTATCTTTCGTTGCCTTGTGTGCATGTGAAGGTTTAACACTAAATTTCAGTGGGTTTAGCTCAACCCCTAGAGGTGTTAGAGTAGAAGTTGTATGGTATATCCATATAATTTTTGATAGAGTTACCACATATGTCTAGGGGAAATGATTCCATATGGGTGACCATAGACCAACTCACCAAGTCTACCTACTTCCTATCTATTCGAGAGTAGAGTTTAGTTGAGATCTTGAGATTCCTCTACATGCAGAAGATAATCCGACTCTATAGAGTCCTCTAAATGTTTGTTTTAGACTATGATTATCAATTCACATATCAGTTATAGAAGGGATTGTAGGAGTCCTTTGGGACTTAGTTGCATTTGAGCATAAGATTTCATCCCCAGACTAAAGGTCAGACTAAGCAGACCATTCAGGTCTTGGAGGATATACTATAGGCTTGTGTGTTATACTTTGACTATAGTTGTGAGGATCGCGACCACTTTTGGAGTTTTTGTACAATAAAAAATACCATTCCACCATTGGTATGGAACCATTTAAGGCCTTGTATGGGAAACTATATAGGTCACTGTTGTGTTAGAATGACCTAGGAGAGTTAGTAATTATGGGCTCAGATTTAGTGCGAGTCACTATAGAGAAGGTGAAGATCATCCATAAGTAGATGAGGACCACACAAATCCATCATAAGTCTTATGATGATCGATGAATGAGGATTTTGGAGTTTAAGTAGGGAGACCATGTGTTATTTAGGGTCTCACCTCAACGAGTATTTCATAGATTTGTATAGGGAGACAAGCTATCTATGAAATTCATTGTCTCTTTCTAGATACATCATAGATTTCATGAGGTGTCTTACCTATTAGATTTACCACCACAGTTAGACTAAGTAAATAAAATCTTATATATCTCACAGTTTAGGAGGTATGTGCAAGACCCACTACATTTTATCAACTGGGGAAAGCTGGACATTGAGGATGAAGATAATTTTTTTGAATTCTCGATAGAGATAGAGGATCGGTGGGAGAGGATCATTTATGAATGATTGATTCCCCTAGTATGTGTCCAGTGACGACATAATAATCTTTAGAATAACACCTGGGTGTGGGATACCCAGATGCAGGCTCAATACCCATATCTCTTTGTGTAACCTTTTTTAGGATTTCCATGAAGTAAATCCCCAAGGTTGGGAGAATGTAATGAATCCCATTTTTCAATTTATTTCTTTAGAATATTATATGGGTTAATTACGGAGTTAAGCATTGATAAAATGTGAGATTCTGAGACTTGGTGTGCCCGGAATTAATTTCTTAAATATATTAAATATATTAAATAACACTCATGCATAAATTTCTTAAAAAAAGTAGAATAAATCTTTAATAGAGGTTTAGATCATAAATTTGAGTTCTCTATTGAGTTTAGATAATGGGTTTTACCCTAGTCATGACATACCATTTTTCGGTGCTAATAGTTTTTATAATGTTTTTTCATGGGTGAATAAATAATATAAAATATTTATTTTATTTAATGTGATGAAACAACCTAATATTCTTCTATAAATATACTTCTATAGATAATTTATAGTGTTAGACACATAACTCAAAATTTTATGAGAGAGAATTGAAGGAGATCTTGGAAGGTTACATTAGACCGGATCACGATCAAGGATCAGTGTGCCAACAGAATGTTTGGATCTCGCCAAAGACAGTTACATGTGATTTTTCTTCACCAGTGATTGATCCAATTTTAGGTAGGATGTTTTTATTTGTATTAATAACTATTTGATTTATCCTATGCCATACACAAAACAATTGACTAACAAATTTATTTATGTGTTGATTGTATTCCAGGTGTGGGATTATTTTCAGGGAATTTGGGAGAAATGTTTATTTTTGTTTGGATATTAATTCTTCATTATAATGTAAATATATCAATGGAAACTCAAACATAGAAAAGGTTCATTCCACTTTTATGTGACCCTTGGTTTTCTCCGACTGCACTTTATGAATTCATCACCAGTATGTCATTTGACCGATGGTTTGAAAAAATATAGAAAACAAATAATTACACAACCATTTCTTAGTTCAATGATTTGTTATCGCAGATCCAGAAATGGATTGATGAAAGAATTGAACCACATCGGTAGATTAGGACCAGACGAGAGGCGTTCGTGCATGGTTGGTCCTTATGATGACCATGAGGTGCTATGGGACCTTTTTTGAACAAACTGAATGGTTTTAATCTAGACTCCAACAACGATTGAACTCAGCAGACCCAGATCCACGATCCATGGGATGGATGTGTGGTGAATCTAGTGGAAAAAATGGTAGAGGAGGATAATATGGGATGAACCAGTGGGTTTTGGAAATTGTGATATATGCAACATGTAATCTGGGATTACATGGTATGTGGGACCACTTTGCGGTGCTAGTTCTCTACAGAGAAGATAAATATCTCATAGCCTATGATAGTTATCACATGAAATGTGTCCCTTACCTGGAGACTCATTTTTTACTTCAGAGGGTACACATACATGGAAAAAAGTACATGGTATTGGAAAAGATATGTACATAAGAATGGACACATCCCTCTAGACACAGACATAGTTAGGAGTACTCGGGCTCAAACATGTTCTGTACTAGGACATAGACATAGGAATGGGCCATGATATATGGGTAGGTACCAGTGATGAAGGGAAATGTCATGTACTACTAGTACATATTGTTTATTCCATCAAATATGTCTTGGAGCCCCTTCATATTCTACTTGTAAAAGTTTCATTAGGTTACATTCTCTTGTTTTATTACTTGGGGATTAATATATATGGAATCATGTCCTATACAAAGGATGGTGATCCATTCAGAGAGACTTTAGTCTTGGATAGAGTTATTGGAATCCTTCTATGAGGACTGGTGTGAGATCCTCTATCATCATAATTTACCTAGGTGGGGTTCTTGGTATTTTTATAACCAACACTATGTGGGAATCAATCCCCTACTTAGCGAGTTAATCCGGATTGGGTTGTTGGTATAACCCATGGCATTGGGTGTGATCCTCATATATGTATCACTCTCTTAATAATTCTAGTGTGTACTTATGATTGAGTGAACCAACGGGAATAACATCTTGGATGAATTCCATCATTTCTATTTAACTCATGGAGTGTGTTCTACCAGACAAGTGCTATGTGGAAATTTCAAGTAGGAATCCCAAGATAACATTATGGTTGTGACTTTAATTTTGAGAATGTGTGTCTATTTTTATTATATCTAGATATTATTGTTATATGTGACATTGAAATATATTTATGACGATCTAACTATTTATATTAATGCTATATTCTTAGTTATTTTGGAGTGTCCTACGAGGTACTATTATACTCTCCCCTTCATGGGATTTGGTAGCACATGTTGTGTCTTATGTAGATGATCGACCTTTTGAAGGAGTCTTAGAGGATTAGGACCAGAGAAAGATTAGTGAGTTGAATATAATGAGGTGTCTTCCTATTGTTGTATTGATACCATTCCTCACCCACATTATAGTTTGATCTTGTTTTTAAGTTCCTTTATGGTGGGATTTTATTTGTCCCATTTTCTTTCTAGTACTTGTTGTTGTACACTAATGGTGGTATTTTAGAAGTATGCATGCATGGATATCAGTTATCTTACATTTCAAAATTTTATGGTATTGGATATGCATACATGTGTACTGGACTGGTACATTAGGCTAAGGCCTCCCATGTGTGTGATATGCCTACTCGACACTGGTCTCCAACGCCTGACCAATTGGAGGCAGTCTTGGGGTAGTGGTGGCACATGCCCCATTAGGACGAGTCATGGAAAATAATATAATATATTATATTTCCAAAATTATAAATATTTAATTAATATCATATATATAAATTAAATCCATTATTATAATTAGCTGTGAGAGGTGGTTATGGAAAGTTATTTTCATCGGTTCATGAAGTGATAGTCCACCATACACTTGAACGATGGTTTTATTTCCCATTTGATAGAAGAAGGAGATGTATATAGGTTATTAAATTAACAAAAAACATATCAGTATACAAAATATGTTTTTTATTATTTTATCATGGTTTAAGAATATTTGAAGGAGGTGAAAAAAAAAGCTCGGCTAAGAACTACACCTCTTCTTCGGACAACCTCTTTAAGTTTATACCTAAAGCCTCCGTATGTTGGTTTTACAATAAAACCAAGGCCTATAGGATGTGGGGATTGATTTGAGAAATATATTTGGGTAGGTATTGGATAGACCAGAAGGATCCTAAAGTGTTTAATGGATAGAATAGGGAGTATCCTTTTATAAGGGGGGGGGGGGTGAAGACACTTGGAATTTTTAAAAGGATTAAAATATATTAAAGTTTTACTCAAGAAAAATGGATTCAAAATTAACCATTTAAAAATATGAGGCGTGATAGGGTCTAAATATGACTATGAAATTTAATTTTTACAAGTTTCTAGTCTATTTTAACCCTTATCACTTTAGTTTATCCCCCTAGTAAATTGTTTTTAACATTAACCATGGTTACCGATTTTTTCCATTTTTACTTTTCCTTAAAGAAAAAATTAAGTTGAAAATATTAATTAATATTAATTATTATAATTAAAAATATTTAATCAATTTTATCAAATTAAATTCATATAATTGGCCAAATTTAATTTAAAACTAAACTCACAAAACGTATTGAAATATATATTTTTTTTAGAAAATATCAACTTTAAGTATAAATTTTTGTTACACCAAATTCAAGTATAATATTGATTAAAATAATATTTATTGGTTTATTTTTTATTAAAAATATCTAATAAAATTTCAAAACTGATTCAAAATATAATGTGACTTTTTAAATACTTGAAAAGGAAAAACAATTTTCAATAAAAATAAATTTTTTTTCACGATTCATTGAAAAATTAAACTTTTTAGAAAATTATCGAAAATTCATCTTAAGATAATTTTTACATGATTAATTCAAAAATGATGTTCATTTTTTAAAATTAAAATTCTATAATTTGGAAATGAAAGTTTTAAATAAAACCATATAATGAATGGTAAACCAATTTTTGGTCTAAATAAGGACTTTTCCTTTTGATTAAAAAATTACCTGATATTCTTATAATGAATATAAATATATAAAATATAATTAATTAATATTAATGAAAGTTGAAAATGATTTAATATTAACATTACCTATGTTGTTACATTCTTCCCCCTTTTTTTAAATTGCGTCCTCACAATTTTATTCTTTACATAAAAAAGCGGGGATATTTTTCGTTCATAACATTTTATAATTATCATGTTGATTCTTCAATCATTTTTTTACACAAAGACTTAATATAGTAAATCAATTTATTTAAAAAAATTATCTCTATGATCAAGAATCTATACTGGATATTCCTCTTAAGAAAGGTTTTCTTCCAACTGAACTAATTCATGGTTCAAAACATGGGATGCATCCAAAATATATTTTCCTTAATGATGAGTCATGAAATATATCTTGTACCTAAGATAAACATAGAGGCAATACCACTCAGTAGGAAACCAATCCAACTTTCTCCAAGATTTCATATGGTCCAATTAATCGTAGACTTATCTTTCCTTTTTATTAAAAATCATAACACTTTTCCATGGACATACTTTAATAAAAACATAATCATTGACCTATAAAGAAAGATCTTTCCTTTTATTATCTTCACAACTTTTTTGCCTACTTTGAGATTTCCCCAGGTGACTCTAAATCATAATCACCTTTTAAACTATTTCTTCTATCAATTCAAGCCCCAATAACTTCTTTTCACCTAATTCATCCTAACAAGCTAGAGTCCAACACCTTTATCCATATAATTCTTCAAAACATTCCATCTGTATACTGGAATGAAAATTGTTATTATAAGAAAAATCAACCCAAGTTATATGATAATAATTTATTTCCTAATAATCTACTAAATATTCTCAAAGAATATGCTTCAAAGTATAAATTGTTCTATCTGAAAGTCTATCAGATTATGTATGAAAGGATATACTAAAATTTAATTAAGTACCTAATGACATTTTAATTTCTTTCCAGAAATTAAAGGTAAATATGAGATCATGATAAGATATAATAGAAATAAGGACCACATGTAAAATAATTATCTCTTTGAAATAAAAGTTAGAAATTTAATCCAAATACATATTATCTCAAATGGGAAGAAAATGATTAGATTTAGTTAATAAATCAATAATTACCCTAATAAAATTATTACCTTGATATGTATTTGGTAATCTGACCCCAAAATCCATAAATATATTCTCCTATTTCTATTATAGAATTGGAAAAGGATGAATTCTTCTCTTTTTTAATTTTAATTCAACTTTAACATATTGAAATATCAAACATTTCATAGTAAAATAAGAAATATATTTCTTCATTGCTTCACACTAAAAATGTTCCCAAAGGTCTCTATAATTTTTTTTGAATCCAGTATGAATAGAAAATAGAGAATTATGAGCCTCACTAAATATTTTTTTTTCAATTAGGACCCACTTAGAACATACAACCTCTTTACAAATCTAATAACACCTTCTTCATTAATATTAAAATATGGAAACCTACACCACTTAATAGATTCTATATCTTTCTATAAAACACGATCCTCCTTCTAAGCATGCTTAATTCTATTTTAAAAAGATCATTGAACTAAAACCTAAAACCAAATAGATGAATTTCCTACATGAAATTTTTTTAAGCTAATATTCACCAAATAATTAACCAAAGGATCATGTTCCATACATATCATAGTTAATGTATCATTATCATTGTGACTCGAAGCATGAAATACTCTGCTTTCTTTACCTAGATGGTAATGAATTATGGATTTTTAATACTTTATCAATTCAAACCACCTCATTTATCTAATTTTCAACAATTTTTGAGTGAATATATTCTTCAAACTTTTATTATTATCATATATTTCATACGTTACACCATATAAGAGATTTTTCAATTTTTTTGAAGCAAAAAATACAACCACTAGTTCAAGATAATTTGTATTATAATTTTACTCATGGGGTTTTAATTGATGTGAAGCATAAGAAATTAACCAATCATTCCACATTAAATCACAACTTAGTCTCTTCAGTGAAGCATCATTGTATATAATAAAGTCACCATTTCTGGATGCTAGGGAAAAAATTGGAGCGTTTACAAATATTATTTTCAATTCCTAGAAATATTAGTTACATTCCTTTATCTTGATGAATATAAATCCTTTTCATGTTAACTTAGTTAGTGGGATATATAACCTTGAAAATTTTTTAGAAACCACTGGTAATATCCTTCTAATCCAAAAAAGCTACAGTTCTTAATAACATTTTCAGGTTTTGGATATTCATCAACCACTTTAGTTTTATCAAGATCAATAGTTATGACATCTTTAATTATGATATTTCAAAGTAATGAAATATCCTATGACTAAAAATTTCATTTAATAAATTTTCTATATAACTTATTTTCTTTCATGGTTTTTAGAACAATCCTAATACTTTTTTTCATGATCATAACAAATTTTTTTAATAAACCTAAATATATTCAAAAAACATAACCACCAAAATTTACAACTATCCATGGAAAAATATATTCATAAGATTTATAAATACACCCAAAGAATTCATAAATCCAAAGGGAATAACTAGAAACTCATAATTCTTATACCTAGTATGAAATTCTATCTTAGGGGTTTAATCCTTCTTCGCCTTAAGATGATGGTACCCGGACCTGAGAACAACCTTTAAAAAATAAAGAGCTCCATGGATTTGATCAAATAAGTCATTAATTTGAGGGAAAAATATATTTTTAATAGTGAGGTTATTTAATGTTCTATAATAAATTAAAAGATTAATTGAACCATATTTATTTTTAACAAATAAAATAGAATCAACCCATGGTAAAGTGATTGGATGAATGAAACCTTTGTCAAGAAACTCCTAAAACTACTTTTTAAATTTCAGAAGTTCTATTGAGCCATTTGATAAGGGTGTTTTGAAATTGTATTAGAATTAGGCACTAAGTAAACAGTAAACTCTACGTCCTGATTAGGTATTATACCAGGAAAATCATCAGGAAAAAACATACAAAAATTATTTTCCTTTCAACACATTATTAATATGAATAGTTTCATTATTTTCAACAACATGAGAAAGGTAACTTTCATTTCTATATCTTAATAAAATCTCAGATTGTTGATATGTTATCGATGGTATAAATTTATTATTTTATAAAAACTGAATCTTATTTCAGAAAATAACATTTTTGGCTCCACAATATTTATTTTCATGATAAATTTAAACCCAATCCATAACTAGAATAACATAAAATTCTACAATGGGAAATAAAACAAGTTTTTTATGGGAAAACCTTCCATAAATGATAATAATAAGATCTTTTTAAATTATTATTTCCTTAATAACAACCCCAATTATTTTTAACAGAAGTCATGAATTCATTTCTTGAGGTGAAATTTTCAATTTACGAGAAAATTTCTTAGAAATGAAAGAATGTGTAGACCCCAAATCAAACAAGACATTAGTAAAATATAAATAAGAAATTAATTTACCTGTTACCACTTCATTTGGTGGACCAACATCAAATAAAGTAGTTTCAAAGGATTTTACAATACCCTTATATTTATAGTCTTGTTTCTTCCTATAATTATTTCAATTATTTTGATATTCATCCTTATAATGACCCATCTCATTAAATTTGAGACACTTTTTTTTTGACTTTTTACCAAAATTATCCCTACCACTACCTAGATCCTTTTCTTTCCAATAATGATACATATTCCCAAACCTTTCATATTAGAAGCACTTCCCAGATTCATAATACACCCCAAGGTTTTTTACCATGCCCATCATAAACTAAAAACTTTATTTTCCTACCTTTAGATTTCTTGTATGGATTATTACTATTTTCCTACCACATGAATGTATTTTCTTTATTATTTTTATGAAATAAATTGTCATAAAAAAACTCTATTTACACCTTACCATTACATCAAAAAATTTATTGTAAATTTTAAATTTTCAAGAGGTTAAAGATCTTTAGTATCTTGGATTTAATCATAAGTAAATCTGGTTAATTTTATTATCAAGATCCAAAATACAATTTAGTGCATAACTTTCCAATCAGGTGATGTTTTATTTATACATGGCCATTGAATCTTCCCCATTCTTCCTAAATTCAAAGAATTATTTTTCCATCCTAATTCAAACAACCTTTGCAAAATATTTCTCAAATAAAATATTTTTAATGAATCTCATTACATGGAATCAATATTTTTTATTTCTTTAGTATTCTTCACAATTAAATAATAATGATCAAATTGACCTGTAAAATAGCATATAATAAGAGTTAAATTTTGATGATCCAAACAATCCATGGCTTCAAATATATTTTCTTGATCTTTAATCCATCACTCAGCTACCACTGGGTTAGAAGATTCACTAAATGATGGAGGGTGATGCTTCATAAAATGATCCATTATAGACTTGTTACTCTATTATAGATATAGTTTATCTCTAGCATGAATTCCACCACCATTTATTGTATATTTAAACTGATCCATCATAGAAAAAAACCACTTAGTTCAAATTTTATCTATTCTAGGTTACTAATTTGGAAGGATACTGTCCTCTTGGAGCCTTCCTAATTCATCTTCCCTATTTTATCTATAGAAAACCATTCTAAACAGATATAGTTTAGATGAAGAAACATAGTAATATTTGAATGATATATCATGATGGATGTAAATTATAATTTTTTAAGGATATTTAATTCCATTATCATAACCTCGAAAAATTTATAAGCTTTTCTCTGATACCAATTATAAGGACCTGACCTTAAACAATCCATAAAATTAATTATTTAGATAATAATTCATTTTATTTCATTCCCAGAGATATTTTAGGTTTAATTTTTTAGATAATTAGTTCACTAAATTTAAAAAATAAAATATTACATAACAAATTAGACACTTACACTTAGTATAAATTTTTCCCAAAATAAAAAACTTTTAAGATATAACAAGTTTTATTTTCATGAAATATCTTCAAAATTTTCATCTTGACCTCATCCTTGTCCCTATTGATCCTTTAAACCCAATGAATTTTTTTTAAAACTTTGTATGAGAATATAAATCTTAGCAAGGGACAAATAAAAATAAATAAATAACCATGTATGTCCCTGCATACTCCTAAAATTTTCCCTTTTTTAAAATAAAATTTGAACATAAAATAAACTTTTTATTACCTAGGAAATCAACTTATCCACCTAAATATATTCATAAATAATTTCATAAGAAATAATAAAGTAAAACTAAAATTCATAAATGTTTCTTTTAAATAGAAAACATATAAAACCTTTTTCATGAAGTTATAAATTTCACCCTTAAGAAGTATCTTATAATTTCATTTAAATATAATCTCATCATATTTCCTTTTGAAATCATAATATTTCCATGAAAAAACATAACAAGAATAGATAAATCATGTAGGTAACTTGGGACATCATTTCCATACCACTCTGAAAAATTTAATAACCTACTCAGTAAGTTTAAATAATCTCTTAGGAGAAACCTAATTAGTTAAAATTGTCCCTTTACCTAATGCATTAGAGAGCTATACCATGATCACCCATCATCATGAGATATATTGGGATCACCCATCATCACGAGCTACATCGAGCTCACCTGCCATTATAAAAAATTCCCAAGAACCATAACATAATACTAATTCCCAAAATATTGCATTTTCATCATCACACTCTTAAAAATATTCTTTTCACACATAAGATTTTTTTTGGATATCTAAATATCCATTCCATTTAAAAACATTTGTAACAATACCTAAAATTAATGGAAGTATGGAATTTATTTGAAGAAAACATGAAATCCTATAAAAGATTATAAACATAAAATAATGGTTACAACTACAGGATAAACTGTTTATGTCATATACGTTAAAATAGAATATTACTTTTCCCTTGTTATCAATACATTTAAAATAAAATATATAGAAAGGTCCCTTTTGAAAACCTTTGATAGAAAGTAAAAGTTACAAAAATATTATTTATAATTCATTCATGTCTATATAACAACATCAATAAAAATAATTTTAAAATTATGGACATGGAAGAGAAATATTTAGAAAATAAATAATTTAAAATGAGATTAAAAAAAAAGCATACCTTACTACTATATTTTATTATTGATTTTATTTTTTATTACCATGGTGTAAAAATTACTTAATCAATTAAGTTCACATCAGATATTTTGAAAATATTCGGTTCATATGTCCAAAATGACTTTTGTAAGTTGACTATAATAAAAGAGATAATTATTAAATCATATTTAGAATAATAATCATAAAATAATTATAATTTCTATATAGTATTTAAAATTTTAAAATCAACCATGAAATATGGTTATGAAAAATGAATTACATTACAATCATGGAGATGTTATGACGTACGTATGTGTGAGCAACATTTCTAATTTTCCATGAACATGATGGACAGATGGTAAGTATAATTTTATATTTCTAAAATTATTATTATTTCATAAATATTATATTATTTATATAAATACACTTACATATATCATCAATGTGTCGTGGTCATTAAAGATGAATCACATCACTTCGTGAAGGTGGTAATCTAAATGTACACACGAATAATGCTATCGTTTTTCAAGGGATATAAAAGTAAGAAATTTGATAATATATTATCTTTAAATAATGATAAATATTCCATTAATATCACAAATATAAATTAAATTCATCATTATAACTAGTTGTTAGAGTTGGTGATGGAAAATGAATTATATTGGTTCATGAGGTGGTAGTTCGTCTTACACACGAATGATGGTTTTATTTCCCATTTGATGGAAGAAGAAGATGGCTATAAATTATTCCATTAAAAAAAATATAATCATATATAATATAATGGTGTTATTATTTCCTCATGTTTGAAGAATATTTTAAAGGGGTGAAAAAATAAATAAAACAAAAATTCTTGCTTAAGAACTACACCTCTTCTTCAAAAAACCTCTTTAGGTTTGTACCTAAATCATTCAAAGAATGATTTTAGGATCAAAACAGTGCCTCTAAAATGTGGAGAGGGAATTAATAAATGTATTTGGGCATGTACTGACCAATTAAAAGGATCTTAAAGTGTGGATATGAGAAGAGGCATTGATTATTAATGCTTCTCATGAGGATGTAGACAATATGGAAGGAAGACCAATTCAAGTTGACACAAATAAGAAGCAGAGTTATTGGATAAACCAGAAATATCTAATTTTGAAATTATTTTTCAAATAAAAGAAGATAATAGTGGATAAATTAATCTAATATTGATTCAATATTTCTTATCACTTTAAAGACATTAACAATGATGAATTGGATAAAATGGTAACCAACCTTTTATGGGAATCATATAGGGAGACTTCTTCTAATAGGTTCAAATTTACTTTGAATAATTTTTTAATCTTCTATTATTCTTTATTTTTCTCTGGTTGGTTCTTGATAGGTTTCAAATTTTTACACAAAAGTGATTTTATAATACAAATATAATTTTCAGTTAGAGGAGAGGAGGTGTCCTTTTATAATGGGGGAGAGGACACACTTGATATTTTTAAAAGGATTAAAATATATTAATGGGATACTCAAGAAAAATGGATCCAAAATGGCCCATTTAAAAATATTAGATCATATAGGGGATAAATATTTCCATAAAATATAATTTGGAATATTTTATAGGTCATTCTAACCCTTATCACTTCAGTTTTACTCCTGATCAATCAGTTTTAATCTTAACCATGCCCACATATTTTGACCATTTTACTATTAATTATAATATAAACTTAATTTAAAATTATTAAATAATATTAAATATTATGATTCAAAAAATGGAATACATTTTATTAAATTAAATTTATAAAATCGTTAAAATGGAATTTAAAATCAAACCCGCAAAACGTGATGGAAAACAATTTTTCAGAATAAAATATTTTTAATTATAAATTTTTTTATACCAAATTAAATTATAATTTCAATTACAATAACATTTTTATATTATATTACATTAAAATAAACTAATGAAATTTTAAAAATAATACAAAATATAATATGGCTTTACAAACACATTAAAAGAAAAGATAATTTTCAATAAAATCAATGTTTTTCACAATTTATTAAAAAATAAATTTTTTTAGGAAAGTATAAAAAATTAATCCAAAGTTAATTTTTACATTTTTAGTTAAAAAAAGAATTTAATTTTTTAAAATTAATATTTTATAATTTTTAAATCAAACTTTTAAATAAAACCATATAATTCATGAATACTCAATTTGGTTAGAAATAACAATTTTCCCTTTTGACCGAAAAAATTAATTAATAAAATTATAATAAATATAGATCTATAAAATATAATAAATTAATATTAATAAAACATGAAAATGATTTACTATTAACATTAAATGGGTTGTTACAATTTAGGTAGGCTTTTCTTTTCAACTACATTAATTCACAATTCCTTGATCTATTGAGTGGACTCCTCAATATTGAAATTATATACTCAAATTTTATCAATGATTGCCTCTAGTTATAATAATTATTTCAAGGGAAAATAATATTAATTCCTACTTAGTTAAGTCAACATAATTATTTCATTATAACTCCTCAATAAATGATATTATTTTGATAAGGGCTAAACTAATAATTTAGTCTATGATTGTATTCTAACTTATGTGATGAAAAATGATATATAAATCAATATTTTCATTAATATATCATATTTAAATTATTTTTAAATATTACGTATTTTATTATTTACTTTATTTTTAATTTTTTTTATATTTTACATAATTAATTAACCATGTATGATAAAATAATTTGCGTATAATAATATTATTTTATTCCATCTTAGCATGCTTATTATTTTATTTTCATTATTTGATCATATTTTATCTTCAAAATAAATCATTAATTAAATTGAATAAATAAATAATCATGAGATTAAAAATAAAAAAATAGGTGATATGATAATGAGAATTTATCCACTGGTGGGTTTCTAGAGCAGTGATAAACCAAAATTGACCATAGGGGAAATAAATCCACGAGATGATTCCTAGATTGAGTTGAAACATTGCACCATTAAACTCTTCATCTCCTTGATGAGATTCACCTCGAATGAAGTCCTAAACCATATCCTATCACTAGAGTCACATGCATGATTTTATTTTGAGGTATTCTTTTCTTTAATTTTGGTATTTTATTTATCCCTTGGTTTTTCTAGGATTTTTTTATAGAAAAATGGAGTTTTTGGACCCTATAGAAGGTGGTTCATGTTTTGTGCTTGATTAGGGGAAACCATGTGCCAGCCTAAGAGAAAAAATGCACCTTAGATTGTGGCACTATCTAGGTCCCACATCTTTCTACATGGGTGTTCTCCCTTCCCAAGAAACCGTGTGTTCAGTTTCCTCTTAGAAAGAGGAGACTGCACGCTTTCTGCATGGTTTGTCAAACCATGCGGGCTAACCGTGTGACCTTTCTAAGTCATCAAAAATTAGTAATTTAAATTATTACCCTCCCTAATTTTAACCCCAAATGACCCCTAATTCAAACCAGATGATATTTTTATCCCTAGTAACTTCCTACTCTCCCTATTAGTCCCCTTTAACTTTAATTTTTGGGTGGCTTTGGCCTTTGATCTTGAATAATAATCAAACAAGTCTCTATTTTCTTGATATGTTCCTTCTTCTTGGGTTCTTATTCCATCTTTATCAGGTTATCTTTCTTCTAGTGGGTTGGTTGACCTAATAAGGGTTTAATCTTGAGATGTTGGAAAAAAATATTGATGTTTATGGTTTGATATTTCCTTTATAGGGTTACTTTGTGGTGTGGTTGTGGTTTTCCACCAGATTCAGAAAGTTTCCAAGTGTGAGGTAGGTGATTCCATGTTTTAGCATTATTTAATGATTTTTGTATGATTACTTTGTTACTTGAATTTTTTCTATGGATTGTGTGAATGGTGAATAATGTGTTTTAAAAAGGATTTTAGGTGCATATATATTGAATGATGATTTTTAAAAAGAAAATTTACTGTTCTTCGTGTGTGATTCCTTATTGGGTAACTGGTGAGAAGTACGTTTTGAAAATGGTTTTAGTGTGTGTATGGATTCAAATGATATTTTCTTATGAAAACGGGTTGGTTTTAAAGTGTATTCATATTTCTTGATATGTGTATGTAAAAATGGTAATCTATGTGATATGTGATATGGAAATTGAGTATAAATGGAATCCTAGGTGTCTAGGTGGGTATACTAGGACTAGTATGCTAGTTTGATTAAAAGAGCTGATGTCTAGTTTCTTCTAACAAGATTGAAGATAAAACACTAACTAATCTTGATGATGATTTACAACCACTAGACCTTGGGATGGATTATCCTATATTAGATCGTTCATGATTATATTGTGGATTATGGTTTCTATGCCATGTTTCACTGAGATACAAGATTCCTAGGTTCCCACTAGTTCCAATGCCTATAGGGATTTCTCATGACATGGTTCTCTCTTATAATTTTGTTCATACCATTTTCATACAATGTATTTTACTCTTATGTTAATTTTCAAAGACTATATTTTTGAAAATGTTTTATTTAAGATGTTTTATTATTTTTTTACAAAATATTTCTTAAAACTTGCATGGAAAATTTTATTTTAATATTATTGCATGGAATCTCTCTTTCGGGTGGAATTGTACTTGGATTTGGCTCACACCCTACACACACTCTGGGGTGTATGTAGAATTTGTTATGTATGAACCAGGTAAATGAAATATGTTCAATGTTGGTGATGGTGGATCCAATTGATAGTGGTTCTTTCTTGTAGGTGTCGGTGGAGGTGGATTGAGGGTGAGGGCCCCCTTATTGCATGGAGCATTTTAGGGATTGTAGTTGGCCCCCTCCCTATTTTGGTATTTTTGTTTTTTGGTTAAAGTTGTAAAATGTTTAACTAGAACTGTTTTATATATTTTGGTTATGGATATTGATCTTGAAATGATTATTCATTTTGAGTATCATTCTTTATTATTTATCATTGGTGAAATCATTCCCAAAAGTGAATTTTTGAAACCCAAGTACAAGTTTCCAGTCCGTGGGGATTGGGAACACCATTAGGTCCATGCCACGGGTCGGGTTGGGTGTCAGGTTAGGTGGAACCCCGAATTGGTTCATGAAAAAAATGGTATCAGAGCATGGTTTCCACCCTTTCCTTAGGTCATGTTATTTGGGAAGAGTATGGATAGATAGAAGCTAGTACTTTCAGGGCTTCAAGAATGGTTGTGAGTGGGGTCTCTGGACAACAGACCTCATAACAGACCTTGGGTCAGCATGGGGTGTTGGGAATTTGGTTTGACTACTTCTCTAAGTGAGACATACAAGTTGTATACAATGTATATAAAATAGGTTGGTTAGGGGAAGGGGGTTAAGTGGTATGGTTTGACTTATTATTGTGATGAATATGGTTTTTATTTGAATTATGGAAGTGTTTGTAATATCTTGTTTTTGATGAAAATTTTCATAATGGTGTATTTATGGATTTCCTTGAGGTTTTTGCTTGATATAGCAAGATGTCTTCCTGGAGACCTTCTATATGGCTGTGGGAAGAGGTTGGAGAGAATTATCCCTCACCAATTGATTAGAGACTAGTGGAATCCGTGGTTTGGGATATCCCAGCCTTGGGTCAGGGTGTAGGACCTAGACTTGGTCAAGTTAGGGAAGTTAAACTAGGTCCATAAAATGACAAGGATCAGGAGTTACTCAATAACAATCCTCCTTCCTTATAGGGTGGAATATTTCCCCAGGAGGCAGAGGACTGTCATGAGAAAATAGAAAGTATGTTTGGGTTTCATAACACTCCTTAGGTAGTGAAGGTGAAGTGTTGTCATTTTTGTTAGAAGGTCCCAGTCATAGGTGGTGGGACTTAATGGTTCAAGCTTGGAAGAAAGTAAAGATGGATTGGAAGGATTTCAAGTTTATCTTAAATGAGTAGTATTTCCCTAAGAACTTGGAATTTTACAAGACCTGAGAGTTTTTTGGATCTTTATTAGGGGATCATACCATGATGGAGTATGAAAATAATTTCACTCAGCTGGTTTGGTTCACACCTGATGTGGTTTCTAACAAGTAGCTGAAGGATAAAAAGTTTGAAATGGGGTTGCGGCCAGATATCCAATCTCAAGTCTTCTTATTCAAGTTTAAGACTTATGTGAAGCTGGTTGATCATGATTTGATGGTGGAGATCAATCATAGTGAAAATTCTAGTTTTTCAGGAATAATACTAGTAGTGGGATAAGGTAGTGGAAAATATTTTTAGTAGAAGAAGAAGTAGGATGAGTAGGAGAAGAATGGAGGTGATATCTTTGGGCATCCTTCCTGACATCCTTCATTAGTTTCTTTGAGAGATGGATCAGTTTTGTGACATTAGTGCGAAAAGGTGGGTCATGTGTGGTCTATGTGTTCAGCTCCACCCTGACCATCCCATTAGTGTGAGACTGTTGAAACTTACAGTGTTTTTTAAAGGTGGTGCACCCATATCAAATTGTTGAAGGATTTGTAACTTCCAAGGGGATTTCATCCAATTCAGAACCATCCAAGATAGTGGGATCTCAGTTTGGTGGTAGTGGAGGAAGTGTTTGATCCACTTCTAGACAATGTCAGTTCAAGATAGAGCCATAGTCTAGTGGTCATTTTCAGGATTAGGTAGAGGCAAATAATATTCATGCTATAGATCAGGAACTAGTGGAATCTAATGAAAAACCTGTGATATTTATAGGTAAAATTATTATTACATCATCTTTAGTTATTTAATTGTTTGATACTAGTGCATCTATTTCTTTTATATCTTCCAATCTTGTAGATATGTTGAAAATTTCAATAGATCTTATTCCATATGCAATTGAGTTGGTGGTGGTACTTGGTAAGAAGCAAGAGTAGGAATCATGTGTCTGTCTTGTGAACTAACTGTGATATGTATTGAGATGTAATGAGATTTATTAGTTCTAGAAATGTACAAATTTGATGTGATCCTTGGTATGGATTAGATGGCGCACTTCCAGGAACACATCAATTGTTATTAGTGGTGAGTGAGTTTCGTGGAACCCAATGGGAGTACCTAGGTTTTTTAAGGTGAATAGGATCCTCGGTCAGGACATACCGTACCTCCCCTTCCATAATTGGGAAGATATTTGTTTAAATATCATTTCTCATATTGGAGGAAGATATTTGAGGATTTTAGGGTGGACTACCTCCTGTAGTGGATGAGTTCTGAGAGTTATTTCTAGATGAATTCTCAGGTTTGACTCTAGATCGAGATGTGAAGTTCACCATTGATTTGGCACTGAGAAGACAACTGATATATCTTCCCTCATACTGTATGGACCCCACTATGTTGAGGGAATTAATGGTACAATTAGACGATTTTGAATCTAAATGATTAATTTGTCTGAGTTCCTCACCTTGGGATACCCTAGACTTGTTATCAAAGAAGGTCAAAAAATATCTCTGGTTATTTATTGATTACTAGAAATTGAATAAGGTAAAGATCAAGAATAAATACCCTTTTCCTTATATTGATGAACTTTTTGATTAGCTCAAGGGGGCGAAGAAGTTTTCCAAAATTGACTTGTATTCCAGGTATCACCAGGTCAGAATCAGAGAGTTGGATGTTCCTAAAACAAACTTTTGAAGTTGATACGACTATTTTGAGAATTCGGTCATGCCCTTTGGGATAAATAATGATCCAATGGTCTTTATAGATCTTATGAACTGAGTGTTCCACTAGTATCTTGAATCTTTTATTGTGGTATTTTTGGACAAAATCCTAGTCTATTCTATGACAGAGGAGGAGCATGAGTGTAATTTAAGGATTGTGTTGGGCACTATTCAGGATCATCATCTCTATGTGAAGTTTTCCAAGTGCACCTTCTCGATCAAGGAGGTGAAGTTTCTAGGACGTGTAACCTCTGAAATGTGGGATTTAGTGGACCTCGAGAAGATTAGTGATGTGATGTCATGGGAGTAGCCAAATAATGTTTTTGAGATCAGAAGTTTTTTGTTCTTGAAAGGGTATTAAAATAAGTTATTCATATATTTATCTAGGATTTATTCTCCCATTTCGATGCTCACCCAAAATGTGGTTAAGTTTTAATGGAACTAATAATTTCAGGCGTCCTTTTAGGAGATTAAGTGGAAGTTGACCAAAAACCATATTCTAATATTATTGGAATCTATAAATGGATACATGATATACTAGGATGTTTAAGGTATGGGTCTTGGGTGTGTGTTGATTTAGGATGAGCATGTAGTGGTGTATAGTTCTCATAAACTCCCACCACATGAAAAGAATTACCCAACCCATGACCTGACATTGGAAACAATGATGCATGCCTTGAAGATGTGGTGCTATTATCTTTTTGGGGAGAAATTTTTGGTTTATTTGGATTATAAGAGTTTAGATTACATATTCTCCTAGAAAGATATGAATTTGAGGTAGCATAGTTGGGTAGAGTCCCTTCAGGGGTTCGATTTTGATATCATATACACCCTAGGAAATGGTGATGTGGTTGTAGATGACTTTAGTAGGAAAATGTCAGTGCAAGCATTGAAGGATTCCAGTGATGAGTGTACTTTGATGGGAATTTTTTATGAGTTTCATAAAGAAACTAATGAGCATAGTGGAGGCATGTTCTTGGCTAGTGTTATGTTGAAACCTTCCTTTTTCGAGATGATTCAGCAAGAGAAGCTGAGTGATGAGTTGTGACAACATTCTATGATGTTCCTAATTGGAAGGGTGGTTCCTTATGAATGGTAATTGTCTACTAAGGGATTTCTATGTTTCAAGGGATGCTTTATGGTGTCATCATCATTATAAAAGGAGGTAATGCAGGATATCCACCAATCCAAGTGGCCCATTCATCTCGAGACTACTAAGATTTTTTATGATGTGCGTCTCCAGTTCAGGTGGTTGGGCACGATATGAGATATATCTAACTTCACATCCAGGTGTTATACACATCATAAAGTTAAAGTAGAGCACTAGATACCCTATGGTTTACTCCAGACATTACCCATTCCTACCTAGAAGTGGGACACGGTCACTATGGATTTTATTATTGGCCTACCCCATACACCCCAGGGGAGGAATGCCATATGGGTAATGATTGAACGTCTAACTTAGTTGGAACATTATATTCTGATCATGGATTTAGCTAAGGTGGATGAATTGGGTTAGTTATATATTTAGGAAATATTTAGGCTTTATGGTGTTCCGTCAGCCATTGTTTCAGATAGAGACCCCTATTTTACCTCTCAATTTTGGAAGGCCTTTAAAAGGAAATGAGCTCGTAGATCAAGTTGAGCATGAAATTCCATCCTCTAACAGATGGTCAAATTGAGTGGGTGAATTAGATCTTGGAATACATTTTCCAAGCATGTGTGTTGGATTTTAAAGGATTGTGGAATACCCATCTGGGGTTGGTGTAATTTTACTATAATAATAGATAAAAATCCTTGATTATGATGGATCCCTTTTAGCCATTTTATGGTCATTCTTGTCAGTCCCATTTATGCTGGGTAGAGGTGGGTGAGACCTCATTGTTAGGACCATAACTAGTGTAGGAAAGATCTTATAAAGTCTATTTAATCATAAATAATTTGTTGACTACTCAGATTCATCATAATACTTATACTGATCAGAGGTTCTGAGCTTTAGAATTTTTTGCGGGTGATAGATTGTTTCTGAAAGTGGCACATCAGTTGGGTCACCTTCGTTTGGGTAAGAAATGGAATACAAATCCAAGATATGTTAGAACTTTTGAGATTATTGAGATATTTGGTAAAGTGGAATATCAATTAGATTTTTATTCTCATTTTATATTAATTCATGGAATGTTCCATGTCTCACAGTTAAAAAAATATAATCCGGATTAGTCTCACATCATGAATTGGAAAGAATTCGGGTTGGAACCTGATTTGTCTATATTTGAATGAGCAATATGGATTATGGATTTCTAAGAAGAAATTTTTAAGGGGAATTTTATACATTTGGTTCAAGTTCTTTGGTATAATGGTAATTATGAACATGATAATTGGGAGTGTATGTCTTGGGTGAATGTAAAATATGCCCATTTATTCTCTGATCAGACTCTGGAATAAATTTTTGAGGGTGTAAAGTTTTCATGGTGGGTATAATTTTCACACTTATGATTTTATTTTGAGGTATTATTTTTTTGTTTTTGGTCTTGTATTTATCCCCTAGTTTTAAAAGGATTTTTTTTGGAGAAAAATAGAGTTTTGGACCCTACGATAGGTGGATAATGGTTAGCGCATGGTTATGGGAGGTCATGTGCCAGCCCAGGAGAAACTGTACTCCCTATAAAGTTCCATTGTCAAGGACACATGGATTTCCACACAAGAATGAGACCTACCCCAAGAAACCGTGTGGATGGTTTCCTCTTATACAGAGGAGACCACACATTTTCTGCACAGTTTTTCAAACTCTATGGGCTAACCATGCAGCCCATCCAGGTTATTAAAAATTAGGAATTTACCTTTTCCCATACAACTTGTTAACCCTAAATCCCCTCTAATTTGAACTAGAAAGGATTTTTTCCCTAGTATATTCCTCCTATCCCTCTTGGTCCCCTTGAACTTCAATTTTTGGGTGGATTTGGCCTTGGATCTTCAAGAATAATCAATCAAGTCTATATTTTCTTAATTTATTCCTTCTTCTAAGATTATTCTTTCATCTTTCATAGGTTCTATTTCTTCTACTAGGTTGGTTGACCTGATAAGACTTCAATATTGAGATATTGGGTAAAATATTGATGTTTATGGTTCGATATTTCCTTTATAGGGTTCCTTTGTGGTGTGGTTGTGGTTTTCCATTGGATTCTGGAAGTTTCCAAGTGTGAGTAGGTGATTCAATGTTTTAGTATTATTAGATGATTTTGGTATGCTTCATTTGATCTTTGAATGTGTTCTGTGGATTGTTTTATTGGTGAAAAATGTGCTTTTAAAAAGAACATGAGGTGTGCATATGTTGAGTGATTATTTTTAAAAAGAAAACTGGTTGTGCTTTATGTGTTCTTACTTGTTGTGCTTCTTAAATGAGTTCCATAAATTGGGTAAAAGGTGTGAAGTATGTTTTTCAAATGGTTTTAGTATGCATATGGATTTTAAAGATTTTTTTTATTATAGAAAAGGGTAGTTTTTCAAGTGTATTCATATTTCTTGATGTGTGTATATGAAAATGGTAATCTATGTGACACGTGATATGAAAATTGAGCACAAAGGGAATCCTAGTTATCTAGGTGGGAGGACTAGGACTAGTATGCTAGTTCTATTGGTAGGAATACGGCCTAGTTTCTTTTAGTAGGATTGACTATAAAAGACTAACTAACTGGATAATGATTGGAGACCACTAGACCCTGGGTTGGATTCCCCTCTAGTGGATCAATCACAAGACTGCTATAGGTTATAGTTTCTATGACATTTTTTATAGAGATATGAGGTTCCTAGGGCTCCACTAGTGCAATTTATTATAGGGATTTCCTGTGACATGGGTATCTATAGTGATGTTGTGCATACCATTGGCATACAAAGGATTTTACTCTTATGTTAATTTGAAAAGAATGTTTCCTTGAAAATGTTTTCATTAAGATGTTTTATTTAATTTTTTTACAAATTATTCTTTAAAACATGGATGATTTTTTTCTTTTAATGTTATTATATAGAGTATCTCTTTTGGGAGGAATCCTACTAGGTTTTAGCTCACACCCTATATACTCCCTTGGGTGTATGCAGACTTTGTTATGTATGACCCAGTTAAATGAAAAATGTTCCCTGATAGTGATTGTGGATTTGATTTCTAGTGGTCCTTTCTTACAGGTATTTGTGGAGGTGGCTTGGGGGTGATGCTCCCCTTGTTGCATGGAGGTTTTTGGGTTGTGTAGCTGGTACCCCTCTTTGTTTTGGTATTTATGGTATTTTATTAACGTTTTAAAATGTTTAAATTGAATTCTTGTATATATTATGGTTATAGATATTGATCTCATTATGATTCTTCGTTTTCAGTAACATTCTTGATTATTTGTCATGGGTGAAATCATTCCCAAAAGTGTGTTTTGACACCCAGACACTAGTTTCCAACCCATAGGGATCAGGAATTCCCTTCAGGATATTCCATGGGCTAGGAAAGTTGTTGGGTTGGATGGAACCCAAGATTGATTCATGATAATAGGTATTTCAATCATTTACATATGTTTACTCACTCATAGGTGAGGGGCATGAGGTCGTTAAGGTTACATAAAATAAACCTTGTACATGTAGTCCCATATATAATAAAAGAGGAAGGGATGATGCACAAATAATTATATTTAATTTAAATATAAATGATCACTTAAAAATACATACAATAGATAATTAAATTAAATAAACCCGACATATACATAGGTTATTGAAACTCATGATCAATCGCAACATCCAATGACTATGCATTTAAATTTAGTAACATTCATTTGAATCAATTATTATTAAGATAAATTTTCTCAAATTAATAAATTAATCTATTAATTATTTAATTCTTTATCTTAATATACTACCTAGAAATTCCTTGAGATTATCATCTATTAATATTTTAAATAAATTAAAATTAAATGTTTTACTTATAATTATTAAGTACATGATGTGTACTGAAGAGGTCACATGACATATACCCTTATAGTCAATTTAAATTCATTACTAGAATTTAATATATATATGAAATGCACTCTATAGGTGACAAAAAGTGAACCTTGTTACAATATATTAAATCCAATTCTTGAATTTAATACTTACATGGTGTGTTATATCATTCAAAACATCAAATGACTTACATTACGTACAGTACTTATCATGGATTGTGTACTTACATGAAATGTATTCCTACATTATGTATCATGATATACATGACATGTTGTTCCACAGTTCAAGATATGAAATCCACACAACATGTATGAACACACACAATTCCAGAAATGTATGTGGAACATACCTCTGGAAATGCACATTGTAATATCCTATGTTTTGAGTAAGTTGAAAATTATAAAGGAATTTTAATTTTCATTTGGTGAAAGAGACAGATCTTACAACAATATTAGTAATATAATTAAAAGAGTTGGGAAACTTGAAATAATTTTTTTGGATGGGGTTTATGGAAAGAGAGGTGTCTCAGAATCCGATATGAGTTTTGGGATCTTTGGGCATCAAAAACTCAGTTTTGAGAGAGATCTCCCAAGGCACACTGTTAGTACCAATTTTATAACCAAACAATGTTGATTGTTTTTTATAAGAATACATTTAGTTTATACAATGAGAGGTGGCCTATATAACTATGTGGTTTAGTGTAGAGGTTTATAGGTATCCACATGTTTGGTGAAAAGTTTTCCTAATCATGTGCTGAAACTATGCAAGATGGGGATGCTTAGGACAATAGCGTCACATGAACAATGAAAAATTATGTAAAACATGAGAGGAAACTATGCAGATGGGTGGTTCATAGGTAATAAGTTTCACATGTTTGGTACATTTTTCTCTTAACCATGCGGCCTAACTCTGCACCTATTAAAAATGGGAAAAATAAGAATTTTCCCTTTGGATTTAAATGGGTTTCACCCCATTTTCTTTCCTATTCATTCCTATTAGCTATCATGCACAACCATTATCCCTCTCATATTCCATGGGGTGAATCTCATTATTTATTAGTTCAAATTGATTGTTTTCAAAAATATTATAATCTTAATAGTGAGTTTACAACTCCTCTTACTTAATTTTCTTGTTTTGTTTTCCCTATTAAATGCGGTTGTTGTGTGAGATAATATGCTCTATTTTTTGGGATTCATTTGGTGTTTCATTTTCTCTCATTTAGGTATGAATCAAAGGCTACATCATATGGGTGAATCTTCCTAATAATGAGGTAGGTGGTCTATTACATTTCCCTGAAATTTTTTCATGTTTATAAAGTTTTACATTATGAAGCACACAACAATTTCCCACGCATTTCCCTTAAAAGTGTACAAATCCTTAAATAATTTTTTTGGACCATAAAATTTATGTTCTTAATACCATTTTACATGTTAAGAGGTTAAAAACCTCTACCAAAACCACCAATTTTTGTGGGTCTGATTAAATGCTTGTAATTATTTTTCTTTCTTAAAACTAAAACACCCAACAAGTGTAATTGGGATTTCAGTTATAGAAGGATTAACCTAAAGTAATTAATTAATTATTAGAGGGAATGGATTTTTTATATCTATAAGTTAATTCATAATATTATACCCTTCTTATGTAGACATTCCATCCTTGGGGTTTATTGGAATTTTTCTCTTATTAGCAATGTGAAGATAATGGTTTAATATAATTAAAAAGGGAATGTGCTTATATATATATATATATCAATTATTTTTGTAGATCTTTCCTCTTGTTAGTGAAATATATAGTTGAAATAATTTAATTGTTAAATTGTTGAATACCATCACATGGACCCTTGTAATTATAAATTAATTAGATGATATAATTATTTGAATGTACTTATAAATGGAGTAATGAGTTGAACCATGATGATTGTTAATTAGAATTGATATTTCTCATGGCCTATGTATAGTTGTTAATTTCAAGTTCCTAGTTATTATATCACACCTTGAGAGATACTTGGATTCCGTATATGTAATGACTTGGATGGGCTAATTGGTTGAATGAAGTTATATTACACCTTGATGGATACTTGGATTCCATATATGGAATGCCTTAGAAGAGCTCATAGGTTAAGTGAAATTATGTTGTGCCTTGGGAGATACTTGGGAACCTTATATGTAATGAATTGGATGGGATCATAGGTTGAATGAAATTATTTTGTGCGATGGGAAATACTTGGGTTCCTTACAAAGAATGTATTTTATGAGACTATAGGTTAAAAGGAATTATATTACACCTTGAGTGATACTTTTATTACTTATATGGAATGAATTGGATGAGATCATAGGGAAAATTGAATTATATTATAATTTATATATAATTAGATTACCCTTTTTTACTAATTATTCAACATCATAAAACATGTAGAACCTTATATGATCATCATTATATATGGATGTCTTGGTTTCTACTTAGGTCCCACATAACTAGTGTTACACATGGACACCAGGGAATATATCCATGGGTACTATTTTCTACTTTGATGTTCTAATGTTCAGAGACATATGAATTAGGATGAAGTAGGTAGAGTAATCTAGGTATCCCATAAGGAGCCTAAGCCTGACATGGTTTATGTTTACCTTACTACTTTAATTTTTATATAACTGTATACTACACATTCTATTCATAGACCAGATTTGTATTAGATGAAATTGGTGGTGGACTATTGACTTTTACTCACACCCTATTTGGGACACCATTTGGTACCCAGAAAGATATCCTAAATACATGTTAGGAATTGGATCATGGTTCTTTGTTGTTGTATCCTCTAGGATAGGACTTGGCGTGGGTGTAGTAGTTGAGAATGTACTTAGGATACCTATGAAGTTGGAGTATTTTTTTTTCAGTATATCCATTTTTTATATATTACATAAAATATGTGGAATGATTTATATTTATGGCATAGAATGTTCATGCATGGCTGGTTTTATCGACATTTTCCAAGATATCAATTATTTTATTGATTGAATTTTTTTTATCTTCCACTGTTTAATTTATTTTTTATATATTACTCCTTTGTATTTGGTACTAATACACATGGTATAGTATCCCCACTATACCATCATTATACCCTGTTTTCTTTTCAGAAATCTCTGAAATATTTGGAGGCACGCTTGAGGCCATGTGGACACTTAGACCGGGTTAATTATGAGTGAATTGGGCCGAGTATGTAACAAAGTGGTATCAGAGGATTATTTATTTTACTTATCTTACTATTTTGGGCTATTATATAGGAGGCAATGAATGTGTTAGAAATTGGTAAATAGCTTATGAATGGGGATGGAAAACCCATGCATGGGGGAAAGATCAAGTTTCTAGTGATGGGACTATTTTTCATGATGTTATTTTTACAGTCTATTACCATTTTACCTTGAGTTACTTTTGTGGTATTTCTAATAGTTACTAATTTTTAAGATTTATCTCTTGGCTCGGTATGGAAAGAGAATAGGTTTGTTCATGTATCATTTCAGAAACATAATATTAACATATCATTGGAATGCTTACTTATATACCATGCTAGTGTGATTATGTTCCACCCTTTTGTACACCAAACTTATGTGATTATTTATCGTTCTTATCCATATACCATTATTCTATTATTATTTCCAGGTCTACCTATATTTTCTACAGATGTGATAACTTATTATTTCATTGTTATGATATAAGTATATTTAAATAAAGTGTCTATAACAACCTAAATGGTTTTTCCTGTATAGCTTGATGTTGTCATTCTATCTAAATAGACTACAATACATTAAATAAATGAAATAGTTTTTAAATGGTTTATTAATTCACTTGAATGAATCTTTAAATGTCAAGGAATTTGATTTTTTTTTGACAAATTCAGGCCATTTTCTATGGATGTCAGTTAAATGAGATTTCTAATTATAAATTATGAAGCAGTTGCCTCTATAACTTGGGAATGACAACCCACCTAGCTAAATCCTTATATTCTTGATTATATCTTTCTAGGTCGATCCTCTAAGTATATGATTGTATGATAATTTCCTTAAATATTGCATTAATATATTATTTCTTTCTTAGTTAGTTAAAGTGATCAGTGATGGATGTTAGTTAAATGGTGTGTCAATTAAAACTTATGAAGGTCAGTACCTCTATAACTTTGGAATTATGACCCATATAACTAAATCCTATTATGCTTGAATCAACTCTTATAGGTGAGTTTTATCATCATATGCCTATGTGATAACCCCATGGAGGTTGTGTTAAAGTTATGATAAAGCGATTGTTATGGGTTGAACTTAAATGGGATTAAAATTGTAATTTATAGAGTATTGAAGCAATAAATTGGGAATGGATGCCCATATAACTGAACCCAGGTTGACATGATTGAACCCTCATAAGTTTCCTTTATTTATTTTTTATAATTAGAACTTAAACCCTTATGGGTATCTTATAATAAATGGGGAAAATTATTTTAAGTGATAGAAACCACTTATATGGTGTTTCATATAAATTTATGGTAGAATATTACTTAACGAATCCCCCTTGAAATGATAAAATCTGTTTTGTCTATTTTTATACCACATTGTTATGAGGTGAAACTTAATTAAAATTCTAGTTACAACCTAAAGTGTGTTTCCCCTATATCCTTTGAGTGAAATATTCTTTAACTAAGGAAATTATGAGAACTTATGGATAAATAAATGGGTGAATGAAAATTATGAGAAAATTTTATTATAATGTTATGAGGAATCGTCTAAATAAAGTCCCAATTACAGTTTGTGAAATTTATACATTTATAACTGGTACTTGACATTGCATATGTCCGATCCTCCTAAATGTTTATAATAAATGTGAAGTTATAAAATGGATTAAATAATACCTTTTAGTTGTATTGATAGATCAAAAACTTATATAATGGTTAGTTTTAATGATTCCTTGAGAAGTTACCTTGAATGTGATCATGGACATTACACATAGGTTTCAGTGGACTTCTTCTATTGTGTTGGACTTAAAGGTTATGAGGTAGAGCCTAGTGACCTTTTAGGTATGTCCAGTTTTAGAGTTGATGCCATATGTTAATGTGAGGGGATATCTCGATTGTGGTAGCTCCTTTGGATATAGGAAGTTGGTGGACTTTTTATCCGTGCTCTTAGGCACATTATGTGCCATTAATTTACCATAAGAGTTAAACATGACTCTTAGTTGATGAAACACCACACTAAGTAAGCGGGCAGTTGGTTAGTAAGTTGAAACTTGAGGAGGTATTACCATATATGGATACCCTATGAGGGTCTTCTCATTATCCTTTTTTTGGTTATCATTGTGACCCTACAAGGAGAAATCCCCTATGATGATTCTCATAGAGGATTAGGGCCTAGTAGTCTACTTCTTGTCAGGTGATTCCCTTTATCCCATGTTTATAGGTTTTGACCTTTGAATGTCGATGATCTCCTCACTTACTTCCAGTTTTACCTATTTAGAGATAGTTATGAGGAACATTGGATTCCATGTAATAAATACCCTTAAGTGGGATGTGGTTATCATGTGAGATACATCTTTGGCTAGGTGGATGGATCTAGTGGCCCTATTTTGAGAGTTGATTGCTAGGGATATGTGTGAGACTTAGAGGCCCTTGTTTTTTACTTAGACCTTAGTGAAACGATGTTTGGTTTAATCAACGGAAACCTGTGAGAGGGGTTGGATTGAGTTTATGGATGCCTCAGGTTTAGTAAGATTGGTTTTATAATCATTTTGAGATTAATTCATGAAACGTTCTCAGTTTCTATGGTATAGGAATGGTGATTCCTTTGGTTTTGAGGAATTACATATGATTCTTGGGTATTGAGACTAGCTTCGATGGGAAGGATTGTTTATGTGATTGTCTGAGTAGACCAATGGTTGTGTGGTTGACACTTCAATTTCTAAAATTATTCTATGAGGTGTGCTATCATTCGAAAAATCTTGGCACATGTGAGGTGCCTGATTTTGAAGAGGAGTTCCAAGGGATCTTCTAGAATGTTAAGAACTGACGTACCGTGCAACATGGTCATCTTGTCCTTATTGATGGGAGAATCATGGAAGTGTGAGCTAGGTATTGAATCAGGTGGTATGGGATGTAAACCTTATTTTTATGGAAATTTTAGTTGTCACTAGTTGTATATGGGAAATGGTTTACATAGAACATCGATGAGCAGCTAGGTACGGGCCAAGGATCGATAATTTCAAATATAATCCATGTGGGTATGGAATTCTAAATATTTGGGGAAAATTAAAGGAATTTTCCAAGATGAGGTCTATCATGTAAATGAACTGGGTACCGTGAGATATTTATCCCTTGGGTGGACCTTGGCACGCATGGTTGGTTGACGCAATGTCAGGGGTTGGTTAAGTCATGTATAATATGGTTTTTTTGTGAGTGTGGATTGTAAAGAGTGGTACAAGCCTATTGATGGAATATTATTGTACTCCTTGTAACACCCTGAGATTTTATGAAAAATATTATTTTAATTTCATTAATGTCTTATGTTGTATTCTACACCAAGATTACCTTGCGCTATACGCAACACCGTATTAGCTTGCAGTATACGCAACATTATTCTTGGACCGTGTTACACACAATTTTGATAATAGTTATTCTACGCAACATTGAGTATATATATATATATATTAAATGTATAAATGAAATATGGTTGGATTCTGTTATACGAAACAATTAAGGATTCTTTCACAACACGCAACCCTGACTTGGCTTGCATTACACGCAATCGCGACCTTCCTCGATAGCGTGTGTTGTACACAATACCGGGTTTTAATAAAAAATGTTATATTATTATATAGTCATGAACTAGCTGTTATGAATAGTATTAACTAAATTTTGAATTTTATAACATTATTATTCATCTTACACATTTCTAGAACATGGTATAAGAACAAAATAAATTTTTCGGGTAAAATAAGTATTTTTCAAAAAAATGCAGTTTTGCCGCCTTTTGATGGCGCACCCACTTTAAATCTATTTTTTGACATGTTTATAAGTTCAATTTGACAAAATAAAATTCTTCTTTGGAATCAAGAAATAAAAATTTACTTTGGATAAATTTTTCATATTATTCTGGTAACTTTCACATTTTAATGAATAGTAAAAACACGGTATATTTTAATTAAAAACAACTTTTTTCATCGTAATATCTTATGTGGTTAAATTATAATATTGAATGGTTTTAAAGTATAAATAGAATATATTTTTACCATTTAATATAATGTATGTCATTATCATTGATTTTACCTTGAATTCGTAGGTTAAATCAATTCAATCTTTTGCAATGTTTTTAACAAAAACCCGTTTTTATTCGACAACGGGATTAATTTTAATTTAATTTCTGCAACTTCTGTGTATGGAATTTTAAAAAATGGATTCCATATTTGGAATCAGTGGGTCCAAATTATGTTAATAAGCTACTTTTTATTTTTGGGAATTATGAATAGTAACTACGGTAAATTTTATTTACCATAGTTAAAGGTAAATCGGGTAATTAAGGGTAAATATAATATTTTAAAATTACCCTAACAAATGTCAAAATCCTATTGGATGACTAAAAGTCGACCCATATCACCTAAGGGTCAGATTAGAATCATTTAATGAACATTTGTCCATGAAAATAACTTAATTATTATTAAAACCAAAGAAAGTGACAACATGTCACTCTCTTAAATGTTATAAGTATATTAATTTTAATTTAGTGATAAACTTCATGAAACTTCGAACATGAATAGTCTACAGAAAGCTAATGAAATTATCTACATCATATAAATTTATTTATAATTTTTAGGGATTAAATAATTATCATTAATTATGACACAATAGTGATGCAGAAATTGTTTATCTAGTGAAAAATCAAGAATAATGTTTTTTTTAAACTAATAGTGACCATAAAATTCACAAATACCTAACCAAAACTTATTGGACATGTAAATGTAAACCATAATCATCCAATGGTCGAATATTTGACCATTTTGAGCCTTATAAAAGCGATTATGACACTTATATTATTTTATTTTAAATGATGCCAAAGTTGTCACCTTCATAATTTAATAAATATAACAATTTAAATATTGTGATTTTAAGATGATAAATTCGAGTAAAAGTATTATTGTGAAAGGTAATATATTTATCTTCATCATAGAATTTTATTTTAAATTTTATACAACAAATAAGTATATTAAATAATTATACAAAAATGATGTAGTAATTATTTTATTAAGAGATAAACCAAATAAATGGTTTTAAATATAATAAAATAAATATTATATGAACTATTTAATGTGATACACTAATTTTATAGATACATATTACCTTTTATTAATATATTAAAGCTTTTAGTTCGAACATATCTTCTGTATATATTTTATTTAAATTCAAATAAATGAATAGTGTCAAAATTGACACTATTGTTATTTTACAAAAATAACATATTATAAAATTGTTTAAAAATCACAAAAATATTTAAAAATTATAAATTTATATTTATATGGTCTATAATGTTATAACGTAAACAATTATGGAAAATTCACAACAAATAAGTAATTATTTGTTCTAATTTAAAATTTAGAATTTTATTACCACAAATAAACTTAAATAGATTAAATAAGGATAAATCAAAATGATAAGGTTTAAAATAAGATCCAAACATGTCTAAATTTGATTGGTTGATGAGATTACAACCCTATCTCATCTAATCTTCGAATATGAGTCATTTTTGGAGGTTTTTATGTGGGGTTAGATTTATTATCAATTAATATTTTTAAGAATTCCTAAGGTGCCCCTCTCCTCCCTTATAAAAGGGAACCTCCTCCCCCTCCTCCTCACACCAAATTGAGCACTCAAGCTCGGAAAACCCCTGCAAAAATCCCTTCTCCACTTCCCTAGAATAGTCCTAGAGGTCCTGGTCTTCTTCAAAGACCAATCTTAGTTCCCTAAGTGAAGGATTCAAAGAAGCGTTCCAAAGAAGAGGTAATATCCATTACCGATCTTTTCAATTTCTTTCTTCTTCAACTTCTTCTTCTTTAGTTGTTTCATGATAAAGTAATAACATCAGTATTACTTACATACTGATATGTTATTATAAATATGAAACAACCCTAATTCACCTTCTATCCAACCTACGGAAAAATGAAATCACCGCGCGTGCGTACGTACGGAATACCGTCTCCACGCCGTGGTGTAATCTATTTTCCACCATCACTTTAAAAGGATGGGTATAATGGTGTAATGAGTAACTATTTATGATTATTATAAAGTAATATTGATACTGAAATAATATATATATACTCCAATACAGTTCCACGATCATAGGAACGATATCATCACTCGTGCGTACATACGGAATACCGTCTCCACGATGTGATACGACTTGTTCTACATGATCATCATTACATAGTAATTATATAAATTGAATGAATAAATATGATATATGTTACACTAATAACATTCTGGATATAAGGTATCTATAACCTTAAAAGAAGAATAAGAATGTATTCGGCAAAACACGCATAAGAACAAAAGGCAATAAAGACCCGAGTAACAAGTAACAATGAAATATTACTATCAAGAAGCTAAGAATATGACCATATATGATATCATATAAATATGTATGATTCTGGAATAAGTCAATAACATTATTTAAACCATTATACAGGAGCTTCGGACACGTACAAAGCAAATTGGACCTAAGGTAAGGGAAATATCACAATCTCATTTTTATTCGAGATTGTTTATACTTTGAAATTTACTGGGGTGTATTTTATCATCCACATCCATGTTTCCTCAACATGTAATATTATTTTCATCCACCTACAATTTTTTAAAACCTATTTTACCATTTGGTGAGTTTTTAGTAAAAGATATGAAAGGAATCTTTTATCGTTTTTCATACGAGGTACTTTTTGACTTTTCCGACAAAAGTACGAAGAATGTTTTTTTTAACTTATACGGCATGAATGGATTTTTAAAACATTATTTACAAGAAGCTTCCTTTACAAGTTTTCAAGTTTATTTTTAATCAAATTATTTTATTTTAAAGTTGTATGACATGTTATGAAAGGAAAAATGTTTTTTAAGAAGAAAGGATATTTTCCTCAAGAATGGAGTTCAAGTGTTTTATCAAAATGATTTTCCATCTAAGATAATAAAGGGTTCTGTTTTTATCCCTATTATTAAATTGATTTTTTTCATGTTGTGATGAAATTATTTTTATGAATTCCTTTATCTTATATGAATTGATTTATGATGTCATGATGTTTCAAGAATCCCATTTTTGTTACATGTGTTATGCGATGATGTATGTTTTATGATTATGTGGCACACATAAGAAAGGATTCATTATAAGATGGGTGGGACCTATATCTCCCTCCAATGCATTGGGTAATGATTTTATATCTCATGAGATAGACAGGGCTGGAACGGTAGGTTATACCGGTTCAATGAAACAGGACTGAAACGAGGGTTACTCGATTCAGAAAGGGACTTTGTCCACTAATATAGTCTTGGCAATTAGTATTGACTAACAAGAAATGATTATCTATGATTATGTGTGTATGCCACAAAGTTTCATGTTTTAAGTTATGATTATTGGGATTACTTTTTCACTGCCATGATTTATCCCATGATTATGAAATTATGCTCTCTTTTGCAGGTTATGATTTCCAAAATGTTATGTTCTTATGAAAATGATGTGATTGATATTTATTTTGTTTACCCTTACTGAGCATTTGAGCTCACCCTTTTATGTTTTCTTTTCCCCAGGATATAAAGAAAGGTTTTAGGTAAAAAAAAGGGAATATCTTTAGGGGAGATATTGAAGATCTTTCACCACGATTAGAAGATTACCTTCCGAGTTTCCAAAGACACTAAACTATTACGATCCTTGTGTGTGTGTGTTTTTGTTATGTACTAAGTATTCCGCAAAAGTAATGTAAAGTCTATGTACGCCAGGCTTCGGGTCTCTACAGTTGGTATCAGAGGAAAGGTTTAGTCAACCTTTGGAAACTAGGATGCGAGAACTTTAGTGAGATCCCTAGAGATATTTCTAAGGTATGTCTAGGGATGTCTCTAAGGTTAAGTATGCGTATAGGTTATAGTACTAGAATTATGCTAACGATCATATAATTAAACCTAAGATGTTAGATATTGAAGTTACTCCCCCTTTATTATGATTTGTGCCTCTCACACTATTCTTTTGGGTTTTAGAAAATGGCTGGAAACAAGATGATTCAAGATAATGGAGGATATGATGGACAATGGAATGATATTCTTCATAATGAAATGGGATTTGGAAGTCCAAACATCATTATTATGCCGAATCAGCAATCTCATAATATGATCAATAAAGTAAAATTTGGTAAGTTTCCTGACTCGACTAATAAGAGAAAGATGGAGTTTCATGATGATCATAGAGGAAAGAAAGTTCAATTTCCCCTATGTAAATCATGTGGGAAGAGGCATCAAGGAGAATGTTTCAAAGGAACTGGAAGATGCTTTGGGTGTGGAAAAGAAGGACACAAAGAAAGTAAATTCAAAGGAAAAGGTTCAGTTAACAACATGGATGAGGATAATGGTATTGCTACGACATCAACAATGGTTAAATGTTTTAAATGTGGAATGTACGGGCATTATGCAAACCAATTCCCTAAGGGAAAGTCTCATGAAGATAATCAGTATGGTCGTATGGGAAGTATTTATGTGGATGATGATGAAGAGACTACAAATGATATGTGAGATGAAAGAATTGTTGAAGCTCGGTCAATGGTTTAAGAATGTAGTGGAATGATTACATGTTTATCATGTGTAATGTTGTATAAGTAATCTCATGGCACTATAGAATAAAGAGACATGTAAGGATTGTTACATTGTTGTCTGATTAATGTTACCAGTATCCATGAAAGGTTATTCAGATATTTTTGGAATGTAGATGATATGCGCATAATGAAGGGATAATGAGAAAATAAAATGTTTGATAGTATTCATGAGCTCATGACTGATATAAGGAGAAGGTTATATCATGGTTTGAGTATATTGAATTTTTGGATTTTGGTATGTGGAAAGAGTTAACTTTTGACAGCATTCATGTTTTCACTAAGGTTTAATGGGTATTCATATTTTTCAAGAGAATACATCATTAAAGTATTCACATGATTGGAATGTGACCAACAAGATATATGGGGGATAAATGATGGTATTCACATGCTTGGTTGGCGACATTTCAAGTAATCATTTTCTTTATACTATGAGCTTGGACCGAAGTATTTTAGATAAGCCTAAAGATTGTAATGGATTATGTTAACCATAAGTTAGTATTGTTTAAGTATAGAACTTTTTTTTGATATTATTTATGGGATGTTATAGTAATGTAGTTTTAGAAAAAGGAAAACCTGCAGGACGGGCGATAGCCCATCGCTTCGGACAAGGCTGTGGGAATCGAACCCACAACCGAAGTGCGACTGGCCTTTATCGCCTACCACTGACCTACAGGAAGTCCCTGTTTAGTAGAAAACTAGTTTTATTATATTAAGCAGTATGATATGTGAAGTATAAGTTCATTTTAGGAACCATATATGATTAATCTCACTATAGATCGACTTATGTATATAATTTTTGCTAACCTTTTGTTTGAGACAGATGGAATGACCCGTCATTCTATCACATGATCTGCTAACACTTCACGAATAACAAATTCAACTTCATTTATTTAAGAGATGAAGTGGAAATTGTTCAAGGCATGAACAACAGTGAGATTATACCAAAATAAAGTAAGTATTTATTCTAATTCAAACTATTCAACTTTAGGGAAACGATATTGAAAACCAAAAATGTTGTCCTAGTGCCCTTATATCCGATGTATCAGATGGTACCCAAGATCGTCACAAATTTATGGCTTTGTGATTTCTGGATTTTCCATAGCGATGTTCTCTACCACTCTCCATCAGAACATGCTGGTTAGATTTCTCTTCCATATCCATATTTTCACCTATGTGGAAACCCAGTGATTAGTTTATTTGGGTAATCGTTACATTTCATACTTTAGTTTTTAAAGCCAAGTTTTGGTATTCCTTTTTACGATGTGGGTTTCTATTAAAGAAACTTTCGAATAGTAAACCATTTATAACCCCGACGAATTTCGTGGGAGAAATTCATTTTAAGGGGGGTAGAATGTAACACCCTGAGATTTTATGAAAAATATTATTTTAATTTCATTAATGTCTTATGTTGTATTCTACACCAAGATTACCTTGCGCTATACGCAACACCGTATTAGCTTGCAGTATACGCAACACTATTCTTGGACCGTGTTACACACAATTTTGATAATAGTTATTCTACGCAACATTGAGTATATATATATATATATTAAATGTATAAATGAAATATGGTTGGATTCTGTTATACGAAACAATGAAGGATTCTTTCACAACACGCAACCCTGACTTGGCTTGCATTACACGCAATCGCGACCTTCCTCGATAGCGTGTGTTGTACACAATACCGGGTTTTAATAAACAATGTTATATTATTATATTGTCATGAACTAGATGTTATGAATAGTATTAACTAAATTTTGAATTTTATAACATTATTATTCATCTTACACATTTCTAGAACATGGTATAAGAACTAAATAAATTTTTCGGGTAAAATAAGTATTTTTCAAAAAAATGCAGTTTTGCCGCCTTTTGATGGCGCACCCACTTTAAATCTATTTTTTGACATGTTTATAATTTCAATTTGACAAAATAAAATTCTTCTTTGGAATCAAGAAATAAAAATTTACTTTGGATAAATTTTTCATATTATTCTGGTAACTTTCACATTTTAATGAATAGTAAAAACACGCTATATTTTAATTAAAAACAACTTTTTTCATCGTAATATCTTATGTGGTTAAATTATAATATTGAATGGTTTTAAAGTATAAATAGAATATATTTTTACCATTTAATATAATGTATGTCATTAGCATTGATTTTACCTTGAATTCGTAGGTTAAATCAATTCAATCTTTTGCAATGTTTTAAACAAAAACCCGTTTTTATTCGACAACGAGATTAATTTTAATTTAATTTCTGCAACTTTTGTGTATGGAATTTTAAAAAATGGATTCCATATTTGGAATCAGTGGGTCCAAATTATGTTAATAAGCTACTTTTTATTTTTGGGATTATGAATAGTAACTACGGTAAATTTTATTTACCATAGTTAAAGGTAAATCGGGTAATTATGGGTAAATATAATATTTTAAAATTACCCTAACAAATGTCAAAATCCTATTGGATGACTAAAAGTAGACTCATATCACCTAAGGGTCAGATTAGAATCATTTAATGAACATTTTTCCATGAAAATAACTTAATTATTATTAAAACCAAAGAAAGTGACAACATGTCACTCTCTTAAATTTTATAAGTATATTAATTTTAATTTAGTGATAAACTTCATGAAACTTCGAACATGAATAGTCTACAGAAAGATAATGAAATTATCTACATCATATAAATTTATTTATAATTTTTAGGGATTAAATAATTATCATTAATTATGACACAATAGTGATGCAGAAATTGTTTATCTAGTGAAAAATAAAGAATAATGTTTTTTTTAAACTAATAGTGACCATAAAATGCACAAATACCTAACCAAAACTTATTGGACATGTAAATGTAAACCATAAGCATCCAATGGTCGAATATTTGACCATTTGGAGCCTTATAAAAGCGATTAGGACACTTATATTATTTTATTTTAAATGATGCCAAAGTTGTCACCTTCATAATTTAATAAATATAACAATTTAAATATTGTGATTTTAAGATGATAAATTAGAGTAAAAGTATTATTGTGAAAGGTAATATATTTATCTTCATCATAGAATTTTATTTTAAATTTTATACAACAAATATGTATATTAAATAATTATACAAAAATGATGTAGTAATTATTTTATTAAGAGATAAACCAAATAAATGGTTTTAAAAATAATAAAATAAATATTATATGAACTATTTAATGTGATACACTAATTTTATAGATACATATGACCATTTATTAATATATTAAAGCTTTTAGTTCGAACATATCTTCAGTATATATTTTATTTAAATTCAAATAAATGAAAAGTGTCAAAATTGACACTATTGTTATTTTACAAAAATAACATATTATAAAATTGTTTAAAAATCACAAAAATATTTAAAAATTATAAATTTATATTTATATGGTCTATAATGTTATAAAGTAAACAATTATGGAAAATTCACAACAAATAAGTAATTATTTGTTATAATTTAAAATTTAGAATTTTATTACCACAAATAAACTTAAATAGATTAAATAAGGATAAATCAAAATGATAAGGTTTAAAATAAGATCCAAACATGTCTAAATTTGATTGGTTGATGATATTACAACCCTATCTCATCTAAGCTTCAAATATGAGTCATTTTTGGAGGTTTTTATGTGGGGTTAGATTTATTATAAATTAATATTTTTAAGAATTCCTAAGGTGCCCCTCTCCTCCCTTATAAAAGGGCACCTCCTCCCCCTCCTCCTCACACCAAATTGAGCACTCAAGCTCGGAAAACCCCTGCAAAAATCCCTTCTCCACTTCCCTAGAATAGTCCTAGAGGTCCTGGGCTTCTTCAAAGACCAATCTTAGTTCCCTAAGTGAAGGATTCAAAGAAGCGTTCCAAAGAAGAGGTAATATCCATTACCGATCTTTTCAATTTCTTTCTTCTTCAACATATTCTTCTTTAGTTGTTTCATGATAAAGTAATAACATAAGTATTACTTACATACTGATATGTTATTATAAATATGAAACAACCCTAATTCACCTTCTATCCAACCTACGGAAAAATGAAATCACCGCGCGTGCGTACGTACGGAATACCGTCTCCACGCCGTGGTGTAATCTATTTTCCACCATCACTTTAAAAGGATGGGTATAATGGTGTAATGAGTAACTATTTATGATTATTATAAAGTAATATTGATACTGAAATAATATATATATACTCCAATACAGTTCCACGATCATAGGAACGATATCATCACTCGTGCGTACGTACGGAATACCGTCTCCACGATGTGATGCGACTTGTTCTACATGATCATCATTACATAGTAATTATATAAATTGAATGAATAAATATGATATATGTTACAATAATACCATTCTGGATATAAGGTATCTATAACCTTAAAATAAGAATAAGAATGTATTCGGCAAAACACGCATAAGAACAAAAGGCAATAAAGACCCGAGTAACAAGTAACAATGAAATATTACTATCAAGAAGCTAAGAATATGACCATATATGATATCATATCAATATTTATGATTCTGGAATAAGTCAATAACATTATTTAAACCATTATACAGGATCTTCGGACACGTACAAAGAAAATTGGACCTAAGGTAAGGGAAATATCACAATCTCATTTTTATTCGAGATTGTTTATACTTTGAAATTTACTGGGGTGTATTTTGTCATCCACATCCATGTTTCCTCAACATGTAATATTATTTTCATCCACCTACAATTGTTTAAAACCTATTTTACCCTTTGGTGAGTTTTTAGTAAAATATATGAAAGGAATCTTTTATCGTTTTTCATACGAGGTACTTTTTGACTTTTCCGACAAAAGTACGAAGAATGTTTTTTTTAACTTATACGGCATGAATGGATTTTTAAAACATTATTTCCAAGAAGCTTCCTTTACAAGTTTTCAAGTTTATTTTTAATCAACTTATTTTATTTTAAATTTGTATGACATGTTATGAAAGGAAAAATGTTTTTTAAGAAGAAAGGATATTTTCCTCAAGAATGGAGGTCAAGTGTTTTATCAAAATGATTTTCCATCTAAGATAATAAAGGGTTCTGTTTTTATCCCTATTATTAAATTGATTTTTTTCATGTTGTGATGAAATTATTTTTATGAATTCCTTTATCTTATATGAATTGATTTATGATGTCATGATGTTTCAAGAATCCCATTTTTGTTACATGTGTTATGCGATGATGTATGTTTTATGATTATGTGGCACACATAAGAAAGGATTCATTATAAGATGGGTGGGACCTATATCTCCCTCCAATGCATTGGGTAATGATTTTATATCTCATGAGATAGACAGGGCTGGAACGGTAGGTTATACCGGTTCAGTGAAACAGGAATGAAACGAGGGTTACTCGATTCAGAAAGGGACTTTGTCCACTAAGATAGTCTTGGCAATTAGTCTTGACTAACAAGAAATGATTATCTATGATTATGTGTGTATGCCACAAAGTTTCATGTTTTAAGTTATGATTATTGGGATTACTCCTTCACTGCCATGATTTATCCCATGATTATGAAATTATGCTCTCTTTTGTAGGTTATGATTTCCAAAATGTTATGTTCTTATGAAAATGATGTGATTGATATTTATTTTGTTTACCCTTACTGAGCATTTGAGCTCACCCTTTTATGTTTTCTTTTCCCCAGGATATAAAGAAAGGTTTTAGGTAAAAAAAGGGAATATCTTTAGGGGAGATATTGAAGATCTTTCACCACGATTAGAAGATTACCTTCCGAGTTTCCAAAGACACTAAACTATTACGATCCTTGTGTGTGTGTGTTTTTGTTATGTACTAAGTATTCCGCAAAAGTAATGTAAAGTCTATGTACGTCAGGCTTCGGGTCTCTATAGTTGGTATCAGAGGAAAGGTTTAGTCAACCTTTGGAAACTAGGATGCGAGAACTTTAGTGAGATCCCTAGAGATATTTCTAAGGTATGTCTAGGGATGTCTCTAAGGTTAAGTATGCGTATAGGTTATAGTACTAGAATTACGCTAACGATCATAGAATTAAACCTAAGATGTTAGATATTGAAGTTACTCCCCCTTTATTATGATTTTTGCCTCTCACACTATTCTTTTGGGTTTTAGAAAATGGCTGGAAACAAGATGATTCACGATAATGGAGGATATGATGGACAATGGAATGATATTCTTCATAATGAAATGGGATTTGGAAGTCCAAACATCATTATTATGCCGAATCAGCAATCTCATAATATGATCAATAAAGTAAAATTTGGTAAGTTTCCTGACTCGGCTAATAAGAGAAAGATGGAGTTTCATGATGATCATAGAGGAAAGAAAGTTCAATTTCCCCTATGTAAATCATGTGGGAAGAGGCATCAAGGAGAATGTTTCAAAGGAACTGGAAGATGCTTTGGGTGTGGAAAAGAAGGACACAAAGAAAGTAAATGCAAAGGAAAAGGTTCAGTTAACAACATGGATGAGGATAATGGTATTGCTACGACATCAACAATGGTTAAATGTTTTAAATGTGGAATGTACGGGCATTATGCAAACCAATGCCCTAAGGGAAAGTCTCATGAAGATAATCAGTATGGTCGTATGGGAAGTATTTATGTGGATGATGATGAAGAGACTACAAATGATATGTGAGATGAAAGAATTGTTGAAGCTCGGTCAATGGTTTAAGAATGTAGTGGAATGATTACATGTTTATCATGTGTAATGTTGTATAAGTAATCTCATGGCACTATGGAATAAAGAGACATGTAAGGATTGTTACATTGTTGTCTGATTAATGTTACCAGTATCCATGAAAGGTTATTCAGATATTTTTGGAATGTAGATGATATGCGCATAATGAAGGGATAAGGAGAAAATAAAATTTTTGATAGTATTCATGAGCTCATGACTGATATAAGGAGAAGGTTATATCATGGTTTGAGTATATTGAATTTTTGGATTTTGGTATGTGGAAAGAGTTAACTTTTGACAACATTCATGTTTTCACTATGGTTTAATGGGTATTCATATTTTTCAAGAGAATACATCATTAAAGTATTCACATGATTGGAATGTGACCAACAAGATATATGGGGGATAAATGATGGTATTCACATGCTTGGTTGGCGACATTTCAAGTAATCATTTTCTTTATACTATGAGCTTGGACCGAAGTATTTTAGATAAGCCTAAAGATTGTAATGGATTATGTTAACCATAAGTTAGTATTGTTTAAGTATAGAACTTTTTTTTGATATTATTTATGTGATGTTATAGTAATGTAGTTTTAGAAAAAGGACAACCTGCAGGACGGGCGACAGCCCATCGCTTCGGACAAGGCTGTGGGAATCGAACCCACAACCGAAGTGCGACTGGCCTTTATCGCCTACCACTGACCTACAGGAAGTCCCTGTTTAGTAGAAAACTAGTTTTATTATATTAGGCAGTATGATATGTGAAGTATAAGTTCATTTTAGGAACCATATATGATTAATCTCACTATAGATCGACTTATGTATATAATTTTTGCTAACCTTTTGTTTGAGACAGATGGAATGACCTGTCATTCTATCACATGATCTGCTAACACTTCACGAATAACAAATTCAACTTCATTTATTTAAGAGATGAAGTGGAAATTGTTCAAGGCATGAACAACAGTGAGATTATACCAAAATAAAGTAAGTATTTATTCTAATTCAAACTATTCAACTTTAGGGAAACGATATTGAAAACCAAAAATGTTGTCCTAGTGCCCTTATATCCGATGTATCAGATGGTACCCTAGATCGTCACAAATTTATGGCTTTGTGATTTCTGGATTTTCCATAGCCATGTTCTCTACCACTCTCCATCAGAACATGATGGTTAGATTTCTCTTCCATATCCATATTTTCACCTATGTGGAAACCCAGTGATTAGTTTATTTGGGTAATCGTTACATTTCATACTTTAGTTTTTAAAGCCAAGTTTTGGTATTCCTTTTTACGATGTGGGTTTCTATTAAAGAAACTTTTGAATAGTAAACCATTCATAACCCCGACGAATTTCGAGGGCGAAATTCATTTTAAGGGGGGTAGAATGTAACACCCTGAGATTTTATGAAAAATATTATTTTAATTTCATTAATGTCTTATGTTGTATTCTACACCAAGATTACCTTGCGCTATACGCAACACCGTATTAGCTTGCAGTATACGCAACACTATTCTTGGACCGTGTTACACACAATTTTGATAATAGTTATTCTACGCAACATTGAGTATATATATATATATTAAATGTATAAATGAAATATGGTTGGATTCTGTTATACGAAAAAATTAAGGATTCTTTCACAACACGCAACCCTGACTTGGCTTGCATTACACGCAATCGCGACCTTCCTCGATGGCGTGTGTTGTACACAATACCGGGTTTTAATAAAAAATGTTATATTATTATATTGTCATGAACTAGCTGTTATGAATAGTATTAACTAAATTTTGAATTTTATAACATTATTATTCATCTTACACATTTCTAGAACATGGTATAAGAACAAAATAAATTTTTCGGGTAAAATAAGTATTTTTCAAAAAAATGCAGTTTTGCCGCCTTTTGATGGCGCACCCACGTTAAATCTATTTTTTGACATGTTTATAAGTTCAATTTGACAAAATAAAATTCTTCTTTGTAATCAAGAAATAAAAATTTACTTTGGATAAATTTTTCATATTATTCTGGTAACTTTCACATTTTAATGAATAGTAAAAACACGCTATATTTTAATTAAAAACAACTTTTTTCATCGTAATATCTTATGTGGTTAAATTATAATATTGAATGGTTTTAAAGTATAAATAGAATATATTTTTACCATTTAATATAATGTATGTCATTATCATTGATTTTACCTTGAATTCGTAGGTTAAATCAATTCAATCTTTTGCAATGTTTTTAACAAAAACCCGTTTTTATTCGACAACGGGATTAATTTTAATTTAATTTCTGCAACTTCTGTGTATGGAATTTTAAAAAATGGATTCCATATTTGGAATCAGTGGGTCCAAATTATGTTAATAAGCTACTTTTTATTTTTGGGAATTATGAATAGTAACTACGGTAAATTTTATTTACCATAGTTAAAGGTAAATCGGGTAATTAAGGATAAATATAATATTTTAAAATTACCCTAACAAATGTCAAAATCCTATTGGATGACTAAAAGTCGACCCATATCACCTAAGGGTCAGATTAGAATCATTTAATGAACATTTGTCCATGAAAATAACTTAATTATTATTAAAACCAAAGAAAGTGACAACATGTCACTCTCTTAAATTTTATAAGTATATTAATTTTAATTTAGTGATAAACTTCATGAAACTTCGAACATGAATAGTCTACAGAAAGCTAATGAAATTATCTACATCATATAAATTTATTTATAATTTTTAGGGATTAAATAATTATCATTAATTATGAAACAATAGTGATGCAGAAATTGTTTATCTAGTGAAAAATCAAGAATAATGTTTTTTTTAAACTAATAGTGACCATAAAATGCACAAATACCTAACCAAAACTTATTGGACATGTAACTGTAAGCCATAATCATCCAATGGTCGAATATTTGACCATTTGGAGCCTTATAAAAGCGATTATGACACTTATATTATTTTATTTTAAATGATGCCAAAGTTGTCACCTTCATAATTTAATAAATATAACAATTTAAATATTGTGATTTTAAGATGATAAATTCGAGTAAAAGTATTATTGTGAAAGTTAATATATTTATCTTCATCAAAGAATTTTATTTTAAATTTTATACTACAAATAAGTATATTAAATAATTATACAAAAATGATGTAGTAATTATTTTATTAAGAGATAAACCAAATAAATGGTTTTAAAAATAATAAAATAAATATTATATGAACTATTTAATGTGATACACTAATTTTATAGATACATATGACCTTTTATTAATATATTAAAGCTTTTAGTTCGAACATATCTTCTGTATATATTTTATTTAAATTCAAATAAATGAATAGTGTCAAAATTGACACTATTGTTATTTTACAAAAATAACATATTATAAAATTGTTTAAAAATCACAAAAATATTTAAAAATTATAAATTTATATTTATATGGTCTATAATGTTATAAAGTAAACAATTATGGAAAATTCACAACAAATAAGTAATTATTTGTTATAATTTAAAATTTAGAATTTTATTACCACAAATAAACTTAAATAGATTAAATAAGGATAAATCAAAATGATAAGGTTTAAAATAAGATCCAAACATGTCTAAATTTGATTGGTTGATGAGATTACAACCCTATCTCATCTAATCTTCGAATATGAGTCATTTTTGGAGGTTTTTATGTGGGGTTAGATTTATTATAAATTAATATTTTTAAGAATTCCTAAGGTGCCCCTCTCCTCCCTTATAAAAGGGCACCTCCTCCCCCTCCTCCTCACACCAAATTGAGCACTAAAGCTCGGCAAAACCCTGAAAAAATCCCTTCTCCACTTCCCTAGAATAGTCATAGAGGTCCTGATCTTCTTCAAAGACCAATCTTAGTTCCCTAAGTGAAGGATTCAAAGAAGCGTTCCAAAGAAGAGGTAATATCCATTACCGATCTTTTCAATTTCTTTCTTCTTCAACTTCTTCTTCTTTAGTTGTTTCATGATAAAGTAATAACATCAGTATTACTTACATATTGATATGTTATTATAAATATGAAACAACCCTAATTCACCTTCTATCCAACCTACGGAAAAATGAAATCACCGCGCGTGCGTACGTACGGAATACTGTCTCCACGCCGTGGTGTAATCTATTTTCCACCATCACTTTAAAAGGATGGGTATAATGGTGTAATGAGTAACTATTTATGATTATTATAAAGTAATATTGATACTTAAATAATATATATATACTCCAATACAGTTCCACGATCATAGGAACGATATCATCACTCGTGCGTACGTACGGAATACCGTCTCCACGATGTGATACGACTTGTTCTACATGATCATCATTACATAGTAATTATATAAATTGAATGAATAAATATGATATATGTTACACTAATACCATTCTGGATATAAGGTATCTATAACCTTAAAAGAAGAATAAGAATGTATTCGGCAAAACACGCATAAGAACAAAAGGCAATAAAGACCCGAGTAACAAGTAACAATGAAATATTACTATCAAGAAGCTAAGAATATGACCATATATGATATCATGTCAATATGTATGATTCTGGAATAAGTCAATAACATTATTTAAACCATTATACAGGAGCTTCGGACACGTACAAAGCAAATTGGACCTAAGGTAAGGGAAATATCACAATCTCATTTTTATTCGAGATTGTTTATACTTTGAAATTTACTGGGGTGTATTTTATCATCCACATCCATGTTTCCTCAACAAGTAATATTATTTTCATCCACCTACAATTTTTTAAAACCTATTTTACCATTTGGTGAGTTTTTAGTAAAAGATATGAAAGGAATCTTTTATCGTTTTTCATACGAGGTACTTTTTGACTTTTCCGACAAAAGTACGAAGAATGTTTTTTTTAACTTATACGGCATGAATGGATTTTTAAAATATTATTTCCAAGAAGCTTCCTTTACAAGTTTTCAAGTTTATTTTTAATCAAATTATTTTATTTTAAAGTTGTATGACATGTTATGAAAGGAAAAATGTTTTTTAAGAAGAAAGGATATTTTCCTCAAGAATGGAGTTCAAGTGTTTTATCAAAATGATTTTCCATCTAAGATAATAAAGGGTTCTGTTTTTATCCCTATTATTAAATTGATTTTTTCCATGTTGTGATGAAATTATTTTTATGAATTCCTTTATCTTATATGAATTGATTTATGATGTCATGATGTTTCAAGAATCCCATTTTTGTTACATGTGTTATGCGATGATGTATGTTTTATGATTATGTGGCACACATAAGAAAGGATTCATTATAAGATGGGTGGGACCTATATCTCCCTCCAATGCATTGGGTAATGATTTTATATCTCATGATATAGACAGGGCTGGAACGGTAGGTTATACCGGTTCAGTGAAACAGGACTGAAACGAGGGTTACTCGATTCAGAAAGGGACTTTGTCCACTAATATAGTCTTGGCAATTAGTCTTGACTAACAAGAAATGATTATCTATGATTATGTGTGTATGCCACAAAGTTTCATGTTTTAAGTTATGATTATTGGGATTACTTTTTCACTGCCATGATTTATCCCATGATTATGAAATTATGCTCTCTTTTGCAGGTTATGATTTCCAAAATGTTATGTTCTTATGAAAATGATGTGATTGATATTTATTTTGTTTACCCTTACTGAGCATTTGAGCTCACCCTTTTATGTTTTCTTTTCCCCAGTATATAAAGAAAGGTTTTAGGTAAAAAAAAGGGAATATCTTTAGGGGAGATATTGAAGATCTTTCACCACGATTAGAAGATTACCTTCCGAGTTTCCAAAGACACTAAACTATTACGATCCTTGTGTGTGTGTGTTTTTGTTATGTACTAAGTATTCCGCAAAAGTAATGTAAAGTCTATGTACGTCAGGCTTCGGGTCTCTACAGTTGGTATCAGAGGAAAGGTTTAGTCAACCTTTGGAAACTAGGATGCGAGAACTTTAGTGAGATCCCTAGAGATATTTCTAAGGTATGTCTAGGGATGTCTCTAAGGTTAAGTATGCGTATAGGTTATAGTACTAGAATTATGCTAACGATCATAGAATTAAACCTAAGATGTTAGATATTGAAGTTACTCCCCCTTTATTTTGATTTTTGCCTCTCACACTATTCTTTTGGGTTTTAGAAAATGGCTGGAAACAAGATGATTCACGATAATGGAGGATATGATGGACAATGGAATGATATTCTTCATAATGAAATGGGATTTGGAAGTCCAAACATCATTATTATGCCGAATCAGCAATCTCATAATATGATCAATAAAGTAAAATTTGGTAAGTTTCCTGACTCGGCTAATAAGAGAAAGATGGAGTTTCATGATGATCATAGAGGAAAGAAAGTTCAATTTCCCCTATGTAAATCATGTGGGAAGAGGCATCAAGGAGAATGTTTCAAAGGAACTGGAAGATGCTTTGGGTGTGGAAAAGAAGGACACAAAGAAAGTAAATGCAAAGGAAAAGGTTCAGTTAACAACATGGATGAGGATAATGGTATTGCTACGACATCAACAATGGTTAAATGTTTTAAATGTGGAATGTACGGGCATTATGCAAACCAATGCCCTAAGGGAAAGTCTCATGAAGATAATCAGTATGGTCGTATGGGAAGTATTTATGTGGATGATGATGAAGAGACTACAAATGATATGTGAGATGAAAGAATTGTTGAAGCTCGGTCAATGGTTTAAGAATGTAGTGGAATGATTACATGTTTATCATGTGTAATGTTGTATAAGTAATCTCATGGCACTATAGAATAAAGAGACATGTAAGGATTGTTACATTGTTGTCTGATTAATGTTACCAGTATCCATGAAAGGTTATTCAGATATTTTTGGAATGTAGATGATATGCGCATAATGAAGGGATAATGAGAAAATAAAATGTTTGATAGTATTCATGAGCTCATGACTGATATAAGGAGAAGGTTATATCATGGTTTGAGTATATTGAATTTTTGGATTTTGGTATGTGGAAAGAGTTAACTTTTGACAGCATTCATGTTTTCACTAAGGTTTAATGGGTATTCATATTTTTCAAGAGAATACATCATTAAAGTATTCACATGATTGGAATGTGACCAACAAGATATATGGGGGATAAATGATGGTATTCACATGCTTGGTTGGCGACATTTCAAGTAATCATTTTCTTTATACTATGATCTTGGACCGAAGTATTTTAGATAAGCCTAAAGATTGTAATGGATTATGTTAACCATAAGTTAGTATTGTTTAAGTATAGAACTTTTTTTTGATATTATTTATGTGATGTTATAGTAATGTAGTTTTAGAAAAAGGACAACCTGCAGGACGGGCGATAGCCCATCACTTCGGACAAGGCTGTGGGAATCGAACCCACAACCGAAGTGCGACTGGCCTTTATCGCCTACCACTGACCTACAGGAAGTCCCTGTTTAGTAGAAAACTAGTTTTATTATATTAAGCAGTATGATATGTGAAGTATAAGTTCATTTTAGGAACCATATATGATTAATCTCACTATAGATCGACTTATGTATATAATTTTTGCTAACCTTTTGTTTGAGACAGATGGAATGACCCGTCATTCTATCACATGATCTGCTAACACTTCACGAATAACAAATTCAACTTCATTTATTTAAGAGATGAAGTGGAAATTGTTCAAGGCATGAACAACAGTGAGATTATACCAAAATAAAGTATTTATTCTAATTCAAACTATTCAACTTTAGGGAAACGATATTGAAAACCAAAAATGTTGTCCTAGTGCCCTTATATCCGATGTATCAGATGGTACCCAAGATCGTCACAAATTTATGGCTTTGTGATTTCTGGATTTTCCATAGCCATGTTCTCTACCACTCTCCATCAGAACATGCTGGTTAGATTTCTCTTCCATATCCATATTTTCACCTATGTGGAAACCCAGTGATTAGTTTATTTGGGTAATCGTTACATTTCATACTTTAGTTTTTAAAGCCAAGTTTTGGTATTCCTTTTTACGATGTGGGTTTCTTTTAAAGAAACTTTCTAATAGTAAACCATTTATAACCCCGATGAATTTCGAGGGCGAAATTCATTTTAAGGGGGGTAGAATGTAACACCCTGAGATTTTATGAAAAATATTATTTTAATTTCATTAATGTCTTATGTTGTATTCTACACCAAGATTACCTTGCGCTATACGCAACACCGTATTAGCTTGCAGTATACGCAACACTATTCTTGGACCGTGTTACACACAATTTTGATAATAGTTATTCTACGCAACATTGAGTATATATATATATATATATATTAAATGTATAAATGAAATATGGTTGGATTCTGTTATACGAAACAATGAAGGATTCTTTCACAACACGCAACCCTGACTTGGCTTGCATTACACGCAATCACGACCTTCCTCGATAGCGTGTGTTGTACACAATACCGGGTTTTAATAAACAATGTTATATTATTATATTGTCATGAACTAGATGTTATGAATAGTATTAACTAAATTTTGAATTTTATAACATTATTATTCATCTTACACATTTCTAGAACATGGTATAAGAACTAAATAAATTTTTCGGGTAAAATAAGTATTTTTCAAAAAAATGCAGTTTTGCCGCCTTTTGATGGCGCACCCACTTTAAATCTATTTTTTGACATGTTTATAATTTCAATTTGACAAAATAAAATTCTTCTTTGGAATCAAGAAATAAAAATTTACTTTGGATAAATTTTTCATATTATTCTGGTAACTTTCACATTTTAATGAATAGTAAAAACACGCTATATTTTAATTAAAAACAACTTTTTTCATCGTAATATCTTATGTGGTTAAATTATAATATTGAATGGTTTTAAAGTATAAATAGAATATATTTTTACCATTTAATATAATGTATGTCATTAGCATTGATTTTACCTTGAATTCGTAGGTTAAATCAATTCAATCTTTTGCAATGTTTTAAACAAAAACCCGTTTTTATTCGACAACGAGATTAATTTTAATTTAATTTCTGCAACTTCTGTGTATGGAATTTTAAAAAATGGATTCCATATTTGGAATCAGTGGGTCCAAAGTATGTTAATAAGCTACTTTTTATTTTTGGGAATTATGAATAGTAACTACGGTAAATTTTATTTACCATAGTTAAAGGTAAATCGGGTAATTAAGGGTAAATATAATATTTTAAAATTACCCTAACAAATGTCAAAATCCTATTGGATGACTAAAAGTAGACTCATATCACCTAAGGGTCAGATTAGAATCATTTAATGAACATTTGTCCATGAAAATAACTTAATTATTATTAAAACCAAAGAAAGTGACAACATGTCACTCTCTTAAATTTTATAAGTATATTAATTTTAATTTAGTGATAAAATTCATGAAACTTCGAACATGAATAGTCTACAGAAAGCTAATGAAATTATCTACATCATATAAATTTATTTATAATTTTTAGGGATTAAATAATTATCATTAATTATGACACAATAGTGATGCAGAAATTGTTTATCTAGTGAAAAATCAAGAATAATGTTTGTTTTAAACTAATAGTGACCATAAAATGCACAAATACCTAACCAAAACTTATTGGAAATGTAAATGTAAACCATAAGCATCCAATGGTCGAATATTTGACCATTTTGAGCCTTATAAAAGCGATTAGGACACTTATATTATTTTATTTTAAATGATGCCAAAGTTGTCACCTTCATAATTTAATAAATATAACAATTAAAATATTGTGATTTTAAGATGATAAATTCGAGTAAAAGTATTATTGTGAAAGGTAATATATTTATCTTCATCATAGAATTTTATTTTAAATTTTATACAACAAATAAGTATATTAAATAATTATACAAAAATGATGTAGTAATTATTTTATTAAGAGATAAACCAAATAAATGGTTTTAAAAATAATAAAATAAATATTATATGAACTATTTAATGTGATACACTAATTTTATAGATACATATGACCTTTTATTAATATATTAAAGCTTTTAGTTCGAACATATATTCAGTATATATTTTATTTAAATTCAAATAAATGAATAGTGTCAAAATTGACACTATTGTTATTTTACAAAAATAACATATTATAAAATTGTTTAAAAATCACAAAAATATTTAAAAATTATAAATTTATATTTATATGGTCTATAATGTTATAAAGTAAACAATTATGGAAAATTCACAACAAATAAGTAATTATTTGTTATAATTTAAAATTTATAATTTTATTACCACAAATAAACTTAAATAGATTAAATAAGGATAAATCAAAATGATAAGGTTTAAAATAAGATCCAAACATGTCTAAATTTGATTGGTTGATGAGATTACAACCCTATCGCATCTAAGCTTCAAATATGAGTCATTTTTGGAGGTTTTTATGTGGGGTTAGATTTATTATAAATTAATATTTTTAAGAATTCCTAAGGTGCCCCTCTCCTCCCTTATAAAAGGGCACCTCCTCCCCCTCCTCCTCACACCAAATTGAGCACTCAAACTCGGCAAAACCCTGCAAAAATCCCTTATCCACTTCCCTAGAATAGTCCTAGAGGTCCTGGGCTTCTTCAAAGACCAATCTTAGTTCCCTAAGTGAAGGATTCAAAGAAGCGTTCCAAAGAAGAGGTAATATCCATTACCGATATTTTCAATTTCTTTCTTCTTCAACTTCTTCTTCTTTAGTTGTTTCATGATAAAGTAATAACATCAGTATTACTTACATACTGATATGTTATTATAAATATGAAACAACCCTAATTCACCTTCTATCCAACCTACGGAAAAATGAAATCACCGCGCGTGCGTACGTACGGAATACCGTCTCCACGCCGTGGTGTAATCTATTTTCCACCATCACTTTAAAAGGATGGGTATAATGGTGTAATGAGTAAATATTTATGATTATTATAAAGTAATATTGATACTGAAATAATATATATATACTCCAATACAGTTCCACGATCATAGGAACGATATCATCACTCGTGCGTACGTACGGAATACCGTCTCCACGATTTGATGCGACTTGTTCTACATGATCATCATTACATAGTAATTATATAAATTGAATGAATAAATATGATATATGTTACAATAATACCATTCTGGATATAAGGTATCTATAACCTTAAAATAAGAATAAGAATGTATTCGGCAAAACACGCATAAGAACAAAAGGCAATAAAGACCCGAGTATCAAGTAACAATGAAATATTACTATCAAGAAGCTAAGAATATGACCATATATGATATCATATCAATATTTATGATTCTGGAATAAGTCAATAACATTATTTAAACCATTATACAGGATCTTCGGACACGTACAAAGCAAATAGGACCTAAGGTAAGGGAAATATCACAATCTCATTTTTATTCGAGATTGTTTATACTTTGAAATTTACTGGGGTGTATTTTATCATCCACATCCATGTTTCCTCAACATGTAATATTATTTTCATCCACCTACAATTGTTTAAAACCTATTTTACCCTTTGGTGAGTTTTTAGTAAAAGATATGAAAGGAATCTTTTATCGTTTTTCATACGAGGTACTTTTTGACTTTTCCGACAAAAGTACGAAGAATGTTTTTTTTAACTTATACGGCATGAATGGATTTTTAAAAAATTATTTCCAAGAAGCTTCCTTTACAAGTTTTCAAGTTTATTTTTAATCAACTTATTTTATTTTAAATTTGTATGACATGTTATGAAAGGAAAAATGTTTTTTAAGAAGAAAGGATATTTTCCTCAAGAATGGAGTTCAAGTGTTTTATCAAAATGATTTTCCATCTAAGATAATAAAGGGTTCTGTTTTTATCCCTATTATTAAATTGATTTTTTTCATGTTGTGATGAAATTATTTTTATGAATTCCTTTATCTTATATGAATTGATTTATGATGTCATGATGTTTCAAGAATCCCATTTTTGTTACATGTGTTATGCGATGATGTATGTTTTATGATTATGTGGCACACATAAGAAAGGATTCATTATAAGATGGGTGGGACCTATATCTCCCTCCAATTCATTGGGTAATGATTTTATATCTCATGAGATAGACAGGGCTGGAACGGTAGGTTATACCGGTTCAGTGAAACAGGACTGAAACGAGGGTTACTCGATTCAGAAAGGGACTTTGTCCACTAAGATAGTCTTGGCAATTAGTCTTGACTAACAAGAAATGATTATCTATGATTATGTGTGTATGCCAAAAAGTTTCATGTTTTAAGTTATGATTATTGGGATTACTTTTTCACTACCATGATTTATCCCATGATTATGAAATTATGCTCTCTTTTGCAGGTTATGATTTCCAAAATGTTATGTTCTTATGAAAATGATGTGATTGATATTTATTTTGTTTACCCTTACTGAGCATTTGAGCTCACCCTTTTATGTTTTCTTTTCCCCAGGATATAAAGAAAGGTTTTAGGTAAAAAAAAGGGAATATCTTTAGGGGAGATATTGAAGATCTTTCACCACGATTAGAAGATTACCTTCAGAGTTTCCAAAGACACTAAACTATTACGATCCTTGTGTGTGTGTGTTTTTGTTATGTACTAAGTATTCCGCAAAAGTAATGTAAAGTCTATGTACGTCAGGCTTCGGGTCTCTACAGTTGGTATCAGAGGAAAGGTTTAGTCAACCTTTGGAAACTAGGATGCAAGAACTTTAGTGAGATCCCTAGAGATATTTCTAAGGTATGTCTAGGGATGTCTCTAAGGTTAAGTATGCGTATAGGTTATAGTACTAGAATTACGCTAACGATCATAGAATTAAACCTAAGATGTTAGATATTGAAGTTACTCCCCCTTTATTATGATTTTTGCCTCTCACACTATTCTTTTGGGTTTTAGAAAATGGCTGGAAACAAGATGATTCACGATAATGGAGGATATGATGGACAATGGAATGATATTCTTCATAATGAAATGGGATTTGGAAGTCCAAACATCATTATTATGCCGAATCAGCAATCTCATAATATGATCAATAAAGTAAAATTTGGTAAGTTTCCTGACTCGGCTAATAAGAGAAAGATGGAGTTTCATGATGATCATAGAGGAAAGAAAGTTCAATTTCCCCTATGTAAATCATGTGGGAAGAGGCATCAAGGAGAATGTTTCAAAGGAACTGGAAGATGCTTTGGGTGTGGAAAAGAAGGACACAAAGAAAGTAAATGCAAAGGAAAAGGTTCAGTTAACAACATGGATGAGGATAATGGTATTGCTACGACATCAACAATGGTTAAATGTTTTAAATGTGGAATGTACGGGCATTATGCAAACCAATGCCCTAAGGGAAAGTCTCATGAAGATAATCAGTATGGTCGTATGGGAAGTATTTATGTGGATGATGATGAAGAGACTACAAATGATATGTGAGATGAAAGAATTGTTGAAGCTCGGTCAATGGTTTAAGAATGTAGTGGAATGATTACATGTTTATCATGTGTAATGTTGTATAAGTAATCTCATGGCACTATGGAATAAAGAGACATGTAAGGATTGTTACATTGTTGTCTGATTAATGTTACCAGTATCCATGAAAGGTTATTCAGATATTTTTGGAATGTAGATGATATGCGCATAATGAAGGGATAAGGAGAAAATAAAATGTTTGATAGTATTCATGAGCTCATGACTGATATAAGGAGAAGGTTATATCATGGTTTGAGTATATTGAATTTTTGGATTTTGGTATGTGGAAAGAGTTAACTTTTGACAGCATTCATGTTTTCACTAAGGTTTAATGGGTATTCATATTTTTCAAGAGAATACATCATTAAAGTATTCACATGATTGGAATGTGACCAACAAGATATATGGGGGATAAATGATGGTATTCACATGCTTGGTTGGCGACATTTCAAGTAATCATTTTCTTTATACTATGAGCTTGGACCGAAGTATTTTAGATAAGCCTAAAGATTGTAATGGATTATGTTAACCATAAGTTAGTATTGTTTAAGTATAGAACTTTTTTTTGATATTATTTATGTGATGTTATAGTAATGTAGTTTTAGAAAAAGGACAACCTGCAGGACGGGCGACAGCCCATCGCTTCGGACAAGGCTGTGGGAATCGAACCCACAACCGAAGTGCGACTGGCCTTTATCGCCTACCACTGACCTACAGGAAGTCCCTGTTAAGTAGAAAACTAGTTTTATTATATTAAGCAGTATGATATGTGAAGTATAAGTTTATTTTAGGAACCATATATGATTAATCTCACTATAGATCGACTTATGTATATAATTTTTGCTAACCTTTTGTTTGAGACAGATGGAATGACCTGTCATTCTATCACATGATCTGCTAACACTTCACGAATAACAAATTCAACTTCATTTATTTAAGAGATGAAGTGGAAATTGTTCAAGGCATGAACAACAGTGAGATTATACCAAAATAAAGTAAGTATTTATTCTAATTCAAACTATTCAACTTTAGGGAAACGATATTGAAAACCAAAAATGTTGTCCTAGTGCCCTTATATCCGATGTATCAGATGGTACCCTAGATCGTCACAAATTTATGGCTTTGTGATTTCTGGATTTTCCATAGCCATGTTCTCTACCACTCTCCATCAGAACATGATGGTTAGATTTCTCTTCCAAATCCATATTTTCACCTATGTGGAAACCCAGTGATTAGTTTATTTGGGTAATCGTTACATTTCATACTTTAGTTTTTAAAGCCAAGTTTTGGTATTCCTTTTTACGATGTGGGTTTCTATTAAAGAAACTTTCGAATAGTAAACCATTCATAACCCCGACGAATTTCGAGGGCAAAATTCATTTTAAGGGGGGTAGAATGTAACACCCTGAGATTTTATGAAAAATATTATTTTAATTTCATTAATGTCTTATGTTGTATTCTACACCAAGATTACCTTGCGCTATACGCAACACCGTATTAGCTTGCAGTATACGCAACACTATTCTTGGACCGTGTTACACACAATTTTGATAATAGTTATTCTACGCAACATTGAGTATATATATATATATTAAATGTATAAATGAAATATGGTTGGATTATGTTATACGAAACAATGAAGGATTCTTTCACAACACGCAACCCTGACTTGGCTTGCATTACACGCAATCGCGACCTTCCTCGATAGCGTGTGTTGTACACAATACCGGGTTTTAATAAACAATGTTATATTATTATATTGTCATGAACTAGCTGTTATGAATAGTATTAACTAAATTTTGAATTTTATAACATTATTATTCATCTTACACATTTCTAGAACATGGTATAAGAACAAAATAAATTTTTCGGGTAAAATAAGTATTTTTCAAAAAAATGCAGTTTTGCCGCCTTTTGATGGCGCACCCACTTTAAATCTATTTTTTGACATGTTTATAATTTCAATTTGACAAAATAAAATTCTTCTTTGGAATCAAGAAATAAAAATTTACTTTGGATAAATTTTTCATATTATTCTGGTAACTTTCACATTTTAATGAATAGTAAAAACACGCTATATTTTAATTAAAAACAACTTTTTTCATCGTAATATCGTATGTGGTTAAATTATAATATTGAATGGTTTTAAAGTATAAATAGAATATATTTTTACCATTTAATATAATGTATGTCATTAGCATTGATTTTACCTTGAATTCGTAGGTTAAATCAATTCAATCTTTTGCAATGTTTTAAACAAAAACCCGTTTTTATTCGACAATGAGATTAATTTTAATTTAATTTCTGCAACTTCTGTGTATGGAATTTTAAAAAATGGATTCCATATTTGGAATCAGTGGGTCCAAATTATGTTAATAAGCTACTTTTTATTTTTGGGAATTATGAATAGTAACTACGGTAAATTTTATTTACCATAGTTAAAGGTAAATCGGGTAATTAAGGGTAAATATAATATTTTAAAATTACCCTAACAAATGTCAAAATCCTATTGGATGACTAAAAGTTGACCCATATCACCTAAGGGTCAGATTAGAATCATTTAATGAACATTTGTCCATGAAAATAACTTAATTATTATTAAAACCAAAGAAAGTGACAACATGTCACTCTCTTAAATTTTATAAGTATATTAATTTTAATTTAGTGATAAACTTCATGAAACTTCGAACATGAATAGTCTAAAGAAAGCTAATGAAATTATCTACATCATATAAATTTATTTATAATTTTTAGGGATTAAATAATTATCATTAATTATGACACAATAGTGATGCAGAAATTGTTTATCTAGTGAAAAATCAAGAATAATGTTTTTTTAAACTAATAGTGACCATAAAATGCACAAATACCTAACCAAAACTTATTGGACATGTAAATTTAAACCATAAGCATCCAATGGTCGAATATTTGACCATTTGGAGCCTTATAAAAGCGATTAGGACACTTATATTATTTTATTTTAAATGATGCCAAAGTTGTCACCTTCATAATTTAATAAATATAACAATTTAAATATTGTGATTTTAAGATGATAAATTCGAGTAAAAGTATTATTGTGAAAGGTAATATATTTATATTCATCATAGAATTTTATTTTAAATTTTATACAACAAATAAGTATATTAAATAATTATACAAAAATGATGTAGTAATTATTTTATTAAGAGATAAACCAAATAAATGGTTTTAAAAATAATAAAATAAATATTATATGAACTATTTAATGTGATACACTAATTTTATAGATACATATGACCTTTTATTAATATATTAAAGCTTTTAGTTCGAACATATCTTCTGTATATATTTTATTTAAATTAAAATAAATGAATAGTGTCAAAATTGACACTATTGTTATTTTACAAAAATAACATATTATAAAATTGTTTAAAAATCACAAAAATATTTAAAAATTATAAATTTATATTTATATGGTCTATAATGTTATAAAGTAAACAATTATAGAAAATTCACAACAAATAAGTAATTATTTGTTATAATTTAAAATTTAGAATTTTATTACCACAAATAAACTTAAATAGATTAAATAAGGATAAATCAAAATGATAAGGTTTAAAATAAGATCCAAACATGTCTAAATTTGATTGGTTTATGAGATTACAACCCCATCTCATCTAATCTTCGAATATGAGTCATTTTTGGAGGTTTTTATGCGGGGTTAGATTTATTATAAATTAATATTTTTAAGAATTCCTAAGGTGCCCCTCTCCTCCCTTATAAAAGGGCACCTCCCCCCCTCCTCCTCACACCAAATTGAGCACTAAAGCTCGGCAAACCCCTGCAAAAATCCCTTCTCCACTTCCCTAGAATAGTCCTAGAGGTCCTGGTCTTCTTCAAAGACCAATCTTAGTTCCCTAAGTGAAGGATTCAAAGAAGCGTTCCAAAGAAGAGGTAATATCCATTACCGATCTTTTCAATTTCTTTCTTCTTAAACTTCTTCTTCTTTAGTTGTTTCATGATAAAGTAATAACATCAGTATTAATTACATACTGATATGTTATTATAAATATGAAACAACCCTAATTCACCTTCTATCCAACCTACGGAAAAATGAAATCACCGCGCGTGCGTACGTACGGAATACCGTCTCCACGCCGTGGTGTAATCTATTTTCCGCCAACACTTTAAAAGGATGGGTATAATGGTGTAATGAGTAAATATTTATGATTATTATAAAGTAATATTGATACTGAAATAATATATATATACTCCAATACAGTTCCACGATCATAGGAACGATATCATCACTCGTGCGTACGTACGGAATACCGTCTCCACGATGTGATGCGAATTGTTCTACATGATCATCATTACATAGTAATTATATAAATTGAATGAATAAATATGATATATGTTACACTAATAACATTCTGGATATAAGGTATCTATAACCTTAAAAGAAGAATAAGAATGTATTCGGCAAAACACGCATAAGAACAAAAGGCAATAAAGACCCAAGTAACAAGTAACAATGAAATATTACTATCAAGAAGCTAAGAATATGACCATATATGATATCATATCAATATTTATGATTCTGGAATAAGTCAATAACATTATTTAAACCATTATAAAGGAGCTTCGGACACGTACAAAGCAAATTGGACCTAAGGTAAGGGAAATATCACAATCTCATTTTTATTCGAGATTGTTTATACTTTGAAATTTACTGGGGTGTATTTTATCATCCACATCCATGTTTCCTCAACATGTAATATTATTTTCATCCACATACAATTGTTTAAAACCTATTTTACCCTTTGTTGAGTTTTTAGTAAAAGATATGAAAGGAATCTTTTATCGTTTTTCATACGAGGTACTTTTTGACTTTTCCGACAAAAGTACGAAGAATGTTTTTTTTAACTTATACGGCATGAATGGATTTTTAAAACATTATTTCCAAGAAGCTTCCTTTACAAGTTTTCAAGTTTATTTTTAATCAACTTATTTTATTTTAAAGTTGTATGACATGTTATGAAAGGAAAATGTTTTTTAAGAAGAAAGGATATTTTCCTCAAGAATGGAGTTCAAGTGTTTTATCAAAATGATTTTCCATCTAAGATAATAAAGGGTTCTGTTTTTATCCCTATTATTAAATTGATTTTTTTCATGTTGTGATGAAATTATTTTTATGAATTCCTTTATCTTATATGAATTGATTTATGATGTCATGATGTTTCAAGAATCCCATTTTTGTTACATGTGTTATGCGATGATGTATGTTTTATGATTATGTGGCACACATAAGAAAGGATTCATTATAAGATGGGTGGGACCTATATCTCCCTCCAATGCATTGGGTAATGATTTTATATCTCATGAGATAGACAGGGCTGGAACGGTAGGTTATACCGGTTCAGTGAAACAGGACTGAAACGAGGGTTACTCGATTCAGAAAGGGACTTTGTCCACTAAGATAGTCTTGGAAATTAGTCTTGACTAACAAGAAATGATTATCTATGATTATGTGTGTATGCCACAAAGTTTCATGTTTTAAGTTATGATTATTGGGATTACTTTTTCACTGCCATGATTTATCCCATGATTATGAAATTATGCTCTCTTTTGCAGGTTATGATTTCCAAAATGTTATGTTCTTATGAAAATGATGTGATTGATATTTATTTTGTTTACCCTTACTGAGCATTTGAGCTCACACTTTTATGTTTTCTTTTCCCCAGGATATAAAGAAAGGTTTTAGGTAAAAAAAAGGGAATATCTTTAGGGGAGATATTGAAGATCTTTCACCACGATTAGAAGATTACCTTCCGAGTTTCCAAAGACACTAAACTATTACGATCCTTGTGTGTGTGTTTTTTTTTATGTACTAAGTATTCCGCAAAAGTAATGTAAAGTCTATGTACGTCAGGATTCGGGTCTCTACACTCCTAGTTTATATATGATCATTTGAAAATATCTTAACATCATATTGAGTGTTTTAGGAGAGCTTCATCTATGTTCCGAGATACATAAATATTTTTTTTTTGGTTTTATGGAGGGAATATTTGGGAGTTATTATTGTGGAGTGGTTTAAGGTAATCCATATAGTGGGAGCACACCATTGGAAATTTTGATTGGTGACCAAAATTGTGAGTTTAAACTCAATGAATGGCACGAGAACCATTCTCAGGAAGTGGGAACAGGTGATGGATGATTCTTATGTTAGTGTTCTGGAATTAGTAGGTTCTTATCCATGATAATCATGATGTTCAGAAGTGGATGGGGGTAAAAGGTGTAGTGATTGGGAATTTTTTTGTTGGTGTGACAATGAGGACCCACCTAAGGTGGGGAGTGGGATATTGGTCACTCCTAGATGACCCTCATGTGATAAGGGTTATTGGAACTTGAGGATAGTTGTGTGATTGTTATTTTGGATCTCATATGTCAATGGATTAATGGAATAATGTTCATATATATTTGTTTGTAATTTATAGTTTCATGATTCAATATAAAATTGGGTGGAGTCTGAGTGTGGGAATTAGTCTCAAGATAGCTTGTGACGATCCACGAGTATTGGATCAGGAATGCACATGTATTTGTGTGGTGGAATAATAGTGGAATGATCTAGATGTGGTTTGGATAGAGGCGTCATTAGAATTATTTTATGAGATTTTGGTGAGTGTTCTCAAAATGATCTTTTTTTGCCTTGGAATAAAGGCATCAAAATATTTTTTTTGTGATATGTCAACTATTATGTAGAGAATTTTTAGAAATAGTCAGTCATAGGTGGTTTGAATTTTTTTCTCTTGAGTAGCAGTATGAAGTTAGTGAGGAACAATATCTAGAATTCTATTGGGTTGAGATGGTTATAGTGTGAAGGTTAGAAATTTATTTTTAATGAAAATATGGCACGACCAGGTCAAACTTCATTGGTTGGAATTAGTTTGTTTTGATCAAATCACGGACTAGAGGTAGTGTCCCTATGTGTGATTGGGTTTAATGAGTTGAGAATCATGTAGGGAGCATCATTAGTATTATGAGGGTGTGATTAAATAGAAAATTCCAATGGTGGGAGTACCGTGACTCAGAATCGGCCGTTGAAGTCTAGAACCAATGGTGGGGAGAACCATAGGATAATTGATTAAAGAAATAATGATGTGATTGTAGTTTGGTTTAGATAGTGTCAAGTAATTTCTGTTTGGATTTTTGGATTTAGTAAAGAGTTTTGGCTCAAGTTTTAGTGTATTAAGTGTCATATGTTTAAATTGGTTCTTGGAGGTGTATTGAACATTTAGAAATGTAATTCAACCATTTTAATAGGAATACCCAACCTAGGTAGAATGGGTAGTTTATTTTGATAGTCTGAAAGTATTCTAAGGGGAAAAAGTTCTAAGGTGGGGAGGTTTTAAGATCTCATGTTTTGAGTAAGTTGAATATTCTAAGTGAGGTTGAATTTTCATTTAATAGATTGTCCAAATCATAAAACAAGATTTTGAATGGAATTCAAAGAGTTTGAACACTTTAAAGTGTTGTTTTTAGATGGGGTTTAAGGCTCGAGAGGTGTCTCAAAATCCCATATGAGTTTCAGGATATTTGGGATTTGAAATCTTAGTTTTTGGAGATACAACCCTAGGCACATAGTTGTCTCATAGTTAGTACTAATCATGCAGCCAAACTATATGAACTATTTTTTATAGGGACCCCATTAGTTTAAACTATTCGAGGTAGCCCAAAAACTCATGTGGTTCGGTGTATATGTGAAGAGTGATCAGCATGATTGCTGCAAAGTTTCCCTAACCATGTGCTGCAACCATGTGGGATGGGGGTGCTTAGGACATTAGCACTGCATGGTCTGCACACTGTTATGTAAACCATTTGATAAAATCACAAAGTAGGGTGGTTTATGGGTATCGAGGCCTTCATGGTTGGTGAATGATCTTCTTAACTTCGTATCCTAACCATGAACCTCTTAAAAACTATAAAAATGGCCATTTACCCCTCGGACTTTAAATGTTTTTCAACCCATTTTCTTCCTCATTCATACCCAATAACTCTCTCAAATTCCCATAATCCCTCTCCTCTTCCTTATTTTGAGTCTCCTTTATTATTGGTTTGAATAAAATTCTGTTAGATGTGTTATAAGACTAACAGTTAGTCTAAAACTCATCTTTATTCCTTTTCTTATTTTCTTTTACCTTTTAAATATGCTTATTGTGTGAGGTAATTTTCATTATTTTAGGGTATTAATTTGGTTATTAATTTTATCTATTTTTGACCCAAATAAAAGGATTATATTGGATGAGTAAATATTATTAAACATGAGGTTTCTAGTCTATTCCTTTTCCTTAAAATTATCACGTCTTTATAATGTTTTCATCTATGCCATAGACTGGAACTCCTATGTATTTCCCATAATAATGTGTAAAACTATAAATAAATTGTTTAGACTGAAAAATTGATGTTCTTGAGACTATTTTATAAGTTTTAAGGTTGAATACCTCAACCCAAACCACCAATTTAAGTGAATTTAATTAAACAATTAAAATTATTATTCTTTCTTAAAACCAAAACACCCAATATGCATGTTTGGGTTATCAATAACAAAAGCAATGACTTAAAAAACTAATGAATTGTTATATGGTGTTGATTTTATATTTATTTAAGATAATTATTACGATTATACCCTACCTATACAGATAAACCACCCTTGGGGTGTGTTGGAATTTGTCTCTTATTAGCGGTATAACAACAATGGTTTAATAAAATAAAAATGAAATGTGATTCTATATACATATATCAATAATTTTTGTATAGCTTTCCTCCTATTGGTGGAATATATAATTTAAACAAGTGAATTTTCAATGGTTAAATACCATCACTTTTCCTCTTACCATTATAAATGAACATGCTGATATAATTAATTGAACTAAATTATAAACGAAGTTATGAGTTGAATCATGATGATTGTAAATTAGAGTGGATATTTCCCATGGCCTATTTTTAGTAATCAAATGTCAACACCTATTTATTATATCATTCCTTGAGATATAATTGGATTCCTTATATATAATTCCTTCGATAAGATCATTGGTTGAATGAAATTATATTACTCTTTAAGCGATACTTTGATTGTTTGTATGGAATGTTTCAAATGGGATCACAAGTTAAATGAAATTATGTTGTTCCTTGGGTGATATATGGGTTCCATGTATGGAATTCCTTGGTAGGGATCATAGGTTTAATGAAATTATTTCGCACCTTGGGTGATACTTAGGTTCCTTACATAGAATGTATTGGATGGACTCATAAGTTAAAAGAAATTATATTTTTTCTTTAACAGATACTTGTATTCCTTATACGGAAGGCCTCAAACAGGTTCATGGGGAAAATGGAATTATACTATGCTTGATTGATATTTGGATTACCCTTATTTGCTAAATATTTAATGTCATGAAACATGTATAAACTTATATGATCATCATTATATATGGATGACTTGGTTTCTCCTTGCGTCCCACATGACTAGTGTTACACATGGATACCTCGGATTTTAGACACGGTTTCGATTTTATATTCTTCTTTTGTTATGTTCAGAGACATCCATATTTGGATTAAGTAGGTAGAGTCGGCCTGGTATCTGATGAGATTCCTGATCCCTAAATGGTTTATATTTAGCTTAATGATTTACTTTTTATATGCCTGCACATTGAAAATTTTATATTCATAGGCCATATCTTCATTAGACACCCTTGGCAGTGGCCTACTGAGTTTTACTCACACCCTATTCAGGACACCATTTGATACCTAAATAGATATTCTAACTAAAATTTTGGACTTGGATCTTGATTCTTTACTATTGTATCTTTTGTTCAAGGACTTGGAAAGGGATTAACAACCAAGAATATTCTTAGAATGCCTATGGAGTTAGAGTATTTTATTTATTTATTACTTTTTTGGTCTATCCCTATTGAATGTATTACTTGCTGCATGTTAGATGATTTGTTTTTATGGATTACTATGTACATGTATGGTTGGTTTTATCGACACTTTATAAGATATCAGTTCTTTTATTGATCTAAAATATTGTTTTCTTCTATTGTTCTTTTTTATATATTACACCATTGTATTTAGTAATAATCTAGAGTGTATAGTCTCCTCACTATACCATCATTAAAATCTTATTGCTAGACAGCAACATCTGGCATATAGAGAGCTGTGCTTGAGGCCATGTGGCCCCTTGGTCTAGGTAACATATGGGTGAACTGGGCCTGGGACATCACACACATGAAGTATACATATGTAGGATAACCTTTACACATTTTTTATTTGTAGAATTATGAGAATAATAATTATTAAGAATTTATTAACCAATGAAATTCTAAAAATCACTTAGCATATACATGGTGAAAAAAGAAATTTGTCACACAATGTGTATAACCAACTACACACCACATAGTTTATGTCATGCTTTAATTATACACATGTTAACTCACATGACATGCCGATCTCAACATGTACCTTTTATGAGTTGGAACATATTTACAACCATGTACAACCAGATATATACTATGTAATCCATTTTTGACCACTCACACAAGATGGATAAAGTCTCAACATGCTTCTCACATAGGTTATCTTATGTTATATGACATGTAAAACCAACCACACATCATGAAATTAATTTATCTCTATGTCACACAACTGGCAGCCGATACACATTTTATAATGACACTGTTTACTTTGACCACACGACTTGTCATGATTTATGCATATTCAATGACAGGCATGGTTTCATAATGTTTACATTAGATACAAATCATGTACTCCATATCATTCCACATGCTATACTGATGGTCAATACAATATGTGTAATGACACTGTATACTAATCCACACGGTGTGTTATGACCGACATGGCCCACACCTTATATGGTTAATAATGGGTACAAAAAATGTAGTTTACCATTACATTACATGTATTTGGGTCATATATCCAACAAACATGGAACCTTAAGATGAGATATTTAATAATTACTATAGCATCCTGACTTTTTATTACATAACTTTACATGAAATTTTACCAACATGGGATCTTTTTGGTTTAGTGTCTTGGAAATCAAGAACATAATACATAAAAAATTAAAAAAAAAATCTTCTAATCCACTTAAAAGGATTCATCATAGGTTTATCCTAAGTAAAATTACTACATCTCATATCGTATGGGACATACAACAAAGGAAAGGGTGATTAGAAGGACTGGTAAGGGAAAAAAGTGAAATAGTTTTCAAGTGAACTTGAGAAATATCAATAAGAACTTGAGTAATTACATAGAGGAATGAGAAAGAGGTATATAATAATAATAATAACAACAACTTGAATTATAAATTGAAAATGTGACTACAGAATTTAATTTATACATTCATAATCATATCACCAAGGTCTATCCCCAAGGTGACATAAAAATTACCAAGGTTAATCATCAAAGTATCGTAAAACTGGTCATCTCTAGAGATTAATTTCTTTATCCAATGCATTGGAGTGATATCAAGGAACACCATTAATGCGAATTTATTTTCATCTAAGACACATAGATAATAATCAAACATTTCATAAATAAATCCATGAGAATAAAATAAATGGGTTTCATATCAAAATCATGGTGTTTTAAAAAGTGCTTAAAAACATGCTCATTATGTCATTTATAACCCACATAAAGGGAATAAGGGTTTTATGTATGTAAATTCCAAAATAAAATAAATTATTTTTATGTATTCATGAATAAACCTAGAAATGAAAGATGTTTGGGTATTCAAATAAATAAAATAAAATAATTTCTTGAGAAAAAGAGAGAGATTTTGAGATGAAAATTTTACAGCATAACAAGTATGAAATGTGGTTTTATAAGTCATTAAAAAGAAAGGGGACAGGGGTAAACCATTCCTAAAAGACTCATAATACAATATAAGTACATAATAAAATGAAAATAAGAACATGTTATGAAAATTTGAAAGGCACACCACATAAAAGAGAACTTGAAAGGAAAAGAGAAGTTGAGAATTCCCTTTCAAAATTTCAGCAGCCTAACGACGTCACTTAAAAATTCATAAAATGAGTTTATTGAGAGAAAAAGGGGTCTCTAATAATTTTTAAATAATATGGAAAGTAAGGGGGATATGTAATGACAAATAAAAACATAATAAAATATAAATTAAGAAGGAATAACATTAAAGGAGTTCTTTAAAAGAGAAGGGTGGTAGATTCCCTTACATCGAAGAGTAACTTCTAAAACTCTAAGATCAGGACCTTGAGGGATTGGGGACACCTTGGGAGGAATCCTTGGGAGGTAATAATATAATAACTTCATGGAGAATGATTTTTTAATGAATGAAAACTAAGTAATGTCTTGGTATTTATAATAAAATAGATAGAGTTTTTTTATTAATTTCCAGGGACACCTCATTAGTGGTATTTACAAAACCATAGGCTTTCCCATGATATTTTCCCATGGTATTGGCCACTTGGGACACCTAATTTCATATTTTAATCCACAAGATTATAAAACCATATTATCTTACTCATTATATCATTATGACATAGTTATGATGTCATTAAACATACTGAAAAATCAAAACTGTATTTTTTACTATTCATAAAAAATTTAACAATTTCAGAAAAATCCCAAAAATTCACCCTAACCATTTTTCAAAATTTAGAAATAAAAAATGAACTCCATTTTATGAAAATGAATTTAATTTTAAATTAAAATAAAAAAATAAATAAATAAATAAAATACCAATACTTAACTAATAATTTCTAAAACAATTATTTACTTATACAATGAAATAATTATATCACATTACCATTTAAGATGACTAAAATATATTTATAATTCCTTATGTGTGGTTACTATTCCATTGGTGAAATTACTATTCATAAGGGTAACATTACTATTCCAAAGGGTCAAGTTACTATTCACTAAAAAAATTAAGCTGATCCTACTAGACTCTAGATATCTTACTGATCACAACCGTGTATGTTTGTTTTTGAAAAATAATTTCACAGAATTAATTATGTAATAATTATTAAAAAAATATATTTTTTACTGTTAATAAAAAAACTATTAATCAAATATTATTCATAAAAAATAATACTCATAAAAAATTGAAACTTCTTAAAAAACTACTAAAAATTCACCCTAGATTAATTTTGATATTTGAAATTCAAAAATGAGGTTTATTTTACCATAATAATTCTAAAAATATGATAAATTTTACTTTTAAATATAAAAATCCTTAGTTATTAAAAATAATAGTGGATAGAAAATGAATAGTGAAATTGTATAGTGAAATTTTTGAAACTTAAAAAAATAAAATTATTTTATCATTTACATTTAAAAAAGGGTGTTTTATTCATAATATTTAATTAAAATAATAATTATTCAAAATACCTTAATTTTTTATAATAATTATATCAATTTTAAAAATTAAAATTTGGGTCTGAAAAGACAATTTATCAAATTTGTCTCAATTAAACATATATTTTATTAAGAAGAAATATTCCTGAAAGTGTATATCCCATTATTGTTCATAGTTGTAATAATCCAATTTTATGCATGATGTATTATATTCTCATGAAATAAATATTAATTCTATGTGATTATATTATAAAACATAATAAAAATTTATTGAGAGGAAAGAGATCAATAAATAAAAGAAGTACATTTTTTGGTTTGTTACATTCTTCTCCCCTTAAATAAATTGTGTCCTCATAATTTTATCTTATTATAAATTTGTTACTATTAGGAATCATAAAATTATAAAGTAATTTTATTTCTTAAAAAAATCATTCTTAAAAAAATATTATTCTTTAAGAACAATTTTACTTTCTATATATCCTTCAAAATGATTCATAAAAAAACTTGTGATTAACAAAACATATCCCATGGGAGTGTCAAACCAGGATTGTAGAAAATCCCATTTTTAGGCACTAGTTCACGATTCATTCTATCTCAAAGAATATTTTTTTGGTTTTACCCCTAGATACATCTGTGCCAGAGCTACATCCACTTGTTCGTATCCAGATAGAGATTTATTTGTTCGGGAACCACTTACTTAATATTTCAAAAAAATACCAGGAAGTTTAACTATATTTAAACTTTTATATAGGTTTCTTCCTAAAGTTTTCAAATCATAATTTCCAAAAATAACTAAACTATCCGTTTATGACAGCTATAGAATCCCGCCTTTTTTATTACATAACTTTACATGACATTTTACAAACATAGGATCTTTTTGGTTTAGTGTCTTGGAAATCAAAAACATAATGCATGAAAACTTAAAACACATTTTTCTAATCCACTTTAAAAGATTCATCATAGGTTTATCCTAAGTAAAATTAATACATCTCATATCCCGGAGACATACAACAAAGGAAAGGTTGAGTTGAAGGCCCAGTAAGGGAAAACAAGTGAAACAATTTTCATGTGAACTTGAGAGATATCAATAAGAACATGAGGAATTATATAGAGTAATAATAAAGATGCATATAACAATAATAATAATTTGAATAATAACTTAAAAATGTGGCTAAAAAATTTAATTTATACATTCATAAGCATATCTCCATGGTCCATCCCTAAGGTGTCATAAAAATTACCAAGGTTATTCACCAAGGTATCAAAAACTTATCATCTCTGGAGATTAATATCTTTACCCAATGCATTAGAGATATATCAGAGAGAAACCTTAATATGTAATTATTTTCATATGATCCACATATATCACAATCAAACATTTCATAAATAACCCAAATATAATAAAAGAAATGGGTTTCATATGAAAATCACTGTGTTTTAAAAAGAGCTTAAAAACACGATCAATATGTAATTTATAACCCATGGAAAGGGAAAGAGTGTTTTATGTATTTAAATTATAGAATAAAATAAATAATTTTTTTATTTATTTATGAATACCAATGTAAATAAAAGAGGTTTTTGTATTCACATAAAGAAAATAAAATAATTTCTTGAGAAAAAGAGAGATATTTTGGGATGAAAATTCTACAGCACAACAAGTATGAAACATGGTTTTATAAAACCCTAAAAAGATATGGAAAAAGGTTAATACATACATAAAAGACTAAAAAATACATTATATTTATAGAATAAAATGGAAATAAGAACATGGTATGGAAATTTGAAAGATGTACCACATAAAACAGAACTTGAAAGAAAAGAGAAGTTGAGAATTCCCTTACGAAATTTTAGCAGCCTAACGACATCACTTAAAAATTTATAAAATGAGTTGATTAAGAGAAAAAGGGGTCTATAATAATTTTTAAATAATATGGAAATTAATGGGGATATGTAATGACAAATCCAAACATAATAAAATAGAAATTAAGAAGGAATAACATTAAAGGGGTGTTTGAAAAGAGAAGGGTGGTAGATTCCCTTACCTTGAAGAGTAACTTATAATACTATAAGATCAGGATCTTGAGGGATTGAGATAACTTTGAGAGGACTAATTTTAATTTAATAATATAATAACTTCATGGATAATGATTTTGGAATGAATTAAAACTCTGTAATGTCTTGGTATTTATAGTTAAAGAGAGAGTTTTTTTTATTAATTTCCAAGGACACCTCATTAGTGGTATTTAGAAAACCATGGGCTTTCCCATGGTATTTTCCCATGGTATTGGCCAATTGGGATACCTAATATCATATTTTAATCCAAAATATTCTAACAACATATTTTCTTACTCATTAAATCATTTTGACATAGTTATTATGTCATTAAACATACCGAAAACTCAAAGCTATATTTTTACTATTCATTAAAAATTTAACTATTTCAGAAAATTCCCAAAAATTCACCCTAGCCATTTTTAAAAATTTGGAATTCAAAAATTAACTCCTTTTTATGAAAATGAATTTCATTTTAAATTAAAATAAATAAATAAAATACTAATACTTAACTAATAATTTCTAAAACAATTATTTACTTATACTATGAAATAATTATATCATATTACCATTTAAGACAAATAAAATATATTTATACTTCCTTAGGCGAGGTTACTTTTCAATTGGTCAAATTACTATTCAAAAGGGTAATGTTACTATTCCAAAGGGTCAAGTTACTATTCAATAAAAAATTAAGTTGATCCTATTAGACTGTAGATATTTTACTGATTGCAATCTTGTGTGTTTGTTTTTTGAAAAATTATTTCATAGAATTAATTATTTAATAATTCTTTTAAAAAAATATTTTTTTACTATTTATAAAACACCTATTAATCAAATACTATTCATAAAAACACTATTCATCAAAAATTTAAACTTCTTAGAAAACTACTAAAAATTCACCCTAGATTAATTTTGACAATAGAAATTTAAAAATGATGTTTATTTTACCATAATAATTCTCAAAATATGACAAATTTAGCTTTAAAGTATAACAATCCTTTTTTAATAAAAATAAGAGTGGATATAAAATGAATAGTGAAATTGCATAGTAAATTTTTTGAAACTTAAAAAAAATAAAATTATTTTATCATTTACATTTTAAAAGGGGTGTTTTAATCATACTATATAATTAAAATAATCAATATTAAAAATACCTTAATTTGTAATAATAATTATATTGTTTCTAAAAAGTAAAATTTGGGTCCAAAAAGACAATTTATCAAAATTTTTTATTTTATTAAGAAAAACTATTCCTAAATGTGTATATCCCATTATAGTTCATAGTTGTACTAATCTAAATTTATGCATTAGGTATAATGTTCTCATGAAATAAAAAGTAATTATATGTGAATATATTGTAAAACATAATAAAAAGTTATTAGGAGGAAAGAGATCCATAAATAGAAGAAGAACATTTTTCGGGTTGTTACATTCTTCCCCCATTAAATATATTTCTTCCTCACAATTTTCTCTTATTATAAATTTGTTACTATTAGGAATCTTAAAATTATAATGTTATTTAATGTCTTAAAAAAATTATTTGTAATAAAATATTATTATTTAACAAACACTACATTTTCTATATGTCATTAAAAATGATTCATTTAAAACTTTGGATTAACCAAACTCCCAGGAGTGTCAAACCAGGATTACAACAAGGCCCATTGTTGTGCACCATTTCCCAATCGAGTCTAGCTCAAAGTAGATTTTTTGGGGTTTCCCGTAGATGCATCTATCACTACAAAAAATAGTACATTAGAGGGTGTTATTTATAGGGGTTATGCACAACCCCCTCTAAATCCATTTCTGTAACATTAGAGGGGGTTCTTCACTGTAGGTTCCGGGTGCAGCGGAAGCGCGCTGGTGGGTTTTCCCAACTTTAATTTTAGCGTTAAACAATGTTCAAACCAAGATCCGTCACGATATAAAATTCCGGATCTTTGGAATAGAACGAAGAACGAAAAAACAAAGAGGGAATCCCAGAACCATAGAGATAGGATCATCATATGTTGGTTATAATTAATTTAATTAATTCACAAGAATTACCTTGGGGGAATTCTTTCTTCGTTGATGTGTTCGGTCATGATTTAGTGATCCATCATTGCGTCGTAGAATCCAAGTGTAGGATTACTCTAGTGGTGATCCACACGTGTGCCATGTATCTCTAGACGTCGCCGAAGGGATCTCTGGGTGCTAGCACGGAAGTGCCTTCGCTTGCGATGTCCGCCTTCGACCGCCTTGATCTGGTGGAGTATCTCGCTCTTGTAACATGAGGGTTGTCACGAACCAACCCGGGTCAACCCTGAACCGGTCACCCGAGCTGGTCCGCGACATGGCCCTAGAGGCGTTCCCAATCCTCCCGGGCTGGCGACAAGTGCCAGGGCATCAAAAGAGGCTGTGGGAATGATTTCACCCAATATAAATAAATAAGATTGCAAGATAATACAGAGCAGAGCGGAAAAGATAAATCAAACAAAGTGACTAAACAGGAATAGAAGAAAAATAAAACTGACCAAACACGATGTCCGAACAAACTCCGTGCGACCTCGCGGGTCGCTCTCCGACTCAACGATCAAGCGTCTCCCTACGCGAGCACACTCAAGCTATAGCCTGCACAAACACTAAAAACAGAAAAGAACTATAGGCGTGAGTATTAAAACTCATTAGGCTAGCCCGATATCTATTCCCAATGCACTACCTTTAAAATAAAAGAAACATCATTTCAAGTTTGAACTACAATTTATAAAAGTATGTTTTTTCTAAGTATTCTACTTAAAAACAAAGTACGAACCATTACCCTTTACCATTTCCAAATTCGAGTTCATTTCATTAGTTTCAATGACATTTCAGGAAAAGGGAAAGTGATGTTTAAGTTTTCAAAGTTGTACAAAGGGGATTAAACACTTTCATTTGAAAACCATTTTTAGAAACCTAATCAAAAGCAATTTATCACTTTCCAAGGAAAACAATACACCAGAATGCACAAAGTAAAACGCACAGCAAGGGAAATATAGGTATACATGTGAGCATAATAATCACTACTGCAAGCAACAAAAGATGAAAAGACATGGGTCAACCTAGGAGATCGAGAATAAACCAGAAGACACCAATACATGAGAAATCATCCTTATCGACATGTCACGATGAAATCAAAAC